>OZ005741.1:105285573-106543073 GCA_963930735.1 Dioctria linearis
AGACTCCCAAAGTTTCCCTTGCAGATCTTCAAGCTCATACAGGGAGTTTCCTTTCTTGCTTTTAACACGACATTTGACAAAGTTCCGTCCCAGTTTAGCACTCGTCTGCTGTTGGAAGTTGCTTTAGGCAAAATTCCTTCTAAATACCTCTTGACTCACTTTGAAATCGACAGGTTTCGCCCTGAGATTGTAGGCTCTTGAACCCTGTTCGAATGCATGTTGTAAATATTCCTGCACTCTCGCACGGATCAATCTCATTTTGTCTTCTGCATCTACTCTCAATGGCTCATTAAGAGTTCCAAGGCTCCTCAAGATGGAATAGGAGCTGCCATGTTCAATCGTTTGTTGACCGAAAAGTGTTCGATAAGGAGAGAAACCAGTAGCTTGATGGAAAGAGCTCCTGAGGGAACTAGCTATTTGGCTCAGTTTCTCATCCGATTTCGTATGTTCCTTCCGAATATACGCTCTAATCCCTGACAATAGAGACCTGTTCACTCGCTCTGAGGCGTTTGCTTGCGGCGAGTAAACTGCCGTTCGCAAGTGCTACACCCCATACTTATCCAGCAATCTGGTGAACTGAGTCGAGCAAAACTGGACTCCATTGTCAGAGACTATCGCTTCCGGGACTCCGAACACGTGGAACACTTCCGTCTCAATGAATTGGCACACATTGAGTGTAGATGCTTTTCTCATAGGTTTGAGAATTGGAAATTTTGAATAGTGGTCAAGAACTATTAGAATGCAGACGTTTCCTTTCACTGACCTGGGATATGGACCTAGAAAATCAATGTACAGCTTTTGCCATGGTCTTTCTGTCACAGACTGGACTCTCATAGGTGGTCGTAAAATAGTATTGGGAGCTTTCGTTTCCTTACACACGTCACAGGCGCCTACGTAGTTTCTGACATCAACTGTCATTCGTGGCCAGTACAGATGTCTTCGCAGACGTTCCAGTGTTTTCCCTATACCTCCGTGTGAAGCTAGTGGCGGATCATGAGCCCTTGAAATGACGTCGGTGACAAGCCCTCGTGGAATCCAAAGCTTCCAAGCTTCTTCTTCCTGAATCGGATCGCCTGTTCTCGGAACAGTCCGAATGTAAACGAAGCCATCCCTGACGCAAAGATCTGGTAGTTTGCCAGAAGTAGTTTTAACCTCAGTTCCTCATATTCCAGCGAATTGAAATATGGCGAACTAAGGTCAACTTCCGGGCCAGGATCTTCATTTGTGGACAGGCTGTCACAATGAATGCGTGACAGCGCATCAGGGGCGACGTTCAGGCTTCCTTTTCGGTGCTCAATAGTGAAATCGAAGCCCTGAAGCTTCAAGCTCCACCGAGCAAGTCTACCGCTGAGGTCCTTTTGAGACATAAGCCATTTCAAGCTCGCATGATCCGTCACTATCTTAAACGGCATAAGTTCAATGAAGGGCCGGAACTTCTGTACGCTCAAGATTGCAGCTAGGCATTCCTGCTCTGTGACGGTATAATTTCTTTGTGCTGAATTCAACTTTTTCGAGACGTAGGCTATTGGCTTCTCGTGGCCATCGTCATCTAATTGAATCAGCACCCCACCAATACCATGTTGCTCGCATCGCACTGTATAACGAATGGTTTGGTGAAGCCTGCACTCACTAACAACGGAGCAGAGGTAAGTTTTTGTTTGAGAAGATCAAGAGACGTCTGGGCTTCAGGTGTCCATTTGAACTGACTAGGGTTTTTCAAGGTGTCTGTAATGGAGGCAGTTACATCAGCATAGTTCGGGATGAACCGTCTATACCATCCCGCCATACCTAGTAGGCGTCGGGCTTGCCGAACAGTTTTAGGTGACGGATAGTCAACCATAGCTGAGATCTTGTCTGGGTCAGTCCTAATTCCTCCTTTCCCGACTATGAAACCCAAGTATTTGGTCTCCTTGATGCAAAACTTGCTCTTCTCGAACAGCTCCTAAAACAATCCGCTACACGGGATAGTAGCGTGAGATGCGAGTCAAAGTCTGATGACAGAATTAATAAATCGTCTGGATAGACGAGAACGTTCTCACGAAGATCGAAAGGAATGACTTTATCCATGACGCGGCACATGTTGTATGGAGCGTTGCATAGGCCGAATGGCATCACTGTGTACTGATAGAGAGGATGACCAGGTACTGTGAAAGCGGTCTTCTCTCTGGAATCAGCGTCCAGTGGGATCTGGCAGAATGCATCTTTCAGGTCCAGGCTCGTAATGTAGTTTGCCGGAGGAAGTCGACTCAGAAGAGCGTCTATCTGCGGAAGCGGATAGGCATCCTTCTTAGTAACAGAGTTGACCTTCCTGGCGTCAAAACAAAGCCGGACTTTTCCAGGCTTCCTTACCAGAACAACTGGAGAGCTCCAAGGATTCTGGCTCTCCTCTATCACACCCAGTGATAGCATTCGCTCTAATTCGGCATCCATAAAACTTTGTACTGCCGGTGAAATCGGATAAAACCGCTGTTTTATCGGAGCTGCGTCATTCGTTTCAATCCTGTGAGTGACCAATGATGTTTTTCCCAGGCCTAGAGTGGTGAAAGAGCGGAAAAGCTGTTTTGGTGGCTTCTGAGCGTTGTTGATCGAGACTAGAAAGAATATGGCAGTCGGTGTCAGAGGTAGCTATTACACTTGGATTCACTTCTGCGGCTATACCCAGGACATCTGGAGCCAACCCAAATAAACGCCAGAAGTCTATTCCCAGATATAGTGCCTGTGTGAGCCCAGGGAACCACGTAAAACGCACGTTTTGGATCTTATCACGGAAATTGACATCCAAGTTCACATGACCATGCACAGTCGTCATGGCACCATTTGCTACTTGGACCTGTGTCCGATACCTCTTCCATTCGACATCTGCTTCCGCAAGCTTCTCTAGAGGTCCCTGGCCTAGAATACTGACAGTGGCACCACTATCAAGTAATCCAGTCTCAGTTCGCCCAAGCAGCTTTACTTCGGCGTACGGTCGAATGTCGTCTGGCATCGACACGGAAATCTGTGCCAGTTTTTTTCTTTCCAGTTTCCTTCGTCGACAGTTTTCCCGCCAACGAACAGTTGATCGTTTCTTTTTGGGTCTCATATCCAGGTCAGGAAACATAATGTCAGCTAACTCCGCTACCGAGGAGAAAATTCGGTCTCTTGCTGCTCTGTATTTCTGCAGACGCGTATGATACGGCGTCAGCGGATGTAAAACTGGCTCACGCCCACTCGTCATAACAGAGCTTGGTGGCCGTTTCAACACAGAAATGACAGGAGGCCAAATCTCCTGCCCAGTAACCTTGTCAGCTATGCGTGCTATAGGTGGCAACGGGACATCGAAGATTAAAGACTCTTCTAAAGAAGTGTCTAATAATGTCATAGGCTCCCCAGAAGTGAAAATGGGAGCTTGAAGATCTGCGGAGAAGTCTATTAAGTTCTCCGCCTCTGCCAATGAAGTAATCGTACAATCAGGTGTTTTACTGATATCATCAGAGTCACTGAATAATATCAGGGGACATTGCAAGGATTCGTCATTGTGGTCTGCTAATGGAGAAGACCTTCCTCCTTGTTCAAGGCTTGAACTGGAGTGTTCGTTGCCGCCGTCGCTCGCGACGTTGACGTTGGTCGGAAAGAGGTTGTGGTATTCCCGACCCGTCTCAAGTTTTTCTGTCTACAATGGTGACAATCAGGCTTGAAGACATTCTTGCGTCCGCATCCATAGCAGAACACAACTTGTCTCTCTTGCCTGCAGTCTTGATAAAAGTGACCGGGCTGGTCACAATTCCAGCAGGTTACATTTTTCGGAGTTGAAATAGCAGATAGTGAGACTTCCTCACTGCGTTCAGGTGACGTATTCAGTTCAGCCTCAGTCGAATAGTATCCATCCACCTCACTGACTCCTTGTCCGCGATAAGCGTTCCAACTACTTGCTGTGCCGATGCGCTGCTGCGTCGCTTGAATTTGATTCACAAGAATCCTGAGCTGGTGGATGGTGTTTGTAGGATGCAAACAAATTTTGTTTTGGATCTCTGGCAGTAAATTTGATTTGACTATTTCCAAAAATGTAACGTCTGGCAACGGGTTCTGCAGTTGGTCTCGTAGCTGTACCAGGTACTGGTAGTACGTAGCAAATGACTCCCCTGCTTTCTGCTTGCATAACATAAGCTGAGCCTTGACCTTAAGGTCGTCTTTGGGGACTCCCCATTCAGCTAATAGAGCTGCTTTCACATACTCCCATGACGGCGTGGAATTTTGCCTCAGGAGAGACCAGTGCCAGTCCATTGCTGGTCCAGAAAGCAGAGTCGTCATGTGACGCACCAACAGGTCGAAGTCTCCTTCCAAAGCCGAATAAGTCAAGGCTTCTACCCGAAATACAAATTCATCGACTGTGAGCCGAGAGCTGTCACCGCTGTAGGATATATTCCACCTGCGGATAGGGCTGCCAGAACGCCGCTGTCCTATGCCCGCGGGGACACGAATAGGTGGTGGTGGTGGAGGTGGTACAAAGTTTGGTGCAGGCTGACTTCTAGGCTGACCAAAAGCTGATGGAGGTCGATTAAAAGATTGTCTACGCAGGTCGGGAAAATCGTCAGATGGTCTGGGATTACCCATAGCCGGAGGAGGTCGTGAAAAGTTCACTGGTGGTATTGCTGCTGCTACTCGTTCTCGGATACTATTTGTTAAGTCAGTCCGCAAACCATTGAGACTCTGTTCGAGACCTTCTCGTATTAGATTTTGCATTTGTAGACGTAGGCCTGCCATTAACGCATCCGTAGCTGAGGAATGGCCTTGAGCTTTACGCACTGAACAATCTCGTCGAGGACCTGGGTCTACAAAAGTCCTTGAGTGCAAATCGGGCATTCCTGGTGATAAGGATCGTCGATTCGGTGGTGGTAAGTCGAAGCTAGGCAAGTCAAAAGTCGGCAATGAATCGCGACTAGCCGACCTCGCGGGATTCGTTCTTTTGGGAAAGGCACCAGTGTAACCAGTTAGGTCCTGTGGCGTGAGACGGTGTCTACAGTTAGGACAACTGGAATGCATTGCAACTTGTCGTAAGTCAGGAAAATTTCACAAACCAAAGGTTCGCAAGGAATGTCAAGGAATTCTAAAGAGTCCATCAGTTCAAAATGAACAGGCCCTTTAACAATGGAGATAGTGACGTAATGATGTAAAAATTGAAGGTTGGGACAAGGTACTAAAATCCCAGACAAAAAAAAATTTCCAAACGTCCGGCGAAATTGTACTAAAATTCAAAACAAAATTTCTTCCCAAACGTTCGAAGAAGTTCCAAAAATAATGCAAAAAAATTCAAAGGCTCGGAGAAGTTAGCAGAGTCTTACCAAATTGAGTTAACAGACGTATCGATTTAACGAACGAAAATCCAAATGTTCTGAAGAGATAGTAACTCTTTGAATAAAAGTTTTCTTTCAAAAAGTTCAATTAATGCATTCCAAAAAGTGTGAAAAACCAACAGGATCACAAACGTTTCAACAAAAAAATTCCTACCAAAACATGTGGTTCCTCCCTCACTTCCCGAAGCTAACCCTCAACATAAGAGGCATCCAGGTCGCTCTCCCCCTTTCCAGGTCAGAATCCGGATATAGGCAAGTGACGTGAGTGTGTGCATGAAAAATATGTGGAGTTCCCACAGAAATCTGGGAAGAGTCAGGTTGGGGAAACTAGAGACTGAAAATGATACTAGAGATTCTTCAGCCAGGCAGTTAGCAGTACGCCAACTCCTGATTGCTGAAGGTCTCCAGCATCACTTACATCCTCCAACAACTCCTTCCTTCCTCTTCACCTGATCTTCATGTCCAGCTAACCTTCCAACTGGGCAGAGTCATAAATCTATTCGACTAATTAGCTGAGAGCCAAAAAGCCGTCTCACAGATTCATAACTCTGTCCACCCAGTTGGCCAACAGAGACTCGTCTCCGTGAGAGCTCACACTAAAAATTTTTGTGAGGCCACCTACCATTTCCATGGCAGAAGGCCAACGGGAAAGATCATTAAAAAAATTCTCAAAAAAACTTTGAAAACTTTCAAAATATTACGTTACTTTAATCAATACAAATCAAAAAAAAATCGAAATCTCAAAAACTTTCAAAAACTTTACTTTAACTTTACTTTACTTTCAAACTTTCAATAAAACTTTCAAAAACTTTACGTTACAACAATTTCATACTAACAATATCAGTCAAACCTCAGGTCCGCATGTATCCTTCACTAGATGTGAGACTACTGAGTCAGACGATTTAGCTATAAACCTAATGTCCATCTCTCAAGTAGTCTCAGTCCCCAGTGTCAAACACATTTACACACCGAAGTTGACTGAGGTGGCCCCACGTTGGGCGCCATTTTGTTATGGTATGTATGTTGAGAGTGATTGGTCAGGACGTGAAGTCCAAACTGCCAGCATGAGCTGACAGATCCCGCGATGACAGCGTTAGTACAGGGCGGCACGCTAGCACCTCGGCTAAGGGTGGCGGAGAGTGTGGGGGGAGTTCCCGAAATAACCTGCCGCTTGTCACCAACCATAATCAAAAAAGATTTTCGTGCCTACTACCAACAAGCCAGCACACACTCGGTCCTGAAGGGACCCTTACGTCACTTACCTGCATTCCAGTGAAGGCGCAGATGGTCTGCCTTCTTTGCCAAGCCCCATCCTCCCATTGACTTTGGGTGGCACAATCGTCCAAAGTCCCTTCTTGACCTGTAAAGAGAGAGACTAGCGGACCTAGACGACCTTCATGTCAGAGGGCTCCAGGAGAGAGTAAGGAGAAAATAAAAAGTATTTAGAGCATAATTACGTTACAATCGTTATAATAAAAAATATTTTTCTTTTATAAAACATTATGCAGAATAATACCATTTCATCTTTCCTTATATTCTTAACCACAACAGTGACTAGGTGAAGAGGAAATCTTCCCAAACTATGTTACAATAACACTAATAGTGATGCTAAGGCATTTGAATCCTATTCTGTTTTGCTTTTCTTCCAAAAATAAAATATGTACTTTTAAATATTGAATATATATCATTTGAATCCTATTCTGTTTTGCTTTTCTTCCAAAAATGAAATATGTACATTTAAATATTGAATATATATCATTTGAATCCTATTCTGTTTTGTTTTTCTTCCAAAAATAAAATATGTACATTTAAATATTGAATATATATCATTTGAATCCTATTCTGCTTTGTTTTTCTTCCAAAAATAAACTATGTACATTTAAATATTGAATATATATCATTTGAATCTTATTCTGTTTTATTTTTCTTCCAAAAATAAACTATGTACATTTAAATATTGAATATATAGCCTTTAATAGATTTTACTCGGCTTGTAATGCTCTTATAATTAATATTATATATAAAAAGATCATTTATAAAGCACTCAAATTATATTATATTCCACTGCATTCCCCCCCCCCTTTTTTCCTTTTTGTTGCTTCACATATATAAGTATTTTCAAGGTGGTGAATATGTACGTATGTAGTGAAAATTTCATATTGCAGGGAATTTGAAAATCCGTTTTCTGAATCTCATTCGACGCAAATTCGATCTAGGATAAATAAAGTCGTATTATATAGCCGGAGTCGATAACATGTCGTAAAGATATATTATCTCATAATATGGAGTGCACATACTGACTCTATGAATATTTCTGCAGAAGCTGAAGCAGAGTCAGCTGCCAATTACATAATACACAGAGGAATTACCTCTTTTCTGACCGCTGTGGCGGACTACGCTACACTATTTTTACCATTTATATAAATGAATATATACACTATTTTTACCATTTATATCTTCATTTTGTAAATTTTTCTAAGTGAATTCGTTTCATTTTGGAGCTCCAAAAGCAACTGATGACTTTAATAAAAAAAATATATATATATATAGTTATATGTATCAATAGAAAACGTACTACTAAATCCCATATCATTTAAGGAAGTTAAACAAAACCTAAAGTCTAGCGGATCGAAAATTATATAAAAAACTCGTATGGAAGAAATCGTTTTGTCTTTTGTGTGCTTCTTACAAAATCTGATGAACCGATATTTCTTAGTTACCTAATTAACTTCACATGTATACAAGTTCCTCCAAGAACGATTCAAGTTCGCAAGTAATAACACTAGAAGATTTGCTTCGTTGTGGATCTTCGAAAAAGTTCAGCCTCTCATGCAACCACAAAACATCTGCTTTCAAATTGTGACAGACTGAGCCCCATGACGCATGGGTTCATGTTGTACAGCAGCCTCTGATGCTAACTTCAGATTTTTCTTTTTTTTTGTGTGCAGTAGCGCTTTTCGCTATAAAATTTTGCTTTGTTGTTTTAATGGATATTAAACCAATATTTCCCCGCATAGGCTATTGCTACTAGCTACGGTTGATGATGTCAAATTAGAATTTGAAGCCCGTAGTTGTTGTTGATTTTGATTTGTGTTGATGGACTTAAGGAGCCAGCAGACTGTGACGGCGATGAAGTTTTAACTGGCACTTTTGCTAAATTTAGATTGGCTTGTGATGTATTATGGGTTATAATGCGTAACTTTTCAGACCGTGTGCTGTCTTGTAACTTTTTTGCACAGAGTTTGCTAATCTAAATTTCTATCCGGGGACAAGAAAACAATGATAATCTAGTCACATACCATGAGAATCCGGGTAATGTTAATGCCAAGTAACCGGCAGTTAAGTCCCTCGGTAATTTCCTTGCCGTTATAAGTCCTTCAGCCTTATGCTCCTGCAATTTACTTTGCATATCTATATCCAACGCAATTAAGCCGAAATGTCGGAATACCTTTTAGCTGGACGACGAGATGGCGGATTACTTATGTTGCTAGAAAAATATTTTCCCTATTGAAATTTTATTATTAGGGATGACTAAAAAATTTTCTAAACTTACGTGCGGGGTTAAATTGATAGCCGATGCCGATGGAAAATCCTTGCTTTCTCGAACTCTAACTTTTCACGTTTGTTCGTGTCACGTCTGAGAAGACAGAAGTCGATTGTCTTCTTCTTACTTTCGTCAAAACTAAAAAGTAAGTGGAAACGCTCTTCTGGTCGATTCGAGTGTGTTCGAGTAGTCAATTCACGCCATCCATATAGGACGTAACTTGCGGGTAGAGTGCTGCTGCTAGCTGTCATGTAGCATATTGCTATATGCAATATACTACGACCATAACAAGAAGCAATTTCTTTGAATTGCTTATCTTTTTTAAATTGCGTCGTCTGGTATTTGTAGGTTGCTACCAACATAAGCGGAGGGCATATTGACTGATTTATTGTCAAACCATGACACCAAACCCAATTTCACTCCATCAATTGTAGCCACTTTTTCTTGCATGCTGCCATGTCCTAGTTTTTCAAATCTTTTTCGGTTGGCATTTCATGATTGGGTACACGATTCAATCTCACTGTGCCTAAGGGTAGTAAACTATTTTTGAAAAGATAAATCTGTAAATTTGGGCTATTAAACCAATTATAAAAAAATATTTTATGGTTCATATTTCGCGGCACTGTGGCAGTTAACCTTGTGACAACGTTTCCGCTTACCCCTAGATCAGGTTCATCGTCTGGGAAAGTATTACATTGTGCTCCAGCAAATAGGTCGAAATAGTAGCTGAATCCAGAAGCGCCACTAAGAACTTGATTCTTATAGGCCCATTTATGGGGCTTAGCAGGATTATATTGTTTCAATTCATGTCGACACTTGGTAGGAATAATTTGCACGTCCATCGCTAGGAATTCTTCTTTTGGTACCAATAATAATTGTTCTCTTACCTTTTCTATAAGAGGTCTTATTTTGAACAATTTGTCATATCCCGCGGTACCACACAGTTTATAGTCGCTATTATTTTAATTATGTTTGCAGGTTTGTTAATATTATCTTGCACTGACTTTATATTTGATTGTTCAACTATAAAATTTATCAAATCCTCAGTAAACAAAAATAAAAGGAAATCCGCAGGTGAGTCCAACCAACTCGGGAAGATTAATATTTCCTTTGAACTCATATTTTTTTTTCGTCATATCGTGCTATGTGATCTCTTTTCCAAATAATCTTCTTCCTCTGTTTATTTCTTTTTTGTTTTGAAGTGAAGAAAATGGTGGGGGTATATACCCACTATCGGAGTCAGAAGCAAGAACATAATCGCTAATGGAACCATCATCAGGAATAGGGTTGACATACCTGGAACTACCGTAAAATCGAGAAAGATGCATTTTTGAAATAAAAAAATATAGTACACTGAATGCACACGAAGCCATTTATGGAAGAATGCTTTGGGTGAGAAAGTGCCATTAAATCATACGAAGCCATATTTGGCTTTCGAAAAGAAAAATTCAAAATCATACAAGCATAATATTTTTGGCAAAACAAACACTCTCAATATAAAGAACTAAAACTGTACTTACTAAAATATATTTTTAATTAGTTTGTAGTTAGCTCTTCTCTAGTTGAAATTATATAAAAAAAATCGAAATTTCTGTAGCAGTATGAACAGCAAACCATTCCACAAAGAACTTAATTATGAGTCACAGGTTATAAAATCAGAAGCATGAAAAAATACTTACGGTATTACCAGGTCAACGAAAAATTAAATCTTATATAGTTTATAATTATCTTAGAATCTTATTAAGTAGAAAAAAATTGTTAACTCTGTAAAACCATATATGGTTTCCTATTCGGTACATGGTTAAGAAATAAATTAATAAACAAAATCTTACAAAGAAACTAAAGATTTCAAAGTGACATATTGCCATAATATGGTGGGCGATAAGGTTTCAGCTATAAAAACGTCTTCTTCTACTCTTGGAATAGTTTTACATATCACTATCTTGCTCTGAAACCCTGCAAAATTACAATGTTGCTGTAATGGAAATCCGTCTTTAGAAACGCGAGCTCGCTCTCAATTCTTTATGATAGCCTATCGCCTCAAACAGCGTACTAATAACTGCAGGTAAGTCCACCAAAAATGTTCTTGTGGACGGAAAATTTACTTTGAACTATTTACAGATGATTTATTTCTTCCAGCGACGCACTTATAAACAGGTAAGCTCACAAAAAAAAATGTTCTTGTGAACTAACTTTAGCTTTATTTTCAGATAATTTACTTCTCCAAATGGCACACAAATAAACGGGTAAGTTCACCCAAAAATGTCCTTGTGAACGAAAAATTAACTTTGAACTACTTACAGATGATTTATTTCTTCCAATGGCACACATATGAGCAGGTAAGTTCACCAAAAATGTTCCAAAAATGTTCTTGTGAACAAAAAAAAAACTTTGAAATACTTACAGACGATTTCTTTCTACAAATGGCACACAAATGAGCAGATAAGTTCACCAAACATATTCCAAAAATGTTCTTGTGAACAAAAAAAAATAACTTTGAACTATTTAGGTACAGATGATCTATTTCTTCCAGCGACGCACTTATAAACAGGTAAGTTCACCAGAAATTTCTTGTGAACGAATAATTAACTCTGACTACTTTCAGGTAATTTATAACTTCAAATGACGCACTTATGTACAGGTAAATTCGCCAAAAAATGTTCTTGTGAACGAATAGTTAATTTTGAACTATTTACAGCTAATTTATTACTTCAAATTCCGCATCAATGTACAGGTAAATTCACCAAAAAAGTGTTCTTGTGAACGAATAATTAACTTTGAACTATTTACAGATTATCTATGTATTTCTTCAAATGTCGCACTAATGTACAGGGTGTCCCGCAAGCCGACGTCAAGCCGGAATCGGGTGATAGACCAAATAATAACAGTTACCAGAAAAATATAAAAAAAATCTAAGTCATGTATTTTTCAAATTATAGACTTTTCTTTTGTTTTGGAGAAAATGTACACCCTGTGAAGGTTTTTTAGCTCCTGTTGCTACGAATCTTTACTTTTTTTCAATTTTATTTTTCTTATATAATCCCGAATAGTGCTTATGTAACCTGGTGCTTTAAATTCTAAGCCAACTGTTCCAGCTTGGAAGAAAATGTCACATTTTGCCGAACCAAGAATAGAAAACAAATACCTAACCCAACTTTAACTGACTGTACTGAAAAAAATGTACTACGCCAGTTTGGCAAGTAACTTTAAAAGTTGACGAATTTAATGAGGTTTCTAAAATGGTACAACACTTGCTACATTATTTATTAGATTACGGAAAAAAAACTTTTTTTCGTCAAGGAACTCAGTTTCGAAAAATTTCTTTTCATCTACTAAAAATGATTCTAGTGTACCCAAAGCTCGCCGTAAGACCGTAACTTTAAGATTCTAGTTTGAGTAAGACGGAAAGTCATTGCATGAAATGTGAGTGAGCAAGATAGTGACGCTAGCTCGTCAAATCGTTCACTTTTTAGAAATGTGCAACGTCTACTCTCCACAGATGGCCGACTTCCAAACCAAGTATATGGTGAAGGAAGAGTTCCTTATCTTACGAGGACGTAGTACTTCAAGCAGTTGAAAAAGACCCAAGTACTTAGGTACGTACAATCTAGGAAGGCACAGAATTGCCTAAAAGTACAGCTCACCGAATTTTACAAAAATTTGAGCTCCAAAATTACGGAAGCAGTTGAATTTGTCAACAATGGCAGATTTGCGCGTCTGATAACCCGATCCTTTTTAAGAAGATGTCGAACTTGTATTGCAGCTGAAGGAAGGCAGTTTGGATATCTTTTGTAAATAATAAATTTTAGCATCCAAATAATTGGTGTTTAATTATAAACTTAAGGAAAATTTGTCCTGAATTCAACAAAAAACTAGCATCTCTAACTTGAAAGCGTCACTATCTGTCTCACTCACACTTCATGTAATGACTCTCCGTCTCACTTAAACTAGAATCTTAAAATTACGGTCTTACGGCAAGCTTTGGGTACACTAGAATCATTTTTAGTGGGTAAAAGGAAATTTTTCGAAACTGGGTTTCTTAAAGAAAAGAATTTTTTTTTTTGTAATCTGAGAAATAATGTAGCAAGTGTTCTACCATTTTAGAATCCTTATTAAATGCGCCAACTTTTAAAGTTACTTGCCAAACTGGCGTAGTACATTTTTTTTTCATTACTGTCAGTTCAAGTTGAGTCAAATATTAATTTCTATTCTTGGTTCGGCAAAATGTAACATTTTCTTCCAAGCTGGAACAGTAGGCTTATAATTTAAAGCAGCAGGTTACAGAAGCGCTATTCCGGATTACATAAGAAAAATAAAATTGAAAAAAAGTAAGGATTGTAACAACAGGAGCTAAAAATCCATCACAAGGTGTACATTTTCTAGAAAACAAAGAAATGTCTATAATTTGAAAAATACATGACTTAGATTTTTTTTATATTTTACTGGTAACTGTTATGATTTGGTCTATCACCCGATTCCGGCTTGACGTCGACTTACGGGACACCCTGTATATAGGTAAATTCACCGAAAATGTTCTGGTGAACGAGTAATTAATTTTGAACTATTTAAAGATGATGTATTTCTTCAAATGCCGCACTAATATACAGACAATTTCACTGAAAATGTTCTGGTGAACGAGTAACTAATTTTGAACTATTTACAGATGATGTGTTGCTTCAAATGCCACACTAATATATATAGGTAAATTCACCAAAATGTTCCTGTGAACGAATAATTGATTTTGAACTATTTACAGATGATCTATTTCTTCAAATGTCACACAAAAATGAGCAGGTAAGTTCACCAAAAATGTTCCAAAAATGTTCTTGCGAACAAAAAAAATAGCTTTGAAATATTTACAGATGATCTATTTCTTCCAGCGACGCACTTATAAACAGGTAAGTTCACCAGAAATGTTCTTGTGAACGAATAATAAACTCTGACTACTTTCAGGTAATTTATAACTTCAAATGACGCACTTATGTACAGGTAAATTCACCAAAAAATGTTCTTGTGAACGAATAGTTAACTTCGAACTATTTACAGTTAATTTATTACTTCAAATGCCGCACCAATGTACAGGTAAATTCAGCAAAAAAATGTTTTTATGAACGAATAATTAACTTTGTGTTAGTTTTACAACATTTGTTAAATTAAATAATCTTATTTGAAATTGTTGTTTATATATACTTGTGTAACGTAGTCTTAATTATCAACAAGTGTAAACACAGCTTTATATTATATAGTAGTTTCAGAACGCACCCCACTTCAGATGTCATTATACAAAATATTTTTACTCAATCAGTCTAATAAAGGTTATAAATCGAAACACATTGGTTTTCTGTCTTTCTACTTTATGTGGTGATGATAGCACGCTTTCAAATCCAAGATCATCGGAGTATTTCAACAGGTTTTGGGCCCAGATTTGCTATCCCATCAAAAAATTAAGAAAGATATTTATAGTGAACGTATTATTTTACGTTTTTTTTTTTATTTTTTTTTTTGTAAAATAAATAACCTTTAATTTTTACCGCTACACCACAAGAAAATGCCGGAAGCAGCTAAGCTACAAATTACAAAATTGAATGATGATAACTACCAGGTATGGAAATATAAAATTGAACTTTTCTTAATAAAAGAAGATTTATGGTCAGTTATCGAAGAAACAGCACCTATAGATACAACACAATTAGCCATATGGAACCATAAAGATGGTAAAGCACGTGCACATATTGGTTTGTCAATTGAGGACAACCAAATTATTCATGTTAAAAGTAAAGACACAGCCAAAGCAATGTGGGAATCACTGAAGGAGTATTATCAAAAATCAACTTAATCCAATAAAGTTCGACTTTTAAGACGGTTATGTCTAATGATATTACCTGAGGGAGGAAATATGAAAATTCATTTAAATGCGATGGATGAATGCATGGATGAATTGAACACATTAGGTGAGCCATTAGCGGGCGCTTTAGCAGCAGCGTTGTATTTGTCTAGCTAGTCTGATAGTTATACTGTTTTGATTACTGCACTGGAATCACGTGCTGAAGCATATAAAAACTTATTGTCGTAAATTTGCAGCGTGGACTAAAAAAAGAAAGAAAATGAGAATCATGTACATAAAATTAACGTAGTGCAGAAAAACGATGAAGATAAAAGTGATTGTGAAGATGTTTTAATTTGTTTAATGGCTAATCAACAAAATAAAGTAATTTTTTTCTGAATGGTGTATTGATTCAGGTGCGTCTTCACACATATGCAATAATGAACCACTTTTTACAAAACTAAATAAATCAGATATAAATCCAGTAAAACTAGCTATGGTAGCAATCTACCAATAAATGGCACTGGCATAGTTGAATTTAAAACTGAATGTGGTAAAATTAAACTGAATGATGTCCAATTCGTACCGAAACTTAAATGTAATTTACTATCAGTCAGTAAATTAGCTAAAAACGGATGCAATATTACATTTACAAATGAAAAATGTGAAATAAATAAAGATGGAAAAACCGTAATGGTGGTGAATTCACGAAACGACATTTACAAAGCAAACCACCAAGCCTTCAACGTAATTGATCCGCAAAAATCGAAATGTATTCACGAATGGCATAAGATACTTGGACATCGAAATTTAATTGATATACGTAAAATGACCGAACTGGCAGTTGACATTGAAATTGAAAATTGTGATCATAAAGATATCTGTGAAATATGTCTACAATCTAAACCAACCACAGACCTATTTCCACAAAAATCATTAACCAAATCAGCTGATAAGTTGGATTTAGTACACACAGATGTATGTGGACCACTACAAGTTTCTACACCTAGAGGTAATAAATATATACTTTCATTAATTGATGATTATTCTAGATATAACCACATACATTTGCTGAAAGAAAAATCCGATGTAAAAGAAAAATTAGTTGAATTTATAGAAATTATGAAGACACAATACGGTAAAGTGCCCAAAATTATCAGGTCGGACAGAGGTGGTGAATATATGAAAAAAGAACTACATAGCTTTCTCAAAAATAATGGAATTTTAACGCAATTTACTGTACCAAAAACTCCACAGCAAAATGGTGTTGCTGAGCGTTTTAATAGAACTTTAATAGAAATGGTACGTTGTATGTTAAATAGTTCAAATCTGCACAAACAATATTGGGTAGAGGCGGTGAATACAGCACATCACATAATTAATCGTTTACCAAGTAAAAGTATAAAGTCAACTCCACTCTGGTACAAAAAAAAAACCAAGTTTAAATTATCTTCATATTTTTGGTATATCAGCATATGTCCATATTAAGAAACGAACGCAAAAAGTTGGATAATACAGCTGAAAAATTATATTTCGTTGGATACGAAAGCGGTACAAAAGGCTATCGTCTTCTAAACAGTCGGACGAACAAAATCAAAATCAGTCGTAATGTAAAATTTATTGAAGCTGAAAACGAAGTAATACCAAACGAAATTCAAAATGAAATACAAGAAGAACCAAATCACGAAGTCGAAATATTAAATTCTGATCCAGTAGATGAACCAGTTCAACATGAAACAGATGTCAATCAAGAAACTATAATAGTTGATAATGATCCAGAAGGGGAATACAATGAAAATCAGAATGTAAGATTTTCTACAAGACTAAACAAGGGTGTTCCACCAAAACGTCTGATTATGGAAGCAAATAAAGCCACGAAACAAAGTGATCCAGATCCAATGACATATGAAGAAGCTATACATGGACCAAATGCAGAAAATTGGTTAAAAGCTATGTCTGAAGAAATAAATTCACTCCACAACTATGGAACTTGGAAAATTACAGATTTGCCTCCAAATCAAAGCGCTATTGGATGCAAATGGGTTTATAAAACAAAAACAGACCAAGACGGTAATGTAGTAAAGTTTAAGGCACGTTTAGTCGCTCAAGGGTTTTCACAAAAATATGGTCGTGACTATGACGAAGTTTTTGCACCAGTAGCAAATCCAACAACACTAAAAATTTTGCTAACTGTAGCTGGAATGAAAAACATGGTAGTTAGACATTTCGACATACAAACTGCATATTTAAACGGCGATTTATCTCATGAAGTTTATATGAAGCAACCTAAGGGATTTATAGTGGGTAATAAGAAAAATGGTTATGTACAAAGTAAAAATGATTTATGTTTGTATACAAGGAAAATCCACCAACAATTCATTTATATTTCAAATCATGTATGTAGATGATATCGTAATAGCATCAACAGATATAAAACTTGTTGATGATTTTGAAATATTAATGAATACTGAATTTATTATCAAAAATCTTGGCACTTTACAATATTATCTGGGAATCCAATTCGAAAGAGACAAAGATAATATATTTCATATGAATCAAGAAAAATATATCTTAAACAAATAATATGAATTTAATTTAGAAAATGCCAAGGATTCAACTACACCAATGAATGTTGGTTATTTAACACAAAAAATGAACGAAGAATCATTCGCATCACACGAGGTTTATCGAAGTGCAATCGGATCGTTGTTATACTTATCAACAAATACAAGACCAGACATCGCTATTGCAACATCAATATTAGCTAGACGTGTAAGCGATCCAAAACAAAGCGATTGGAACGAAGTTAAAAGAGTTTTCAGATATTTGAAAGCAACAAAATCGTATAATTTAGATAGGATAGGATAGATAGGAAATCAAATACCGGGTATTGTTTTATTGTCTTCGACTGAAGCTTAATTTACTGCTTTTGCTGAAGCACTCCGCGACCTAATCTGGATAGTTCGAGTATTAAAAGATTTTGACCAGAATATAAAAACTCCTATCAAGATATTTGAAGACAACCAAGGATGTATCAAATTACTTAACGATCGTGCCTGTCATCAACGAGTGAAGCATATTGATATAAAATACAAATTTGTGCATCAACATATATCTGAAAAGGAAATTGCAGCAGTTTATTGTCCTACTAACAACATGGTTGCCGATATGTTAACCAAACTATTAGATGGACCAAAGATCGAAAAACATGCAAGAACAATTGGCTTATGTTAATTTAATTTCGCTATATGTTGAGAAGGGGTGTTAGTTTTACAACATTTGTTAAATTAAATAATCTTATTTGAAATTTTTTTTTATATATACTTGTGTAACGTAGTCTTAATTATCAACAAGTGTAAACACAGCTTTATATTATATAGTAGTTTCAGAACGCACCCCACTGCAGATGTCATTATACAAAATATTTTTATTCCGTCAGTCTAATAAAGGTTATAAAACGAAACACATCGGTTTTCTGTCTTTCTACTTTATATGGTGATGATAGCACGCTTTCAAATCCAAGATCATCGGAGTATTTCAACACTTTGAACTATTTACAGATGATCTATTTCTTCAAATGTCGCACTAATATATATAGGTAAATTCACCAAAATGTTCCTGTGAACGAATTATTGATTTTGAACTATTTACAGATCATGTGTTTCTTCAAATGCCGCACTAATTTACAGGTAAATTCACCGAAAATGTTCTGGTGAAAGAGTAATTAATTTTGAACAATTTACAGATGATGTGTTTCTTGAAATGCCGCACTAATATATATAGGTAAATTCACCAAAATGTCCCTGTGAACGAATAATTGGTTTGAACTCTTTACAGATGATCTATTTCTTCAAATGTCACACAAATGAGCAGGTAAGTTCGCTAAAAATGTTCCAAAAATGTCCTTGTGAACAAAAAAAAATAACTTTGAACTATTTACAGATGATCTATTTCTTCCAGCGACGCACTTATGAACTGGTAAGTTCACCAGAACTGTTCTTGTGAACGAATAATAAACTCTGACTACTTTCAGGTAATTTATAACTTCAAATGACGCACTTATGTACAGGTAAATTCTCCAAAAAATATTCTTGTGCACGAATAACTTTCAACAAAAATATTCCTTCGCAACTTCGCATATAATTTTTTTCTATCCCGACTCGACTCGTTCACAAATGATCACCGACTGTCTCGACTCCGAACAGTCTCCCTACATTGCCGCCGTTCGTTGTCTTCCAGCAACCGGCATGCGAGCATTTTTGTGGTTGTTCGGTCGACTGCCGAAATCTCTTCGGGTAGCGATGCTGCTGGCTACGTACGGGTGTGCGTGTATTATTTTTTTCAAGCCAAGTCGCGCTGTCACAGAATATCGCTGTGGGAGCAAAATTTTTCCTGGAATTTCTAGACTACCCTGCCGTAATACATTGCGTGATATATCACGCGATGTTTTACGGCTAGGCGAGTTGCCGTTTGTTGCTTGGAGTTTCAGTTGGCAAACGGTGTATGGCACAAAATTTTTGTGTCGGCAATGAAGCGACGATGCCAGGTTTCCGATTTCTTGGTCTTTTAGGTGCTTCACGAATTTTGCTACGTTGCCAAAGCGGAATCAATTTTATGTTTTTCAGGTCTTTATGAATTTTTATAACGTTTCTTCATTTCAGGGATTTATGCGTCGTATCGAAAGGTAGCATAGTGCTACTTTTCGAAAATGATGAGACCTTTTCCCCCTTTTCAGGTAGCCGAGAAATTTATGGAGAAACAAAAAGGAAATGGATACAAAAAAGAAAAAAAAAAATTAAAAGAAGAAAAGAAGAAGAAGAAGAAAGGAAAAAGAATTTTTTAAGATGAAAAAAAAACAGAAAAAAACGAAAAGTAGCGTGAGGGCAGGACGCTACAAACATCACGTCTACCAGCGGGCCACAATGACTTGGTAGAGCTATACAACCTCAGGACAGTGCAGGGATGAATAGGACCAGCTCAAATAATCTTCCGACTCAAGTTACCCTTGTTCACTTAGGAACCATTCGAATTGATAAGGATCGTCCCAGTACCTGTGTTGACGAACGACACATTTTGGTGGTAGAACCTTCATCACAATTCTTGATAATAAGTTTACATCGAGATCAATTCTATCCACTTTCAGACCATGAGATGTCAGCGTGTTCCACAATTGGACATTCAACTCACATGTGCAAGCAACATCATCCGCTATATAGGGTTGATTCTGGTTCGAGCGCTTGTGAAATCGGATTCCTAACTAACTCTGCGTCGCCCTCCACGTGTAAAATAGCAAAGACTGACAAGGTTCCCAGATGGATTCAGCTCATGAATCCAAACCATTGGATTTATGTGATGAAAGGAGAAACAACAGTCAATCTAATATGTGGCCATTCAGTTTCCCAATGGTCATTATCAGGATCCGGCATGCTCAATATTAGTAATGGTTGTGCCATTAAGGACGAGGCAACTACAATACAAGCCCACAGTCTTTATCCGACCTCTATGAGAAGCGCTTTCATACCATCACTGAATCTAATTGAAATGCTTCCTCCGCTTGAAGTCACAAAATTACTTCGCAAGCCAATGTCATCCTACAGCATCTCCCACGATTTGTTAGAGCTGAAGCAAAGGTTACAAGATCTTCAGGTTGAAGAAGGAAGTCCTATGACGGTTATGATGGTTATACGAGCCTTCTCCTCGCTATGGGCATTCTAACTTTTTTCACAATAAGAAGTTTCATCAAATGCCGTGAGGAGCGAAGGACAACACCCCCGTAGCTGCACCCAGAAGGACGCCGCGGACCTTTAGCATGAGCTGCGAGACGGAAGAACTGGTTGAACTCAACGTTAACGCGGGGGAGGATGTTGAATTCTACCCTGGCATTAGAGTTAATTAGTTAGGATTTTTTCATTAAATTCCAAATTACAAGTAGCATGAGAAATAAAAATTCGTCATAATCAGCACGAATAATCACAGTCACAAAGAACGCATTCCTACATTATGATAAACAAACCGCATCAGATTACGTTCCCATAGAAATTACCCCCCATGAAATATTTATCGCAGCAACATTGTATCCTCATGCCGCGGAATTAAAGCCGACGATGCAATTCTTTATCTTCGCTCTTCAAGTGAGAATGAATTGTTATATTTAAGTTTGTATTTTTTTTACTGTCTCACTTGCATGTTATCGAGTTTATGAAACTAAGCATATTTGTCATTATAAAATTTTGTTGAATAATAATAAAATCATTACTGTTTGAGAAGTGGACGCGTTTTGTATTATTAGAAGTGAATCCGCTAATTATTATTGCAGAGAAAGAGTTTTCTTTAAAAATTTTGATGTTTTGGTGTTTTACCAGAACATTAGATCAGCAGAGCACTGGTTTCTGTACCAGAGCTCCCCCATCCAGGCGACCAGTAGAAGAACTGGTCGCGATATAAACAAGCATGATGTCATAATAGCAACAAAGCTGCAAACGCTCTACGGAAGATAGTATTTCTGTGTGTACGTATGAAAGCAAGGAGTGCCATGATGTTACAATAACAAACCGGCAAGAGCTTTACGGAAATTAATGTTTATGTGTAAAAGCGATGAATGCCATGAAGAAATAATAACAAAGCGGCAAACGCTTTGGGGAGATCAATAACTATGTATATACAAAAGCCGTGATGTAATAGAAATAAACTACAAGCACTTAGCGTAGTTTTGAAATGTGCAAGTACCACCAATATTATTCATAAGTAATTAAGGCATAATTTGTATATAAATATTCTTGCGGTTTGTAATAAAGAAGCAGTAGCAGTCGTAACTCATAGGAGCAACAAAAGTTGTTTTATTGAGGGAGTAAAGCTAGCAAGCTGCTCCAATCACCTACACTGAGATTAAAGCTAGTGAGCCGCTCTAATCACCTACAATGGGAGTAAAGCCAGTAAGCTGCTCCAATCACCTAAACTGGGAGTAAAGCTAGTAACCTGCTCCAATCACCTACACTGATAGTAAAGCTAGTGAGCTGCTCCAATCACCTACACTAGGAGTAAATCCGATAAACTGCTCTAATCACCTACACTGGGAGTAAAGCTAGTAACCTGCTCCATTCACCTACATCGGGAGTAAAGCTAGTAAACTGCTCCAATCACTTTTTACTGCTGCTCCACTTATCAGCACCTGGGAGCAAAGCTACATTAGCAAGCCCCATCGTCATTGTATGCACGTAAACACCTCTTACCTACAGTAAACGTGCCGTGCCTCCAGATATCGTCGTAAAGATGATCATATGAGAGGGCTTGGGAATAATAAATAATAATAAATAATAATAAATACAACAATTTTGACGCAGCCGGTAGGCTTTAACTATGTTAGCAACAGACGATACTTTGTTATGTCCGATGTAATTCGATATAGAGTGAATAGTGCCTCCACTTGATGGAATCAGACTCTGATGTTTTGAAGCCAAGACTCAGGCATTAAAATTCTGGCGTTTACAGCCTGTGGGTTAGGTTAGGAAAGAGGGGTGCCGCTAGCTGCACTTCGACCTCTAGTGGGTTCATTGTGCCCCTAGACCTCATGGGTTAACCTTTCGAGTCGCCCCAGATCCATCCTGCTTCTCTTAGGAAACTCAGGATATTTTCAAGACTCTTTACCTACATCCATCCTGCTTCTCTCAGAAAACTTAGAATATATCTTAATTCTTTACTACACAGCTCTCCCAAACTTGAAAAAAAAGTAGCTACCCAATACCCTACTTCTCTTATGCATCAAAGTTGGCCATTCGCAAAGCACGTGTTGGACTAACTCGATTTCCTGCGAGTGCCTACAACTCCTGCAGAAATCGTTTGCCGCTATACCCAGTATTCTAGCCACTGATCCGTAATGATCTATACTAGATTCCTGGTATATGTTCTGCTGCCATTAAGCAGTTTCCATTTCCTTTTCCTGTCATATGCAGGGCACAATTGCCTCACAATACGGCAGGTATCCCTGTTGGTCCACCGCAGGCTTGCCTTTTGATAGGCACCCCTGATCATTTCCTCTTCTAGAGCTGCGATTGGGATCCTCACATAAGCTACCGCTGCAGACCTATCCAATTCAGAGTCCTTTTGGCCAACTCATCAGCCATCTCGTTGCCTGAGATATCGTTATGGCCAGGTACCCAGCATAGGGTCCCTTACCAGCAGAGCAATCTAGCGCCTTGATGGCTGCCTGGCTTTCAGTATATATGCAAATGTGCCTTGAGGGCTCTCTGCACATGGATGCCAATGTTGCTGCGTGATAAATTGCTTCGACCTCTGTCTAAAAAAACTACACTTATCGGGCAACCTATAAGATTCGTGCCACTGGAGATCTCTGGAGTACACTCCAGCCCCTGTGCCCGCATTCGTCTTGGAATCATCTGTAAAATTAGAAATATCGGATGTTACGACCATCTGCTTCCCATCCAAGTCACTCCTGGTAGGCATCATTGCATTGACACCCCCACCGAAAGTCAAGATTGATACTTGGTGGTCTGCTTCTTCCTTACAATCACTACAATCTATCTTCTAGAGTATATTGGAGTGTCCAAAACTCCTCTCCATCCCCCAACCCGCCACCCTCAGCCTGACAGCTGTAATTGCCGCTACACCTCTGAAATAGAGGTCCAGCGGCATTAAGTCAAGCATGACCTCCAGGCCCCCCGTGGGCGTGGTGCGCAAACACCCAGTTATTCCCACAGAGACGGCCCTCTGGATTTTTTACAGCACATCCAGGTTACACTTTCTCGTTAGTTTTGTCCACGAAACCATGGAGCCGTAGCAGAAGATGGGTCGAATTATGGATGTGTACATCCAATATCCCCGCCTGGGTTTTAATACCCAGTTTCCACAAAATATTCTTTTGGACGAGAAGAAGGCCACACTGGCCTTTTTCATGCCTTTTGCAAAGTTAACCTTCAAGCTCAGCGTGAAATCTAGCATGATTCCCAGATAGTTTGCTTCGCTGGAGAGAGTAAGATCCTCTCCACCCAGCATTGCAAGTCTGAAATTTTGCATCCACCATGGAGCCGTAGCAGAAGATGGGTCGAAATATAGATGTGTACATCCAATATCCCCGCTTGGGTTTTAATACCCAGTTTCCACAAAATATTCTTTTGCACGTGTAGAAGGCCACACTGGCCTTTTTCATGCCTTTTGCAAAATAAACCTTCCAGCTCAGCGTGAAATCGAGCATGATTCCCAGATAGTTTGCTTCGCTGGGGAGAGTAAGATCCTCTCCACCCAGCATTGCAAGTCTGAAATTTTGCATCCACCGCTCTCTTGTAAAAAGACCAGCTTCGTCTTCGAGGGGCTTACCATCAATACATATTATTGGCCTAGTTATCCAGCTTAAGCACCGCATACTCGAGCCTTTTACTAATATTAGAGAGAAATTTGCCAGTTACCAGGATATCACCCGCGTAGGCAACTGCCTTAAAGCCTTCTCTCTCTAACTTTATGAGGATTTCATCCATGACCACTCACCTCAGGAGTGGTGATAGCACCCCCTCTGCGGTGTGCCTCTATAGACCTGAACAGGAGCTAATCGTTCTATTGAGAAGTAATAAATTGATTCAGTCACATAGACCCTTCTCAGTCCTTTATATATAACCTCCGTCTTCACGTTATTGAAACGCCGCCAATATCCAGGAAAGCACCTACAGTGTACTCCTCTTATTATAAGGACTCCTCAACAATGGATACCACTGCATGTAATGCCGACTCTACCAATTTTTCTTTTGTGTACACATGCTGGCTATCACTGCCGCCCTTCCATACACTACTTATGTGTACCTCTATTAATCTCTCCAAGATCTTAAGCATAAAGTAGGAGAGACTGATAGGTCTAAAGTCCTTTGCCTCGATGTGGCTCGTTCTGCCCGACTTACAAATGAAAATTATCCTCACTTCCTGCCAAGCCCTAGGCAAGAAAGAGAGCTTCCGACAGCGCTTATAAATCAGCACTAGCCATGTTATTATGTACGTTAGTGCCTTATGCCGTTCTGCAGAACTTGACACCGACGGAACTATCTCGCTGCTGCCCGGAAAGTGGACGTCAAGAAGTGTATTTAACAGTTCCTCGTTTGTAGTGGTCCAGACTCTGTTCTCCCCTTTTATGAAGGACGGAGTAGTATGGTCTTTCGCAAGCACCTTCCGAAACTTCCGTGCTACCCCGTATGATATTATGGGCGTTAGTATCACACCCAGGTAGAAGATTGATATTCCTCGCTTCAGCAGCCTCGATCACCAATTTCATTTCCACGGAGGGGTAACGGCTGCTCGTACAGTATTTATTCCGAGGCCATCCAGCATTTGTTGACCCCCACCTAGCCTGACATCCATAAGATGCTTAGAACTGAAATTAGATAGCATCAATGCCTGTGGGTTTTTTCTAACAAGTATAAATGTTCTTACCTTGTCTGACTCTTGACTATAAAATAGTCCAAATTCTGTAAGGCCTAACCCCTGAACCTTGGCCCCACGGACCCACGGCTCCTGAATAAACGCCACATCTATACCCTCCTTATTTAGGAGCAGCATTAGGTTGACTGACGCAGCTTTACTATGATGAAGGTTGATTTCAACCACCTTCCTCGGTAGTAGTTTCGTCCTTCCCTCTGCAGGTTTCGTTTCTCCATAAAAGCCTGAGAAGTACCTCTCCCACAGCCAAATGGAGCTTCCTCTATCTCTTTTTGAAGATGGGCGCCGATTCATCGTCCACCAAAGACACGAATCCCCTGCTTCCATCTCTAGGCTCCTCTACAGTAACAATCTCTCACTCCCCATCGCGACTTAAGGACTTTGCGTCTGTAACAGATTGTCCCTGTCAATTTCCACATTCGGAATCACCACATGAATTTTCGTTCTCTCAGGAATGTCGTGCACGGCACGGTCATGTGTGACCCTTGTCTCTGTACCCCAATAGCCTGACTTCGTGCTTCCAACACGATTTGTTGAAGGTCGGCGCACTTAACGAAGGGTTGCTGAGCACTACCGGATGACACCGGTGGATAGAGATCTCTCTCCTGCCTTCCATTGCTCCTCAATATAGCGCCCGTACTGATTCTTCTTTCCAATCAGCGATAACTTTAGCTTATCTGACACCACCTAATTTTGCGCCCCCTTCCCCTTTTCTAGGCCCCTGCTAGGACCCTGTCTCGATCCCTTACTACACCCAGGGGACAATCTGCTGGAGTTGTCGTATTCCCTGTAAATTATAACATTTGAGGGAGATTTTCTTCAAACGCACGAAGTAATCTGAATAATGTCTTTATTTTTCGTTAATTACTTAAAAACACCGTAAAGAGTCAATGTTCTTATCATCTAATAACTTGACATCCGATATTACCATCCAGCGATCAATTAGTTAAACACTCAACTGCTTACCACCAGTCAGTCACGGACCTCGTTAACTTAAGTGCGGAACTCGGAAGTAGAGCATGACCCTCATATATATTAATTCCACTGAATCATCCATAATAGAAAATCCTAAGGCCTTCTGTGGTTATAGTAAAAGCTTAAAAAAATCGAACCTATATTCCAAAAAAATGGGGTATGATACCGTTAAGTCAACTAGTCACAGTCAAATATGTGAACTGTTCTTTACATACATCTGTCTACTCGCGGTAGGATCATTCATTGGACTTATCTTCACTCAGTTCCTGATGGGTTGCCTAATTTGATCTCAAGAAAGTTCAAGCATGCTTTCAGAACCAATACCTAATTTATTTAACCTATCAGTTCACACGAATACTTTCCCTCAGATCTTAAAAAATAGCTTTGTTACCCCGATTTATAAACCTGGTGACCCTCGACTTATTACTAACTATCGGCCTATATTAATATCTAACAGCCTTGCTCTCATCTTCAAAAGAATTGCCTATTATCAACTATTCTATCAACTTAAGGCGCATATCTGTGACCAGCAGCATGGATTTTTTCCTGGACGTTCAACTACTACCAATCTTGTCCTTTTCACTGACACTATAGCTAGCGCTCTTGATGAATGGGCACAAGTTGATGCCATTTACACCGATTTTTCGAAGGCGTTGGATAAAATTTTACATAAATGTGTTCTTTTCAAAATGGCGCAACTAGGGTTCCACACAAATACAATTTCTTGGTTTTTCTCCTTTCTAATTAATCGAACAAGCTCCGTTGCTCTTAATGGTTTCCGATCTGTCCCTTATAAACAGTTGTCTGGTGTTCCTCAAGGCACAACCCTCGGTCCTCTTATTTTCTTGATATACATTAACGATCTACGCACGTTTTTTGAGAGTGACTGCCTACTTTATGCCGACGATGTTAAATATTTAGGAAAATTACTTCAAAGGGACATCAAGAATCTCGAAGCTTGGTGTAACGAGAATTCTCTGCAAATTATCATCAATAAATGTAATGCTATGTCCTTCTCTAGGAAACGTGATACCATCAATTTCGATTATAAAATTAATAATATTTCTATCTCTCGTGTGAATGAAATAAATGACTTGGGGGTTATATTTGATTCAAAGCTTACATTTGCCTCCCATATTACAGCCATAACTTCCAAAGCGTTTAGGTTAATCGGGTTTATTTTTCGTACATGCAGGTCCTTTAAATGCTCCGATTTCTATATTACTCTTTTTAACTCTATAATTAGAAGTATCATCGAATACTCATGTCAAGTGTGGAATCCGTTTAACACTTCTTATTCTGATCAAATCGAGTCAATTCAGAGGAAATTTTCCAGGCTCTTGTTATTAAATTCAATAATATTTCGCTTGAATATCCCGAAAAGCTCAGTAATTTTAATGTGTTATCCTTGGTCAATCGCAGAGCCTACCTGAATAATACCTTTCTTTTTAAGATGCTAAACTGTCTATTTGATTGTCCTATCGTACTGTCTACAATTGACTTTAACGCTCCCACTCGCACATCAAGAAATATACCTTGCTTCGGACTGACCTCTCGCAGATCAAACATCAAAGAAAAGTCGCCTATCTTCAGAATTCTTAAATCGTATAATTTAAATTTCAATTGTATTGATATCTATAACGCCGACCTTCCGACATTTAAAAGACTACTCAATGTGATCAGACATTCTAGATAAGCATTTCACCCTTCTACCAAGCCTTGTTTCATTTTGACTTTTTCTCTCTTTTTGTTTTTATATCTTCACATAGATGTAGTATTGGACATATTCATTTCTTTTTTCTTTTTAAGTTAGTTTTAGTTAGCTTTATTTTTATTTTCTTCACTTTTCCCTTTTTTATTTAATTTTTTTTTCATGTCTGTTCATTATTGTATTAACTTTTCAAATAAATAAATACCTCTGATGCGGTAATATTCTACTGCCGTTGACGAAACTCCTAGTCACTGTCATTCTAGTCAGCAGCTGGGCTATAGTAAACAAACCGGCAACAGTCAAGCAGATTATTGTGCGAAATAACACGGTTGGTATTTGTTGCTTCGCTCGTAAACTATCATACAGCTGTGCCAGTGAAGTAATTAGGCACACAGCTGTGCCGGGAAAGAATTAGGCAGTCGGTGGTAGACAGCACGCCATAGTCCAGCATTTTACTATATGAAGCAATACGCCCTACCATTGCCTATGCTAATCCGCTTTATGCACCTGCCAGTTACTGGAGTTCATGCAGTACACGCAGTTCCGCTTCCGCATACAAGTTCTGGCCATGAAATCCCTCCCCCTGGGAAAAATCTGTCTCTCAGGGTGTAGACCTGGAGTATTCAGCTACGTATGCAATAAGGAGTCGTAGGCTCACATTATATTCATCTAATTGTGCATCTAATATAAATATAATTTTACATAAAGTTAACAACTTTTAGCTTTAACTCTACCTATACAAACTAACGCTTATTAACTTCATATTTCTACAATACCATACTCATCAATAATTTATTCAGTTCCTATACAATATAGATTTTCTTCGTAAATACCTTATAATAGTAATAATTCCCTACATTTGAACCTTATAACAATTAGTCTAATCCTTTTCCTCTATATTAAAACATTGAACATGATTGAATATTATAAACTATATTATAACTATAGGTTGCCCCTAAATTACTTTTATGTTATAAAAATGCAGGAAAGAAAGATATATACTGGCGTTTATTCCAGCTGCACAAGTTGTTTTCCCACATTAGTTGTCAGATTAGTGGTTGGCAGCTTCGCTGTCGTGGGCAGAATCGTCTCTATAGAGATGTTTGCATCTTGGGCTTTGGGTGGCTGCTCTGACTTATGAACTATAGGTAGAATCACTCTATTAGTGCGGGCTTAGGTACGGTTCCTCTTCCAGCGCTTCAAATGGCACAATACTCCTATCCAGATTACTAAGTTGATGACAGCTAAGCATCCGGTGGTAGTTGTTGCTGCTAAATGAACTGGATGTGGAATGCTGCGTCTACTTACCTCCTCTTGGCTGATTTCGTCTAGAATCATCATCATAGCGGCATCCTGGTCTCTCCATGCTTGATTACAGTTGTCACTACTCAGCAATCGTATTTCGTCTTTTTTGTCTTCTTCTGTCTCCTCTTTCTGCCTGTCAGGCTGTGTTGCGATGCTGTTCCAGGCTGGTAACTCTATTCGTCTGGGTTATCATAGGGATATATTGCACTGTGCTGCATCCTCAGCTGCTATTCGTAGATGGAGGTTGGTGACTGTTGGCTGTGCACTTCCAATTTGGTCTTCTCGGACATTACAAATAACCAGTGGTTTCTCGTCCCAATTCTCACTAATCTGCTCCACTTTGCTTTAGCTCTTTCCTTACAGGCCTTCGCATTTACGTTGAAGCTCCGGAAAAGGTTCAGGACAGAATTTTCTCCAATAGCAGTAATAATTGGGGCTAACTGTGGGCATACGATTTGTGGGTGGTCTGATGTGGTTAACAGCCTCTGGCACTTCTGGTACTGTTGGTAATTTAGCAAGACATACTGTCGCTCATGATTGTTGGGTGCCACAAATTCAGCGTCTATATATCATAAACATAATACCCAATTTCATCTATTGCTATCGGGATCGTATATACCTTATGTAAGTCAAATGCAACTCGTTGGGGTTGTGGGATATCTACCCTGAGTAGGATTTCTTGGCCCTACTTGGAGTGTTTGTACTTTTGCAATTTGTACCAGCAATTGGAAATTCTGGAATTTTTCATCAAAATTCAGTGGCATTCTTCATTATCTCGGTCATCTCTCGTACATGAATTATCAAGGTGTAGCTTTCCTACGCTTAGGGAGATTAATATGTTCATCATTGTATCTTGCAATTCGCTGATTTCTCTTAAGTGAAGGCTTATTGGCGTTATTACCTCACGCAATTCCATTCTGAGTTTCAATGACGATAATTCCCGATATTGACCCTGCTGCTCTTTAATGATGGTTGAGAGCAGTGCTGCCAGATGGCAACATACAAAAATCGGGAAAATGCTGGAGAGAAAATCGTGTATGAAAATCGGTGAAAGAATTAAATCACATAATTACTTGTTCAAAACATAATTTATAGAAATCCAATAAAATATAAATTAAAAAACTTAAGAATGTATCCAGAACTATAAAATAGATTAGATTATCATTCTTATTGCCATTTGCCATTTTATTTTAATACATTTTAGAATTAAAACGCTTCAGAATGTTTTCATTTATATGCATATAAAACATTTCTCTCTGTTTTTTGTCAAAAAATATTTGGATAATGAAATGTGTTTTAAGGTTTCCGCATTCAATCAATTTCTCTCTTTTTTGCTGATCACAGAGCAGACTTTGCAAAATGCAATGCAAAATTTCGGACTATTTTGGCACAATTTGCAAAATTTTTACACACATATTTTTGCTCACAATTACAAAAGCTACATAATTCGAACCCTATAACTTTACCGCTATTTTCGTCCATATTTATCATATAATCTGAATCATCTGGCACTGGCCGTGGTACAAGTACTAAGTGACAGTCCTCCTTTTCATGAAAAATCAACAGTTTTTCCAGATATGTAAATAATTTTATACCTGCATTTAATCTTACTTTTTCTTACTATATAAATTTATCCATCACATAAGAGAAGAACTAAATAAGCGGAGAAATTAATTAATACCCGGTTAAGATTGTGAAATCAATTCAAAATGGAAGCAGATAAGGGATTATTCTAGCAATTAAATGAATGCAAATGTGTATGCCTGAATGTACAAGAACTGACAGGTAATTTGGATGAATTAGTTGAACATATCTGAAAACCACAAAAATATCACATTGTTGTGGCTACTGAGACACATTTATTTATTTATTATTTATTTATTTGAATCAGTCTACCGAATATAATAATCTTACAGACTTGCATAGCATTTTATTTAAACAAAGAATGTTCATTATTGCCTTAATAAATCTACCTTTATAAAATAAAATAAATTATCATAGAAGAACTAATAATTTTGTAAAGACAAAGCATTTTCAAAAATTATACTTTTAAATTTTTCTCTAGACATACAAATATCTACAAGTGATGAGAAAGAATTGTAATTAAATACACAATTAGATATTGGTTCATGATAGCCATAATTGGTTCTATGCTGAGGAGCATACAACAAATCCCTTGAACGTATCGGTCTTTCAGGAGCATATATATTAATTAATAATAGTAATTCAAACGATTTTATTTTAACCGAAAATATATCTTTGACAAATAAAGCACAGGAAACTTGGCGACGAAGTTTCAGACTAGACAGACCAAGCAGTTTACATCTCACAGTATATGATGGTAAGTTGTCATTTTGGTAATTTATTTTCCGTAGAACAAATCTAGTAAATGCCTTTTGAATGGATTCAATACGATCAATATGTACGTTATTATATGGACACCAAACAATGGATGCATATTCAAGAATGGATCTCACGATCGAAAGTATAATGTCTTGAAGGTCTGAATGTTATGAAAGTCTTTGGAGTTCCGCTTAAGGAAATCCTAAACAACGTCTTGATTTAATGAAAATAGTGTTAATGTGAGGGTAAACGCCAATTTAGTGTCAAAAATAACACCTAAGTCCTTGATATCATTTGTTCGAGAAACTATATCATGATTAATTTTATAATCAAACAAGAAAGGACAAGAGATGCGATGAAAAGTAACAATTTTACATTTTGATATGTTAAGATATAACTTATTTTTAGAGCACCAATCAGAAAGTATATTGAGATCATTCTGCAGTTCTGCGGTTATATAAATAGGCCACAATCTAGCTTAAAAAAGAGGAGTGGAAGCCTATATTTTCATTTTATGAATGAGAAGAGGAATGCTGATCTTATCAAATGCCTTCGAGAAATATGTGTAAATAGTATACACTTGAACACGATCTTCAAAAGCACTTATAGTATAGTTCGAAAATAATGTAAGATTAGTTACACATGACCTCCCCGTAATAAAGCCATGTTGCTCAGGGACTATATATTCCTTAACTAGAGAGCTAAGCTTAGAGTTAACTATATAATCTAGTAATTTAGGTACGACTTTCATAACAGAGACTGGTCTGTAATTCTCTATAGTGTTTTAGAACCTGCTTTAACCCTGGAATGCTACCCGTGAGTAAATTTTACTCACTTTCTGCTTGAAGGCTGCACTGCTCTTTACGACATATGACCACAGCGTCCCCACTTCTTAAGTGCTTTGCCTGAAGCGTGATTGTTAGTTTAAGGGAGGGAGAGCCTTCCTAGCAGGTCAGCCCTCTCATTCCTCATGCTCCTCATTGGCCGGTAACCCAAAATTGTAGTACAAAATCTATTAAAAACAAAAAAAAATTTACAAGGTGTACAAAATATGATTCTTTCATTTCTAATTATCCTTACTTTATTAATTAAAATTTCTTTATATAAATTTTAAATTATTCTTGCGGGAATGCTATTCTTTCATTTTTCTGTTATTGTATTCCGCTAAAATATTTCAGCTCTTTTGTTTATAATTTATTGGTGTGTGAGTAATATTTACTCAAGGTTACCAATAAGCGAATATTGAAACGGGTTAGTATTCCAGGGTTAAATATAGGGGTGATTAATGAAAGTTTCCACTCATCAAGAAAAGTACCAGTACTTAAGGATAGGTTAAAAATTTTGCATAAAGGATCGGCCAAAAAAACAGCGCAATTTTTTAGTAGCGAATGACATAACCCATCAGAATCTGGTCTTGTAGTGGAATCGAGATCATTGAGACCCTTCAAGACATCATCAGCATTAATCGATAAATGACCAACATCCAAAGGGGATGTATCAGTGTTAACAGGGTATTCATGATCCAATTCACTAAAATAGGCAAAAAGATTACAACTGGTGTGCAAATCGAACGACTTATTAGAACCGTAATTTAAAACCTTAGGAAAAGAAGAAGTCGTACGCTTGGATTTAATAAAGGACCAAAAAGCCTTACTATTAGACATAATGCTGTTTTCAATTGAACACACGTATTGACCATACAGATACCTATGCAGGACCTCGTATTTCTTTCTAAGTCTATGAAACAAAGCCTCATCAGTGCTGCTGCCAGTAGCCCTATATTGCTTGTGTCCCTTTGTCTTAGCATTTTTCAATCTTAAAAGACCGTTTACAAACCATTTTGGGTGTTTATTCCTACATTTAGATTTTTTAGCGACAAATTTATGTAGGCCTTCATGGACAACGTCAACAAATTTGTTGTATGCTCTCAGCAGATCACAATGTTCCAAAAAGGACCAATTTATGTTAGAGAAAAAGGTATTAAGATCTAAATAATTAACTTTGTTAAAATTAAATTCAGTTTTATCAGTAGAATTCTGTAAAGGAGCAAAATCATAAAGAGAAATATTAAAGCTAGTGGCATTATGATGAAAATCAACTGGCGTCAACGGACTTTTAACCTCATCAATGTCTACTACTAAATCAGGGATAACAAATAACAAATCTAGAATTCTGCCAAAAATATTACTAATATTGTTTAATTGGATTAAATCTAAACCTAATAAATTATCTATGACAAAACTTTCTGCTTCAGAAAATACATTAATAGGTATTAGCATCGCGTCATCATCATTCCAGGTCCAACGTAAATTACTTAGATTGAAGTCACCTATATAGCATAAGTGGTGGTCCTTGATATTATCAGATAAACTAGTAATATTGAGTATGTGCTCCTTGTAAACCTCAAGTGAAGAAGATGGAGGAATATAACTGATGAAATTAGTGGTACTGAAGTTACTCACGCGAACACAAAGTTGTTCAATGATTCCCGACTCATTGGATAAGTGAATTTGTTCGCTAATCATGGAAGGACGTACTGCAATCATAACACCGCCTCCACGTGAAAAACAAGATGCGAGAGGACAACGATCCTTCCTATAGATTGTGTAGTAGCTTTCATCAACAATCTCACTATTTCCGTGATGGCGATGATGTCAAAGTCATTTTCGATTATTGAGAGATAGAAATCTCTCAATTTCGTTCTTAAGCCACGAACATTTTGATAATAGCATTTCAACCCATTATCTTTATTATCAGCGTTTAAAAAATTTATTGTAGAGAAGTCAACATTGGGAATGAGATCAGGCAATTCCGGGGAAACGGTTTCCATCGAATTATCAATTAAGACTGGATTTGAGGTCGATTCGAAACCAGCTCGTTTTTTGATGATTTGATGAATCTTCTGACACCTGTGCCGGATGGCCAGATGTCAGGCACAAGCAATCTAGATATAAAGTGCTCGGGTACTCCTAGTTTGAATGACACAGATCTGAATTTATTTAAGTCTGCATCCTTTTTCCATAGTGGACGACATGTAATTTGGTTGCTTGAAATACTAATCAAATTGGCAACAAAATTTTTTGTTTTATCAGCTATAGCATCAGGACGTATACGTGATAAGTGCAATTGTCTGATATTGTTTATCGCAGAAGAAAAGTCATCGACGACAGCAGCTGTGCCAACAATCTTTTTATTATTATGGTGAGATCTTTTTTGAACAGTAGTCCAGTTGGAATTACCATTATCGGCGTCACTCGCATCAATATCCGCAGACGATATCTGTCTATTACCCTAGACACACAGCACGAACTAATGAATCATTTGTACTAACTATTCATTAAAATGCCGTGTGTCAAATAGTATATGTCATTATAGCTCGAAAATCAGATGATAATGAAGTGCATTAATGAAGTGTTTTCCTCCTTCATTATAGCTATAATGAGGAAAAATGTGCTAGATTTGACATATAATGTAAATCTGGAGCTCCGCTGAGCATCTGCCGATTTGAAAAATAAGAAGAAGAAATGCAAATCACAAATTATATTATTAATATTTTTTTTAATATAATGTTTTTCTCATTTGTTAATTGTTAAATTCGAAAATAAAATAAATGAAAACAAAGTTTATCGCGTTAATTCGATTCATATTGCTTCTTTAAGGTGATAAGTTTATCAAAACCAGTTTGACAGCTCAACTTAATTAAAGAAATGGCTGTGTGTCCGCAGTTTATAATGAATCATTATAGACTAATGAGTCGTTAGTTATTTCTTCATTAAGAGTGCTGTGTGTCTAAGGCATATGACTCAATTCAGTAACAGGCCTTGTTATAGCTGTAGATATACCTGTTATAGCTGCAGGAATACAAGTAATAGCGTTGAGGTCATTGCACTGATTAGACTTATCTGAATCATCTGTACCAACTAGATCAATATGTAACGGTTGACCTGCACTCCTGACCATTCCATTAGATAAATTTCCTTTGGTTGAGCTATGATTATTATCAGTTTCAGACAATAACCCACTGATAGATGATACTGAACTGGCTCGATGACAAGCAGATGCTATTGGTACTGTGGACGGATTGCGTTTAGATGTAGTAGTTGATTTTGGCTTGGATGATAGTACTACAGAGCGAGTTATTTTATTTTTTATTTTATTGTTATTGATTGATGTTGATAGTTTTTTTCTAATGAAGATCTTATATCAGAAAGTTCCTTTGTCAATTCATTCTTCAGATTGATAAAAGCAACGGCAAAATCCGCTAAAGGGTGTGCATGAAGGGCACTTCCAAAAGATCGAGTTGTAGGTCTCAATAAGCTTAACACAATTCACTTCAAGTTTAGAGCGCCGTCTGTGAAATAAATTAGCACAGAAACCACACCGGACGAACTTTTTATCAGAGATACGATCATTACATTTACCGCACAAATTGCTATCCATGACTGCAGCAAGCAAAACTTGTTAATCACAAAATCAAATGAGCGCAAATGAAAAGCAATACTAAAAAGAAAAAAACCTTATGGAGCAATTATAAAACACGTCCGAGCACGTCCAGCACTTTACTACTACTGAAGAAATAAGTGATTCAGAAATTAATGTAAGTGGGTACCACACATTAAGGTGTGATAGTGAGTGTACTTTAGAGAAGATTGGAGGTGTGAAAAGATATATTATGTAATAGTGGATAGAAAGATTTGGTGGATGTCTGTTTTGGTTAAATATGATGTATTTTCATTTGCTTTAGGTATAGTGTATCGCTTAACAAGTTCTCCAAAAAGACCCTTTTGCGACCTTATAGAAGGATACATTGATGACTTAAAAAATCTAAACAATAATGTACTTATAGCTGGTGATTTTATCATAGATTGGTCAAATAACTCAGATTTATATAAAAAAAACTTAGAAAAAATTAATTATTGATAACAACTTGAAGCAAACCGTTAACGAATACACAAGAATTTGCAATACATCCAGAACTTTAATAGATTCTATTGTTACAAATTTTAATTTGATACAAACTATAATTGAACCAAAATTGAAAATATCGGACCATGAAACAATAGAAGCTACGATCTTCTTAGGTAACGCAAAAGAAAAGGTATTGCCTGTAAACAGAATAAGATATTTAAAATATGAAAAATCAAAATTCTTACGCGAGCTTGAAAGAAGTGATTGTGCAATTGGGGTGGGCATGAATATAGATATTAATATTGATAACATGAATGACTGTGTACGTGAATTTGATAGTGAATTTAAAAGAATTGTAGGTGGTTTAATATGGAGGAGGAAGTAATGCGAACTTCTGTCAATAAATGGTTTGATGATAGTTTAAGAATGAAAAAAAATTAAAAAATGAGGAAATATGAAAAAGCTGTTTTAACTAATGATGAGGTTGATTGGATTGTATATAGAGTATGTAAAAACCATTACACTAATATGTTAAGGCAAAAAAAGAGTGAGTTTATTAAAAGAAAAATATCGAACGCAAATGATCAAAAAGAAATGTGGCAGGTAATTAAAAATTATGTTTTGAAGAAAGAAAATGTCACAACATTTAAAGAGATACAATTTGGGAATTATATGAGTGTAGAAGATAGTGAAATGGCAAACAAGCTAAGTCATAATTTTATACAGAGTGTTAGAGACATAAATAATGAAATCGATTTCGTGCAATATGATGATAACTTAATCGTTCAGGCGGAAGCAAGATTTATATTTAGAAATGCAACTATTAAAAGAAAGAGAAAGAGCGTGCAAGAAATTGAAAAATAAAAGGCATTTTAATATGATAAGTCCAAAAATTATATTGGATAAAGTAGATGTTATAGGCCCCAAATTAATTGATATATTAAATGGATCATTCAATGCAGGAATTTTCCCTGATATATGGAAAGAATCTTTAATTGTTCCAGTGCAAAAAATAAAAAAAATCGGCAAAATGTGAAGAATTAAGGCCCATAAACTTACTTGAAACATTGGAAAAACTAATGGAAAAGATAGTAAAACATCAGCTTGAAGAATATATACATAGAACTAAATAATATTCTAACAGAGCAACAGTCAGGATTTCGTAAAAATCACTCATGCGAAACGTCTATAAACTGGGCATTGATTGACTGGAAAGAAGATATAAGCAAAGGCAGACACGTGATCTTAATATTTCTGGATATGAAAAGAGCTTTCGAAACCATAGACAGAGATATCTTAATAAGAAAACTCAGGCGATATGGGATACATGGAAAAGAGCTAAAATGGTTTAAATCTCATTTGACCAATAGATTTCAAAGATGTAAAGTAAATGGAACAAAATCGGAAAAACTATTTAATAAATTAGGAGTTCCTCAAAGATCAATACTGGGTGTGTTGTTATTCATACTATATATTAATGATATTAGTGCGGTATTAAAAAAATGCAGAGTGAAGTTATTCGCGGACGATGCCTTAATTTACCTTAGTGCAAAAGATGACGTAGGATCTACAATAAATACGGTGGTTGATGAGTTAAACAAGCTGTGTAAATGGTTAAAAATGAACAAACTTAAATTAAATACAAAGAAAACCAAATATATGTTATTGAACGGAGTGTATGATGATGAATTAAGATTAGAAGGAAAAAACTCGATCAAGTCTATGAGATGAAATATCTAGGTGTGGTAATTGATAGTGAACTAAAATTTAGTCAGCATATAGACAGAACATGTAAAAAATTGTCAAAGAAAATGGTTTTTTAGTAGAATTGGAAAGAATATTGACTTTATGACAGCAATTAACATATACAATGTAGTAATAAAACCGCATTTCGAATACTGCTCAACTATATTATTTATGGGGAATCAAAAAAATAATTCAAAGAATACAAAGGCTACAGAACAAGGCGATGAGAATGATCTTATGTGTCAACAGATACACACATATTCAATGGATGTTGGAAACTCTTAAATGGATGAACATTACCCAACGAATTATATTTAACACTCTTTTATTTGTTTTTAAAATGAAATATGGAATATTACCAAATTATTTAACAAAAAGTTAAGTGTACGTTAATGAAGTTCAACCATATAATTTAAGGAATACTATGGACTTTAGATTAAACTCGCAAAATGTTAGAGACCAGAAATCACTTATGTACAAAGGATTACAAATATTCAACAGTCTTCCAATAAATGTTAAATTAGAAAAAAAATATTAATGAATTTAAAAGAAAAGTTAATTACTTTGTAAAATTTAATTATTAATTATGGTACCAAGTTATGTGAAATTGATTGAAATATTTATTGTTTGCGTTACTGTAATAGTTATATACTAAATAAATTATCGTCTATCTATCTATCTAACTGAACGAAAACAAAAAGTGACAATGGAAAAAATGTGAGGTTTGCCCAATTTCATCAGATTTCACAGATGAGTTCTAATCTGCAATATCTGCAATGTTTGCGTCCGTTTTTTACCCACATTTCTCAATTTTTTCGCGCACTGCGTGTGCATGTATATAGGAACCAGTTCGTTGCTTTTACCAACTTTTCATGTTCCTGAGCTTAGTGTCAGAAACGTTAATATAATAAAATATTGGTTAATAGTGAAAATCTCCAAAAATCGGAAGAGGCTGTAGAATATCGGAAATAACAGAGCCAAAATTGGGGAATCGGAATTAAACCTAAAAATCGGAGAAAATACGATAAATCGGGGAATCTTGCGGCCCTGGTTGAGAGCATGTTTTGTAGTTCTTCTCTCTCTTCTGCTGCCTGTAGCCTTGAAGCCAAAGAATAAATACCTAAAAGAAAGGACACAGAAGAATGTTCCGATTGTTTTCCATTTAAATGTACACGGCGAGAAAAGGAAAAGAAAGGACACAAAAGAGTGTTCAGATTGTTTTCCATTTAAATGTACACGACGAGAAAAGGAAGGAAGAGAAAAAAAATCAAAAAAATCAAAGCCTCTTTGAACATTTTACGAATAAGACAAAAAATGTGAAAGCGAAGATTACATGCAACGAAATGGAATGGCAAATGATTTATTTTCGTAAATAAGAGAGAATAGGCGGAGTTTTCCAATTTTACGCTCATAAAATGTTCCCGCGTTTTTATGAAAACACGATTTTCTAAAATTGTCCCAATGTTTTTCGCAGTATTTGTAATGTTTGTTAGTGTATTCCAATGATATGTGAACAGCCAAAACCCTCGAGAATACTTCTTAAGCCATGAAACAGAAATCTATATGTGTGCGTGCTTAGTCCGTTTCCTAAAATGTTCTATATTGATACTTATGGAAAAGTGCTAAACATTGGATTTATATATGCCATAGAGCCTAAACTACTATCCATAAAGGAAAATAGTCTGGTATTAATTTAAAGCTTGGTTCCTTACCTTCCCAAAGGCTACACTTCCTATATACCTTACTTAACAAAATACTAAAATAGTTTGGATTACAAAGTAACCTTACCATTTTACGCTCAATACCTCTCAGCTGAGTGATAATTGCATATGTGTATGTGCGGCCGTAGTCCGAATCTGTAGGCAGCTGCATTCGATATCATCAGCCCACGGCATGGCAAGACGGCACAGCGACATTACAATGATTACTCAGCTGATAATTTTTGTTTGAGGAATCGTAGTCATTTGGTTAAGATAATTTTTTTTAAATCATTTTGTTAGGAAAAGTATGAAAATTTTATTACGGTTCGTAAGATAAGAAAGCAAGCTTAAGATTAACAGAACGCCATTTTTCTGTATGAATAGTAGTTTAGGGCGGAGGAGCTATTCAAATCAAACTTTTGCCACTTTTACATAAAAACACTGCAAATATTTTAGAATGTAAGGACTACGTTGCGCCTCGCATGTGGTAGGGAGGGAGTCGGTTTCATGGCTTGTGAAGTATTCTCGAGGGTTTTGTCTATATTGATACTTATGGAAAAGTGCTAAACATTGGCTTTATATATGCCATAGAGCTTAAACTACTATCCAGAAAGGAAATTAGTCTTCTAGTAATTTACAGCTTGGTTCCTTATCATCCGAAAGGCTACAATTACTATATATCTTACCTAACAAAATAATAAAATAGTTTTGATTAACAAGTAACCTCACCGTTTTACGCTCAATACCTCTCAGCTGAGTGATAATTGCAAGTGTGTATGTGCAGCCGTAGTCCGAGTCTGTAGGCAGCTACATTCGATATCATCACTCATCAGCCCACGGCATCTCATGACGGCACAGCGACATTACAATGACTACTCAGCTGACAATTTTTGTTTGCGAAATCGTAGTCATTTGTTTAAGATAAATTTATTTAAATAAGTTTGTTAGGAAAGGTATGAAAATTTTATTACGATTCGGAAGGTAAGAAAACAAGCTCAAGATTATCAGAACACCATTTTTCTGTATGAATAGTAGTTTAGAGCGGGGGAGCTATTCAAATCAAACTTTTGTCAATTTTACATAAGAGCACGGCAAATATTTTAGAATGTAAGGACTACGTTGGGCTTCGCATGTGGTAGGGAGGGAGTCTGTTTCATGGCTTGTGGAGTATTCTCGAAGGTTTTGGAACAGCCAAAATACTCGAGAATACTTCCCAAGCCATGAAACATAAATCTATATGTATGCGTTGTGAGTCCGTTTTCTAAAATGTTCTATATTGATACTTATGGAAAAGTGCCAAACATTGGCTTTCTATATGCTATAGAGCCTAAACTACTATCCATACAGGAATATAGTCTTCTAGTAATTTAAAGCTTGGTTGCTTACCTCTCCAAAAGTTACACTTCCTATATACCTTGCTTAGCAAAATAATAAAATAGTTTTGATTTCAAAGTAACCTTACCATTTTACGCTCAATACCTCTCAGCTGAGTAATAATTGCATGTGGGTATGTGCAGCCGGAGTCCGAATCTGTAGGCAGCTACATTCGATATCATCAACCGTAACCCCCGGAATATAGTACAAGCCATGAAGTCGACAAAGGCACCGACACATTAAAATGCCTTAACCTGCCGGGTACAGCATGCAGTAAGTGCCTCACTCTCACTGCTTTTTATATACGCGTCATGGAGGAAAAACTAAAATGTCTTCTTAAACAGGTCCTAAAGCCCAAAACTGTCGCTCCCACAACAAAATGAAGTTAAAACAAATTGCAGCCAAATATGTTTGCTTTCTAATAGTTTTAAAAAAATATAGCATGGAGGACAAATTTACGGAAATTATAGCGTTTGAACGAACTACAACTACTTTTATATGAAAAACTCCTTCAGTAAGACAAGGCAAGAAGACGATGGATCTCGCCTGCTGACCGGCCCGCTGCTCTCTTTTTTCGGCTTTGTTCATGGCTTGTATCTTGCAGGGGATACGCATCAGCCCATCAGGCCACCACCGCATCCCATGACGGCACAACGACGTTACAATGATTACTCAGCTGATAATTTTTGTTTGAGGAATCGTAGTCATTTGGTTAAGATAAATTCTTTAAAATAATTTTGTCAGGAAAGGTAGGAAAATTTTATTACGGTTTGGAAGACAAGAAAGCAAGCTCAAGATTATCAGAATACTATTTTTCTGTATGAATAGTAGTTTAGTAATTTTTGTCAGTTTTACATAAGAACACGGCAAATATTTTAGAATGTAACGACTACGTTGGGCCTCGCATGTGGTAGGGATGGAATCTGTTTCACAGCTTGTGAAAGTATTCTCGAGGGTTTTGGAACAGCACGTTTTTCTGTTTACATTTGTTTTGGTCAAATTTACTGACAAAAAACCATTTGCGTTCTATCAATTCACCAGTCTGTTCATAATAAAATGTCGTCAAGCGGTGCAGACATTCTTCTTCTATATGCATACATATCAAACAATTTCTTCATTAATCCGTCTTTATTCTCTACAAAATAAACAATAAAATGTATGTTAAACACTGTTCAGTCATTTCCCACTCAAAAGAGAAAAGATTAGAAATATAAACACAAATATCCACTAGGCTCTACCTTTAATTTTCAATTTCCGCCATCTTAATTGTACGTTTGACAGTTTATTGACTAGTCCGTACTGACTCGTCAGAAATCTTGTCAGTACAGACTGGTCAATAAATAAGATTAGTCAGTAGGGATTTACACGAGCCTGTGTAAGTGTCAATCGCAGTCAGAGTCAGTTCTACTGACTAGTGTAATCCCCGGGTAAGAATAAACAATATTAAAATTACAGCAAAATATAAAATAGTAGATACAGCAAAATATAAAATAGTAGATACAGCAAAATATAAAATAGTAGATACACATTGTAATCGTTGATATTTGAGTTGAACGTTTTGGGTCAGCCTTGGAGTTACGCCAGGGTCAATGCGTTCAACGACGGGGAAGAAAAAGAAATAAATACCAGGTTTTGACGTTTTAATTTTATACTGAACAAAAATGTTTTATTTTTCAAGAAGAATTTTATATATATATTTTTTTACAAGAATGTATTGTTTTTTATATAATCCTAATACTAATACACAATTTTTATACACTTTTTATTAAACACAAACTTGTCAGATTTATTGTCTGTGATAAAATCTTAATACTATTTAACCTTTTTCCCATAAGGTTTTACACAAATTTTGTCAGATTTATTGTCTGTGACAATACACAATCTTAATCCTATTAACCCCCTTTTTCCATAAGGTTTTACACAAGCTTGTTAGATTTATTGCCTGAGACAATACACAATCTTAATACTATTAACATTTTTCCCATAAGGTTTTTTACACAAACTTGTTATGGAACTATGAAGAGTGATGGACATCGGCCGTAAAGTCCAGACTGTCAGCAGGAGCTGACAGATCCCTCGACGGACAGCGTTCACTACAGGGCGGCACGGTAGCTCACCTCGGCTACTCACTGCACAAAACTAAAGGCAATTGAAATAATTTTATGTAATTTTATAAAATTCAAAATCCCAATTAATATCAAAAGAAATTAAACCAAATATTTCAACTTTAGCACTAAACTCAAGAAAAAAATTAAAGCTATAGGCGTTAGACCACAAGCATAACTGAATCGCTATCACTTTGTTCTCGATCGAAACACAACTAGCATAATTGTTTGAGTTTATTCACGAAATATGAATTCCTACTAAAATATATATATGTATATATATTGTATATACATATATAGAAATAATAAAGAGCACAACACAAAGCTTATGAAACGTAAAAATCCGCACCTAGTCATGAAATCAACTTGATCCAATGTGTATAATTATGTTTGTTTGCAGTCACAAATTTCCCATTTCATGTGCTATTGTAAACATAACATGTCATTTTCCTCACTTTTAAAAAAATATCATTTTCTTGTCGTTTTCAAAAGTTTCAAAAAATTTTATAAAGAAACTAACACTAAACCTTCCGTCTGTTTATAACCGATATAGGGAAGCTAAAACTCTTATTTAATGGAGCATTGTAAGTACCTATCAGTACAATTGTGTAAAATTTCTTTTAGCAAAAGTTGTGTTCCGAAAAATTTGCAATTCATACATACAATCGAAGCACACTAAAATTAACTACACCACCGAAGTAATTACAAGGGTTACTTTTGTTGATAAAAATTTGTAAAAACAACCTTGCAACTGATGCTGATCTTTTTGTCAAATTCATTTACCGAGTGTCAAAATAAAACATACTCTTTTTATATGTACGAGAATAAACCTTATCACGTCTACTAATGGATGGCCTCTTGGATAAATTAATTAATTTTAGTCTTAATACATTTACGTGTATCACTTAAGTGCTTAAATATTTACAAGTTGATATGCCAAAGAAAAAGAAAAATATCTACCAACACTATAAATCTTCTGGATGATTAATGGAAATCCCTTAATGCTGTTTCATTCGTATACCCAAAGATCCACTTCCTGTATTTATTGGAAGCATCACAATTATTTACGTAAATCTTCTTTTTCTTGGCATCGGCTTCCAAATATCGCATGTTCTTTTCATGAACTATCCATTTATTTTTCAAATCATAGAACCATAATTGGTTACCTTGTTGTGTATGACAGTCATAGAGGATTACTGGCGCATCTTTTGTCGATTTAGAAACATCTAAGCAGGTCGTTTTGCCTCTAAGTCTGATATCTTTATGCCAACTGAGGGCCCAATTTTGACTTCCATGTGGCCTAACGTTGTTTGTAGCACATTGAAATAACCTTACCGTCGTGATTATGGTTGAGATTATCAACACAAAGGTATGGAATTGCTTTGCTTCTTATCGTTATGAGCATAATCTGGTGGTTCGACGGGGGGATACTTTTTCAATAAGACAGATGCGATTTCTTGCATAAACCAATTAAATGATTTACACTTGAGACGATTTCGAATCTCTTTTTGTTTTTCCAAATTTCCAGCATCAATTGGAAATTCCTAAAGTATTTTATTTATTTAATTTGACACTAATGAGATTTATGCGAAAATATTACCTTTCGGCCAAGATGTCCTGGAGAATTTTCGATGATCCTTTTTTTGGACTTCTTTCACGCGCGTACTTTTTTCGAGAAGTAAGACAGATTGATTGTCTTCTTCTTCTTCTTTGTCACCACTGTCAACATGTCACTCTAGCTAGAGGAAGCGCATTTCTCTCGGTCGGGGTGCGTTCAAGCTTTCCGCTATGGACAGCAGCCGACATACACGCTGCAATACGTGTAGCATATTGCTATATGCAATACGCTACGGCCATAACAGGGCAGAGTGGTCTGCACCACCCATGGTTCAGACAACGCTGAAAAATGGTCGACTGAGCTAGCCGGTCTTAAACATAGGCCTCATCGCTGCGGGCGCTCAATGTGTGTCTCGACCCACGACCCACTAAGAGCATTCATCATTGCTCAAGCTAGGCCACTGCTACGGATTGAAGCTTTCAGTAGCTCTACAGATTCTCGGAATTATATTCATCAGAAGTAAGAGGAATCTTAATACTCAACAGATTCAACGAACACGAACATTGAAATAAATAAGTGTATATATGGACATCACGATTATCTATTTCTAATATCACAGTTGGACGGAAAAGATATTAAAATTGAATGATAGGAAGATCTATCAAACGGGCATCCTAAGTATACATTTGAGAAAGATTTGAGAAAGAATTTCTCACGAACTAACACTCGCATTGCATAGCCTACTAACCCCAGGTGACAATTTTATGTAAAAGGAACATGGTATAAAATATTGAATGCCAAAATTCAGAAGATTTTTGTGACCAAAAATCCCAACGAATTAAGAGCTTTACTCAAAAGTATGCATACTAACAGAAAAAATGTCAAAGCGCGAGCGCGAAAAGTTATTAAAATAGATAGACTACAAATATTCTCGAAACAAGATGAACCAGAAAATCTACCGAAACTGGATACAAATCTGACGAAACATCGTCCAAGCATGATCAAAAATCTAATGCAGAGCAAAAATCTACACAACGTATCCAAAGTTTAAGCAAAAAGAAAGTTTAAAAAAAATGTTATCAAACAAAAAAATTTAAAGTTGCGAAAACTTCCTCCTCTCTCTCTCCAAGAGTGAACTCTCAGCATAAGAGGTATTCAGGTCGCTCTCTTCCTTTTCAGGTCAGATACAGTCAAGTGATGTGAATGTGTGCGTGAAAAAACTACCTATTCACGATTCTCTATGGGAATCTTTGGAGAAAGTCAGTTGGAGAAATTGGGGGCTGAAAAAGTTGAAAGATATCTGTTGAACACAGCTGAAAATAAATAAAAATATATTAAAATACAACATAAACAATAATCAATACTTCCCTATTTCCTGAGTTCCTCTTCCAGTCAGCAAATGCCTCCTATACGTCCATTGCACATCTGAAATAAAAAGAATTAGAGTAATTAATTTAATACAATGCAGTTGATCAAATAAGAAAACTACAAAAATACTACATAGTTTATATGCAAACTGCCAAGAAACCAATTTCTTGGCAGTACAACAACAACACTACATGAAAACATAAACATTGCTAGTTTTCAGCGAAATTCATGTTATTTGCATAATGTTTAAATATGCGAATAACATGAACTCGCAGAAGCTAGACATACTATTATTATTGAAAATCAACAATTGTAGCCATTGTTGACACTTCATGAATAACTTTTGCAACATAAAAATTTCGCATAATTTGTATATTTCCTGCAAATTATGCACAGGAAAATCATTAATTAACACTTAAAGAATATATTAAAACACTTACCTCAAGAATTAATCCATTTATTGTCGAGAAAACATAACTCACAACACTACACTTCTCGACTTAAAAACCGCGAAATCAACTGTCACCGCGACAAAGCAAATAATCACTTTTATGAAGTTGGCCGCGCTCTACCTGTTGGCAATAGTTAAAAAACGCGAAATTGCTCAGGTAAGGAAATATTTACAAAAAAAGGTAATTTTAATTCCCATAATGAGTGGGAAAGAGAACGATGTGGAAACGAGACAGAAGAAAATTCGTGAGAGAATTAAGTTCCACACCGGAAATTGACATAGTATGATAGGGAGCAGACATATTGATAAATTTTAGAAAAATTGAAATATCGCAATAAAACAATTAGGAAAAATTATGGATAATTAAAAATAAATTAATTAACATAATTTGGAAATTTTTGACGTTACGACATGGACTCATCATGTACAAGAAGTAGATGAAATTTACATTTTTTCATGTGGAACTTGTCCTAAAATGGCGGCTCTGACATTATAAAAAGGAGGTGCTCCCTAACTAAGCTCTCATTAGTTTCACAGCGATCGTACATGCAACAAGCATCGATCAGTCAGTTCAAGTGTTCTTCAAAAAATATTAAATAATTCTTAAAAAATCTTTCTAGCATAAATCAACGTGCCAAGCAAGGTACAGTATTTTCATGCTACGTGAAAATTGCAGCAGCAATTATAATATCTGTGATGTTACAGGAATTTGATGGTGAAAGATAGGCTAAGTATTTTTATACATTTCTAAAAAAAATATATTTGGTGGCAGACATTTTAATTTTAGGTTTTTTCACATAGCGTTTAACTTATGCAAGCCAAGCATATTAGACGTTTCATGTGAAAAAACAAAGTAGAATTAATTAATATTAAGAGTGATATGTGAATTATATTAATTAAGAACTAATAATGATAGACAGTGAATTTTCGATTAAAAGTGAAATTCGTCAACTTCTGAGGTATAAAATTGAGCACGTGTCACTTCACGACACCTCAAGCACTACAGATAGCTAGTTAAACTAAATTAAGCATAATTGAAGTGGTGAAAATAAAAATAAAAATAGAATTCAGACTAACGTAAAAATAAGGAATTTTTGCTCAATAAAGTAACAGTAAACACAAGCTCACATATCTTGTTATTTTAACATACCGCCACACTAATCCACCCAAAGAATGGAATAATGTAGCTGTAGTGTTCAATTACCGCTACATTACAAAACAATATCCCTCACTCAGACAGTTAGCAACATGCCAACTTCCGGGCTCCGAGGGCATCAAGCAACCATTCCAGTCCCATCCCACGAGACCTCACCGAGTATTGTATTGGTCGCTTCAAGTTGGTTACCAAACTAAGGAGTAGTGAATCGAAATCCTCCTCTTGGTATGAACTAGCCATACCGCGGGGCCATCAGGCTAAAGAGATGCCGACGCAGCCACCATTCCCCCGTCGAACCGACCAAAACAATCCCGGGTCAACTCCACGAGACAGACATTCCCTCCTTCCTTCCCTTCCTCCGACTGCCCCGTCCACCTAGTCACACACCTGGGCAGAGCCATGAACGAGGTCAACTAATTAGCTATAAGCCAAGAAGTTGTCTCACAGGCTCATGGCCCTGTCCAGTCGTACGACCAAAATGGACAGGCTCCATGAGAATCGGAATAAAAAACTTTCGTGAGGCCACCTGCTATTTCCATGGCTGAAGGCCAGCGGGAAAGATCGATTCAAAACATTTCAAAAAATCAAAAACTTACAACTGTTCAGACTTGAGGCTTGACCAAAGTCAAACCTAAAGTCGAACTTACAAAAACTTTTAAAAAGACGTTACTTTACTTTACTTTACTTTAATACAAAAATTCACAAATCAAAATCGCAAAAACTTTCAAAAACATTACTTTACTCTACAAAAAAAAAATTTATTACAACAACACCAGTCAGACTCAGGTCCGCCTGTAACTTCCACTAGATATGAGACTACCGAGTCAGACAATTAGCTAAAAGCCAAATGTCCATATCTCCAAGTAATCCCAGTCTCCAGCATCCGTCACATTCAGACACCGAAGTCTGACTGAGGTGGCCCCACGTTGGGCGCCATTTTTGTTATGGAAGTATGATGAGTGATTTGCTTTGGGACGTAAAGTCCCGACTGCCAGCATGAGCTGACAGATCACTTGACGAACAGCGTTCACTGCAGGGCGGCACGCTAGCTCGCCTCGGCTCATTGGCGGAGAGTGTGGGGAGGTTCCACGAAAAAACCTGCCGTTGCCGTCAGCCATAATCAAAAAAAAATTCGTGCCTACTAAACCAAAGCCGGCACACATTCGGTCCTGAAGGGACCCTTACGTCACCCACCCGTATACAATCGAAGGCGCAGATGTTTTGCCTTCTTTGCCGGCCCCATCCTCCCATCTCACTCTGAGGGGCATAATTATTCAGAGTCCCTATTTGACCTGTAGAGAGAGAGAGAGACTAGGCGAGCCTAGACAACCTTCATCCTGCATGAGATGGCTCCGGGATAGTGAAGGAAGAATCAGAACTTTCAAAATTTCATATTTACGTTATAATTGCAAAATAAACAAAAAAAATCATCACTCCAATGTATATATAGGTATGTATACTATTGAGTTAACTATATACATATGTAGATACATTAGTACACCAAAAGGCCATCATTCTTAAATATATGCAAGTAAGTATATCATTATCGTATATATAGATATAGGTATGTAGAGTGTTGACTCAACCGGATCATCCATTCAAAATGTATACTGGTAAGTATATCGTTAAATTATACATATATTTATACATTTAGAGTGTCTACTTAAACGTATTATCATTTCAAAGTATAAAGATCTCGTATACCAAAAGAAAATGTGTAATATATCAATAATACTCACGGTGATAATTCCATGGCATGATGAAGCGCTTCAGCATACGCCATCTAGTTAAAAGAATTAAATTGGAATTTAATGCTTCGGCTTGCTGTCTGTAGGCTCTATCACAAAAGTAATTTTTGTTGAGTTGAAATGAGATTGCCCAGCGGCATTCGTATCTACTCACTGCACAAAACTAAAGGCAATTGAAATAATTTTATGTAATTTTATAAAATTCAAAATCCCAATTAATATCAAAAGGAATTAAACCACATATTTCAACTTTAGCACTAAACTCAAGAAAAAAGTGAAAACTATAGGCTTTAGACTACAACCATAACTGAATCGCTATCACTTTGTTCTCGATCGAAACACAACTCGCATTATTGTTTGAGTTTATTCACGAAATATAAATTCCTACTAAAATATATATATATATATTGTACATACATATATAGAAATAATAAAGAACACAACACAAAGCTTATGAAACGTAAAAATCCGCACCTAGTCATGAAATCTACTTGATCCAATGTGTATAATTATGTTTGTTTGCAGTCACAAATTTCCCATTTCATGTGCTATTGTAAACATAACATGTCATTTTCCTCACTTTTAAAAAATATCATTTTCTTGTCGTTTTCAAAAGTTTCAACAAATTTTATAAAGAAACTAACACTAAACCTTCCGTCTGTTTATAACCGATATAGGGAAGCTAAAACACTTATTTAATGGAGCATTGTAAGTACCTATCAGTACAATTGTGTAAAATTTCTTTTAGCAAAAGTTGTGTTCCGAAAAATTTGCAATTCATACATACAATCGAAGCACACTAAAATTAACTACACCACCGAAGTAATTACAAGGATTACTTTTGTTGATAAAAATTTGTAAAAACAACCTTGCAACTGATGCCGATCTTTTTTTGGTCAAATTCATTTACCGAGTGTCAAAATAAAACATACTCTTTTTATATGTACGAGAATAAACCTTATCACGTCTACTAATGGATGGCCTCTTGGATAAATTAATTAATTTTAGTCTAAATACATTTACGTGTATCACTTAAGTGCTTAAATATTTACAAGTTGATATGCCAAAGAAAAAGAAAAATATCTACCAACACTATAAATCTTCTGGATGATTACTATGGAAATCCCTTAATGCTGTTTCATTCGTATACCCAAAGATCCACTTCCTGTATTTATTGGAAGCATCGCAATTATTCACGTAAATCTTCATTTTCTTGGCATCGGCTTCCAACTATCGCATGTTCTTTCCATGAACTATCCATTTATTTTTCAAATAATAGAACCATAATTGGTTACCTTGTTGTGTATGACAGTCATAGAGGATTACTGGCGCATCTTTTGTCGATTTAGAAACATCTAAGCAGGTCGTTTTGCCTCCAAGTCTGATATCTTTATGCCAACTGAGGGCCCAATTTTGACTTCCATGTGGCCTAACGTTGTTTGTAGCACATTGAAATAACCTTACCGTCGTGCTTATGGTTGAGATTATCAACACAAAGGTATGGAATTGCTTTGCTTCTTATCGTTCTATGAGCATAATCTGGTGGTTCGACGGGGGGATACTTTTTCAATAAGACAGATGCGATTTCTTGCATAAACCAATTAAATGATTTACACTTGAGACGATTTCGAAACTCTTTTTGTTTTTCCAAATTTCCAGCATCAATTGGAAATTCCTAAAGTATTTTATTTATTTAATTTGACACTAATGAGATTTATGCGAAAATATTACCTTTCGGCCAAGATGTCCTGGAGAATTTTCGATGATCCTTTTTTTTGGACTTCTTTCACTCGCGTACTTTGTTCGAGAAGTAAGACAGATTGATTGTCTTCTTCTTCTTTGTCACCACTGTCAACATGTCACTCTTGCTAGAGGAAGCGCATTTCTCTCGGTCGGGGTGCGTTCAAGCTTTCCGCTATGGACAGCAGCCGACCTACACGCTGCAGTACGTCTAGCATATTGCTATATGCAATACGCTACGACCATAACAAACTTGTCAGATTTATTGTCTGTGACAATACACAATCTTAATACTATTAACCTTTTCCCATAAGGTTTTACACAAACTTGTCAGTTTTATTGTCTGTGAGAATTCACACTCTTAATACTTATACACACTCTTAGTACTATACACATTTGGGTCGTTTTCCACATTTTACACTGTATGTATCTCTTTATGTTAGGCGTGCACTATACAATCAGCTGCGGGATGACGGGTATATCTCGAATGCGGTAAACCTCGCACTCGGCAGGAATTTGAGAAATTGCCTCGAATACGGAAAACCTCGTACTCGGTAGGAATATTTCTAACTACGGTATGACGGGTAGGTCTCGAATGCGGCAAACCTCACACTCGGCAGGAATTTTGAGAAATTGTCTCGAATACGGAAAACCTCACTTTGTAGGAATATTGCTAACTACGGGATGTCGGGTATATCTCGAATGCGGTAAACCTCGCACTCGGCAGGAATTTGAGAAATTGTCTCGAATACGGAAAACCTCGTACTCGGTAGGAATATTTCTAATTACGGTATGACGAGTAGGTCTCGAATGCGGCAAACCTCACACTCGGCAGGAATTTTGAGAAATTGTCTCGAATACGGAAAACCTCACTCGGTAGGAATATTGCTAACTACGGGATGTCGGGTATATCTCGAATGCGGTAAACCTCGCACTCGGCAGGAATTTGAGAAATTGTCTCGAATACGGAAAACCTCGTACTCGGTAGGAATATTGCTAACTACGGGATGACAGGTATAGCTCGAATGCGGTAAACCTCGCACTCGGCAGGAAGTTGAGTCAATTAACTTCTTCGATGGCTATAAACTTAAAAGTTCTTAGCTGGTCGAAGCTTGTTGATCGACTGATTTATTCACGGTGCCAGATCGCCTTTTATATACGTGAAAGTGTGGCCGTCTTGATGATTCCATTCGACATTTGACATCTCAGGCATCCTGAATTACCATCATTCATGGAACGTCAAGAAGGTTTGTTCATACATGAACATTTAAGTTTTACTTCATTGTAAACAAATTAGTCAGTCAAATCGGGTTAAGCACTACTTGTTATTGTACGGCATGCATTAACGGTTATTTGTAGATTTAAATACTTTTTGTGACTTCGTTACATCCCCCTCTTTCTTCCCCAAAAAAAAACTGTTATACTGGCTCAGTTTTTTTTTTTCAATCAACATTATTTATAGTGGAAAACAACATTTATTTTTTTTATAGTGGAAAACAATATTTATTTTTAATTATCAGTCTTCGTGACATATTTACATGATAAAAAAATATATAACCTTTACTTTTGATTAAGCCTCTTGGGCAGAGGAGGCAACACTTTTCGCTGCCACTTACAACGCAGCACTCGGCTTCCGTCCACGAGGGTGTGAACCCGGAGCGGTCTATTTTGTCCATGAGCCACAAATTTTGTAGTCCGGGTATAACTCGGGTTGATTTTGTATTTGGTAACGTTTGTTTTGATACCATGGACATTCGGAATTTATCTCAATACGTGATAGTAAGGTGAATAGAGAGGTTTGTGACTCTGTATTCCTTAACGGTTGACGTGACAGTGCATCAGCTACTACATTTAGTTTTCCTCGTCGGTATTTGACATCAAAGTCGTAAGACTGAACTTCGATAGCCCATCTTGCCAGACGGATTTTCAAGCGAATGTAGCCATTTTAATGCTTGATGGTTGGTGATGACTGTCAATTTATAGCCTTCTAAATACGGTCTCATCTTTCGGATGCCCCATACAACGGCTAGATACTCTTTCTTTTACGTACTGCAACAAAATGCAATTTAGCATAAATTGCATTTTGTTATCAGTCATACATTCCGTTCACACGGCATGTATACTTACCTACATGTAGTCAGCTTTTCCGCTAAATTCCTAAAACTTAATCGCATGTACTATACATACGTACAATTATACTCGTCGGTCGTATTAAAACTATTAGTTTTACAAGACACAGTGCATATCAGATTTCATGCATATGCACTGCGTCTAAACTTTTTGTACTTTCCCACGTACGATTCTTCACGTCGTGGGAAAGTAATAAAAGCAATAAAGCCTTTGGAAGTTTTATGAGAGAAAAGATCGGGGAGTTCCTTTTTTCAACCCGTGGATTAAAATTGAATTTTAAAGATATACCAGAGAAGTTTAATAAAAAATCTAAGTGTTTCAATTCTTGTTGAAGTTAAATTTCTGTTCATTGAAATTAAATTTTAAATAAATACCACCAAGTTTAACAAAAATCTAAGTGTTATAATTTTGTTTATTGATTTAAATAATTATCAGAGAAATTCAATAAAATTCGAAGTGTATTTTGTGTCAAAATCCTTTCCCGAAAGACTGTGTGCTCTTCCCTTGGAGCACGGCACACAGGACCCAACATTTTGGTGGCAGCGGACATAAAACTAGTTCCAATAAATAATTTGCAAACAAATACCTATAAAAAATTTTCTTTTTAATTTAACTAAAATCAAAAATAATAATACACAAAAAAGACGCAACAACAATTTAACAAATTAACCAAATGAAGTATATTAAAACCTAAAGTGCCTAGGAAAAAATTTATAAATATACAATTATAACAAAAAAAAAAAACAAAAATAAATAAAATCCAGTGTTCTCAATAAACGAAAACATAACAATACGCTTGAATAAATAATAATAAAAACAGCGAATCAAAATTAAAATTAGTTAAACTTATAACTGTTCAGAGTGCCATAGCGCTGCACCGGTGCACCCTTGAGAGGCTTCATCCCTGCCTCAACGAGACGGTTCGGTGACTCCAGAAGGACGACATTGAGAAATCTTGAACACCAACATCTGCAACTACATAACCAGGCGAACGTAGAAATACCAGCTACTATCTGGATAAAGTAAAGGTAGCGTGAAAAGCAAATTTTTCTTTCCCTATCCTTCGCATATTAAATTTATTTTATTACACATCATTTTTATGAAAAAATTTTATAAAAAAAAACAACAATAAAAGACTAAAGAAAATTCCGGATATAAATACAAGTGAATGTATGTATGTATCCAGTTTTTCTATTTTATTATTTTTTTTTTGCCTGTACATGCGAATATACAAACAAGAATTTTTCCTTTTCTCTTTTCACTTTCTTTTGTGAAGCATAGTTTTTCGATGACGAAGTTGATATATTCTTACATTTGTTGCAAATTTTTCTTTTAAATTAAAATTTCTCCTACTCGCAAATCCCACAATGGTTTCCCTACAGATCACCTTTCCTACATTCGATAAAATTTAATTTCCCACTTTCAATTTTAATAAAAAAATTAGAATAACATTACAATCATTTTCTTGATACTGAAATCCCAAACATTTTATTTAAACCTTTTTTTTACTTACTTCTTCTCTCGCCATAATTAATGAATTTATTTTAATAATAAAAAAAAAAGCAAAAAACGAGAGGTACAAAATATTTCAACTTTTCTTTAAATTATTTGACAATATTATATACTTCAAAAAAATTTTTTTTATTATTGCTCATCCAAGAAGCGACCTCTGCGGTAAGACTTCGTGAGCTTGCAGGCCAGAGGACTTCAACAAGAATCGATTATCGATCCCCTGCAATAGGACTTAGTAAGCCTATCGGTCAGGAGAAAGATATCGATTGGAAGAGCAATCATCTACCATAGAAATCAATCAATTCCGATTTCCCTATTAATTTATCGTTTGTTATTTCATGCACTTATCCTATTACATACAAAATTATAGTAGATAAAACGCTCCCAATCGTAACCGATTAGATCCCAATTTTAATCTAATTTTACTCCACGATACAAAACCTGATATGACAAAACATAACATTTTTTTTCTTTTATACATATACACAATAATATTTTATGACTAAAAATGCATTTTTTTTTTGTTTATTCCTCTTTAAAAAGATTGTGAATGTCATTCTCTTCTCTATTCCACTGAAGTATCTACATTCTTATTACTCTTAATAAAGTTAACAATTTGCCTTCTACTCGGCTGTGTTTAAAAAAAAAAAAAAACACACAATTTCGTCACATCTTCTATAAGCCCATTCCCATATCAACCAAATCGAAGCTCGAAAAACAGACACCCTTAATATTATAAAATCTCATACCACATCTCTACCAAATTTTCCGTCTGTTACTTAAAAAAAAAACTACAATGACTGAAGAAAAGGCTTCTTTCGATGAGCTATGCTCATCTCAAGTAGGAAAAAACAAGGAGATTAGGCTAATACTAGGGGCTTATCACCAAGCCGGTAAAGTGAATCGTACCAATACCTTTGTGACAGGTAAATTACAATAACTCGAAGAAATATGGAGCGCCTTCGAGAAAACGGAAGAACAAATAGATCAGCATAAAGACTTCACGACCGACCACGATTATTTCAAAGAATCGTGCTCAGACAAAACTGAGGATTGGTACATGTTGACAAAAGCAACACTTTCCGAAAGATTGAAATCAATCTCAAAAAGTGTTACAGCTCAACAAAACCCCTTTCATATTCCATCACCCAGAGCTTCGTGGAGAATTCAATTCATTACAAAAGTTACAGAAACTAATAAGGAATCAGATGGTTCACAAAATGAAAGTATTTTCAGAATTCTAAATGCCAAAATTAAATCAATTACTCGAGTGATACAGTCATTAAACCCAGATATCCTACCTACAGCAAGCAGAACATGTTTAGAAAAAAAACTAAATATTCTGAATAAACATTGGGCAGAAATCGAGGAGCTCAACAACACATTCCAAACACAATCTAAGTCACAAGATTTAGAAAACAAATATTTCTCCGAAGATGTTTTCTATAAAACAGAAGCAGAATACGAAGAAGCTGTAATTGCAATCCAAGAACAGCTAGATACCCGCTTCCTTAATTACCAACATGACACCCGAAATAACTCATCACACCTCCACAGAAGTCAAAATTTCAAATATTTCTCTATCTGAAATTAAATCGTTAATACCAAATTTTAACGGCGATCCAAAAGACCTCCATAAATTCGTGTCATGTTGTGATGATATTAATAGACTCCACCCCAATTGGGACCCAACAACCCTGTTTTCAATAATTAAAAGAAAGCTATTTGGAGATGCCTACAATGTACTTAAGTACAATGAAACAAGCAGGTGGTCAGATTTGAAGCAAATACTACTCGAAACATTCGAAGTAAAATTAGAAAAGTCTGTACTCCAATCAAAACTCCAAAGCACAAGACAAAGAGCAGGAGAGCCTGTCAAAGAATTCTTGCAACGAATAAATATGACACATGCACAATTGAATGAAGCCACGCATTCATATACAACAGATAAATTACTGTTAAATTCCCTAATAAAGGATAACGTAAAACAAGCTATTAGAGCAATAGAGGATGGACTAATTAGCGAACAACTCCAAACACTGGCCAAGCTCCATGAAAATAGAGCATTAAAGCCCATAACGTCACATATTGGTGAGCAATCATTACGACTAGAATCTAAGGCAACAAAATTAGGAGCGAACGTTTCTCGCACTGCTCAATCAACACAATTGCAGAGCCCCTTTTGCTATAAATGCAGTGCACAGTGACATTTAGCACCAAATTGTCCACAGAACATTCATACAAACCCAACCCCAAATAAATATTTTTCAAATAATTTAAACAAAGGCAATCCCCCTAAGCAGGCTAGCACCTTCAACAGCACTACCCCTACATGCAGGTATTGTCACAAATTAGGACATACCATAGAATTATGCAGAGCAAGGATAGCAAACCATGGGAATTTCTACAAAGAAAATACAAATCCGGTTGATCAAATCTTCAGAAAGCGAACAGAAAGTCCCAATAAAACTACAATTCCCCAAAAAGAGGTCAGCTTCAGCCAGGTTCCAAATCTTAATTATAGAAAAAATTCCCCTTCCTCGACAATACAACACCAAAATGAAGCAAGGACAAATAAACCATACATACAAAACTCGAGAATATTTTTAACAAACTCGGAAAACAAATCAAAGCGAGAGGAATTAGTCGGCAGCCCCCGCAAATCCAAACAAAAGCGATATCCACGCAAATTTAAGCTAGATAATGCACATTTATTAAATGATCACATAACGCTGAAAATACCAATTACTATCAGTCCTAATTCCATTACTATTTCCATATCTACCAATGTATGCTCGAATAAAGAAACAATGTTCCTCGTAGACACAGGAGCAGAAATCAGTTTATTAAAGTTCAATACAGTGAAAGCAGGTAGCACTTACTATAAAGATGCAATCTGCAAGATAAATACTTTATTTACGGAATCAGCGACTACAGAAGGATTAATACTGGCAAAAATGGCAACTATATCATACGAAGAATTTATAATAGAACATCCCTTAGAAATAGTAGGAGAAAACTCAGCCTTGGCATATGACGGCCTAATTGGCCACGACTTCTTGTCCAGATATAATGCTCGTATCAATTATAAAAACAATTACATTTCCTTAGAGGTGAAGCAATGTCATTCATCCTATCCCATAGAGCAATATCGCTCAGATTATCCAAATACATATCTTAGATATGATAACAATGACAAGAAGTCTGAAACAAACAATGTAAGTGCTGATAAAAGCAAGTTACCCAGTACTTCACGGGATTTAAATACCAAACTTGAAAAGTACCCCAACACAGATATCCTACAAAAAACGGAATATATTTTACAATCCAATGAAAATCGAAACGAATCGGACAAATTACATAATAAACTTATTACAATTCCCGTTCGCTCTGAATCCATAACTCAAATTCCAACTGTGTCAACTACGGAATCGGTATATTTTAAAAAAGAGGTAAAGCCAGGGTTGTTCATAGGTAATACCATAGTCAACCCATCACAAGGAATGGCAAAAGTCCTAGTTCTCAACACGAATGAGCAGGACGTCGAACTGGCAATTCATGACATGAATCCAGAATGCCATGACCTTAATGACTTCGATTGCATCTCTACAGATTCCAACAGAGATCCAATTAGGGTTAGAATAAAAAAACTGCACACCCTGATTAAATTGGATCACTGTAATTTGGAAGAAGCCGAGAGTATTCGGAAAATTTGTAAGGATTTCAACGATCTCTTCTACTTAGAAGGGGATATCCTAACGTTTACAAATGCAACCGAACACAAAATCGAAACAGTCCCAAATTAACCTCACATATACACTAAACCGTACAGACTTCCAGAAACAAGCCGGAAAGAAATTACTCGGCAAATAAATGAAATGTTGGATTCAGAGATAATAAGCCCTTCAAATAGTCCGTGGAATTCACCCCTGCTTCTAGTTCCCAAAAAACCGGACGAGCATGGGAACAAAAAATGGCGAGTCGTTGTAGATTTCCGCCGAGTAAATGACATTACCATTGGCGACGCTTATCCATTACCTAATATTACAGACATATTAGATCAATTGGGTAAGTCCAAATATTTCACAACGCTAGACCTCGCCAGCGGATTCCACCAAATTCGCATGGACGGGAAGGATAGAGCAAAAACTGCATTTAGCACTCTTTATGGTCATTACGAGATTAACCGTATGCCATTTGGATTAAAAGGTGCACCCGCAACCTTCCAACGTGTCATGTCCTTTCCGGACTCCAAGGCATATACTGTTTCGTATACATGGACGATATTGTAGTCCATGGATACAATCTTAAAGACCATAATATTAGGCTCGCAAATGTATTTAGCCGCCTTCGGGATTTCAATTTAAAATTACAACCCGATAAGTGCCATTTCCTAAGAAAGGAAATAATGCATCTAGGGCACATCATTACTGAAAATGGAGTCAAGCCAGACCCGGCAAAAATTAAATCAGTTCAGTCTTATCCCAGACCCAAGAAGGAAAAAGATATCAAAGCCTTCCTTGGTTTCGTCGGCTATTATCGCCGCTTTATTCCCAATTTTTCTAAAATCGCGAAACCTCTTACTAACCTTCTGGAAAAGGACACACCTTTCAAGTTTGACGCAATTTGCGATGAAGCATTTTGCGAATAACGAAACAAATTAATATCAGCACCAATTTTATCCTATCCGGATTTCGACAAAGAATTTTATGTCACCTCCGATGCCAGCGACTACGCCATCGGAGCAGTTCTTTCCCAAGTAGATAATCAAGGAGATCATCCAATCGCCTATGTGGGTCGAGTTCTCAATGGTGCAGAGACTCGTTACTCAACAATCGAAAAAGAGCTTTTGGCAATTGTTTTCGCAGTTGAGCAATTCAGGCCATACGTTTATGGTAGACAGTTTACCATCATAACTGACCATAAACCATTAGTATGGCTAATGAATCTAAAGGATCATTCCTCAAGGCTAATGAGATGGAGAATACGTCTTGAGGAATATGACTATAAAATAGTCCATAAACCTGGAAAGCTCAACACAAATGCAGACGCTCTCAGTAGGACTATCCCAGAAATTTCCGTAAAATCAACGGAACCTACCACCCATGTAAATGTGATAACCAGGAATCAAGCCAAAGCTCAGGCGAATTTAGATACATCAAATCCAAATATTACTACTCCAAATCCAGATTTATCAGTAGTAAACAGTTCCTCAGTGATAATAACTGAGACCAATTTCCCATTACTTTTAGCTAAAAATTCTAACCCCAAAATTTTCATCTTGCCCATGCAAGATACAGAACTTGAAAGAGTTTTGAAATCTAAACTAAAACTTTTAGGCAAACCACCTCTACTAGAAAACGAACTGAACTTCTTTAAGAAGAAAGACTCCACAGTAATCATATCAAAAGTCAATCTTCCTTGCCGATCTCAAAGAGATAGATTAGACATTGAAAAGATTTTAACTGAGATCTGCTCATATACAGAAGCAAATCAGTTAAGTCAAATAAATATCTCCTTCCCAGTATTAGACAAGCAAAATTTATCAACTATTAAAAACAGTTTTAGCAACTTCATCAAGATTCCATAAAGTATTTATCCAACAGCAGTGATATTGTACAAGTACTAAAAGATTTCCATTCTCTACCAACGGGAGGCCATCAAGGCATCTTCCGTACAATTAAAAGAATTAAAAAACAATTCTACTGGCCTGGCATGTCAGATGATGTTGTAAGATATGTAAGGAAATGTAAACTTTGTCAAGTAAACAAAGTATCCAGAAATCCTAAGATTCCTATGAAAATCTCGAGCACAAGCTCCAAGCCTTTCGAAAGAGTGTACCTAGATGTTGTAGGACCTCTCCCAGTTTCCAATTCTGGAAATAAATACATCCTTGCATTTCAAGAAGACCTTTCCAAATTCTCCGAGGCTATCCCCATAGTCAACACTGAGTCTAAGACATTAGCGGAATCCTTCACGACAACAATAGTCTGTCGACATGGCATTCCAGAAGAAAGTATCCTAACAGATCAGGGATCTAACCTCATAGGTGGCATGTTTGCCGAGGTATCCAAACTGCTAAGGATCAAAAGGCTCAAAACTACTCCATATCACCCTCAAACAAATGGTGCATTGGAGAGAAGTCATAGAACTTTAGCAGAATACCTCAGATCTTATGTAGCGAAAGATCCTAAAGACTGGGATACATGGATCCCATATGCCATGTTTGTCTACAATACCACACCTCACTCGAGTACAAATTATACTCCCCGCGAACTCCTGTACGGATTCCCAGCCGAAATTCCAAACAATTTAAAATCTTCTCCGACCGTTTGCTATAATTACGATAATTATGCAAACAAGTTAAAAGCACGTCTAGAACACAGCTATAAAATTGCAAAAGACATAGCCATGGCCCATAAAGAAAAGTACAAAATCCAATATGATAAAAACACAGTTCAAAAATCTTTCAAGATCGGAGACAAAGTCTTAATAAAAACCCGAGTAACAGATAACAAATTCTCACCACTATGGACAGGTCCTCACGAGATCATAGAAATCAATTCCCCTGAAAACTCCACAGTTAAAATCAACAACAAAAATAAAGGAATCCACAATAATGACTTAAAACTTTTCTCCGATTAATGCTAGAATATATATAAAACATATGTTAGCATATACATATCCCGTGGACTCATGCTTCCAATCGGAAAGTACAAGATACTCAAACTAAAAAAAAAAAATATATATAAAACCACAGCAAAATATTGTATGTTCTACCTATTATAAGGTGATTATAATTTCGCATGTAAATAGGTTTACATTTCTGGTTACCTTTAAAAGTACTATTTACAATCACGCACAAAATCTGCTACTATTAAAGAAAGAAAGTTTTCTTCCCCAGGGGGAGGGATGTTGTGACCCGGGTGCCCATTGACCCGAACCACAACCATAAAACCAATACACCAATACATTGCCCTATGCAATATATTGGCGTATATCAAAATCAAAAATATTTTAATTTAATTTCAATTTCATTTGCATTTAAAAATGCATTTACGTACTGCAACAAAATGCAATTTAGCATAAATTGCATTTTGTTATCAGTCATACACTCCGTTCACACGGCATGTATACTTACCTACATGCAGTACCATGTACATACCTACATACAGCTTTTCCGCTAAATTCCTAAAACTTAATCGGATGTACTATACATACGTACAGTTATACCCGTCGGTCGTATTAAAAATATTATTTTTACAAGACACAGTGCATATCAGATTTCATGCATATGCACTGCGTTTAAACTTTTTGTACTTTCCCACGTACGATTCTTCACGTCGTGGGAAAGTAATAAAAAGGATAAAAAAGCTTTTGGAAGTTTTGTGATCGGTACCTGGGTGCAATATCGCCGACCCTCGGGGAGTTAGTTTTGAAACCGTTGAGAGAAAAGATCGGGGAGTTCCTTTTTTCAACCCGTGGATTAAAATTGAATTTTAAAGATATACCAGAGAAGTTTAATAAAAAATCTAAGTGTTTCAATTCTTGTTCATTGAAGTTAAATCTCTGTTCATTGAAATTAAATTTTAAATAAATACCACCAAGTTTAACAAAAATCTAAGTGTTATAATTTTGTTTATTGATTTAAATAAATATCAGAGAAATTCAATAAAATTCAAAGTGTATTTTGTGTCAAAATCCTTTCCCGAAAGACTGTGTGCTCTTCCCTTGGAGCACGGCACACAGGACCCAACAGCTCCTAGTCCTTCTTGGCTAGCATCAGTTTGAAGTATATATGGCTGTGTAAAGTCTGGGCAGGCTAGAATTGGTGCCTCGGTTAATTTTTGTTTTAATAGCTGAAATGTCTGTTTTTGCACTGGTTGCCAGTTCCATTTATGTTTTTTCTGCAGTAGTTTAGTTATTGGTGCTACTGTGGTAGAAAAGGACGGCACAAATCTTCGGTACCATGACGCAATAGCCAAAAATTGTCTCACTTCTTTGACAGTTGTCGGCGCGGAAAGTGCACTTATGGCTTCAACTTTTGACGGGTCGGTATGTATACCTTGTGAACTGACAACGTGTCCCAGATATCGGATCTTTTCTTTCAGAAAATCACATTTGTCGGGATTTATTTTTAAATTTGCAGCTATGAGTCGGTCAAACACTTCCTTTAATTTTTCCAAATGTTCCTCCAAAGTACGGCCAATAACAATAGTGTCATCCAGATATGCAAAAGCATATGGTTCCATTTCCGGACCGATTACTTGGTCTAGAGCTCGCTGAAATGTAGCGGGTGCGGAATGAAGTCCAAATGGCATAACTTTCCATTGGAACAAACCTCGACCGGGAATGGTAAATGCTGTATATGGTCGGCATTCTACTGTCAGTGGGATTTGCCAGTAACCTTGTTTTAAGTCAAGTGTGGAAATATATTTTGCGCCTCTCAATTTTCCAGTATATGGTTGATTTGAGGTAACGGATAGGCGTCTTTAACGGAATGTTCATTAATTTGTCGGTAGTCAATCCATAGCCTCCATCCGCCCTGTTTTTAACGTATCAGTACGATGGGTGAACTGTATGGGCTTTTTGACGGTTCTATCTGGTCTTCGGCAAGAAGTTCATCAATTTGCAAGTTAATAATTTCCTGCATAGCGGGGTTACGAGGAAAGTAGGGTTGTTTTATCGGCCGGTCATGTTTCATTTGGATATTGTGCTGTGTTATCGGAGTGGGTCCGGAGATTTTGTAAAATCTTTGTATTTGAGTGGACAGGAATTCGGTTATTTGGTTTTCCTGTATATTGTCTATCTCGTCGGGTATTACCACTTTACATGTTGCTGGTTCGGATATTTCCTCTTCAATGTTCATGATTCCTAGTGAAATTTCCTGGTTCCATATTTTTACTGATATGTCAGCTTTTCGAAGAAAGTCTACACCCAGTATGATGGTTTCGGCATGTAGTAGAATAAATGTGAAATTTTATGATTATTCCACTGTGTGTCCACCATATATGACTGGTGGATTTTAAATTCACTACTGTTCGCCATTCCAGTTCTCAACGAACATGATATCGGAGGAATATTATGTAATTCCAGCAGTTTTTTGACTTTATTACCAATAAATGATTTGGCAGCTCCAGTATCTAAGAGTGCTATACACGGTGTTTCAATTATTGACATGGTGATGAAGTATCGGTATCTCCGGTATCCCTTGTAGCGTATACCCCCATACGCTACTTTTGTTTGGCTTCTCTACGTCTGTAGAGAAAACCCCATGATTTCCCAGAGTACATAATTTCATAAAATTTAGCTATTTCCGAGAAGTAGCCCTATGCTACTTGTCCATATGGGAAAATTCCTGAAAATTTAAAATCTATATATTTGCAAGAAGCAGCCCTATGCTACTTCTTCATATTAAGAAAGTCCTGAAAAATATAAAAATTATATTTGCAAGAAGTAGCCCTATGCTACTTCTTCATATTTTAAAAATCCCTGAGAAGATGAAATTTATATTTTCAAGAAGTAGCCCTATGCTACTTCTTCATATTAACAAATTCCTGAAAAGATAAAGACATATTCATACAAAATTTATCCGAAAAAAACAAAAAAACAAAAAAAACTTAGAATCATAAAATTTGGCATCGTCGCCTTATCTATCACACAAAAATTTCGTGCCATATACCGTTTGTCAACAAAACTTCCAATAAACAAACGGCAACTCGCCCAGCGGTAAAACATCACGCGATACACCACGCAATGCAGCACAGCAAGCCCGACCGAAATTCCTAGGAAAAATTGTGGCTATCCGGGGAGATCGTCTGCGTTGCTTGTAAAGCGCGAACAAACGAAAAATTCTCGGAATTGAACCGACGACTGGACGAGTGCTCGCCTGTGGCTGGAAGCAAAGAACGGCTGAAATGCAGAGAGACAGCACACACTTTTTATTCAATAATTTGTATAAGTAATTCTTACCTGCATAGCAGCGTAAAAGATTCTACAAATCTTCGTCAGTGTTATTCTGAAAGACAAGGAAAATTTTGTGAATTTTAATCAATAATTTGTCTGAATAATTCTTACCCGTATAGCGGTGTAAAAGATTCTTCAAATCTTCGTTAGTGGTGTTCTGAAAGACAAGGAAAATTTCGTGAATTTTATTCAATAATTTGTATAAGTAATTCTTACCTGCATAGCAGCGTAAAAGATTCTCCAAATCTTCGTTAGTGTTGTTCTGAAAGACAAGGAAAATTTCGTGAATTTTATTCAATAATTTGTATAAGTAATTCTTACCTGCATAGCAGCGTAAAAGATTCTCCAAATCTTCGTTAGTGTTGTTCTGAAAGACAAGGAAAAATTCGTGAATTTTATTCAATAATTTGTATAAGTAATTCTTACCTGCATAGCAGCGTAAAAGATTCTCCAAATCTTCGTTAGTGTTGTTCTGAAAGACAAGGAAAATTTCGTGAATTTTATTCAATAATTTGTATAAGTAATTCTTACCTGCATAGCAGCGTAAAAGATTCTTAAAATCTTCGGTAGTGATTTCATAAAAGACAAGGGAAATTTTGTGAAGTTTATTCAACAATTTGTCTGAAAAGTGTTACCTGTACAACAGCGTTAAAGATTGTTCAAATCTTAATTAATGATTTCCTGGAAATCAAGGAAAATTCTGTGAAGTTTAATCAATAATTTGTCTAGAAAGTTTTACCTGTATAGCAGCGTTAAAGATTCTCCAAATCTTCGGTAGTGATTTCCTGAAAGACAAGGAAAATTTTGTGAAGTTTATTCAATAATTGGTCTAGAAAGTTTTACCTGGATAGTAGCGTCAAAGATTCTTCAAATCAATCTTCAGTAATGTCTTCCTGAAAGAAAAAGAAAGGAAAATTTTGTGATCTTTATCCATGGACTTGTCCAGAAAGTTCTTACGGGCGTAGCGGTCAGCTGCTTTCACGATTTTTGCTATTTCATGGTGGTTTTCCCGAGAGAAAAGGATAGGCTAGAAGTATTGCGTTTTGTGCTACATGCTTACCTATTCTGGAGTTTCGTGTCCAGATTATTGACGCTGTCGCTGACTAATTGTGGCGCTGATCATACATTTTGTGTTGTAATGCAAGGATTAAATCTACCAGGCTCACTACCGGAAGTTGCATTGGGTGTTCTATTAATCCCCCCCCCCCCACTATGGAACCGTCCCGTGGAAGTAAGCGGAATCTGTTCAGGTGTACCACTGTACAAAATGTGTAAGTTTTACTACGGCTTGCCAGGTGCTGTATCATGAGAAGTTGCTTTATTAAGGTAATCGTTCTTTTTGGTTTTGTTTGCTTAGTAGTTTAAGTTGCATGCGGAGACCCTTCAGGTCAAACAGTTTTTTTTGTAAAAGAAAACTTATTTTCTTTTTGTGCATAGGTACGACTTAGAGATAAGGTCACCAGCGTAGGGCTCGAGCATTTAGGTAGGTCATAATTCACAATGTTTTGCCTTATTCAATAAGTCTTTGTACATTAGTGAGATAGGATAATGGAAGAACTTGTTAAAAAGCTGTAGTACAGCTGCGATCGAAGATTATAAAATACATACATAAATCCGTAAACCGTTCGTAGTATCAAACCTGAAATCTTTCTTATTTTCCCAGGCGGGTTTCATTTAATTTTTTTTTGTTTTCTGTATTAATTCAAGCCAGCCTTTCACCCCTATATGCTGGAATTTGGGCCTTGTCATTTCATGTTATTTTGATAATTTCTCTCTGCGGATCCGGACCAGTATGGCCGAGTAGGGGGAAGATGCTTGGTGGTTTGGACAGGCCGTGAGACATCCTATTGCACGCGCACACGGTAATATGGGGCTAATAAACTCACACTGACTGCGACGTCTTATCCAGGGTGGATGGGGGCGATGGGCCCAATCTAAGTCCAGTCAGGACTCCACCTTCATCAGGAGTCCACGTTTTCTCTCTCTCTCTATTGCTCTCGGCGTCGAACTCTTTCCGGGTGGACAAACATTTGTACGGCGTTGCTATTTCATTTTGTTTTATTTCAGCACCTCGCATCGCTGGCACTATTTAAATTACATCACTTTCAGGTATTTACTTACAGGTGCTACAAATGGAGGCGGAGCATCATGAGACGTGGAAAGGTTTTTTTTTTGTTTTTTTGTCTGTCCGTCCGTCTGAGGTCTGACAAAGATGATTCAGTTTCTTGTTATTACTCATTTCGCACAGCTTCTCAAGGCTCGAGGGATGTAGGTGGCAAGAACCACCCCAAGCTGGCTGACCGCTAGCGGCAATATGCTGTGCGGCCACCTACACTAATCCCGAGATGAATTTTGCAGCAAGCGGTGTCAATTGCAGCGCCTATCTGCGTTCATTGTTGGATGGATGTCGGTAGACCTGGCAATGGGCCCGCTCTTCGCTACAATGGCGCCCAGGTTTGGCTTTCCTTCCGGCCTTTGGTCAGGCATCTCTTGACTAAAGTACAAGTTAAATTTAAAGATTTATTTTGATTTTCTGGTCGTCCATTTGCGCTTCGCTACAATGGCGCCCAAGTTCGGTTTTTTCTTTTGATCCTTATTCAAGCTTCTCTTGACTAAGATGCACATTTTTCTGTCTTTCGTTTTCTTGGCTTTAAGTTTTGGTAAAATTCTAACTTTTATATTTACACCTAGCCAATTTTTTTGTAGATCTATCGACACTATACTTTAAAAATTATGTCGCTAGTTTCATATCGTTTTGCCTCGTCTTCAAGTTCTTCAGTACTCTCTTCTCAATTTCGTTTTTTTTTTTTATTAAATAAGTTCTATATTGCGCAATTCAATTCATTTCAAATGAGGCTCTTTTCGTAAATTGAAACAGACAACTTTAGCTTGCTGGAACGGGTTGTCTTGCTATGCTGCCAATGGCTTGGTCTACGCAGAGCTACCTTTTTCTCCTGTAAAGCTCGTTGCTCTCGTGGTAGTTCCTTTTGCTCTCGTTAGATCTGGCTTTGGTAGCTGGCAAGATGGCTCGTAATTTGTCTCCATTGGTGTGACTTCGTAAAATCCCCTTCAATCATTCATAATTTTTTCTTTTCCTCTTTCGCTCTTCTTCAGAGCTCCATAGTTCCATGCGTCGGAGTGCTCATCCATTCAGTGGTAGGCGGGCTTTGGGCTTGCGGGTATCACTGGGAAGCGTTGCTTCGGTTCGCGCCAACTGAGTGGCCGACCACTCGACCTTAGGTCCAGAAGAACCACGCAAATGCCCTGTTCTCACCTACAAGTCGGTGAGCGATAATAGCCACCTGCTTGATTTATTCCTTGTGGGAGAGATCAGGCTAGCCTTGTGATTCAAAGCAGATCAGTAGTCTCAAAAGGTGTTCACATACTATGCTTCGCGCTTGCGTCGCGCTCTGCTCCCATGACTCCATTCGGAGTTGTCTCAATCACTCTGACGGGAGGATGGCTGGTTAGCATCCTCTAGATTGGTATCCGACTTGGAGTGATTGATACAATATCGGGGCGGGAGCCTTGGAGCGGAGTCCCACGTAGGGTGAAGACAGGTGAATTCCCTTTCCTCTATTTTTGATTATTCCATGGACGTCCCCTAGTGTGAAGTGTTGGCATGTTCAGCTGATCAGTGGAGGATGAACGTCGTATGCGAAGCATACTACTTCGAGCTTAATGGTTTCGTTCACATCCGCTGGTTCCAGGGAAGAAGCCCGTATTATGTATAGTTTTGAGATTTTATTTTGAGATTTTGTTTTTCGTTTAGCTATTTTGGAAATTATAGTATCGCATCCTTGATTATCGTTAGCTGGTAGTTAGTTTTTACGACCTTAGTTGTATTTATAGTATAGTTATATAGCGTTTAAACACTTACCTTTATCGTATTATAGTTATTGATATTTCTTTAAGTAAGGACATCCTAGTAGGGTCTGGTTACCATTGTGGTATAGTTAGTTAGATTCTATCGTATCTTTTTATAGCTATCATAGTTCTATCATAGCCTCTATCTCAATCACGATTGAGTTAGTTTAGTAAGAGATACTATCTTAGATCTTACAGTGTCCCTTATTTTAGTCATTTTTTTAGATTATTTACGTTAACCTCAGTTACCTTTGTAACATTATGAGCTATTATACTTCCCCGTAGTCTTTACATTAGCAACCTTGGGGTTACTGTAGCCATCTTATCTAAGCTTAGTTTTAGTTCATCGGAGGCACCTTTGGAGTATCTGAGATAGCTTGTAGATCAGGTTGCAATTATATCTCCTTGTAGGTGTGCTATCTTAGCCATCTTTTGATTATGTTGGCTATCGCGGTTCAATCTAGTCCGCACAGTCGGTTATAATCCTTATATCAGTGACCTCGTAGATCATCTTGGATACTTTTTATTTTGGGTACCAACTCGGGTTGTGGTTACCATAGGTTGTTTTTAGCTTTGCCTTGGTTGCATTTAGGTTATCTTAAACACCTTTTATATTATTCAGCTAGTATAAGTCTCTCTAGCTTTTATCGTTCGATTATAGTTAAATTATCTTAGCTACCGTTATAATTTTTTTTTTGGGGTTGTCTTAGTTAAGTTTACCTTATCAGAGGTTTCCTTACGTTAGTTATAGATATTTAAGATCGGATATCTAGCTATGATAATTATGTCAGATGCCGTAGTATTTAGTCTTGATTGCTGTAGCCTTACCCCTATTATGGTTATCGTTACCTGAAGGTCGAATAGCTAGCTACGATCATTATATCGTATGCACTGGGTTTTTTGTTTGTGTTCTATTATTGATTCCGTTACATACTATCGCTACGACTTCTTTCCTGAGTACCGGCGGCCATTGAATCGCTGATCACTCGCACTGTCTTCTGATTTTGACCTCAGTCCGTTGTCAGGTTGGTGAACGATGTTCATTCCTTTGACTTGTCCTTGACAACAGGGTTGTTTGTCATAATGTCCTTAATGTGGGACGGAATCCTTCAGGTTCCGATCCCGTACACTCCCTAAATTCTTTTTTTTTTGTTCTAACGTTCCATTACTCAGTTCATGCTGCGTCAGACCCTTTGAGAGTTTGCCAAGCTGTAGAGAGTTAGAGAGAGATTGAGAACGATTTGTTTTGTTCCAGTTCGCAGAACTGGATTGTTGAAATGCTGTTGTGGGTGTGTGTTCGGGTGGACCGCTGCATGGCCAAGCCACCTCCTTCATTTTGAATTTTTCTTTGGATCGATATCTTGATATAGCGCCCACGATCTAGATTTTTTTTTCGGTGTTTTATAATAAAGTAATTGTATTGAACTTCCTTTCGAACATATATATTTATATATATAGGAATATTATACACGCACATAGTATAGGTATTTCTTCGTTAAATCTAAAATAAATTTATTATTTTGAACCTTCTTTGAATTAACATATTTATAGGCGCACGAATTTAATACGCATCATACTATTTTGAATTTTCATTTGAATATATATACATATATATGCGCACAAATTTAGTACGAGTAAGTTATAGACCTATTTTAGATCTATTCTAAAGTTAATGTCCTCAATAGTTATATTTCTATACACGCACAAGTTATAGATATTCCTCCTTGGAGTACCATAAAGTCACTATGTTGAATTTTCCTTAGAAATTACATATTTATTACGTAGCACAAATATAGTACACGCACAAATTAAAGGCATTGCTCCTTGGAGTTACCACGGAGCTATCATTCTGAACATTCTTTTGAACATATGTAGGTATGTGTTGTTTTAGCGCTACTTTCACTATTTCATGTTCCTTCTGAATACAACACACTTAATTTCCGAACTTTCCGGTTTATCAAACAGATATTCGCTTGAGTCACGGTGAATATCCATAGCAAAATTTCAGATACTTCTCTCCCTAGCACATACAGAAAGTATTGACAGGACTTCACACTATGTCCGGTACCTCCCATCTAGACACGAAGTGCTGCATCGACGACGCGATCTCGCAGCCTCAGGTAACATCCGGCTCCCGAGCAAGACAACGTACACGGCGCTACCAAGCCTTGCGAAGAAGCATAAGGACCGCTATCACTGAAACCGTTATTCCAAACAACGCCGATCCACAGTCTTGTGCCGACGTATTCATTTACGGAGAAAGGATATCTGGCATATTGGACAGCGGAGCCAGTGTCAGCGTGCTCGGCCTTGGCGCAGAGCTCTTCCTGGGAAAGCCAGGAGTCCGTTTCCATTCGCTGCCCTCAACGGTATCAACTGCAGACGGACAGCAACACCGAGTGCTAGGCCATATCCGAGTCCTCGCAAGGTACGGTGAGAAAACACGCCAGATGCGTTTTCAGATTGTCCCAACATTGCAACAGCCTCTATATCTGAGTACTGACTTTCGGAAGGCCTTTGGCTTAGGTCCTTTAGGTCCTTAGGGAGCCACCATCGTACCCATAATTCCTGCTAGCCCTAAGAAGGCATCCAGCCAGCTTAACTGGTAGCTACAGGTTACCAATGCGCCGCTTAGGACCTGCTCAACCTAGCGGCCGGTATACCTCCTGTTAATAAGATCCTTTTTATCTTATATATATTTCCTTTTGTTATATTTTTTTTTCTTTCTCTTCTTTCTCTTTTGTTCCCCTTTCCACAATTTTAATCCCTGAATTTCTTCTGCTAATCTGTGGCGATCAAGCAAATGAACAAATAAGGACAGTCTCGGTAGCCCTAAAAAGGCATCCGGCAAGCTTCACTTGCAAACTATAGGTTATCGCGTAAACCTCTTACTGCCTCATCAGTGGTGGGTGATATACCTGTTGCAGTTCAACCAGTTAACCTTTTTCCCTTGTCTGACAATGTGCCAACCTCAACCCATACGGTACCCTACGTGTAGAAACTACAGTAGGAATTCCGCTTGCTTAACCCTCTGGTTTAGCCTCGATACGAGGATTTTATTCATTCTTGCCTCTTTTTCATATTTCCAATTCCGTGGTGGTCGAGCGAAAATTTTGTAAATGGACAATGATCCTAGTGGAACCCATCTCTACCTCAATTGTGTAGATGTTTCCACACTAATCCCTTCTGGATTAGCCTCGATATGGGGATTTTACTCTTTCCGGTCTCTTCTTCATATTTCCAATTCCGTGGTGGTCGAGCGAAAATTTTGTAAATGGACAATGATCCTAGTGGAACCCATCTCTACCTCAATTGTGTAGATGTTTTCACACTAATCCCTTCTGGATTAGCCTCGATATGGGGATTTTACTCTTTCCTGTCTCTTCTTCATATTTCCAATTCTGTGGTGGTCGAGCGAAAATTTTGTAAATGGACAATGATCCTAGTCGTACCCATCTCTACCTCAATTGTGTAGACGTTTCCACACTAATCCCTTCTGGATTAGCCTCGATATGGGGATTTTACTCTTTCCTGTCTCTTCTTCATATTTCCAATTCTGTGGTGGTCGAGCGAAAATCTTATTAATGGACAACGATCCTAGTATAACCCATCTCTACCTTTAATGAGTAGATGTTTCACCTCTAATCCCGTCTGGATTAGCCTCGATGTAAGGATTTTATTCTTTCCTGTCCGTTCTTCAATTTCCTTAGAGCTTGAACCCGCTTGTTGCATCCCGCGGGATTTCCGTCATCCCGAACGAGTTGATGGATGAATTCTATCTGTTACGAAGCGATTTCCTCTCTTGGGATTGGGGGATTTCCGGGATGTTACGACTGGGTTCAGCAGAACATCAAGTAGCGGCACCTCACCGACGAAGTCGTAGTCTCGAGCCGGACATGCCCGTACCTAATAACTCAATCGCTGCACCTCTCCCTGGGCAGTTCATTGGGCGAGGCGAGTTGGTAGACGACGTCTATCGGTAGATCAGTCCTCCCTCGTTCAAGACGAATTGGGATCTTAGATCTCAACAACACAGGGTCTAGTGTATGCCCGGCTTGAGACTTCTGTGGGTCGTCCCCACGTTGGGCGCGGCTGCGAAAATGTTATTCATAGTCCACCTCCCGAGTCGACCTTCTCGTTTTTTTTCCTCCTTCTCTCTTTTTTTCCCCCCCCTTTTTCGTTTTGCCCCGCATGAGACTCTATTCTCGGTGGGTCGTCCCCACGCTGTAGCGTATACCCCCATACGCTACTTTTGTTTAGCTTCTCTACGTCTGTAGAGAAAACCCCATTATTTCCCAGAGTACATAATTTCATAAAATTTAGCTATTTCCGAGAAGTAGCCCTATGCTACTTGTCCATATGGGAAAATTCCTGAAAATTTAAAATCTATATATTTGCAAGAAGCAGCCCTATGCTACTTCTTCATATTAAGAAAGTCCTGAAAAATATAAAAATTATATTTGCAAGAAGTAGCCCTATGCTACTTCTTCATATTTTAAAAATCCCTGAAAAGATGAAATTTATATTTTCAAGAAGTAGCCCTATGCTACTTCTTCATATTAAAAAATTCCTAAAAAGATAAAGACATATTCATACATACCCGCATTTATCCGAAAAAAAAAACTTAAAATCATAAAATTTGGCATCGTCGCCTTATCTATCACACAAATATTTCGTGCCATATACCGTTTGTCAACAAAACTTCCAATAAACAAACGGCAACTCGCCCAGCGGTAAAACATCACGCGATACACCACGCAATGCAGCACAGCAAGCCCGACCGCAATTCCTAGGAAAAATTGTGGCTATCCGGGGAGATCGTCTGTGGCAACGACGTTGCTTGTAAAGCGCGAACAAACGAAAAATTTTCTGAATTGAACCGACGACTGGACGAGTGCTCGCCTGTGGCTGGAAGCAAAGAACGGCTAAAATGCAGAGAGACAGCGTGAAGTCGAGTTAGTTGGGATTGAGATTTTGGTGATCGAGGTAGTGGCCGCGCGGGCAGTACAAGTTTTTTTTTGGAAAAGTTTTTACCGGGATAGCAGAAAGTGGAATTTGTCTAGAAAGTTCGTACCCGTATAGCGGTGTAAAAGATTCTGCAAATCTTCGCTAGTGTTGTTCTGAAAGATAAGGAAAATTTCGTGAATTTTATTCAATAATTTGTATAAGTAATTCTTACCTGCATAGCAGCGTAAAAGATTCTTCAAATCTTCGTCAGTGTTATTCTGAAAGACAAGGAAAATTTTGTGAATTTTAATCAATAATTTGTCTGAATAATTCTTACCCGTATAGCGGTGTAAAAGATTCTTCAAATCTTCGTTAGTGTTGTTCTGAAAGACAAGGAAAATTTCGTGAATTTTATTCAATAATTTGTTTAAATAATTCGTACCCGTATAGCAGCGTAAAAGATTCTCCTAATCTTCGTTAGTGTTGTTCTGAAAGACAAGGAAAATTTCGTGAATTTTATTCAATAATTTGTATAAGTAATTCTTACCTGCATAGCAGCGTAAAAGATTCTTAAAATCTTCGGTAGTGATTTCATAAAAGACAAGGGAAATTTTGTGAAGTTTATTCAACAATTTGTCTGAAAAGTGTTACCTGTACAACAGCGTTAAGGATTGTTCAAATCTTAATTAATGATTTCCTGGAAATCAAGGAAAATTCTGTGAAGTTTATTCAATAATAATCAAGAAAATAATTCTTACCTGCATAGCGGCGTAAAAGATTCTTAAAATCTTCGGTAGTGATTTCATAAAAGACAAGGGAAATTTTGTGAAGTTTATTCAACAATTTGTCTGAAAAGTGTTACCTGTACAACAGTGTTAAATATTGTTCCAATCTTAATTAATGATTTCCTGGAAATCAAGGAAAATTCTGTGAAGTTTATTCAATAATTTGTCTAGAAAGTTTTACCTGTATAGCAGCGTTAAAGATTCTCCAAATCTTCGGTAGTGATTTCCTGAAAGACAAGGAACATTTTGTGAAGTTTATTCAATAATTGGTCTAGAAAGTTTTACCTGGATAGTAGCGTCAAAGATTCTTCAAATCTTCAGTAATGTTTTCCTGAAAGAAAAAGAAAGGAAAATTTTGTGATCTTTATCCATGGACTTGTCCAGAAAGTTCTTACGGGCGTAGCGGTCAGCTGCTTTCACGATTTTTGCTATTTCATGGTGGTTTTCCCGAGAGAAAAGGATAGGCTAGAATTATTGCGTTTTGTGCTACATGCTTACCTATTCTGGAGTTTCGTGTCCAGATTATTGACGCTGCCGCTGACTAATTGTGGCGCTGATCATACATTTTGTGTTGTAATGCAAAGATGAAATCTACCAGGCTCACTACCGGAAGTTGCATTGGGTGTACTATTAATCCCCCCCTCCCCACTATGGAACCATCCCGTGGAAGTAAGCGGAATCTGTTCAGGTGTACCACTGTACTGTAAGTTTTACTACGGCTTGCCAGGTGCTCTATCATGAGAAGTTGCTTTATTAAGGTAATCGTTCTTTTTGGTTTTGTTTGCTTAGTAGTTTAAGTTGCATGCGGAGACCCTTCAGGTCAAACAGTTTTTTTTTGTAAAAGAAAACTTATTTTCTTTTTGTGCATAGGTACGACTTAGAGATAAGGTCACCAGCGAGCATTTAGGTAGGTCATAATTCACACTGTTTTGCCTTATTCAATAAGTCTTTGTACATTAGTGAGATAGGATAATGGAAGAACTTGTTAAAAAGCTGTAGTAAAGCTGCGATCGAAGATTATAAAATACATACATAAATCCGTAAACCGTTCGTAGTATCAAACCTGAAATCTTTCTTATTTTCCCAGGCGGGTTTCATTTAATTTTTTTTTTTGTTTTCTGTATTAATTCAAGCCAGCCTTTCACCCCTATGTGCTGCAATTTGGACCTTGTCATTTCATGTTATTTTTATAATTGCTCTCTTCGGATCCGGACCAGTATGGCCGAGTAGGGGGAAGATGCTTGGTGGTTTGGACAGGCCGTGAGACATCCTATTGCACGCGCACACGGAAATATGGGGCTAAGAAACTCACACTGACTGCGACGTCTTAGCCAGGGTGGATGGGGGCGATGGGCCCAATCTAAGTCCATTCAGGACTCCACCTCCACTTACATCACTTTCAGGTATTTACTTACAAGTGCTACAAATGGAGGCGGAGCATCATGAGACGTGGAAAGGTTTTTTTTTTTTGTCTGTTTGTCCGTCTGAGGTCTGACAAAGATGATTCAGTTTCTTGTTATTACTCATTTCGCACAGCTTCTCAAGGCTCGAGGGATGTAGGTGGCAAGAACCACCCCAAGCTGGCTGACCGCTAGCGGCAATATGCTGTGCGGCCACCTACACTAATCCCGAGATGAATTTTGCAGCAAGCGGTGTCAATTGCAGCGCCTATCTGCGTTCATTGTTGGATGGATGTCGGTAGACCTGGCAATGGGCCCGCTCTTCGCTACACCCTTGGTCTTTTAACGGTCTGCTCATGGTCAAAACAGTCTTGTCAGTACACCTAGTTTTCCACACTGTGAACAAAATATTTTTACCGGATTTTGACATTCGTGTCTACGATGTCCTAATTGTCCACATCTCCAACAGCTTTCTCGCCTTATATGTGAAACGTTTATTGGCAAGGCTGGGCTTGGGATGGTCTACTCATCTGACGGTTCGGCGGTGTTTCGGTGTTGCGGGATTTTTGTTGAACTTGAATATATTCATACTCTTCTGCGAGTTGAATAAGTTCAGACAGTTTACGGAAATCTTTTCTTCGGATGTATAGGCGGTACTCTGGTAACATGTTTTCATAAATTCGTTCCAACTTTTCTTCGGTTGACACGTTTGTTTGCCAGCGCATGAGTGATTGGATGGCTGTGATATAATCTTTGGCTCTTTCTCTAAGTTTCTGTAACCTAGTTCGGATCTCATCGGCTAGTTTGATACTGATACGTGGCGGCAAGAAAAACAGTTTGAAGTCACTTATGAATTCATCCCATGTTGTCCATTGTTGTCGGTTGTTACGATACCATGCTAGTGCTGTCTTTGTCAGCAGCTCGGGTAATGTATTTAACATTCGGTCGGTTGGTATATTGTAACACTATGCCATTTCTTCAATTCTCTCGAGGAAATTTAACGGATTCTGACCTTGGTCAAATCTCACATTCCATTTTCTGACTTTATCCATAATGTCAGCGTCTGAAAGTGGTCGGTGTCGGATTTCTATCGGGTACGGAATATTTGGAATATTGTTACAAGATGTCTCCTTGTCGGTAACACTCAGGTGTGTTGGCGGTATATTCGGTTGCAATCTTTGCTCATCGGTTTGTGTTTCGGTTGTATTGATGATCGGACGCCATTTTGTTATCGTTAATATTTGAGTTGAACGTTTTGGGTCAGCTTTGGAGTTACGCCAGGGTCAATGCGTTCAACGCCGGGGAAGAAGAAGTTTTGACGTTTAAAAGGTGAACACTAATTTAATTTTATACTGAACAAAAATGTTTTATTTTTCAAGAAAAATTTTATATAAAAATTTTTTACACAAATGTGTTGTTTTTTATATAATCCTAATACTAATACACAATTTTTATACACTTTTTACTAAACACAAACTTGTCAGATTTATTGTCTGTGATAAAATCTTAATGCTATTTAACCTTTTTCCCATAATGTTTTACACAAATTTTGTCAGATTTATTGTCTGTGACAATACACAATCTTAATGCTTATAACCCCCTTTTTCCATAAGGTTTTACACAAACTTGTTAGATTTATTGTCTGTGAAAATACACAATCTTAATACTATTAACCTTTTTCCCATAAGGTTTTTTACACAAACTTGTCCGATTTATTGTCTGTGACAATACACAATCTTAATACTATTAACCTTTTTCCCATAAGGTTTTACACAAACTTGTCAGTTTTATTGTCTGTGACAATTCACAATCTTAATACTGTTACGTACAATAGAAAGAGACAACTGGTGACATCTACTGGCAATGGAGAGTAAACGACCACAGGTTCGGAGAATCGATTATGGAATCGACAGGAAGGTTCAGGAATAAGAATGAATAGAACAGTCAAGAAGCTTTTAGAATAGAACACTCCAGAATAATCCGGAGAGTTTCTAGGGTATAAATATAACAGTTGTCACCGCCAAGAAACGAGTCTTGTCTTTGACGTTGCAGTGTTAACAAGCGAAAGTAATAAACAGGCGGAAATGTTGTACGTAATTAGATTGCGATAATTGAAAGTACAGTGTTAGCGATAATTAGAGTTGAGTTAATTAATTGAAGGCTTATGAATTTTATATGATTAGAGTGAAATAAAGAGCTTATATATTAATTATTTAATAGTGTCTTTTAAATAACGAACCAAAAAGGCCACGCTCGCAACAACTGGTGTCAGAAGTGAATTAAATTCGCGAAATAAAGTGGTGGCAATTGATTTAAAAATTCAAAGTGTGATTAATTTTGAGAAATTGTGTTAAATTTTGAAAGTTCTGAAAAATAATTAATATTCAACTCTGAGTGAATTATTAAAGTAATGGGGCGCACGCAAACTGCAGGAGCTTCGGATGCAGGATTTGAAAGTGGAGTTAGGGAACCGGTCGTTACAAACGACAGGTCCAAAAAATGTTCTCGTCGAGCGACTGAGACAAGCTCTGATAGAGGAAGGATAGAATCCTGAAACATTTGTTTTCGAAGAGAACTTAGAAGAAACCGAACCTGAAGAAGAGCCTGCGATGAAAATGGAACAGCTTTTGAGTACTTTAATGAGTAAAATGGAAGCCCGTTTTCATGAACAAAAGAATGCTTTTGAGGAACAAAAGAATTCTCTGGAATCACGGTTAGATGAGCAGAAGAAATCTATAGACGAACAAAAGAATTCTCTGGAATCCCGGTTAGATGAGCAGAAGAAATCTATGGATGAACAAAAGAATTCTCTCGATGAACAAAAGAATTCTCTGGAATCCCGGTTAGATGAGTACAAGAAATCTATGGAAGCCCGTTTTGATGAACAAAAGATTAATTTTGAGGAAAAAAAAATCTCTAGAAGCCCGTTTGGACGAACAAAATATCTCTCTGGAGAATTGTCTAGAAACTCGTTTGGAGGAACAGAAGACTTTCCTGAAAAACTCATTGGACGAACAAAACTTGAAAATTGAAGGAATCGAGCAGGAAGTGGCGGAAGCTAAACAAAAAGTCACCGAGCAGCTTGACAGTTTTAAATCAGATCTGGAAAGTATAAAGCATCGTCAGCCTCTAAACGTAGCAACTGAAATATCCGGTGCAGGTAGAATGAAACCTCCCATATTTGATGGACAAAACTCGTGGCATATCTTCAAGAGACAATTCGAGGCAGCTTCAGAGGTTAATGTATGGAATGATGAAGACAAAGCTATAGCTCTGGTGTTAGCACTTCGAGGTCCTGCGTCAGAGCTCTTACAAACTGTACCGATTGAAAATCAACGTAATTTCTCTTCATTAGTACAGGCGATAGAATTACGTTACGGAGATGAACACATGCAGCAAGTATATCGCCTACAGTTGTGCAACAGGATTCAAAAATATGGCGAATCACTACAATAACTGCAGGCAGATGTAGAAAGATTAGCGCATCTTTCATACTCCAGCGTGAATGCAGATTTTCTCAATGAAGTGGCAACGGAAGCATTTATGAACGCTATTACAGATCAAAATTCACAACAATCATTAAGGCTAGCAGAAAAGGGATCAACAGCAGAAGCGCTAGCCTACGCATTAGCTTACGAACCCGCCAGACAAGCTTCACGGAGTGCAGTACGAGTGAGAGAAATTTCAGTGGAAGAATGTACTTTTAACAGAGTGCAATATTCACAGAGCCCGCCTTCACGTGGTGTCCTTCGATGCTGGAATTGTAATATACCACGGCACCTTCAAAGAGACTGCAGAAAACGTCGACGAGTGTAATCACCAGAAGAAGAGGGGAAAGAAGAATGCCAAAGATGTCGAGCCAGGGAACAAGCTGTTCGTGGAGGGACAAGATATCAAGCAGCGACTAGTCGCATCGCCTCTCCTGTTGAGCAGTCGGAAAACTAGTAACAACCAACTTTGTGGGGCAGAAGTTGGTTGGTGGAATCGATAGCCCCGAAGTCATCATCCAAGTTAGTCAGTTACAGAGAAATAATAGCAGCCTTGTTATAAATGGAAGTGTAGGAAAAAATTACTGCGCAGTTACTATCGATACTGGAGCTTCAAGATCAATTATTAGAGCAGATCTTGTTAAGAACAAATGATTTCACAACACCACCAAATATCTACTAAGAACAGCAACTGCAGCAGCAGCACAGGTGTTTGGAGAAATAACTTTAGATGTTCAACTAGGCGAACTACTATTTCCTCACACTTTCCTGGTTTCAAACATAATGGATGACTACATTCTTGGAATAGACTTCATGACCACATACAAAATAAATCTGGATGCCGGAGAGCGGATTCTCAAATATGGCAATATAGAAATTCCTATGAGACTAGGAGAAGGAGCAGATTATCCTGCAAAAGTAAGGACGGTGGTCTGCGAAAATATTACTCTTTCGCCATGCTCCGAGACACTAATATGGACAAAGCTTACTGATGACATCGGGACCTGCCGATTCTATCTGGTGGAGCCTAACCCCACAAAAGTTACATCGAACATCATCGTTGGCAAGACTTTAGTGAAGGCAGAAGGTGCAACATTAATACCAGTCAGAGTGCTTAACACATCCCAAAATGAGGTACAACTAAAAGAAGGTGCTATTATTGGAAATTGTGAACCCGTTTACCAAATCGTCAATTTGGATAATGGTAGTAATGTCAAGGAGACAAAAACTATACCAGCTACTACTCAACTGGTTCAGAAACTTCTTTCGTCCAGTGCCTTAAGTGAACAACAACACAACGATGCCAAAGAGGTGATCGAAGAATTATCGAAATTATTTGCAATAAATGATGATGACTATGGTAAAACAAATCTTGTCCAGCATCGGCTCAATACAGGAGACTCCAGGCCTATTTGACAGACACCACGAAGATTGCCATTAGCCAAACAACCAGAAGTTGCAGACATGTTGAACTCAATGAAGAAACAAGGCATCATAGAGGAATCTAACAGCCCTTGGACATCGCCGGTTATTCTGGTTAGGAAAAAGGATGGCAGCACCCGATTCTGTGTAGACTACCGCCAACTAAATAACGTGACGAGAAAAGATAGCTATCCATTGCCAAGGATTGATGACACATTGGATACCCTTTCCGGAGCGCAATGGTTTTCCACGCTGGATTTGAAGAGTGGTTACTGGCAAGTAGAAATATATCCCGAGGACCGAGAGAAAACTGCTTTCTCAGTTGGCAGTGGCTTATGGCAATTCGAAAGACTAATGGAATGCGTTCTACGCGGTTTAACCTGGAAAACATGTCTTGTCTATTTGGATGACATAATAGTAATCGGAAGGACATTCATGAAACATAAAAACAACTTACGGGACGTACTTCAAAGACTCAAAGATACAAAATTGAAGCTCAGTGCGAGTAAATGTGCTCTATTCAAAAATGAAGTTAAATATTTAGGGCACATAGTTTCATCACAAGGAGTGAGAACCGATCCAGAGAAGATAGAAGCCGTCAAAAATTGGCCAGCACCAATGGACAAACATCAATTACGGAGTTTTCTTGGTTTACCTACCTACTACAGGTGATTCGTGAAAGGTTTTGCAGATATAGCAAGAAGCCTACATCAACTTACCGAAAAGGGAAAGCCGTTCATATGGTCGGATAAATGCAACGAAAGTTTTGAAAATTTGAAGCAACAGCTCTGTGAAGCTCCAGTACTTCACTATCCAAAGCTGGGAAAAACATTTATATTAGACACGGATGACAGCAATGAAGGTATTGGTGCAGTGCTTTCGCAGGAGGAGAATGGTCAAGAAGTTCCAGTAGCTTACTATAGCAAGGCACTTTCAAAGTCAGAGAAAAATTATTGTGCTACAAGAAAGGAGCTACTTGCCATAGTAAGTTCAACAAAGCATTTTCATAAATACCTCTATGGGCAGAAATTCATCCTTCGCACCGACCATGCAGCACTTAAATGGCTTCTGCAGTTTAAGAATCCTGAGGGACAACTGGCGAGATGAATAGAGCGACTCCAGGCTTATGATTTTGAAATACAACACGGAAGAGGTCGTATCCATGGAAATGCAGACGCCCTTTCACGACGTCCATGTAAACTTCAATGCAAACATTGCGCCGGGATAGAAGAAAAAGAAACAACAGCAACTATACAGTTGGTAACCGTGGAACCATCTACAGGTTGGGACAACGAGAACCTGCGAACAGCACAACGAGAAGATCCGGACATTTCACCTATTTTTGCTTGGAAAGAAGACATGGAAAGACCAGACTGGAGGTCTATTTCGGAACGGACTGAGAAGCTGAAAAGTTACTGGGCTCAATGGAACTGAACTCTCTTCATGTTGAATGTGGTATATTACAACGCAAGTGGGAAGCACCTAATGGCGAATCTTTCCGAATGCAGATAGTCGTGCCGGCATCAAACGTCAAAGATGTTCTAGAAGAAATGCACGGTGGAACCTCTGGAGGACATTTGGGAGTGAACAAAACCATTTGCAAAATACGAGAAAAGTTTTATTGGCTACATATGCGAGAAGATGTGGAGGAGTGGTGCCGCAGATGCACTCTCTGGGCTGCTTGCAAAGGGCCGCAACACAGAAGCAGAGGAGAAATGCATAAGAATAATGTCGGAGCCCCCTTTGAAAGAATAGCTATAGACATCGCTGCACCTTTTCCAGAAACGGATGGCGGTAGCCGATATATATTAGTTGCCATTGACTATTTCAGTAAATGGCCTGAAGCTTATGCAATCCCTAATCAAGAGGCAACCACAGTTGCGGAACAAATAATAACGAATTGGGTCAGTAGGTTTGGTGTGCCTCACGAACTTCATTCGGACCAAGGACGGAACTTCGAATCGCGGACTTTCCAGGAGATGTGTAAAATGTTGGGAATAAGAAAAACTAGAACAACTCCTCTACACCCACAATCTGATGGCACGGTAGAGCGCTTCAACAGAACATTGATCGAGCATCTAAAGAAAGTAGTTTACTATCATCAACGCGACTGGGATCGACATATTCCTATATTCCTAATGGCTTATAGATCAGCCATTCATAGTACTACCGGACAAACCCCAGCTAAAGTCATATTCGGAAGAGAGATGCGTTTACCTAGCGACCTCAAATTCGGTACTCCCATAGGTGAACAAACGTTACCAGAAGACTACGTATCGGAGCTCAAACAACAATTAGCTGTGTACACGAGGCCACGAGGACGAAATTAGCAACAAATACTGATCGGATGAAGACCCGCTATGACTTACATGCTAATTCCGCAGGATTTAACGAAAGTGATCGTGTTTGGCTCTACAACCCAAAACGACGTAAGGGACGTTCTCCAAAATTGCAACAAAACTGGGAAGGACCGTATTCAGTAGTAAGTAGAATTAATGAAGTGGTATACAGCATTCAGCGTGGCACAAGAAGCAAGCATAAAATTGCTCGTTTGGACCGCTTGTGTCAATACTACGAGCATGAAGACCATGGACCACCTGTTGTTCGGGATGAACAAGTTTAAGAAGGGGGCAGTGTTACGTGCAATAGAAAGATACAACTGGTGACATCTACTGGCAATGGAGAGTAAACGACTTTAGGTTCGGAGAATCGATTATGGAATCGACAGGCAGGCTCAGGAATAAGAATGAATAGAACAGTCAAGAAGCTTTTACAATAGAACACTCCAGAGTAATCCGGAGAGTTTCTAGGGTATAAATATAACAGTTGTCAGCGCCAAGAAAAGAGTCTTGTCTTAGACGTTGCAGTGTTAACAAGCGAAAGTAATAAACAGGCGGAAGTGTTGTATGTAATTAGATTCCGATAATTGAAAGTACAGTGTTCAGTCCTCACACACAAATATAATCCTTATCCCTCGATGTACTCCCAGCTTCACGTTCAATCTACCTAAAATATACAAAAAAAAGAACACAAAGTATCATTCAAATCAAATTACATAAAAATAATAGAATACTTATCTAATTAAAGCGTCTGGTATATCAATTCCTAGTTAAAATGAACTAGGCAGATGCCTCCTAAACAAGGTGTTCAATCCAACCTGCATAAAAAGGGGCCACCATTTGATCTAAAAAGAAAAAGTAATCAAAAATCCACTTAGAAACAATCAAAATTGATTAATAAATATAAAAAATGCAGCAAAGCATACTTACCTCCTAATATTTACATTTGTGATGACAACAAATGACATTACGTCAGCCAGCTGTCTGTGGTACATTCAGACATCGCATCAATCGTTGCTAGGGCAACACCAAGAGGCGAGAATTCGTAACTGGTTACAGCGGCTATATAAAGCCGATGAAAATCAGTAGATGGCACCATTCTTTTGGCAGAGTTGATCTGCATCAGAGCTAATCTGAGTAAAAAGAATTGTGTTTCCTACCTTATTACAGAAGATAATTCTGGTCAGGGATAACCTGAATTTCCTTTCACAGTACACAGAAGATAATTCTGGTCAGGGATAACCTGAATTTCCTGTCACATATTACAGAAGATAATTCTGGTCAGGGATAACCTGAACTTCCTTTCACAGTACACAGAAGATAATTCTGGTCAGGGATAACGTGAATTTCCTGTCACATATTACAGAACATAATTCTGGTTAGGGATAACCTGAATTTCCTTTCACAGTACACAGAAGATAATTCTGATCAGGGATAACCTGAGTGCTAGAATTCTCTAGAAGTTTTTTACTTCCGTGTGTAGAATTCTCTAGAAGTTTTTTACTTCCGCGTGCTTAGACGTAACACCCCTTTGAAATTTATTTCAGAAAATCTTAATTTGTCCATAGAAGATTGACATTTTGCTTCTTCTTTTTTTTCAGAATAAATAAATCAAGGGTGGCGAACTGCGGAGTTGTTATGAACTATTGGCTTTATTTTTATATTTTGAAGTTTTAATATTGAATTTGACATTAGTTTGTAGGGTAGTTTTAGATTGATTGAATTATTTGAATTATTGTGATATTTAGGTTAAGCAAATTTAAGTTTTAATAAAAATTTTATATATTGAATTTTAAGACTGAGTTGTTCATCAAAACCGGCAATCCCTTCCTTACGTTCGAGACTAGATCTCACATTGGTCCTTCAAAGCCGGATAACTCAGTCGAATCAAATATAAAATTGAATACATTGCTTAATACTATCACGTGATTCAAGCCTCTCTATACAAAATGCCTACAGATGATGAAGGCAGTATATCTGACGAAACCATTAGCTCAGTATTAGAGTTGGTTGAGTCTCAGAAAGAGGTCAACGATTTAATGGAAGACCTCTTTAGAAGGCATCAAAAAGACGGTAAAAAGAAAACTGTCAAATCTACACAAAAACGCCTACAAACGTTCACCGAATATTGGAAAGAATTCCAAACACGGCATAGGGTAATTCAAAAAAGAGCGACAAACGAAGATCGCAAATTAGAATATTTCACGAAAGAGACATTTAGTGATGTACAGGAGTATTATATTGAAAAAGCAGCAAGCATGGAAGAGGATATAGACAAACTAACACCAACGCCTGTCAACAATCCTCCTCAGACTCAGATATCACATGCTAACACAAATTCATTTAATAATGAAAGACTACCCAGAATTAAACTTCCCACCTTCAATGAGAGTACTCTACGTGGATTTCATTCCACGATTTATTTAATTCGGTGATTCATAAAAACAATCATTTAAGAGACGTTGACAAATTATATTTTCTAAAAACGAATTTAATAGGAGAAGCTGAAAAATTGCTCAGGCATTACGAAATATGCGACGCAAATTACAAACCAGCTTGGAAACTCCTAAAGGAACGCTACTCAAACAAACGAATTCTCGTCAATGTACAGTTAAAAAAATTATTGTCTCTCCCAACCATAAACCATGACAGTGCCGACAATATTAAAAGGCTATTAGATAACATAACCGAGGCTTTATTAGCACTACAAAATTTAGAAATAGTAACTGATAATTGGGATCCAATAATTATATATTTAACGGTGCAAAAATTGCACCCAGACACTCATCAACTATGGGAACAGAGCTTACATAATAGCACTGACTTACCAGAATTAAAAACACTCACAAAATTCCTAGAGTCTCGCTTCAGAACTCTAGAAATGATAGGAAACAAAAATATGTCGTCAAATACGACACAAAGAAAACCATTCTCACCAAAACCAACTTATGGATTCTTGAATAGAAGCCAAAGTTCAATACCAAAGCACCCACCTACATAAAGGTCTTCTTGCAGCCATTGCAAGGGTGACCATATCATATTTTACTGTCCAACCTTTAGGAATATGAACACCCGACAACGACACGAAGTTGTCACAAATAAGCATATATGCAAAAATTGCTTATCACCCAATCACCTAACCTTAAATTGCACATGCAATAAAAGGTGTTACCACTGTAACAAAAGTCACAATACTCTGCTCCATTATGAGCAAAACAATTCAGTGACAAATTCAACAAATGAATCCGCCCAAAATTCCAATATGGATATCGAACCAAGCACACCCTTAGCTTGTAGAAACGACGAACAACAAGTTCAAAATTTTCTAACTGCCAATATGAAAAGAGCTCTCCTCTCTACAGCTCTAATAAACGTCACCTCACCATCTGGAAGCACAATGACATTTCGAGCATTAATAGCCTCTGGATCTCAAGTGTCTATTATGACCGAAAAGGCCTTTAAACTATTACAGCTTAAAGGATCTCAAACTACCCAAGAATTAATTGGACTTGGCACAACTCCCACCAATACAGTCGTTCAGCAAGCCACAGTCACAATTAATTCCCTACACAACAATTTTAAAATAGCAAGCGACATGCTCGTGATAGGAAAAATCACAGACTTGCTGCCTACCAATACGATTAAAGTGTCACACTGGAAACACATTAAAAATCTCCCATTAGCAGATCCCACCTTCTCGATTCCAGGAGAAGTTGACATTCTTCTTGGAGCAGAGGTTTACGCCGCCATTATTAAAAATGGAATTAGAAGAGGATCTAGCAATACACCCACAGCCCAAAACACTGAACTAGGCTGGATTCTGGTCGGAGGAGTACCAGAAATAAAGAGCACGACTACGACTGTTCTATCTACCTATACTACAACAAACCCCAAGTTGAACAAAAAATTAAAACGAATTTGGAATCACAATACCGCGCCAACATTCACACCGAAAGATCAGCTCTGCAAGGGATCAAGACAACGCTTGCCGCCCGAAAAATATGAATATGTATCCATCAAGACGCATAATACACTTAAACACCACAGTTCTCAGAAAAAGCTCTGGAAAAGTACACCAAGTGAAGCAAGGAAGTACTGCACTTTAACAACTCTTTCCACCATTAACACAAAATGGAAAAATAAAACAAAAGTATCGCCATCTCGTTCAGCGTCCACACAAACTGAACCCAATCATACAGAGATTAAAACTCTCACCACTAGATGGCATCAATATAGTCTAAAATCTACTTCTCACCGTGGACCAGTAATACGAAAGAATGATATTTCCCCAATGGCACAATCTGGAGTAAATTATGTCAGACCTTTTATTCCTCTGCCAGATAATGCAACAACAAATATTCTCACTCGTCCACTCTCTAAATCTGTCCTCTCCCATTCACAAACATTTCCTGACAATCAAATATCCCCACCAAAATCTATTGCTCTCTGGCAGTCCTAAATTCCAAAACACCCGTTATATTCAAATATAAACGATTCCAAAATCCGCCAAAAGTCACTTCAAGTTTGAAAGTTGACAAGTGCGCGCAGTGGTTTTTTCTTTTTGAGTTCGTTTACATTTTTTATTTTTTCATTTTTTTTTCTTCTACCATGGATGAGTTATTGGAGATTTTTAACTCGGAATCCTTGGATTCTGTGGATGCTGGTCTATCTCCAACTCCACCTGAATTATTGGCTCCCTTCAAACCAATCAGGCCTACAAGCCCTCTGCCTCCAACACCTAAAAAGGAACGGAGAATGAAATCGGTTGTTACTCGGCCAATACCAGTGCATTCATCACCTATAAAGCGAAAGATAAGGCCATTTGAGGCACAAGAGGCATCTCCATCGGTAAAGGCTAGAAGAGGGATGCCCATGTCCAACGAAGTATTGAGGTTCAAACATGAGCCAACCTCAAGTCATCCTGTAATTCGGAAGGCTACTAAGCCGAAACCAATCCCGACAAGGAGAAACACATCACCCGCAGGTCTGTCAGGAGGCCCCTACATGACTGTGCCCACAGTCAAATATCAGTCAAGCATACCATCTCAACGCAACAACAAGGTCAAACCAACTACAGATATGCCAAGAAAACTAATGCCTAATTTGCATGATCAGCACAAATCGCCTATCAAGAGTGCATCAAGTCCGCAGACACCTTTCATCATCAGAAAGAAAGAGGCAAATTGGTTCACGAAGAAAATTGACAACACTATGCCGAGTCTTCCTGGGGATTTGCATCAAATAATACCCACTGAAACAAGGAAATCTCTTGATACGAAAGTCACTAAACCTCATACAGAAATAAGTAGATCAACTTCTAAAAGCGCTATTAAAACGATAGACAGACCGAATGAAACAACTTCTATGAACACAAAGCAAAGCTTCATACCAACTGCAATAATGGTACCAGAAGCTACACCAATTATGACAGCTGTACAAACTCCTAGTGCAACTCGCACTCCAAACAAAATACCGGCTGACCTCCTGAAGCAGTTATGGACTACCCCTGACATCATAGAACTACTACAAACATCAGATGTACCATGGGATGAGATTCGTGAAGCAAAAACATTCTTCAAAATCACTCTGCCAGGTGGAATCGATCTAAAAATGAAGCGAAAAAGAGACAGACTCCACTTCTTCAAGCAAAACTCAGAAAGTTGTTATACATTTTGTGAATTTATTATTTTTTGAGGCGGGAGGATGTTCAGTCCTCACACACAAATATAATCCTTATCCCTCGATGTACTCCCAGCTTCACGTTCAATCTACCTAAAATATACAAAAAAAGAACACAAAGTATCATTCAAATCAAATTACATAAAAATAATAGAATACTTATCTAATTAAAGCGTCTGGTATATCAATTCCTAGTTAAAATGAACTAGGCAGATGCCTCCTAAACAAGGTGTTCAATCCAACCTGCATAAAAAGTGGCCACCATTTGATCTAAAAAGAAAAAGTAATCAAAAATCCACTTAGAAACAATCAAAATTGATTAATAAATATAAAAAATGAGGCAAAGCATACTTACCTCCTAATATTTACATTTGTGATGACAACAAATGACATTACGTCAGCCAGCTGTCTGTGGTACATTCAGACATCGCATCAATCGTTGCTAGGGCAACACCAAGAGGCGAGAATTCGTAACTGGTTACAGCGGCTATATAAAGCCGATGAAAATCAGTAGATGGCACCATTCTTTTGGCAGAGTTGATATGCATCAGAGCTAATCTGAGTAAAAAGAATTGTGTTTCCTACCTTATTACAGAAGATAATTCTGGTCAGGGATAACCTGAATTTCCTTCCACAGTACACAGAAGATAATTCTGGTCAGAGATAACCTGAATTTCCTGTCACATATTACAGAAGATAATTCTGGTCAGGGATAACCTGAATTTCCTTTCACAGTACACAGAAGATAATTCTGGTCAGGGATAACCTAACTTTCCTGTCACATATTACAGAAGATAATTCTGGTCAGGGATAACCTGAATTTCCTTTCACAGTACACAGAAGATAATTCTGGTTAGGGATAACCTGAATTTCCTGTCACATATTACAGAAGATAATTCTGGTCAGGGATAACCTGAATTTCCTTTCCCATTACACAGAAGATAATTCTGATCAGGGATAACCTGAGTGCTAGAATTCTCTAGAAGTTTTTTACTTCCGTGTGTAGAATTCTCTAGAAGTTTTTTACTTCCGCGTGCTTAGACGTAACACCCCTTTGAAATTTATTTCAGAAAATTTTAATTTGTCCATAGAAGATTGACATTTTGCTTCTTCTTTTTTTTCAGAATAAATAAATCAAGGGTGGCGAACTGCGGAGTTGTTATGAACTATTGGATTTATTTTTATATTTTGAATTTTTAATATTGAATTTGACATTAGTTTGTAGGGTAGTTTTAGATTGATTGAATTATTTGAATTATTGTGATATTTAGGTTAAGCAAATTTAAGTTTTAATAAAAATTTTATATATTATTTAATTTTAAGACTGAGTTGTTCATCAAAACCGGCAATCCCTTCCTTACGTTCGAGACTAGATCTCACATACAGTGTTAGCGATAATTAGAGTTGAGTTGATTAATTGAAGGTTTATGAATGTGCGCCAGGGATTGCCTTTTCTATATTAAATTATTCAAAAAATAATTTTCAATTGTCGCAAATTTTAATTGCGCCAGGGATTGCCTTTTCTATAGTAAATTATTCAAAAAATTATAAGATTAGAGTGAAATAAAGAAATTATATATTAATTATTTAATATTGTGTTTTAAATAACGAACCAAAAAGGCCACGCTCGCAACAATACTTATACACACTCTTAATACTATATACATTTGGGTCGTTTTCCAGTTTTTACACTGTATGTATCTCTTTATGTTAGGCGTGCACTATACTATCAGCTACGGGATCACGGGTATATCTCGAATGCAGTAAACCTCGCACTCGGCAGGAAGTTGAGGCAATTAACTTCTTCGCTGGCTATAAACTTAAAAGTTCTTAGCTGGTCGAAGCTTGTTGATCGACTGATTTATTCACGGTGCCAGCTCGCCTTTTATAGACGTGAAAGTGTGGCCTTCTTGATGACTCCATTCGTCATTTAACATCTCAGGCATCCTGAGTTAACATCATTCATGGAACGCCAAGAAGGTTTGTTCATACATGAACATTTAAGTTTTATTTCATTGTAAACAAATCAGTCTGTCAAATCGGGTTAAGCACTACATGTTATTGTACGGCATGCATTAACGGTTATTTATAGATTTAAATACTTTTTGTGACTTCGTTACAACATTATAGTAAAACGAAACACGCGCAAGTAAGAGCAGTGGAGGCTTAGAGCGTCCGTAGTAGCTCGTTCATTAAGAATAAACAACAGGAACAGGTCACCACCGGATTTTCTCCCAGCAACCAAAAAATTCCAAGATGATGATTAAGTTTATGACACTTTTTACACAATCACTTTTTTTATTTATTCGCGTAAAAATAACAATTTTGTACTTTAATATATTATAGATTTTATTCACACTCTGCTCTCAACTATTGCTGATTTTCTTTAGTAGTGTTAGTACATGGGGCATAATACGTACACTGCTGCTGCTGGCCGGCTCTACAGTATGTGTTAGCTCTGAAAATTAATCACTTAATGAAAAATATGTATTTTACACTGCTTTGTAATCATTCAAATATCACAAATAGTCGATATTAATAAAAAACCATCAATCTGTTGAAAATAATTAGCAATTAGAAGAAAACTCTAGACACCCTTACAAATAAAAAGGTCGCCAGCAGATTTACTCCTATTCACTAAATACTGTATAAGATTTTTATCACTGTAACTCTCACTCGACAATAACACTATTCAGCATTCACAGGATCAAAACAAAATAAAGTCTTTCATTCACTTTTAATGAAAATTTTCTACTCGCACGGTGACATCAAATTAAAATTATAATAAATATTTCGATTCCGGCGGTTGCTCTTTTCTTTGGTGTGGAGCATTATCTGTACACGGTAGCGGCTACCCAATTTAAATGTATTATACTTGACTATATATGATTTTTGTTGGTGCGGCTGGTCAATGGATCTGTAGTTGTAGGATTTACTTGAAGGGCGGCTGGTCACTAAATTAGAATTAGTGCATTTTTGCACACTAGTCTCATAAACCATAGTGTGCGAAATATTTGACAGCATCAGCTGATTTCAATATATAGTGGAACGCTTTGCTCCCATGACAATCTGCATTTAAAAAATTGTATGATCCTTTCTCCTATAGCCCTTATGGCAAGGAAGCTTTGAGGTGCTTTTAAGCTCTACGAATACTAATTTAGAGAGCTTTTAAATATTTTCATCTCTGTTGTTTTTCATGCCGCAATTTAAAAGTCGCTACTTTATCTTATTCATACTTCGGTCAACGCGCTAAATTTGCCTTTGTGTTTTGATTAGAGATGGCACCACCAGTAAGTCTCCAAAAAGTTTAGCTTGAATTTATTCGACCGGGTCGCTCTTTAGCGCGCTAAAAATATTTAAGGCAGAAACACATCAAAGCAAGCCTCAGGCCTGGCCTCTCTCAGGCTTCCTCACAGCTCGTCTAAGGATTATTCAGTAGTGAAATTATGCAAATTCAAATCATTCTAACCTGATTAGTGTATATTCTCGAAATCAAATGCTGTTGGCTCAGACGGCACCCCGATTAGATTTCTCAAAATTATTTTACCAATTATTCTCCCGTATTTGACCACACTATTCAATAAGCTCATCACCTGTTCCCATTTTCCCGATTGCTGGAAAACAGGTCTAGTTATACCTATTCCAAAAAAAAACAACCCCGAGTTCATTGGCTGACTGGAGGCCAATTACCATATTGCCAGCGATCTCCAAGGCCTTCGAGCTTATTTTCGTTGAACAAATTAGTCAGCACCTTGAAATTCAGAACCTGTTGAGCGAATCACAATCCGGCTTTCGATGCAAACACTTCACCACAACAGCACTGTCCAAGGTGGTTTCTGACATCCGCGAACTGTGTGATGATGGCTCTAATGTGGCCCATGTTATTTTAGATCAGAGCAGGGCATTTGAATCTGTACCACACACTTCACTAATCAATAAGCTAACAAGGTTATTTAATTTTTCAACTCCAGCGAGCTCACTAATATCCAGCTACCTATCAAATCGACAGCAAATTGTCGAATCAAATGGAAAAAGATCTTCCCCAGTGGAAGTTCGCTCTGGTGTCCCACAAGGGGCTGTCATGGCCCCTATACTATTTTCCATGTACATGAATGATATATCGACAGTTCTCACCGACTCCACACTACTATCGGATCTACACTTTCATCTATATGCTGATGACCTGCAAATATACAGTGCGTCATCGGTTGTAAATATCCCCATTCTCGTAGCTAATCTCAATGTTATCATAGAGGACATCTCACTATGGTGCTGGCAAAATAAGCTTAGCATCAACCCAGGAAAAACACAGGCAATAATTTATTCATCATGCTCCAGGACTCTTGCTCCTGCCAGCATGATCCCTCCGTTGATTCTACAAGGTCAGGTATTTCTATTCTCAACCAATCATGTCAAAAACTTGGGTCTCATGATGGATCCACACCTCAGCTGGGGTCCACAGGTTAAACAGATCTGTGCACGTATCTATGGTGGACTCCTTATACGCAGTGTCTCACAAACTCCCACCTAACATCCGTCTGATGTTGGTCAAAACCCTGATTGTTCCGCACTTCTTCTATGCTGACATAGTAACCTTTCCTTACTCAAGTGGCATGATGGACAAAATCATGCGTGCTCTAAAGGCCTGCGTCAGATTCGTTTATGGACTAAGGCGATATGATCATATCATGCCCTCTGCCCGAACTTTACTTAATAAGAGTGGTTACCTTCATCATGCGATCAAAACTGAAACATCTTCCAAGATACGTAAATGCCAAGTTCAACTGGAGTAGGATAAGTGCTGCACGAATCACACAATCACGCACCCGCACCCACTTTGGATCCCGTAGCATCTATGGCCAGGGGACCACTGTGTGGAATAGGCTGCCCACACTAGTACGAGGTGCGACAGCGCTAAAAGCTTCAAAACTCTGGCAGCACTAGAATATTTCTCCACACTAACAGACTAACAATCTTTAGCCTTTACTAAACCAACTAGTCATATATTCCCACAACTCAACCCGTCACAATCCCATTTTCAACCATACGGACTCTTGCTAGAGTCATCCACATCTACAACTCATAATATCAAGAGATCCGAATTCCGAATAAAAGATAGATAGATAGAGGTGTAGCCAGGTTCCAAAAACTATTCTCACTAGGATACTCGGCCTTAGTTATCTACAATAATTGGATGCACACACCCTATTTTATAACAGTGTTAGTTTTAAGCTATTAGACTAAGGGATAGTCATTTTATGTTGTTTTTGTTATTTTATTTATTTTATCTTGTTTTAAGTTTCCGACTGTGACACCGAATCAGTAGATTCATTGCAATACTGTTAAACAGCTATAGCTTTATTTCAATACTAATGTTAACCTAGTCTATAACATTACTAGTTATAAGCTGGTCAATGCCAAGAGATAGTCAATGCTTTATTGTGTAAGGTAACCTATCTTTATACAAAATCATAAATTTCCTGGCAATATTAGTAGATAAGCTATGCGGGTACCAGACCACTTTTTATGCCTCCAGGATTTCGCCACAGATGGTGCCACCGTCGCTAGGTGGTTTGAGCCCGTGCTAAATGTAGGTTTGTGTCTTGGTTGTATTGGTTTGTGCCTTGGTGCTGCGCCTAAATGTAGGCTTTTGGTTTCATTGAGTCTCGACTGCGCCCTAGCGGGATTAATCGGTACTACCAGGATGTATCATTTGATTTTGACTGCATCCTAGAGGCATTAGCCGGTACTAACAGCATGCTCCCGTACTACGGTTTTCTTAAATAGATATGTGGTGCGCCTAAATGTAGGCTTTTGGTTTCATTGAGTCTCGACTACGCCTTGGCGGGATTAATCGGTACTACCGGGATGTGTCATTTGGTCTTGACTGCGCCCTAGCGGCATTAGCAGGTACTACCAGCATGCTCCCGAACTACGGTTTTCTTAAATAGATATGTGGTGCGCCTAAATGTAGGCTTTTGGTTTTGAACTAATATTAGTAATAATTAAAGTTAACGCTAGGAAATTTTTGTTCATGCCAATGGATTCTAGATGGTTGGGGTGGGGTATTAGGGGGGACGAAATTTTCATCAGAAATCCTCTAAGCGCCATTTCTTGAGTAAGGTACCCTACCGGTCTAAGCCGGAACTACCAGCATGCCTTCATTTTACTGTTTTCTTTTATTAGCGGGAGAGTTCTAGATATCGGCATGACGTCATCATGGTTTTGCTGCACCTAAATAAGTTTTCTTAGCAGGGAAGTTGTAGATATCAGCATCATTCGAATTTCACAACATGATATCACCATAAACAGATTCTAGAAGATGTCAGTGAGCGTTCTGGGTGTCAAACATTAAATGTTGCGCCTAGGCTTTTACAGAATTCGAGTGCAAACGCCATTTCGTGAGTAAGGTTACCTAGCGGCATTAGTGAGTACTACAGGCATTTAATGGTAGGTGATATGTTTCCCATCCAATGCCCTGATACAATTTAGCATATTCCATAATTTTGATTCGCGTGCAAACGCCATTTCTGGAGTAAAGTTCCCTAGTGGCATTAGTCGGTACTACCAGCATGCCTTGGTTTTGCTGTTTTCTTTTATTAGCGAGGAAGTTGTAGATATCACGTATGACGTCATCTTGGTTCTTGCTGTTTACAGGTGCTGCACCTAAATAAGTTTTTTTAGCGCGGAAGTTGTAGATATCAGCATCATTCGAATTTCAAAACATGACATCACCTTGGTTTGTGTTTTCTTAGAAAATTATTATTGTTATTATTGGGTTTAGGGGGTGCGTGTATTGATCTTTCGAGTGCAAACACCATTTCTTGAGTAAGGTTCCCTAGCGGCATTAGCCGGTACTACATAATGCCATTTCTTGAGTAAGGTCCCCAGTGGCATTAGTGGGTACTACAGACATTTAATGGTAAGTAATATGTTTCCCATCCAATGCTCGCTACCGTAAAGGATTTGATACCTTCATTCTACTATAAAAGGATGAAACATGCGAAATATTAATAAGTCGAGGCTGTAACTCAGCCGAAAGCACACCAAATCCTGTGGACCTGCTGAGTAGATTAAAGCTGTTCATCCGTTATCAGACCTGTTTGAAAAGCTAGTCACCTGTTATCAGAGCTGTTTTAAAAGCTGTTAAGCTGTTATCAGAGCTGTTTAAAAGCTGTTAAGCTGTTATCAGACCTGTTTAAAAAGCTGTTAAGCTGGTATCAGAGCTGTTTGAAAAGCTGTTTAGCTGTTACCAGAGCTGTTTGGAAAGCTGTTAAGCTGTTATCGGAGCTGTTTAAAAGCTGTTAAGCTGTTATCAGAGCTGTTTGAAAAGCTGTTAAGCTGTTATCAGAGCTGTTTGGAAAGCTGTTAACCTGTTATCAGAGCTGATTGAAAAGCTGTTAAGCTGTTATCAGAGCTGTTTGAAAAGCTGTTAAGCTGTTATCAGAGCTGTTTGAAAAGCTGTTAATCTGTTATCAAAGCTGTTTGAAAAGCTGTTAAGCTGTTATCAGAGCTGTTTGAAAAGCTGTTAAGCTGTTATCAGAGCTAAAGCTGTTAAGCTGTTATCAGAGCTGTTTTAAAAGCTGTTGACCTGTTATCAGAGCTGTTTGAAAGCTGTTAAGCTGTTATCAGAGCTGTTTTAAAAGCTGTTAAGCTGTTTGAAAAGCTGTTAAGCTGTTATCAGAGCTGTTTAAAATCTGTTAAGCTGTTATCAGAACTGTTTTAAAAGCTGTTAAACTGTTATCAGAGATGTTTGAAAAGCTGTTAAGCTGTTATCAGAGCTGTTATCAGAGCTGTTTGAAAAGCTGTTAAGCTGTTATCAGAGCTGTTTGAAAAGCTGTTTATCTGTTATCAGTTGAATAAAAAGAAGGCCATATATAAAATATCATTTATTAAAAATTAAAAAGTATTAACATATAACTCTTAGTGTATCATTCTATTTCACATCTTATAATCCTATGGGACCGAGCTGTAATCTCGATGTTAGATGTAATCAATATTTCCTCTGTCTGTCGTTGAAATCAACATCTGCCTACAGCGCAAGAGTCCATGATCCTTTATGAGCTCCCCAAGTAAACAAAATGAGAATTTCTAGTGCTAAGTTAAATCGCACTTCTTAAGGCACAAACCCCATCACATATCGGCTAGAAGATTATCAAGGAAATCCAATCACAGGAGGCTTTAATGAATTGGAGCTGCTGAAAGTTAAACACCCAAACCTATATCTCGTAGAGAAAATCTTAAAGAAGAGTGGAGATAAAGCTTACGGTAAATGGCTCGGATTTTCATCAAAACACAATTCTTGGATTAATAACAAAAATGTTTTATAATATCTTGAAGAAACATTTAACAATTTAAAATAATTATAATACTCTATACATGTAGTTATAATGCAAATTACTTTAATAAATAAAACTATGATACATTTATTATTTACACTAGACTTAGATACTGTCTGCGGTTTCCACTTGTTGATCTGATGAAATGGAGTAATGCCCTCATGGTAGAGTATCCGTCGTTCCGCTCATAATATGTCGCTTATTATCATAAGGACTCAATGCGATCTTCTTTTGACTGACAGTGTACACGCTATGGTTATGGGATCGTATGGAGCTCTGATTGGCAGTTAATATTCGCGCGTTATTCAAGCATTCGACGTAGTCTTCGAAATTGATATGCTTCTGGACTACATTAGCCCTTACTCCTTTCGCTTTTTTTACAGTTTTAGCAGCGTTTATACGCAGACTGTACATTTCTAGCGCAAGCCTACAGATTCGCTCATGATTTTCCCATTCAGCTCATCCCAGGAATCTTTTTATTCATGAGCGGTAAATTGAATTCATTATCTTCTGGGTAATCACTTGTATCAAATTTGTTTATATTTTCGGCCATAAACTCATATGCATTTTTCTCTTCAAGTTCATATATTAGAGAATCTGTATCAGTTACATGACTTTACATTTATCTCCATACTCACGCTGCATAAAACTGTAGTGAAAATCGTAGAGGCATATTTTCCAAATTTCCATAACTGCCATTCCTATATAGAGCGGCTTAATGAATAATATTTTGAGTCGCCTTAATTCCACAGCAACTAAATTCTCATCAAATATCGTTGCACTGTGGAAGTTGGGTGCCGCAATCCGAGCTTTTGCACCACAGCGACCTTCCCACTTCATGCAAAGCTTGATATCGCTATACTTGCGTACATTTTCCATGGTCTTACCAAAAGCTGCATTATTCATCTTCTTATAGCTGTCCTTCTCATGATCGCTTGTAGCCTGCATCCGTTTGGTGGTATTTAAGTCAATATATGGCTTAAGCCAAGCTGATTGGTCGAATTGAAGTACCCAGTGCACTTTTTTCAGGATGAGTCCATGTGATAAGCATTGCTTCAAATTTCGGTAGTGTATAACATATTTAGTTTTTGGATGTAAGCTTTCAGAAGCTTTTCTAATTTTGCTCCAGGTGGTGCTGCATGCTCAGAGCAAAAACGGTAAGTCCTTATGCTTATCATGCAGATGTTGAGGATAATCCAAGTCGACTTCGAATATGTATCCAGTTGGAGAATCATCAGGAATTTCGGAAACTTCAATATTGGGAACATCAATCCATTTGAATCCTCCGGTTGGTAAATGCTGTGACATGGCCCATCCATAAAAGTAATTGACATCATAATACATCAAGTATTTCTCTTTCTCCTCAGGCTTAAAATCATCCATATATTTGTTATTGGCTTTACTATATCTGTTCGAACATTGACTTATACCACCTCGAATGCCTCTCTCTATGAATAGCAGTATATCTACGTCGGTTATCAGCTCTAATTTCACATTAGTGTATTTTAGCATAGCATCCCATGTTAGGCCTGGCATGGTGTAATAATGTGCTGGATCTAAATTGTATGTCTTCATGCACACTTGTCGAAAGTTCTCAAACACATCGGCCAATAGGAGAACATCAGTCTTAAGTTATAGATCTGAATATTCACCAAGTGTTTGTATTTCAAATTTTTGCCAGACCTCTTCAGCATGATTGTAGTCCTCAGGAGATATAGCACTGTCAGTCAGTTTATTGTAGAACGCTTCCTGTGTTGGCAAGTTCCGGAAATCTAATTTTATCCAGTCATCAATAAAATCATATGGAAGACACCCTTGCGTGTAAGAAGTTTGATAGTGTCATCATCCAATCCCTGCCATACTGATCTTGTAATGTTTAATTTATCTATCGGCAGCAATGATGATAGCTTATCTAAAGATTCAGCCATAAAACGGAAGGAATCGATGAATCTGAATTTTATGTAACTGCCGTCCATGTGCTTGGTGAACGAGATATATCTTTCCTTGTTTATTGGCAAGAGATCAACATTTCCTGGGAAAGATGTAGCTATATCCTTAATAATGAAGTGAGCATCATATCCAGATAAATTGTGAAAAATGACTGGAACTATGGAGCAATCTTGGTACATCAGATTGCATGCATTGTGCGCTGGCCCTCGGTATTTTCCTGATAAAAGAATTTATGAAAAGAAATGAATTGAATTATGCTTCTCAGTATTTACCTGTTGAGTGGTAATGGTCCCCGGACTCGTTCCTCATCGGCTGCAAACGTTTTTTCACATATATGGCAGCAAGTATTTTCCATATGCGATCGCCGTTCCTCTTTAGTCAGGGGTTGCATTGGTCTGATGTTCAGCTACTCCTGTACAGCTATGGATGCAATCTTTTGCAATTCTAAAGCAAACCATTGTTGACAGTCTTTGCCTCTATATGCTCTGTAATATGAGAGCTTAGCATCATGTTTGCAGTGGAAATAGAATCCTATGCTATGAACTTCATGTTCCTGGATTCGCTGTGTATTTTGATCGTTTCCCTGAATCGGCTTCAATATTGATTCAAGATCTGCATACACACAAAACGGGACTGGATTCTTATGTTATAATTCTTATATTCCAAACCATTTCTTTTCCTCTGAGGGAAACATAATCCTACAGTCGTTTGTTTCTCGCATTCGGGAGTGTGTGATGTTAATTTTTCTTCAGAGTAAAAGTAGAGCAAACATCTGTCACATATATACACTCTAGACTTATGTTGTGAAGTTTGTTTCGATACAAGGCGCGAAAGATCTTTTTAGTCCAGCAGAAATGATATCTGCTTGCATCATGATCATCATCATCATCATCCTCATCATCATCCATATGATCTTCATCATCATCATCAGCCTGGTCATAGTCATATAGTCATCTTGCAGCATTAAGAGATTTACATGTCGCTCAATCCTGTGTTTCGTAAGTCTAACTGGAACTGTGGTGAAGAAACGCTCTTTCACTAGGATGAACACGTTTATTGATAAATCGTTCTGGCCTTCAAATTGTGTAATTTGCTTAAGCGTCATGGGAAATGTTATTCCAGTTAAATTTAGCACAGTAGAATAATGTGGATATGATGAGATCCTATCGGAGTGAACATTTGCAGGATATAGCGCTGATGTTATTGCCCACGCGAAGCATGCTTCATCATTATTTTTCACATTAATGCAAGCTTGCTTTAAAGCAATCTCCTTCGGCAGAGGTATATAAAATGATCCCCGAATCGGCTCAAACTTGTTGATATGCACCGCTAAATGTATTATAGAATGCAGAGCCCAACCACTGTCTTTCTCTTGAAACTCTTCCAGTTGAGTAAGTATTGGGTGGTATATATTTTATTTATACCACTCATTCAAATTATCCTCCACACTGATTGGGGCAGTTCTTGCTTGGAAGTACTTAATGTCTTTAATAACTTCATTATCACCAGTTTCTTTAATAAACTCACCGCAAAACGTTGTAGCAACTTTAATATGATATTGTTGTTTTAATGTATTCTTAATGCGGCGAGCAAGTAATTTGGAAGCATCTTGCATAAACAGCTTAGGATCTAGGTGGCTTATATTCACGATAACACCTGCCCTAATTCTACCTACGAATGCTGTTTTTATTTCTTCCCACTTAACAAAATCACTTCTTATTACTCGTTGATTAATTCCTCCACCTCGATGGGGAGCTTTGACTAACACTCTCAACGATTTAATTTGAGCAATACAGCTGTGCAAATGTTGTTTTCTAGCATTCTTATTACACTTCCGAAATGATGCTTGATATTTACGAATGTTTCTGTTGCACTCTTTAATAATATTGTTTTTATTCACAAAATTTGCATCACTTAAACACTTCAAAACATCTTCTCGCAATTTATTAATTAATGAAAAACTTTCATTTATTACTCTGATAGACATTTTTAATTTTTTTTATTCAACACTAACACTGTGAATCACTTCGATTGACTGGTGCTCCCCAAGAGTTTGCTTGCGCTTTTATAGCAACGGTTTGAATGATCCTGCTGCTACAATAATCATTGCACAGGATGAATTCCAACGAATTTGCTTACAGGCTGAGATGATATAGAATTACACGATAAGAAAATCACTCAAATTAATTTGATTACTTTATTTTTCTGGTCGAATTTGCAAATAAGATTGTTTACATGAATGCATACATGAAAATGTGAAAATTTGTTTACATTACAATGAAACGTTTCGATCAGCAAAATTATCGGAACAATAAAATTTTTGGCTGCCTACAGGAAGTGTGGCATCAAATTAGATGAAAGGAATAAATGTGCTGATATAGCTTAAATTTGTTTACACAGGTGTGCATGACTCATTCAGCTAAAACGCGAATCTGTAAACAGGAAGTTTACACAGGTGTGTATGAACCATGCAGCTTAAATGCGAATTTGTTTACGAATTCTAATGAAACGTTTCGATCAGTAGAATAAACATGAATCATTTGCTTATATTGCTTAAATTTGTTTACAACAGGATGTTTACGAATTCCAATGAAACGTTTCAATCAGTAAAATTCTTGGAATTGGGTTGCTTACAGGAAGTGTGGTATCAAATTACATAAATCATTCAGCGTATTGTGCTGATATTGCAAATTTGCTTTAAACAGGATTAAACTTGCTTTGGAATCATGACTATAAATTGAGAAGCTGAATGAGATTTGGAATCAGTTTTATTTTGGAATTCAAGGAAGCAACAACGACTTAGAGTAAAACAATGGCTGGCGCAATGGAAGAACTAAGGAAGCTGGAGCAATACTCACCAGCCCTGAAGACATCCCAAATGGAGCTGGGCCAGAAATATAAGGTTGTTGCAGCAAGGCGATGCAAAACTGCATTTGGAGATCGTGTGGTTCTCGATTTGGAAAACTACCACCTTTTCCTTCCTTCGAGGTACAGCAGAATTTCAGAGGACTCTTTGAATGAAATAAACACCAAGGGAGACTTCTACGTAATCAATAAAGGAGTAATCGGACGTTCATACAAAATTGAATTTGTTCAGCATGACGAAAATTTGTATCCAATTAATTATTATAATCGTTAAATAAAAAATAAAATCAATAATGTGAAACTAGTTTTTTTATTATTAATATTTCTAAATTATTAGTGATAATGAAAGTTACGTTTAGTACTAGTGCTCCACAAGTTTATATAATTGAATATGAGTCCAGAAAAGGACCTTGGGAGACATATGCTCTGGATCGCTTTCGTTTCCAAGATAGGATTCATAGAACTTCACTTATATTGCTACCAATTTTGAATACAGAACATAGGGAAAAAGTTTATAACTTAAGATTTAGAAATAAATAATTAATTTGATGTGAATAAATAAATATTGAAATTTAATTTGGTTTGACAACATTATTTTCAGCAAAAGGAATTGTATCAATACACCTCACAGCAACCATATTTTTACCTTAAACTTGAAGTTTTCTATTAAATATTTACAGCAAGTGTTGATATTACTTAAATTTGTTTATTTTTATGAGAATTACGCATCACAACACATTACTAATTGTCAATTAGCTAATTGCCAATTAGCTAATTACCAACCAAGCTGCTAATTGCCAATTAGCTAATTGTTTGAACAAATGTCGCTAATATTTCGAAAACCAAAGCCTGTAGAGGATTTCTGATGAAAACTTCGTTCCCCTCCCACCCCACACCGCCAAGAATCCATTTCCATGAGCAAAAATAACTTGAAATATTAATACGCTAATATCTCGAAAACCAGAGCCCGTAGAGGATTTCTGATGAAAATTTCATTACCCCCCCCCTCCCTATCTTTATTATCCCCCCCCCCCAACATACCACCCCTCTAGAATCCATTGGCATGAACAAAAATTTCCTACTATTAACTTTAATTATTAGTTCAAAACCAAAAGCCTACATTTAGTCGCTCAAGAAAAATCAATTATTACTAATATTAATTCAAAACCAGGCGCAACACTTGAAAACAACAAAAGCCTACATTTAAGCGCACCACACATCCAAAAAAGTGAAGCAAAAAACTTCCCAAAACCGTAGCATGCTGCCACGTGTGGGCAAAGGTGAAGCAAAAAACTTCCCAAAACCGTAGCATGCTGCCACGTGTGGGCCAAAAGTGAAGCAAAAAACTTCCAAAAGAATCGTACCACACATCCAAAGCCGTAGTACCGGAGCATGCTGGTGGTATCGGCTCACTGACATCTTCTAGAATCTGTTCATGGTGATGTCATGTTGTGAAATTCGAATGATGCTGAACAAAGCCTACATTTAGACGCAGCACCCCCATGAGCGAAAAAAACTTGAATTATTACTAATATTAACTATATCTAAAAAGGTAAAATCGCTAATATCTCGAAAACCAAAGCCCGTAGAGGATTTCTGATGAAAATTTCGTTCCCCCTCTAACCCTCGCCCCTCTAACACCTTCTAGAATCTATTAGCATGAACAAAACTATTCTAGCTAGCTTGAATTATTAATAATATTAACTATAAAATAAAAGGTAAAATCGCTAATATCTCGAAAACCAGAGCCCGTAGAGGATTTCTGATGAAAATTTCATCCCCCCTAATACCAACACCCCAACCATCTAGAATCCATTGGCATGAACAAAAATTTCCTAGCGTCAACTTTAATTATTACTAATATTAGTTCAAAGCCAAAAGCCTACATTTAGGCGCACCACATATCTATTTAAGAAAACCGTAGTACGGGAGCATGCTGGTAGTACCTGCTAATGTCGCTAGGGCGCAGTCAAGACCAAATGACACATCCCGGTAGTACCGATTAATCCCGCTAGGGCGCAGTCGAGACTCAATGAAACCAAAAGCCTACATTTAGGTGCAGCACATGGTGCATCCAAGGCGCAATGGTGTATCCAAGACACACACCAATACAGCCAAAACACAACCCTACATTTAGCACGGGCTCAAACCACCTAGCGACGGTGGCGCCATCTGTGGCGAAATCCTGGAGGCATAAAAAAGTGGTCTGGTACCCGCATAGCTTATCTACTAATATTGTTAAACAGTCGTAGCATTACCTTCAATATTTGATATGTACACGGTCCTCTACCTCATAATTTTAATATTTATTTATAAGGATCAGCAGTATTAACCATAAGGTGTAGGCCTTAGTTATTAATAATCACTACTAGAGACCTTGAATATCGGAGTATCTTTACTCTAAAATATTTTTCCTAATATTTCTCCAAATACTTAATTTATAATTATCTAACAGGAAATTGGTTACTTAAACTTAAATCTGAGATTCAAAAATTCAAACTTGAGTTTGAGTCACCATACCGCATATATTATATAGGCATAAGCAATATAACATTACACACTTGTACACAATCTAAATACAACAATCTTATTAATCCATGTTATACTACTTAGAAACTAAACTACTCTGTAAATATGTCTTATTACCTAGTCGCTATACCCAACGCTAGTCTGCGTGGCGCATATGCCGGGGTTTGTAATAAATAAATTTTGAATTTGAATTTGAAAAAAAAATTCTGACAAAAATTATGAATTTAGTGTTGACAAAAATACATCTTATATTAATAATAATAATATCAGTACTAATGACAGGAATAAAAGTACGCCAACAACAGAAGAAGTTCCATCCAATAATAGTGAACAACTTTTAAGAATATTTAACAAAACGAATACTCTTGAAAATGTGTTATCTTATAAGTTTGTGATAGATGAGAGTGGGGATAATAATGAGGAGGTGAACGATTGTTTAGTTTTGAGTGAGCAACTGAGAAAATGGGCACTAACACATAATACATCTCATTCTGCGATCAACGATTTATTGGGGATATTGAATAAAAGCAACTGCATAAATTTGCCATCTGATAGCCGAACATTGCTGCGAACTCCAAATATGATTAATATTGAACCGATGGGTACTTCTGGTATCACGGTATTAAAAACAGTTTATGTGCAACATTTCCCAAAATACGTCAGCCACTTTCACTTTCACTTTTTTTCAATATTGATGGACTTCCAATATACAAAAGTTCATCTTTACAATTTTGGCCAATTTTATACCCAATTCAGGAGTATTCTTGTTTGCAGCCAATGGTCATAGCTATCTATTGTGGAAATTCTAAACCACCTTTACAAAATTGTCTACATCATTTTGTGGATGAATTAAATGATATTGTGGAAAATGGACTTATTATCAATGTCGTCGGCTTTAATGCATATCATGCTTGTATTAAATGCACAGTTGTTGGGGATTATGACAAAAACGGAAGGCATATGAATTTTCCTAGGATTGATTGCCCTCGGAGAACGGATGAAAGTATCAGAACTCAAAATGACCCTGATCATCATAAAGAAATTACGCACTTAATAAAATTACCGATTAACTTGGTGGAAGATATTGTTGTAGCTGATTCGCTGCATTTAATTGATGTAGGTACTAATTTAATATTGCAGTAATGCGTTTATTTTAATTAAGCATAACAATTTTACATAATATTTTAGGTATTATGAGAAAATGTCTTCATGCATGGATGAACGGAAGTTACAATTTCCGCACGAAATTTTCAGCAGGAGATATAACGCTTTTGTCGGATTTATTAGAAGAATGTAACAAAAGAAGACCAATGAAAATTCACCGAACTATAAGAAGACTTGATTGTATAAAACTTTGGAAACCTGTCGAATTTCGTACGTTTTTATTATACCCTGGTCCCGCCGTTTTAAAGAATTTACTAGGGGATGATGTACACAATAATTTCTTGACCCTATTTTGTGCGGTAACCATTTTCTCCTGCCAAAAATTCATGAAATATACACATGTAGCGGAACAATTGCTTAAAGATTATATCGAAAAATTCATTGATATTTATGGAATCGATAGCATCAGCATGAATGTACATAATCTGTGCCATGTCATTGAAGATGTAAAAAAGTGTGGATATCTTCCTCAAATATCTTCATACAAATTTGAAAATTATTTAGGGCAATTAAAACCTTTACTTCGTGGGGGCAGCCGACCTTTAGCACAGATAGCTAAGCGTATGATTGAACTATCTAAAATGAACACCTTAAATTATGATTCTGTATCAATGAAAACTGTTTTTGTTAAAGATGAAAGCCGCAATGAAAAACATGAACTAGAAGAATGCCAGAAAGTTGATAAAAAGATATATATAAAAGATGGCTACATGTTGGGAAGTGATATCAAAAATAGGTGGTTCTTTACGAAAAACGAGCAAATCGTAGGAATGAAAAATGCTACATACTATCAAGGAAAGTTGCATATATATGGTACACCACTAAAGGAAAAGTACGATTTTTTTATAAGTCCAATTAAATCTTCATATCTCAATATATACGCCTCGAGTGGCAAAGAACACTTACCAAGATTGTACAGATTATGCGAAATTCAATGTAAGTTGATGGCGGTGAAATATACTAACAACGAAGTAAGTTTTTCCCTTTACTTCACACTTTAGATTTTGAAATGAATTAGACGTCTGTATATTTAAAAATATAATTTTCCAATACAAAAAAATCACATTATCATTATCGCAAATTTACAGCCTTCATTTTAAATTATATATAAAAAAATTCAGTCACGATTGAAAATAAAAAGAAATTCATCTTTTGGACTAAGTATAAAGATAAAACAACACGTATTTTTAGCTAACTATAGGCTTATTTATTATATAAACGTAATAAAAGCAAAATTTCATTTCCTGATAAAAATTACAATATTTGTAGAGGAGACCTGCAATTCATGGGAATAGGTCTACTTGAAAAATTAGGTAATTGTCATTCCTAGTAGATTTAGTATAATGTGACATAACTAAATGCGACTAAGCAAGCATAATGAGATTCAGTACGTTTCAGTGCCCATTTTCTTTGCTCATCACTCAAAACTGAACAATTATTCCTTTCCTCACCATTGTCCTCACTATCACTATTGGAAAGATATAATCGGTAAATTTATTAAGGGCGTAATTTCTTTATGATGATCAGGGTCATTTTCAGTTCTGAAACTTTCATCCGTTCTCCGAGGGCAATCAATCCTAGGAAAATTCATATGCCTTCCATTTTTGTCATAATCCCCAATAACTGTGCATTTAATACTTTTTTTTCCTGTCATAAGTACTGATATCATTATTATTAATATAAGATGTATTTTTATCAACAATACATGCATAATTTTTGTCAGAATTTTTTTTAATTGCCTCTTTATACTTTCTCACTGCCCTATAGAAAGTTGTTGAATATCGATATAGTTTTTTGCTTTCTATGTTTTGTCGGCATTTTTGAACCTTTTAATATTAGATATCGGATTCTTTTGTATATTATACTATACTATACTTGAGTATTATACTATCTACGATTTTTCGGCATTTTGCAACCTTTTAATAGGGTCATTTCAGAGGAAATCGATAATTGTTCTCATCTCCAATTTTGATGATACTTCAGAGAAAGATTGATTAAATTGTTAATAGTACTTTGCTTAAATTTTTTTATCCATTCACGACGGAGATACGGTATTTTAAAATTTATTAAAGTGGCAGATTTTGCTTGGTAGGTGTAACTTCAAAAATTTATATCTCTAAATGTACGCATCGCAAATCGACGAAATAAGAGTTAGTTATATAAAGGATCCTTAAAGTTTTTGAGAAAAAATTAATCGAGGTCCTTTTTATAAAAATTTGTTTTCAACGATAAGGGATATGTCCGTTATCCTTGAGTATCTCAAAATGTGTGGTCTATATTTTTGTTTGTTTTTTTTTTCTTAATTTTAATCCTTATACCTAAAGCTTGAAGGTGAAGACGAGTTTAAGCTGACACAAGGATAACCGCCATAGTAGCAGCAATCAACATTCATGGTACATTTACCTATATAGGATTAAAATTCGAAAAGAATAAAAAAAGTCTATACTGCTCGTTTTGATATATTCAAGGATAACGGACATATCCATTATCCTCGAAAATAAATTTTCAGAATTTTCAAGAACTTCAAAGCATTTTTAAATAATTAACGGCTGCTTCATGCGTTTTTAATGGATACATTCTAAAAGATAAATCTATGAAGTACACCTACTAAGGAAAATTTTCCGCTTTTTTCAGATTTCAAAATACTGTATCTCCATCGTAAATGGATAAAAGCAAAAATGTTTTAAGTACTATTAACTATTTAACCAACCTTCCTGCAAAATTTCTTCACAATCGCAGATGGTCGATACATAAAGTTACACAATATTGTTCGATTTTTTGTGGAATGACCCAATACTAGAATATCGGAATCGTATCTGTTTATTAAATGTTTTGTATAATAGAAATGGTTTTACAGTTCTGCAACTTCAAGCAAATAAGGATATTAACAACAATTACCTAATTTTTTAAATGGCTAATTTATTTTAAATGTACATCTACACAAATTCTTTATTCAGTTTTTAATTGGAAATGAGTTTTTCTTTTTTTTTCAAAATATGAATTGAAACTCTTTGAATTCTTTTAAGTAAAAATATTTGCGGCTTTATCTTTGTTAATTTTGCAATTTTCAATAAAAAAAGTTAAAAAGAACGCAAACTTCTAAATGGAGGAACACATGTACTTAATACGCGATATTATTTGCACAAAATCTACCCATATAGTTACTATTCTGATCCAATATTTTCGTCATCGAATATTGCTATATATTGCTCTTCGTAATTAGTTTCATTTTCTGAACTATTGTTCACTTCAATCTTTAAAACATTGTCGTCATTGCTCGCAAAAACAGGAACGTCCTCAGCACTATCACAAGGTTCCTTAGATTTTTCTTTCACATATTTTGCAGGAGTACTATAAAAAATAATAATATCGAGTGAATTTTCATGATATGGATATAAAACTTTCAATTGTCTTTACCATTTCCTATTATGTCTTTTATTAGCGTGTCGCAGTATAAGCTCTTTGAAGAAAATATCATTTTTTTGAATAGTATAACGATTATCAGCTTTATTCAAAACTTCAAAAAATACTGATAAAATGCCTTTAAGATGATTAAAAGGTTTTTTATTGGTTTGAGATTTCGTCCGAGAAATTCCTGTCCATGCGAACTGCGTTAGGATTTCTGATTCAAAAATGTGATCCACAACTCGATAGCCCACTTTTGACGCATCTTTGTCATTGTTACATCCAGTAATTTTTACTAGCCGACTAATCTGTAATGAAATGCATTATTAATACATTCTTGAAATGATTCCTGATTAATTTACCAATTCTTTTTTAAACGCCTCATTGCTCCGAATGGCTTGTCAAATTCTAGAACTGCTTCTATTGATGACAATGGTAATGTATGTTTCCCTAGTATTTCTTCTATCGTTGGGGCTTCAGTATTATTTTTCTGTAAATCTGCTTGATAGACGCTTGCATCAGCTTTATATATCATCATATCATGAGTCGGAACATTGTACCAACGTTTTTTTCCATGTTAATGGCTTCTTCGTATGTGCAAATGCTATTACATTTCAAAACACAGTCGTACTCCGACCATATAGCTTCCGGTGTGGCCGACGGATTTCTTCTTAACTTGTCACGTTCAACATTTCTCATGTTTTCTGGCCATTTTAAAATGTTATTCTGTTCCCATTGATGAGGAACAACAGAAAAACATATCCCAGTTTCCTCGTGCGTTGCAACGACTTTAAAGTAATGATCGATTTTCCCCCTAAATAATTTAATTTATGTAATTATAAATAAAAATATTCAAGCAAAATGCACTTACTTTTTCATATTTGAAGGAATAAAAGCGTGAAAATCAGGTGAAAGCGCGCGTCTTACCAGCTGACGATCGATCAATATGTCACCACTTAAGCTTGTCACTTGACATTGTTATAAAACATATAGCAAACATAAGAAAGAAAAATTTAATCATATTCCTTCATGTGGTAGGGCTGTTTCGCATTTTACTGCGTGCTATTCACAAGTTTATGGAAACAGGAACATTGAAGTTAAATAAACACTGGTGGCATTAGAGGAATTGCCTTTTATTAAGGTGGCTGGAACTTTGAAGTCGCCAAATTGTTGCCGCTTCATACTGACTGCCACCTATTTACATAATCGGGGATTTCTAACCAGATATATGTATAGAATTGCCACTTTGGCTGAGTACTTTGGGAAAATGGCCGCTCTGTGAAATAATTATGGATCAACATTGGATACAACCTAAAAATAAAACCTTTATATAATATTAATACTTGCATGGAAATTAAATTAAACTGTATTATTTTGTTATATTTCAGGAGAAGATTCTCTTGGAAATAATTTTAAGTGTGCATAAGCCATGAAAAAAATAAATTGCTAAAAAAAATTTCTTTTCTTTAATTTAAATTGGGCTGATTCCAAAGGCACTTTCTAATTTTTCAAAGTATCATACGTTATTTCAACAATAAAATTTTCTGCGAAGCTGATTTTCCCCTCAGAGGTAGTCAAAAATATAACTATGAAATATGAATCATACATTAATTTCATTCTACCATATCTAAAATTTATTTCTATAAACACAAGTTCAAGTTTGTTCACATATACTCATAATCTATAACTGTCAAAGTTAATACATATAAAAACTTTAACGAATACCAACACAAAAAGCTACATTAGGAATTAAGTTCCGAACTTTATGGACGGGAACATCGCACGACATTAGTCTGCCACTATCATGTATAAGTAGTTATTCTATGCGGATTCTGCGACACCCTTTTAGCTTCCAGGATTTCGCCACAGATGGCACCACCGTCGCTAGGTGGGTTAAGTCCATACTAAATGTGGGTTGGTGTCCTGGATGTATGGGTTTATGTCTTGGATGTTGGGGATACGAGACCAATTTGGGGGATACGAGACCATTTTTAGCACTCTCTACAACTTCCCCGCTAATGAAACTTATTTAGGTGCAACACCTGTAAGCAGCGTTGTTTTTCAGTAAAGATATTGGGAATCTTACATTTTCAACTTTCACTACTCATCTACAACATATTCCACATATTACTCACAGCTATCAAGTACTCAAAGGCAACATACTATACTATATTAATATAATAACTGAACCTTCTTTCATCAAAACTTTTAATTTAATCAACTCCCAACCTACTTTCATGGTAAAATTTACAGATGAATAAATAATACTTCCATATCCTACTAGAATTATATCATTCCAAATACCCACTCTCAACATCGAGATCTTCACTATTGAACTTCTTGATACTCGTACAACACCATTTCGAGGAGATAAATAACAAATACCATCCATCAAAACTTTTAACTTAAAACATAACTTACAGTACCTACCCTAAACCCCCTACTACGATCTTCAGTACGGACTTGGAGAATTATCAACAATTTCTTCCTTCATACTCCACCATTCGGGCGATACTTTAGAGGAGATAAATATCAAGCGAGATTAGGATTTTACTGCTTATTCATAGCTCCCATACAACTTCCAACACTCACCTCAGACAACATCTCATACTGCATTAATATGATAATACAGCGTTCTTCTATCAAAGCTTTTAATCTAACCCACTCTCAACTTAATGGTAAGTAAACAATGTACCTGCCTCAATAGTATATCAGCTTCATGTGAACTATTTTTTAGATATAGAAGTCAATCAATCCTCATAACAGCGTAACTGCTTGATTTATAAAAAACTCTGCTACCTTCATATGCTCACCACAAGATGAAATTATGAACATGAAATCAACACGTTCTTATCTAGTCACCGAGTCAACTGAAAGAAAACATTCCTGCTGGAGGCTAAAAAGTTTAAGCCTTAAGATTTAAAGGTAAACGAATAACACTCTCCTCTTCCACGCTCTTCACTGAAGCTTTCATATCCGACTAGATTAATATTATGTCAAAAAGCATCCATCAAAAAACTTTCAATTTAATCCACAACTTACAGCACCCTCAACCTCCACCACGGTCTTCACTATGGGCTTGAAGAATTATCAGTTTTTTCTACCTTCATACAACACCATTTGGATGATACTTTAGAGAGATAAATATGAAGCGACCCAAACAACTTCCATTACTCATCTAAGACAAGATATCATACTACATTAATATCCTAACACCACCTTCTTTCATCAAAACATTTAATTAAACCCACTCTCAACCTAATGGTAAGAAAATAATGTAATCACTTCAATAGTATGAAGATAAAATTATCATATTCTTATCAGCTTTATGTGAACTATGATATCGGGATAAATCAAATCTCATAACAGCGTGACTGATTGAGAAATTTTATTGAAAATAAAAAACAATTCGTCATAAAATGTAAGACTTTTCAATACAAACTCCTAGATACAAAAAAGACATTAATCGCTCAATTTGTCTGCTTTACTCGGACGAATTTGTTTATGCAAGATATCAAATTACCAGCCGCCTGGCCACCTTTTCTAATGCTTTAATTTCCATTAGTTCTAATGATTTGATGTGTCGTACCATCCCAAGCAGCCGCGATCTATTTTTACACATCGAATATCATAACATGATCATATAAAAGGTAACTACATACCACAACTGCCGTTATAGTTGTTGTTTTTGTTTTTTTTCAGCAAAAGAAATTTGCAATTATAACTTCCACTACTCATCTAAGACATCATATCTTACAGATTAATATCAGTTGTTGTTTTCAGCTAAAGAAATTGGGAATCTTACATTAAAAAAACATAAATCGCTCAATTTGTTTACTTTACTCTGTTGCTGTGCGAATTTGTTTACATTATTCAACTGCGAATTTGTTTACTTTACTAGACTGTGCGAATTTGTTTATGCAAGGAATAAAATTAGAAGCTTTCCATCTGAAGAGCAATATTAGGCATGTACTAATTTCCATTACTTGTCTAAGTGAACATATCTATCCACATGCGCTCCAATCAGCTTTGCCTGATCTATTTTTAGATATATCATCACAAACTTTTCAATACAAACTCCATGATACAAAAAAAAACATTAATCGCTCAATTTGTCTGCTTTACTCGGCTATATTTGTTTACGCAAGATTTCAAATTACCAGCCGCCTGGCCAACTTTTCTAATGTTTTAATTTCCATTAGTTCTAATGATTTCATGTGTCTTACCATCCCAAGCAGTCGTGATCAATTTTTACACAACGAATATCATAACATGATCACTCTTGTTTATAAAAGACACATACAGACCACAACTTACGTTATAGTTGTTGTTGTTGTTTTTTTTTCAGTAAAAGAAATTTTTAAATTATAACTTCCACTACTCATCTAAGACATCTTATCCTACAGATTAATATCAGTTGGAAAACTTATTTAGGCACACCACTTGAAAACAGCAAAACAAAGATGACGTCATTCTGATATCTACAACCTCCCCGCTAATAAATCGTCAAGCAAGAAAACAGCAAAACCAAGGCATGGTGGTAGTACCTGCTAATGCCGCTAGGGAACCTTACTTTCCCTCGAGGTGAACAACATATGAAGTACGTCGCTAGGGAACCTTACTCAAGAATTGGTGTTTGCACTCGAACTGTGACTTTTCAATACACGCACCCCCTAAACCCAATAATATTAATTTGCTGAGAAAACATCAAGCCAAGGTGATGTCATGTTGTGAAATTCGTTGATATCTACAACTTCCCCGCTAAGAAAACGTGCAGCATTTGAAAACAGCAAAACCATGATGACGTCATGCTGATATCTAGAACTTTCCTGCTAATAAAAGATAAAGAACAAAGCCAAGGCATGCTGGTAGTTCCGGTTAATGCCGCTGGGTAACCTTACTCAAGAAATGGCTAGCCCGTCGAGGATTTCTGATGAAAATTTCGTTCCCCCTCCCACCCCACACCGCCAAGAATCCATTTCCATGGGCAAAAATAACTTGAAATATTAATACGCTAATATCTCGAAAACCAGAGCCCGTAGCGGATTTATGATGAAAATTACATTACCCCCCTCCCTATCTTTATTATCTCCCCACATACCCACCATCTAGAATCCATTGGCATGCACAAAAATTTCCTACTATTAACTTTAATTATTAGTTCAAAACCAAAAGCCTACATTTAGGCGCTCAAGAAAAATCAATAATTACTAATATTAATTCAAAACCAGGCGCAACACTTGAAAACAACAAAAGCCTACATTTAGGCGCACCACACATCCAAAAAAAAAACCGTAACATGCTGCCCCGTGTGGGCAAAAGTGAAGCAAAACACTTCCCAAAACCGTTGAATGATGCCACGTGTGGGCCAAAAGTGAAGCAAAAAACTTCACATATCCAAGAGAATCGTACCACACATCCAAAGCCGTAGTACCGGAGCATTTTGGTAATATCGACTAATGCCGTTAGGGTGCAGTCAAGACTAAATTACACAAACACACACACACACACACACACATACGAAAACCGTAGTACCGGAGCATTCTGGTAGTACCGGCTAATGTCGCTAGGGCGCAGTCAAGACCAAATGACACATCCCTGTAGTACCGGTTAATCCCGCTAGGGTGCAGTCAAGACACACCGGAGCATGCTGGTAGTATCGGCTAAAGCCACTAGGGCGCAGTTGCTGCATAGTACTGAAAGTGATCTCGTATCCCCAAAACTCGAGATGAAAAACTTAATGTCAACTTAGGGGCTACGAGTCCGAGATGAAAAATAAGCGAACTCCAAAAACAAAATCGAAATCCTATGTTAATTCCCTATGCTGGAGAGTGCTAAAAGTGGTCTCGTATCCCCAAAGTGGTCTCGTATCCCCAAGACTCGAAATGAAAAATAAGCGAACTTCACAAACAAATTCGAAATCCTATGCTATTTCCCTATCCTGGAGAGTGCTAAAAGTGGTCTCATATCCCCCAAATTGGTCTCGTATCCCTAACATCCAAGACATAAACCCATACATCCAAGACACAAACCCACAGTTAGTATGGACTCAACCCACCTGGCGACGGTGGCGCCATCTGTGGCGAAATCCTGGAAGCTAAAGGGGTGTCGCAGAATCCGCATAGAATAACTACTAGTATACATAATTGCCACGTTCGGGACATGTAGCCGGTACGGTCCCAGGTAGTATGCAACCACTAGACAAGTGTTCCCCACTATTGCGACAGGCACATCATGGACACATTTCTGCGATGTTCCTGGGCATATAAGTGCTAAGTAGTCGGCGATTTGGATAGGGATGAATTAAGTGATTGGTGCACATTCCTGTCCTCATAAATGCTAGCTGGGAAGAGCTGTCTATTTTGTCTTGTTTGTAGAGCACGCTTACACTTTGCAATATTCGTTGGTTTACACAACATTTCTACAACAAGAATAAGAACGGTGTTTTGTCATGCTTCAAATATTTTTAATTTGTGTGCGTGTAAACAATTATATTCGTACACGCTAGGAGTTATATGTATGACTTTGCTGCCATAAAATATACTTCTGGCTAGAACTTTTCATGGCTAATTATGGTAGTAAAAATTTCCGTTCGTAGGGGAATTTGACATTTAACTCAGTAAAATTTTGCTGGATTATCTTTTGTCCTTATCGTTCTAAAGTATTTTCAGATAAGGGGAAACTACTTACTCTGTTTTCTAGCAATGTTCGAGTAAAGCGTGAAACACAGTGCTAGCTTTTCCAACCTCGACCTCAGAATAACTTTAAGAACCTCAACCTGGGGGGTGATTCTGATTTTTTGTCGTACCTTAATGTCAAAATATACGCCTAAATGAAATGAACTTTTCTACTGATTTTTTCGTGTTTATATTCAGTTCAGCAAGCCTTGCAATACGTAAATGAACTGAAAATGACACTTCACATAACAAATTCAAAATAATAATTCGAATTTAAGCACTTCTATTGCTCTAATAATATCCATTTGCCATGGTCGTTCTATCACAGACTGGATTCTCATAGGTGGTCTAAGAATAGTATTGGGAGACTTCGTTTGCTTACACACGTCACAGGCGCCTACGTAGTTTCTGACATCAACTGTCATTCGTGGCCAGTACAGATGTCTTCGCAGACGTTCCAATGTTTTCCCTATACCTCCGTGTGAAGCTAGTGGCGGATCATGAGCCCTTGAAATGACGTCGGTGACAAACCCTCGTGGAATCCAAAGCCTCCAAGCTTCTTCTTCCTGAATCGGATCGCCTGTTCTCAGAACAGTCCGAATGTAAACGAAGCCATCCCTGACGCAAAGATCTGGTAGTCTGCCAGAAGTAGTTTTAACCTTATGCCTCAGTTCCTCATATTCCAACGAATTGAAATATGGCGAACTAAGGTCAACTTCCGGGCCAGGATCTTCATTTGTGGACAGGCTGTCACCATGAATGCGTGACAGCGCATCAAAGACGACGTTCAGGCTTCCTTTTCGGTGCACAATAGTGAAGTCGAAGCCCTGAAGCTTCAAACTCCACCGAGCAAGTCTACCGCTGAGGTCCTTTTGAGACATCAGCCATTTCAAGCTCGCATGATCAGCCACTATCTTAGACGGCATGAGTTCTATGAAGGGCCGGAGCTTCTGTACGCTCAAGGTTGCAGCTAAGCATTCTTGCTCTGTGACGGTGTAATTTCCTTGTGCTTAATTCAACTTTTTCGAGACATAGCCAATTGGCTTCTCTTGGCCATCGTCATCGAGTGGAAGCAGCACTCCTCCAATACCTTGTTGGCTCGCATCGCACTGGATAACGAACGGCTTGGTGAAGTCTGGGCTCACTAGCAATGGAGCAGAAGTAAATTTTTGCTTTAATATATCAAGAGACGTCTGGGCTTCAGGTGTCCATTTGAACTGACTAGGTGTTTTCAAGGTGTCTGTAATGGAGGCAGTTACATCAGCATAGTTCGGGATGAACCGTCTATACCATCCCGCGATACCTAGTCGGGCTTGCCGAACAGTTTTAGGTGACGGATAGTCAACTATGGCTGAAATTTTGTCAGGGTCAGTTCGCATACCTCCTTTCCCGACTATGAAACCCAAGTAATTGGTCTCCTTGATGCAAAACTTGCCCTTCTCGACGTGGATAGTGAGTCCAGCTTTCCCCAAACAATCCGCTACACGGGCTAGCAGCGTAAGATGAGTGTCAAAGTCTGATGACAGAATTAATAAATCGTCTAGATAGACGAGAACGTTCTCACGAAGATCGAAAGGAATGACTTTATCCATGAGGCGGCACATCGTCTGTGGAGCATTGCATAGGCCAAATGGCATCACTGTGTACTGATAGAGAGGATGACCAGGTACTGTAAAAGCGGTCATCTCTCTGGAATCAGTGTCTAGTGCGATCTGCCAGAATGCGTCTTTCAGGTCCAGGCTCGTTATGTAGTTTGCCGGAGGAAGTCGACTCAGAACTGCGTCTATCTGCGGTAGCGGAGAGGCATCCTTCTTCGTAACAGAGTTGACTTTCCTGGCGTCAAAACAAGGCCCGACCTTTCCAGGCTTCCTCACCAGAACAACTGGAGAGCTCCAATGACTCTGGCTCTCCTCTATCAGACCCAGCGATAGAATTCGCTCTACTTCAGCATCCATTAAACTTTGTACACCCGGCGAAATCGGATAAAAGCGCTGTTTTATCGGGGCGGCTCATTCGTCTCAATCTTGTGAGTGACCAATGATGCTTTTCACTGGCCTAAAGAGGCGTAAGAAGGAAAAAGCTGTTTCGTGGCTTCCAAGCGTTGTTGTTCCAGACTGGAAAGAATATGGCAATCGGTGTCAGAGGTAGCTGCTAGACTCGGATTTACTTCTGCAACTATACCCAGGACATCTGGAGCCAACCCAAATAGACGCCAGAAGTCTATTCCCAGATATAGTTCCTGTGTGAGCCCAGGAACCACGTAAAAACGCACGTTTTGGGTCTTTTCACGGAAAGTGACGTCCAAGTTCACATGACCATGCACAGTCGTCATGGCACCATTAGCTACTTGGACCTGTGTCCGATACCTCTTCCATTCAACCTCTGCTTCTGCAAGCTTCTCTAGAGCTCCCTGGCCTAGATGCTGGTCGGAAAGAGGTGGTGGTATTCCGGACCCGTCTCGGGTTTTTCCGTCGACAATAGCTGCAGTCGGGCTTGAAGATGTCTTTGCGTCCGCATCCATAGCAGAACACAACTTGTCTCTCCTGCCGGCAATCTTGATAGAAGTGACCGGACCGGTCACAGTTCCAGCAGGTTACATTCTGAGGGGTTGTAATAGCAGCTAATGCTACTACTTCCTCACTGCGTTCATGTGTCATATTCAGTTCGGCCTTTGTCGGACGCAACTCATCAACCTCGCTGACTCTTTGGCCGCGAGAAGCATTCCAGCTGCTCGCTTTCGCGATTCGCTGCTGTGTCGCCTGTATTTGAGTCACGAGACTCCGTAGTTGATGTATATTGTTAGTGGGATGTAGGCAGACCTTTTGCTGAATGTCTGGAAGCAGATTTGACTTTACGATCTCTAAGAATTCTCCGTCCGCCCAGGGACTTTGCAGTTGATCGCGCAACTGTACCAGGTGTTGATGGTATGTAGCAAATGTCTGCCCTGCTTTCTGTTTGCGCAAAATCATCTGAACTTTGACCTTAAGGTCATCCTTTGGCACTCCCCATTCAGCTAATAGAGCTGTCTTCACATATTCCCATGAAGGCGTGGAATTTTGCCTCAGGAGAGACCAGTACCAGTCCATAGCTGGTCCAGAAAGCAAGGTTGTCTTGTGCCTTACCAGAAGATCGAAATCTCCTTCCAAGTCCGAATACGTCACAGCTTCCACTCGAAACACAATTTCATCGACAGTGAGCCGTGAGCTGTCACCGCTATAAGATATATTCCACCTGCGGATAGGACTGCCAGAACGTCGCTGTGCTACGTCTGCAGGGTTACGAAGAGGTGGTGCTGGTGCTGGAACAAAATCTGGTCTAGGCTGATTATTAGGCTGACCAAAAGCTGAATGCGGTCTATTTGACGCCTGCCTACGCGAGTCGTGAAATTCTTGGGATGGTTTTGGGCCACCCATGGACGGAGGTGGTCGTGAAAAATCCATGGGCGTCATTGCTGCTGAGATCTCTTGTCGGACGCTATTCCTTAACTCAGTCCGCAAAACATTGAGGCTTTGTTCGAGGCCTTCGCGTACTAGGTCTTGCATTTGTATGCGTAAGCCTGCCATCAAAGCATCCGTGGCTGCTGTGGTATGTCCACTGCCAGAAGGCAGCGGGCTATTTCGTCGCGAGTTAGGATTGGTAAAAGTTCTTGAATGTAGATATGGCATTCCAGGAGAGAGTGATCGACGACTAGTTGGTGGAATTGTCAACAGTGGTAACTCTAGTGGCGCCATGGGAGGTAATGGATCGTGACTGACAGCCTTTACGGCCTTTGTCATCTTCCAGACAGCACCAGTATACTCAGTGAAATCATACTGAGTGAGATGAGATCTACAGAGGGGGCAGTTTGAATGCTGTCCAATCCACGTTTTCAGACATTGTTTGTGAAACACATGTCCGCAGACCGTCTTCACTGCCTTCCTCTGTCCTGAGCAGTCGCTTTCTAGACAGACGGAGCACGGATATGGTAACAGCATCATTACCCCAGTTGCTCGCGGTGGTGTTCTTGCTGTAGACATTATAGAATCAGTCGTACTTCAAGAAAAAAATCTTCAAACCAAGGGTTTGGGACAGATATCAGAAAAATTCCAACGAATTCGAAAATTCGAAAACTAACAGGCCCTTCACAAATGAAGAACGAAATACTGCTTTGAAAATTTGAAGGTTGGAATGATATACTAAATTTCAAACGAAAATTCCTTCCCAAACGTTCGGAGGATAGGACTAGATCTTAAGATTTCAGCAAAAATTGTTATCGACCGTTCGTTGTATCACCAGTTCGGAGAAATTACCAGTGAAATTAAAAAAATCAATTAGTGCGTTTCAAAAATTTCTATCAAAAACATATGAATTCTCCTTCACTTCCCGAAGCTAACTCTCAACATAAAAGTCCTCGGATCGCTCTCCCCCCTTACAGGTCAGAAAATTTATACAGGCAAGCGACGTGAATGCGTGCATTGAAAAAAAATGGTGGAGTTCCCACAGAAATCTGGGAAGAGTCGGGTTGGAGAAGCTAGAGACTGAAAATGATACTAGAGATTCTTCAGCCAGGCAGTTAGCAGTATGCCAACTCCTGATTACTGAAGGTCTCCAGCATCACTTCCATCCTCCAACAACTTCTTCCTTCCTCCTCACCTGATTATCATGTCCAGCTAACCTTCCAACCGGGCAGAGTCATGAATCTGGTCAACTAATTAGCTGAAAGCCAAAAAGCCGTCTCACAGATTAACCACTCACACATACAGTTGGCCAACAGAGACATGTCTCCGCGAGAGCACACATAAAACATTTTGTGAGGCTACCTACCATTTCCATGGCAGAAGGCCACCGGGAAAGATCAATTTAAAAAAAAATTCAAAAAAATCAAACAATTTCAAAAAAAATCAACTAATTGTTCAGGCTTGAGGCTTGACCAAGGTCAAACCTAAAGCTTCAAACAAATGCCAAAAACTTTCAAACATTATGTTACTTTAATACAAAATCGAGAAACAAAATAGCAAAAACTTTCAAAACTTTACTTTACTTTCAGACTTTCAAAAACTCTAACTTTACTTTACCAAAAAGATTGATTCAAATAACAAAACCAGTCCGACTGAGGTCCGCAGGTAACCTCTACTGGATATGAGGCTTGAGGTCAGCCAATTAGCAAAGTGCCAAATGACCATCTCACAACAAGTCTCAGTCCCCAGCAAAAGTCACAATTAGACCACTGAAGTCCAACTGAGGTGGCCCCACGTTGGGCGCCATTTTTGTTATGGAAGTATGATGAGTGATTTGCTTGGGACGTAAAGTCCCGACTGCCAGCATGGGCTGACAGATCACTCGACGGACAGCGTTCAGTGCAGAGCGGCACGCTAGCTCGGCTCGGCTCATTGGCGGAGAGTGTGGAGAGGTTCCACGAAAACCTGCCGCTGCCGTCAGCCATAATCAAAAAAAATTCGTCGTGCCTATAAACAAATAAAAGCCGGCACACATTCGGTCCTGAAGGGACCCTTACGTCACTTACCTATATACCATCCTCGAAGGCGCAGATGTTTCGGCCTTACTGCATGCCCCAACCACCCATTTGACACTGAGGGCAGTTAGTTTACAGTGTCCTTAATTGACCTGTAGAGAGAGAGAGAGACTAGGCGAGCCTATAAAACCCTCACTTCATGTGAGAGGGCTCCGGGAGAATGAAAGAGAAAGCCAAAAACTTCATGGAGCCATCACGTTAAAAAAAATTTCTTATTATTCAGGAATAAAAGATTATCAAAGAAAATTCCTAAATACAATTTCAGTCCTGCCCTATGAATCTGAATCTATGCTATTTGCTACCATGACAGAATTTTACAGGTAATTCCGTAAGCTATTCTATATACTATCCAAACTACATATATGCACTTCTCACAAAATGGCATGTAAAATTTCCTTTTAAATTTTAAGCCAATAATTTAACTTATTTGTACTTGATTGAATTTGGTAAATAATTTTATACACTGCATAATGCTATTCAACTGTATATATACTTAATTGGATTTACCAACAATTCCCTAGACTGTAAGTAACTATTCTATTTCTTAATTGATCCTTTAACTCTGTATGTACTTTACAAAACAATATTATTTTACACTTAACCTCTAAATAATTTCCTTCGAAAACTTTACTTTGCAATTATTTAGTGATTGAAGATTGTTATTTCACTCATACTTCAGGCCTACTATGTATATGCATATCGTCCAGTTCAAAACTATACACTTAAATCTAACTAGAAAAATTGCTTTTGATCTAATTTTCCGTTCGGTACTTTCGGTAATGTGTAGTATTCAACAAATTAACTATAGCTAGTTATATATAAAGCATTAAATCAAAAAAATTCAAAAAGGTCAGGATTCCAATATACATGTATAGGTAAGTATGTCATGAAATCAGACATATATATGTGCAAGTATAGCTTTAAATTGAAACTATGTAAATACATGAAAAAAAATCAATAACGAAAAAGTTCTACAGTGCAAGTCGCTACAAAAGTCGGAGTATATACATGTGTCAAAGGAAAAGTGCAATATATCAATAATACTCATAGTTAAAATTCCACAGCCTGATGAAGCGCTTCAGCATCCGCCATCTAGTTAAAAATTAAATTAGAATTTAATGTTTCGACTTGCTGTCTGTAGGCTCTATCACAAACTAATTTGTTGAGTTGAAATAATATTGCCCAGCGGCACTTGTATCTACACTTATATCTTGAACGAAATTAAATAAGAACGTGCGGAACGTAATTATAATAAAAATTAAAATTCAAAACAATTTACAAATTCATTTTATAGTTGACGACTGTATCTACTTTGTGCAATCCCGTCGAAAACGCTCTCAACTGAACTGCTTGACTATTTTGTATGAAAACAGCTTCAGTTTCGTTCCACGCTTCAGTCACTTTGCAGTCTCGCAATGTGTGGATGAGTATATCCAAAGTACAAATGCAATCTAAAAGTGGCAAATAGCTAACAGTTGCAGAGATTTGTCTCATTACATCCCGAATCTCCTGTTGGATACGCTTCAACTCCTTATTAGATATTGGGTTCTTCGGATCACCAGAACTGTAATCGGCCGGTTCTGTCTGCTCTTTAAAATCCCACCACTCCAGAACTTCTTTGGTGTGAACATGTGTAATAATCATGAATATTTTCTCAAGAAGATTTTTAGACAACCATTCTTGAACTTGAGAGAGTACGTTTTTCAATAATTCTTCGATTTTACTATCCTTTGACATTAAAATTGCTAATCCATATTGCTGCGTGTTCACAAAACGCTCAGGAGGATATATTCCCCTTTGAAAAAGTATTGAGTTTATACCATATTTTAAGTATTCCGCCACGTCTGAATTGAAATTCGCTAACCGTGGTTTAAATCTTCCAGCAAGGTAAACTTTTAACACGATCACGAAACTGTTTAAATGTATCTTGGTGTGACCAGTCCGAGAAATATTGATTTCAAAGCCCTTGGTCGCCTGCATCAAAACTTCCTTGCTCAACAGCGAATTTTGTTAAATTTGTGTATGTCTCAAAATTGGACGGAAAACAGAAACGCCAGAATTAAAACAATCCGGCCAACTTATCTCTGGAGCAGCAAAAAGTTCTTCCCTTTCAAAGAGATCAGCAAAATTTTCTTTTTCTTTGGCCAGCACCCTTTGGAAATTCCTTTTTGGGTCAGATGTCGTTGAGGATTTTTGATGATCAGTTTTTTGACTTCGTTCGTGCACGCGACTTTTACTCGAAAAGTAATGGCAGAAACACATCCAAACAAGCCTCAGGCCTGGCCTCTCTCAGGCATCCTCGCAGCTCGCCTCAAGGCTTACCTCAGAGAAATGCAAACAAAATGATACCACCAGGCTCGGTGCTGTCATTGTAATTTTGTTAGTACATTTGCTGACAGAAGTAGGCCTGAGCAAAGCGCGCTTTACGGCTAGGCCTTGAGGCTAGCTGCTGGCTTGGTTTTGTGTTGCATCATTTAAAAACCCGTGTTGGAAATTTTGACAACACCTCGAGGAAGCCTCGAGGCCTGGATGTGTTTCTGCCATAAGACAGATTGAACTGCCTTCTTATGTCAAGTTTATAATCGCGTTGGAAGGAAGGCTTGCATGCAAGCTGTACTTGCAGGTGTAACCCCCGGGTTAGGTGTGTATTCTGACATTAATGCATTACTAATTCATTTTAATTTATTTTGTGGTTGATGAAAAGGATAAATCAAAATGAATATGGTGAATATAAAAGTACAACAAATTTGAGGTGAAGTGTCAAATAATGTGACAAAAATATACGCCTAAGCTACGACAAAGAGATCAGAACCACCCCTCTGATTAGACTTGCAAACTTTTGCAACTCACAATACGAACTTTGACAACTTCTGTATGATAGCAGTTAATTGGGCTATTGGCTTGAAAATTGAAATTTTTTTGTTATAAATTACTACAGTAGGAATAATTTTCCACTTTAAAGCCTAGTACGCTGTTCAAGCGCCTGTTTTGTGGGCATATTGTTCCAACAAAAGGGGAATCAATTCAACAAAAAGCAATTTCAAGATTCAAAATGTCGAAATGACTATAGCGGTATGTGTAGCGGAAATTGAAAGGAATGCAGGTACAGTAATAAATAAATGCGAGCGTTACTTCACCTTTGTTCTTTATTGCGTCAAAAGGACAAAATGATTACGACTACAGTATAAACTACAATAATCTAGTTTTTTAATCATGCGTAAAACAAATTTACTGCAACGTCTACCAATTATCTGTAAAACTACTAATTTTTTCCAAAAAATATATATTATAAATTCTTTTGGATGTGATCATAAAATTACAAAAAAAAGGAAAAAATATTATATATATTATCGCTTAGGAAAAACAATGATTTTTTTTTAATTTCGGGTTTCACTAATGGATCTCCTTTGCTGCAAATCAAAACAAAAAAAAACTCCCCTTCGTTTGCTGCAATCACATGTTGAGACACGATGCCCTTCTTGGGATCTTGTATCTCGATGTAGATTGTTTGGCGTAGAAATTATTACAAATTTGATCACAATGCGTTGAATGTAAATTGCACAAAAAAACTAAACTACGCTCACCATTTACCTTGTTCAGTCGATATTGAACTTTATTTTCACCAAAGATAATTTGGAAGAACACCACTCAGAATCCTAATGCTTAATTGTCACTCTGTTTAGCTGGTATTCAACTTTATTTTTTTTTCTTACCAAAGATAATTTGGAAGAATTACACTCAGAATTCTAATAATTAGTTTACACCTCAAGAGAAATTTTCACTGCTGCTCACTACTACTTCTTGATCGTATGCTTGTCGAACTTAAAAAGAGATTGATGCTTAGTAGCAGCACTCTTTTATAGGCAGTGCTGCCATATTGATTCTATGTTCCACAGTGATGATTTGTGACAAAAATCGAAAAATTCATTACCTTAGAGAATGATCAGTGTAAATTTATCATGAAACTTACTTGAAGCATTCTCCTTTACATTACTTTGTGAATTTAGTTAATTTCTTCCTGCTGAAAATAGTGTGCAAATTCATTCATTTATATTACTTGAGCAAACTGATTCTGGTGGTATTTATGGCTCTTTCGGAATATGGAACTTGAAATGCTACCGATCTCTTTCCTTCCCTTTTTCTCTTTTTCTCCAATGGGATATATGATAAATTATTATTTATCTAATATCTTTTACTGGGGGTGCTTTTGCCAGTTTTTAATACCACCAGTGTATTCCTCGGGAAAAAACACCCCAATTTCGTGTATCATATCTTGACAGAAATTGTAGAAATGTCAACTCGCGGTTTTTGTGTATTCGTTTACGCGGGTTGTTTACGTCGCGATTTTCGTATGTTTCAGGTGCAACTTCCAGGTGAGTATGTGTTAAATGTGATTGGTGTATTAGGTTCTTGTGAGTTTATGTTTTTTTCCTGTGATGAACTGCTCAATTTGTAAAAATTCTCAACAAAATTTTTGAATTGTGGTTATGTCAAGTGGACATGTTTTTCTTTATTTATATTGGATTTCATGACTGAATTGCAACTAATAGCAATTTAACATATCCACTGACACCTTTGACGTGTTTTTGTGTATAAAATTGAGGTAAATTTCTATAATTTACCAACTTCTATGATTAATCACCCATTTCGCGGTAGCTGTCAACAGGTGATCTTGCCTGCGATTTCTACCTGAGCAGCTCACGGGAACGCGATTAAATATAGAAATTAGGTAGCAAAAAGAATAAAGGTGATATTTAGGTAGTTCAAAGTTCAATGTTGTTTGTTTGTTTTTTTTTAAATATCTACAGGCTAATATCTGTTTTTCTTCATTTCAGCCTTTTGCGTGGCACGGATTGACCCCTGACGCTTTTCCCAGGTCCAGGTGCATGATTAGTATCGTTGACCTTTATGCACACGGATCTTATCTCTCGTTTTTTATTTTCAGGTGTTGCTGAACACAAGCTGGGCGTTATGAGTGCAAACTCATAACACCATCCCCCATAGAAAAAGAAAATTCGTACTACTAAATAGGAGTAAGGATTTTCGCCGTGTACTCGGGGTACAACAGTTGTTTGCAAGAATAAAGAAAAAAAAAGGAAGAATTTAATGCACGTGCCAGCGTGAGATATGCGGGGACACAAGAGTTCGCCGGTTCGTATACTATTCTTTTGGGGTCACAACTCATAGTTGGGGTACCCTATGATCATAACTGGTTCTCAACACAATCCATTTAACTTACTTAATTTTAGATAAGTACATCGTCCTTAACTTAACCAACTTACAGGAGTTGTGCATTTGTCTTATATGTAGAATTTTTGTTTTTTTCCACTTAATTTCTTACAGTCTAATTTCTATTAGCTTACTAGTAAATGGTCACATTGAAATTTGAAAGTATTTCACCCATTTAATATTTACAAAACTTAGTTTTCTTCCTATCAATATTAAATTGTATTACATTTAATTATTCCTTATTATATGTTCGTGTGTCAAACAATTCGTTCAATAGGTAACTCTCCCGCCTGGGAAGTTCTTATAAGTATTTATTATCATCCAGTGGATAAAAAAAAGATTTACATAATTCCTTTACATAGTGGCCTGGGCCCATCCTCTTTAGAGGTTACATTTATACTCAAATCTTGAGCTGTCATGCCAGTAGCGTTGCTTGCTTTCGAGAATTTCCCTCCTTGTTTCACGAAGTAAAAGTACGCGAGAACAAGGATCAGAACAACGACGCTAACAGTGGCATACGAAATAGAATATTGGTGGATATCGTGAGCGTTCAGGCCCTGGTCTTCCACTAGCTTTACCTCCTTTATGGAGGAACTCAACTATTGCAGGCCGTTGTCGGAAGAAAATTTTATGAGGTGTGTTTTGGTGGTGTTGAAAAGTGGGAGTCTACTCATATTAAAGAATGTCAATGCCGTAGATAAATTCAAGCTGGCGATATAGTAGCTGTGTATCTCCGTGTTTTTGGACGAGTGAGGTTGGATAGTTAGCGCGTCGCTTCGCAGATAGCATTTGTCCGAGAGCTCCAGTATTCCGGTGCCCAATAAGGTTTGCGGGACGGTTTTGTTAGCACAGACTTCGTCCAATGTAGTGTTCTTGGGTAGGACAAACAGCCATTTGTTCGCTTGCGAAAGCTGGATCCAGAGGTTATCGGGTGAGGAATTTCGTATTTGGCAAGATTCGGATAATTTAGTGACATGCTTTAGAAGCTCAATTTTACATATATTGTTTTCTGGATGCACGCTAAATATTGGGTGCATCAGTCGACAAAGATAATGGAAAACATCACGAGTAAGACAGTTCTGAAAGTCGAAGTTATTAAGGGTATAGTAGTGTTCCCGATTGTAATCGACTACCAAATAGTCAACGGATGGCTGTATGTAGTCAAATTCGTTTTCATAGGTGATTGGCAGTGGGGTCACTTTATATAGTTGGTATGCCGTTCGATAAGGTAGAGGTATCTTGAATTCGAAAATTACTTTATTTGCACTTCTAGATGTGCTTGTCTGACTCAACGCGTATATGCCTCAAGTTATCTGCGAGTTTTTGTTGTATGCCTAATAGAGAGTTCTTCAATTGGTTAGGAGTCATAATAGCAGGGTGCGGCTTGCCTTGCTTCACATCTATCATCAAATCGAGGATAGAATTTATGGCAGACTCGTGTCTCATTAACGAGAGTGCTACAGCATTGATAATTGATTCTATTTGGAGCGTCATGTTGAACCTAGATTCTGCGACGAGCGTTGTGTTCATCAGTAATTCTAGATTCTTGATCTTCTCATCCAAGAATGAGAAATGCGCCCTAATTTCGTGCTGGCTCCTGTTGAAAATATTAACCGTCGTGTCTATTATCGACGTATGGTTTTTCGGCAGGTCGAGCAGGCGCCTCTGGTCACAGTCTTCACACTGTCAATCAAGTGGTCGTACTTAATGGCGTCATTCTCATCTAATATTCCAAAGAGCATTTTTCTCAGTGAACCTACTGCGTTAAAAGGGCTACGTTTTTGTCGGACGTTAAGGGGGGACAATAAGCTTTCCTTATCCTTAAGGCCATCAAAAATACTCAAAATCTGTTTTAAGGATGCCTGGCAAAGAAGGGGGTTACCTGCATAAGGGGTCAGTCGATGACAAAGGCCTTTGACTACACGTATGTTATCTTCCATTAGACTAAACTCGTAATTCAGACCTCTCAGGTCGAAGTAAACGATGATATGCCACTCGTGGCAAAAGAGTCCCACATTACCTGATTCCTCGAAGTAGATTCCTGACCTATTTTCCAAGTAGGTGACATTCAGCCCGGTGGCGGTGTTCCATAGACATATCAGTTGCATGAATAACAGGAGTTTACCCTTGTTCGACATCCTGCAAAGGAAAGATCTTCGCTTACTCAACGTACAATTTTAAATCGTTATTATGTATGATCTTAATCTTGTTTCCCACCTTAACGGTGGTGTTCTCGGGGGAATTTAGTTCCACAACGTCATAAGGTCCAAGCCATAGGGGCGAGAGTTTGGACCTTCTTGCATGACTTTTGAGAAAGACCTTGTCTCCGAGGTTAAAAGAACGCTCTGCTGAAATTGTATCATAATAATCCTTTGATTTTTGTTTATGTTTTAGGATTGTTTGACGTGCCATTTCAAATCCATGTCGAAGTCGGCCTTTAGCTCATTAGAATAATTATCGTAATTGTAACAGGTTTCTGGTTCGAGTTTTAGGGAAGTGGGGATTCTGACCGGGAACCCATAGACAAGCTCATGCGGGGTAAACCCGGTGCTTGAGTGGAGGGGGGGTTGAATTGTAGACGAAGACAGCATATGGTATCCAAGAATCCCAAGAAAAGGGGTCTTTGTTGACGTAATGGCGGAGGTATTCGGCCAGCGTCCTATGGCTACGCTCCAATGCGCCATTAGTCTGGGGATGTCGGGCTTATTTCCGTGTTACGGCATTAATGGCAGTATTCACAGGGGATATGCGACTTAAGGCGTCCGCATTCGAGTTTAGCCTTCCCGACTTATAAATTATACAATAGTCGTACTCTTCCAATCGAATACGCCATCTCATAAGTCTAGAGGTAGGGTTTTTTAAGTTCATGAGCCACGTAAGTGGCTGATGATCGGTTATTATAGTAAAACGTCGTCCGTATAAGTAGGGTCGAAATTGTTCAACAGCGAACACAATAGCGAGGAGCTCCTTCTCAATAGTGAAGTACTTAATCTCAGCCGAGTTAAGGGTTCGACTAACGTAAGAGACTGGTCTATCCTTTCCTACTACGCCTTAGCCAATAGAGAGAGAGATTTGTTTTCCAAGGAAATTGCATTTGTCGGGCTGCAACTTCAATCGATGGTATCTCAAGCGATCGAAAACTTTAATGAGCTTAGCGTTGTGGTCCCCAAGACTGCACGCATGAACAACAATATCATCCATATACACGAAACATTCTATGCCTTGTAATCCCGAGAGGACGTTGTTCATTAACCTCTGACATGTAGAGGGGGCATTTTTCAGTCCAAAAGGCATCCTATTGAAATGAAAGTGGCCGTACCACGTGCTGAAGGCGGTCTTCTCTTTGTCGCCTTCGTCCATTCGGATTTGGTGGAATCAGTTCGCTAAGTCCAGAGATGAAAAGTACTGCGATCTGCCCAGCTGGCCCAGAATATCCGTGATGTTGGGCAGTGGAAAGGAGTCCCCGATAGTTATGTCGTTCAGTCGCCGGAAGTCCACGACCACTCGCCACCGCTTATTTCATGCTGAGTCGGGCTTTTTTGCAACAAGCAACAACGGCGAGTTCCAAGGACTCGTGCTTGGGCTTATGATCTCCTGTTCCATCATCTGGGATATCTGGTTGCTGATTTCTGTCCGTTGGGACTCCGGTAGTCGATAGGGCCGTACGTTTACAGGAGCTTTATCGGGAAGGGTTTGAATTTTATTACGGACTGAGTCAGTCACTGTAAGAAAGTCACCCTCCAAGTGAAATATATCATTATAATCCCGACAGATTTGTAAGATGCTGTCTGCCTCTTCGGAGTTACAGTGCTCCCGGTTGAGTCTCTTCTTTAACTGGTTAAGACGTTTCTCGATTTTGTTTTCCATATAAAGATTTTGAACTATAGAGTAGTCATTCAAAGGTTCTGCCCCCACTTTTGAAGTGTTTAGGTTCACGGAAACGTTTTCGTCTCTCACGTTCAGTATTATTATGTTAGCCTTGCCATTTTGGAGGCTAGAAATAGAGTTTCCCAAGTACACGCCGGGTATAGGCTCGCGTCTGGTTACCAAAAGTCTTCTGTTTGCTCTGTGGATACTTGTACAATGGTTCTTGACCTTGGAGTCAAGTGTATAGACTTCAATTTCGGTTCCTTCGCTGTAGCATTTGGTTTACTAGTTGTACTAGTTTCAGGTTTTTTGTTTTTTTACATTAGGTTTGAGATTATCCGCTCTGGGCGTTATATTCAATATATCATCATTTGTAGGATCTTTCATTAGTCCGGAGCGGTCCGACTGAGGAGTGCAGACACCTATACAGGTCGTTAAGTCTCCATCTGACGAGACCTCAGCCGGCTCTGACTGAAGAGTCTTTTGAAAATCATATACTTGCAGCTGATTATTCCTTTTTCGTAGTCAATGCTACACGCGTGTTCACACAGAAAGTCGTGCCCACGAATTCCGTCATATTTTAGGTTTACATTACCATCAATTACATGAAATGGGTGTTCGATTAAGACGCCAAACGCTAGTCCCAAGGTAGAAATTTTGTCACTTGAAATAGTTGTGACATTAGTTTTTTGTGAAGGATATATTAAACAGTCACCTTTAGCTAGGCTGGCTTTGTAGAGGCTTATTTTGGCTCCCGTATCTATCAGAAACGTACTGAGCCCATTTTTAGATAAGGAAAACGGTATTATAAGGGTGAGGGGTTTTGACTTATATTTAATTTAGAGTCTGTGAGGGATTCTCGTGTACTTCGGCTTGGGTAGTTATTTGATTTAGGCGTGCTGGAGTGCCGAGTTTCTTCAGCCGCCAGGATGAGTTTTCGAAACGAGGAGATTGTACATCAGAGGAGGGCCTCCTCTGTTCATCCGAAAAACGGTACAATAACGGTAGGTACAATAACGTTTGAGGCCGGTACGAGGATTAGGGAGATACACGCGTTGTCCTTCAGTCTTTACTGCTGGGGACTTGTGGCTTTGGGCAAAATTTGTATTAGGCGCAGAGAGAGAGCTTTTCTCGATACGAGATGCTTGTTCAGTAGCATAATTCACTGCTTCACGCAATTCGGTCTTTTGTGCCATCTTCAAAGGCTTGTAAGGCGAGTTTTTTGTTCTCACCAAGGAGTAGGTTCTGGAGAGTAACATCAGTAACCGAAGTGGTTGTAGCACTATTTAAGAGGGCAAGCTGTTTGTTAACTCTTTGGTCGTATTCCCTTATATCTTCCTTTTATTGCTGACCTTCATTAGTTCGTTTTGTAGAGTAGTACGGGACAAGACCTCAAGAAATTGGTCCTGAAGCTCGCTTTTTAGCTCACCCCAACGGTGATGAGTACCGTACTGGATGGCTTCATAAGCGCGCCCAGTGAGCTTTGCTTTTATTATATTTAAAAGGACAACCTTTTCACCTTCGTTCCGTGAATCTATTTGGAACAGGTCACAGCAAGGGAGGAAACGTTGGAGATCACGAGAGTTTCCGTCGAATTCAGGGATTATAAATTTCGCGTCGGAAAATGATAGGTGCACAGTATTGGGTGCCGAAATGGAACCACCTGCTCCAGTATGGGGGAGGAGGAGGAGGAATAGGCCGGTCTGCCGGCATCCTGAGCCCCTTTTGGACAGTACGACCACTGCGTAGTGTAATTATTTTGAGTTTGAAAACAGGGTATTATTTATGAGAATTTGTTAGTGATATATATATATATAGTAAAGTAAGGTGATATACTAAGGTGGGCCCCTATCTCATTCCAGCCCAGATCGCGTTCTAAGTTCGGTAGGTTCGTGTTGGTATATTGTATAATTAAAGAAAAATAAAAAAAAGGCAAAGAACGTAGATAAACAGGGGCAGACATTAAGGATCTTAAATAACTTAATCGCCCACGTTGCGTATAACAAGGATATTTCCTTTTAAACACTTGAATAGTTGCAATGTTGTTTTGTGGTACTCTAACACGACGATAGTATTCTTATAGACAATTATTCTCTTGAAACTTGCACAAAAAAAACGTCGTGGCATGGGGAGGCACAAGGATCGCAAAAGACGCCCTAAATTATTCGGTTCCCTATGTAACTAGATTAAGTATAGCTCGTTTATGCTTTCATCTCATTAAGATGAATTTAAATGAAAATGTCAAACTGAATCCCACAAAATAGGATTGATCACTTTTGAGTTACTTTTCTATCTATTAGTGTAAGAGCATCCTCAAATCTTCCGGAGAAACCGATGTATTTATAAAAGTGACCCCCGTGCTATAGGCACGACGACGCTGCTCTTCAAAATCGAAGATCGTAGCCTTCACGATCTTATTTATTATTATTTTCTTTAAAGAGGTAAATGGGTAAAAGTGGTAAAATTGTGGTAAAACTTGATAGTAGATTGCTTTGAAGGAAATTCTCAATCGCTTATTAATTGGTGCTAAATCACCTTAGCATCGCAAATGCTTATATCATTTCCTCCTTTAAGAGTTTTTAGTTCTCCTTTGAATTTTCATTATTATTTTAATTTTTGCTACTACAGTTTTTTTGTTTATTATGTTTTTTTTCAGAAAAGTATTGTTGCAATTATATTTTTTTTGCAACCGAGTTTCCATACTTTTTTGCTTAGGCCAAAAAAATCAAAAGGAATATGTTTCTACTTGTAAAAAAAAAGCAATAATTTTAATAATGCGCCATCTCCCAAAGTAACAAATGAACCAAATTATTCCACATTGAAATAGTGATTTTCAAAAAAAAATGGAATTAAAATTTGATGTAAAAAAAAATCCTTTAAAAAGATACAACACAAAATATAGTGGTGATTACGTTTTTTTTTATATGGAGAGTAATTTGTAATTGGCGCTAGTTAAATAACTGTAACTATGTAGTAGTTATGTACTTTCTCATACTCTTTTGGCTCTCAAATGAGATATTTTACGCGCAAAAGTCATCGAATATATGAGGAAATCAAATTCCATCCAAATAGAGATCATGAAAACTTTTATGGTAGGAAAATTGTGTATAAAACAAAATCCTCTTGCACAAAGTGTGCAGTGCCTTTTCTTTTGTTTTGCGCACACCAAATTAAAATAAACATAGCAAACATTTTTTTTTATTTTTTTATTTTTATTTTTTTTATTTTCTTAACTCTTTTAACGCTTAGAAAGATTTATATCGGCATGCAGCATTCTCTTAAAATTACTCTCGAAATTTCTTCTCACAATATTATTTATTAAAATTTTTTTCATGCATTTACTTTTGAGAGAAGTGAAAAGAAGAGCACTACATAAAAATTTACGAACATACGATTCCTTAACTGCTGTTGATGATCAATCCCATCCATTGCTCTTTCCTGGAGTTCCAACAGGAGTCTAAATCAGGTCTGTTTTCTTCTTGTTGATGTAGCTGACGTAATTCCTTCCTGATGGCTTCTTGGAAATTGGAATGTGCCTTGCCTGGAGGTCCTTTCCATCCAGGTCTTTACAATAAAATTTGTAGGGCTACTCTAGGTACTTGGTAATCCCACACCGCTGCCACCAGAAATTTATGTGGTGTTCTTTTGTCTGTTAACCAAAAAGGACTGGGAGTGCTTCTGGCCTCACCAGGAAGTTGCACCAGCCCCGTTGACAATTAATAATAATAATTTTTTTTATTTTTGGCTCTTTGGCTCTTTTCAAAATCCTTAAACTAGGTGGCAAAAGGCTCTACAATGTGTAAAACAAACAGACAATAACTAATCTAAAAATAAGACAAAATGGGTCAAAAGGGACAACGAGAACAAATTAGACACTAACAATAAACGAGAAGAAAAAAATTAAACATTAAATTCTCAAAAGAGACTGTATATAACGGCTACAAAAATTTTGAAAAATACCTAAAATATGAGAAAACAAAATCTTTATTACTTGTCCCAATTTTGACAATTGGGTAAGTGGCAGTTCCAAGAAGCTTCAATTTCCAAAATAATCTAATAAAAATATTTACCTAAACGAACGGATTTTCAACAAAAAATTTTGTAATTTAGCATCGAGACCGAAACCGAATTAAAGATAAATGACCGAACGAACGAAAAAATTTAGCCGATACCGTTATAGAGTCCCGCGAGGGCAGCCTGTAGTATCGTAGACCTCTACAAACTGCCCTCAGCATCCCTCCAGCTTAGCATCTCTAACAGAGTGCTTGTCCTTCCCACAGCACTTGCAACGATTCCTAAGCGGGGAGTAGCCCCGTGGACTAGTCTTGCAAATGCTATGGCCTGCTATCACCAGCGAAAGAAAAGAGCTCCGTCCTGCACCAGCGACAGTGGTTGCCATGTGCAGTTGAATGTATCTGCGTTCGTTGCCAGATATTCGAGACGTAAACGTCTCTTCAATCTGTCAACGAAGTGGCGCTTAAGTGCGTGTGCGTGGTGTTGTGGGTCAGTGTTCTGATTCCCATCTTCGACTCTCATATAGTACAGGTGAATTGTAGATTTGGCCAGTGTCAACACAAAGCTAGTCAAACAATTCACCCGACTACAAATCTTTGGTCCCCATAAAAACGATGTCCTAGTAATGCCGAAATTCGGGTGGATCAACTGACACATATCGCGCACGTGATCCATTAGACCCTGCAAAGCCGGACAAGTGAAGAACCTGTGAAACAGGGTGCCTTCACCAGCACAAACTGTGCAAATCCTCTGAACCCGCCGGTAAATATGTGACAACTGATTAGGATGCACAAGACTGTGATGCAACAATTTGAATGCTACATCAGCATCTTTGTAATTAGAAGGATAACTGTAGACTACTCTGCAAGTTATCCCTCCCATCACGCCCATATTCACCCGGAGGTGTGTTCACCATCTGTTGTATCCTGTATACTCCGGAGGTCTTATTGACATAAGCACGTCACGGAGCACACGTGTTGTAAGTGTCCTGAAAGGTGTGTGTGGTGGTCTGTTCAGAACGAAAGCATCTTCCAACTTAGTGCCAGGGTCACTGGTCCCAAGTTGGCGAAATTTCTCCCGCGCAGAAGCAGCCAGGTCGTGTAGTTGTGCAGTGTTAGTGTTTATTCGACAGTATCCAGAGATATTAATAATAGCTCCGAGAACCGTCAGTGTATGTGTGTCAGCTTCAAAACCCCAAGCATTACTGAACACTGAATCTATTAATTCAGGATTAGACCTGATTGGAATCGACGCGAATTGCGTGTACCGTAGAGCATTCCACTGAAGGTGAAATGCTGGCCTGATTCTGCCCCAGGTCTGAATCATTGAGATTAGATCCTGTGGCCAGTCACGAGGATAAGCTGATCAAACAGAGAGTAGGTAGTAATACTCCCCTATGCCGATCCCTCCCAGTACATTCACCCACAGTTGAGAAATCAAGCTGTCTCTCTGGCAAAACACTCTTTGGAATGCACGCACTTGGAGACACCTTGATTTCACAACCAAGTTAGTGAGACCTAATCCACCTATCTTGACTGGCAGACAGAGCGTGCTTTCAGCAACCCATCGTCTTCCGCACCAAAAGGCGTCTATCGCTTTTGCTTGCAGAATACCTACAAAGCCTTCATCAAACGTCTCAGACTTTAGCAGATGAACAATGGACGAGGTAATCAAATAGTTTACCACGACTGACCTACCCATTAAGGATAATGGAAACAATCGACTACGCCATGAGTTTACAGCTCTAGAGAGTTTCTCAATAGCGATGCGGCTATTATTTGACTTACTCTGGCGTCCGATATGCACACCTAAATACTTCAGGCAAGTATTAGTCCATTGGATGTTCAGTGGAGTATCTGTACGATCTCTCCACCTTCCACACCACAAGCCTTGACTCTTACTAAGGTTGATTTTAGCGCCCGCTATACGTTCGAACTGTTCGAAAACAGCACGAGCGACCGGAAAAGCTTGATCTCCTGTCACGAAAATAGACAGATCATCCGCATACGCCAACATAAGAGGCCTCACATTGGTATATGGTAGACGAACCGCATACTGTCCGAGCATTCGACGAAGATTCACCAGTAGCGGCTCCAACGAAAGATCATAAAGCATACCTGACAGCGGACAGCCCTGTCTGATACCTCGATGAAACGAGATAGGAACCAGAACTTTTCCTTGATGCTTATTCAAAATTGCTGAATCTCTGTACAGTTTCCCGACGATATCGAGCCACCTAGGCGGAAACCCAAATGCCTCGAGAGCAGTCAAGAGATACTCATGCGAGACGCTATCAAAAGCCTTTTGTTGGGTTAATGAAATCATGGCCATTTGCGCACCTGTCTGTTCATGGTAGGCAAACAAATGCTTGGCTACCGCGATGTTGTCGTAGATACTACGACCAGGTATACATTGGGACTGTTCCGGGTGTATTACCGAAGCATTCACTGAGCGGAGTATCGCCCCTAATGCTTTGCAGACGATTTTGTAGTCTACATTGCATAGGGTTACTGGCCTCCAGTTCCCCATCCTCTGCAAATCTCCCTTCTTTGGAATCAAACGCATAACAGATCTCCTCCAACTAGAAGGAAGGTCTGAATGTATCTCAACCGCCGAATTGAAGACTTCCAAAAGGTCAGGAATTAATAAATCCCTGAAACGAATGAAGAATTCTGGAGTCAAGCCGTCATAACCAGGTGAAGTGTGTCGCCTTAGATCCTTTGTCGCAGCAATCATATCCTCCAATGTGATTACCGTATCCAGGAGCTCCTTACTGTCTTCAGAGAAAGTGGGAATATTCTCAAGAAATTCATGAGTGGTCGAGGATGTTGTCGACGTCGATTCAGAGTAGAGACTACTGTAGTAGTCTCGAATATATTCTGATAGCTGTTGTCCGTTGAGTACTTGTCCAGATTCATCAATTATCGATTCGACCTCACAAGAAGCAGTACGACGTCTAGTCGCCTGAAAGAAGTACTCGGTTGGAGAATCGCCTTCTCTCAGCCAGCGCGATTGGCCGCGCAGCACAAACTCCAAGCTGTGCTTGTAAGTCTGTGTCGCCAAGCGTTCCTTTATTCCATTGAAATAAAGAATCAACCCCGGCTGAGTTGGGAGAAGGGCTGTCACCCGAGAGACATCGGCCGACAAGCTAGAAGCTTGATAGCCACTACGATTGAAACTCGTCTCGATAAAAGACCGAATCTGGAGCTTTCCAACATCCCACCATTGACTAATAAAAGGAAAGTCAGCTTTTCCTCTCTTGCTAATCGTGCCAGAAATCACTGAACTCATTGATGAACTGCTCGGAATTCAACAAACAGTTGTTGAATATCCAGTATGCAGTTCGTCTTTAAACTAGAGTGCTGGTCGCCACGACAAGAAGATGATCACTAATCGAACACACTTCATGAGTGACACCAACGAAATGTTCTAGTATTCCAGGTGAGACGTAAAGTCTATCAATTCTAGGCTCCAGAAGAGACTTCCATGGATATTTCGCGAGACACTCGTGTATGATCTAGTCGTAGGATGCATCCAACGATAGATATCCACGAGTCTGAAAACACCGACAAAATTCCTCAATCGAGTAGCATTGACAGAGTTGAACTCAACTCCACAGTGCCGATCCATTGATGGATTCAGAGTGCAGTTGAAATCACCACAGAGGACAGTTTCGTCATTAAAATTCACCAGACAGGACTGAACACTATCAAGAACTTGTCTTGTAATGTTCTTGTCATGAGGAAGGTACACGTTTACTACCTTTATATGTTTGTCTTGAACGACAAAGTCCAAGGAAGATGCGAAGCCTGGGAAGATATCTGTATATACAGAAGACGATAGTGTAAATTTGTTGGATACAATGATTGCCACCCCGGAGCCTCGGCGAGGCGCAGGTGTGGCAAACATTGCATAGCCAGTGTATAAATAAGCATAGCGCTCAAGTTGCGTATACGTGTCTTGAGTGAAATTAGTCTCCTGCAGAAGTGTAATGTCTATATCGAACATTTTGACATGTGCGATACTACTGTGTAGTCTTGTATGAGCACTTAAACCCCCGGTGTTAAGAGAGCCTATCTTACACATTCAAAGAGATAAGAAGCTCAAACGATGATGGCACGACGTCTACGGACGAGGAGAATCGGCCAAGCCATGCTCCTGAATCAGCTCCTCCACCCTCCTATGGAGACGATCCAAGCGAGCTACATCGTTGTACTTCCCCCTTTTCTTCGACTCCTGTTGCAGGCGTAGAAGTTGAGGAAGTAAGAACTCTGGCCTCTCCAGATCCCGTACAAGAATACTCCAGATTTTACCTGAATTCTTCTTGTACTGGAGCTGTCCAAGAATGCTGCGAATTTTCTCCCTAGGAAGGGTTTCCATACCCTTCGAGACTTCAAATTGGCTACCAGTCGAAATGGCGCTACCACACGACTCGTAGCCACTGAAGCTCGAGAGACCAGTTTCATCCAACCCGGTCATATCACAGTCCGAAGCTGTTCGAGAGATGCTTCCGCCTCTCTCACAACAACCTTCGAACCGCGAGCTCCACTATCGTCCTCCTCCGAGTGGGGCCGTTTTGGAGCGACTGGATTTGCTGGCTCTGGAGGAGGCAGCATCGCCCGGTGCACCTTTGTCTTCCTCCTCCTCGTCCTCTTTTTCTTGCCTAAATGGCTATTCGACTCCTCGTCAGAAGTAGCCGTGTTTTCACGTGCCGACGTGGCGCCGTTTACAGCCATAACTATTTTTGCCACTAAAATAACTTCAGGCACCTTAACCACTGGCTGCTCCAAAATAGCAGGTTGAGTGCCGGCCGAAGGCTCCTTCTCCAGATCCACTACTGTAGTAGTGGCTTCCTTCGAGGGAACCCTCGGTTCGGCCTTCTTCCCGGTTCTCCTGGGGCAGTCAGCAATAAAATGCCCTACCAAATGGCAAGCATGGCATTTTGCTTCGGTGCTCACGTCTATCCAGTACCTCGAGCCGGAAATGCTCAAGTTGAAGCCTCTTGGAAGCGTACATCCCTTATTTAAAGTAATGGACGCCTCCCGGCTAGTACCGAAGATACCCCGCCCGAGACCCTCGTCCCCAATTTTAATTGGAATGGCGCGAACGCCGCCATGAACCTTCCCAAATCTCCCCAAGAAATTTAGGAGGTCTTCATGACTGACGCGCATAGGGACCCGTGAAAACACGACCTTCGTGGGCTTTTCCCTGAGTGGGAACGACACAAGGTGCCTACCATCCACCTCGATGCCCCAGCTATTACTCCCATGGAGAATAGCTCCTCACGAGAGATGATCTTGAAGATCGCCTTCAGGTATGCGCTCTGAGGACATCTATTGATGTGCTCGAGCTGCATACCGTAGCTCTCATCCTGCCATCTCCCGTCGAAAAAAGCCTGTAGACCCGCACCGGTCTTAGGCCGAGGCTTACCTGCGTCCAATGGGGCTGGACGAGGAGTGATGCCCTTTCCTATAATTTTGATAGATGACTCCCTATTGGAACTGCTTCTTACCTGTGCATATGATACACCTAATATAATAGGGAAGAATCGTTGTTCTGCTGCTGGTCTTGCTGGTTCTGGTTGTTGCTTTGAGGTGCTTGCCTTCTTTGAGGAAAGCGGTGGCCTCATCACTACATAGGTTGCCTTTGGCGCTGAATCCGAAGCCATTTTAACAACGTCCTTCGGCGTAGGATGTTGTCCCAAGCTCAAAGGCGTCGCTTGAGCTTTCGTCAAAGATGCAGCTACCGATGCTGCAGAAATAGCTGTACTGTCCGGGGCTGATGCTCCAGGTTTTTCAGGGACAGCGGCTTCTGTACTTCCTGGAATCTTCTCCGACGGAGTTGGCTCCAGTTTCTTGGCCTCTTCAGTAGGGCCCTTGATGGCCTTTTCTGTGGGCCATTTTATAATTTTTTTTGAAGAAGAGGAAGAAGCCTTTGCATTCTTCTTCCTCCTTCCGTTTAGTTTGAGGGGATCATCACTCCCCCCAGAATCGCTGCTGCTCATTTGAGTACGGCAGCAAAGGCTTTGCTTTTATTTATAAATTTTTATTTAATTTTTTTATTAATTTATTAACTTTAATACCTTAATTTAATTAATTTAATTTTTCGTAGATTTTTCCTCTCGAAATCAATTCAATACACTAAATTTGTTCAAGGTTGCCATGTTGCCATGGGAACGACCGAAATAATTTAAAAATCCCAACGTGTCACATAATTTATTCTTTTTTAGTAATTAATTTATTAATATTTTAACAGTTCTTTTTAAATATTTTTTCACCAAACACACTGCACATAAAACACTCAATTCCAATATAAGATTTGGTCACATTTCCGGGATTTTCGCTACTGTTCTTCACTGTTTATAATTATTTTTTCTGTAAGCTCTGAATTGACACGTCTGTTCTTTAGGAAAATAATAATAATACTTTATTTGGTGCCGTACTGAAGATTACAACATCTAATATTAGTACTACTCAAGGAAATATGTAGAAGTAACTAAATAAAATGAAATAAAATAAAAATAAAAAATAAAAATATAGAAAACTTCACAAAAATATAGAAAACTTCATAAAAGTATAGAAAACTTCAGTTCAATTCTTAAATATACTAAACTACTAAACTATCTGTATTAAGATTTAAGAAATACTACTGCTATTCTAAAATATGAAGGCCATTTCCAAACTATAAGTCCTGTAATAACTTGGCAAATTCCCTGCTGGACCCAATGCGCTGAACATTACTTGGAAGAAAGTTCCACTTGCGGATAGTCTGGACAAAGTAAGAACGGTCACCATATCGAGAGGCACACCTCGGAACAACAAGTTGTAGATTTCTGGCGGCCTGCAGGAAGTGCAGTTTCTCATACAGATACATTGCGGTTTTTCCCATAATTCGCTTATGTAAGAATATTAGTCTACGATGATCAAGATAAGTCTCAATCGAGGTTCCAAGAAGTGATGCTGCGTATTCAGATACATGAGCGTACCGCGGAAATTTCTAAATGTAGCGCACCATATCATTAAAAGCCACTACCAGTTTTCTCCGACATACAGAATCAAGCCCACTGTAAACGAGACTACCATAGGTAAAATGAGGCATAACAAGCGTTAGGGCTAATTTTTTACGAAGGCATTTTGGTTGACAGCTAGAGCTAATCCACAACTGGCGCAGACTGCCATATATTTTCCCCAACACTTGAGTGGTATAGTTACAGCAGTTGAACTTTGAGTTAAATTGAATGCCTAAGTTCTTTATGGAATCAACATATTCTAATATCATATTGCTGAGCATAACCGGTGGGATATCAGATTTTTCGATAACTCCTCTATACACAGCTAAGCAATTTGATTTTGATGGGTTGGGTAACAAATTATTGTCTAGTGACCAATTGTGTATTCGCTGCAGATCCTCATTAATGCGACACAAACAATCTTCCATTAGTCCGATTGGCCTACTAAGGTATAGTTGAACATCATCAGCATACAGATGTATAGATGAATTCTTTACAATCTGTGGAAGGTCATTTATATATAGGCTGAATAAGAGTGGACCAAGAACTGATCCTTGAGGAACACCAGAATGAAGGAAAGATGGAGTAGAACGAGAACCTCGTACCACTACAATCTGGCAGCGATTTGAAAAAAAGCTGCCAATTAATTTTATAGCTGATGATGAAAAATGAAAACTATTGGATAGTTTAGGAAGTAAATTAGAATGATCAACAGAATCAAATGCCTTAGAGAAGTCGAATAAAACTATAATTGATAGGTGGTCATTGTCGAGAGCCTCGTGAGTATCTGTTACTACTTTTAGTAGTGCTGTCTCACAACTACGCTTTGGCCGAAAACCTGATTGCCACGGCGATAGCATGTTGTAAGCCCCAATATGACCCATATCTTGCCTATACATAATTTTCTCCAACACCTTAGCAAGGTAATTCAGCAGGCTAATAGGTCGAAAATCATTTAGTTGTGAGGAAGAGGTCTTTTTAGGTATTAGAACCACTAGAGCCTGCTTTCAAATGGTTGGAAATTGGGAGGTGGTGAGACACGAATTAATGACATGCATCAGCGGGCTGCATATATAAGGAGCTAGTAGTTTAATAAATTCTGGAGGTAAGACATCAATGCCAGTGGCATTGGACTTTGTTGAATACATGTGCTCAAGATTTCATGATGATCAACGCAGTAGAAAGCGAACCCCTCTGATGAGCTATCTGGAAATATACCACTTTGAACATGCTGAGTTGAGGCCACCGAGCTAAAGAAGCTGTTCAATGCGTTAGGATCGACATTCACTTCCGGTGGTGTACGCCCATATATTCCCAAATTACGCATGTTTTTCCATAGAGTTTTCGCAGGCAAGTTTGCATTTAACTTATTGCAAAGAAAAGAGCGCTTAGAAGCACGAATCATAGACGATACTTTATTATGCACAATTTTGTATCTATTAAATGCAGCTAAGTCGCGTACCCTTCTTTTGTGTTGCCTATAGAGAAAATCACGCTCTGCCATTAGGTAATGAATGTCTCGGGTGATCAGTAGATAAGCTATGGGGGCACCAGACCACTTTTTTAAGCCTCCAGGATTTCGCCACAGATGCCGCCACCGTCGCTAGGTGGTTTGAGTCCGTGCTTAATGTAGATTTGTGTCTTGGTTGTATTGGTTTGGGTCTCGACTGCGTCCTAGCGGGATTAACCGGTACTACCGGGATATGTCATTTGGTCTTGACTGCACCCTAGCGGCATTAGCCGGTACTACCAGCATGCTCCCGTACTACGGTTGTCTTAGATAGATATGTGTTGCGCCTAAATGTACGCTTTTGGTTTCATTGAGTCTCGACTGCTCCATAGCGGGATTAATCGGTACTACCGGGATGTGTGGTTTGTGCTTTGGATACACCATTGTGCCTTGGATGCACCACTGTGTCTTGGGTGCACCATTGAGTCTTGGATGTTGGGGATACGAGATCATTTTGGGGATACGAGATCACTTTCAGCACTCTCCAGCATAGGGAAATAGCATAGGATTTCGATTTTGTTGCTGGAGTTCGCTTATTTTTCATCTCGAATTTTGGGGATACGAGATCATTTTGGGGATACGAGATCAGTTTCAGCACTCTCCAGCATAGGGAAATAGCATAGGATTTCGATTTTGTTGCTGGAGTTCGCTTATTTTTCACTCGACTTTTGGGGATACGAGATCATTTTGGGGATACGAGATCACTTTCAGCACTCTCCAGCATAGGGAAATAGCATAGGATTTCGACCTTGTTGCTGCAGTTCGCTTATTTTTCATCTCGGACTCGTAGCTTCTAAGTTGACATAAAGTTTTTCATCTCGAGTTTTGGGGATACGAGATCACTTTGGGTATACGAGATCAGTTTCAGCACTCTCCAGCATAGGATTTCGATTTTGTTGCTGGAGTTCGCTTATTTTTCACTCGAATTTTGGGGATACGAGATCATTTTGGGGATACGAGATTACTTTCAGCACTCTCCAGCATAGGGAATTAACATAGGATTTCGATTTTGTTTCTGGAGTTCGCTTATTTTCCATCTCGGACTCGTAGCCTCTAAGTTGACATATAAAGTTTTTCATCTCGAGTTTTGGAGATACGAGATCACTTTGGGGATACGAGATCAGTTTCAGCACTCTCCAGCATAGGGAAATAGCATAGGATTTCGATTTTGTTGCTGCAGTTCGCTTATTTTTCATCTCGAATTTTGGGGATACGAGATCATTTTGGGGATACGAGATCACTTTCAGCACTCTCCAGCATAGGGAAATAGCATAGGATTTCGATCTTGTTGCTGGAGTTCGCTTATTTTTCATCTCGGACTCGTAGCTTCTAAGTTGACATTAAGTTTTTCATCTTGAGTTTTGGGGATACGAAATCAATTTGGGGATACGAGATCACTCTTAGCACTCTCCAGCATAGGAAAATAGCATAGGTCTTTGATTTTGTTTCTGGAGCTCGCTTATTTGTCATCTCAGAGATCGTAGCTATAAATATTTGTGAAGTGGTGGGAATCTGTATTGGTGGAGGTTGCTGGTTAAGTTTGATCTGGTCTTGGAGGCTACAATTTGACCTTGAGGTACCCCCTCCTGTGTCTGGGTGCTGGGGGTTGGCTGAGAGCTTTAGTGGCAATATATAATACTATGACTAGGACTGCCTTAGGTGTCTTGGACTGGGCTATGTTACCTGTACCAAGGCTTGGGTAGAATGTGTATTAAGTAATGATGTGAAATACCCCAACCGAATTTATATCGGGGCTGTATACTTGTCAGCTTGAATTTGGTTTTAGCTGTTTACTTTAGTATGAGTGCCTGTGGTATGTTGGGCTGGGCTACTTGGTGGCTGAGGAAACGTCATCTAAGGCGTGGGTGGATGTGTGCAGCTGTGTATTTATGCAGATAATAAATGTGAAATTCCCTTAGAAAATTAGTGTAATAAGTATTAATACTAATTCATATTTTTGTTCATGTCAATAGTATTAGTACTAGGGGTAAAATTTTCATCAGAAATCCTCTACTTGAGATATGAGCGATCTTACCTTCTCAGGTGTAATTAATATTAGTAGCTGAAAAACAAAAAACAACAACAACAACTGTAATCGAAGTTGTGGCAAAGCTGATTGGAGCGCATGTTGGTAGATATGTTCACTTAGATAAGTAATGGAAATTAGTAAATGCCTAATTTTGCTCTTCAGGTGGAATGCTTCTAATTTGATTCCTTGCATAAACAAATTCGCACAGTCCAGTAAAGTAAACAAATTCGCGCTCGAATAATGTAAACAAATTCGCACAGCAGCCGAGTAAAGTAAACAAATTGAGCGATTTATATTTTTTAATGTAAGATTCCCAATTACTTTAGCTGAAAACAACAACTGATATTAATCTGTAGGATATGATGTCTTAGATGAGTAGTGGAACTTATAATTGAAAAATTTCTTTTGCTGAAAAAAAGCAACAACAACAACTATAACGTAAGTTGTGGATTAAAAATCTTTTATAAACAAGAGTGATCATGCTATGATATTCGATATCTAAAAATAGATCACGGCTGCTTGGCATGTTAAGAAACATGAAATAATGGAAATTAAAGTCTTATCAGAAAATTTTCGATGTAGGGATGTGTGTATTGCAAAGTCTTAGGTTTTATGAAAAAATTGTTTTTTTATTTTCAACAAAATTTCTTTTTGGGTGGGTTAAATTTAAAACTTTGATGACCTATGATATCAATGTGAGGTGATACTAATATAGTATGATATGTTTGCTTAGATGAATAGTGAAAGTTGTATGGGTACAGTAAAAGACTTCTCATCAAATTTTTGGTGATAAGCTGTAATGGCATGACCAGTGTTGCCACACGAAATCTTTCTAGAGTACCTTGTTAGCCTAGCCTGAAAGTGTCCATAGTGAAGATCGTAGTAGGGGGTTTAGAGTAGGTACTGTAAGTTATGTATTAAGTTAAAAGTTTTGATGTATGGTATTTGGTATTTATCTCCTCGAAATGGTGTTGTATCAGGAAGGTCGGAAAAAAGTTGATAATGCTTCAAGTTCAATAGTGAAGACCTCGATGTTGAGAGTGGGTATTTGGAATGATATAATTCTAGTAGGATATGGAAGTATTATTTATTCATCTTTAAATCTTACCTTGAAAGTAGGTTGGGAGTTGATTAAATTAAAAGTTTTAATGAAAGAAGGTTGAGTTATTATATTAATATAGTATAATATGTTGCCTTAGATGAGTACTTGAGAGCTGTGAGTAATATGTGGAATATGTTGTAGTTGAGTAGTGAAAGTTGAAAATATAGGATTTCCAATTTCTCTACTGAAAAACAACAACAACTGTAAATAATATATACCAAATCAATTTTTCGCACAATATTTATCCACATCAAATTCATTATCTATTTTTATATCTTAAGTTATAAACTTTTTTCTCTGTATTTCACATCCAAAAAGCGATCCAGGGCAAATGTCTGTGTTAGGCTATGAGAGTTCGGCAGCAAAATCCCATGATATATCTTATCATCTGTCTTGCTCTAACACATTAGGAAGCTTTAGTGAACATCTCACTCGGGACTTGGTGATATACTTCCTAGCTGTGGATATGTATGTATGTAACACTGAGATGAATTAATGTAATATTGTGTAGTGTAAAAGAAAAACTTTCATGGGTGATATGGGGATTGAATCGATGTATGTTATGCACTAGATTGGTACTATATGTCCTTATTTGATTGAAGCAAAATAGTTTCACGACTACCTTACCAAGATTTAAATATAGTTGAAATTCATAAAAATGTTGAATCGATGTCAAGAACATGTTAATACTTGTTTTGAGCACGAGCAGTGGAAATCGTGATCATTGCAGCATGTTATGAAATTCAATATCTAAAAATAGACCACATGAAGGTTATTGGAGTGGAGAAGTGATAGATATCAGCATGACGTCATCTTGGTTTTGCTGTTTTCAAGTGCTGCACCTAAATAAGTTTTCTTAGCAGGGAAGTTGTAGATATCAGCATCAATCGAATTTCACAACATAACATCACCATGAACAGATTCTAGAAGATATCAGTGGGGGTTCTTGGTTAAAAAGCTTTTACAGGATTCGAGTACAAACGCCATTTCTTGAGTAAAGTTCCCTAGCGATATTAGCCGGTACTACCAGCATGTCTTGCTTTTGCTGTTTTCTTTTATTAGCGGGGAGGTTGTAAATATCAGAATGACGTCATCTTGGTTTTGCTGTTTTCAAGTGGTGTGCCTAAATAAGTTTTCTTAGTGGGGAAGTTGTAGATATCAACATCATTCGAATTTCACAACATGATATCACCTTGGCTTGATGTTTTCTTAGCATATTATTATTATTGGGTCTTGGGGGTGCGTGCATTGAAAAGTCACAGTTGCTCTTTCGAGTGCAAACACCATTTCTTGAGCAAGGTCCCCTGGTGGCATTAGCCGGTACTACATCATCTCGGGCTGGCATTTGCTGGTACTACCTATGTTGTTCATCTCGGGTTCGGGGATACGATATCACTTACAGCACTCACCAGCATTGGGAAATAGCATAGGATTTCGATATTTCTCGAGTAAGGTTACCTAGCGGCATTAGCCGGAACTACTAGCATGCCTTGGTTTTGCTGTTTTCTTTTATTAGCGGGGAAGTGCTAGATATCAGCATGGCGTCATCTTGGTTTTGCTGTTTCCAAGTGCTGTTGTAGATATCAGCATCATTTGAATTTCACAACATGATATCACCTTGGCTTGATGTTTTCTTAGCAAATTATTATTATTATTATTATTGGGTCCTGCGGGTGCATGTATTGAAAAGTCACAGTTGCTTTTTCGAGTGCAAACACCAATTCTTGAGCAAGGTCCCCTGGTGCCATTTGCTGGTACTACCTATGTTGTTCATCTCGGGCTTGGGGATACGATATCACTTACAGCACTCACCAGCATAGGATTTCGATATTTCTCGAGTAAGGTTACCTAGCGGCATTAGCCGGAACTACTAGCATGCCTTGGTGAAAAGGTTTAGGCTTTATGAAAAATTGTTTACTAATTCGTGGCGAAAAAAGTTGGAAAAGTCCATCTATAAAATCTTGCAAATATTTCTATTAAATTAATTCACCTCAATGTTTTTAAATGTACTTTACTAGCAAAAAATTAAAGCTGTTATCAGAGCTGTTTTAAATCTGTTAATCTGTTATCAGAGCTGTTTTGAAAGCTGTTAAGCTGTTATCAGAGCTGTTTAAAAGCTGTTAAGCTGTTATCAGAGCTGTTTTAAAAGCTGCTAAGCTGTTATCAGAGCTATTTGAAAAGCTGTTAAGCTGTTATCAGAGCTGTTTAAAAGCTGTTAAGCTGTTATCAGAGCTGTTTTAAAAGCTTTTAGGCTGTTATCAGAGCTGTTTGAAAAGCTGTTAAGCTGTTTGAAAAGCTGTTAAGCTGTTTGAAAAGCTGTTAAGCTGTTATCAGAGCTGTTTAAAAGCTGTTAAGCTGTTATCAGAGCTGTTTTAAAAGCTGTTAAGCTGTTATCAGAGCTGTTATCAGAGCTGTTTGAAAAGCTCTTAAGCTGTTATCAGAGCTGTTTGAAAAGCTGTTTATCTGTTATCAGTTGAATAAAAAGAAGGCCATATATAAAATATCATTTATTAAAAATTAAAAAGTATTAACATATAACTCTTAGTGTATCATTCTATTTCACATCTTATAATCCTATGGGACCGAGCTGTAATCTCGATGTTAGATGTAATCAAAATTTCCTCTGTCTGTCGTTGAAATCAACATCTGCCTACAGCGCAAGTTTCCATGATCCTTTATGAGCTCTCCAAGTATACAAAATGAGAATTTCTAGTGCTTAGTTAAATCGCACGTCTTAAGGCATGCTTCGAAATTACTTTGTGTTTGATAGAATTTATATAGCCGCACAACTTCTTTTAGGCATCTAGCAACACCACAACATTCACATGTATCTGGTCCATCCGTTGAATCATCACTTGACCAAGGGCAGCTTATATAGTGCTCACCAAATTTTGAGTCAACTTTTTCAATATTTTCATATAATTTTAAAAAGTTATAGCATTCTTGGATTTGTTTCTTATGCTCATCAAGTAAGATGTTATTATATTCTCTTAAAAACTCCTCTATATCCATCTTAACAGTCCAACATTCGGGAGGACACTAACCACTAACCAAATTCTCATGCAATTTTCTTTTCCCTTTTTAGATTTTGTGTAGAACATAACAGATTCTTATAAATTGCCTCCTACCTGGTAGATTTTAGATAGAATATACTGTTGCCAAATTCTTATAAAATTTTGTTTGCCACTATCTATTTTTAGATATTATAGAATATGCTTTCATCTAGAACAGATTGGAGAAATTGGTTCTCGGCTTCGTTTTGGAGACATTAATTTTTAAAATCGCTATATACTCTAACTAACTTTTTCTAACAGAAATTTATATCCCGATTTTTTATATAGAACATGTGGATTTATATAAGGCTTACACATCATTTTGTTTTGAACATACTGTTACCAGATTCTAATAAAATTATCTTTGTCTGTTAGATTTTGTATGGAACATACTGTTACCGGATCCTTACCAGATTCTTATAAAATTTTCTTCCGCTTGTTAGATTTTGTACCGAACATACTATTACCACATTCTTATACAATTTTCTTCTACATTTTAAATTGTGAACTGAAGATGTTACCAGATTCTTATAAAATCTTCTTCTGATTATTAGATTTTGTATAGAACAAACTGCCACCAAATTTGTATAGCCTTTCATTTTGCTGCTATCTATTTTCAGATATTATAGAATGTGATTTCTTCTAGAACATATGAATTTATATAAGGTTTATATACGGTTTATATAAGGTTTATAAGGAAATGCAGTTACCAGATTCTTGTAAAATTTTCTTCCGCCTGTAAGATTATGTATGGAACATACAGTTACCAGAAATCTTCTTCTTTACTGTTTACTCACAGTTAATTATAATCTTCCATACAACTTGCAATACTCATCAGCCAAGGGATTTATTGACAAGTCTTGTTTATTCACTTTCATTAATAGTAAGAAAAATTAGGCCCACCACACCAATATTCCGAAGATAAAATTACCATATTCTTATCGAAGCTGAATCATGGTCAAATTGTAGCCTCTAAGTCTCGACACTGCTGGTTTTAGAAGGTTACCCAAGAGCAGACACTTTCGGTTTCAAAGGTAAAGGTGACGTCAGAGATCGAGGACAAATTGCTGCCACCAAGACCACGTGTCAAATACATATAAATAATAGTTTCATAACTTGTTTTTCAGTTGATGTTTTGCTCTTTGCCCAAACAGACCGCTATTAGCAAGCTAATTACGTAATAATTTCAACATGAGTTCTAAGGATACTACAAACCTTCTAAAGCCTACGGATGAAAGTCGTAAAGAATATTCATATAAGGCTCAGTCTACATCTATGAAATCATTGCTCTCTAAAAATAAGGAAGAAAGCTTTTCATCCAAAAACGAGTCGACTGTGCCCTACCAACAGCAGATCGCAAAAAGTAAAGACGGAGAGATGTTATTTGTGAAAATGGTGCACAAGCAACCTTCTAAAGCCATCTTGGTCTAAAGGCATAAGGAATATTCATTATAAGGATCAGTCTATATCTTTGAAATCTTGGCTTTCCTGAACTAAAGAAAAAAGACCTTAGACTTAAGCTATAATGTAATTAAAACAAATTATTTCAATAAATGGCATTATAAACATAATACAATTTTTATTTACAATGCATATTTTAGACTATACTTAATATATTTTCTGTGGCACACGTCGCTTAAGAGAGATAATTGAAGCAAAAATGATTATTACTGACATCGGGTGTCACTTTCAATCAAATTTGTTGTTTGCAGATTAAGTGAGCCTACTTTCCTTATGTAATCCATTGGTATCCTTTTGGTATATATCATGAACCTTTCTTAATCATAATATGTGATTTTTTCAGATGTGGCTGCTCAAACCACTTATTTTGACTAGACTTAATAAATATAGAGAAAAAAGTTTATAACTTAAGATATAAAAATGGATAATGAATTTGATGTGGATAAATATTGTGTGAAAAATTGATTTGGTATATATTATTTACAGTTGTTGTTGTTTTTCAGTAGAGAAATTGGAAATCTTATATTTTCAACATTCACAACTCATCTACAACATATTCCACATATTACTCACAGCTCTCAAGTACTCATCTAAGGCAACATATTATACTATATTAATATAATAACTCAACCTTCTTTCATTAAAACTTTTAATTTAATCAACTCCCAACCTTCTGTCATGGTAAGATTTAAAGATAAATAAATAATACTTCCATATCCTACTAGAATTATATCATTCCAAATACCCACTCTCAACATCGAGGTCTTCACTATTGAACTTGAAGCATTATCAACTTTTTTCCGACCTTCCTGATACAACACCATTTCGAGGAGATAAATACCAAATACCATACATCAAAACTTTTAACTTAATACATAACTTACAGTACCTACTCTAAACCCCCTACTACGATCTTCACTATGGACACTTTCAGGCTAGGCTAACAAGGTACTCTAGAAAGATTTCGTGTGGTAACACTGGTCATGCCATTACAGCTTATCACCAAAAATTTGATGAGAAGTCTTTTACTGTACCCATACAACTTTCACTACTCATCTAAGCAAACATATCATACTATATTAGTATCACCTCACATTGATATCATAGGTCATCAAAGTTTTAAATTTAACCCACCCAAAAAGAAATTTTATTGAAAATAAAAAAACAATTTTTTCATAAAACCTAAGACTTTGCAATACACACATCCCTACATCGAAAATTTTCTGATAAGACTTTAATTTCCATTATTTCATGTTTCTTAACATGCCAAGCAGCCGTGATCTATTTTTAGATATCGAATATCATAGCATGATCACTCTTGTTTATAAAAGATTTTTAATCCACAACTTACGTTATAGTTGTTGTTGTTGCTTTTTTTCAGCAAAAGAAATTTTTCAATTATAAGTTCCACTACTCATCTAAGACATCATATCCTACAGATTAATATCAGTTGTTGTTTTCAGCTAAAGTAATTGGGAATCTTACAATAAAAAATATAAATCGCTCAATTTGTTTACTTTACTCGGCTGCTGTGCGAATTTGTTTACATTATTCGAGCGCGAGTTTGTTTACTTTACTGGACTGTGCGAATTTGTTTATGCAAGGAATCAAATTAGAAGCATTCCACATGAAGAGCAAAATTAGGCATTTACAAATTTCCATTACTTATCTAAGTGAACATATCTACCAACATTCGCTCCAATCAGCTTTGCCTGATCTATTTTTAGATGTATCATCACATGGCGCAATGTTTATAAAAGACACCTACAGATTAAGATCATCAAATCTTTAATCTACAACTTCGATTACAGTTGTTGTTGTTGTTTTTTGTTTTTCAGCTACTAATATTAATTACACCTGAGAAGGTAAGATCGCTCATATCTCAAGTAGAGGATTTCTGATGAAAATTTTACCCCTAGTACTAATACTATTGACATGAACAAAAATATGAATTAGTATTAATACTTATTACACTAATTTTCTAAGGGAATTTCACATTTATTATCTGCATAAATACACAGCTGCACACATCCACCCACGCCTTAGATGACGTTTCCTCAGCCACCAAGTAGCCCAGCCCAACATACCACAGGCACTCATACTAAAGTAAACAGCTAAAACCAAATTCAAGCTGACAAGTATACAGCCCCGATATAAATTCGGTTGGGGTATTTCACATCATTACTTAATACACATTCTACCCAAGCCTTGGTACAGGTAACATAGCCCAGTCCAAGACACCTAAGGCAGTCCTAGTCATAGTATTATATATTGCCACTAAAGCTCTCAGCCAACCCCCAGCACCCAGACACAGGAGGGGGCACCTCAAGGTCAAATTGTAGCCTCCAAGACCAGATCAAACTTAACCAGCAACCTCCACCAATACAGATTCCCACCACTTCACAAATATTTATAGCTACGATCTCTGAGATGACAAATAAGCGAGCTCCAGAAACAAAATCAAAGAACTATGCTATTTTCCTATGCTGGAGAGTGCTAAGAGTGATCTCGTATCCCCAAATTGATTTCGTATCCCCAAAACTCAAGATGAAAAACTTAATGTCAACTTAGAAGCTACGAGTCCGAGATGAAAAATAAGCGAACTCCAGCAACAAGATCGAAATCCTATGCTATTTCCATATGCTGGAGAGTGCTGAAAGTGATCTCGTATCCCCAAAATGATCTCGTATCCCCAAAATTCGAGATGAAAAATAAGCGAACTGCAGCAACAAAATCGAAATCCTATGCTATTTCCCTATGCTGGAGAGTGCTGAAACTGATCTCGTATCCCCAAAGTGATCTCGTATCCCCAAAACTCGAGATGAAAAACTTTATGTCAACTTAGAGGCTACGAGTCCGAGATGGAAAATAAGCGAACTCCAGAAACAAAATCGAAATCCTATGTTAATTCCCTATGCTGGAGAGTGCTGAAAGTAATCTCGTATCCCCAAAATGATCTCGTATCCCCAAAATTCGAGTGAAAAATAAGCGAACTCCAGCAACAAAATCGAAATCCTATGCTGGAGAGTGCTGAAAGTGATCTCGTATCCCCAAAATGATCTCGTATCCCCAAAATTCGAGATGAAAAATACGCGAACTCCAGCAACAAAATCGAAATCCTATGCTATTTCCCTATGCTGGAGAATGCTGAAAGTGATCTCGTATCCCCAAAGTGATCTCGTGTCCCCAACATCCAAGACTCAATGGTGCACCGAAGACACAGTAGTGCATCCAAGGCACAATGGTGTATCCAAGGCACAAACCACACATCCCGGTAGTACCGATTAATTCCGCTAGGGCGCAGTCGAGACTCAATGAAACCAAAAGCCTACATTTATGCGCAACACATATCTATCTAAAACAACCGTAGTACGGGAGCATGCTGGTAGTACCGGCTAATGCCGCTAGGGTGCAGTCAAGACCAAATGACATATCCCGGTAGTACCGGTTAATCCCGCTAGGACGCAGTCGAGGCCCAAACCAATACAACCAAGACACAAACCCACATTTAGCACGGGCTCAAACCACCTAGCGACGGTGGCGCCATCTGTGGCGAAATCCTGGAGGCTTAAAAAGTGGCCTGGTGCCCCCCATAGCTTATCTACTGTGATCCATGGACATTTATCTGTCTGCGTCTACAAGTTTTTAAAGGAACGTATTTATCGAATAAATATAAAAGTTTACCGACTAAGATTTCTACTTTATCTTCTAGTTCCGTTTTCGAATGCGACGTGAATTCCATGACATTTCACTACATTCAGTAATAAGTTGATCTTTATTTAAATTTTTGAAATCACGATATGTAAATGTAGTGTAATTAGGCAAGGCTGACACATCCATTCTGTAAGTTAAAAATAGAAAATCATGATCAAAGTTACTGGGTGGGCTAATTTGATTGTTGAACAATACATTTTGCGTGTTAGTTGTGAGCATGTAATCAAGTTGGGATGGAGTAGCGGCATTAAAGTAGGTAGGTAAATGATTTATTACTTTTAAATCCAACGTCTGTAATAGGTATGATAAGTCATTTCTTGATGTAGACCCGCTAAGAGCATTAACGTTGAAATCACCGCATACTATTAGATCCTGATATCGTATAACTATAGCTGACAATGTATTAGATAACTCAGTAGCACTTTCCATGGTAAAACTATTTGGAGGACAGTAAACACTGAAAAGAATGCACTCATGTGAGCCTGAGGATACTTCAATCCCCAAAAATTCAATTTCCTGTCCAGCGGACGAAGAAGCAATGACAGCAGCCTTTAAAGAAGTATGTAAATAAATAGCAACACCACCTCCCAACCGATTTTCACGATCATTTCTGTAAATAATATAGTTAGGAATTGTAACCTTTTTGCAATTAAGTTAAGCCAGGTTTCACATACTATTAGTGCATGAATCTTGGAACTAGAGAACATCTCCTGCAATTGGCCAGTTTTATTTCTTAGACTCCTCGCATTCAGACACATAACGTTCAACCCTGACGCAAAAGAAGATAAAATATTACAGAGCGCTCTCACCCTGCCCAGAGGAGAAATGCTATCCATCAGCAACAGCAAACATCAGGCAGCAGCAGAGAATAATTGAAAAAGAAAATTTCACTTGTTTGACGAAAATAGCCTTCACTTCGAACGTGCAGCAGCAACATATAAAAACAATATCTAAATCTAAACATAAAAATAATGAAACTACCCAGAGATGGTTAATACGATACACAAGCTTTTGTAAATTCAGATAAAAGATAAAAAAGAAACCAAAATTAAATAATATTACTAAATCAAAATAGAATTCCAACAAGAAAAAGAACCATGCTCTAATAAATTCACGATCATGCACAAAATCAATAAAAACGATGACATATCCATAGATTTTTGGAGACACAACAATAATCTTCTTCTAGACACCTTCAGCTCCTGCTTCCACAATCAATTCATCGAGAGCTGCTATGCTCGTAACCAAAATTCTACCGAAACACTTTGCGTTTTATCAATCAATACTGTCCTTCTTATTAGGACTTTATTCCCTTTTTTCTTCTTGTAGACACCTTCAGCTCATGCTTTCACACTCAATCCATCGAGAGCTGCTATGCTCGTAACCAAAATTCTACCGAAGCACTATGCGTTTTATCAATCAATACTGTCCTTCTTATTAGGACTTTATTCCATTTTTTCTTTTATTAGCAACGAGAAGTACAGAATTTTATTTATTTACAATAGGAAAAGTTGTCCTTTGGTATAGGAACAATTTATTTTAACACAATTAATTTTATTTCCTTCTATTTAAATTAGAATAGGAAAAGTTGCCCTTTTGGTATAGGAACAAGTTATTTTAACACCATTAATTTTATTTACTTTTATTTAATTACAATAGGAAAAGTTGTCCTTTGGTATAGGAACAATTTATTTGAACACAATTTTATTTACTTCTATTCAATTAGAATAGAAAAAGCTGCCCTTTTGGTATAGGAACAATTTATTTTAACACAATTAATTTTATTTACTTCTATTCAATTACACATAAAACATAAACATAAACATTTATTTATTTGAGCACCCGTGCCAAAAGCACCCTGAGCGTTGGGCACATCTTAGCGAGTTACATAGTAGATGCAAACATATATTAGCAAAATTAAACACAAACAATTAAGAGCAAAGTATTGGAGGCTTAGAGCAACTATAGTAGCAAGGGGCAGCGTTAGAGCAGCAAAAGAAAAATTGTAATTCCATAGCAAATTAATAAGAATGAAAACAATAAAAACAATAGCAAGAACACAAAAATTGTAGTATGATTTGTAGCATGATTTGTAGGATGATTTTGCAATATGATATTACATATTGCCCGAAAATAGATATATAAAAATAGAAAGGCGACAAGTAACAGCGGGTCTTGGCGACTAACTAGTATATCTAGTATAGGCAACTAGTTAACACTGAGCACTTAAAGATAACTTAAGCTTAAACTTAACTATGTACATTAAACAAAATGAATTACCAACTAGTGTAGGTAACCAAAGAACACATATGGTTGAACTAGAGATTAAACATAACATAGACATACTATCAAACAAAAAGGATTACCTTTTAGTGTAGGTAACCAAAGAACACTTATGGTTGAATTTAAGACTAAGCATAACTATATACATTACTATATACATCAAGCAAGATGAATAACTTGAGATTGGACATAACTATATACTATCTATCAAAATGAATACTGTCAATCAAAATGAACTATCATTTGGTGTAAGTAACCCAAGAACACCTATGGTTGAACTAGAGAATAAACATAAATATATTCTATCACACTGTATGAATTACTAATCAGCGCAAGTAACAAAAGAACACCAATAGCCCAGCCCGAGACTAGACATGACCAAATACATTGTTATTTACATAAGGCAAAATGACAAAATGACTTATCTGTTAATCTTTTACATTCTACGATGGTTCTCAATATGATTTGACATGACCGCACGATTGTGAATCTAAAGCAAAACACATGCAACATGTATGCATGTAATGTGCAATCAAAGTACACTTATGGTTGAATTAGAATAGGAAAAGTTGCCCTTTTGGTATAGGAATAATTTATTATAACACAATTAATTTTATTTACTTCTATTGAATTAGAATAGAAAAAGTTGCCCTTTTGGTATAGGAACAATTTATTTTAACACAATTAATTTTATTTACTTCTATTCAATTAGAATAGGAAAAGTTGCCCTTTTGGTATAGGAACAATTTATTATAACACAATTAATTTTATTTACTTCTATTCAATTAGAATAGGAAAAGTTGCCCTTTTGGTATAGGAACAATTTATTTTAACACAATTAATTTTATTTGCTTCTATTCAATTAGAGTAGAAAAATTTGCCTTTGGTATAGGAACAATTTATTATAACACAATTAATTTTATTTACTTCTATTGAATTAGAATAGAAAAAGTTGCCCTTTTGGTATAGGAACAATTTATTTTAACACAATTAATTTTATTTACTTCTATTAAATTAGAATAGGAAAAGTTGCCCTTTTGGTATAGGAACAATTTATTTTAACACAATTAATTTTATTTACTTCTATTCAATTAGAATAGGAAAAGTTGCCGTTTTGGTATAGGAACAATTTATTATAACACAATTAATTTTATTTACTTCTATTCAATTAGAATAGGAAAAGTTGCCCTTTTGGTATAGGAACAATTTATTTTAACACAATTAATTTTATTTGCTTCTTTTCAATTAGAGTAGAAAAAGTTGCCCTTTGGTATAGGAACAATTTATTATAACACAATTAATTTTATTTACTCCTATTGAATTAGAATAGAAAAAGTTGCCCTTTTGGTATAGGAACAATTTATTTTAACACAATTAATTTTATTTACTTCTATTAAATTAGAATAGGAAAAGTTGCCCTTTTGGTATAGGAACAATTTATTTTAACACAATTAATTTTATTTACTTCTATTCAATTAGAATAGGAAAAGTTGCCCTTTTGGTATAGGAACCATTTATTATAACACAATTAATTTTATTTACTTCTATTCAATTAGAATAGGAAAAGTTGCCCTTTTGGTATAGGAACAATTTATTTTAACACAATTAATTTTATTTGCTTCTATTCAATTAGAGTAGAAAAAGTTTCCGGGCCGAACTATGAGTTTTTCTTTTAAATTATATCTCCTCGCCGGCTTGAGTTAGACTGCACCGATAATCTTTTTCAGCCGCCCTACATGATTCTCGCTGCCAACGCCGTCTCCTCGTTTTATTTGCTGATTCAGCGAATTCGCGATAAAATGCACAGAGAAAAGTATTCGCGCGCCGATTTAATAATTAAAAATTGTCCAGAAGAAGTATCCTCTAGCAAGAAATATTGTATTTCTTATCGCTGGCGGGCAATAATGCCCACCGTCAGCAATTCTGTTCGTGAGACAAACAAAGTGTACAAATTGTACACTTTGTATGACTGCAAATGAAATGATTTTTTCTACAGGGCGTGCATATTTGCACGTAAATGCTTATGCCCGTAATTGATACAGGTAAGCTGGGCGTTATGAGTGCAAATTTTCGCTTGAACAGCGTACTAGGTTTAAATAAGTTTCCTCAACTTTTTTTCAACAAATATCCCGTAAAACTTTTCCCTTAAACAATGCTGGTATCAAATGATACAAAAATTAGCTGTCAAAGCTGACAAAGTTCAGCAGAGTAGAAAGTAGACCTACTCGAGTTCAACCTCAACCTGGCCGGCCTCACCAACTTTCCAATTGGGAGCTTGATAACCTGATCTCATATATTCTACAGAAGTGTCAAAGTTGGTGAGGCCGGCCACGCATTGAACGCGGCGCGACAGCACGGTGAAAATTTTTCCCGCGTAGTCATTTCTGAAGGTTGAAACAGATTACACTTTAGTGAGCGGGGCGACATCGCGGCAAAATGAACGGTGAAATTGTTCCGCTCGCTGTGACACACATTGCAGTAAGAGCGCAGCGCTCTTAAATTGGTTCTACATATTTTCATGAGAAGCTCCCTACCCCAAATATAATTTTTTTGTTGGTACCACTGAAAGTGAGCAGCAAATTTAGCCCAATAAGCAAATATTCCAGATGTGGAATTTTCGCACAGAATTCCAGCGGAAAAAAGTGACGGCATTCTCACACACACAGCTAGTTTTACATGCTACAGCGAACGCAAAACCCTCAGGAATACTTCACAAGCCATGAAACAGACTCCCTCCCTACCACATGCGAGGCCCAACGTAGTCCTTACATTCTAAAATATTTGCAGTGTTCTTATGTAAAAGCGACAAAAGTTTGATTTGAATAGCTCCTCCGCCCCAAACTACTAATCATACAGAAAACTGGCGTTCTGTTAATCTTAAGCTTGCTTTCTTATCTTCCGAACCGTAATAAAATGTTCATACCTTTCCTAACAAAATTATTTTAAAAAAATTATCTTAACCAATTGACTACGATTCCTCAAACAAAAATTCTCAGCTGAGTAATAATTGTAATGTCGCTGTGCCGTCATGCGTAACCCCCGCAAGATACAAGCCATGAACAAAGTCGAAAAAAGAGAGCAGCGGGCCGGTCAGCAGGCGACATCCACAGTCTTCTTGCCTTGTCTTACTGAAAGAGTTTTTCATATAAAAGTTGCTTGTATTTTGTTCAAAAGCTATAATTTCCGTAAATTTGTTCCACATGCTATATTTTTTTAAAACTATTGGAAAGAAAACATATTTGGCTGCAATTTGTTTTAACTTCATTTTGCTGTAGGAGCGACAGTTTTGGGCCTTACGACCTGTTTAGAATGAAATTTTAGTTATTCCTCCATGACGAGATACAAAACGCGGTGAGAGTGAGCTCTTACTGCATGCTGTACCTGGCACGTTAAGGCCTTTTAATGTGTCGGTGGCTTCGGCGACTTCATGGCTTGTATTATATTCCGGGGGTTACGCGTCATGGCATGCCGTGGGCTGATGTAGCTGCCTACAGATTCAGACTACGGCTGCACATACAAACATGCAATTATCACTCTGCTGAGAGGTATTGAGCGTAAAATGGTAAGGTTACTTTGTAATCAAAACTATATTATTATTTTGTTAAGTAAGGTATATAGGAAGTGTAGCCTTTGGGAAGGTAAGGAGCCAAGCTGTAAATTATTACAAGACTATTTTCCTTTATGGATAGTAGTTTAGGCTCTATGGCATATATAAAGCCAATGTTTAGCACTTTTCCATAAGTATCAATATAGAACATTTTAGAAAACGGACTAAGCACGCACACATACAGATTTGTGTTTCATGGCTTGGTAACCCCCGGAATATAATACAAGCCATGAAGTCGCCGAAGGCACCGACACATCAAAAGGCCTTAACGTACCGGGTACAGCATGTAGTAACAGCTCAATCTCACTGCTTTTTGTATACTCGTCATGGAGGAAAAACTAAAATTTTATCTTAAACAGGTCCTAAAGCCCAAAACTGTCGATCCCACAGCAAATTGAAGTTAAAACAAATTGCAGCCAAACATATTTTCTTTCTAATAGTTTTAAAAAAATGTAGCATGTAGAACAAATTTACGGAAATTATAGCGTTTGAACAAAATACAAGCAACTTTTATATGAAAAACTCCTTCAGTAAGACAAGGCAAGAAGACTATGGATGTCGCCTGCTGACCGGCCCGCTGCTCTCTTTTTTCGACTTTGTTCATGGCTTGTATCTTGCGGGGGTTACGCCATTTTCAGCTTTACAGATGTGTTGGAGGTATACGAAAAATTGGCTTATATTAGTTGTGTTCTTTTGGTTCTGTGTAGTGTTCTGCAAAACACAGGCGATTGCGAATTGAATTGATGTGTAGAGTACTCTACCGTAACCCCCGCAAGATACAAGCCATGAACAAAGTCGAAAAAAGAGAGCAGCGGGCCGGTCAGCAGGCGACATTCACAGTCTTCTTGCCTCGTCTTACTGAAGGGGTTTTTCATATAAAAGCTGCTTGTATTTTGTTCAAACGCTATAATTTCCGTAAATTTGTTCTACATGCTATTTTTTTTTAAACTATTAGAAAGAAAACATATTTGCCTGCAATTTGTTTAACTTCATTTTGCTGTGGGAGCGACAGTTTTGGGCTTTAGGGCCTGTTTAAGATGAAATTTTAGTTTTTTCTCCATGACGAAAATACAAAAAGCAGTGAGAGTGAGCTCTTGCTGCATGCCGTAACCCCCGCAAGATACAAGCCATGAACAAAGTCGAAAAAAGAGAGCAGCGGCCGGTCAGCAGGCGACATTCACAGTCTTCTTGCCTCGTCTTACTGAAGGGGTTTTTCATATAAAAGCTGCTTGTATTTTGTTCAAACGCTATAATTTCCGTAAATTTGTTCTACATGCTATTTTTTTTAAAACTATGAGAAAGAAAACATATTTGGCAGCAATTTGTTATAACTTCATTTTGCTGTAGGAGTGACAGTTTTGGGCCTTACGACCTGTTTAAAATGAAATTTTAGTTATTCCTCCATGACGAGATACAAAAAGCAGTGAGAGTGAGCTCTTACTGCATGCTGTACCCGGCACGTTAAGGCCTTTTAATGTGTCGGTGGCTTCGGCGACTTCATGGCTTGTATTATATTCCGGGGGTTACGTGCATGGCACGTTAAGGCCTTTTAATGTGTCGGTGCCTTCGGCGACTTCATGGCTTGTATCAGGCTTGTATTATACTCCGGGGGTTACGGTAGAGTGCATAGCAGTAGAAAAAGTTTTGAAAGTATAGAGAAAATATTTAAGGTGTCATGACTTTAATTCTTACAAAACGCTAAACCTGTCAGGATTCAAGTCATGGCAGTTTGATTATTTTCTCTATACGTTCGAAACATTTTCTACGGCTTTGCATCCTACAAATTATTTATGCTCCACTGTTTAATTAAAAAATTTAGAAAACGCTTTGAAATCCCTAGGAATTTCATATAGAAATGCCATGGAAAAGTCTGGGAATTCCATGCGAAAATAACAAGGAAATAACATGGAAATCCGATAGATTTCCACGTCCAGTTCCATCTACCAATGCAATCAAAGACTTGGAATCTCAGCGCAGTTCCCTTCGGTCAAAGAAGCGTAATTCCGTGCGCAAATAGTACGGATTTCCAGATAAACTCGTCAAAAATGACAAGGAAAACGACCGGAATTCCGTTCGATTTGCTTATTGGGAGGATTTGAAATGAGTACGCGGCAAAAATTTTCGCCGCGCTGTCGCGCCGTGTTCTATGCGTGATGTACAATAGGAAACACATGTTCTCTAACATTTTGCCGACAGACGACAAACGACGACGATATATCGCTGTCAAACTTCTAAAAGTGCAGCATCTTATGCGAATGCACCAAATTGCGACGACCGACGTTTAGCGATCGACGACATTTTCGCCGGGATTGATCAATTTCTAATTTTGCCGTCGTTGCTGCAGCCCTACCAACAAAATTGATCGAATGAAATGGTTGTAGCATTCACTTTTGGCTTTTTCAGGTGGTAGCACGCCGCGATAATTTTAAAATAATGAGCTTTGAGGAAAAATTGATCGAGGAAATGCGAAATCCATAAAATAATTTATAGTTTACAAGACAGGCAAGACAAATGGACAAAAAAGACGGGGGTTGGATGGATATTTCAAAGCGTTTAATTTACTTAATTTCCGCATTTTGCAGTTTTTTCACACTTTGGTCCATTGCATTTCTTTCATTAAAATATAAAATATTCTTGATAAAAATCTCCTTTTAAAACGCTCGAAACATTTAACAAATGAAATTTCAATATCTTCTTCTCTCACAATCGTCGCTCACCGCCTGTCGTTGCAATTGTGTTCCCAATTTTTCGACTGCCTGTTTCGCAACGATATTTTCGCTGTCGTCTGTCGTTCTGTCACTCTGTCGTCGGAATTGTGTTTAAAGGCTTAAACACAATTGCGACGACAGACGACAAACGACGACGATATATCGCTGTCAAACTTCTAAAAGCACAGCATCTTATGCGAATGCACCAAATTGCGACGACCGACGTTGAGCGATCGACGACATTATCGCCGAGATTGATCAGTTTCTAATTTTGCCGTCGTCGCTGCAGTCCTACCAACAAAATTAATCGAATGAAATGGTTGTGGGATTCACTTTTGTCTTTTTCAGGTGGTAGCACACCGCGGTAATTTTAAAATAATGAGCTTTGATGAAAAATTAATCGAGGAAATGCGAAATCCATAAAATAATTTATAGTTTACAAGACAGGCAAGACAAATGGACAAAAAAGACGGGGGTTGGATGGATATTTCAAAGCGTTTAATTTACTTAATTTCCGCATTTTCAGTTTTTTCCACACTTTGGTTCATTGCATTTCTTTCAATATAATATAAAATATTCTTGATCAAAATCTCCTTTTAAAACGCTCGAAACATTTAACAAATGAAATTTCAATATCTTCTTCTTTCACAATCGTCGCTCACCGTCTATCGTTGCAATTGTGTTCCCAATTTTTCGACTGCCTGTTTCGCAACGATATTTTCGCTGTCGTCTGTTGTTCTGTCACTCTGTCGTCGGAATTGTGTTAAAGCCTTAAAGTGTAATCGTTTCAGCCTTACCTAAATTTGTTGCTCACTTTCAGTGGGGACCAATAAAATGAAAATCTGTAGTACCAATATAAAGCCCGAAACACAATGATGCCGACACGGCATTTACGACGACAAATTAAATGATGACATAATGGGAATACCATGTTGCTGTACCCAATGGCGCCGTCCGATTTTGTCGCCGTAACCAGAGTTGGGAATAATGCAACTTTTGTCGTCGTTGTCGTCGTAATTTGATTTTGACAACTGAGAGTAATGAGCAAAAAATTTCTTTCGAGCTCCAGTTAATTAATTTAACGAGGGAAATGAAGTATTTTTATGCAAAAAGAAATCCTCAATATCGAAATACATATTTAAAAGAAAAAAAATGGAAAGAAATTGGAGAAAAGTTGAAAATAAGTGAAAGATGATATTTTGTAATCCACATCATAATTAATCATTCAGTATGCTTACATGAATACTTTGAAGTATGCTTGAAGTAATGAGAATATCATGAAAAGGCTCATTCAACGCGTAAATTTCAACTTAAGTAATTTGAAAATTAAATTCAAGAAAAATTCAAGTCAAGTAATTGGATTTAATTCCATCAACCGCCCTACCTGAGCTTCAAGTGGATTTGAAGTCAAGTACTCAAGTATTCATGTAAACGAACTGATTGTTAATTACACTTTTACAACTTTTTTTTATCTTTCCCGTATTGTTAAAGAATTTCAACAAATAATTTTACCACCTACATATCTAGATATGTCAACGAACATAAGAATGTCGGTCGGTGTCATTGGGTTAATTCGGCGACATTTATGATGACAGTTTCGTCGTAATTTCCGCGTCGGCCTCATTGTGTTTCAGCCTTAAGAGCGCTGTATCTACACTGCTGCGCTCTTATTGCAATATTGCAATCTTTGACAAAGCGCGGCGGAACAGTTTCTCCGTTCATTTTGCCGCGATGTCGCGCCGCGCACTAAAGTGTTTCAGCCTTTAAGCAGGCCACAGACGATACAGCTGTTGGTCCAACTGTTGTACCAATCTGTGTTGGCATACAACCGTTGTATGGTGTGTGGGCCAATTGGTACGAAGCATCCAACAATCAAGCTCGGTTGGATGGTTGGATGTGCATGCAGGTCAACCGCTGTTGTATATGCAATCGTTATATGGTGTGTGGGCTTGTTGTTCAACCGTTGATCCGATTTCATTATCTATCAAGTTTTTTATTGTAAATGCGTTGTAAAAAACAAACCAAAATGGTGCCAATTAAGTATAAGGACTTCTGGGAAGAGTTTATTGATATATTATTAATTTTCAAAGACATAATCACAGCTGAAAAACATATGCACTTTTTTTTTTTGACAACCTGCTGAAGAAATCGGTCCAACAGTTGTATCGTGTGTGGACTACCATACAACTGTTGGTCCAACGGTTGGTCAATAGCCGTTGGACCAACAGTTGTATCGTCTGTGGCCTGCTTTATGGCAGAAACACATCCAGGCTTCGAGGCTTCCTCGAGGTGTTGTCAAAATTTCCAACACGGGTTTTTAAATGATGCAACACAAAACCAAGCCAGCAGCTAGCCTCAAGGCCTAGCCGCAAAGCGCGCTTTGCTCAATGTTGAATATTTTCTCTCTCAGGCCTACTTCTGTCAACAGATTTCTTTTTTTTTTTTTATTTTGCTTTTTCAAATGAGATATTTTCCACTTAACGATCACTTGAAATTTATAATCAACATTTTTGAAAACCGATAATAAATTATTTCTGCTCAGAATGTAAAAGAATTGTCGCAAATACCATCAAAATTACAATGACAGTACCGAGCTCGGTGGTGTCATTTTGTTTTCATTTCTCTGAGGCAAGCCTTGTGGCGAGCTGCGAGGAAGCCTGAGGCTTGCTTGGATGTATTTCTGCCTTTAGTACTTGGCTCAAGTTTCCTATCCATTTTCACGATAATTCGTCACTAATGGCGGAACGTGGTTCGTAATTGCATTATATATAAATTGCCTTGGTAGATCACTTTACCCGCAACCCACCACGGCTAGCGAATGATTGATAGTTGTCAAATTTGGTTTTGTTTACAACTGCTTTACTGCATCTGTTTCCTAATTCCGGTTTTAGACAAATTTTAAGGATATATTAAGTTTAAATGGTATAACATGACTTCTAAACCTGAAATAATCAACGCTGCTGTTGCGCATCCCGGTCTAAAGGCTTTAATCGAACAATGTCAGGAGTTATATCCAGATCAGCCAAATCCTCTGCAGGTGACCACTGTCTTAAAGTATTGGCTTGGTGGCTTAGATCCACTTGACTACATAAGCATGTACTATAATAAAGGAGATAAAGAGAATAAAATTCCACCTCATTGGCACTACATAAGTTTTGGTTTAAGTGATCTACATGGTGATGGAAGAGTACACTTGACAGATTCGTGCTCAGAGATTGGCAGCAGATCTGGCATGGGATTTGAATTGACTTTTAGGTAATTTTATTTACTTTGTTTTCTAAGTTGTCATTGAAAGTGTGCAATTTTAGACTTGTTAAAAAAGAAACGAACGGCAATTGTCCAGATCGGCCTCCGACCTGGCCAGCAACTTTGCTTCAAGCATTAGCAAGATACTGCTTTCAAACTGGCAACAGACTTTTTCCGGGTGACAATATTCCATGGCGAAAAGCACTTGATGGGTCAAAGTCAAGGTTACAACATCTATTAATAGCAGAGGACGCACAGTTGGTAAGAACAAAGACTCCATTTGGTTGGGTTGAACTTTGTCAAGTCATTGGAGTTACAGACGAAGAACTTGAGCAGGCGTCTCGGTGGAATGGCCGTGGTGTACTTAATTTACTTAAGCGTGATGTTGCAACAGGCGGGGAATGGTTAATAACAGACATGGATAGATCAGAAAGCGTTTTTGAACTATTTCCTGAAACGTTGCGACAACTCGAAGACGACCTTGAAAAGGAAGGGTCTGATTTAGCTGGTATTAATGCAGAATTTACTTTTAAAGAGGTGCAGAAAACTAAATTTAAGACTGAAATAGATTCACACAGCCTAAACGAGCAATGCGTTTCCAACGAGACTGAAGAAACTCGGGATTCTGGAAAAGGCGACTTTCTTCGTACAATGTCAATAAGCAACTCTCTCCAGAAATCTTGCCCCATAAATTATCAACCAAACTCTGCCAATATTATACCACTTGATGGTATAGAAATTGTATTAGCGCCTTATGCAGCTAAATTTCTACTTTTGGCCATTAAGGACCGCGTTCGGCATGGCAGACATTTTACATTCAAATCTCAAAATTTAGCCTTAACTTTTGTTGCAGAATCAGTTACTGGAGCGGCAGTGAGTAAAGAATTCCCATATGGAGTTATCGGATATTGGATTCAGGTTTTAATTACTGATGATGTAATTCCGCGCATGATGGATTCCTTTCGGAATGTTTTAACTGCAGATTTAGCGGAAGTTGGAAAGAGAGTATTTGAGTGGCCCGACAAAAACATAAAAATAATAATCGACAATCCACCTTTATTGTTAAACAGCATGAAAATGAGTGTTTAGATAAGAGATGTTATTTGTAAGTTGAAAAATCTGATTTATTTTTGTATTTGACATAATAAATGTTAAATCCGTCCTTTTAATTGGCTGGTCCTTATAAAATAGTTTATTTAATATATCTCACTGACACGTTCTGTTTCGTCCGTATTCTCATACCGGTCGGTCCTGTAATTGGCAATTTCTGAATTTTATTTTAGTGAAATTTGAAAAGTCATTTTGGCGATAGCCAAGTGTTACGAACTATTTGTCTGTGGTCACATAGTTGTTGAAGGATTTAATGAGCAGAATTGCTGAAATACTGCTGTTCGTTGCGATGGTTTGAAAGATCAGCAGGATTGAGGAGGTAAGTCATTCTTTTAGTCGAAGCTGTCCCTATAACAGTCTGACTTAGGCATTGAACCAGAATCAAATTACAAAGGTTTTACCGCTTACGTACAACATGATGAAAGCAGCGTCAACGAAAGATAAGGTATTACAGAAGGTTATATATTTCATCATTCATCAAGTATGGATGGCCAACCTTAACTTCATCGTTGGCACTCACGAAGGGAAATTATTTGCAAACCGAATTGTTACAATACTGTCGTTGTAAAGAGGCTTTAGCAATAGAAAATGAATGCGTATTGTTTGCAGATCGCACCGCTATTCCAGCATGTTTTCAATTTCAAGTTCTCTATCAGATTCATCGAGAACATACGGGGATTGAACGCACGATAGCTATGCTTATTGGCCACACATCGCAAAAGACAGCGAAGTGTTCCTCAAAAAGGTTACAGACGTGCGAGTGCTGCGAAGCTACCTACTAAGCCAACGTTAGAGATATGACCAATAACTTCACCTCTGGAACGAATTCATGTTGATATATCAGGACCAGTAAACAATTATTATCTAGTAATTATCGATGCATACACACAGTGGTCAGAAACTTCTACTTTCTGGGCTCATGAAAGTTGAAAGTGATGAAAGTGGGAAGAAGATAACATAGAGAGCAGGACCTAATTTTATTTGCATCCATTATGCTGAATACTAATTACGTAACAAATGTATAAACAAAAATTTCATGAAAGTACTTTCGCCGTGTAAATATAGCTTTAGCCCAATTCTAGCTTTTTTACTTGTTTTTCTTTCATTTTCATTTTAAAAATAAAATAAAAGAATGTGATATTTATTTATGTTAATATTATTATAATAAAATTTGAGTTGATTGAAAAAGTCAACTTAAAAATAATAATTTTAAAAACTTTTTGGGAAAGTTTCAAAAAACTTTAATCGGACACTACCGAAAATACAATCAATACTTTTTGGGATTGTGAAAATATATATATATTTTATCAATTTACTAAGGCTGCGGTTACGAGCCCTGCTAGTAATACTGGCGCCAGCTGGTACGATCGACTGTAAGTGCGTTGGCTTGAGCCAAGTTTTGGTGGCGGTTATACACCTCACCAGGAGCACAAATTCAAGCTAGCCTCATGCTGTACATTCAAAGTGGCTTAAGCTAGTATTTTCAAGTTCAGTTATTATATCTAGGTGCCGCGAGTACTTTTCACTCCAGTAGCTTTCGAATAAATTATAACAACGTACCGACTTATGGCACGTTGATCACTCGTTGTTCAAACCAGTTCAATTCACGCTACAAGCAATTCCTAAAAAACATATCATGGAAGTTTGCAATTTAAAAATTGGTTCTAAAAATGGGAATCACAAAATATCATGCTAATTGCAATTTGCTCAAATTTGGTACAGTGTTTAACAAAAGAATGTGTTGTCATTTAATATGCAACTTATTGCACATATATAACCAGATCAAGCAGATAAACGTAAATTAAAGCATTCTCAACACAAAACATCGAACGGGAATTTATTTTTCTTCATGGGCTGCTGCACCGAAATTTCATTTATCACAGCAGCATCTGTTGCCATCTGTTTCTTGTTGCTATGCATTTTGTTCGTTGCTAGGTAAGTTTTATCACTAGTACCGTAAGTGCACAGATGTACTGCCAATTCTTGTGATCATATGCCTTTGTTGCTCCATCATTGGTGTCGTGTGCAAGCAACGGCTATAAAAACCACAAGCTGACTGCTCTCGCTCTCTTTTTGCACTTGTCGGCGCTTGGGATAGGTTGGCTAGGTAGGGACTAACATTTTATATCGGGTATCGACAGATATAGAACTTTTATTAACAAATCATTTTATTTTGGGCATTGACAGAAGTAATCACTGACTAATATACACTTTATTTCGGGTTTTGACTGAAATAAAGAATTTTACTTCGGGTCTTGACTGAAGTGAAGATAACACTTTAAGTCGGGCATTGACTGAATCAAAGAGCATTATTTCGGGGATTGACTGGAATAATCACTTACTAATATACACTTTATTTCGGGTTTTGATTTAAATAAAGAATTTACTTCGGGTCTTGACTGATTTAAAGAGCATTATTTCGGGGATTGACTGAAATTATCACTTACTAGCATATACTACCCTATAGATTTCATCTAGGGTATACATAAGGTAATCCCATTACGAACCACGTTCCATCATTACGAGACGAAATATTGTGAAATGTATAGGAAAGTACTGTACAGAGAACACATTACTCTCTCTGTCCTTCTTATATAAATGCATATGCATTACTGACCGAATTACGTCACAGGCAATCAGCTGCAATGTGTCAACATTTTAATAAGAATACTTTGTCGTCTATATATTTTGGGGATATGTGTGTATAATGAGGGACTATAATGCGGGCACTTATCTGGTTATAGATCACAGATACAAATTTTCATAATCTAGTCTATCGTCACCCCCGGAATATAACAAGTCATGAATTCGCCGAAAGCACCGACACATTAAAAGGCTTTAACTTGCCCAGTACAGCATGCAGTAAGAGCTCACTCTCACTGCTTTTTGTATACTCGTCATGGAGGAAAAACTAAAATTTCATCTTAAACAGGTCCTAAAATCCAAAACTGTCGCTCCCACAGCAAAATTAAATTAAAACAAATTGCAGCCAAATATGTGTGTTTTCTTTATACTAGTTAAAAAAAAAATAGCACGTAGAACAAATTTATGGAACGTTTGACCAAAATAAAAGCAACTTTTATATGAAAAACTTCTGCGGTAAGGCAATGCAAGAAGACTGGATGTCACTTGCTGACCGGCCCGCTGTACTCTATTTTCAACATTGTTTATGGCTTGTATATTCCGGGGGTTACGAGTCTATATAAGTCTAAGGTCGTGAATACACCACTACTTTTACAAAACAAAGTATAGTACAAAAAAAATGAGTCACTTGTAGCGTATTCCCCATACGCTACCCTTTTCCTTCCCCTCTTCGTTCTTTTCTTTTTTCGGCTTCTCTACCTTCTGTAGAGAAACACCCATAACTCTCGCCGGGTACCTGAGAAGGGGTGAAAAAATTCCATATTTTCGAGAAGTAGCACTATGCTACTTCTCCATACAAATAGAAAACCTAGAAAAGACAAATAATAAATCATCTGAAAAAAGAAGAAAAATCCCGATTCGTGCAGAACGCGCACAAACAGAACAAAACAAGAAGCCAAAATTCAAATCCTGAAAAGATAATACATTTTTTCTCTTTATTTTGAACGAAAAATTCCAACTTGTGCAGAACGCGCACAAATTAAAATCTTTCACGCATAAAACACCAGACAACAACAATAACAACAAAAATATGGCAAACGAAAACTTTTTTAATTGCGCAGAATGCGCACAAAATTCAATTCTACGTTTAAATCTTACCGCTAGTCAGCTAAAATTCCTAAAAAACAAACGGCAACTCGCGTAACCCCCGCAAGATACAAGCCATGAACAAAGTCGAAAAAAAGAGCAGCGGGCCGGTCAGCAGGCGACATCCACAGCCTTCTTGCCTTGTCTTACTGAAGGAGTTTTTCATATTAAAGTTTCTTGTATTTTGTTCAAACGCTATAATTTCCATAAATTTGTGCTGCATGCAATTTTTTTAAAACTATTGGAAAGAAAACATATTTGGCTGCAATTTGTTTTAACTTCATTTTGCTGTAGGAGCGACAGTTTTGGGCCTTACGACCTGTTTAGAATGAAATTTTAGTTATTCCTCCATGACGAGATACAAAAAGCGGTGAGAGTGAGCTCTTACTGCATGCTGTACCAAGTCAAGTCAAGTGTTCTTCACACGCGATTAACGAAATAAAACGAATTATGGCGAATTTATTACCGAACCGATATCCCGGGATATTTGAAAATGTTTACGTACAGGCTTTAATTTTGGCCTAGAATTCACTTTTGTCTTTGATTCACTTTGCACTTTAATTGTTCGAATTTATATTAACTTAAGGTTACACGATGTCGAAATTATTACAGCCTGTTGCGCGACGGCAAGCTGTGTTCTTGTCTGTTATTTGATAATTTTGGAATTTAGAGGAATAGGGAAGTTGGATGGTAGTGGGAAGTTGTGGAATGTTAGAGATTTCTCTAACTTATTGTAAGTTGGAGACCGGCGTTTCTTCCAGCATGGTGAGAAATATCCCGAAAGTCCAGAATGGTCCAACGTTGATAAATCCCACGATGATCGAGATGCCTGGATGTTGTCCTATCCACGATGGTGGCTTCCTGCACTAGTGAAGAAAGTAAATCTTTCGCCCAGGTAATAAATGTTTCTCGTTTCCGAGTTGATTAGGTGGAGAGGTGATAAGTAGTGGTGATTTTCAACTTGAAGTTGCGTTGAAAGCTGGCTAATGAGGGGGTTAGGATGTTGAGAGATCTTCTCAAGTTGTTTGACCGCGAGAGAAAGGAGGTAGTCCTCGATTGGAGTGATGTTTGCACTGTCATACAAAAAGGTGTTGGGAAAGTAGTGTCCGTCAGGTTTTCTATACACTCCTGTACATGCCCTTAGGATCTTTCTTTCGAGGGCGCTAATTTGCTTCATATAGGATGGTGAAATGGTGTGCCAGATGGGGAAGCAATAGCATATGATTGGGCGGATGAGCTGTTTATATATAAGCAGCTTTGTAGGGAGTAAGCGTAGTTTGCTTTCCTCATGGTTAGCTTGGCGTGGTTGTTGAATTTCAACAGATTATTGAAAGAGACACCAAGATATTTGGCGTTCTTTGAAGGCTGGAGCTTTTCGTTATTGACTTCAATTTCTATGTTGTTGGCTCGTGTGGCGAGATTGGGTCTTCCCCTTGTGGAAGGGTTTCGGATGCAAATCATTTCAGATTTATTAAGATTGATTTTGATGCCCCATTTTCTGTAGTATTTGTCAAGTTTGAGGACATGACGCTCCACTTTCGTAGCAGCGAAATTGGATGACATGGAGTGGGCGTACGTAAGGGAGTCATCAGCATAAAGTAGTGTGGTGGAATTTGAGTCGTTGGTAGGCTGGTCATAGGTGAAAAGATTGAAGAGAGTTGGTCCGAGGACCGAACCTTGGGGGACACCAGCACTGACTGATATTTCCTGAGATTTGACATTCTCAATTTCTATGAAGAAATTCCGGGATGACAGAAAGCTATGTATAACCCGGGTGAGATAAGGCGGGAACTCGAGGTTTATAATTTTGAATATTAGCCCGTTTGTCCAGACTGAGTCAAACGCTTTCTCTACATCAAGGAAGCAGCCTACTGTCTGCTCCCTTTTGTTGAGGGCGTTTGTAGAATCAGAGAGGAATTTGAGCAAAGCGTGAAAAGTGGAGTGCTGGGGCTTGAAGCCGAATTGGGTATCTTGCCTGATATTTAGGTCGAGGCAGGTATTTTCTATGTGTTGGCGGACTATTTTCTCGAAAAGTTTGCCCAGGTTGGACAGAAGAGAGATAGGGCGGAACTCATTAAGGTTTTTCGAGTTTCCTTTTTTGGGAATTGGAACTATGCGTGCGGTTTTCCAGACATCAGGAAAGTAAGAATTATTGAGACAATTATTGAAGATAATTGTCAGAAATTCTATGGCGACAGGTGGGAGGTTTTTGATAACTTTGTTTGAAATGTTATCAGGGCCGGCGGACTTTTTACTTCTGATAGTCCTGATTAGAGCGAAAACGTGAGCAGGATTTGAAAAGATGCTTAAATCATCCGGATTTTAGGACGTGTTTGTGGAATTAAAGATTGTGGCGGAGGATCCCACTGCCTGTGCAGTGAAGTCATCAACGATCGAGTCAACATTGGTCCTAAAATTTGCATCGCTTAGAGAAGAGTTGTCTTTGAAAGTGGATTGGAAATATTCTGCGAAGGCGTTGCATTTTTCGTGGGGAAGGTTGTAAGCGTTCGAGCCACTTAAGATGGTTTTGGGGAGTTTTGCTTTCCTGTTGCAGATCCTATTTATGTCCTGAAAGCAGTGTGGACCGGGTTGAATGGAGGCCAGTTTATTCCTAAACTCTTGATCGAGAAACATTTTCGTTTGTTCCTCAATAATTGTTGACAAGCAATTAATTTGCGATAACACGGTTCTGTAGGCTGAATTATGGCTATTAAGGGTTCGGTGAAAAATACGGTTAAGTATTTTTCGAAGTTTCTGCCTAAATTTATATAATTTTTGCAGTTGAGGAGGAAGATTTTTGTATTTGTAGTGTTTGCTCGGCACTGCACTGGGAAAGAAGGCGACATTTCCTTCAATGGCGTTGTTGAGGAAATCTATATGGAAGTCAATTTCCAAGTTCGAGAGATTCCGTTGCGAGTCAGGGAGATTTCCTGTGAGGAATTGAGAGAGCCTGTCCTGAAATTGTTGCCAGTCAATGTCTTTGAGTGACCCCCAAGCTGAAGTCAAAATATTTAAGGGTACGCTGAGGGTGATTGAGAGTTCGACTGCCAAGTGATCAGATTCAGCCATATGAGCTGTACAAACGTAATTTGAGAATTGGGGAAGAAGATTAATAAGATTAGAGGTTACGATATAGAAGTCAAGAGTTGACCCAGAACGTGGAAAGGTCGGAGTATCCTGCGAGACGACGACGAAATCATGGGTGGTGTTATAGAGAAGCCAGTCATGTACTGTCTTGCCTGACGGACTTACGACAGAGTCATTCCATAACGGATGCCTTGCGTTGAAATCACCACCAAGCACCGTGTAAGTGAAATTGTCCGAGATTCGAGCAATGCTGTTCATGTTGTTCTGGATATCAGCTCCTGTGGCGTGGCATCTATTATATAGGGCGATTAAGAGAAGAGATTCGTTGTCACGAAGCTCTAACTTGACAGCAGTGCATTCCATATTGGAAAGGTTACTTATTTTCACCTCTTCGAATTTAAGGTTTTCCTTAATGAGAAGGGCAGTGCCTAGGGTTGTCTCAGATTTGTCCTGACGGATGGAGTTGTAGTGTTCAAAAGCTAACTTATGTCTCTCAGTGAGGAGAGTTTTAGAGAGGAACATAAATGTGGGTTTATGCTCAATGAGGAAGAGATTTAGTGCTGCTCTTTTGCTGTGCCTTACCAGCGAATTGCAGTTAAGTGACATGATTTTCAGCTTACTTAATTGCCTAGACATAGTCCAAATGCAAATTGAAGGTAAGCTGCTTGTTTTTCCGATATGGAAGAGAGCTTCCTGTATTTAGGAAGGAAATTATTGATTTTGCCCATAAGGACGAAAAGGTCGCAGCCAAATAGCGACTTGGCTTCTTTGGTGCAGAAATCGTCAATTTCAGACACTCTTGGTTTTCTAGGAGCTGCATTGGGGGCAGATCTAGGTGCTGCTTGAGGCTTGGGAGCTGTGGGTTTGACAGAATTGTTATAATTAGACGCGTTCTTAGAGATTACCTGGGCGAAAGATTTACCTGGTTGCACATAGTTCCTTGTGGCTTCCTTCACGAAGTCTTCACGTTGGCGACGCTCCTCGGTCTTCTTGGCACGTTGTTGTACTACCTCCTTGTATTTGGGGCAGCCTCTGTAACTGGCTGGATGTCCTTCAGCTTTACAGTTGACGCAATATGGGGCACCTTCCTTCTCGTTTATCCGCTCGCATTGTCCTGGTAAGTGTACATTTTTACACTTCACGCATCTGTAGTCGACCGCGCAGTTCCTCGCGACATGGCCGAAAGACTGGCAATGCTTGCACTGGGAAATTCCAGAAGCGCGGTATTTTTCCCAGTAAACGATCTGGTTCAGAAGGCGATTTGTGGCCATAATGAATTTGATATCGTAATTACCTCCGAAATTAATTACGAAGGAATTCGATTCCTTGCTCCTGGGCGTTTTAAAATGCGTCACAGAGTTAATTTTGAATCCACGCAGTTTTTCCACAAGTGCTGCCTTCACATCCTCTGCATGGTATGTATGCTGAACTCCTCTCAGCAGAAGTGTCGTCGTCCTGTCACACTTAGGCGTAAACGTGTAACTCTGTACCCCAATGTCCCTGATTATAGTGAACAGCGCCTTATGGTCGTCTTGGCTAATTGGCTTGATAATGCACTTGGTGCCCTTTGCAGTCATGATGAAAAACTTTGGCCTTATAGCGAGCTTATCAAGCTCGCAATTGAATGCTTTAACATTCAAGTTATGACAGACGATCGGAGGAGGTCTCACTGCCTTTTCAACGTGAGTCTTAGTAGCTTTGGGCTGTATCTCGAAGTCCTTTCGATTACCCAGAATTTGGAAGAAACCACCCGTGTTTTGCACCCTAGGTGGTTGTAGCTCTGACCTTGATGTCTTCTTCTTGGCTGGAGTTCCGGACGATTGAGGAGAAGTCTCTGGGCTACTCTTTGCTCTACGTTTGTTGTTTTCCACAACAGTATAATTGTTTTCATCCTCAGACGAAACCAAACTCGATGAAGATGACTCGGTTGAGTCATTGGACATATCCACATCGCTGGTTGTTTCTTCGGTTACTTCAGGCAGTGACGCGTTATTGTCGTCGAGCAAATTTCTTGTTCCTTCCTGAAGAGTGACTTCCGGGAGGCCCAATTCGTACTTACTGTACAACCTTTTTAAGCTGTTCTCAATAGCGGCCATAAGTGCCCTTTTTTCGGCTTCAAACCCGAGATTTATTTCACTCATGATTCACTAAGAAAAAGGTGTCCTTTATCACCGCAATTCGTATCACTAACTTGTATGTGTCTTTATCACAACACTTAACACTTAGATAATTTCTTTAAATAGTATGTGTCTATATCACTTTATTATACACTGTGTCTCTATCACTTGACTATACACTAATAATAATTGTGTCTGTATTGAAATGTCACACACTAGCTTACACATCTACACGGGCACACGCGCACTGTGACTGCGTAAATGCCGTCGGAAAAATTGTGGCATGCAATACTGAATATTAGGATATTCGGATATTCGCTGTGATGTTCACTTACTGTTGTCAGTCACTTGTCACTCACTTGATGCGAATGCATGCTGTACCCGGCACGTTAAGGCCTTTTAATGTGTCGGTGCCTTCGGCGACTTCATGGCTTGTATTATATTCCGGGGGTTACGCAACTCGCCTAGCCGTAAAACATCACGCGACACCACCATGCAATACCTGTGGCAAGAATTCGAGATAAAAAAACGACACACCCGTACTCAGGCAGTAGCACAAGCGCGAACGATCGACCAAAAAAATTCACGAGAAACGAAAGCGCTCGTCTGTCGGTCGGGTGAAAAACAGAATGGCGGTAATGTAGGGAGACTGCGCGGCGCGGAGTCGTGGCTTTCTAGAACGAACTTTGGTTGAGGGCACCTCGTCGAATACCCGTGAGTAAACGCCATGGTCCTAAATTTTTTTTTCTTTTGAGATAAATTGAGAAGTTCGGTTAGCGTTTTTTTTAGTCGCGATCGTTTGTTTTTCTCCTGCAAAAGGAAAAGGGGATTTTTCTTTTGCGAATTGGCGAAAGAAAGTGTTGCGCCGCATGCAATTTGGGTTTTCGGTTTATATTTACCTGGAATTTTGTGCCAGTGGCGCTTCATTTTCTTCTGAAAAAATCATTTAAGCACAAATAATTAACGATCTAAAGGAGAAATATCTTATACATAAGTAGTAAGGTACCCACCTCTCCATACAAAGTGCATTTCGTGACGTAGGGACAGCACTAGTGATACCGCACCGGAGTGGTTTTATGGGGACTTGTTCCCACCGTCCATAAGGTCTTGTTGTGGGGGGAGCTAGATAGATACGTCCTGCTTCCACATGGTCAGTGGCAAGAAAAAATGGGGTAAGCCTTGTTGTTGGGGTTGTTGGCTGAAGTGGGAGAACTGTGGCCTTGTGTAGCGACGATAGCTAATCGAAACTGGTTTTGAAAAGAGACGGTTTTTGGGTTGCTTACGTTAAACTGGTGCGAAGAGGTGTGCAAGATGAGCATTTTTATGTTAAAAATAGAAAAAAGGAAAGATAAATAAAAGCGGGTGGTCAGGTATGTATGGTGATCAGCAGAAGAAGTGAGATAAGTAGCTTGTGATCTACAGATCGACGTAAACAAAGCGCAATAGGTGAAGAGCCGGATCTGGCGGACCGCAGTGCACGCGTCGAAGAACTGGTTATGGTAAACAGAGGCAGCTTTTTCTTGCAGGACCACGTGCGTTTTTTTCTTTCTCTTCGGGTGCCTGAAAATGCAAAGCATGCAAAGTTGGATAAACAGCTTGAGAAAAATAAAAAACAAAAGGCGGAAACTTGAAATGTTTGGGCCATGTGGTGTTCAATGCTGCATACAGCCTGTGATAAAGTCTAGCGAAAATAAATTACCAGGCAAGCAGAACTTAGCAGCAGAATTGTAATATTTGCAGATCCGAGCAAACAACACCTTACTCCTCACTTCTGCTTCTTCGTTGCAACCTGCCGACGGCGTAATTAGTAGCTGTTTTTTTTAAAAACCACAAAACAAGAATAAAGAAAATGCACCGTGTAGTTTTGCCAGAAAAAATGAAAAAAGCTAAACCAGATTGTCTGCAGGTGAACAATGGTCTCGTGCCGGTAAAAGCAGGGTTTGGTGAACTTGAACTGTAAGCTGAAAACATGCTAAATCAATAAGGCGCTATAATTTATGGCTAAATAAAAGTCGTGCTGTGTGTAAGATGCGGGGTGTGGATTTTTGTCTGTCTTTTTTTTCGGACAATTTCCAGTTTGTGAAATTATGAATGAAAATATAAAAGCATACAGATAAAGAATTTTGTTTTACTTTTAATCTTGTTCTCGGTTATATTGCAGTTACTTAACCTGCTTGATATAAAAGCGATATGAACGCGCGAGTAGTTATTATGGATATACAGTTTGTTGCAGGAAACAGAGGGCGGTGTTATGCAAAAGAAGTTGCAATATTAACCCCTAGAACCCTTATACCAGTTTTACATTATTTAAAGCCGCCATATCCTGTCAATGAATTGGATTTAAAAGCAAAATGGCAAGATAACTTTAACTATAGAAACATCAATGGGCTAAAATGGGATAGTGGTGACATAGATTACAGCCAGCTACCTTGTATTTTGTCTGATTATATTGACTATACAATTCATGTGAAAGGAAGCAAAAGTCAAAGTTCATCCGAAACTATCTGCCTGAAACAAAAATAATTGACCTTCAAATACAAAAATTGACTACTATACAACAATTTCAAACCCGATGCAGAATTCATAGAAAAACAGTTGGTGTCCGATGTGCCGTGCATAATTGTGTTAATGTATATTTATATATGTTAGTAAATAAAATTATTGATTAAAATAAATTTGTGTGTTTCTTTTAGAAAAATTTATTGCAAACTCATTATGTTAAATACAATATTATAACTACAAAGTACAGGTATCTCGTAGAAAAGCCTGAAATAATTAATATGAACGTAAGAAGTCCGTATTGGAATAAAGAAGTCTTCATCAGCCAATTTGAGCAAGTTTTTCTCTTTCAGCTTTCCGATGTATTCCTTAACGCTCTCCGAAGCATTGTTGTTATGAAACATCACAATGTTAAAAAAGTCTAGCAACTCAAATAGTTTATATAGTTTAGATTGCTGTAGCTGGATGTTTCCTTTATCAACGGGGATTTTGTATTCTTTTTTCAGTGCTGCCTGATTTTGACACAGGTAATTTTCCATTTTATTTTTTAACGCAATCAAGTGGTTGTAGAGAGGTATCCAACCGGAGTACGTAGTCGATACAGGAAGATGTCCATGTCGATGAAACACTATTTTAGCTTCAAATGTCAGCGTGTCAAATCCAAGTACAACTTTTCGGTTTTGACAGTCATCCAGATAGTATGTATAGTTTAATAGAATCTTTTCCCCAGTCACTTCAGCTTCAACTTTTCTTCTATACGACCTTTTTGACGCTTTTGCACTGGGTGCTTGTCTTGTTTGCTCCTTGTGAGATGGCTCCATGTCTTCACTGTGTTCCGCTAGTAAACTAAAAGTATGACCTTTGTATTGCGGGTTTTATATCTTTGATTTGGGGGCTGCAAGACTGGTTGCAATAAACCCCGCCACCTTGCGGTATATCTTTTAGATAAATTCTACGATATAAATTAACAACTTTAGTATCATTGAAATTAAAGTCATATGATGAAAACTGCTTTAGAAACGGCCGTAGACTTTTTCCTTTGCATCGGTAATACAGAAAAACGCAACAATAATGACCACATGTAGAAGAAAAACCACTTTGCAGGCGTTTGTTACTGTTGACAAATGCGTTTGAATTATTCATTAAAAATCTTTTAAAGAATGCGTTAATGGGGTATTTACCAAATGAATCAAAATACTCTGCGGGGCCCTTTATTGGAAAATAAAATGCCACCCAATGGGTCCCGCTCTTAGCTGCAGGATCAGTGTTGGCTATTACACATGCCGGTCTTTTTATTTTTCGGGGTAAATGATCGCAAGAAAATAACCCCTGAAAAAACTTGTTTGTTGTGAAGTTACTTTTCAGTATGCGGACAAGTTCAATCGTGTTCATTCTTGTTCCTTTAAAGCAATTCTTTCAATGTCTATGATCCTCGTGCAAGAAGTTACGTAGTTTTGTATGAATTCCTTTGTTGACACACCATGAACAAAAATTGTTGTAAATTTCGCCAAAGTTTTTATAAGATCCTCATCTCAGCGTTTAAGCTCTAAGTTGCCAAATTTACCTGATTGATCTATACAGCTAACGGCGGATATCGGATATCTGAAAGTAATATCCTTCGTGAACGATTTATTTTGTGCAGTAAAGCCTGCGAAGAATACTTTTTTTAGGAAAGTCAAATGGTTTCCTGAAAAATATTCTACATGTACTAGACAATAACTCATTATAGCGGCGTGCAGTCTTCTTAAGGAATGGATTTTGGCACGCTCTGTATAACTATATATACTTTTTAGAAACTTGTGTAAACATTTCTATCTTTACCAACTTCTATACTCCCATCATATTCAGCATACACAATACAAGTGACGGTATTTTTTAATGCTTCTTTAAAACTTCCTTCAATCCGCACTGTTCCTTGATTCAACAAGTTCCCGCATGACGAATTATATGACAAATCTGTCAAACGCCATCAAAAAACAGCCATCATCAAAAAATTTCTTGGAAATTTGATGGCCCTTATCAAAATAATGGATGCCAGTTCCTTTAAATAACGTTATATAGCCTCTTGTGCTAACCGGATTCTCCTCCGAAGAGTAATCAAACTCCAAGGGTTGATTTGGTACTTGAGCTCCGTTTACTAACAGGTTAAATCTGGTAATGTTATTGTGCTTGAAATTGTATGGGTTCTTAGTTCGTCTACCTGTATATGCATCATTGTCAACCATACCGAAAACTAATAAGTTTGGTAATTGTCCTATCACAACGTTGTCCAATGATATAGTAAATGTGTTTGCAGGGACGGTGTAAGTTTTCACTTCAACCCGTTTATAAGGGTACACAGCATTTGACCACTGAAGAACAGTTTCATGTGCTAATAATATATTCGGATTAACCGTCACGTGATTTATATGTATACATTGTTGCTTCTAAAATTTTTATTCGTGGTGTATTATCATCATCCTTAGATATCAGGTAAAATTCAGGTTTTTCCAGTGCTAATACGACGCGCAAATCAACGCCATTCATTAACAGTTTGCCTTGGTTTAACATATCACCATGGATTTTTCCCATTAATTCAACAACTTGACTTTTATTAAAGAGTTTCTGTCTGGCAAGATAACCTGCATTTTCCTCAATACTTGTGGCTACTTCCATATTATCCTGATCGATGTACCAACCTACAGATTCTAGATGGGTCGAGGCTGCATCTTTACCATAGTTCAATAAGTTTTCAATGCATGCACGATAGTTGTAATTATTATCGGTTTGCGCAATTGGTTTGCCATTCAAAGAAATGGTACATTGACGAAAGAGGGAATGCAACACATTGCTTACAGGGCCGGGAGGTTCATCACGAATTGTTGTTTTTTTACCATCCGGGTTTGTAATCTCTATATCGTCACCTGTGTACAGTTCTTCTTTGCCATTTTTTATTTTGATTACCTGGACCTTTAGGCGAAGATATATACTAGACAAATCCCTGTAAGTATCACCATGCCCTAGAGACACAAATTCCAAAACCGATGAATTATCTAATGAGGCTATTGGTTTGTACGCTACTTCTTCGGTTTTTAATATATTGCTTTGCACAGACGGTGTTGAGAAAAGATCCAGCTCCGATTTCATGCACTCGCTGTAAGCAGACATTTATCTTATTTTATCGAAAATGTCTAACACACGTTTTCGTACTGTTCGCTTGCGCTTTATAGCTTTTTTTGTCAATCTTTTTTTTGACTTCTTAACTTTTGAACGTTTTCTACGCTTAGCAGTTGAAGGTAAATGCAGTGATGTAAAAGGAGTCGGTCTTTTTATAAGCAACCGCTTTCGGGCTCCTGAGCCTTCCATGGTATTAAATAGTTTATTTATACCCTTTTGAGTTAAATCTTGAACTGCGGCTTTTCCCTGTTCACGTAATATTTCTTTTATAGGCCGGCTACCAGCTTCTTTTAAAATAGCCTTACCAGTTTCCACAGCTTGTTTTTTCAATGCTCTTGCCCCCGAAAATACTAACGGCTGTAAGTATTTTAGCAGCCCGCTGAAAAAATTTCCAATACCTCTTCCACGTTGATAAATGAGTGGAGACCTGTACAAGTCCCCAATATCAGTCAAATTACCACCACTTTGAATTGTATAGTAACGTGTATAAGAAGAGTTCATTTCACGCAATAATTTACCACTAATACTTCTAGCTCTGTAGCAGTAAGACTATAGAGCAACTAAAGCTGTCTTATATTTATAGTCTACTGTTTCTTAAAATGAAGCATCACATATGTTGAGATATAACTTGCTTCAAAGTCAACCAATTCACCTTGACTATCAGCTATTTTTATAGATATATTTTCAATGAAAGTTTTTTCTATGGGGCAATATTCTACATGATGGAATCTTAGTATACTCTCGCACTCTTTTAATGGTATTACACGCAAGTATCGTGCTAATTTGTTACCTATTGCTCTCGGCTTGATTATATCTGTATAGATATAACCTATACTTTGTTTATTACAATCTTTTGTTATTTCGTGAGTCTCTCGAGGTAATCTCTCCGATAACTCATTAATCGACCTTTCAATCCCATTGATCTTATCTATTATTGTCATGTGTTCCCGTCGTAATCCAGCAGTGTCAAACGAGTCTTTAATCTCTGTAATTACTATCGGTTTGCGCAATTGGTTTGCCATTCAAAGAAATGGTACATTGACGAAAGAGGGAATGCAACACATTGCTTACAGGGCCGGGAGGTTCATCACGAATTGTTGTTTTTTTACCATCCGGGTTTGTAATCTCTATATCGTCACCTGTGTACAGTTCTTCTTTGCCATTTTTTATTTTGATTACCTGGACCTTTAGGCGAAGATATATACTAGACAAATCCCTGTAAGTATCACCATGCCCTAGAGACACAAATTCCAAAACCGATGAATTATCTAATGAGGCTATTGGTTTGTACGCTACTTCTTCGGTTTTTAATATATTGCTTTGCACAGACGGTGTTGAGAAAAGATCCAGCTCCGATTTCATGCACTCGCTGTAAGCAGACATTTATCTTATTTTATCGAAAATGTCTAACACACGTTTTCGTACTGTTCGCTTGCGCTTTATAGCTTTTTTTGTCAATCTTTTTTTTGACTTCTTAACTTTTGAACGTTTTCTACGCTTAGCAGTTGAAGGTAAATGCAGTGATGTAAAAGGAGTCGGTCTTTTTATAAGCAACCGCTTTCGGGCTCCTGAGCCTTCCATGGTATTAAATAGTTTATTTATACCCTTTTGAGTTAAATCTTGAACTGCGGCTTTTCCCTGTTCACGTAATATTTCTTTTATAGGCCGGCTACCAGCTTCTTTTAAAATAGCCTTACCAGTTTCCACAGCTTGTTTTTTCAATGCTCTTGCCCCCGAAAATACTAACGGCTGTAAGTATTTTAGCAGCCCGCTGAAAAAATTTCCAATACCTCTTCCACGTTGATAAATGAGTGGAGACCTGTACAAGTCCCCAATATCAGTCAAATTACCACCACTTTGAATTGTATAGTAACGTGTATAAGAAGAGTTCATTTCACGCAATAATTTACCACTAATACTTCTAGCTCTGTAGCAGTAAGACTATAGAGCAACTAAAGCTGTCTTATATTTATAGTCTACTGTTTCTTAAAATGAAGCATCACATATGTTGAGATATAACTTGCTTCAAAGTCAACCAATTCACCTTGACTATCAGCTATTTTTATAGATATATTTTCAATGAAAGTTTTTTCTATGGGGCAATATTCTACATGATGGAATCTTAGTATACTCTCGCACTCTTTTAATGGTATTACACGCAAGTATCGTGCTAATTTGTTACCTATTGCTCTCGGCTTGATTATATCTGTATAGATATAACCTATACTTTGTTTATTACAATCTTTTGTTATTTCGTGAGTCTCTCGAGGTAATCTCTCCGATAACTCATTAATCGACCTTTCAATCCCATTGATCTTATCTATTATTGTCATGTGTTCCCGTCGTAATCCAGCAGTGTCAAACGAGTCTTTAATCTCTGACAGTATTAGATCCGTATTACGCTTGTCTTCAGGCGTTTGAAGAAATACGTCAGTAAAGAAGCTCGCTATATTATCCAAATTTGTATCAATAGGGACTTGTGTAGTAAGATACTGACCCGAACTTTGCTTCTCGTACGGAACATTTAAAATATTGCTATCTTTAGTAATTTTTCGTTGATTAGGTGGTTTTGCACTTAAAGAATCCTTTCGCAACTTATTTAAAATGTTGAAAATTGTCTCTTTTATTTGAATAAGCCTTTTATGCTTGTCTTGTTCATTAAGCGTTTGATCATCAAAGTGTACATTGGATATCATAAGTGCAATAAGATCTTTGACATTTAGATGAGACGGCAACGGCTTCTTGATTTTTATTGTAGCTTCTAAATCTTCCAGTCATAGGTCAAACGTATCATGGACTTTCGCCTTCCCACCTTTGTTTATTTCTTTTTCACGAGTGTGTTTAATGCTAAGTGGTGGATGTGCGTAATTATCTATCGCGTCTTGTATAACATAATCTTTTCTCTTTCTTTGAGGAATTTGCCCAAATATATCATCAATAAAGGCTTCAACTGAGTCGTAATCTTTATATTTCAAAACGACATTTTCTGAAGTTTTCTTCCCCTGATATATATGTAGTGTAAATTCATCTGGCTCCTGAGTGTAGCTAATTTCGGGAATAACATTATCAAAGAAATCTGCTTCTAACCTATCACACATACGTTTTTTAACATCATTTAAATACATGGTATACCATGAAGGAGCGACAGCGTTATAAAATGTCAGCAGAAATGCCGAAAAGTTCACTTGACCCTCTCTATAACTAGCTTGTGAAAGGTTCTCCTTTGTCCACTTAAGGCTAACATTATCGTTGACCTTGATGGAAAGTGTTTTAAACTCCTTTTCCCGGTGGTCTCTAACATCCTTTAATTGATCAACGGAGGTATTACGTTTTATTCTTTTTAAAGAACTTTCATACACCACGTTTAATGTGTTACGTTTCACTTTCTTTGCATCATCGGTACTTATTTTGTAGTTGGGTATCGAAATTTCAGTTAAACCAACATGCCAACTACCATTAAACTTAAATGATTTCGCTAATGCATTTGTAAAACCCGACAGAGTATTCTCCGAATAAAACTGCATGGAATTATTACTTAAAAGACATACATAGAAATCGTCTTTTACATCTACAGGCATTTTTGTGCTCTAAAACTCTTCCCAGTGTATGGCTGGCACGCTTAAACTTCGATCCTGTTTACTTTTTATACCCTAGATGAAATCTAAGGGGTATACTAAGTTTGTCATTCCGTTTGTAACACCTCGAAATAACGATGGTAGAGCAAAATGGATTGGACACCCATTCATAATATTAAAAGTTATTTTGATTTTTGCATGTCCGTCTGTCCGTCCGTCCGTCCGTGCGCACGATAACTCGAGAACGCGTATACTTAGAGAGCTGAAATTTTGTACATGGACTTTAAAAAAAAAAGTAAAATTAAGTTCGAAAATGAGACAAATCGGGCAACTCCTTCGTAGGGTTGCCATATAAAAATTTCGTTTTCCGCTATATATTTGGACACTGCCTGAGAACACGTCGACATAGAGAGCTGAAATTTCGTACATGATGTTTTTACTACATTAGCAATTAAAATGTCTGAAATGGACTAAATCGGGCAACTCCTTCTTGGTGTTGCCATATAAAAATTTAGGTTTTTTACGTATACTTCAAAATCAAACTTGAATAGATCGGTGACCATACGAAATTTAATACGGGCATTCATCTAGGGTATCATAAGAATTGGTCTTAGACCAATTCTAGCTTTTTTACTTGTTAAACGTTCGCTTTGTCGCACAACTTTCTTTACAGGAAATGAAAGCATATATTGACCCGAATCCAGCTTTGATGGCCTTAATATAGGCTGATTTTTGGGGTTGTATGCCTCCTGTTCCGGACGAGTTCTCTCTTCCGTATTCTCAAGATAATCAATAGCTTCATCTACACTCATATCCATAGGTACCGTAATTTGTGTTATCCCATCATCATGAGTTATTACCTTGTAATCTTTTTTTCGTACAGCAGGATCAGGTATAGTTTTTTGTACTTTAGAAGGCAGTTTAAGAGTTTTTGCTATTCCACTAGCAGATAGACGTCGTTTCGTCGTTGGAGATAGAGACTTTCGTGGCGGTGTAATGTTACCTATCTCAAAAACTTCGTCCTCAATTCGCGGCGGTGTTTTTTCTTTTCTTGGAGATGTTTGTGCAGAAATATCATGTTTAAAAACGATTTTGGTTTGTGTTGTATTATCACGCAAGCTCTTTTGGTGAACTTGTTTGCCTTTTGGGGGGTATACCGGACTTTATTCATGTAGAGTACGTCTAAATTTACGATTGAAATTTAGGAATTTTATCAACTGATTACGATAGTTATACCACTTATCGATGTCGGACAAATCTTTGTCTTTAAGTATTTTATTGATTGATTTATCAAACATTGTCTGATTTGACGAACCTTCTATATCTTTCTCAAGTTTTTCATAGACTTCTGGTGAAAGAAGTAACATTTTATTAAGGGAATTACTTCTGTACATATTTTTCAATTAGCGAATCTATCACTCCAGATAAAACACTTCCCAATAATACAGGCAGAAATCCACCTCGTTGTATAAGTATCTTACGTTGCTTTGGGACAGACCTTTTTGCATCAACCAGCTTACACATATCCCTTTTATACCTACAAAGTTGTCTGAATTTTCCTACAGGGCATATGGTTACCCTTCAAAGTATTAAACGTGATTTCACAAAGAGCTTTTACAACGTCGGGATCGGCATTTTTTATAATAGCTTTTCGTAACACAGGTTTTGCATTTTTAAGAACATATAACATATGCCTGTTGTCCCTTAATCGTTTTATTTGTAACACCATTTTTGTTAGTTAGGCTATTTTGTGCGCAAAAGCAAGTTGCAAATTGTTTGTTAAAAATGTCTGTTCGAAATCTTAACACCTCGCTTATGTCTTGGGTTAAGTCAATCAGCAAATAACTGTGTGGTGCTTGTGTAATATCCTTATATATTCTCATCAGTTCAGTGGCGACATGTTATAACTTCGCATCGAAAGCGATCGTCGAAGCGAAGATTTCGATCTGGCGGTATGTTATAAAATTTTCGTTCGACAGGCGATTTTGCTTATTTCGAAATTATTTCCGAATTTTTTTCCCCAGCACAAATGTCATTTATAGATTCTTTTTCTAGTTGTTGATAAATTTTATTAATAATAAAATTGGAATTTATGAATTTTTCAAGCGCAGCGGCTTTATTTGTGGAGGATAACGAAAATGACGGAGAAATAATTAATTATCGGGACAAAATAAAATTTTTAAGGCAGCGATATTATGTTATGGGCCCAACAAAATGTATTGCCTTATTGATTTTTGAATTCAAGAAATATTCTTCTTCAAGTTTGAAAATCTATATAATTAAAATATAAAATCATTTATAATGAATAAATTAAAAATAAATGTAACATTTAAATCTAATTTCTTATATTTTACATACATTTTTTAATCTTCGTTTGTACTAATCACTCTCAGCAAAACTCAGTGATATTCTATCGAAATTATCGCCTGTCGAAAGTGTTACAACATACCGACTATCGATAAATTGTCGAACGTCGAACCTTTCGAAGTTATAACATCTTGCCCCAGAACTATTTTCAGGGTAGATCTGTTTTGCCAAATGAATAAACTCTCTTTTGTCCCGAGGGTTTTTAAAAGCCGCCAAGTATTTACAATTCAACGATATATCACGACAAAACTTACCTTGATGAAACACGTTCTGCGTTACAAGAATCACTGATAAATTCCGATGGTGAGACCCTTTGGTAAAAAGCTCGCAGACTTGTTTGCTAAATGCATTCAACATCATATCATCCAGCACAATTAGTGTCGGTTCGTCTGCATGATTTGTAAATTCTTCGGGAATAAAATCTAGGTAATCGATGTTCTTGAACGAAATTTTTGAGGGTATAGCATTCCTTTCCGCATTACACCATAATACTCTTTTTATTTGCGGGCGTATTATAGATGGGTTATTTAAGAGTTGCTCTATGAACGTCGTCTTCCCACATCCGGATGGTCCTGCAACCATCATTGTAAACGGATGAATAAATTTAATCATCCTGAATATTATATAAAATACTGTTTGTACAGGTATTTATACATTCAGTAAAGATGAGCAGAAGGCAAATTATAAATGAATTACACAAACCTGCTCGAAAAAAATTTGAGCGCCGTCGTGTCACCATAAAAGGTATAGATGATTTATGGCAGGCAGATTTAGTCGATATGAGGCTGTACGCCTCAGAAAATCAGGGCTACAACTTTTTGCTTACAGTAATTGATACTTTTTCTAAGTACGGGTGGGGCTTACCGATTAAATATAAAAGTGGAGTTGAAGTTAGCAAAGCAATGCGCTCGCTTTTTAATCAAGGGCGCATTCCCAGACATCTTCAAACAGACAATGGGAAAGAATTTTTTAATAAAACATTTCAACAGCTTATGAAAAAGTATGGTATTCAACGTACAGTACATTAAAAGCTTCGTTTGTAGAAAGATTTAACAGTACTTTTAAAAATATGATGTGGAAAGAATTTAGCATGAGTGGTACTTATCATTGGATTAGCATGCTGAACAAATTAACAGATAGATATAATAAAACAAAACACAGGACTATTAAAATGCGACCTATAGATGTAGGCTCGCATAACGAAAAGCGTATTTTAAAATCGGTGTATATGTATATAAAACCAAAACCTAAACCAAAGTTCAAAGTAGGTGCTTTTGTGCGTGTTAGTAAACATAAGCATATTTTTGAGAAAGGTTATACACCAAATTGGTCCACAGAGGTATTCACAATCAACAAAGTTAAGAATACATACCCGCGCACATACATTCTCAAAGATTTTGAAGGGAACTTAATACAAGGTGGGTTTTATAAACTAGAACTTACACCAGTAAAATACCTCTACCTCGTTGAAAAAGTTTTGAAGAGGAAAGGAAACAAAGTGCTTGTGAAATGGTTAGGGTTTCCATCAAGACACAACACATGGATTGATATAAAAGATGTGTTATAATACGATTCTAAAATAGTTAAAATGCTGACTCTCAAAAGTCAATACGATCGCTTAAAAACTTTCCGTAATCTACCTGTAGACGAGAAAAAGTCACATAAATTAGCACGAAGTGGTTTCTTCTACACCAATCTGAAGGATCGAGTTAAATGCTACTTTTGCTCCTTGGAGATGAATGCTTTAAACTGTTCCGAGGATATCGAAACTGAACATCTTCGTCTTTCACCAAACTGCGCATATGCCAATGGAAGTGATGTTTGTGGCCCGTATAACAGATTACTAACTAAACAAAGGCCTTCAAACACTGCAGTTTAAGTATTCAACATATTTAAATTCTTGGCGAGCGCAGTGATTACACTTGCATTATTTGGCGAAATATATGTTATTTACAAATTTTTACAACAAAAGCAATGAAGAGAGTAACATTTAATGAAAACGTGGAAAATCGGGTATGCGTATGTTTGTACTTTTATGCATACCACCAAACCCGTAAAGGAGAATGGGAAACCTTTGCAAGGGACAACGACAGATTTAGGAAGAAGATCTCATTCATTATTAAAGATTTAATTAAAATTTATAAAAGGAAATCTTTGCTGTAAAAAAGTTAAATAAAAATCTTATTTCAGTTTTTTAATTAACGGTTTTTATTTTTCCTAACCTATACAATACATATAAATTTTTATTTAATTTCTATTTAATTTTCTGTTTCAATATAAGCCAGACGATTTGCATAATTTTGGGAAGATCGCACGTGTAGCAAGAACTACCAGCTCTTTAATAAAATACTCCCCATTATGCACACAAACAAACTGCATGTCCAGAATAAATTTTCCATATTATTAGCTGAAGTAAAACTACGGAATGCACGAATATCTTGTGCGTATATTTATATATGTTTGTTTATTTCAGTAAAATGTGGCCGGTATAATTAATATAGTCATGTACTGGTTGGTGTTAATAGTGACAGTGCTGTTTTTTATACCTAAAGTACAAAGGTTGTTATACTACATAGATTTATAGTAATACATTTTTACTTTTATTCGTCTATAATTAGTAATAACATTATAATTTTTAATCTTACTTTTCTAACTACAATTATAACAAAATATCTTGCAACTAGCACATCAATATTATCTAATCTCGTTTTCTTTTGAAACCATATGGGTAAGAAAAATAATCGTCCGTAACAACTCTTTTATCAAAAGTAAATGACATCTTTTTTTTCCAATGTAGATATAATAACCCCTGGACGTTTTCGTTTAATTTTTCGCTCAGTTTTTACGCATACACTATCTTGAAAACTTTCTTCGGTAACCATTGATTTCAAGCACTCATGATTGACAATTTTAGAATTTTCAAAATTAATTGTAATACCTTTGCATTTGGTAATGTACTCAGGATCTTTTTCTGTTTCAACTTTAAGGCTATAAGTTTTAGGCCCGACACTTACAAATTGTGAAATGAACGCGCTAGCACCGTAACATTCAACCTCGTCAGTTAAGTCTCCCAAAAAGTCAGAAATTGTAAATGATAAAGGGTTTTCTTTATAATCCACGAATATTAAACTATCTGTGTCACAATATAAAATTTTGTCTTTCACTTCTTCTAAAATTGCATAGAGCTTAAGTCTGGCAAATGCCGTTGTGTAAGCTGCAATTGGTATATTAAAATTTAAATTAATTTAAATTTTCTTGTATACATTTCCATGTTACCCACATGGTGTTTTCATTAATTGGTTGTAAAGAGCAAATTTCGCTTCCTGGAGATTGTATAAAGTCACAGAAATCTTTGAAATTATTTAAGACTTTAGTGTATGTTCTGTCTTCCCTTTGGGCGAATTTACCCCATAAGGAATTTAAACAAATTTTTGCCGTGTTACGTCGACCAATGTTTTTGTGAATTTGCTTTTTGTCCAGAACAAGTTTTCTTTTATTTCATAGGCCTTTATAAAGTTATCTTTTTTCTCTTCAGTAGCACATTTACTACCCCACCCGCTAGCCTCCTTTTTAATTTTTAAGAAAGTATTCACATACCCCGTAAATAAACCGCCACTTTCTTCGACCGTGTCATATACAGTATAATCATACTTCCAAACTTCAAAAATGCTTTTTATCTTATACCCCTTTTTAACCGCTAAGGCCACTTCAGGAATAATCCATGTACCGGTAATTTGCTTTTCTTCTTCATTGTGATGACAGGTGGAAATTCTATTTTCATCTGCACATTTTTTACAAAGTGTGAAATATAGTTTTAAGTTAGTTTTAAAGGGTAACACAGGCAAAAATAAATTAGATGGTGCTACAACAGAACACATAATGAAACCGTGCATTGAAAGAATTTCCGATAGTAGAGGCATGGCATCATTTCGAAATATTTGAAGATGTCCAATATTTTAGGGTGAATATTTGTTAATATACTTGTAAAGTCCAAATAATGAATTGTTTCTTTTTCTTCTTTCACTTTGTGGTATAGCTTAAATACCTCAGTACGTCCTCCAAAAACGGCATTACGTGGGTTAAGCGGAGCAGGAATATTAGCAACAAGATCATTTAATCTCAATCCTTTTTAGAGTGCTCTCATACTTTTGCCTAATAGTCTCTACCTTTTGATACCTACTATTTGTAAGTTCTTGGACTTTGAAGCAATCGTTACAGCTATGATAAAAACAGCCAAAACATTCGTAAAGTTTGTTGGTTTCTAAAATGAAACCATCTTCACAACATTCGTTTCCCGACTGTATTTAAATATATGCTGCCTGTCGCCACAAACGCTACATTTTTCTTTTATGTCTGGTTGTTGATAACAATTATAGCATGTCTGTTGCGCAACAATTAAATTTACAACATGCCGAAAGGAGGCGGGACTACTTTCGTATAAAGTATTTTGTGTACTTTCGCAATCAAAAAATATTAATAAGAATTTTTTATCTTTCCTCCCAATGTGCCGTTTAATGTAACAAAGATGTTCCGCCGGGACAATTTTTGAGCAAATTTGACATAAATATTCATTGCAGGTGTGGTCGTTCAAACTTCTTTTAGTAAGATTAAGAAATTTGCTGCATAGTTTAAAAAATTTTGAGACTATCACACACACTTTTGTCTTTAATTTTATTTTGAAGATGATTGGTAAAACAGACTTCTCCTCTGAATGTACGGTTGCAATTCTCACATCCGCGCGCTTGTTTAAAAAACTTGCACGGGGGGAAGGTATCACAGTAGCGGCATTTCACCTCACACTTGTGTAACTTTACGTCTAATAACTTATCGCAAAAATGGCAGGCATATTTTTTATTAAAAAATCCTGTCAAAGATTTGATGACATCAAAGTGTTTTAATGTTTGTGAATAATATAGGCAAATTTTTTTTTGTACACCGCACTCAATTGGCAACTTGAATAAAACTGAGTTTGGGTTTTTTAAATCGTCAAACACAATGATTTGATAACTTGTTAAAAATTTTTGAAATTTGTAGAGGTCTATTAAAATGCTTCCATTTTTACCGAGCACAACGCTCGAATTTTTACATAATTGATTTGCTGGCTTATCCAATCCCCGAATAACAGAAAGATTTCTTTGTTTATTGAAGTTTTCTAAGACTATTTCAATAGCGTAACATATACTTCGGGGAAGACAATTCACGTCATTTTCTTTTCCAACATCTATCACACTCGTTTTTTTAGCTAAAACTACGCTCTCTTCTACATATTTAGGATTTATCTTACCCCCTGCGAAAGGAAAATTGACTATGTCTGCATTTAACTGCATGACTTCGTCAGAGAGAAAAATAGAATTGGATTGGCTCACATTGGAAATTATGCCAATAATATATTCCCCGGATAAATGTTTTATAGGCTTGAGGCTAGACCAAATAGGCTTTACGTGAGGAGGTGCATTAGGTAGCGCAATTGAAAAACTTATAGTATTTTGCTGCCTTCAACAGAATTTGATAGTACTTCTTTAACTACATTATCAAATGCCTGTTTTAATATTTCGAGAGGGTTTTGATTGACATTACCGGAATCTTTCAGTTGAAAAACTAGTTTAACCCCCTCTGTATTAAACTTTTTTAAAAAAGACGTCTGCTTTGATAGCAACTTTAAGCCCTTATTTAGACCACTATCACATTGAATTATTTTAGGTGAATCACTTCCCGTTTCACAAATCGCAGTGCTGCTTTGCACAGTATCGTTCTCCTCAGCATTGTTGAGGAAATCAATAGCGTTTTTTAGCACATTATTCGCAAGTGGAATATTATGCGAAATTGAGTATTTTGTAATCAATGGTAGCAGTAAAAATTTTTCGCGATCCGAAAATATTACTTTATCTTTTTTAACTGTGTTTATACAGACATTCAACGCGGAAAAAAATATGTCTGAATTTAAAGATATTGCGCTCTTTAAATGGGCAATAATTTCTATAGCACTCATTCTTACTAGTTTTTTTTTTTTACAAAAATATTAAACTTATATAAAACAATCCTTTTATTTAAAAAAAAACCGCTCCCAAAGATCCACGCTAGTGTCTTCCTTTTGGAAAGTCCCTCTTTTCTTTTGCACTGGTTAAAAAGGCCAGTACCCCGACTTCTAATTTAGCTTCTTTTTTCTGGCAGTTGATTTTTGTTGGTTTTCACTTCTTTTTTCTTCCTTTTCGAAAACCACTCTCTTGTTTTGCGCTGGTCAAAAAGATCTGTATCTCCGCTTCTAATTTTGTTTCTTCTCTGGCAGTTGATGTTTGCTGGGTTTCAATCAGTGTGATAATCCACAATCCTTTTCAGGAAACAAGGTTAAATATGGAATGTTTAAAAAAGAAATATTTTCTGTTCTCATACCTTTCTCGGTTTAGCTATGCACTTAAAAAGACTTTGTAACTTGACAATTTTTAAAAACTGTGAAAAAGATGGCCAAAGACTGTGTCCTCACAAAATTTACTTTTACCTTTTATACAATTTTTACCTGGCAAAAAAGGCAGCTACAAATACGGATAAAGCCACCTCCTTTCACCTTTTTTAAATGAAAATGTGTGTACCAATAAATTAGCTCTGTAATGATACATAATTATTTCACTATTTTTAAAACGTATCCAGAGCCATAAATTTCTTTTAATAACTGTCACACAAAATGCCTGCAAAGTCGCGGCTGTTTTTAAAAATTAAGAAGGAACTATCATAAATATAATACCATACACGTTAAACAAGGCGTGCAAAAATAAAATACAGATAATACTTTGATTACCATAAACATGTTAAAAAGACCGTAAACATTAATTAGTTAAACCATAACAAATCACAACTAGATTACCTTGTCAGAAATGCAACAAAATTTATAAGTAAATACCTGATTATCTGTCCCAATTAATTTTTTAAAATCGTTTAAGTCACACGATATTTAAAACCCCTACCTTTTTTAAAACAAAACTACAGAAAGTTTTTTATAAAGTCCCAGTCGCGCTGTATAAGGACAGTACTTTACAGAACAGGATCTACCATAAATATAATACCACACGCTCTGAACAAGACGTGCAAAAATAAAAACAGATAATACCTTGATTACCATAAAAATGTTACAAGGTCGTAAACATTAATTAGTTAAATCCTAACAAATCATGTTTAAACTACCTTGTAAAAAAATTAACAAAATCTATAAGTAAATATTTGATTATCAATCTTATTTCATTTTTTTAAAAAACGATTAAACCAAAACGATAATTAAACCCCTACCTTCTTGAACAAACTTCAAACAGTTTTTATCAATTCCCGATCGAGCTGTTACCAGCTCTTTAATAAAATACTCCCCATTATGCACACAAACAAACTGCATGTCCAGAATAAATTTTCCATATTATTAGCTGAAGTAAAACTACGGAATGCACGAATATCTTGTGCGTATATTTATATATGTTTGTTTATTTCAGTAAAATGTGGCCGGTATAATTAATATAGTCATGTACTGGTTGGTGTTAATAGTGACAGTGCTGTTTTTTATACCTAAAGTACAAAGGTTGTTATACTACATAGATTTATAGTAATACATTTTTACTTTTATTCGTCTATAATTAGTAATAACATTATAATTTTTAATCTTACTTTTCTAACTACAATTATAACAAAATATCTTGCAACTAGCACATCAATATTATCTAATCTCGTTTTCTTTTGAAACCATATGGGTAAGAAAAATAATCGTCCGTAACAACTCTTTTATCAAAAGTAAATGACATCTTTTTTTTCCAATGTAGATATAATAACCCCTGGACGTTTTCGTTTAATTTTTCGCTCAGTTTTTACGCATACACTATCTTGAAAACTTTCTTCGGTAACCATTGATTTCAAGCACTCATGATTGACAATTTTAGAATTTTCAAAATTAATTGTAATACCTTTGCATTTGGTAATGTACTCAGGATCTTTTTCTGTTTCAACTTTAAGGCTATAAGTTTTAGGCCCGACACTTACAAATTGTGAAATGAACGCGCTAGCACCGTAACATTCAACCTCGTCAGTTAAGTCTCCCAAAAAGTCAGAAATTGTAAATGATAAAGGGTTTTCTTTATAATCCACGAATATTAAACTATCTGTGTCACAATATAAAATTTTGTCTTTCACTTCTTCTAAAATTGCATAGAGCTTAAGTCTGGCAAATGCCGTTGTGTAAGCTGCAATTGGTATATTAAAATTTAAATTAATTTAAATTTTCTTGTATACATTTCCATGTTACCCACATGGTGTTTTCATTAATTGGTTGTAAAGAGCAAATTTCGCTTCCTGGAGATTGTATAAAGTCACAGAAATCTTTGAAATTATTTAAGACTTTAGTGTATGTTCTGTCTTCCCTTTGGGCGAATTTACCCCATAAGGAATTTAAACAAATTTTTGCCGTGTTACGTCGACCAATGTTTTTGTGAATTTGCTTTTTGTCCAGAACAAGTTTTCTTTTATTTCATAGGCCTTTATAAAGTTATCTTTTTTCTCTTCAGTAGCACATTTACTACCCCACCCGCTAGCCTCCTTTTTAATTTTTAAGAAAGTATTCACATACCCCGTAAATAAACCGCCACTTTCTTCGACCGTGTCATATACAGTATAATCATACTTCCAAACTTCAAAAATGCTTTTTATCTTATACCCCTTTTTAACCGCTAAGGCCACTTCAGGAATAATCCATGTACCGGTAATTTGCTTTTCTTCTTCATTGTGATGACAGGTGGAAATTCTATTTTCATCTGCACATTTTTTACAAAGTGTGAAATATAGTTTTAAGTTAGTTTTAAAGGGTAACACAGGCAAAAATAAATTAGATGGTGCTACAACAGAACACATAATGAAACCGTGCATTGAAAGAATTTCCGATAGTAGAGGCATGGCATCATTTCGAAATATTTGAAGATGTCCAATATTTTAGGGTGAATATTTGTTAATATACTTGTAAAGTCCAAATAATGAATTGTTTCTTTTTCTTCTTTCACTTTGTGGTATAGCTTAAATACCTCAGTACGTCCTCCAAAAACGGCATTACGTGGGTTAAGCGGAGCAGGAATATTAGCAACAAGATCATTTAATCTCAATCCTTTTTAGAGTGCTCTCATACTTTTGCCTAATAGTCTCTACCTTTTGATACCTACTATTTGTAAGTTCTTGGACTTTGAAGCAATCGTTACAGCTATGATAAAAACAGCCAAAACATTCGTAAAGTTTGTTGGTTTCTAAAATGAAACCATCTTCACAACATTCGTTTCCCGACTGTACTTAAATATATGCTGCCTGTCGCCACAAACGCTACATTTTTCTTTTATGTCTGGTTGTTGATAACAATTATAGCATGTCTGTTGCGCAACAATTAAATTTACAACATGCCGAAAGGAGGCGGGACTACTTTCGTATAAAGTATTTTGTGTACTTTCGCAATCAAAAAATATTAATAAGAATTTTTTATCTTTCCTCCCAATGTGCCGTTTAATGTAACAAAGATGTTCCGCCGGGACAATTTTTGAGCAAATTTGACATAAATATTCATTGCAGGTGTGGTCGTTCAAACTTCTTTTAGTAAGATTAAGAAATTTGCTGCATAGTTTAAAAAATTTTGAGACTATCACACACACTTTTGTCTTTAATTTTATTTTGAAGATGATTGGTAAAACAGACTTCTCCTCTGAATGTACGGTTGCAATTCTCACATCCGCGCGCTTGTTTAAAAAACTTGCACGGGGGGAAGGTATCACAGTAGCGGCATTTCACCTCACACTTGTGTAACTTTACGTCTAATAACTTATCGCAAAAATGGCAGGCATATTTTTTATTAAAAAATCCTGTCAAAGATTTGATGACATCAAAGTGTTTTAATGTTTGTGAATAATATAGGCAAATTTTTTTTTGTACACCGCACTCAATTGGCAACTTGAATAAAACTGAGTTTGGGTTTTTTAAATCGTCAAACACAATGATTTGATAACTTGTTAAAAATTTTTGAAATTTGTAGAGGTCTATTAAAATGCTTCCATTTTTACCGAGCACAACGCTCGAATTTTTACATAATTGATTTGCTGGCTTATCCAATCCCCGAATAACAGAAAGATTTCTTTGTTTATTGAAGTTTTCTAAGACTATTTCAATAGCGTAACATATACTTCGGGGAAGACAATTCACGTCATTTTCTTTTCCAACATCTATCACACTCGTTTTTTTAGCTAAAACTACGCTCTCTCCTACATATTTAGGATTTATCTTACCCCCTGCGAAAGGAAAATTGACTATGTCTGCATTTAACTGCATGACTTCGTCAGAGAGAAAAATAGAATTGGATTGGCTCACATTGGAAATTATGCCAATAATATATTCCCCGGATAAATGTTTTATAGGCTTGAGGCTAGACCAAATAGGCTTTACGTGAGGAGGTGCATTAGGTAGCGCAATTGAAAAACTTATAGTATTTTGCTGCCTTCAACAGAATTTGATAGTACTTCTTTAACTACATTATCAAATGCCTGTTTTAATATTTCGAGAGGGTTTTGATTGACATTACCGGAATCTTTCAGTTGAAAAACTAGTTTAACCCCCTCTGTATTAAACTTTTTTAAAAAAGACGTCTGCTTTGATAGCAACTTTAAGCCCTTATTTAGACCACTATCACATTGAATTATTTTAGGTGAATCACTTCCCGTTTCACAAATCGCAGTGCTGCTTTGCACAGTATCGTTCTCCTCAGCATTGTTGAGGAAATCAATAGCGTTTTTTAGCACATTATTCGCAAGTGGAATATTATGCGAAATTGAGTATTTTGTAATCAATGGTAGCAGTAAAAATTTTTCGCGATCCGAAAATATTACTTTATCTTTTTTAACTGTGTTTATACAGACATTCAACGCGGAAAAAAATATGTCTGAATTTAAAGATATTGCGCTCTTTAAATGGGCAATAATTTCTATAGCACTCATTCTTACTAGTTTTTTTTTTTTACAAAAATATTAAACTTATATAAAACAATCCTTTTATTTAAAAAAAAACCGCTCCCAAAGATCCACGCTAGTGTCTTCCTTTTGGAAAGTCCCTCTTTTCTTTTGCACTGGTTAAAAAGGCCAGTACCCCGACTTCTAATTTAGCTTCTTTTTTCTGGCAGTTGATTTTTGTTGGTTTTCACTTCTTTTTTCTTCCTTTTCGAAAACCACTCTCTTGTTTTGCGCTGGTCAAAAAGATCTGTATCTCCGCTTCTAATTTTGTTTCTTCTCTGGCAGTTGATGTTTGCTGGGTTTCAATCAGTGTGATAATCCACAATCCTTTTCAGGAAACAAGGTTAAATATGGAATGTTTAAAAAAGAAATATTTTCTGTTCTCATACCTTTCTCGGTTTAGCTATGCACTTAAAAAGACTTTGTAACTTGACAATTTTTAAAAACTGTGAAAAAGATGGCCAAAGACTGTGTCCTCACAAAATTTACTTTTACCTTTTATACAATTTTTACCTGGCAAAAAAGGCAGCTACAAATACGGATAAAGCCACCTCCTTTCACCTTTTTTAAATGAAAATGTGTGTACCAATAAATTAGCTCTGTAATGATACATAATTATTTCACTATTTTTAAAACGTATCCAGAGCCATAAATTTCTTTTAATAACTGTCACACAAAATGCCTGCAAAGTCGCGGCTGTTTTTAAAAATTAAGAAGGAACTATCATAAATATAATACCATACACGTTAAACAAGGCGTGCAAAAATAAAATACAGATAATACTTTGATTACCATAAACATGTTAAAAAGACCGTAAACATTAATTAGTTAAACCATAACAAATCACAACTAGATTACCTTGTCAGAAATGCAACAAAATTTATAAGTAAATACCTGATTATCTGTCCCAATTAATTTTTTAAAATCGTTTAAGTCACACGATATTTAAAACCCCTACCTTTTTTAAAACAAAACTACAGAAAGTTTTTTATAAAGTCCCAGTCGCGCTGTATAAGGACAGTACTTTACAGAACAGGATCTACCATAAATATAATACCACACGCTCTGAACAAGACGTGCAAAAATAAAAACAGATAATACCTTGATTACCATAAAAATGTTACAAGGTCGTAAACATTAATTAGTTAAATCCTAACAAATCATGTTTAAACTACCTTGTAAAAAAATTAACAAAATCTATAAGTAAATATTTGATTATCAATCTTATTTCATTTTTTTAAAAAACGATTAAACCAAAACGATAATTAAACCCCTACCTTCTTGAACAAACTTCAAACAGTTTTTATCAATTCCCGATCGAGCTGAATAAGGACGCTGCTTTACAAAAATGGTGAGTTAGCATTGTGTTTTTTGTAATATATAATACCCCTAATTAAAAATCGTACTTTAACAGAACACATTTGAACTGCTGCAAAACATTTCTGAGCACAGCTATGACACGATGGTACCTGTCACGGACTTAGAAATAGGGAAGGAGTACCCTATTAAAACCTGCAAGCTGTTAAAAACAAAATATGGGCTGCGCGTCACAAATCATCTAACAAACAATACTTTTGTATTTCTACCGCCTCGGTTTTCCGAGAAAATAAAAACCCAGAGGAAAATCGACGACCTCAATCAACATGCGGAACAGTGTCTAATCTTTGGCGGAAAGGACGACTCCAAAGGACGCTTCCTTAAAATAAATTTTGTAAAAAAAGGTTAAAATGTATGAATGACGGAGGTGCAAAATAAAAACGCCAATCTTATATATACTTTTATTTGTGTTTTTTATTTCATAAAACATAGCGTGCGGCACACTCTGGCTCATAGTTTCACAAACTGGAAATTGTCCGAAAAAAAAAGACAGAAACAAATCCACACCCCGCATCTTACACACAGCACGACTTTTATTTAGCCATAAATTATAGCGCCTTATTGATTTAGCATGTTTTCAGCTTACAGTTCAAGTTCACCAAACCCTGTTTTTACCGGCACGAGATTCACATGCAGACAATCTGGTTTAGCTTATTTCATTTTTTCTGGCAAAACTACACGGTGCATTTTCTTTATTCTTGTTTTGTGGTTTTTAAAAAAACAGCTACTAATTACGCCGTCGGCAGGTTGCAACGAAGAAGCAGAAGTGAGGAGTAAAGTGTTGTTTGCTCGGATCTGCAAATATTACAATTCTGCTGCTGAGTTCTGCTTGCCTGGTAATTTGTTTTCGCTAGACTTTATCACAGGCGGTATGCAGCATTGAACACCACATGGCCCAAACATCTCAACTTTCCGCCCTTTGTTTTTTATTTTTCTCAAGCTGTTTATCCAACTTTGCAAGCTGCCTCTGTTTACCATAACCAGTTCTTCGACGCGTGCGCTGCGGTCCGCCAGATCCGGCTCTTCACCTATTGCGCTTTGTTTACGTCGATCTATAGATCACAAGCTGCTTATCTCACTTATTCTGCTGATCACCATACATACCTGACCACCCGCTTTTATTTATCCTTCTTCCTTTTTCTATTTTTAACATAAAAATGCTCATCTTGCACACCTCTTCGCACCAGTTTAACGTAAGCAACCCAAAAACCGTCTCTTTTCAATTCCAGTTTCGATTAGCTATCGTCGCTACGCAAGGCAACAGTTCTCCCACTTCAGCCAACAACCCCAACAACAAGGCTTACCCCATTTTTTCTTGCCACTTACCATGTGGAAGCAGGACGTGTCTATCTAGCTCCCCCCACAACAAGACCTTATGGACGGTGGGAACAAGTCCCCATAAAACCACTCCGGTGGCGTACCACTAGTGCTGCCCCTACGTCACGAAATGCACTTTGTATGGAGAGGTGGGTACCTTACTACTTACAATTTTGTGCCAGTGCTGCTTCATTTTCTTCTGGAAAATCCATTTAAGTGAGAAATATCTTCTAAATATATTTAGCTGGAATTTACTGCCAGTGTGCCGCTTCATTTTCCTCTGGAAAAACTATTTAAGTGCAATTAATCAATAATCTAAAGGAGAAATACTTTATAAATATATTTACGTGGAATTTTGGTGCCAGTGTGCTGCTTCATTTTCCTCTGGAAAAACTATTTAAGTGTAATTAATTAATAATTTAAAGGAGAAATATCTTCTATATATATTTACCTGGAATTGTGTGCTAGTGTGCCGCTTCATTTTCCTCTGGAAAAACTATTTAAGTGTAATTAATCAATAATTTAAAGCAGAAAAATATCTCTACATATATTTACCTGGAATTTTGTGCCAGTGTGCCGCTTCATTTTCCTCTGGAAAAAAACTATTTAAGTGTAATTAATTAATAATTTAAAGGAGAAATATCTTCTACATATATTTACCTGGAATTTTGTGCTAGTGTGCCGCTTCATTTTCCTCTGGAAAAACTATTTAAGTGTAATTAATCAATAATTTAAAGCAGAAAAATATCTCTACATATATTTACCTGGAATTTTGTGCCAGTGTGCCGCTTCATTTTCCTCTGGAAAAAAACTATTTAAGTGTAATTAATTAATAATTTAAAGGAGAAATACCTTCTACATATATTTACCTGGAATTTTGTGCTAGTGTGCCGCTTCATTTTCCTCTGGAAAGAAAATATTTAAGCGTATTTAATTAATAATTTAAAGGAGAAATAACTTCTAAATATATTTACCTGGAATTTAGTGCCAGTGTGCCGCTTCATTTTCCTCTGAAAAAAACTATTTAAGTGTAATTAATTAATAATTTAAAGGAGAAATATCTTCTAAATATATTTACCTGGAATTTAGTGCCAGTGTGCTGCTTCATTTTCCTCTGGAAAAACTATTTAAGTGTAACTAATTAATAATTTAAAGGAGAAATATCTTCTACATATATTTACCTGGAATTTTGTGCCAGTGTGCCGCTTCATTTTCCTCTGGAAAAAAAACTATTTAAGTGTAATTAGTTAATAATTTAATTAATTAATAATTTAAAAGAGAAATAATTTGTAAATATATTTACCTGGAATTTTGTGCCAGTGCGCCGCTTCATTTTCCTCTGGGAAAACTATTTAAGTGAAAAGGAAAAAAAAAAAGAAAAATCAAATAACCAAAAGGAGAAATATTCTATAATTATACCTACCTGGAATTTTGTGCCGATGTGCCGCTTCATTTTCCTCCGCGAAACTATTTGAGGAAAAGATCTGCTGAAACCCGTAAATGTGCCAAGTGGTCAGAAAGTTCATATCCAGGAGTACAGTCGTCCCAAATCATCCTGGCGCTTGGTGGCCCCAGCTGGCAAAAATCGTGTTCCAGTAAACATCTTGTGTTGGTTTGTTTTACGTTACGAGTAAGTGAATTCTCTTTTAGCATATGTTCGGCCGAATAGGGAAGAGCTCAGGGAGTAGTTAAGTATGGTAGTGAAGAGAACTAGGTTAGGGCTCGTACTAAGTTTGTAATTGAAGGATAAGAGAAGAAGAAAATAACAGGACTGGATATAGAAATTAAAGAAACCTTAAAATACGATCAAAGACTATGTATTTCATCAAATTATAATCCCAATTTTTTTTGTATTTTTTTTTGGGCTCTCATTACGTTCTTTCTTCCCCAGCATTATTACTGGAGCCAAATGCATTTTATTTTATTAGTAAATTTCTTTACAGTAAATTACAGGGCCGCGCTCACCGCATGTTTGGGCGTTGGGTCCTGAGTTGCTTTTCAAATTAGATTTCTTTTGTTTACAGATTGTGAAACCAAAGGCAGGTGGATTTGGGCTGAGCAAGGACTGTCCGCTGACTGGCATGCACAGAGATATATATTTGCCTCCTCTGTTTCGTCGAGAGTTCTGGCATCTAAAGTATTTTTTTTCTCTTTATTTGATTTTCATGGCTTAATCCGGCCATTGAAATGAATGAGTAGCTGCTGAACACGGAGGGGGTGGTGCTGGTTGCACACATGTAGTTCGGCGGCTCGAACACACACACACGCAACTACCGAAATGGGGCTCAGCATATTATTACGGCTTTGGGAGGCTTAGCCAGGGTGGATGGGGCGTCTGGGCCCAATAGTATCGAAAGCATCAGAGACTCTCATTCGCTCTCTATCTCTCTCCCTATCGTCTTCCCGGCGTTGAAAACTCTCCGGGTGAAGTAAAACTTGTTCGGCGTTGCTGAGGTCTTTCGGTTTTCGTTTGCAGCATTTAATAAAAATAAATTTTCTTCTTTCTAAACTTTCAGGTTCCACAAGGAGAAGGAAGCCTTTATAGATCTTTTTTTTCTCCGTCTGTCTGTCCGTCTGCAGTCACACACGCAAGTTCTTTTTTTTTTGTCCGTCCGTCTGTCTGGTCAGTTATTTTGTCGAGTAAGCACAGCTTAACAAGCATCAAGGGATGTGGGTGGCAAGGACCACCACAAGCCGACTAATCGCTAGCGGTATATGTGCTGAGCAGCCATTCCGCTAATCCCGCGATGATTTTGTAGCAATGAGGTGTCGGATGCAGTATTTGTCTATCTCCAGGTAAGAGTGGATATAGACAGATCTGTCGCATGACAAGCTCTTCGTTACAAATGGCGCCCAAGCAAAGGTTTTTTTTTCTCACTTTTAGTCAAGCTTCTCTTGACTAAAGTGCAATCAATATTACTTATTTCTATACAAACTTTGAATTCAGGTTTTGCTGTAAAATCTTAATTTTTGATTTTTCTGGTCGCCCATTAGCTTTACAAATGGCGCCCAACTTGTTTTTTTTTTGGCCTTTAGTCAAGCTTCTCTTGACTAAAGTGCAATTACTATTTCAAGAATCAGTTCTTATTGTTATTATCATAAGCAGATTTTTTGTTTTCATATAAAGCCTCATTATTTTAAAGTAAAGTTTTTTCGGATGCATACTCAAGCCATTTCTTTTAATCCAGAGCAGTCTAATTGAGAATTTCACTATCTATTAGCATGGCTACTTCTTGTTTACAGCAGGTTGCGGCCTGAGGTGGGTTGCCTGGGTGGATACAAGTGGCTGAGTCTACGTAGAGCTTTTTTTTTGCTTCTGAAAAGTGCGTTATTTTCATGATAGCCTCTCTTGGCTGTCGCGAAGCTCGACCTTTGTACCGCGGCTGGGTCACTCGGCCATGGCTCTGGCTGCATGTGTGATGGCAAATTGCCTTTGGTCAGGTCCAAATTAACTTCATCCCTAAATTTAACAGTTTCTTTTGTTTAAGTGCTCATCTCCTCGGCAGCAAGCGAGTCTTGTGCGCGAGGCGTACCACCTTTGAAGCCAAGCTTCCTCTCGTGGACACCGAGGCGATGACCACTTGGCAGTGTATCTGCATGACGAGCTGGTCAGCTGATCCAAACCTGACAAGTTGTTGAACGTCGTTCATCTTGAGCTTCTTGTCCTTGTCTGGGCATTGGAGTTAGCTTACCGGTTCCAGTGTGCAACCTCGCACCAGGTTTTTGTTCCAACCCCTATTCCTTTATCATATAATTCTATTATTCCTCTTGATGTTCCCTAGTGGAAGAGTGAGTTGTTCAGTTTGGTGTTCGTCAGCGTTGTATGCGATGCATACGTTTTTTTTTAAATTAGTTCCGCTGATATCTGCCGGTTCCAGGGAGAAGCCAGTATATTATTAAATTTCGATGTTGTTTCGGGCTGTGAGCCATTTCGGTGTTGCTTTGGGGTCTGTATTGTCACAATGGGCATACATGAGCATTCAGTTTTTTTTCTTCTTGGTAAATATTTTGAGATATCACTACATACAATACGCTACTGCTTCTCTTCTGAGTACTGGCAGCCACTGAATTACTGACAACCCACATCCGCCTTTGATCTTCACTCCACTCCCCTGCCAAGTTGATGGACATTGTCCATGTCGCTCTGATTTCTATCCTTGGTAAAAGACTGTTCGTCCTGATCATCCTAACATGGGATGGTAGCCTTCAGGCTCCGGTCCCACCATTTTAGTTTCTTAGCATAAACGCATTTATTTTTTTTATATACCATATATAGGTACTTGGCACAATTTTCAGCTGAATTATCTTCAGCATTAGTATAAACGCACTTCCTTTTATTTATATATTTGGCACAATTGTCGGCTGAATCATCTTCGAAATTAATATAAACACACTTTGGGTTTTTTTAACATACCTGGCACAACTAACGGTTGAATTATCTTTGATATCGTCGTCTTAAGATTGTTTTATTTTTTTGGCACAATTTTCGTTTGAACGGGAGAATTGTCTTTTGATATTAACACCAGAGCATTTCCTCGCGGTTTTTTTTGTCGTTGAGATTTATACAAAGATGGACTTTTCCTTCTTATCGCCGGACGCGCTTGAGGTCGAATTCGTTATTCGCAACCTTAGATCTGACGACGCTAACGCTCGTCGCAAGCTCATGGATGTGTATTAGGCCGAGAAATCAGAATCCAGCAGAATACCCTTTAGGTCTCACGCTAATAAGAACCCATCGCGTGAATAAGACTATATCACCAGTCGAGTGAACGTCCTGAGGCGTGACCTGAGCTCGGATTCCATTCGAACCAACCAAAATCGTACTTCACAGAGCCCGTCGGCTGTATAGCACCTCTCTTTCTGTACAGTCTGATGTGCAGTCTTATGTCCATCTCTTAGAGGATATCCTGAGTGGTGTCGAATCCAGCTCTCTTGCTCAGCTTACGCCAGTATCTTCTGCCGAGGATGCTGGTGGTTTAACGCTCCAAGCTCTTGTGAGTAACACTGATAGCCGAGGGACAAATACGCTGACGGGTGCCAAGTCAAAAACCGTTACGATAACTGGAGGCACTTCGCTGAGCACACCAAAACCTAGTGCGAAGAGCTTCCGCTTCAATCCTGACGAACCATTCTTGGACGCACCAACCCTCGAAGCGCCGAAAGTTCAAGCAGCTTTTACAGACATACCATACGCGTTTGCTGAACCACATTCGGGAAGGTCTCGTATCCCGTCGATCAACGATCGGATGGAAAGTTTGAATAGGGGTCCAGTCACTGGAGTACCTCCGTTGCCGAGACATAGTAATACGGAGTCTCGTGTCCCACCCGTACCTGGTTCGTTCGTGTCTCCGCTTAACATCCTAAGCCATCCCCGACAGCCGGCAGCGAGAGATCGTAACAGTGCATCCCACAGTCCTGTCTTCCGCTGGAAGTTAAATTTCGATGGCACATCAGGCTTGAACGTAACAGCTTTTATATTTCGGGTAGAATTCCTGGCATTACTCGAGCAAGTATCCGCCTCCGAACTGTGCCCCGGGTTTTATACACTCGGTACTGGTAAAGCTGCCAACTGGTATTGGCTATACTTGCGAAGCCAGCGCACGCAGTTGATTCAAGGAGGCAAGGAGTTAACGAGTCATTCAGTGATTTTCGATTAGCGGTTCATGCATTAGTGTCAAAAATGAGCACACCGATCCCGGAAGCAGAGGTGGTGGAAATATTGCGTCGTAACATGCAGCCGGCTGTGCAGGAAGCTTTACTTCTCTATCAGACTGACAATGTGCTAGATCTGAGGGACCTATGCAACAGATTCGAAAAATTATGGTCGGATATAGGGTCTCCACGGGCGGCCGCGCCGCGACGAGCAGTGCATGAAATTTATTCAGATACGCCGTATTTGAATCACGCTTTGTCTAGTCAAATAGACGCCATTGAAGTTCCATCGCGAGGATTTCAGAATAATGTCCCAAGAGACATCCACCGACCTGCTAGATCTCGAGTGACATATTGGAACTGTTCGGCTGAAGGCCACATCTACATTAACTATCCACTAGGCCCACAGAGAGTCTTCTGCTACACATGTGGTGCAGTGGGGGTAATTAAAACGCAATGTAGAACTTGCTTGTCGGGAAACCGAGGCAGGAGTCAAAATTTTGTAGGCGGTCAGCGCCGTTTGACTCCAAGCCAAACCTTCAGGCGCATGACAGAAGAAGCGGCTACCAACACCGAGCCCGACCGCTACCGCTAATTCCACGGCGTAGAGCTGTCAGCGATGCTGCAGCGCTCCCAAAATACAAAACTCGTGAACCCAGATTGGATTTTAAACCGGCTAACAGTCTTAAAGTAAACATGTCTAACTCTTCCACCCAGACAGAGAATTGCAGCACACAAAGCACGTCAAATTTTACCACCTACTCGGAACCCTGCCCTTCAGAAAGTTGCAGCACATTCTCGGATGAAAGTACTTCAACCTCCACCTCCGATATAGAGGATGCATCGTTGTGTGTCAGCGAGTTCTCCAGGACTGTCCCACGCAGACATAGGTACCTCAGCCTGCGCAGAGTCATAAAGGCTGCCATCGCCGAAACAGTAGTATCTGATGAAGAGGATCCTTGGAATCCTCGGCCTGAAGCAGATGTCTACATTCAGGGACAAAAGATACGAGGCTTATTGGATAGCGGTGCTAATTTGAGCGTGCTCAGGGCTGGAGCGGAGAGTTTCCTAGGTTAGATGGGGATTTCGTTCCACTCGATGCCGTCTTCAGTTTCAACTGCTGATGGGCGGCAGCAAAAAGTCCTGTGCTACATATGAGTCCTCGTAAAATACGGCGAAAAGACGCGTATGATGAGATTGCACATAGTTCCCTCTCTTCAGCAACCCTTGTACCTGGGAATCGACTTTTGGAGAGCGTTTGGTTTAAGACATGTTATGGTAAGTGAGCTTCACTCCTTGCCAAAAGCTTCACCTTCTTGTTCGCAAAAGCACGATCTTCCACAATACGATTCGCAGCGTTTGCAGGAGGTGATCACATATTTTCCGTCATTCAGCCAGCATGGCTTGGGTCTCACCACCTAAGTATAGCATGAGGTAGACATTGGGCTGGCGAAACCCATTAAACAGCGTTTTTATTCAGTGTCCTTATATTTCATATTAATTTATTCATATAATTGGTTTGTACAACAAGATTTACAATCTTTTATATATGTACAATATTAGACATATCCAATTGCATATTACAAAATAGAAGTTATCATAAAAGAAAACAATACAAAGGAGAAAAAAAATAAAAATAAAATTAAGATTCAAATTCAAATTTACTTAACTAACCTAACCTATATATCAACTACTCTATATCTAACTACTGTTGTCGAGGACACACTCCACCTAGAATCTATCACTAGTAGTCAACAATTCAAATACTTTCTTCCGGAATGCACCAACCATCCACGTCCGCTGAATCTCAACTAGTAGAGAATTCCATATTCGAGGTATATGGACAAAATAGGAACGAGCGCCAGTCAACGTTGCAAAACGAGGTATAATTAAATTTAGATGCCTTGGAGATTGGGAAAGCTGAATATGTTCCCATAAATAATCAGGCTTACAAGTATACACGAGCTTATGTAAAAATATTAAGGCTTTAAGTTGAAGATACGTATTTAGGGAGCAACCCAGAATTACATTTCGGTAAGGACTTACATGATCATATCGCCGTAGCCCATAAATGAAACGAATACAACAATTAAAAGCAACATTCAATTTACGAGAGCAATTATGGTCTAATGCCGGGAAAACGATGCTTCCATAAGTGAAAAGCGGTATAAGCAGGGTTTTTACTATCCTAAGTTTAGCACTGATTGAGCGGAGATATCCCGAAAGCCAAAGTCTTCTTAAGGCACCATAAACATTATTTAATATTTTCTTAACATTGTCGCAGCATGACATCTGTGAGTTTAGTATCACACCAAGATTCCTAACACATTTAGAGTGTACCATATCAGATGAATTCATAACAACCGGGGGAAAGTCAGTAGGCTCCAACTCCCTCCTGTATATGATTGTGTAACTAGATTTCCCGGTATTTAATAATAAATTGTTAGCAGCAGACATTCACATATACGTTCAAGGTCCATATTTAATCGACAAAAACCATCCTCCGACATACCAGTGGGGCAACTCAGGAAAACCTGCACATCATCGGCATACAGATGCACTTTAGCATCATGTACAAAGTTAGGTAGGCCATTTATGTACAGACTGAATAATAACGGACCTAAGATTGATCCTTGAGGTACACCGCATCTAAGCTGTATCGGCTCAGAAACTCGATTTCCAAGTTTAACATGCTGGGAACGTCCCAACAGAAGCTATTTAAAGTGTTGATAGCAGAGGTAGAGAAGCCAAATTCATTAGCTAACTTAGATTTTAGATTATAATGCCTCACACTATCAAATGCTTTGGAGAAGTCTAGTAGAACAAGAATACTCATATCATCTTTATCAAGCGCCATACGTATATCTGAGCTCACTTTTAATAAAGCAGTTTCACAGCTGTGATTTCGACGAAAACCAGATTGCAAAGGTAATTGTAATGAATTTTCTTCAATATAGTTAAGCATTTGATAAGCCATAAGTTTTTCAATAGCCTTGGCAAGAAAACATAGCAAACTGATAGGACGGTAATCAGATAAACTGCTCGGAGAATTAATTTAAGGAATAGCAATAACAAAAGCTTTCCTCCAATTAATAGGGAAATTAGCAGATGTTAAAATTGTATTAAAGATGTGAGTTATTACAGGAAGCACCACAGGTACGAGTAGCTTTAAAAAGTGAGGAGGAATGTTGTCTGGACCAATGGCACTCGACTTAATCGAATTAATGACAATCAACGTCTCATCGTCAGTAACAGAGCGGAAGGTAAAACCATCAGATGGAAATAGCAGAATATCACCATTATTTCTATCAGCCGGCACAGATTCATGAGACATAGATGAAAAGTATGTATTCAGTTCATCAGGATCCAGATCACAGCCACGATCTTCCTTACTATGTATGCCCAGGTGCCTTAGATTACCCCAAAATATTTTAGGAGGTAAGTCAGGATTAAGCTGTCTTCCGAGATATCTCCGTTTAGCCTTCCGTATTTTTAGTGTTACAATATTTCGTAAAAGTTTATATAATCGGTGTGACTCAGCAGTTCTTAGCCTCTTATATCTCCGAAATAGAAACTCCTGTTCCGAAATTTGGTTTTCAATATCTTCAGAAAACTATGGAAATGACTGCACGCGTTTACGCGCCCATCGGAGACGTGCATGCTTATCACGAAGATAGTGGAATATGGATAGTGGTATATTAACATTTGTTGTAGTTAATGAGAATCTGAATGTTAAAAATAATAAATCATGGTCCAGAAAACTTGGTGGACTAAGCTGGTTGAAAAATAAAACCTTATCTTCCTCTGTCACCAAAAACATGTCAAGAAGGGAAGGATTCGCAGCACCACAATATGTCGGCAGCCTATTGACCCTCTTCAAATCCAATGATTGAAACATGTGTGAGAGATTATCAGTAACAGAATTATCAGCTAAGATATTTACATTAAAATCGCCAGCAATAATCACATTATCATGGCGGTGTATGATTGAAGCTATGTTGTTCTCAAATTCAAGTGCATTCTCCAGACTAAACATATTTGGAGGGAAGTAAGAAGCGACAAGAACGCATCTATCAGAAGTAGACCTAACTTCAACACATATAAATTCCAAAGACTGGGACGAAGAGAAGCCAATGGTAACCGACTTAAGACTATCTCTGACATATATGCCAACACCTCCTCCGACTCGACCATGTCTATCAATACGATGTAGTTTAAATCCAGGAATGTCAACCAATTTTGTCGGAATATGATTATGTAGCCATGTTTCTGATTCCACAATAGCGTGTATTTCGGAAGCAGCAAGAGCTTTTCTCATTTCATCAATCTTAGGCCGCAAACTCCTAGCATTCAAATAGCAAATATGTAGACCATCCACTCTTGAGCGAAAAATGTTTAGCATAGTTCCTATCTGGTCCATGGTAATATACTACGTAACGTTGAATTCAGACAACGTGAACAGGGGCACATACAGAAAGCAACAGCTTAATAGGGAAAGTAAGAGTGCGTAATCGGCAACAAAAAAATTAGCAAAAAAACAATATAATAGATGATTAATTAATAGCATACAGTAGTGTAACCTAGAAATGACAGCACAGACTCCTGGTAGATAATCAATGAGAATAAGTGAAAGCTTCAAGGAAAAAACTATAAATTTAACACCAGATATTATTAATGAAATATAAACTAAGAGCATGACACACATATCAGATGCATTAATATCTTTGAAAAAATTAAATATGATATAATAGCTACTCATCTTCATCCATTTACGCAGTCGAGATTCCTGGGGCTGTAGTCATACAATTTCTGTCCAAAGCATACAAATCTTCTAAGTTCAATATACGCAGTGACGAATCATCTTTTCTCCTTTTCACATAGACAAATCCATTTCGAGAGCTCACCGAAAACAGCTTGTTTTGAGAGCGCAACCGGCGTGCCTCACGAAAGATAGCGTGATTATGACGAGTGAGGCTATCATTAAAGTAAATAACACTCTCGGAGGTAAAACCAGCATCAATTTGATTCAGCAAGAGTGGCCCATGAATTTTAAGAGCTTTAAAGAAAGCTCTTTTTTCATTAGGTGTCGTAAACCTTACAATAATTGGAGCAGAATTAGCTGATGAGGATCCGCCAGCACTCTTCACCTTCAATCGAAAGGCATCAATGTATGACGTGATGGAGTAATTGATCGCCGTCGCAACCTTACCGAAAAGATCGCAAGTGTTCTCCTTCCCCAGAGCGGGAATGCCTCTTATAACGACATCATTTAAACGGTGAGTTCGATGCATATCATTAATCTCACTTTCCAGCAATGCAACTCTGCATGACAAAGACTCATTGGTGTGTCTGACGCTATCAATTTCCCCTCGAAGAGCAGTAACGGCCTGCTCAATTTTGTCGGAAATTTCATTTTTGAATTCTGTTAAGACCTTGCTAATATTTGTCATAAGTCTCTTCTCAAGTGCTTGCATATTTACATCCATGTAGTCAATATGAGGGGAAGCAAACTTTGTTCTACCACACGTTCCACTGGTCGCACTCCGAGTCTGGGGTTGCGAAACCGGAGTATTGCTCCGTGATTTCCCTCCTCCAGCGCCGCTCCTAGATGCCTTTGTATTGCCTTTAACCATTTTATATCAATGAAATGGATACCGTTGATACTCTTCAGAACGAAGTATTAAAAATTACAAAATAAACCCCGATATCAGGTAAATGCCGGTATGAAAAAGTATAGCACGCTTTATTATAGATTTTTAGAGTTGAAAGAAATAAAAGACCGATCACTTAACTCCGGATTTAGAAATCTAACGCGGAAAACCCAGGAGCTCGATTTTTAGCGTCTACTCTGTAATATATATCGACTACTACTCTCAATATGACGAGCTCGACCGAATGCTGTCGCTAGGAGCCATTGAGGAGATCCAAAGTTCATGGTCGTCACCAGTGACTTTAGTTAAGAAGGCTAACTGTAAAGTGCGCCTCTGTCTGGACGCCCGGAAATTAAACTCCATAACAGTCCCAGATGCCTTTCCGTTACCTCTTATAGATGGACTCCTTAGCAGACTCAAGGAGACAAAGTTTATCTCTGCCATAGATCTGAAGGATGCGTTCTGGCAAATCCCTCTCGCTGTGGGATCAAGAGATAAATCTGCTTTCGCAGTGCCGGGAAGGGCCCTAGACCAGTTCAAGGTGCTTCCGTTTGGGCTGTGCAATGCTCCTCAAACAATGTGTAAGCTGACGTGCAAAGTCATTCCTCACCAACTGCATGACCGAGTGTCTGTGTATCTTGAAAACTTACTCATTACTTCCTCCACGTTCGACGAACACCTAAGGCTTCTGGCGGAAGTCGCGGCGTTGCATCGCGCTGCCGGCCTGACAATCAACGTGGAGAAAAGCAAGTTTTGTATGAGAGAAGGCAGATATCTCGGCTTTGTAGTTGGGGATGGTTGCTTGCGAGCTGATCCCGAAAAGTCACTGCTATTCAGTGCTTGCCAAGGCCAACCACTGCCAAGAAAATACGAAGCTTCCTCGGAGTGTGCGGCTGGTATAGGAGGTTCATCCCGCAGTTCGCTATAATCGCTAGTCCTCTAACAGACTTGCTAAAGAAAAACATTAAGTTTGAGTGGAACGAACAAGCTGAACTGGCATTCCAACAGGTAAAACAATGTCTGATGACCGCACCAGTGCTCGCGAACCCAGACTTCTCCAAGCGTTTTTTCATTCAGTGCGACGCTAGCACTACAGGAGTGGGAAGTGTCTTGTTTCAGCGTTCTGTGGATGGGGATGAACATCCCATCGCTTACATGTCCCAGAAGCTGAATGCTGCTCAACGCAACTACAGCATAGCCGAGTTAGAGTGTCTGGCCGCCGTATTGAGCATAAAAATATTTAGGCCGTATGTGGAGGGTTTGGAGTTTATGGTAAGTACCGATCACGCTAGCCTCAAATGGCTTATGGACTAACGGGATCTATGTGGCAGGCTGGCTCGTTGGAGCCTTAAACTCCAAGCCTTCAAATTCCACATCGAATGCCGAAAAGGCAAGGATAATGTTGTGGCCGATGCTCTTTCGAGGTCGTTTGCTGCCGAGGCAGTAGAACCCCACACAGACGAGCTACTTTACCCTGAGTAAGTCAGTTCGCTTGATTTGAAATCACCTGCATTCCATGAGAAAACGTACGTGGACAGAATCCAGCGAATCACTTCTAATCCAAGCGGTTTTCGGAACTTACGAATTAGCGGTGGTAAGGTCTATATCTCATTCTCGGTTCCAAATAACAACGTCTCAGAGGAGCGCGTTCAGTGGAAGCTATGGGTTCCTGATAGTCTCACGGGCGATTTGATTAAATTAGAGCATAGTCCTCCTATGGCAGCACACTTCGTGTTCGCAAAAACACTAGAAAAGCTACGCGGCCTGTGCTACTGCCTGAGCATGGCATTAGAGGTACGTCAGTTCATAAACGCCTGCGAAACTTGTAAGCTGATTAAGCCGACCAATATGTCTTCAAGACCTCCTCTGGGCATGATACGGTCTACCGATCTGCCTTGGCAACGCATCTTCTGTGACTTTCTAGATCCTTACCTGCGTAGCCGAGGAGGTAATAAGTGCATCTTCATCGTACTGGACCACTTATCTAAGTTTGTGCTGCTGGAAGCAATGCCACAGGCCACAGCCTCACGAGTCGTTGAATTCCTGGAGCAAAATGTCTTCTTAATGTTTGGAGTTCCGGAAATGGTACATTCAGATAATGGTAGTCAGTTCATTGCAAAAATATTCGCTCAACTGTTGGATTGTTATGGTGTGAAACACATTTTCTCACCAGCTTATTCCCCTCAATCAAACGCCTCCGAGCGTGTTAATCAGTCGGTCCAGGCAGCGATCCGCGCCTATGTCGGTACAGAGCATCGAAATTGGGACGAACATCTGAGCGAGATCGGCTTTGCCATCCGCAACGTTGTGCATGAGTCATCTAAGTGCTCACCATATTTCCTGCTCTTCGGTCGACACCCAGTAACGTGCGGGGGCTGATATCAACTACTTCGAGAGCTAAAGGCAGATTTCGACGGAGCCATTGAGTGTGTCAACCAAAAGCTTCAGCTGTTGCAGAATGAAGTGAAGTTTCGTCTCACGGAGGCGTATCGAAAGTACGCCGCTGGCTATAACTTGCGGACTCGGGAAAGAGCCTTTGTACCTGCACAGACTGTGTACATCCGAAACTTTGTGCAAAGTAGCGCAGTCGACCGCTTTGCTGCCAAATTAGCACTTAAGTTCGTAAAAGCAACTATAGTAGAACGAATCGGGCGTGTTTCATATCGTCTGCAGAACGATAAGGGTCCCCCTATCGGGATTTTGCATGGTCAGGATATAAAGTCTTGACCAAAGTTGATTAGATCTCGGTAGTCCTAAGAAGGCATCCAGCAGGCTTCACTTGTGAACAACATGTTATCGCAAACCCTCCTACTACTTCCTCAGTGGTGGGTGATAAACCTATTTCATTGTGTTACTAACCCCTTCTGGGTTAGCCTTCAACTGAAGGATTTTACTTTCCTGCATTTTCTTCATTCTTCTCCCTAGTATGCGTTTCCGAGCGGCGTTTTTTGTGGATGAAGTTTCAGCGGAGGCTAGTTCTTTTTCATAGTATATTATCTCTAAATTATCAAGTTTAGATTGTCTCAGTCTTTGTTACTAACCCCTTCTGGGTTAGCCTTCATCTGAAGGAGTTTACCTTCCTGTCTTTCTTCAATTTTCTTCCAATTAAAAGATGTCCCGGCGTCAGCGAGTGCGGATGGAGTCTCAGCGATTTTTTTTGTCTATATAGTATATTATCCCTAAACTGTCAAGTTTAGTTGGTCTCAGTATTTGTTACTAACCCCTTCTGGGCTAGCCTTCATCCGAAGGATTTTATTTTCCTGTCCTTTCTTCAATTTCCTTAGAGCTTTAACCCGCTTGCTGCATCCCGCGCAATTTCCGTCGTCCTGAGTGTGTTGATATATGAATTCTATCTGTTACGAAGCGATTTCCTCGCTTGGGACTGGGAGGCTTCCGGGGTGCTGCGACCGGAGTCAGTAGGAAACAGAACGATAACTAGGGCCGTTTCATCGACTCATTCGTAGTGTCGAGCCTGACATGCCCACACGTAATAAACCAATCGCTGCACCTCTTCCTGGTCAGCTCATTGGCCGAGGCGAGTTGATAGATTTAGTCTATCTGTTGATAGTCCCTCCCTCGTTCAAGGCGAGCTAGGATTGTGGCCGCAGATGGGTCGTTTATTTCTCAACAATCCAGGGCTTAGCGCATGCCCGGCTTGAGACTCTGGTGGGTCGTCCCCACGTTGGGCGCGTTGTGGTTGAACCTATTTTAGTTTATGGCATATCCTGGCCTATGTCCCGTGTTAGAGTCTGGCTTGAGATTCTTATCTCCGTGGGTCATCCCCACGCTGTAGCGTATTCCCCATACGCTACCCTTTTCCTTCCCCTCTTCGTTCTTTTCTTTTTTCGGCTTCTCTAGCCTCTGTAATAATTCTCGCAGGGTACTTGAAAAGGGGTGAAAAAAGTGCATATTTTCGGGAAGTAGCACTATGCTACTTCTCCATACAAATAGAAAATCTAGAAAAGAAATATAATAAATCATCTTAAAAAAGAAGAAAAATCCCGATTCGTGCAGAACACGCACAAATTGAAATCTTTCTTACAGAACAAAAGAAGAAGCCAAAATTGAAATCTTCAAAAAATATACATTTTTTTCTCTTTCTTTTGAACGAAAAATTCCAACTTGTGCAGAGCGCGCACAAATTAAAATCTTTCACGCATAAAACACCAGACAACAACAACAACAAAAATATTGCAAACGAAAACTTTCTAAATTGCGCAGCATGCGCACAAAATTCAATTCTTCGTTTAAATCTTACCGCTAGTCAGCTAAAATTCCTAAAAAAACAAACGGCAACATCACGCGACACCACCATGCAATACATTAGAGCAAGCCTGCCCGAAATTCCTAGAAAATATCGGCTCGAATGTACACCAACTGTGGCAAGAATTCGAGATAAAAAAACGACACACCCGTACTCAGGCAGTAGCAGAAGCGCGAACGATCGACCAAAAAAATTCACGAGAAACGAAAGCGCTCGTCTGTCGGTCGGGTGGAAGACAGAACGGCGGTAATGTAGAGAGACTGCGCGGAGTCATGGCAGTCTAGAACGAACCTTGGTTGAGGGCACCTCCTCGAATGCCCGTGAGTAAACGCCGTGGTCCTAAACTTTTTTTCTTTTGAGATAATATTAAGAAGTTCTGTTAGCGTTTTTTTTAGTCGCGATCGTATGTTTTTCTCCTGCTAAAGGAAAAGGGGATTTTCTTTTGCGAATTGGCGAAAGATAGAGTCACGCCACAAGCAATTTGGGTTTTCGTTTCGGTTTATATTTACCTGGAATTTTGTACCAGTGCCGCTTCATTTTCCTTTGGAAAAGTCATTTATGTGAGAAATATCTTCTAAATATATTTACCTGGAATTTAGTGCAAGTGTGCCGCTTCATTCTCCTCTGGAAAACTATTTAAGTGCAATTAATTAATAATTTAAAGGAGAAATATCTTCTAAATATATTTACCTGGAATTTAATGCCAGTGTTCCGCTTCATTTCCTCTGGAAAAACTATTTAAGTGCAATTAATTAATAATCTAAAGGAGAAATACTTTATAAATATATTTACCTGGAATTTTCGTGCCAGTGTGCTGCTTCATTTTTCTCTGGAAAAACTATTTAAGTGTAATTAATTAATAATTTAAAGGAGAAATACCTTCTACATATATTTACCTGGAATTTTGTGCCAGTGTGCCGCTTCATTTTCCTCTGGAAAAAAACTATTTAAGTGCAATTAATTAATAATCTAAAGGAGAAATACTTTATAAATATATTTACCTGGAATTTTGGTGCCAGTGTGCTGCTTCATTTTCATCTGGAAAAACAATTTAAGTGTAATTAATAAATAATTTAAAAGAGGAATATTTACCTGGAATTTTGTGCCAGTGTGCCGCTTCATTTTCCTCTGAAAAAACTATTTAAGTGTAATTAATTAATAATTTAAATGAGAAATATCTTCTAAATATATTTGCCTGGAAAAACCATTTAAGTGTAATTAATCAATAATCTAAAGGAGAAATTCCTTATAAATATATTTACCTGGAATTTTGGTGTCAGTGTGCTGCTTCATTTTCCTCTGGAAAAGCTATTTAAGTGTAATTAATAAATAATTTAAAAGAGGAATATCTTCTACATATATTTACTTGGAATTTTGTGCCAGTGCCGCTTCATTTTCTTCTGGAAAAGTCATTTATGTGAGAAATATCTTCTAAATATATTTACCTGGAATTTAGTACCAGTGTGCCGCCTTATTTTCCTCTGGAAAAAAACTATTTAAGTGCAATTAATTAATAATTTAAAGGAGAAATACCTTCTACATATATTTACTTGGAATTTTGTGCCAGTGCCGCTTCATTTTCTTCTGGAAAAGTCATTTATGTGAGAAATATCTTCTAAATATATTTACCTGGAATTTAGTACCAGTGTGCCGCCTTATTTTCCTCTGGAAAAAAACTATTTAAGTGCAATTAATTAATAATTTAAAGGAGAAATATCTTCTAAATATATTTGCCTGGAATTTTGTGCCAGTGCCGCTACATTTTCTTCTGGAAAAGTCATTTAAGTGTAAATAATAAGTAATCTAAAGGAGAAATACTTTATAAATATATTTACTTGGAATTTTGGTCCCAGTGCGCTGCTTCATTTTCATCTGGAAAAACAATTTAAGTGTAATTAATAAATAATTTAAAAGAGGAATATCTTCTACATATATTTACCTGGAATTTTGTGCCAGTGTGCCGCTTCATTTTCCTCTGAAAAAACTATTTAACTGTAATTAATTAATAATTTAAATGAGAAATATCATCTAAATATATTTGCCTGGAAAATCCATTTAAGTGTTATTAATTAATAATCTAAAGGAGAAATTCTTTATAAATATATTTACCTGAAATTTTGGTGCCAGTGTGTTGCTTCATTTTCCTCTGGAAAAGCTATTTAAGTGTAATTAATTTAATAATTTAAAATTTATCTTCTACATATATTTACCTGGAATTTTGTGCCAGTGTTCATTTTCCTCTGGGAAAACTATTTAAGTGAAAAGGAAAGAAAAAGTCAAATAACCAACAGGAGAAATATTCTATAATTATACCTACCTGGAATTTTGTGCCGATGTGCCGCTTCATTTTCCTCCGCGAAACTATTTGAGGAAAAGATCTGCTGAAACCCTTAAATGTGCCAAGTGGTCAGAAAGTTCATATCCAGGAGTCCAGTCGTCCCAAATCGTCCATGCGCTTGGTGGCCCCAGGTGGCAGAAGTCGTGTTCCAGTAAACATCTTGTGTTGGTTTGTTTTACGTTACAAGTAAGTGAATTTTCTTTTAGCATATGTTCGGCCGAATAGGGAAGAGCTCAGGGACTAGTTAAGTATGGTAGTGAAGAGAACTAGGTTAGGGCTTGTTACTAAGTTTGTAATCGCAGGATAAGGGGAGAGAAAATAACAGGACTGGATATAGAAATTAAAGAAACCTTAAAACACGATCAGAGACTATGTATTTTATCAAATTCTAATCCCAATTTTGTGTGTTTTTTTTTTGGCTCTCATTAGGTTCTTTCTTCCCCAGCATTATTACTGGAGCCAAATGCATTTTATTTTATTAGTAAATTTCTTTACAGTAAATTACAGGGCCGCGCTCACCGAATGTTTGGGCGTTGGGTCCTGAGCTGCTTTGCAAATTAGATTTCTTTTGTTTACAGATTGTGAAACCAAAGGCAGGTGGATTTGGGCTGAGCAAGGACTGTCCGCTGACTCACATGCACATAGATATATATTTGCCTCCTCTGTTTCGTCGATTGTTCTGGCATCTAAGGTATTTTTTTGTCTCTTTATTTGATTTTCATTGCTTGATCCGGCCATTGAAACGAATGAGTAACTGCTGAACACGGAGGGGTGGTGCTGGTTGCGCCCATGTAGGTCGGCGGTTCGAACACACACCCACGCAACTACCGAAATGGGCCTAAACATATTATTACGGCTTTGGGGGAGGCTTAGCCAGGGTGGATGGGGCGTCTGGGCCCAATAGTACCCAAAGCTTGAGTCTCAACATCATCAGAGACTCTCACTCGCTCTCTCTCTCTCTCCCGATCGTTCGTCTTCCCGGCGTTGAAAACTCTTCGGATGAAGAAAAACGTGTTCGGCGTTGATGAGGTCTTTCGGTTTTCGTTTGCAGCATTTAATAAAAATAAATTTTTTTCTTTCTAGGCTTTCAGGTTCCACAAGCTGAAGGAAGCCTTTATAGATATTTTTTTCTCTGTTTGTCTGTTCGTCTGCAGTCACACACGGAAGTTCTGTTTTTTTGTCCGTCCGTCTGTCTGGTCAGTTATTTTGTCGAGTAAGCACAGCTTAACAAGCATCAAGGGATGTGGGTGACAAGGACCACCCCAAGACGGCTGATCGCTAGCGGCTTATTAGCTGTGCAGCCAGTCACGCTAATCCCGCAATGATTTTGTAGCAATGAGGTGTCGGATGCGGTATTTGTCTATGTCCAGGTAAGAGTGGATATAGACAGATCTGTCGCCTGACAAGCTCTTCTTTACACACTCTACTAATACTCTCCTTAATGCTGGGGCGAGGGCGAACGCAAACCATCTCTAAGCCGATGGTTTTAACTATAACTTACTATTATTATTTCTTTTATGCTAGCATAAATATATATGCTAGAACGAAAGGGAAAAGTGTTTTGTATTCTTTGTACTCACCAAAATGTTAAAATTGCTCGTTAGAAATTAAATTAATTATATTTTATATATGTTGGGAACATCAGTCCCGATTCGTTATATCTGCCTGTTAGCTAGTTCCTTATATTACTAGTCCTCTTATTTATCTGATTGATTTTCGATCTACGGCCACGGGTCCTCATACAATACGGTGGGATTTGAGAGTTAATTATGGGTGCTGTTCACGCCGCCGCGCCGGCCGGACATCATTTCATTACCGTGACCAATTTACGCCGGATGTTTTTCCTCCCTTTTTTGTTCAAGTGCTACTTGATAATTTCCTTTGGTTCATTAAGTGGGGAGGGAATTCCAGACGTATCACTAGCTTGTAGGATTCCCCTTGTTATTATATGTCCTGCTATAGAGCTAAAGTCAGTGTTTGATACTGTACGGACTAAAATTGAGACATGAAATTAAGACAAAAATCTATAAAATACTTCAATACTTAGAATCTCACCATTTTCTTTGTCAGCCGGACTTTGGTTGATAATCTGTGGCTATTTGACACTTGATACAGGGATTTGTCTACGTGTTGATGTACATGTGGACAGATGGATAGATTACACGTTGAATATAGGAGAATATAAAATGTATACAAGATATGAAGCATCTCACCTTAAAATCTTTCTTTTTCAAGAGAGAATCCCAGTGGCACCACTAACCTATAGGATTCCCAGCGATTCTCTAGTCGCTCACAGGCACTCAGCGGTGGCATAAATTTAGCCTTACGGCGTACACGATAAAATCCCACAATTTACGTATTCGCGATTTTGTTTTATCAAGGAGCTTTCGCGATACACAGGAGATAGTTCGCCTATTTCTTTTCCGGTGCTACTTCTCCTTGCACAAATACTCTGCACACACTCGAAATGACTTTTGATTCTGGTGGACACCGTCTTAATTCCACTTTTCCGGCATCTCGGCTTCTTCTTCTTCCTTCAAACTGAATTTTTGTGCTCTGTCCCAGCCAGGGATTACTCACACTTACTTGGTGTAATTGGCAACACAATCGTAGTGTGAACAGTAGCAGACCATGAGCACCGTCACAAGCTGTCAGTGATGGAGTTGCAGAATACTGCTTCAGGCAGCACGCTGCGATCATAACAAGGCAGGGGCGCATGTTCCACTCAGACTGGGTCTTCGAGATTTAAGTTAAATGGTAAGGATGCTGACACAACAGAGATTAAAATTTTGGAAGGTGGTTTGCAACGTTCGATTCCTGAGTCGGGTACCATATGGGGGAATTTTGGCGCATTATCAAGCGAGGGAGTGGAAAAAAATAAGCTTACTAATAAGAGGTATACCGGCCGCTAGGCTGGGAAGGTCCTAAATGGAGCATTGGTATCCTGAAGCTACCAGTTAAGCTGGCCAGATGCCCTCTTAGGGCTACCAGGATCAAAGAGGCCTGCATTAAGGGAAGTACCCAGACCTTTTGGTTCAGAGTTATTTTGATCAAGGCCTAATATCTTTAGCGTGGTAAATGCGTAATGACTTTCCCTGCAGATCGTCAAGCTTTAAAAATATTCGTTATAATTTTGCGCTGTGCTGTTGTTGGAAGTTGCTCTGCATAAGATTCTGTCGGTATACTTCTTGGCCAGCTTTGAATTTAAGGGGTTTAGCTCTAAGTTATAAACCCTTCCACCATGTTTGAACACGTAGTTAAAGTTTTCCTGCGCTCTCGCACGGATCAATTTTAATTTGTCATCAGCATCTACTGTTATGGGTCCGATAAGAGTTTTGAAGCTTTTGATGATGGAAAATGAGCTAACAAGTTCGATCATTTGCTGACCTAAAAGTACCCTGTAGGGTGAAAAGTCAGTTGCTTGGTGGACAGAGCTCTAGAGGGAGTTAGCAATATGGCTCAACTTCTCATCTCACTGCGTATGCTCCGCCTTGATGTAGACTTTAATACCTATCAATAAGGACCTGTTCACTTACTCTGATGCATAAGTCTGCGGCGAATTAACTGCTGTTCGCAGGTGCTTTGCATCATACTTATCTAGCAGTTTTGCAAACTGAGCCGGGTAAAACTGGACTCGATTTTCAGACACTATCGTCTCCGGAACTCCAAAAGGTAAGATACTTCTGTCTCAAGGAACTGACAGACGTTGTGATTAGATGCCTTTTTCATTGGTTCCAAAATTGGAAATTTAGAGAAGTGGTCAAGAACTATCAGAATACAGATATTTCCGTTTGTAGATATGGGATATGGACCTAAGAAACCAAGGAACAGCTTTTAAAATGGTCTTTCTGTCACAGACAGAGCTCCCGTTTGTGGCCTACGGATGGTATTAGGGGATTTAGTTTCTTTACACACGACACAAGCGCCTGTCTAGTTTCTGACATTGACTGTCAATCAAGGCCAGTACAGATCTTCGATTTTCGATGTGAGAGACAGTAGCCGTAAAGGAAACTGTTCAGGAAAAATATTCAAATATTGCTAAAAAAAAATTTACAAATGTTCAAAAAATGAGTGACGGAGAAACAGCGGTATTGAGTGAAATTAAAAAAATGAAAAAGATTCATTTGGGAGTGTTCTTAAAAAAATTCCACCGGTAATAGTGAAACCAAAAGAAAAGCAAGATATAACAAGTGAAAAAGCTAGAATTGGTCTAAGACCAATTATTATGATACCGTAGATGAATGCACGTATGAAATTTCGTATGGTCACCCATTTAAGCAATTTTGATTTTTTACGTTGGTTTCTCGCATATATTTATAGAACGGCTCGTCGGACAGAAAAAATGATTATAACCAATTTTATAGGATTTCTTATTCTGAATAAGTTTTTGGTACAATAAAAATGTCTAGGACTGATTGTTTTCAAAGTATATGTAAAAAGCCAACATTTTTATATGGCAACACCAAGAAGGGATTGCCTGATTTAGTCCATTTTTGAAATTTTATTTGCTATTACTATGAAAATACAATGTACAAAATTTCAGCTTTCTATGTCAACGTGTTCTCAGGTAGTGTCCAAATATATCGTGGAAAACGAAATTTTTGTATGGCAACCCCACGAAGGAGTTGCCTGATTTGTCTCATTTTCGAACTTAATTACACTTTTTTTTTAATGTCCATGTACAAAATTTCAGCTTTCTAAGTGAACGCGTTCTCGAGTTATCGTGCGCACGGACGGACGGACGGACGGACAGACGGACATGCAAAAATCAAAATAACTTTTAATTTTATGCTGAGGTGTCCAATCCATTTTGCTCTACCATCATTATTTCTGTGCGTTACAAACGGAATGGCAATTTTAGTATACCCTATAGATTTCATCTAGGGTATAAAAATAACACAGGAAAAAATAAAGAAATCAGTCGATCCCAAAGAAATGTCGTTGAAAATTAATTGTGTTAAAGCAAAATGGGGTGGTAGAAATTAAATGTGATAGTTTAGAATCATCTAAAAAAATAGAATCTGAATTAAAGTCGAAAATGGGTGATAATTATATTGTGCAACCTGCAATACTAAAGAATCCCAAAGTTATGGTGTGTGGAATGAGAGAAAAGCATAGTGAAACGGAAATATTACAAATGCTAAAAAATCAAAACAACATATCAAAGGACGTAAGAGTGGTAAAAGTTTTCGAATCTCAAAAAATACGAAATAAGTATAATGCTATACTTGAGGTAAATAAATTAAATTTTGATAAAATATTAATTGAAGGTAAATTAAATATGGGATGGCATAAATGCATAGTGTACGATAGTCTAAATGTGAAAAGGTGTTTCAATTGCTGGGGATTTAACCATGAAGCTAGAAAGTGCACAAGTAAGAAAGTATGCCCCAAATGTGCAGAGGAATACGAAGAAAAAGATTGTCAAAGTAATCAAGCAAAGTGTATAAATTGTATTTTTGCAAACACTAGGCTAAAACTAGAATTGGACACTAATCATGAAGCAAGAGATAAGCAATGTGTAGTATACCTATAAACGAAAATTGGCGGTAGAAAAGCAACAGACCAATTACTAGCAATTAAAGAATATTAATTGTCAATATAAATATATAAAACTAGTATATTTTAATATACAGGGACTAATTAATAATATAAATGAGTAAGAACAAATTGTGATGAATGCGGAATATGATTTTGTGCATCTATTGGAGGAAGTGGGTGATAATGAAGTAGCATTGAAAGGTTATTGTATTCTTAGATGTGATAGTATATCTAGTCATACTGGTGGAGTTGTTATTTATGTTAGGAATGATTGGAAATATGAAGTTCTTAGTAGTATTGCAATAAATAAAGATCTTTGGTGCTTAACTGTAAGATTAATAAATGGTAAAAAGGAGATTATAGTGACAGTAATATATAGGACACCATCATCGAGTAAAAGGCAGTTTTGTCAGCTATTCAAATCATGGATTGATGAATTATTTGAAATAAAAGTAGACAAAATAATAGTGGGTGATTTTAATATAGATTGGTATGAACAAAACAACATAACTGTTTAGGCCACACATACATGATGATGGTCCCTCGTTGTAAATTCCATCCATATTTCTAATCCTTCTCACGATGAAATATTTTCTCCTATAGAAAAGGGAAAAAAGGAAACACAAAGAACTAAAGTCTAAATGAAATTAACAAAAAAACTACTTATTTAATAGTTGGGAACTTCCTTCCGTTCATCCAGCGATGTCCAAACATTCCAATAAATAAGTGTAATACCTGAAACATATAAGAATATTATAATTCATAACAAAAATTGTACAAAACTTTGAACTTACCTCAAAAGTATACCACCATCTCGTATATTTACAATTTCTCAGTGACAGAAAGTGACATTACGTCAGTCAGCTGTCTGAGGTACATTCAGATAATGCATCAATCGTTGCTAAGGCAACGCCAAAAGGCGAGAACGCATAACTGGATGCAGCGGCTATATAAAGCCGACGAGCCGCAGCAGAAATTCATTCTTGGTCCAGAGCTCATCTGGTTTAGAGACTAATCTAAATACAAGAATATTTCCATTCTATATTTCAGAGAATAATCTGAAAATCCTATCAATTCCAAAAAATTCCATCCCACACCTAAGCAGAAGATCAATTCTGCGCAGAGATTAATCTGCAAAAAGATCCATCCCACACCTAAGCAGAAGATTAATTCTGCGCAGAGATTAATCTGCAATATTCCGTCCCACACGTAAGCAGAAGAATAATTCTGCTGCAGAGAATAATCTGCTACATCTCCCGCTCACATTTACGCAGAAGAATAATTCTGCTGCAGAGAATAATCTGCTACATCTCCTGCTCACATTTACAGAGGAATAACTCTGCTGCAGAGACTAATCTGCATTCTTCGTTATAGTAGCATATTGCTACATTTCTTCGCACGCTCAGAATACAGTCAGAGACTAATCTGACTAGGTTAAAATTACAGCACTTTACTTCCTTGTGTCTTCACATACGAGCAGAAGCATTTTGCTGCCTTTGTGCCCTCGCGCACTACCAGCATCAATATTTTTTTGTTTGATGACAGATAGTAATTCTGATCTTCCATCCCTTTTCAGAACGAGGAGAAAACTGGCAGTGCCTCAGCAGGAGCTCATTGATTTTTATTTTGAATTTTAATTTGTTTATTTTTTATTTCGTATTGAATTTTACATTGAATTTTTGTGGTAGTTTGTAGGTTAGTTTAGTTCTGAATATTATTGTAAATGAATTTTGTGATATTAGTTTAAGCCAATGAATTAATGAATTATTTAATAAAATTTTTATTTGAATTTAAAGAACTGAGTTGTCCATTAAAAACCGGCACTCCCTCCCACGTCCGAGACTAGCTCTCACATTGGTCCTTCGAGCCGGATAACTCAGTCGAATCAAATATAAAATTGAATACATTGCTTAATATCACGTGATTCAAGCCTCCCCATTCAAAATGCCTACAGATGACGAACGCAGTATATCTGACGCCGGGGACGAAACCATTAGCTCAGTATTAGAGTTGGTTGAGTCTAAAAAAAAGACCTCATTAAAAGCCATCAAAGAGACGGTACAAAGAAAAATGTCAAATCGATAAAAAAACGCCTACAAACGTTCACCGAATATTGGAAAGAATTCCAAACACGGCATAGGGTAATTCAAAAGAGAGCGACAAAGGAAGATCGCAAATTACAATATTTCACGAAGAGACATTTAGTGATGCACAGGAGTATTATATTGAAAAAGCAGCAAGCATGGAAGAGGATATAGACAAACTAACACCAACGCCTGTCAACAATCCTCCTCAGACTCAGACATCACATGCTAACACAAATTCTTGTAATAATGAAAGACTCCCCAGAATTAAACTTCCCACCTTCAATGGAGAGTACTCTACGTGGATTTCATTCCACGATTTATTTAATTCGGTTATACACAGCAACAATAATTTAAGAGACGTTGACAAGTTGTTTTTTTTTAAAAACTAATCTAATTGGAGAAGCTGAAAAATTGCTCAGGCATTATGAAATATGCGACGCAAATTATAAACCAGCTTGGCAACTCCTAAAAGAACGCTACTCAAATAAGCGAATCCTAGTCAAGTACAACTAAAAAAATTATTGTCTCTCCCAAATACAAATCATGATTCTGCCGAAAGTATCAAAAGGCTATTATTAGCATTACAAAACTTAGGAATAGAAACAAACAACTGGGATCCAATAATTATATATTTGACTGTACAAAAGTTACACTCAGACACTCACCAGTTATGGGAGCAGAGTCTCCACAACAGCACAGAATTGCCTAAATAAAAAATTAACTAAATTCCTAGAGGCTCGCTTCAGAACCTTAGAAATGATAGGAAATAAAAATACATTGCCAAATGCGACACAGAGAAAACCATTCTCACCAAAACCAACTTATGGATTCTTGAATAGAAGCAGAACTTCAACACCAGTTCACCCACCTACAAAAAAGTCCTCTTGCAGCAAGGGTGACCACATCATATTTCATTGTCAAACCTTTAGAAATATGAACACCCGCCAACGACATGAAGTTGTCACAAATAAGCATCTATGCAAAGATTGCTTATCTCCCAACCACCTAACCTTAAATTGCACAAGCAATAAAAGGTGTTACCACTGTAACAAAAGTCATAACACATTGCTCCACTATAAGCAAAACGATTCGGTGACAGAATCACCTAATCAATCCACCCAAAATTCCAGTATGGAAACTGAACCAAGCACACCCTTAGCTTGCAGAAATGACGAGCAACAAGTTCAAAACTTTCTTACCGCCAGTATGAAAAGAGCTCTCCTCTCTACAGCTCTAATAAACGTCACAGCATCATCCGGAATTGCAATGACATTCAGAGCATTAATAGATTCTGGGTCACAAGTGTCCATTATGACCGAAAGAGCCCTTACGCGATTACAGCTTAAAGGATCTCCAACCACCCAGGAATTAATTGGACTTGGTACAACTCCCACCAATACAGCTGTACAGCAAACCACAGTCACAATTAATTCTCTACAAAACAATTTTAGAATAGCGAGCAACATGCTCATAATCCAAAAAATCATCGATCTGCTTCCAACACAGACAATCGAAGTGGCAAATTGGAAACATATACACAATCTCCCGCTTGCAAATCCTACGTTCTCAGTTCCAGGAGAAATCGATGTTCTTCTCGGAGCAAACATCTATGCCGCCATCATTAAAAATGGAATTAGAAGAGGATCTAGCAATACACCTACAGCCCAAAACACCGAACTGGGCTGGATTCTGGTCGGAGGAGTACCAGAAGTAAAGAGCACGATGACGACTGTGCTATCCACATATACTACGACAAACCCCAAGTTGGATAAGAAACTAAAGAGAGTTTGGGAATACTCCACCACGCCAATATGTTCACCAAAACATCAATTCCATACAAGAAAACGACTACCCCCCAGAAAATATGAATATGTGCCCACCAAGAATCATAATACACCTCTGCGCCACAGTTCTCAGAGAAAAGTCTGGAGAAATACACCCAGTGAAGCAAGGAAGCACTACACTTTAACAACTCTTTCCACCATCAACACAAAATGGAAAAATTAAACAAAAGTGTCGCCATCTCGTTCAGTGTCAGCAACTTTACAATATAATAAAATGAAAACTGAACTAGATCACAGAGAAACTAAACCTCTCACCAATAGATGGCATCACCATCATGGCTCGCATTTTATCTAAAAATAATCAAAAGAGCGAATAAATACAAAAAAATTACATAAATATTATTAAAATGCAGCGAAGCATACTTACCTCCAGAATATTTACAGGGAAGAACTGAAACAGGTAATTAATGACAATAATTGTAAATTAATTATCGATTTCCCGACTCGAATTACACAACATTCGCAAACACAAATAATAAAAACATTAAATCGTCAGTTAATAATAATTTAAAAATATCAGATCATCAAACTATTGAAAATATAGTGCCTGTATGTAGTGATGTAATAAAAAACAAAGGTGATATATCTAAAATTTTAGTATATAATACAACTCGCTTTAGCAAAGCTCTTGATCAAAATAATGTTAATGGTTTTGATAAACTGGTTCATGTCAACAATCAGGATAATTTCCTAGTTAGTATATTAAAAAAAGCAATCGAGTCAATGACAGTACAATGACAATGAAAGCCCGCGAAATGGGTAGCAAATTCATGGTTTACGTCGGATTTAAGTAAAATGAAGAAATATAAAGTAAGGTTGTTTGAAAAAGTAAAATTTCTGGGGAAGGAAGAAGATTGGGAGCGTTATAAATCTATAAGCAATATATACAGGGCCAAAATGAAGAAAGCTAAGAGTAATTTCATTAAATCGAAAATCGATAATTCGTGGGACCAAAAATCAATGTGGAGAACCATAAAATGTTTAATACTGAAAGACACCAGAGAGGAAGTTAAAATAGTCGAATTTGCGGATGGTCATTACGAGGATAGTGCAATGGTGGCTAATAAGTTAAATGATTACTTTATAGATAGCTTAAATGTAATTATTGGCTCTATAGATATGGTTGCATACGTGAACTTGATAGACCCAGTTTTTACCCAATTAGTATTTAAATCTATAAATTCGAAGGATTTAATTGAAGTGTTGATGCGAATTAGTAAGAAACGTGATTACTACGGAGTAAGTTCAAGAATAATTCGGGATAAGATTGATGTTTTGGGTCCTATGCTGCTAAATGTAATAAATAAATCGATAGAAACAGGAAAATTTCCTGATTCATGGAAGGAATCAGTGATAGTTCCGGTAAAAAAGGTTCCCAGAAGTAATAGGTGTGAAAACTTTAGACCGGTAAATATGTTACATACCTGCGAAAAAATTATGGAAAAGGTGGTCCAAATGCAATTGGCAGATTATGTGGAGAAAAATAAAATCTTGGTGGAGTATCAATCGGGATTTCGGGGTAAGCATTCATGCGAGACCGCTTTGACATGGGTTTTAACTGAGTAAGCTGGCAATAGATCAAGGCAAATTCATAATTGCAGTATTTTTGGATATGAGAAGAGCCTTAGAGATGATTGATCGAGCAATTTTGCTTCAAAAGCTAGAGCAATATAGTATCAGTGGTACAGAGCTACAGTGGTTCACATTGTTCTTGACTGTTAGAGCGCAAGCAACTAAAATTAGTAGTATATATTCAAACAGTAGAGATGTAACGGTTGGTGTTCCTCAAGGGTTAATTCTAGCAACACTGTTGTTCATATTATATATTAATGATATGGGAAAAGTAATAAAGTATACAGAACTTAGACTATTTGCTGATGATGCGCTAATATTTAAAACGGGAGTGAATGTTCCAGAGTGTGTAAATAAGCTAAAAGAGGACTTAACGCAAATTTGTGACTGGTTAAAGATGAACAGAATGAAATTAAATATAGATAAAACGAAGTGCATGTGTATTAATATAGATATAGACTTGTGTGTGGAAATGGACAACAAAAATATTGAACTAGTCAAGGAAATAAAGTATCTAGGTGTAGTTATAGATTGTAAATTAAAATTTAATAAATTTATGGATTATCTTTGTAAAAAAGTGGCAAAAAAATCTCATTCTTCAGGAGAATCAGAAACAATATTTCGACAATTAGTGCTATAAAGGTATACAATATAATAATAAAACCTCATTTCGAATATTGTGCTGCGATAATTTTTATGGTATCTAAAGATGATCTCAATAGGTTACAAAAGCAACAAAATAGGGCAATGCGAATAATACTTCGATGTAATAAAATAACACCAAGGCAACATATGCTGGATGCGCTAAAATGGTTAAGTGTAAGACAACGGGTGTGTTTGAGTATGCAAGTTAAGAATAATATGCTTCCAGGATATTTGTGTAGTTATATTAGATATGTCAATGAAGCACAGCCATATTCGTTAATAATGATAGGTTTAGGTTAAGTAAATTCAAAAATACAAATACGCAAAATATGATAATGTATAAGGGTTTTACTCGACTCAGTTCGATAGTCTCTGACAATGGAGTCCAGTTTTGCTCGATTCAGTTCACCAGATTACTGGATAAGTATGGGGTGAGCACTTAAGAACGGAAGTTTACTCGCCGCTAGCGAACGCCTCAGAGCGAGTAAATAGGTCTGTATGGGCGGGGATTAGAGCATATATTAAGAAGGAACACACGAGATGGGATGAGAAACTAAGCCAAGTAGCTAGTTCCCTCAGGAGCTCTTTCCACCAAGCAACTGGCTTCTCTCCTTATCGAACACTTTTCGGTCAACAAATGATTGAACATGGCAGCTCCTACTCCATCTTGAGGAGCCTTGGAACCCTTAATGAGCCGTTTAGAGTAGATGCTGAGGACAAAATGAGATTGATCCGTGCGAGAGTGCAGGAAAATTTACAACATGCATTCGAACAGGGCTCAAGAGCCTACAATCTCAGGGCGAAACCTGTCGATTTCAAAGCGGGTCAAGAGGTATTTAGACGAAATTTTGCCCAAAGCAACTTCCAACAGCAGACTAGTGCTAAACTGGGACGGAAATTTGTCAAATGTAGAGTCAGAGCCTTTCCTGGCTTATTATGAGCTTGAAGATCTGCGGGGAAAACTTTTAGGAGTCTATCACGCCAAACACATCAGGAAGTGATCATCAGTCTGGAAACGTCGTCTACCTATTGTCTCTTATTCCTGGTAGCCCTAATAAGGCATCCAGCCAGCTTCACTGGTAAACTACAGGATGCCAATGTGCCGCTTAGGACATTCCCAGCCTAGCGGCCGGCATACCGCTTGGACAATAACACATTTTTCCTTTTTCCCTACTCCCTAGCATAGTAATGCTACACTACGTCAATCCTCTCCTACATGGTAACCCTGCGGCAGACAGCCTGTCGCAGGAATCCCATTTGCTCATAAGTTCCAGCAAATTTTAGGACGAGTGTCAGCATGTCACTACTTCGACGACGCCTTGGAGACACACCCTTCAACAATCGCCGGTCTGAGATCAGAGTGAAATGTTGCGCCGGGAAAGCCTAGTGACCAGTTCTTTAGGTTACTGATCGCAGGGCTTCCTCAACATCTCGGTGAGGGAGGGCAAAGAGACATCGACCAGCTGGATTTTTTAGGTTACCAGCTTGTCGATGTACCTTTGGCTTCCCACACGGAGTAGGACATCGAGGTCTGATCAAGGACTGACGAGCCTTCGGGGATGTGTCCTCGATGCGTCATCGGTCAAGTAGAGCAATGTGAATAGAGCACTAGTGATGAGGAATACGAATTGGGTCGTTGGTCGAGACACACATTGAGCGCCCGCAGCGCTGAGGCCTATGTTTAAGACCGGCTAGCTCAGTCGACCATTTTTCAGCGTTGTCTGAACCATGGGTGGCGCAGACCACTCTGCCCTGTTATGGGCGTAGCGTATTGCATATAGCAATATGCTACACGTACCGCAGCGTGTATGTCGGCTGCTGTCCATAGCGGAAAGCTTGAACGCACCCCGACCGAGAGAAGTGCGTTTCCCCTAGCTAGAGTGACATGTTGACAGTGGTGACAAAGAAGAAGAAGACAATCAATCTGTCTCACTTCTCGAACAAAGTACGCGCGTGAAAGAAGTCCAAAAAAGGGATCATCGAAAATTCTCCACGACATCTTGGCCGAAAGGTAATATTTTCGCATAAATCTCATTAGTGTCAAATAAAATAAATAAAATACTTTAGGAAATTCCAATTGATGCTAGAAATTTGGAAAAACAAAAAGAGATTCGAAATCGTCTTAAGTGTAAATCATTTAATTGGTTTATGCAAGAAATCGCATCTGACTTATTGAAAAAGTATCCCCCCGTCGGACCACCAGATTATGCTCACAGAACGATAAGAAGCAAAGCAATTCCATATCTTTGTGTTGATAATCTCAACCATAAGCACTACGGTAAGGTAGGCTTATTTAAATGTGCTACAAACAACGTTAGGCCACATGGAAATCAAAATTGGGCCCTCAGTTGGCATAAAGATATCAGACTTAGAGGCAAAACGACCTGCTTAGATGTTTCTAAATCGACAAAAATGGCCCAATAAGCCTGTATTACTGTCATACACAACAAGGTAATCAATTATGGTTCTATGATTTGAAAAATAAATGGATAGTTCATGGAAAGAACATGCGATATTTGGAAGTCGATGCCAAGAAAAAGAAGATTTACGTGAATAATTGTGATGCTTCCAATAAATACAGGAAGTGGATCTTTGGGTATACGAATGAAACAGCATTAAGGGATTTTCATAGTAATCATCCAGAAGATTTATGGTAGATATTTTTGTTTTTCTTTGGCATATCAACTTGTAAATATTTAAGCACTTAAGTGATACACGTAAATGCTTTAAGACTAGAATTAATTAATTTATCCAAGAGGCCATCCATTAGTAGACGTGATAGATGCTAAGGTTTATTCTCGTAGCCTAACTTTATAAGTACATATAAAAAGAGTATGTTTTATTTTGACACTCGGTAAATGAATTTAACAAAAAATCCGCATCAATTGCAAGGTTTTTTTTACAAGTTTTTATCAACAAAAGTAACCCTTGTAATTACTTCGGTGGTGTAGTTAATTTTAGTGTGCTTCGATTGTATGTATGAATTGCAAATTTTCAGAACACAACTTTTGCTAAAAGAAATTTTACACGTCAGTAAATCAAAGAACTGCTCAACATGTAACTTTTAAGTAATCGTCGAAGTTCAATAATATTTATAATTGTACTGATAGGTACTTACAATGCTCCATTATATAAGAGTTTTAGCTTCCCTATATCGGTTATAAACAGACGGAAGGTTTAGTATTAGTTTCTTTATATAATTTGTTGAAACTTTTGAAAACGACAAGAAAATGATATTTTTTTAAAAGTGAGGAAAATAACATGTTTTGTTTACAATAGCACATGAAATGGGAAATTTGTGACTGCAAACAAACATAATTATACACATTGGATTAAGTAGATTTCATGACTAGGTGTGGATTTTTACATTTCATAAGCTTTGTGTTGTGTTCTTTACTATTTCTATATATATATATATATACACAATATATTTATATATTTTAGTAGGAATTCATATTTCGTGAATAAACTCAAACAATTATGCAAGTTGTGTTTCGATCGAGAACAAAGTGATAGCGATTCAGTTATGCTTGTGGTCTAAAGCCCATAGTTTTCATTTTTTTCTTGAGTTTAGTGCTAAAGTTGAAATATTTGGTTTAATTTCTTTTGATATTAATTGGGATTTTGAATTTTATAAAATTACATAAAATTATTTCAATTGCCTTTAGTTTTGTGCAGTGAGTAGATACGAGTGCCGCTGGGCAATCTCATTTCAACTCAACAAAAATTACTTTTGTGATAGAGCCTACAGACAGCAAGTCGAACAATTAAATTCCAATTTAATTCTTTTAACTAGATGGCGGATGCTGAAGCGCTTCATCATGCCGTGGAATTTTTACCGTTAGTATTATTGATATATTACACATTTTCTTTTGGTATACGCATACTTAGGCTTATGTAGCGACTTACACATGTAGGACTTCCTTTTTATTGATATTCTTTTCATGTAGCTATATATAATTTCGATTTAATACAATAATTACGTATCTATACCGCTAATTTAGTGAGATCTTTATACTTTGAAATGATAATACGTTTAAATAGACACTCTATACGTATAAATATAAGTATAATTTAACGATATACTTACCAGTATACATTTTGAATGGATGATCCGGTTGAGTCAACACTCTACATACATATATCTATATATACGATAATGATATACTTAGTTGCATATATTTAAGAATGATGACCTTTTGATTTACTATTGTATCTACATATGTATATAGTTAACTAAATAGTATACATACCTATATATACATTCGAGTGATGATTTTTTTTGTTAATTTTGCAATTATAATATTATATATATTTTATAACGTAAATATGAAATTTTGAAAAAGTTTCACCACGCCAATTATCAACGCATTAAACAAATACTGGTATCTAATGACTATCCGGAGCAATGGATTAAAACTATTATAAAAAAGATAACATATGTTCCGGAAAATCGTGTTACATCCATACAAAACAATAGTGCAGCTACTACATTGAATAGCAGCGTAGTCAGTACAGAACCCATGCGATATAGGAGGTTAACATACATACCAGGCTTAACAGACAGCATTATACCAATCCTCAAACGCAACAACAATACTAATGTGGAATTTGGATTAGAACCGCAAAATAAATTAAGACAAATTATTTTTACTGACACAAAAACAAAAATAGATAAACCTAACCTAGGAGGAATATACAAAGTAACATGCAAGACAGATAATTGCGATAAAGTATACATTGGGGAAACAGGAAGGGACATTAAAACGCGAATGAGAGAACACATGAATGACTACAAAAGGGGGATGAAGCTGACACAAAATGACACAGAAATGGAGAAAAGCGAACGCAACTACAACACAGCTTGCTTATCCCATGCTATCACAAAGGGCCATGTATTTGATTATGAGGATCCGAAGATCCTTCACACCGAAAATAATTGGAGGAGAAGGAAAAACATTGAAGCACTCTATATACACCTCAACAAACCACAGTCAATTAACTTCAAAACAGACACAATACATCAACACACAATATAAACATACTCTAGACACACTAAAAACATATCCCCAATTAATCGGTCTAGTTAGTATTACTACGCGCAGTTTACAAGATGTCCTAGGCTGTATTGCACATGAAATTATCTAGTCATCTACTTATTTACTGTGTTTTAGATTAAATTATGTATTTATATATTTATTTATTTATTTATTCTATTATTGTTTATCGTGCTAATTTAATTATTAATTATTTATTCAATTAATTGGTGTTGAGTTATTTCAATTACTGTTTGTAAGCGATAAAAAATCTTGATGTGCTCCTAACGTAAACATTTTTTTTTAAAAAAAGTGACGAAGGAAATAAAATCCTATTTCATAAGGTAATTTATATGAGAACAGTTTACAATGTGGGTTATATGGATATAATGTATTTTTAGGCACTCTAAAGAAGAGACCGAAATATTGGCCAATAAATGGTAACTACAAAACTTATGTAGTAGTTTCATTTCATTGCAAATCTACGAACAAAAGGGTCACTAGCCCCATATGATTCCCACGTACATACACATAGGACCCATACAACTTAATTTTTTGAAAGTTTTGATTCTTCCTTCACTATCCCGGAGCCCTCTCACGCAGGATGAAGGTTGTCTAGGCTCGCCTAGTCTCTCTCTCTCTCTACAGGTCAAATAGGGACTCTGAATAATTATGCCCCTCAGAGTCAGATGGGAGAATGGGTCTGGCAAAGAAGGCAAAACATCTGCGCCTTCGATTGTATACGGGTGGGTGACGTAAGGGTCCCTTCAGGACCGAATGTGTGCTGGCTTTTGTTTAGTAGGCACGCATTTTTTTGATTACGGCTGACGACAGCGGCAGGTTTTTCGTGGAACCTCCCCACACTCTCCGCCAATGAGCCGAGGCGAGCAAGCGTGCCGCCCTGCAGTGAACGCTGTCCGTCGAGTGATCTGTCAGCTCCTGCTGACAGTCTGGACTTTACGTCCGATGTCCATCACTCTCATAGTTCCATAACAACAGGAAAGTTACCAAAATTATGTTGTACATCACAATGTTAATGAAATTCTTTCACTTTCAGAACAATATAGCGCTGTTGGGGGCCGGCACTTGCTAAAACAGCGTCGAATCATTTTTGAATCGATAACCCTGACATTGTTTGTCGTCTTGGTTTACTTGGCGGGTATTTGCAGGTAGTGCAGAGTTTTTTGAGCGGAATGCCGTAATTGTATGCAAGTAGCACAATAACAAGTACTACTATAACAACCGTGGCTGTTGAAATTGAATACACAATGAATTTTCCTTGGACGTCCTTCATCTGCAGTAGGTCGGGATGTAAGCTGTAGTCCAGGAATTGCTCACTTGGACGAATCAAGATCCCCGGCTGAATCATTCCAGGGGCCTTGCTGAAATTCATTGATGCTGCTACTGGTGGCGTTTCCGTGATGTGACTCGTTATGACATCAAACCTTTCATCTATGGTAGTTTTAAGCGAAACTTCTTTGGTCTTGATGATGCAACCGGCGTTGAGATGTATGATGCCAGTGGTGTTTATTAGAATCTCTTCTCTTACTCCTTTACATACCGTTGCTATAATTCTGGCCTTCGTAGTAACATACACCCAGGTGTTTTCCATCATCAGTGTTTTCCTGACAATTCCATTCAGACTTAGGTGCTGCATTTCATACATGTTTTTTGTGTGACGACCGTAGATCTCATCTATGACGCAGGATGGACTATTATCAATATTATGAATAATTGTCGGAGCGCAACGGTAGACGTGGGATCCGGATATCTTGCTTGCCTTTAGTTCTTCTTCCTCTAAGTTGAAATAGGTTTCATGGTTGAAATTAACGGCGAAGGTAGAAGATTTTAAGTTGGCTACTGCGAAAGAGTCATTTATTATTGTCTGAGGTATTGATGTGATGTGCATCAAATCGTACAAGTTCTTATCTATGAAGCTTAAGTAGCCATATAATTTCAGCATGCCGTTGGTTGCGTTAACTTCTAGACGGTCCTGAGGTGTTCTGTCGATAAGAAGATCAGCGCCAAGCTTTATCGAGACATTTTTAATTAACTCGTCGATGTCTTGTGATGTTATAAAGTCTAGGATGTGCGCGTGCTCATGTGTGCGTTTATCCAGTTATTGTATTTGTTCTGGAGTTCATTATAATAATTTTCAGCACTGATGTAGGTCGACAAAACTTCAATGCTGACTCTGTTGTGATCTACAGTAGAGTACCAGGTGGCCATCTCATTTATGGAGCCAATTGCCTTTTCCAATCGTGCATCGAAGTGTTAAGCGTCTCTTCTATGACCTTATTCGAACGGTTTATTCTTTGATTGAGAAAGAGAGCCTGTTGGTTGGTTGATTGCACGATGTTTTCTTGGTTGTGTTGAAAATGTTCTATCTCTGAATAGACTTCATCATTTACTCCAAATATACCTGTGAGTAGCCTACCAAAAATGCCTCTCCTGCTTCGGTGCTTTTGCTGGATGAAGTTGATGATTTGACTGGTGGACTTGAGCAAACCTTGTCGTTTTGTTGATAAATGCTGAAATAGCACTTCACAGTGAGTTATATCCGTGAGGATCTTGTTCTTTTCGAACATTTCTTTTACACGTTCCCAAGTGCTGTCAATTTTTTTCTGGTCTTGAATGGCCTCATCTGTAGGAAAGGTTATCTGTAGCCTCAGATTCCCCCTTTTAACTTGTGCATGTCCCAAGTTTTCTATGTGAAGACCTGGTTTAGGTTGGAACATCGTGTAATCTTGAGCAACGGCTACTGTGATCCAGTACAGAGTTAACAACGTGGTGTGCAGGAATTTTGCTGCCCAAGTGCAAGGTGCTACTTTTCTCCTTTTAATTGGTGAGCCGATATTGTTCAGGGCTTCTTGAGCATTGCTATCCTTCAGTAGTTCTGGATTGTCTGCTCTTGTTGAGTTTATATGTTGCTCGCGTTTTTGCGGCCTTTTATGAGGTCTAGATTGGGAATCTGAAATGGTGGTCACTGTTGTGCTTACCTTCAGTGACGGTGTTTGTGCCTCGGAGTGATGGATATTTAACGGGAGTTGGCATAATTTATTCAACGGTCTTTTCTTGATGCCGTTTCTGTATTGTACGGATACAATGCGGACGACGTTATCTTCGCCAGGATAGAGCTCGACAATTCGGCCCAATGCCCATTTTTGTGGTGGAAGATTATCGTCCTTGACCAATACTAGTTCCCCAATGTTGGGATTTTCCCTCTTGGTCTTCCATTTGCTTCTCTGCTGTAGCATTGTTAGATATTCCGCAGACCATCTTTGCCAAATTTCTTGGTGGTATTTTGTAAGCTGTTTCCATTTGTCATGCACCTTTGTATCCGTAATATCAGGTTCTGGTGGTGCTAGTAAGGGTCGGCCTATTAAAAAGTGTCCTGGAGTTAATGCCTCAAGATCCTGGGGATCACTTGATTGTTGGCCAATCGGTCTAGAATTCAGGCATGCCTCCACTCGATAGATGACGGTTGTGAACTCCTCATAGGTTAGGAGCGTTTCACTTAGTACCTTTTTAAGGTGAGTCTTCACAGATTTTACTCCAGCCTCCCACAGTCCACCAAGGTGTGGGCTTCCTGGCGGAATGAAACTCCATTCCGTGCCATCATTGGCTGTGATTTCAGCAACATATTTGATTGACTGTGTGATTGCTTCCTTCAAATCATTGTCCAATTTTTTGTGGGCACCGACAAAATTGGTGCCATTGTCAGAGAATATCTGCTTGGCATTTCCCCGGCGGGACAAAAATCGTCTATACGCTGCTAAGAAGGCATCCGAGGTGAGGTCACTTACCAGCTCGAGGTGAACTGCTTTGGTAACCATGCAAAAAAATAGCGAAATATAACCTTTTAGTGTTTTGGTGCCCGTTCCTTTTGCCATTTTTGTGATGAAGGGTGATTCGGAATGCTGGCAGATTCCCCATGAGTTGTTGGGGGGATGCTTGCCGGTGCCTTATACAGGTAATACATCTGTGAATTCTTGACTGTACAGTGCGTTTTGCATTAATAACCCAATACTGTAACCTCAGATAGTTTAATGTGAGCTGGGTTCCTCCATGCAATGTTTGTTGATGCGCGTGATCAATTATCAAATTTGTTGCATGATGTTTTTGGGGAAGTAGCATTTGATGTTTGGTATCTTCAGATAGCGTTGAATGTTTTATTCGACCTCCTTCCTTGTCTAAGAATGGATTGAGAGAAAGAAGCTTACTCGAGCTCATCAAGGTCTTGTTTCTTTCGAGGATGCTTAAGTCCTCAATGAATGCTTCTCTTTGGACAATCCTCACTATACAAAGTTTTGCTTGTTGTAGCTCTTTGGAAGTCAGGTATCCTGTGCTTCGCAGCGGCATTGATTGGCGACAATTGCCAATAAATAGAGTATGCCATCACCCTCAATTGGCGAGTAAAAGTAGAACATTTAAATATTTCTGAATTGGATACCTGTTAGCACTTGAAAATGCCTATTGCTCTCTTTTCGTTAGTTTGTAACCTTAATTTCTGCTGTGGTCATGCTTCCGGAGTTTGTGATAGCCAAAGTGGTCCTCTCCACCAAATGTCGTGAGTGGCTAACTTCTTTGGACTGATTCCTCTTGTTGCTGCATCTGCGGGATTATCGCGAGACGGAACGTGTCTCCAGATATTCTTGGGAAAATGGCCATGTATGTCGGCTACCCTATTGGCAACGTATGTATTCCATGTTGTTGGATTCTTGGCTATCCAAGCTAATGTAATTTCAGAATCACACCATGAAAATATATCGGCTGGTTGTAGGTCCAAAGTATTTATTACTGCTGTAAGCAGATTTGCTAATAGTGAGGCACCAGAGAGTTCTAACCGTGGGAGAGAGATATTTTACTTTAAGAGAACTACCTTAGTTTTAGCTGTGGGCATTGTGACGTGAGTTTTCCCATGACAATCTGTAGTGCGAGCATACACAACAGCACCACAACCCTTTTCAGAAGCATCACAAAATACGTGAAGCTGGATTTCATTGTTTCGACGGTAGTTTATCCATCGAGGAATGTTGTGATCTACAGTAGAGTACCAGGTGGCCATCTCATTTATGGAGCCAATTGCCTTTTCCAATCGTGCATCGAAGTGTTAAGCGTCTCTTCTATGACCGTATTCGAACGGTTTATTCTTTGATTGAGAAAGAGAGCCTGTTGGTTGGTTGATTGCACGATGTTTTCTTGGTTGTGTTGAAAATGTTCTATCTCTGAATAGACTTCATCATTTACTCCAAATATACCTGTGAGTAGCCTACCAAAAATGCCTCTCCTGCTTCGGTGCTTTTGCTGGATGAAGTTGATGATTTGACTGGTGGACTTGAGCAAACCTTGTCGTTTTGTTGATAAATGCTGAAATAGCACTTCACAGTGAGTTATATCCGTGAGGATCTTGTTCTTTTCGAACATTTCTTTTACACGTTCCCAAGTGCTGTCAATTTTTTTCTGGTCTTGAATGGCCTCATCTGTAGGAAAGGTTATCTGTAGCCTCAGATTCCCCCTTTTAACTTGTGCATGTCCCAAGTTTTCTATGTGAAGACCTGGTTTAGGTTGGAACATCGTGTAATCTTGAGCAACGGCTACTGTGATCCAGTACAGAGTTAACAACGTGGTGTGCAGGAATTTTGCTGCCCAAGTGCAAGGTGCTACTTTTCTCCTTTTAATTGGTGAGCCGATATTGTTCAGGGCTTCTTGAGCATTGCTATCCTTCAGTAGTTCTGGATTGTCTGCTCTTGTTGAGTTTATATGTTGCTCGCGTTTTTGCGGCCTTTTATGAGGTCTAGATTGGGAATCTGAAATGGTGGTCACTGTTGTGCTTACCTTCAGTGACGGTGTTTGTGCCTCGGAGTGATGGATATTTAACGGGAGTTGGCATAATTTATTCAACGGTCTTTTCTTGATGCCGTTTCTGTATTGTACGGATACAATGCGGACGACGTTATCTTCGCCAGGATAGAGCTCGACAATTCGGCCCAATGCCCATTTTTGTGGTGGAAGATTATCGTCCTTGACCAATACTAGTTCCCCAATGTTGGGATTTTCCCTCTTGGTCTTCCATTTGCTTCTCTGCTGTAGCATTGTTAGATATTCCGCAGACCATCTTTGCCAAATTTCTTGGTGGTATTTTGTAAGCTGTTTCCATTTGTCATGCACCTTTGTATCCGTAATATCAGGTTCTGGTGGTGCTAGTAAGGGTCGGCCTATTAAAAAGTGTCCTGGAGTTAATGCCTCAAGATCCTGGGGATCACTTGATTGTTGGCCAATCGGTCTAGAATTCAGGCATGCCTCCACTCGATAGATGACGGTTGTGAACTCCTCATAGGTTAGGAGCGTTTCACTTAGTACCTTTTTAAGGTGAGTCTTCACAGATTTTACTCCAGCCTCCCACAGTCCACCAAGGTGTGGGCTTCCTGGCGGAATGAAACTCCATTCCGTGCCATCATTGGCTGTGATTTCAGCAACATATTTGATTGACTGTGTGATTGCTTCCTTCAAATCATTGTCCAATTTTTTGTGGGCACCGACAAAATTGGTGCCATTGTCAGAGAATATCTGCTTGGCATTTCCCCGGCGGGACAAAAATCGTCTATACGCTGCTAAGAAGGCATCCGAGGTGAGGTCACTTACCAGCTCGAGGTGAACTGCTTTGGTAACCATGCAAAAAAATAGCGAAATATAACCTTTTAGTGTTTTGGTGCCCGTTCCTTTTGCCATTTTTGTGATGAAGGGTGATTCGGAATGCTGGCAGATTCCCCATGAGTTGTTGGGGGGATGCTTGCCGGTGCCTTAGACAGGTAATACATCTGTGAATTCTTGACTGTACAGTGCATTTTGCATTAATAACCCAATACTGTGACCTCAGATAGTTTAATGTGAGCTGGGTTCCTCCATGCAATGTTTGTTGATGCGCGTGATCAATTATCAAATTTGTTGCATGATGTTTTTGGGGAAGTAGCATTTGATGTTTGGTATCTTCAGATAGCGTTGAATGTTTTATTCGACCTCCTTCCTTGTCTAAGAATGGATTGAGAGAAAGAAGCTTACTCGAGCTCATCAAGGTCTTGTTTCTTTCGAGGATGCTTAAGTCCTCAATGAATGCTTCTCTTTGGACAATCCTCACTATACAAAGTTTTGCTTGTTGTAGCTCTTTGGAAGTCAGGTATCCTGTGCTTCGCAGCGGCATTGATTGGCGACAATTGCCAATAAATAGAGTATGCCATCACCCTCAATTGGCGAGTAAAAGTAGAAAATTTAAATATTTCTGAATTGGATACCTGTTAGCACTTGAAAATGCCTATTGCTCTCTTTTCGTTAGTTTGTAACCTTAATTTCTGCTGTGGTCATGCTTCCGGAGTTTGTGATAGCCAAAGTGGTCCTCTCCACCAAATGTCGTGAGTGGCTAACTTCTTTGGACTGATTCCTCTTGTTGCTGCATCTGCGGGATTATCGCGAGACGGAACGTGTCTCCAGATATTCTTGGGAAAATGGCCATGTATGTCGGCTACCCTATTGGCAACGTATGTATTCCATGTTGTTGGATTCTTGGCTATCCAAGCTAATGTAATTTCAGAATCACACCATGAAAATATATCGGCTGGTTGTAGGTCCAAAGTATTTATTACTGCTGTAAGCAGATTTGCTAATAGTGAGGCACCAGAGAGTTCTAACCGTGGGAGAGAGATATTTTACTTTAAGAGAACTACCTTAGTTTTAGCTGTGGGCATTGTGACGTGAGTTTTCCCATGACAATCTGTAGTGCGAGCATACACAACAGCACCACAACCCTTTTCAGAAGCATCACAAAATACGTGAAGCTGGATTTCATTGTTTCGACGGTAGTTTATCCATCGAGGAATGTTGTGATCTACAGTAGAGTACCAGGTGGCCATCTCATTTATGGAGCCAATTGCCTTTTCCAATCGTGCATCGAAGTGTTAAGCGTCTCTTCTATGACCGTATTCGAACGGTTTATTCTTTGATTGAGAAAGAGAGCCTGTTGGTTGGTTGATTGCACGATGTTTTCTTGGTTGTGTTGAAAATGTTCTATCTCTGAATAGACTTCATCATTTACTCCAAATATACCTGTGAGTAGCCTACCAAAAATGCCTCTCCTGCTTCGGTGCTTTTGCTGGATGAAGTTGATGATTTGACTGGTGGACTTGAGCAAACCTTGTCGTTTTGTTGATAAATGCTGAAATAGCACTTCACAGTGAGTTATATCCGTGAGGATCTTGTTCTTTTCGAACATTTCTTTTACACGTTCCCAAGTGCTGTCAATTTTTTTCTGGTCTTGAATGGCCTCATCTGTAGGAAAGGTTATCTGTAGCCTCAGATTCCCCCTTTTAACTTGTGCATGTCCCAAGTTTTCTATGTGAAGACCTGGTTTAGGTTGGAACATCGTGTAATCTTGAGCAACGGCTACTGTGATCCAGTACAGAGTTAACAACGTGGTGTGCAGGAATTTTGCTGCCCAAGTGCAAGGTGCTACTTTTCTCCTTTTAATTGGTGAGCCGATATTGTTCAGGGCTTCTTGAGCATTGCTATCCTTCAGTAGTTCTGGATTGTCTGCTCTTGTTGAGTTTATATGTTGCTCGCGTTTTTGCGGCCTTTTATGAGGTCTAGATTGGGAATCTGAAATGGTGGTCACTGTTGTGCTTACCTTCAGTGACGGTGTTTGTGCCTCGGAGTGATGGATATTTAACGGGAGTTGGCATAATTTATTCAACGGTCTTTTCTTGATGCCGTTTCTGTATTGTACGGATACAATGCGGACGACGTTATCTTCGCCAGGATAGAGCTCGACAATTCGGCCCAATGCCCATTTTTGTGGTGGAAGATTATCGTCCTTGACCAATACTAGTTCCCCAATGTTGGGATTTTCCCTCTTGGTCTTCCATTTGCTTCTCTGCTGTAGCATTGTTAGATATTCCGCAGACCATCTTTGCCAAATTTCTTGGTGGTATTTTGTAAGCTGTTTCCATTTGTCATGCACCTTTGTATCCGTAATATCAGGTTCTGGTGGTGCTAGTAAGGGTCGGCCTATTAAAAAGTGTCCTGGAGTTAATGCCTCAAGATCCTGGGGATCACTTGATTGTTGGCCAATCGGTCTAGAATTCAGGCATACCTCCACTCGATAGATGACGGTTGTGAACTCCTCATAGGTTAGGAGCGTTTCACTTAGTACCTTTTTAAGGTGAGTCTTCACAGATTTTACTCCAGCCTCCCACAGTCCACCAAGGTGTGGGCTTCCTGGCGGAATGAAACTCCATTCCGTGCCATCATTGGCTGTGATTTCAGCAACATATTTGATTGACTGTGTGATTGCTTCCTTCAAATCATTGTCCAATTTTTTGTGGGCACCGACAAAATTGGTGCCATTGTCAGAGAATATCTGCTTGGCATTTCCCCGGCGGGACAAAAATCGTCTATACGCTGCTAAGAAGGCATCCGAGGTGAGGTCACTTACCAGCTCGAGGTGAACTGCTTTGGTAACCATGCAAAAAAATAGCGAAATATAACCTTTTAGTGTTTTGGTGCCCGTTCCTTTTGCCATTTTTGAGATGAAGGGTGATTCGGAATGCTGGCAGATTCCCCATGAGTTGTTGAGGGGATGCTTGCCGGTGCCTTAGACAGGTAATACATCTGTGAATTCTTGACTGTACAGTGCGTTTTGCATTAATAACCCAATACTGTGACCTCAGATAGTTTAATGTGAGCTGGGTTCCTCCATGCAATGTTTGTTGATGCGCGTGATCAATTATCAAATTTGTTGCATGATGTTTTTGGGGAAGTAGCATTTGATGTTTGGTATCTTCAGATAGCGTTGAATGTTTTATTCGACCTCCTTCCTTGTCTAAGAATGGATTGAGAGAAAGAAGCTTACTCGAGCTCATCAAGGTCTTGTTTCTTTCGAGGATGCTTAAGTCCTCAATGAATGCTTCTCTTTGGACAATCCTCACTATACAAAGTTTTGCTTGTTGTAGCTCTTTGGAAGTCAGGTATCCTGTGCTTCGCAGCGGCATTGATTGGCGACAATTGCCAATAAATAGAGTATGCCATCACCCTCAATTGGCGAGTAAAAGTAGAAAATTTAAATATTTCTGAATTGGATACCTGTTAGCACTTGAAAATGCCTATTGCTCTCTTTTCGTTAGTTTGTAACCTTAATTTCTGCTGTGGTCATGCTTCCGGAGTTTGTGATAGCCAAAGTGGTCCTCTCCACCAAATGTCGTGAGTGGCTAACTTCTTTGGACTGATTCCTCTTGTTGCTGCATCTGCGGGATTATCGCGAGACGGAACGTGTCTCCAGATATTCTTGGGAAAATGGCCATGTATGTCGGCTACCCTATTGGCAACGTATGTATTCCATGTTGTTGGATTCTTGGCTATCCAAGCTAATGTAATTTCAGAATCACACCATGAAAATATATCGGCTGGTTGTAGGTCCAAAGTATTTATTACTGCTGTAAGCAGATTTGCTAATAGTGAGGCACCAGAGAGTTCTAACCGTGGGAGAGAGATATTTTACTTTAAGAGAACTACCTTAGTTTTAGCTGTGGGCATTGTGACGTGAGTTTTCCCATGACAATCTGTAGTGCGAGCATACACAACAGCACCACAACCCTTTTCAGAAGCATCACAAAATACGTGAAGCTGGATTTCATTGTTTCGACGGTAGTTTATCCATCGAGGAATCGCGATTTTCTCCAGTTCAGCCAGCTCCTTTTCAAGCCCTTGCCAGGCCTTCGTTACTCCCAAGGGTGCTTCTCTGTCCCAGTCTGTTTGTTCTCTGCACAGTGACTGCATTATCAGCTTTGCTGTTATGGTTACGTCAGCGAGCCAACCCAGAGGATCAAAAATGGAAGCAATTTTTGATAGCAGTGTTCGTTTTGTTATGCTGTTGCTTGCTCCATGTGTTTTTAATTTAAAGCGGAATTCATCACGAATTGGATTCCAATGAATACCTAAGGTTTTTATTGTATCGTGCTCTTTAGTCTCCATGATTCCCTGCTCTATTATTTCCTCTGGTATATTTCTCAGAAGACCATCATCGTTAGCTGTCCATTTCCGCAGATTGAAACCACCAGCTCGTAGCAATGCAATTGTCTGCTCCTGTAATTGAAGAGCCTCTGATTTGGTGTCAGCCCCTGTAAGCATATCATCCACGTAGAAGTCAGTAGAAAGTATTTCTCTTGCTATTGGATAGTTGCTGCCTTCATCTTTAGCTAATTGCTTCAAGGTTCTTACTGCAACATACGTGGCAGGACTCGTGCCATAGGTAACTGTATTTAATTTGAACTCCTGGATGGCTTCTGTTGGATGTTGCCGCCACAATATCCTTTGATAATTCCTGTCAGACTCTTTAATGTTGATCTGTCTGAACATCTTCTCCAGTGTAAACATGGCGGTGCTTTCTCCATCTTAATATGATCTGTGTAAGATCTTGTTGCATTTTAGGGCCGCAATGAAGCAAATCATTGAGGCTTAGTCCAGATCTTGACTTGCACGATGCATCAAAGACAACTCGCAGCTTAGTTGTGGAGCTATCTGTTTTAAGTACGGCGTTATGCGGTATATAATAGACGTCAGACTGTTTTCCTGCATACGGTTTGGCAGGACTCATGTGCCCCATTGCAAGATATTCTTTTAAGAAGGCATTATATTCCACTGATAGTTCTGGTTCCCTTTCTAGTCTTTTTTCTCTTTGCCGTAGTCGGGCTATTGCCATGCACTTGGAATCGCCTAGCTCCCCCAGTTCTTGTTTGTAAGGCAGACTGACTTCGTAACGTCCTGCTGCATTTCTTCTGTAATTATGTTTAAAATGTTCTTCACAGTGGTTGTCTTGTTCCAAATTTACGTGGTTGTTATCAATGTCCCAGAATTTTTCTAAACTCTCTTCTAAAATTATCCACCCCAATTTCGTATTCTGTGCCAGAGGTTTTGTCTTCTTAAACCCTTTAATTATAATATTGGTATAGACATCTGCTCCTAACAATATGTCTATTGGGCCTGGTTGGTAGATTGTAGGATCAGCCAAATTCATGTTTTTGAATTTTTTCATATTTATACCTGGAGCAGGTGCCTCGGGTAACAGAGAGTTCAATTTATACAAAACAAGGGCGTCCACAGAAAGATAATAATTCGTTTGATCTTTAAGTTGTATACTTCATTTTACCTTGCTGCTGGCTCTGATGTGATCCTTACGGAGCTTTAGAAATTGAACCGCCTGTTCTGTTATTAGCGATACCTGTGATCCAGGGTCGATTAATGCTCTGAAACTTACCAACTGTCCATATATATTTTTAATTCTGATGATTGCCGTAGGTAGCAACACGCTAGGCATTCTCACCTTATTGGTATGACAGCTGATAGTTTTTCCGTTTGGATGTGGTGGTTGAGCCTTGTCCACGCTGCATATATTGATAGTCACATTTGTGCTCATGGTCTGATTCTGGCGTACGTTTGATATGCCTGGGGTGGCAGGGCTATTTTGATTGCCCTTGTGCAGTAAAGTATGGTGCCTTTTATTGCAAATGGCACAAAGCTTGTTGGATTTGCACTTCTCATTTTTGTTATGTGCGAGACAATTACCGCAGATGTCCTGCTGCTTGAGGAGTGCTTGTCTATCATCCACGTTCCTTTTTCTGAACTCCCCACACTGGTAGAGCTTGTGCTCCTTGTTGCAAATCATACATGAGCTTCTTAATGTGGTGTGAAATGCCTTTTTAAAGCATTTTGAAGTGCCGGGCTTTGGGCGTTTTTAGTTTTCTTTGCATTCCAATACCTGATACCGCTTCTCTAGGAACCTCAGTAGATCGGTGACTAAGGGCATTTCCCTTGGATTTAGCAATCTTTCTTCAAACAGGCGAAGACTTTCTGCGCCTAGCTTCCTCATTGCGATACATACCATAATTGGACTCCATTCGTCTGTTTTGTAGCTTAAAAGCTTCAGAGCTTCTAAGCACTCTCTAATGGTATCATAAAGCCTTATTATGTCTTCTTGGGACCTGTATTCTACATTCTTGCCATCCATGATAGTATTCACATAAGTTGTGATGATTTTTCTGTTATTGTTAAATCTGGCTTCTATCAAATGTAGAGCAGTTTCATAGTTTTGGCTACTCAATTGCAAATGACTGATAACCCTTCTTGCGTCTCCCTCTAAGTGATATAGGAGGTACTGCATCTTTTCAATGTTGCTTATATGTAAGTTGTTGTGGATGACGTTCTTAAAAATGTCTATGAATGACTTCCAGTTTTTGTAATCTCCACTGAACTTAGGAATTTGTATTGGTGGAAGTTTTGGATAGTTGTTTACTGTGATTTGATCTAGGTTCTGTTGCTGAAGATTCCAGGATGTTGATGCGCTAGGCAGCGTGTGGAATTGAGGATTATATCCAAGATTCTGTGGTGTTGCTGTGAGCGTATTGATACTTTCTAAGTTACTTACTACTGGTACTCCAGCCGTTGTTGTTACTGCTGGAGGAGATGGCGCAGTTGTAGTAACTGGTGACGTTGGTGTGGCCATTGTGGATTTTAAGGCACTTGTGCTGGTGGTTGGTAGCTGGTACTTCTTGGGAATCTGGTAGTTGGCTATCAATTCAACAGCTTGCTTAAACAGCTCGTCTGTCCTTTCGTATAACTTATCGGTGAAATATGGGCGTTCTGGTTTTGCACACTCTGTTAGCTGTAGATGGCGGTCGTTAAAATCTTCCCAGATTGTTTCCAACTCCTTGAGCTTATTTTTCAGGTATAGCTCTGTTTTGTCTTTCTTGAAATTTGCTAAAAGACGCTTTAATTCCTCTGCAAATTCTTTTTGGATTAGGATTGTGTCTTCAGGTTTTGAAGGCATCGCAAATTAAAGTGCAGGCAAACAATTATTGGCGGCAGCTGCTTTAAAAGTCGGCTTTCGTCACGGATGCTATGCTGGAGAGGCAGAAGAAGAGCTTTGACAGTGTGTTAAAACACTTCATTCTAATTGATGTAGCTTTTAGTGCTATTAGCTTTAAGTAGGAAAAACTGTTGGCTTCCGTAGATATATCTCAGCTAGATTTAACAGTGTGTCAAATCTAAGCAATGAGATTGCTGGTTTTTTCAAGCTATTGCTCAGCTAGATTTAACAGTGTGTTAAATCTTGGTAATGAGATTTAGACTTGATTCGACAGCTCGAAGGACGATGTAATGATTCTTGTACTTCAGAATCACCAAAAAATAAATCTTGTGCAGATTTCAACAGTGTGTTGAAACCTAAACAAGACTGCTGTTGAGAACGACTATGTTTCTTAGTAAAAGAAAACTTAAATTCAGACTAAACAGTGTGTCTAATCTGACTTAGATGCTGGAGAGTGCTCACGAAGTAATAGCCACTTAACTCTTGGTTATTCTCTAATTTTATTATCAAAATGCATGTACTTTTATACAAAAATTATCACAGTAAAAAATATTTTAACACAAAGATTACAAAATATAAAAAATAAACAAAGATTTTACGGAACTAAAAATTTGTTTACACAAACTGTAAACAAAAGCCAAAAGAAATTACGGAAATAAGTTTGTTTACAAGAATTGTAAACAGAAGCAAAAGAAGCTATAAAAAGCAATTGCGAAAGAAATGGTAAAAAAACTTAAGCAATTGCAACAGAATGTATGTACATTATTCTATATTCTATAAGTATGTCACTGAGTCGCACAATTAATCGAGCGTTTTACTACCTGTAGTGGCAGCAAAACATGCAGCGTGCGCAATTTGTTTATGAAGTAAGCTTCTGCTGCACTCAATTAACTGTGGCATATTGACCTTCGCTAATATGGATGATGTTCGATCTGCTTGGGAGCTGAACATGTCTGTTCGGGAGCTGAACAAGCGCAACTATGAGAAAAGTTCGCTGACACAAGGGTAAGTTACCAAAATTATGCTGTACATCACAATATTAATGAAATTCTTTCACTTTCAGAACAATATAGCGCCACTATAAGAAAAGGTTCGTGGCACACAGGTAAGTTACCAAAATTACGCTGTACATAATAATATTAATAGAATCCTTTCAATTTCAGAACAATATAGCGCAACTATAAGAAAAGTTTGCTGACATACAGGTAAGTTACCAAATTATGCTGTACATAATACTATTTATACAAAAATTCCTTCACTTCCAGGAAAATATAGTGCAAGATAAAAGAAAAATCCGCTGAAGGATAGGTAGTTTCACAAATCCTCACTGTACATAATGCTATTTATAAAATTCTTTCACTTTCAGCTCGATCTGGCGCAAGATGAAAGGAAATCGCTGAAGCGCAGGTAATTCCACAAATTTATGCTGCGCATACTAATATTACACAAAAAAAACCTTCACTTCCAGGAAAATACAGTGCAAGATAAAAGATAGTCCGCTGGACCACAGGTGATTTCACCAATTTACACTGTACATACATAATAATATTTATAAAATTCTTTAACTCATTTATTTATTTAGAACTTCATCAATGATCTGATTACTGAGTATACAAAAGTGAAATATAACAATAAAATAACAAAAGCATACATAACCATAATAACGATAAAAAGTATACATAACAATGATAATGAAAAACAAGTAACTTTAACTAAGGTGATCTCGTATTTGACTTTTTGAAAGATGAAAGTCAATGCAATCAAACTGGCGGTTAAAGAGACGAGACATTGATGAAACCGCCTCGTGCATGCCATAGTTTGTGCTATGCTGAGGAACAACGAAGAAGTCACAGTTCCTCAAGGAGCGCACAGGAACAGATATATCGAAAGTATTTAAGAGCTCAGGGGAGTTTATCACTCCTTGTATACACTGAAATGCAAAGACAACTCTGGAAGTTTTACGTCTATTCTCAAGAGAATCTAATGAAAAGAGTTTAAGCCTATCAACATATGGAGGCAGAATAATAGGGTTGTCCCAATGAAGCCCTCTCAGGACAAATCGGATAAATCTCCGCTGCACAGCCTCGATGCGATTTATATATATACAGAATAGAAGGGAGACCAGACAGGACTGGCATACTCCAAAATGGGTCTAACGAATGTGCAGTAGAGGATCTTCGTTATGAATGGATCATTAAACTCTTTTGACCACATCTTTATAAACCCCAGAGTAGCATTAGCCCTGGCCACGATTGAAGTAATATGATGTTCGAAGGAAAGACGAGTATTAAGGAAGACACCCAAATCTTTGGTTTTGTCAAGTTTAGTTAATAAGCATCCTTCTAAAGTATAATTAAACTCCAATGGCCTCCTTTTACGAGAAAAGGACATAGTAGTACATTTGCTAATATTAAGAGGAAGACAGTTAATAGCACACCATTTATGAAAGATGTCGAAGTCCGAGTTTAAAAATCCGCACTCGTTTTCATTAGAAACAATGCGGAAGATATCGTCAGCATAGCAAAGAATTCTTGAATTAGCCATAATCAGAGATACATCGTTCATGTAAATTATAAAAAGGAGTGGTCCAAGATGGCTACCTTGAGGTACGCCGGAAGTATTATCTATTTCGTCAGAAAGGGCTGAGCGGAATATGACTCGCTACGTACGATCAGATAAATAAGAACGAAGCCAATTAACAAAGACAGTATGAAAACCAAGAACAGTCAACTTGTGAATTAAAATTTTATGATTGATTCGGTCAAAAGCTTTACTGAAATCCGTGAAAATGCAATCCACTTGCTTACCGTTTTCAATAGCAGAAATGGAGAAATTAGTAAACTCCAATAAATTAGTCGTAGTAGACTTCCCGTTCATAAAACCATGCTGAAAAGAGCGCAGGAAGGGCTTGCAGTGGAAGTACAAAACATTACAAACCAGGGCTTCAAATATCTTACCAATACAACTTAAATTGGCGACAGGTCTGTAGTTAGAAATGTCGCTCTTCTTGCCCTTCTTGTGCAAAGGAATAATCAAAGAAAGCTTCCACTGTTTCGGAAAAATACCATAAGTTAAAGATAAATTAAATAAATAACACAAAACAGGAACGATGGAAGTAGCACAATGTTTTATGAGTGCGGAAGGAACGCCATCCGGACCGCCAGAAAAACTATCAGCTATGCTTGAAATGTACATGGAGACAGACGCTTCATCGAAAAACAGGTCTTTAGGTTGAAGAGAAGTCAGCGGAAGCTTCGTCAAATGGGTAAAATAATTGTAACTAATATCACAGTGGTTATCACAGAATGCAGTTTTAAAGAAGTCACCAAAAAGATTGGCAGTCTCTAACGGATCCACACTGTCTAAGTTACCGAGTCGCAACGATGAAGGGTATCCGTCACAGTTGCGCTTAGAGTTAACAAACCTCCAAAATTGCCTTGGTTCAGCACGCAAAGCCGATCTCATTCTAAATACATAATCGTTGTACGAGTCAGTCAAACACGAAATGTACTGAGCACGCGAATTAGAATAAAGAACGTAATCAGCATCACTCCTTGAGGAACAGAACCTCCTCCAAGCTTTATTCTTTAAATTTTTAAGATGCTTCAAAGAGCCATTGAACCACGGTTGACAGTTCGAATCACGATTCGAACGAACAAGAGGTACACAGTGAATAAAACAAAGAAATAATGTGTCATAAAACGAGTTAACAGCTTCATCAATGTCACGTTTACCCAGCACACTGGTCCAATCACAAGCGGATAACCATTCATTCATTTTATCAAAATCAGCTTTTTAAAGTTATAACAGTAGTTACCAGAAGCATTAAATGATTAAGTTACAGGATCAAAAAACAAAACTACATCTAGTGCCGGATGATGACTTGTTTCAGGAACCATAGGAGTTAAACAACGCTTAACGAGAGTCCCATTGGGATCGGAGGAAAATACCAGGTCAAGAGATTTTCCAGAGTCATTAATAACGCCGCTAGACTGCATTAGGCCTGAAGAAATAATGTTGTCAATAAAAGATATGGCATGTTGAGGAGTCGCCGAGAAAGAAGGAAGCAAGCCCTCATCGTCCAGGGAGTGTTCCCAGTTAACACTAGGCAAGTTAAAGTCACCAAAAAACAATAATTCATCGGCAGGCAGCAAAACTTCGGTAAGTCTATCAATACATGTAGCCAGCAAGTCAAATATCACAGCTGATGAGCATGGAGGAATGTAAACTGTTGCAATATATACGTTTTTGTGTGAGAGCTTGAGAGCTACACATATAAACTCTAGATCGCCGGACTCAACAAAATCGACTAATGTGCATGGAAGGTTGCGACGAACGGCATAAAGCACTCCACCTCCAACAGGAGCATCCAAAGACAGACGATGGCCATCACGGCGAAACACCAGGAACTCGGGACCAAAAAGCTCTGCGTCTGCAATCCTTCCACATAGCCAGGTCTCGGTCAAACAGACCACGTCAAAACATGGGTTCATCGAGCTTGTAAAAAGACGACTCGTTTTGCAGCGAAGACCAGTTACATTGGCGTAGTGGACGGATATTTCTCCAACAAGTTTTTTGCCTTAGCAGAAGATCCAGAGCGCCCCTTGGAATAAATTCACGCACAATAGAAGTGTGGGGCCAAATCTCAGGAGAAAGGACCGCCTGAAATAGATTTTCCGCAACCAAAACCCTGAAGGACGCAGAAAATGAGCGTTTCTCACGATCATGTCGAGTAGTTAATTTTTTGCAGGCAATCGAAGAGGTCGAAGTACCAACACGCGATGAAATATGTCTGGTTATCTATCTCATCCTCGGTAGTGTCAGGATGTACTCTAGATACGAAGACACACTTTGGAAGCCTAGCTGGCCGCAGCGAAACAGCGTCTACAATTACAGTCGGAAGATCATTGGTGGAGGCAATATCTGCAACCGAAGTAGACCGCAATATACCGACATCCGAAACTGAAGCTTTCGTCCCACTATCAAACACCTCGTCCGCAATCGGAGATACCACGGTGTCGGCAACCGAAGATGAAGTCCCGCCAATAGAGGCTACATTGGTATCCAGAAAAAACTCATGTCGATCTGAAGAAGAAATACTTCAGGCAGTAGTAATATGATTTGGGCTGATGCGATGATTCCTTTGTCTCTGACGACGACCCACCTTCGCTGAGGAAATATTCTCAGAGGAGGCAGAAGTTAAGACATGCGAATCTTGCTGAATAGATGAAGACGATCTAGCGCATGATGAAAGGAAATCGCTAAAGCACAGGTAATTCCACAAATTTATGCTGCGCATACTAATATTACACAAAAAAAATCTTTCACTTCCAGGAAAATACCGTGCAAGATAAAAGATAATCCGCTGGAGCACAGGTGATTTCACCAATTTACACTGTACATAATAATATTTATAAAATTCTTTAACTTTCAGAACGAACAAATTTATGCAGCACATATAATATTTTTGAAAAGAAAACTCAGTAATAATCCGATACTTAAACCCGTTGATATTTAGTTACCAGAACCGCACGCAATCGTCGCTCAAGACTAACTTACTCGGCGCACTCTCCCTACAATGCCGCCGTTCTCTCTTCCTACCGACTGACAGACGAACGCTTTTGTTTTCTACCACGAATTCTCGCCATAGCTGGTGTACATTCGAGCCGAAATTTTCTAGGAATTTCGCTTTTGTGGACCCACTGCAATACATTGCATGCTGGTCTAATGCTGTGTATTACAGGTAGGCGAGTTACAGTTTTTGACTCTTCGATGTTGGTGACTAGCGGTAAGTTTGATGTGGAAAAATTGTACCTTGTGCGCATTTTGGTACAAATTAGAATTTTTCTGTTGAAAATATTTCGTGTTGTTGTTCATTTTCAGGTTTTGTGTATGTGACTCGAGTTAATGCGCAAAATTCCAATCTGTGCGTGTTCTGCCCACATTGGAGTTTTTCGTTGAAGAGTAATTTTTTTACCTTTTTTTTTTGTATTCTGCAGGGTTTCAGGAATTTTGTAATATGGAAAAGTAGCATAGGGCTACTTCTCGAAAATAACTAAATTTTATCTTTCCAGGAATTTTGTAATATTGAGAAGTAGCATAGGGCTACATCTCAAAAATGTATAACTTCTATTTTCAGGGTTGTTATTTGTATGGAGAAGTAGCATAAGGCTACTTTTCGAAAATATGTACTTTTTTACCCCTTTTCAGGTACCCTGGGAGAATTATGGGGGGCTTTCTGTACAAAAGGTAGAGAAGCCGAAAAAGGAAAAAGAACCGAAGGGAGGAAGAAAGAGGGTAGCGTAAGGGGAATACGGTACAGCGTGGAGACCACCCACGGAGATAAGAGTCTCAAGCCGGGCTTTGACACGAGACATATGTCAGGATATGCGCTAAAAGCGAATAGATTACTCACAACGCGCCTAAGGTGGGGACGACCCACAAGGGTCTCAAGCCGGGCATACACTATACCCTGGGTTATTGAGAAATCGGATCCCATCTGTGGCCCTGATCCCAGTTCGTCTTGGACGAGGGAGGACTGATGTATAGATAGACGTCGTCTATCACCTCGCCTTGCCCAAAGCTGGCCGTGAAGAGATGCAGCGAACGGTTTATTGGGTGCGGGAATGTTCGGCTCGAGACCACGACTTTATCGCTGAAACGCCGCTACTTAGCGTTCTGTGTTCTGCTGAATCCGGTCGCAGCATCCCGGAAATCCCCCAGTCCCAAGCGAGGAAATCGCTACGAAACAGATAGAATTCATCTATCAACTCACTCAGGACGAAGGAAATCCCGCAGGATGCAGCAAGCGGGTTCTAGCTCAAAGGAAATTGAAGAAAGTACAGGAAAGTAACATCCTTCAGGTGAAGGCTAACCTAGAAGGGGTTAGTAGCAAAGGCTGAGACCATCTAAACTTGATAGTTTAGAGATAATATACTATAAAAACTACACTCCACTGAGGATTCAGCCACACCAACTACCTCTCGGAAACCTTTTATTTAGAAGAAAATTGAAGAGAGACAGGAAAATAGAATCCTTCCAGTGAAGGCTAACCCAGAAGGGGTTAGTAACAAAATGAAAGAGGTTTATCACCCACCACTGAGGAAGTAGTAAGAGGGTTTGCGATAACCTGTAGTTCACAAGTGAAGCGTGCCGGATGCCTTCTTAGCGCTACCGAGATCTAATCGACTCTGATCAAGACTTTATACTAACAACCCTAGAAATTGTTGGTCCGGGACCTTTCCGGAATATCTTGGGAGGAAAATTTTTCGAATAATCAGACAATTAATCACTAACAGCCACTCACACAAAAAATAAATAAATATCTCCCGAACAGGGTACGATAAAACAAAATTACGGCGAATAAAATTTTCATGCCAAAATATACGGAAAGCCTAAGCCGAAATGATCCAGCTAACCCTAACAAATTTCACTTCTATATTGTTAGGAATAAATTAACACTGGACCAAAGAACTTAGACAAAAGAAAAAAAACCCGACAGTGATGTTAACAAAGCGATACGTTAAAAATAATAATATTTTGTGCCACCTGCGACTCGACGTCGTTAAACTAAAACAAAACATTTTTAAAAATATATGAAATTTCATGAATAAGTCGACCGTACTCTGATAAAAAGAAGGGTGTCGGCCTGACGGAATGACGCCGAGACACACCCGTTCCATACCACAAAAAAAAAATCACAACGTAAATAAACTTCAGCCACCGCTGAGAAAATATAGAAACAAAAATAGCTACCACATATTCAGCCATTGCTGACAGCGTAACAACAAAATTCTCTCTCTCTCTCTCTCTCTCCTCTCGATCATTCTCCAAGGCATTCGCTCAGAATCAGGCTAGTCGCTAAGCCTTCGGTCACTCTATACTACGATGAGCTCTAACAGGAAACGTGTACATGGGGGAGAAGAAGGTTGGTGCAATGTCAGAGATCGGAGCTTGAAGGCTCCCGTCTCACATTTGCATGATCGTCACAAGCACTCCCTTAGTCAAGGACAAAAATCAAGAGAGATGAACATCGTTTATCAACTTGACAAGGGACTGAGGTCAAAAAAATTAAGGAAAGGTAGGAGGTCGGTGATCAAGTGGCTGCTGGTACTCAGGGAAGAAGCCGTAGCGGTGATGTAATACGGTATAAATTAAAAAGAAACAACCTCAATGCATAAGATACATTCATCATACTTAGATAAACAACTAACCCGTAAAAAAAACACAAAATCGATAACTAATCTAAACGAAACTATGGTAAGATTAAACTAGCAAATCCATAATTTCTAATAATCTTATCTGACTATCGCAAAACCCAAATAAACCCTTCAATAGCCTAACCAAAAGATAATAGCGACGGTAAAATCTAAAAACTAAAATAACATAATGGTATTCATACCACGACGCTATTCGAATGCCCACATAGCTAGCTGAGCTAGACTGGGGATAACTACTAATGACTATACTAGCTACAAAAGCTCGGATGTAGTAATTATAATCCAAGACAGTACTACTCACGATAATCGCTAAGGCAAGGGGTTTTATGAAAGTAATCATAAAACAACTACCAATGTACCCAAGATAGTCTACAGATATCTATGCGATATACTAACTACATTTAGCAAAAGATAACTTATACTAAGATAACCGCAAGACTAAGCGATGTATACAATATAATATCATATCTATATATACAAAAAAAGAAAGAAAAAAGAGAAATATATATAGTAAAAAAAAATTGACAATTAAACTAAAGAGAGCTATGGTACGATAAAAGTAGCTTGGCTAAACCGAAACACCCCTGATGGTATTCCAGACACTACCAAGCCAGCGGAGATAGCACTAAGTTAGTTGTCCGGTACACCATCATATTAAGCAATAAAACTAACACACGATATGAATATCCAAGATAACAATTGGAGTAATGAAAAAAAACCAATTGATATGAAGATAACCGAAACAGCAGGCGTCCTTGACTATGAAGTATTAATAACTAACCTAATTTAACGATAACTGAATTCATATATTCTAATTCAACTCTAAGATATCTATAAAGTACCAAACCTAACATACGATAAAGATAACTATAAAGTCATAAAACTTAAGACACGATACAGCTATACCTAAGCTAACCTGTAGGTTAGAAGTTAACCTCGAGATAACTGTCATGAGATAGACAATGATACTCGAAAACTAATACCTAAAATGCGCTACGATAACCGAAATACTATAACGATAGATTAAGAATAAGATACAAAGTGCGATACGGTAACTAGGTATTATAACGATAAAGATAATCAAAATCTCCCGATAGTAATGCGTAACTCCAAAATAAACGATAATACGGACTTCTTCCTGGAACCAACAGAAGTGAACGGAAATTTAATTCGATACAGTATGCGTCGCATACAACGTTCATCAACCACTAATCGACTTAGCCTCTCATCACTTTAAATAAGGAAGGTTCATGAGGTATGACACAAAAAAAAAATTCACCTTCACCTCGTGTGGGACTCCGCTCCAAGATCACCGTCCCGGCATTGCATCGATCACTCCAAGTCGGATACCAATCTAGAGGATGCTCAACAGCCATCCTCCCGTCAGAGTGATCGAAGCAGCTCTAAACGGAGCCATGGGAGCGGAGCGCCACGCAAGCGCGAAGCGTTGGAAAATAGGATCATTCGAACCGCCCGGCTGCATCAACCCAACAAGGACAAGGTCACAAAAGATGAACGTCGTTCATCAACTTGTTGAGTTGAGACAGACGTGCGGTTCTTCAGGCAGGCCTGCATCGAGTGGTCAGCTGTTCGGTGGCCGCGAAAGCTTGGCTTCATGGATGGTACGCGTCGCGCACAAAGCTCGTCGGCCACCTAAGAGACAAGCACTTCAACCTGGAACAGAGACTTGAGCTCGAAATCAACTTTGACTTGATCGAAGGCAACCAGCTACCAAACATACAGCGGAGGCCATAGACGAGCGATCCAGCCGCCATACAAAGACCTAGCCTAACGAGAGCCAAAAGGAGCTATCAAGAAAGTAACGCACTTTACAGAAGCAAGAGGAGCTCTTCATAGTCCCAGCACCCTTCACCCCGCCAGGCAACCGACGACCGGTCACACACTGTTGCAAACAAAAGATAGCATAAGTTTCATCGAAAAACCAGTTTGAAGTAAACCGAAATCGCTTCAGTCAGTTTAAAACACTGAGGCCTTCCATTACGGAAAAAAAAATAGAAATTCTAATAATGGCAACAAAAATTGAGAAATGATTCTTAAAATAGCAATTGCACTTTAGTCAAGAGAAGCTTGACTAAGGGCTGAAGGAAAAACCTAAGTTTGGGCGCCATTTGTAATGGGCGACCAGAAAAATCAAAACTTAAGATTTTACAGCGAAACCTGAATTCAAAGTTTGTATAGGAATAAGTAATATTGATTGCACTTTAGTCAAGAGAAGCTTGACAAAAGGCCAGAAAAAAAATCTTTGGGCGCCATTTGTAACATAGAGCTTGTCAGGCGACAGATCTACCTACATCCACTCGTACTCGGATGTGGATACATACCGCATCCGACACCTCTTTGTGTATGTATGTATGTGTATGTATTGAAGATATGGCCCAGCGTTTCACCGATCCTGGCTTAGCGGCCAGGCCCAGCCATACCCCCCAACTAATCTAAACACATAAGGAAGAAGGTATTTGGAATAAACTGGGCGTATAACCACATCAGCAGCTTATATCTAACTACTACACACAAGACAACACATAAAATAAAATAAAATCATAACATAATTCAGGAAGGAACAGCTGGAAAGGAAGGATTTTAATTCATGCATTTTTTTTTAATATATATATATATTACATATTATAACTGCTATACTGCTTCTTCCGTTTCGGTATTTTTAGAGCTAGACTCATTTTGATCGTAGATTTCCTCTGCTGCCTTTTTTAGTGCAATTTTGTTTTCGACCAGTCTCTCCCATTCCTGCTCCGACTTATCATATCGTCTAAAATCCTCACTGATCGATTTCAACCAGGTGAAAGATGGTCTTCTGACCTTCTTTCTAGGCTTTTTATAGTTTAGCGCTGCGTTCAAGATATGCCCCCTCTGCCTTCTTTTGATATGTCCCCAATATGCTATTCTAAATACCCTTATTTTCCTTGTAATCGTCCTTCCATTTAGTATCCTATGCACTTTCTTGTATGCTGGGTTCATTTTTGCAAACTGTAGCATTATCTTCCTCTCGTACCTTCTGATTCGGCCTCTGTTGGCTTTAGTCAGTACCGCTGCTCTAAGTCCGTATGCCCGTTGCCACTCTGCATCTTTTCTGCATAGCCCACTAGTTAAGTACGTTCCTAGATACTTTATAGAGTCTACTCTTTTTATGTTCATTCCTCCCAATTGTATTATAGGTGACTGGACGGTGTTTACAGATAATGGGTCTCTTATCATGATGTTTGTTTTATTTTCGTTTATCTTTAATCCCACAGATGCTAGGAGATCCGACATTTCCTCTACCACTTTTGACATTCTCTCTATGTTTGTGTCTAGGATGACTATGTCGTCTGCATATGCTAGTATCACTGGTATTTTGATGCTGTCCGTTTGAACAAGCTCCATACCAGGAATCACTTCTGCCAATGTTTCTAACACTTCGTTTAGTATGACTGAAAATACACTCGGTGAGATAGGTCATCCTTGTTTAGCTCCTTTAGCTTTATTGATTTTCTCCGACCTTTGCTTGAACCATGAGATGGAAGTAGTTTCCCACATACAAGCTCTGATTTTTCTGTTAATCAAGTACATGGGAATACCTCTATGCTTAAGAATGATTGCGCTTTGTCCAAGGTCCACGCTATCAAAGGCTTTTTCCAGATCAATCGCTAAGACGTAGAGTTTGTTTCCTGCATTCCACTCCTCTTCCATGACCTTTCTGACAACAAACATGTGATCGTCCGTTGGTCGGTTTTTCTGGAATGCTGCCTGGTAGCTTCCTATGTCCTCTAGGTAGACGTCCATCTTGGTCAGAACGATTTTGGCGTAGATTCTATAACCCACGTCCGCTATTGTTATTCTCCTGTAATCTGAAACCCCTTTTGGAAATGGTTTTTTCTTAATTGGAACCTGAATCATATCCGTCCATTCCTCAGGTGGATCATTTGTGAGTCAAATTTTTTCGATTATTTTGCTAAGCGCCTTCCACCCTTCTTCCGGAAGAGCTTTAATTAGTTCGACCGAAATGTGATCAAGACCCGGTGCTGTTCCATTTCTAAACTTTAACACAGTTTGTCTAATTTCCTCTAAAGTAGGAGGAGGTCCCAACGGCCAATGATCCGTTTCTTTGATTAGTGCCATCTTGATCCCCTCGCTCCTTAGAAGCTCCTGGTGCCAGGCTGACATCGGGATGTAAGCTCCCCGTTTGCTATTTTCTGTCCACTTGTATTTCCTAATGAATTTGTATGTCTTTCTTATTCTATCTTGATAATGATAGTCGTTTAAGTTCTCGAAAAAAGCTTGCATTCTTCTAGCTTGTGCCTGTTGATCTCCTCGTTCCATTTGTTGCGTTTCCTTCTTACCTCTTCTTCTGATCGCCTACATTTATTCCTTCTGAAAGCCGCTTGCTTGAATTTTGCCAGTGCTTTTCTCCTTCTCGGTGTCAATACTGGCTGTTTCTTTAACGTTTTTTTGGCGGCAGCTTTAATTCCGTAAATAAGTTGCTTCTATCCAATCTCTGTTCCTTCGTCCTGCCTTCCACGTCTATTTTCGTGCTCATTCAGGTATTCTTGTACCTTTTCTTTGAATAGGCGATCGTTTCCTCGTCCTTTAGTTGTTCGATATTCCACTCCTTGATTCTTAGTGAGCACGAGTTGTCATGAATTTCTCCGGTTTTTACGTCCGCTTTGCCCTCCACTCTATGTCTTTTTCTTATCTCCCCCCAGATAATCTTGTGATCTGAGATCCCCTGATGGCCGAATGCTCCTTTAACATGATGTATTTCTAATTCCTTTCTTCCTCCCGGTCCCACCATTATATGGTCTAGCTATGTTCGCGAGTTTCCTCTTTGCCACGTTACTAGCGCGGATCGTCTCGCCAATGTAGTGACTATTGTTAAATTATGTTGATGGACAAAGTCCAACATATTCTGTCCTGCTAAATTAGTCTTCTGGTGCAGGAGGTTTGGCCCAATATTATTGTTATTCTTCCTTCTAGTACCCTCGTCTTTCCCGACATGTCCATTGAAGTCCCCTAACACTATAATCTTTCTTCCCAGCCCTATTTTGTTTATTATTATGTTGGCCCTGTTATACACTAACAGATGGAGTGATGTTTCAGCATTAGGAGGTATGTGAACACATATTATTACAATTTCACTTAATTTTCCTACCTCTAACACTGCATAGCATATTCTTCCCGACCTCGGACTGAAATTTTTGACTTTAATTTCGCAGTTTTTCCTAATAACCATGCCTACCCCATTTCTTATACCCTTATTTTTTGCTGTGACCTTGCCTCTTTTGTTACTCAGATACCAGTTATAATTTTGAGAATAACAAGTTTGTGCTGTCATGTTTGTTTCCTGGATTCCACATATATTTACACCTATATTTAATAGCTCCTGGTCTCTTTTTTCCCTTTTTCTGTTGTCCGCGCCTCCTTGAATGTTCCAGGTTGCTATTTTGTAATTTCTGTCTAGAATATTTTCTTCTAGTGAAACACTTTGTGATGCTCTATTTAACCTAAATGCCGTTGAGTCCTCTCTGATTCTATCGATCTGGCTAGCTTGGATATCATGTATATTTTCTAAACTCCTGTCCTCAGTTAACACGTCGTAGTGATTGCCATTACTATATAGCAAGTGGGTTTCGTTTGCATATCTCTCCCCAAACACGTGTTTGCTAACTGTCCCTGCCGTATATATTACGATTCTTCTGTTATACATTTCTGCGACAGCTAGTAGCACTTCTTCTCCACTCCACCTCCTATATATTCCCAAGTCCCTCAGAGCATCGTTGATAATTTTTTGCTCCGACCTCATCTCTTCCCCGTTTCCTACTCTGTCCCTATTTCCCTCCATACCTGCATGTACCAAACTAGTCCAGAACCTTTCTATATGCTCCCTTATATACCTAACCACTTCTTGCCGTAATGTTCCACTTCTCTTTCTGCACTCATCCGAACCAATTTCCATGTCAAAAATTAGTGATGTAACGCGTTGAATATGCAGTTACCATCCCCGACAACTTTTCTAACTGTTAGTTTTTTGTTGCCATTACCGATTATTGTCTCGTCCCCACCCTCGTCCATCTTTAATCTATATAGTATACCGTGTAACCTAGTCTAATGTCCCTGAACTTCCGTTCTAATATTTTTATCTATCCTGTTATCATGGCTACAACTCAGTTTAGATACTTAAGTATGTAAGCATATGAGTATGACTAAATGTAAAATAAAATATATGAATATATTACTGAATACTAAAAATAATATAAGAGTAGAAGAATCAGAAATTGAATATGAAAATGAAATATGTAGTTTGATACTCCCTTGCATTGGTCCACTTATCGACTTGTTCCTGCTTGTCCCCTTCCTTCGGTGTCCTTCCCTCATCCGCTGCTCCACACTTCACTGCACCTGAGTTTTGAATATCACTTTTCACTTTACACTAACACTTGCACTTGCTTGCCAGTGTACGCGAGGGACCCCTCTACACTCATACCGCATCCGACACCTCTTTGATACAAAAATCATATCCAGGATATGCGTGGGTGCCTGCACAGCAAATGACCGCAGCGATCAGTCGGCTAGGGGGAGTCCTTGCCACCCACATCCCTTCTATGCTTGTCAAGCTGCGCATAAAAAGGAAAAAAAATATTTAACCGGACAGCCGGACGGACAATAAAAAAAAGGACTTGAGTGTGTGACTGCAGACGGACAGACAGACGGAAAGAATAGATCTCTGCAGGCTTCCTTCTCCTTGCGGAACCTGAAAGCTCAGAAAGAAGAAAATTTACTTTATTAAATGCAGCAAAATAAAGAAGAACAGAAGACCTCAGCAACGCCGAACAAGTACTAATTCACCCGGAGAGTCCTCAACGCTGCCAGACGAACGATTGACAGAGAGTGAGAGAGCTGAGAGGGGGGTCTCCGATGCTGTTGAGACCCCGGCTTTGGGTAATATTGGGCCCAATCGCCCCCATCTACCCTGGCTAAGGCTCCAAAGCCGTATCAAAATGCTCAGCCCCATTCATACATGTGTGTCAAGGAATGATGTCTTCTCTCCTATTCAATCCGTCAGCCTCCACCCCTCATGTAGCGGAATTTAGTAAATCATTTCAACGCGCAACAATGCTAGGAATACCCAAAACAGGATAAAAAATACTGATCAAATTTAACTTGCAAATGACCCCAAGGGTACAAAAAAAAAATTTCGTTTTACGTGCCATGAATTCCTGTTACTTTTATTTCAACAGTCCAACTTGTCTTTGCTTACAACTGAATACAATATAGGACACTAATTTTCTCCAACAATTTAAATCTAGCCTAAGCCCTGGTAGCTATCTTAATCTATGCGAGGTGCATGCAAGAAAAAAAAATTGCATATATATATATATATAATGTTTTTGTTTTCTTTGGATTTTGGATATGATATGCGAGATATGTACTACTTTAAGAGAAAAAAAAAAAGAAAATATAAGACCACAAAAGGAAGATGATTATGTAATTAGATACTTAACTAAGGTACTAAACCTGCATGACCACTTGTTGTTAATGAAGGGGGGTGGGGGTGCATCCTCTGTCGTTCCTCGATTCACCGAATTTTTGTGTGTTTGGTTGGGCACATTGGCCTCTTTTTTTTTGTTTTTTATTTTTATTTACACCCTTTTTTTTGCTTTCTTTAAATCATCACCACTATACTGAGCCATGGATTGACCCAACGAGGTGAATGGCGGGTTATGCGAGTGATGGCAGGTCATTCATGCAACAAAGAATTGACCTCATGAATCTTAGGCAAGGAGCGCACGTATCGCATATCAGGTCTCTGCTCACAACAGGTATATGTTGGAACTTCACATCGCTGGCAATTGCAAAAAACTTACTAATTCAGGTAGATGCCGCTGCGAAAAGCAGGCGATTCATAACACAAAACAAAAATTATTTTTAAGGCACGTTTCCGGAAAATATTACACCATTATTAGAAAAGTTCGCTGAAGCACTTTCAGAAAAAAAATATATATCGCACTAAATAGAAAAGTCCGCTGACGCACAGGCGAATTACAAAATTACCCGGTACGTAATAATTTGATGAAATTCTTTCAATTTCAGAAAAATCTTTATAGACTTCTTTCGCTTCCAGAAGAATATGGCGCAACTATAAGAAAAGTTCACTGACACTCAGGTAGACTACCAAAATTATGCTATACATAGTAATATTAATACAATTCTTTCAATTTCAGAACAATATAGCGCAACTATGAGAAAAGATCGCTGACACACAGGTAAGTTACCAAAATTATGCTGTACATCACAATATTAATGAAATTCTTTCACTTTCAGAACAATATAACGCAACTATGAGAAAAGTTCGGTGACACAGAGGTAAGTTACCAAAATTATGCTGTACATCACAATATTAATGAAATTCTTTCACTTTCAGAACAATATAGCGCCACTATAAGAAGCTTCGCTGACACACAGGTAAGTTACCAAAATTATCCTGGACATACTACTATTTAAACAAAAATTCTTTCACTTCCAAGAAAATACAGTGCAAGATAAAAGATAATCCGCTGGAGCACAGGTGATTTCACCAATTTACACTGTACATAATAATATTTATAAAATTCTTTAACTTTCAGAACGATCTAGCGCAAGATGACAGGAAATCGCTGAAGCACAGGTAATTCCACTAATTTATGCTGCGTATACTAATATTACACACAAAAATTCTTTCACTTCCAGGAAAATACCGTGCAAGATAAAAGATAATCCGCTGGAGCACAGGTGATTTCACCAATTTACACTGTACATAATAATATTTATAAATTCTTTAACTTTCAGAACGATCTAGCGCAAGATGAAAGGAAATCGCGGAAGCACAGGTAATTCCACAAATTTATACTGCACATATAATATTTTTCAAAAAAAAACTCAGTAATAATCCGACACTTAAACCCGTTGATATTTAGTTACCAGAACCGCACGCAATCGTCGCTCAAGACTAACTAACTCGGCGCAGTGTCCCTACATCGCCGCCGTTCTCTCTTCCTACCGACCGACAGACGAACGCTTTTGTTTTCTACCACGAATTCTAGCCACAGCTGGTGTGCGCATTTTGATACAAATTAGAATTTTTCTGTTGAAAATATTTCGTGTTGTTGTTCATTTTCAGGTTTTGTGTATGTGACTCGGGTTAATGCGCAAAATTCCAATTTGTGCGTGTTCTGCCCACATTGGAATTTTTCGTTGAAGAGTAATTTTTTTACCTTTTTTTTTGTATTCTGCAGGGTTTCAGGAATCTTGTAATATGGAGAAGTAGCATAGGGCTACTTCTCGAAAATAACTAAATTTTATCTTTTCCAGGAATTTTGTAATATGGAGAAGTAGCATAGGGCTACATCTCAAAAATGTATAACTTCTATTTTCAGGGTTGTTGTCGAAAATATGTACTTTTTCACCCCTTTTCAGGTACCCTGGGAGAATTATGGGGGGTTTCTCTACAAAAGGTAGAGAAGCCGAAAAAGGAAAAAGAATGAGGAGGTATTGCGCTTACCACGGGTGGGGGCGCAAAGTAAGAACTAGAACGTTGCTACTTTAAAACTTTAATCAAGACTGTGCCTTTCTTACATTTACATTGTTTTTATAATAACTAAATTTTACGAACTAAGCAACTTTGTATGAAATGAACTTAATAAAATACACTTAATGAAGTTGTCTAGTAAGCAATATTGTCTCGAGTCCAATAAATTATTGTGAGCAATTGCTTATTTTGCGCAATTTGCCTAGTAAGCAAGAGTACAATAATAATTTATTGCGAATAATTATTGCTTATTTGCGTTATGCTGGGTTTTTTGACCTTTTTTAGATATCTACATGCAGATTTATTTAATATGGTTTTATGTCAAATTTTATGTTCGCGTTTTTTTATATGTTCACGTTTGAACATTCTGCCGGGGACTCGGTGATGAGTAAAGATTGAACTCTGAGATGGCGTCTGTATGGTCTGCTGTTGGTGAGTCATTGGCTGAGCTTTTAGATGTTTTCATAGCCTGCCACCTTTTCCATGTGAACCTTCCTGCGAAGACTAGTCCTATAATTGTACCTATCGCAAGCACGCTTAAACTTGTTCCAACTGCGTGTGTACGTATGTTTCTCCAGTGACTGGTGACTTGGATCTCTTGTCCTTCTTTCCGTAATCTGGTGTATATCTGTTCGGATGTTTTTATTACCGGCTCCGCATCTACTTCTGTGTCAGGGACGATCCGTTTTGTCATGCTGGTTTTGAAGTTTATTTCTACTGGTTTTATGAAGGATGCTCTCACGGGTACGCTTATGGACACTTCTGATTTGAGTATATTTTGTTTGGTTTGGACGATACAATTTTGTGCTCTTTAGTATTCCAGTGCCGTTGAGATTTATATCTTCTCTGATGCCTTTGCACTGTAGTGCCGCTGTTACTGGTTTGTTCGAGATGAATAACCATGTATTAGTCATGTATAATTGTTTCCATATGATTTCGTCTAACTCGAATTCCCTTATTGTACACCGATGACCTTCCTGTCGTTGGTACAACCGAGGGTGTGCACACGAAGTTGTGCTTTTTTATTTGCACAAAGTGATCGAGCTCGTCTTCCCTTAGCATGAAGTAAGTTTGCATATTGTAATTAATTGCTAAGGTTGATGCAGGTAGTTCCATCACAGCGTAATGTTTTTCTTTTAGCCTTTATGGTATTGCGGTGCATTTTATCAGGGTGTACTTGCTGAGTTCAATGATGTGAAGGTAACCATATATCTTAATTTCATCATTATACTGTTTCATCTCTACCGGCGTCTTAAAATAGTTCAGGATGTCTAGGTTTGATGGTAGTTTAGCTTTGGCGTTACCGATGATTTTGAGAAGATCTGTAGGTTGCAGAAAGTCTAACAAATTTCCGCGTTGGGTGTATGCATTCATTAGCTTGTTATATCTTTCACCAAGCTCCTCGATGTAGTTTGTTGCCGCGTGATATACTGCAAGGAACTGTATGTTTAATTTATGAGCATCAGGTCCAGCGAACCATTGCTGTTGCATAACCTTAATTGCCTCTAACCCTTTATTGAGTTTGTCGGTAAAGCTATTCAATTTTTTGATTGTTGTCATCTCAGTTTCGTTGACCGTCGCTAGGGTTGTAAGCATGATATTGGTTGGGTGGTTAACGGCTTGCTGAAGAAGTTGCTGGTTGTGTTCTAAGTCATTGATGTCTGCGTAAACTTCGTCATTCACTCCGAACACCGTCTGCAAGATCTTACCAAGAACTCCTCTTTTCCTTCTTTCTCTAATTGTTTCAGCCTGCAAAGTCTTGATATGTTTATACAAGTCGATGTGGATGTCTGTCAGGTGATGAATTAATCCATCACATTGTGTGTCCTTTGATATCTTAAGTGTTTCATCACACAGTATGTTTACTTGCTTGATCGTTTGATTTAACTTGGTTATATCAGTTTTTATTTCGTCAGCAGTGAACTTGAGTTCAACTCTGAATGTTCCTCTTTTGAGTTGGATTTCGCCAATGTCTTCAACGTACAGTCCTGGTTGTGGGCGTGTAATGTTCAGCGAGCATTTGCCTAATTTAACCAGTAGTGATAGTAGCAGCAAAGTTATGAATTTTGTGTTTAGACCCTTTTTTCGGTTTCTATACTCGTTTAGTGTAATACGTTTCTTTGCAGCTTGCGCAGAGTCTGTATATCCCATCCGAGCTCTATATTTTTCTGTTAGTTGCTTTTGCTTTCCTATCGGTATAAGACAGTCATATTTTGTAGTGACAGGGTGAATGCGACAACGTTTCGGGTTCAATTGTTTTGCTTCCTGTTTTACTTGTTCGATCCGTCTTCTATACGCTGTGGTTCTATCTTCAACTTCATGACCTGACTCCTTACGCGCTCGTTTTGATGGTGATGGAGCGACTATTGCACTAGTTTCTTGTTTCAGTCTCTTACTATATTATCGGGATGGTAATGGAGAATCCTTATGGTGTATTTGAGATTCTTGCATCTCTGAGTCTGGTTTTGTTATAGCGGCACAGACTGTTACGTTTCCAGTTAGTTTTTCTTCATTACTTCGTACATTACTATTTGCTGTTTCTTGAGGTTCCGGGAGGTTGATAGGCAGAGGACATATTTTTGATATATATTGCACAGTTACGACTCGCACTAGTCCATCTTTACCTGGGTGAACCTCTTTAATCTTTGCTAGTGGCCAATTTGTTGGTGACAAGTTTTCATCTCTCAGTAAGACTATTTGCCCGATTTGCATATTGTTAGCCCGGTTTCTCCATTTTGGTCGTTGTTGTAAGTAATTTAGGTAGTCTGTGGACCACGCCTTCCAAAAATCTCTATTCATTCTTTGAATGTGTTCCCATCGAGAATGGTAATGATGAGATTCAGTCAGAGCCTGCGGCTCAGGAGGGCCTATTTGAGCTTCACCTATTAAAAAGTGTGCCGGGGTTAGAATGTAAAGATCCGATGGATCTTCTGTCAGGGGACATAGTGGCCTCGAGTTTAGACATGCCTCAATTTGACAGAGGAGCGTTGTCATTTCTTCAAACGTAAGGATTGATTCACCTATGACTCTTTTTAAATGGTACTTAACGAATTTTACTCCAGCTTCCCATATTCCTCCAAAGTGAGGAGCTGCCGGGGGAATAAAATGCCATGCTGCGCCTTTGCCTGCTAAAGTATTTGCTAGACTGTTTTTGTGTTTTATGGCTTTCTTCAGATCTTGATCAAGAATCTTGTGTGCACCGACAAACGTTGTTGCGTTGTCGCTGTATATATGTGTGCACCCCCCTCTTCTGGCGAAGAAACGTCTGAGTGCTGCCAGGAAATCTGCTGTTGTAAGGCTACTTACTAACTCCAGGTGTATTGCTTTGGTGACGAGACATATGAAGACTGCTATGTAACCTTTGTGCGTTGTATTTCCTCGTATTCTAGATGCTTTAGTCTTTATAGGTCCGGCGTAATCAACTCCAGTATGACTAAATGGTTTCGATGGTGTTACTCTTGGTGAAGGGAGGTTTCCAATTTGCTGCGTTGGAATTTGTGCTTTGTAGCGAATGCATCGAATGAACTTGTTTATTACACTCTTAACCGCACTTATCGATTTTATGATCCAGAACTTTCGTCGTATAAACGCCAATGTTACTTGGGTGGATCCATGGAGGGTACTTTCGTGAGCTTCACGTACAATTAGTTCTGTTATGTGGTGATTATGTGGTAATATGATTGGATTCTTCTCATCGTACGATATATCTGCGTTCCCAATGCGTCCTCCTAGTCTTAGAAGACCTTCAGGGTCTATAAAAGGATTGAGCGCTGCGATACAGCTTTGGTTGTCTACTGTTCGACCCTTCTGGATTCTCTTAATTTCCAACGAAAATTCCTTTCGTTGAATCATACGTATGATGCTGTTCAAGGCCTGTGTTGTTTCAGTTATTGTCACTTGCGTTTTGGATATACGTTCCTTGCAACAGGCATTGATAAATCTCAGGCAATATGCCCAGACTCGTAGTAACTTGGGAAGTTTGGAGTACCGTGTTATTATCTCTTCACAAAGATTATTGTTCGAAACGGTGGCTCCACATATGGTTTCATTACGTTTTTTTTCTTCTGTCGTGAGTACCTCCCCTTGTAAAATAGGCCAATTCTCCTTCTTCTCTTTAAGCCAGTGTGGTCCTGTCCACCACAATTTTGAGTCGCGTAATTTTGAGGGATTAATACCTCTAGATGCCACATCAGCTAGATTGTCTTCTGATCTTACATGACGCCACATGTAGGGTGTTGTTAAGTCTTGTATTTCGGATACTTTATTTGAAACAAAACTCTTCCATTTTTCTGGACCACCCCTTATCCAAGCTATTACAATAGTGGAGTCTATCCATGCGTATGTTGTTACATCAGGGAACTCCAGCGCAATGCTTCACCACATAATTCGAGCCTTGGTAATGTCTTTTTCATTTTGATTGGTGCTACTTTGGTCTTTGCTGTTAAAAGGGTTGTATGGGTTTTTCCTTCCTTGGTCGTTGTTTTGCTATACACTGCCGCAGCATATGCTTTCTCGGAAGCAACACAAAATCCATGTAATTCGATATCAAGGTTACTTTTTGTGTGATTCATCCATCTTGGTATTATTATTTCTTCGATCTGTGGAAGTTCTGTTTTGAAATTATGCAATTTTTTTGCTAGGTCTTCTCGTATTTGTTCATCCCAAGGGGTTCCTTCAACCCATAGCTCTTGCATCAATCTTTTCGCAGTTATCATTATAGGCGAAAGCCACCCAAGCGGATCAAACAGCTTGGCAATATCAGATAAGATGTTTCTTTTTGTTGGCAGTTCTTTGGTGACATTAGTTTTGAAATGAAAAGTATCCGTCGCTGTACTCCAATAGATACCTAATGTCTTAATAGATTCTGTACCATTAATTTCGATTTCAACCTTTTCTCTTAGTTCAGTTGGAATCATACTCAGAAGCTTTATACTGTTACTTGCCCATTTTCTGAGGTTGAATCCGCCACTTCGTAGTAGATTCAATAGTTCCATTTGTAACATTTTGCCTTCTTCCATCGAGTCAGCTCCAGACATTAAGTCATCTACATAAAAGTCTTTCAATGCTATGTCTGCGGCTTTAGGAAATGCGTTTTTCTCATCAATAGCTAGTTGCTTCAATGTTCTAATGGCCAAGTATGGAGCTGCTGCTGTACCATATGTTACTGTTGTAAGAGCAAATTCCTTTATTTGCTCACTATTTGAGAATCTCCATAGTACTCTTTGTAGGTTTTGGTGTTCATCTGCGACCTTTATCATCCTGTACATCTTTTCTATGTCAGATTTAAATACATATTTATACTTCAGCCATCTTAATAGAATATCTGACAAATTTTCCTGCAAACGTGGTCCTGTGTGCATCATGTCGTTCAAACTGTAGCCAGTACTAGATTTCGCAGATGCATCAAAGACCACTCGTGGTACTATCATTTTTAATGACCGCTTGATGGGGTAGGTAGAAATGTGGTTTTGGGACTTGGAGTTCTGGCTCTATTCTTCTCATATGACCCTGTTCTAGATATTCCTTCATAAATTTGCAGTACTCTTTCTTAAGTTCGGGATTTACAAGAAATCGTTTCTCCAGTTGTAAGAGTCTTGCGGTAGCTATTTTGCGAGATTCTCCTATTTTGTTTAAACCTTCTTTTAATGGAAGGTGTACTGTATAAATCCCATTCTTGTCTCGTCTATATGTGTGTTGGTAGTTGTCTTCACATATTTGATCATCTTCAGAGAGTATAGTTTTTGTTGTGACTTCTTCTACTTCCCAGAATTTCTCAAGTTGTTTATTTAACTCGGTTGTTGAAACCATGCTTATTATCTTTGAAGTACTAGCTATATTTATTGATGGTCTTCCCGTGAGTATCCACCCGAACTCTGTCTTCTGAGCCAGCAACCCTTCAGTCGGTCGTTTTACACCGTCCATGACGATTAAACTAAAGAAATCTGCTCCTATCAAAATATCGATTGGACCAGGAACATCTAGTGTGGGATCGGCCAGCATCATGTTATCCTGATGTTGGATATCCAGATATGGGATAGTCTCGTTGGGTAGGAGCTTTGTTAAACTTGGAAGAATTAACGCTTCCAGTCGTAGTTGAAAATCTGACGGAAATCTGGACGATAATTGAAGAACTACTTTACTTTTAGATTTCCCCGATTGTACGTTGCCTACTCCGGATATCTCGATATCAGTTTTTGTTCTAGGTAGTCCGATAGATTGAGCTGCTCTCTCGGTTATGAATGATGCCTGAGAGCCCGGGTCGACTAATGCTCGTAGTAGGTCATAATTACCCAAAACTGTTTTCACCTTTACCAGCGCTGTTGCTAAAATCACGTGCTTAGGAGAATTTGGCGGTTGTTCTTTCCTCGTCATCGCGCTATGAGTTGCCACAGGTTTCTGTCTGCTTATTTCCTGCTCAGTCTTGCCTTGACTTAGATGGAGAAGAGTATGATGATAGCCTCGACATACTCCACAGCGCTGCTGACTGTAACATTTTACGTCCTCTTTGTGGTTCAAGCAATTTAGGCATAATTTGCTGTTTTTTACGAATTTATATCGTTCACCAACTGCACTGGACACGAATTTTTTACAGTTATAAATCAAATGTGCACCATTGCAATACTTGCACTGTGTCTGTGTGGAATGAAAGCTTTTTGCAGGGAACCTTGTGTTAAGCGATGGTTTTATAACATCATTATTCCTTCTTTGTTCTTTCAGATTTTCTAGTGACTGAAGCCTTGTTTCCAGCAATTTTAAAAATTCTTTGAGATCTGGAATTTCTCTTGGTTCTTTAACTGCTTGCTCATACCACCTTCGGGTATCTTTGTCCAACTTTTTTATTAATTTGAAGACAATAATCGGTCCCCTGGTGTCTGTCTCAATTCCTAGATTCTGGATGGCATGGATGCATTCACGTGTAATATCATGAATGCTTTTTAACCCTCCAGAGGATTCCAAATTCTGAATAATAGATCTAGTTGAGCAAATAACAGTGCTCGTTTGTTGTTGTATCTATTGTTAATCAGATCCCATGCGGCTAAGTAATTGGCGTCTGAAATCTGTATGTGTTTGATAAGCCTTGCTGCTTCACCTCTGAGGTTTGTTTTTAGATATTGTAACTTTTCTGCGTTACATAGGCGAATATTGTTATGAATGACTTTGGTGAATATGTCGCGAAAGCCTGTCCAGTCATTATAGTTCCCTTCGAATGTAGGTATTGTTTGCCTAGGTAATCGTGTCCAAGCATCTCCTACTGGCTGTTGAATACCTGAGTTCTGTATTTCATGTAGGCACACCATTGTTTCTTGAATTTCTGTTTCAAGTTGCCCAAATGCATCTTGACGAAAATAACAATCAATGAATTCTTGTTCATGCATAATGATTTCTTCGTGTAATGCGGCTATACTGTTAAAGTGGTCGTTTAAAGTCCATATTTTGTACTCATAGTACATCGTTGGGTGCGATTGGTCTTTATGTCTTATTATGTCGTTCATGAGCCTAGTAATCGTGCTCATTTTGACCATTTGTCTCTTCAATCTTAGCTTCTGCTCATCGTTATTCATGTTATTATGAAGTGTGAAATCACACTCTTCATGGTTACTTGGTTGTTCAGAGTCCGAAATCCTCGTATTTTGGTCAGTACTCGAGCCTGACGATGTCGTATGCTCCACGCCGCTTGTGGTCTCTTTATCAGGTATTTTTTCCGCCTCCTTGGTTTTATACATTTCGTTCATAGTCTGTTGAATAGATATCCCAGCACTTTCCTTCATTGTCTTGCTTGGGTTCGTTAATCTTGTCGTCTGCTTGACCAAATCATCCTCTTTTAACAAGTTCTGGTATTTATCCAATAGCTGTAATGCCTCTTCAATTGTGGCCTTTACTTGTTCGTAAAAGCCTTTCTGAAAATATCCGTGCTCTGTGATATTCAGCTTTATGATTAAGTGGTCTCGCTCTTCAAATTCTTGCCAGTAATTCAAGAAAGTTTCCCTTTTCTCGTCAATGTATTGCTGCATTTTTCTGCTGGGCCCATCTTTCTTCATGTTTTCCAGCAACCTGGCTATCATTTTCCCAAGTTGGAATTGCTCCTTTGCGAGCTGTTGAATTTCTTCCATTGTGGTCATCTTTTGGTTCAGGTTGTCTCGAAGGACCAATGTTTAGACGTCACGTGACCTGTAATTAGAATAGACTCTGCTGGTGGCGCAGGGTCTTATATTTTTAAATGAGGAGGTATTGCGCTTACCACGGGTGGGGGCGCAAAGTAAGAACTAGAACGTTGCTACTTTAAATCTTTAATCAAGACTGTGTCTTTCTTACATTTACATTGTTTTTATAATAACTAAATTTTACGAACTAAGCAACTTTGTATGAAATGAACTTAATAAAATACACTTAATGAAGTTGTCTAGTAAGCAATATTGTCTCGAGTTCAATAAATTATTGTGAGCAATTGCTTATTTTGCGCAATTTGCCTAGTAAGCAAGAGTTCAATAATAATTTATTGCGAATAATTATTGCTTATTTGCGTTATGCTGGGTTTTTTGACCTTTTTTAGATATCTACATGCAGATTTATTTAATATGGTTTTATGTCAAATTTTGTGTTCGCGTTTTTTTATATGTTCACGTTTGAACAGCTGAGTGAAACTTTTTCGAGACATAGGCAATCGGCCTCTCGTTGTCATCGTTATCTAGTTGTAACAGCACTCCACCAATATTTTGCTGACTCGCATCGCACTGAATAACGAAAGGCTTAGTGAAATCTGGACTGATTAGCAACGAAGCAGAAGTAAGTTTCTGCTTCAACTTGTAGCGTTTCGCTCTCCTGGTACGTCCCATTTATTACCTTTCGGTATATTTATTTCTTTTTGAGTCAGCTGAAAAGGGGCATAAAAGTTTCTAAAGTCTAAATTCCTATTTTTGTTTATTTCGGAAAGTAGCCCTATGCTACTTTCCCATGGCGTAATACCTAAGAAGAAAAAAAAACTAACAACTACGCATCGAATAGCTATCACCGCAATACTCACCTTAATAGAATCAACCATAAAATCGGCACCAGTACCACAATAATTTTAATTGTTGAAAGCAAGAAAAAAAGGATTGAGAAGCCGTGCACCCAAAAACGCACTATACAAATATATGTTGGCGTACCCCCTGATCTAGCGCCGACCAATAGCGGCTTGCCCACACAGATGAGCAATGGAAGAATTTAGAAATGTCGGTCGCCAGCGGGCGACAATGTGGGTGGGTGAATATTGGTTGATGCGAATGAGTGATGCTGACGCATTTTTAGGCAAGTTTCGGTTGAGTACGCATCTCCGGGGATTATCGCAAGATGAGTAGACAGTTTTGACTTTTGAGTAAAAGAAAATTGCATTGTCGGTCTAGAAACAAACGAAATTACTCGTAGAAAACCCAAGTTCCTTTTCTTTTGTTGGGAAAAGATAGTCGGTCACCGAGATTCTAAATTTCGTACTTGCAGCGCTTGTGGTACAATTAGGTTGTTTCCGTAGCATACATATTTCATGACGGCAGTGCTTGCGGTACAATTGCGCGGAATTTGACAACGTACCAATTCTTGGAAATAGTGCAGAATCGGACGAATCGTCGAAATATTGGAGTATGCCCATTGCATTAGTACATGCAGGGGTTGCGGTACAGTTGTGCGCAGTTGTTAACCGCGATCAAGCGCTTAGAGAGAGAGACATTTTGATTTCTCGCTTTTCTGTGTTAATACATACCTGAGGATACGTAGTATATAATTATCTGCAGTGGTCTGTCAGTAGGCATACTCGTCTGTTACAAATGGCACCCAAACTCAGGTTTTCCTTTTATCTAGCTTAGAGTATAATTTTTTTTTGTATTTTTGCGGTCGCCCATTTGTGTTACAAATGGCGCGCAATCTTAGTTTTTTTCAATTTATGCAAGCATATATTGCTTATAGGACAAAAGTGTTTTTTTCTTTTCAAATTCAAGTAGTAGTTCACCGCGAGTACCCCGTCCTCTTTTTTGGATATATTTAATGTTTATTCGAATCATTATCAGGATTATTTATATCATGACAGTTAATTTGTAACACAGTCGCCCCGTGAACCTCAGGCACAGTCTACGTAGAGGTTCTTTTTCTCCCGCAAAGCGATACGCTTTCGTGCAGTTTCTTTTCCTATCGCTAGATTAGTAGCCGACAGTTGCACGAGGTTATCTGGAAGTATACGCTAGGAAAAGGTCTGCTGTATTCAAATACCACTTTCTGGAGTTACGTTTTCTTTTGCAGTAAATTTTTGAAAATAGACCGCCGCCCTATTCCTGAAATATTTGTTTTTTTTCTTGTTCTTCCTTACCTCTTCTTCCCTTTCTTCTTTTCCTTCCTCTTTTGCTAATAATTCTTCTCTGTAGTCAAAGTGCTCATCTGCTTGGTGACAAGCGAGCTTTGTGCGCGAGACGCATCACTTATAGGCAAAATTTCGGTTCGCAGTCACTGGATAGCTGACCACTTGATTGGGGGTTGGCATCATCCTACCCGGAAGTTTGGTGAGCGATCATAGCCACTCTTGATGTTATCCTTGTTGTAGGGATGTGCTCAGTGTCTGGGTCCGATTCAAGGTAAACCCCGTCTTACAACTATCTTCGTAGCTCGACCTTAGTGTCAGTTAGTGATATTGTGCTGGTAAAATTTCCTGTTGTTGAAGTGCTCCCCTGTTTAGTGGCAGTGAACTTTGTACGCGAGGCGCATCACTTCGTGGCCAATCTTCGGCTCACAGCCACCGAATAGCTGACCACTCCACCGCATGTCCAAAAGGACTGCACATATGCCTTGATTTTATCCACTAGTTGGTGAGAGATGACAGCCGCAATTTTGAATGTTTCCTCGTAGGAAGGATCGGGTCGGTGTGTGTTTCTAGGTGGATGCGCACTTTATAAATTTATACTTCCTGTACGCCAAAACAGAATTGACACTGTATGATGGGTGACTTAGGGAAGAGAGGTAGTGAGAGAGAGTAAGGAGCATTCTGCATCAGTCGTCGGGCTGATAATAACCGTAGCGTGGTGTGTGTATGTGGGGGGGGGGATTCCGAGGCTGCGTCAAGCCGCCTCAATTTTGAACAAATTTAATTACTTTTTTTTTTATCATTTTGAAGCATCCAAACGGGATGTTTGTCAAACTGCTTAATTAATAATAATTCTTGTAGCGATCACTAGATCTACATTGTTTTGAAATATTACTAGATATTATAAGTTTAGTGGGCATTAATTTTGGCCAAACCTTTGCTGGATCGCCCGTCAGAATTTGCTTTCAGCTAAATAAATTTTTTTCGTTTTGCTAGATTGCTAGATCTACATTATTTTGAAATATTGCTAGTCATTATAGGCACATAGGCTTGTCGGCAATATTTTGGACAAATCTTTGTCGGTACACTCATCAGGATTAGCTTTTACTGCTAAATCGGGTCTTTTGCTGGATTACTAGTTACATTAAGATCCAAATAGTAACTTCTCGGAATTCCTTGTTCCTTGCTAAGTGTTTTTTTTCTTCACTTTATCCATACTCTCCTCTGGCGATGGAGCAGGAAGTCGAATTTTCCGTTCGTGAAATTCCGCTCGCTGCACCAGACGCTCGACGGAAAGTGGTGGAGTTATATCACGTTGAGCGTGTCAACTCTAGCAAGGCGCCGGAAAAGTCCCACTCGCACAAAAACCCGAGTGGCGAGTTAACCTACCTTCCTGGTCGTGTTGATGCACTACAATATCGCTTTACGTCGGCTCCATTCCAATATGACGAATATCGCCTGATGTACCGTACCCATGTTCTCCATGCACTCGATAGGGCCCGAAGGATAAAGCTGACGTCGCCGAGAGTCAGAGCACAGGTTCAACCAGACATCAGAACCTTGGAGGACCTGTTATCTAAAGTGGACACATTTCCTCGAATCGTGACACTCAATAGAATGTCTAAAGACGACGATGCCTACAGCCTACGGGCTCCACCACAAACAGTCACTACAGAAGGCAATCAAATGGCTCTCACGCTAACAGGTACCTCTCACAAACAACCAGTTACCACAGTTGTAAGTACCAGCGGCCTTCTAAGTACTCCAGAGACGGTCACCAGGAGTCCGCAATTCAATCCCGATTTGTCATACATCCACAGTCAAGTCCCCGACATAGCAAGCCGGGCGGTCCTAGGCGTCGATACTCATACCACTTCGCGGCAGTTGACTGCTCATCTCCAAGGAACACGGAGAATCCCGTCAATTAATTATAGATTCAGGCGCATAACCCCCGGATTGACCCTAGGTAACGCCTCGTACAGGCAGGACCACCCAGATCCTCAGCCACTACCCGTGAATGGTGCCCCTACATGACAGCCTTCCTCGAGAGGCCGTCGTAGTCCGTCTCGCAATTCGGTTTTCAGATGGAGGATGTCATTTGATGGCACATCCGGGATAGATGCAACCGAATTCATTAGCACGACTAGAGCAAGTTTCCATTGGCGATATCTGCGCAGGTTGCCACTCACTAGTCAGCGGTAAGGCTGCCAACTGGTATGGGCTCTTCCTCCGGAGCAACCGTATACATAACTGGCGAACAGCATTCTTCAGAGAGTTTCGTAGTCAGCGCACCGACTACGAGATTCGGAAGCTAATCGAAGAACGAAAGCAAGAGGCGCGTGAGTATTTTAGCGATTACAGACTAGCCATCCATGCACTCGTGTCCAAAATCTCTAACCCTATTCCCGAGAGAGAGTTTGTAGAGATTCTACGCAGAGGCTTTGTTGTTATATCCAACCAGTAACGTACAAGATTTGAGAGGCTTGTGAAACAGGTTTCAGGAACTTTGGACTGACATAGGAGCTCCTCACGGAGAACGTCAACGCCGTGTCATGCACGAGCTGTATTCAGACAGTCCCTACCTCCAAAATAGCCATATACCTGACTATCATGCAAGCGTGAACGCTCTGCAAACAAACCCCAGACTCCCACAAGTAGCTAGGAACCAGGTATCATCTTCAAGACCACGATTGTCCCGTGACATTTTTTGCAATGGCTCTGGGACGGCCGGGGTCATTAAAACTCAGTGTAGGGCTTGTACGTCGGAAAACCACAGACGGAGTCAGAATTTTACGGGGACCCCACGTATCTGGACTCCAAGTGGGGTTTTCAGACAAACTACCGAAGATGCGGCGAAGAATACCGAGCCCGAGCGACATCGCTAGGTCAATAGTATGATGTAGAATGATGTCAATATCTCGAAATTAATATAAATAATAATATAAAAATATATAATATAATTTTATAAAGTTGCAAACAACATCTCTAGATGTCGGAGTGCAAACAATACAAATCATGGAATTCTCGGAAGCAGATGACTGCACCTGTATTACTTCCGAAGATACCACCTCCATCGACACTTCTTCCTCCAATTCCGAACCGTATTTTTGTCCCACGTTCTTACGATCTCCAGACGCTTTTCGTTCTAGAATGCCTGCGACGAGACATAAAGGCTGCCCTTGCTGAAACTGTTCTCCCAGGCAACGCTGATCTACGGCCCTTCGTTGATGTTTGCATTTCTAGACGACGAATACGAGGACTGTTGGATAGTGGAGCCAGTGCCAGTGTGCTTGTCTCTGGAGTGGAGAGTTTCTTGGGGAAGCTAGGGTTCCACTTCCATTCCATGCCTTCAACCATTGCAACTACCGATGGACAAGAGCAGCGAATACTAGGCCACATCCGAGTCCTCGTAAGGTATGGTGATAAGACGCGTCGGATGCGCTTTTATATTGTCCCGACCTTATAACAGCCTCTACATCTGGGCATCGACTTTTGGAGGGATTTTGGCCCCCAACACCTCCTCCAGTGTGCACGCAACAGCACCAATTATCCCAAGTTGCAAGTACAAAATTTCAAACCGTGATCAACTCATTTCCCTCCTTTAGTAATCAAGGCTTAGGTTGAACAAGACTCGTAGAGCATGAAATAGAGCTTGGATTTGCTAAACCCATCAAGCAGCGTTACTATGCTGTATCGCCTGCCGTGCCGAAGTCTATGTTCGATGAAGGGTATATAGTGATGTTAACTAGCGAATAGACGTGTTTCACATAGCTCCGGTTTGTTGTGTGCATTTCCGTAACCTAAGCATAATTCTGGCAAAAACTGCGCTGTTCCCGTGTTAACTTGTTTTTTGTTTAACATAATCTTAATAAGCGTTCTAACGACCTTTGGCTTGAAGTAATTAAAAAGTGTAGGCTATGTCGCTTCACATCGTGCATCTCTACATTCAATTTTTATCTGCATTAACGGTGATGCCATCTGGTGAAGCTAAGCAGTCTGCTAATAAGGCGGACAAGGAAAAGAAAAGATCTGAATCGGAATGTGGCCGAGCAGTGCAAACCCGTAATACAACTAAGACCTTAAACACGAAAGAACGGGCTCAATCAATTACATCATCTCAGTCTATTGATACGGTCGCCTCTGTGCATCACTTGACTGTGTTGGAGCAACACATGACCATTAAAATAAAGGAGGAAAGGCTTGCTTCAATTGCACCTCGACTACAAAAAATAGCAGATCAGCTGGCAGTAGTATCGTCTGCGTAAATTACTCTCAGATCTGAACTTGACAATAAGATGCGGATATATCGACTCAATGATGTCGTAATCCAAGGTGTTCCCTATAAAAAGGATAAAGTTCCCATTCAATTTTTTAAAGATGTTGCCGCAGTTGTAAGGCACGAAGCCTTTCAATACATTGATGCTTTTAGGCCTAAACCAAAAAATCAGTCCAACGGTGCAAGTTGTGATACGCTTAAGATTAGTCGTCATGACAGCCCTATTGTTGTTCGGTTATCGTGTTCTAACGAGCGCAATACTTTCAGGCAAGCGTTAAGAAAATCACATCATTTATATGAACGAAAGCCTTAGCCCTTTAAACAGTGCGCTGCTACGTACTGCCAGGCGGCTGCGCAAGTCCTAGCGACGTTTTTCTGTCTCTACAAACCGAGGCAGTGTATTTGTCAAATGGAAAAGCGGCGATCGCCCAATCAGAATACATAGCATGGATCAATTGAATATTATGAGCTTACAATATACCTTATAAGTGCCAGAGTTGTAAAATTGTTCTCATCTTAAGTGTTTTATTTTTGTTTTTCTCTATGTCATTGACTGAATTTTTATTTTTTTTCTCGGTCTTTTTTATACATCTTTCAACTGCTAATTTGTCTTGTGTGATTATATATCCCTTTTATTTTTTTTTCATAATGAATTTGCTTTTTCAAATTATAAGTCTTCTGATTGCTACTGCTGCTCTTTTCTTTGATAGCTGTGATTAGCTCTACTACATCGGTGAACGGGGTAAGAACTCTACTTAATATTTTTTGCAAAAGAACGAATGGCATAAATATATGTGTGCTGAATGCCAGAAGTATTAGAAATAAGATGGATGAACTTCGGTTTATCTTTAATAGTTCTTCAGTGCATGCAATTTTAATTTCGGAAACCTGGCTGCATGATAGTATTAATTCTTCCTTTGTGAAAATCTCGGGATATAATTTATATAGAAATGATAGGAGAAATCGTGTCGGCGGAGGAGTAGCCATGTATATAAAAGACAAGTGGCAATAATGCTGATTTTCTATGTGTTGAATTAGATACAGGTATTGAAAAATGTGTTCTTACGATAGTATACTGCGCGCCTGGTTATTTTAAGAATGATCACATAAGTGAATTACAAAACATAACGTCCCAATTGTGTCACCGGTATAAATATGTCCTAATCGGTGGTGATTTCAATGTGGATGTTCTCCAGCAAAGTAATCTTAGTGATGCCTTTATTGATATTTTGCAATCTTTACATCTAACAAGAATTAATTCTCTGCCAACCTATTTCAACACAACTAATCCATCATTACTCGATCTAATCCTAACGTCAGATGATTCCCGTTAATTCTTTCATAACCAATTAAGTCCGCCTTCTTTGTTTGATCACGACTTTTTATTTGTTAGCTATAATATTCCCATTGATCACAATAATATGGTCATCTTGGTGATATACCGTGATTTTAATAACATTGATTATGCTAGTCTGTACGACGAATGCCAATCAATATCTTGGAACGATATTTATTACTGTTCGACAGTTGATGCACAGCTGAAACTAGTGGAAGGCAATGTGAAGTATGCTCCAATTAAAGTAAAGCAACCAAGATCCAATGACTGCCCCTGGTTTAATCCTCGTATTCTTTCTTTAATCACAGAGCGGGAATATTTTTACCGTAGATTTAGGCATCTCAAGTCCACCACTGCTAGAAACACTTACACAAAAGCCCGGAATGCGGTTAATTCGGCAATCCGCGCAGCCAAACTTGCGTATTACTCTTCGAAATTTAGTCCTGATATTCCGTCTAAAACTCTTTGGAAAAATCTCAAGCTGGCGGGCGTTTGTGGAAAGTAGCAAAATAATTGCAATGTGAGCCCAAATGATCTCAATGGTTATTTTACTTCCAGTCATTCCAGTTCCCCTAACACTGGCCGTTTTCCAGAGGTCATTCAAGCCAGTCGTTTTTCCTTCAGGTGTTCAACCACTGAGGAATTGTCTAGGGCGATCTACTCAATTAAATCTGATGCAATCGGCGCAGACAATATGCCGCCCAGATTTCTAAAGATTTTATTTCCTCTTATTCATCCATATGCATTACACATTATTAATTTTTGTCTGACTTCTTCTAATTTTCTAGCCTCATGAAAACTAGCAAATGTGCTTCCTATCGCGTAGATAAGAATACCAAAAGTGTTTGCGATTTCCGCCCAATTAGCATCCTGTGTTTCATGGCTAAGGTGTTGGAGAAATTAATGTGCTGGCAAATACAAAGCTTTCTCATTGACCACAAGCTGCTATATCGCTGGCAGTCTGGTTTTCGTCCCCGTCACAGTTATGAATCTGCACTGCTAAGAGTTAAAACTAACATTCGCGAAGCGCGTGATAATGGCGATGTCAGCATTCTGGTTCTCCTAGATTTCTCTAAGGCTTTTGATAGCGTCCGCCATGATTTACTATCTAGAAAATTAGCTCCTTTTTACCATTTCTCTAAATCTGCCAGTAAATTAATTGAGAATTTCCTGTTAAACCGCGAGCAAAGAGTGATAGTCAACATTGAGATTTCTGATATTCTTCCTCTTTTCCGAGGTATTCCTCAGGGGTCAGTTCTTGGAATTCTCCTTTTCTGCATGTATATTAACGATCTTAGTGCAACAGGCCGATCGGACTTGTAGAAGACTGTGTTGAGCGTATGAATTGTGACATTGACCGAATTACAAAATGGTCCTATAACAATGATCTGATGTTAATTCCGCTAAAATCTCAGTGTATATTATTTAGCCAAACTATTTTTGACCTCGCGGATATCTCTCCCATAACGCGAAATGAGACCATCCTGCCTTTCATGAGTCAAGTCAAGAATCTGGGAGCTCGCTTAGACAGGCAAATGAAGTGCTGCGGTTATGTCAAGGATTTAATGGGCAAGACATATGCGGGACTGTGCAGGCTCTGGCTCTCCGCTAGCATGTTGTTACGAAATTATCTTCTGGCCGAGCGAATAGCAGATATAATTTACAACCTTTTTCAACTAGAAGAAGATCACAGTAGGCGATATGTAAAAAAATTGAGCACTACCAAGACGTCAGTCGGCAATCGAGTTCAAGTTTCAATTCTGCGTTATTTACCACACATTAAAATCTAAATTCTATATTGACCAGTAGTTTTTCCTTCTCGTACGCAATTTGGAGCAAGTCACTTTCGCGGTGCTAGAAATTATGTTCGTTGGTGCTGTGTTCGGGCGTGTTTACGTGGACAATCGTCCTGTGTTCACATTTAAATTTTTTGTGTGTTACTTAGAATTTATATAAATAAATGAAGCAAAACAAATATGTGTGGTCCTTAACTAACTTAGGAGAATGCGCATGCATGGGTTACCTGTGAGCAGGTGCGACTTAGTACCTGATACCAGAGCATTATTTCTTTATGCCGTGTATAGGGTTATGTTCCCGCATCCTTGGTGTATGATGTCGCGGTATGACTGGATGACAGCTGATTATTGTGCGTGTTGTGTAGTGTGTGGTAGGTGTCTTGAGGCGTGAGTGAGCTTCCTTATTGTAAGATTTTAATAGTCCTCCCTCCCAGGCAGGGGCTTCTGCGTGAGCCGGTTTGAATTTGATTGCCGCTTCCGCGGAATCTTCTATTGGGAGAACCGCCGAAATCTGCAAGGGACTTCAAATTTTCATGCATTCACTTTCGTGGAAATAAAGATCGAACTGGAGGATACTTAGCGTTTATTTTATTCTCTCGCCATAAAAGGTGCTGACTGATATACAATTCTTTTTCTTCGTTTTTTTTTATTTTCTTGTGCTGACTGATACTCAACTTATTTTTCTTTTATTTTTTGATTTTCTTTATTTTTAGTTTCTCCGCGTGACAAATTTTAGACGTTCTTTTGACACTTGACAAGAAGGAAGGAAGAGGTTAAAAAAAACAACATGGTGGTTAGGATGTTATCGCTTCCTTCGACATTCCAATGGTGAACTGGAATTTGGTACTAAATTTAAACAAAGTTATTTAGTGACCTCTATGAGGGAAAATTTTTTAACTACACTGTTACAATTTATTCATTTAATTCTAAAGCGTATTCAACTATTGCATGCTAAAATTAATGGATTGATTCTCTTGACTACTTTTTGTCTACAGATTAAAAAATTTTAGTAGTGAGGTTATGCATATTGGTTTGACAACGATTTCTCCTTATTATTGTTTCCGGTTTGGCGCAACTGGAAATATCTGCAAGGGCTACTTCCACCCAAGGGCTTCGATAGAGTTGAAGGTGAATTTTGCGGTTTTTGTAGGATAGTAGTTCTTGTAGTGCTGTAATTACAGAAACTTCAGTTTGGTTCTTTTTAAATTTTAGACGGTGAACAGCGGCGAGGGCTTGACTGGATGCCCTTATCAGGAGAAGGACACCGGAGTGGAGGAAGAGCGGTGAAATGAAGAAAGGCAGTAGGTTGGGAAATGGTGATGGTTTTTTATTTCGTTTTAGTGTTTGTTTGGGGAGTATTTTCTTTTGTATTCCTAGGTTGTGGAGTTTGAATGCTATTTGTATTTCCCTAATGCCATTTTTGTTTTATTTTAGCGGAGGAAAGTGGAAAAGCCTCCCCCATGTACCAAACGGTCCGACCTAACGAGGTTGTCTAATGATGTATTCGGCCGAGGAATGAGCCACCATCGGGAGGCCGCATAGTTGTCATTGTGTAGCTCATCTGCGAAATCTGGCAATCATCGGCCTGATGAAGGTAACTAGTCTCGTTACAATATTATCACCTAACCTCCGCTCAAAACCAGTCAGAGTGAGTTCGTACAAATTGAACTTAAGCAGGATTTACATTATGATGACATGCATTTTTTACAGAAATTGTGAGGGAGATAGCTTATTGAAATTTAAATGCTGCCGAAGAAATCATTGCAATACGTTACACGTACAGTCCCCTCTACTTTTTATGGCAAACATCCCAAATTGTCAAACAGGCAAACTGTCAAATTGTAAATTGTGAATTGTCAAGTTTCTAATCGTGAGTTATTAATTGTTTATTAAAAAATGGAAACAGACGAAGAAGTTTTGCTAATCGACATTATATTTAGTTGTACTGAATCTGAATCAGAAGAAAGAGCTTTACCCCAGCAAAAGAAAAGAAAAAGGAAAATGTGGGTGCGTGATTTTTATAAGCAAAGGGATCAGTTGGGCGCTCATACTACAATTGTGAAAACTTTGAGTGTAAATGATCCAATTTTGTTTAGAAATTATAAGCATATGACTCCAGAACAATTCGAAAATCTACTAGGAATTGTGGGGCCCCATATAAATAAAGAAAATTGCATACGAAAGGCGATTAGTCCAAGTGAACGATTGGCACTTACTATTCGGTAAATGTTGATTTTGAATTAATATGTAAGCATAATTCATAATCTAACTGAACTCAATATTACAGATATCTAGCTTCTGGAGATTCACAAAGAAGTATAGCTTTCGCTTATTTGTGTTCACCTTCAACAGTTCACAAAATAGTGAAAGAAACTACCCGGATAATTTGGGAAAAGCTGAAAGGAGAAGTGTATGATAAATTCACCAATGACAGTTTCAAAGCAATTGCAAATGGTTTTGCAGGCCAGTGGCAATTTCCGAATTGTTTGGGAGCAATTGATGGGAAACACATTCAAATACAGGTATGCACAGATAGCCGAAAGAGCTTAATACGTGATTGTACGAACGAATATTATAATAATTATGTTTTAGGCGCCGTCAAAATCGGGCTCAACCTTTCATAATTACAAAAAAAACCCATTAAATAGTTTTACTGGCAATTTGTGACGCGAACTACTTGTTTACAATGTGTGACATAGGTGCCGCCGGACGGCAAAGTGATGGTGGTATTTTCTGTCATTGTGAATTCGGGAAAGAATTTTCATCCCAGGAATTGGAGTACGTTATTTTTTACAAAGAAATCTAAGGAAATCTTTGACAACTTTTATATTTTTTTCTTTTCAGCATACAGCGGCCTAGTGCGATTTCATTGAGGCACACTGTGTCATATGTATTCATCGCTGATGATGCATTTCCTCTTGGAGAAAATATGATGAAGCCCTTTAATAAAGCAAATCTCACCATCACGGAGAGGATTTTTAATTATAGGCTGAGTAGAGCCCGTCGTATCATCGAAAATTCTTTTGGAATTGTTATGGAACTATAGTGAGTGATTGGCTTTGGACGTAAAGTCCAGACTGACAGCATGAGCAGACAGATCACTCGACGGACAGCGTTACCTGCAGGGCGGCACGCTAGCTCGCCTCCGGTCATTGGCGGGGAGTGTAAGGAGGTTCCACGAAAAACCTGCCGCTGCCGTCAGCCATAATCAAAAAAATTTCGTGCCTATCCAACTAAAAGCCGGCACACATTCGGTCCTGAAGGAACCCTTACGTCACTTACCTATATACGCAGTTGAAGGCGCAGATGTTCTGCCTTCCTTGCCTGCCCCATCCTCCTATCTGACTCTGAGGGGCATAACTATTCAGAGTCTCTATTTGACCTGTAAAAGAAACTAGAGCAAACCTATACAACCTTCACGTGAGAGGGCGCCAGGATAATGAAGGAGGAATTAAAGCTTTCAACGATTCATGTTCACGTTATAATTGCAAATGTTCCTAATAAAAATTATTACTTTTTCCGAGATTTTGTTTTCTTTGTAGTACTTAGTTTAGATCTAAAAAAATATTTCTTTGCTTAACTAACTTCAAGACTTTCAAAATTTCATTAAATTAAACTTGCTTTGATTTAGGTATATCATGTATAACAATTTTTGCACTTTTCATATGATTTCATTTAAGTGTTTTCTTTTTCTTAGTAATGTTCTTCTAGAGCCTTACGTGTGTGAGCGATTTATAATAATATTTAAATAATTCGTCTTAGTTTGTATTTAGTACCTTTTCTTTTCTATAGATATTTATAACACAGCAATGGCTATAGAAATGTAAACTTTCACTTATTGGATAGCTAACTAAATTAAAATGTTCCTTCTTGCTATTTGTATCTCTCTTATGAATATCATTTAAAAAAATTATCGATAATACTTTTAAATTTACAAAAAAAACAAACCTTAACCTAACTCTTGTGACATTATGAAGAAAAAGAATTTTGATTCATTTGATAATATCATTATTTTTGTGATAACTTCGATTGATTTTGTTTGGTTTTTTTCTTCCTAGGTAAATCTTATTAAATTTTTGTGCAAATGTGTGCTGGAGGTTTTATAGACATAAAAAAAGGACAATCAATTTAGTGTTTGCAATTATTGGTAACCCAAAAGGTTGAAGACAAAAAAATGGTGAATTTGTGATTAAATTCTCATCCTGTTAGTTCAATCTTACAATCTCGCTTATATACATACGTATTGGATGTTAGGGAGTAATTTATGCTTTCCGAATTTGTTATCTGGTGAGCATAACTTCATTTAGTCCCTGGTTAAGACGAGTTGAATATTTTTCTGATCGACTGTAAATTATTTGTTGATCTCAGTTTGACATAAGTCATGTATTCAAGCGGGTAACCATGAAAAACATCCTTGAAATTTTGTCTAATTTCAAATCAAGTTCCAAGCCTTGTGCGAGCAAACAAAATGTGTATGTATGTGATTTATATAATAATGTAAACGTATAATACGAGTGAAAACTACTCCTAAAAGTGATGTTATTCGACATAAAGTGCTCGGAAAATAGGTCACAAGATACAAACAGGCATCTCAAATACAAATTGTTGCTTGCATTTGGTGCTATTATTGCATGTGCCTATAATCATTGTCCAGTCAAATCAAATAGTACAACTCTATCACCATATTTGAGTCTAGAGCGTTGAAGAGGAGTGTAACGGCCCTCTATTATTTCGAGAGGCCATTACGTGTCGTAAGCCAGGAGTGAGCTAGCAGGGCCAGACTCGAATTTCCTAGAGTACGCTTGGAGACTGAGAATCCACACTGAATAGCACAGGTATCGCCGGCCCAAGCTCACGGCCCGGGATGGGTTCTTTTCAAGTTCTCAGTTCTCCTTTCCCTTTGCTACCCATGTTGACTTTGAAAACTAACGACAACTTGTTCAAGGGACCCGACCGCACCAACCACAACCGAACAAAAACTGCTAAATTAGGTATTCATATTGGTTATCTATTTAAGATTTACAAATTTTCATACTTTTAAATGATCAAATTAAAAAAAAATAGAGTAGCAAGTTTAGTCTACCAAAAAGAAACAAGCAGAATCGCTCGGCATAATCTTAACTAATAACATTTTAAAACTCGGAAATACAAAAAAAAATATTGTGGTTGAACTGATCTTCAAAATTATGCTAGGTAAATAGTAGATAATTTACATATGTATGCTACGTATACGTATCACTCACAATAAAGGCAAATATTTCTCGGCGCCGGTCGAAGCTTCGTCCGTGCTCAAGCTGAAATAAAATATTAAAAGGAAATATTTTCTTTGTTTGAAATCAAAAATCTGGATAGGCCACAATATTCGAAGTTCAATTGCGTACTGTGTATATAGACAAAAATGAATATATATAATATATATATGCCGACAACAATGTGAACAAAAATCCTTAACTGATCAAATTATTTAAAGGAAAATATCTAACTAAAAAAAATATCTTGTATCTTAAACTTAATCGGAAGCAATTCAATTATTTAAAGAAAAATATTTAAAATATTTAAAGGAAAATAACTAACGAAAAAATATCTTGCATCTTAAACGTAATCGGAAGCAATTCAATTAATACTTAATTAATAAGAGAGCAAACAAACAGATCGTGTGATTATTGGCCCTTATTATAGGACATTAATTCAATTAGTGTAATCACTAAAACGTAAATCATATTGGAAAAGAATGTTTGTCTTATCTGGGAGTCCGGCAGGCGTAGCTGCACACAATTGCGTGTAAGAACGGGACTCCTATCTCTGGGTAGCAACACGGATTCTGGAGAGATCTGAACTCCAACACAGGTCCGCAATAACGGAGCGCTTGCTCCGATCAGGCTGAGGCTTTGTCTTCTTTGTGGGCTTCTTCTAATAATATAAAAGTTGTCGAAAGATGGGCACCATTTTGTCTAGGTGTTATGCACTTTACATGAACAAAAGTTGAGCACACTTGGGAAAAGTTATGCTGGTGTCACCTTCGCCTATAAATAGACCCTCGTATTAGGAACAAAACACAGTCGTTATAAATACGAGCTTTACCTTACAACAGTTGATCTGGATTTTCTTATTGTCACAACAAGGTGGATGAAAATGCAGCCAAGAAACCGCGCAGAGCACCCCTTTGTGTGTGCTGACCTGGGCGACTTTCAAAAATTCACCACAAAACAAATTCACACTTTGGCATCACTTTAAAATGAGATTAAGAAATTATACTACTCACTTAAAAATTTTTATAAATAAAAAAACCGTTTTTCACGACTATTTTAGCGCAGGCAGATTAGTGAAAAATTTATTGTTTGCGCACAGCGCATAAGACTAAAAGAAATACACCAAAATTTCAATCACGGGCGTCACTACTAGCACTAAAATTTTATTCTGTTTTTACTGCGTTGCGAATCATCTCTTCAATGATCTGTTAACAAATAACTCAAGTGCAACCAGTGTCTCCAGATTTTTTTTGATGTCGATAACGGGCAGCCAATTCATTGGCATAAATGCATGAAGTAGGTATGCACGTATGTATGTATATATTCATCTGCGTCACTGATCGGTGATAAGGCGGCAGCACTCCATGCACATTAGCAGCAAGAGAAATTATCGGAATACCATGAGAATTCCGGTGATGCAATCTGGGTCATTACACCACAGGTTTGGGTTGTTTACCTCAAACAGAGCAAAAGCTGGAGAACAAGGGTATGTTATCAAGAGTTGCATCGATCACAACGTGGGAACACCCAACACCTGAGATTCTCATGCTCTTGAATATATATATATACTGCTTCCACAAAAAGGGAATACATTATGCTCGGAGGTCTTTTCCGTGAAAAGTGCCTCGGAGTTTGCCTTTACGGTCTTCTACCTCATATATTGAGGCACCTAGTTTGTGGCGGATGCAACCCTCCAAAAACCTAGGCGCCAATTTTGTTGAGAAATTCTTTGCGGCGTTACTTTGGACAAAATTACGAACAAATGCCCTCTGGCCCACACTGTAGTTTATTGGGCGGGCTCTAAGGTTGTAGGTCTTCGTATTCCTTATGTAAGCTTGATTAAGATGTTGCTAAATCTTCTCATGAACTATGCTAAGGCGGGCCTCCGCTGGCAATACTTTGACTTCTCCTTCGCCAAGACTGTTAAGATTTCTAAGCAGAGGGTAGCTATCTCCATGTAGTACCATTTGATATCCGAACTGCGAGAAATAATGGCTGTATCGGATAGTCTCGTGTACAGAATTACGGAGAGCACACCGAATTTCGCTCAGATGGTCATCCCAGGTCTTATGATCGCCGTGGACGTACGCTTTCAAAGCATCAACTATGGAGCGATTTACTTGTTCGGATGCGTTAGATTGAGGTGAGTAAAGCGCCGTGCGAAGATGTCTTATCCCAAACTTAGCTAGCAGATCTTGGAATTCACGTGACACAAATTGCTTTCCGTTGTCAGTGTATATTATTTCCGGTACCCCGAAGAGGTTAAGTACAGAATCTGTGAAGTAGGAGACAACTGGGGTAGTTCTCTCATTTCTTAAAGGTTTTAATAGGACAAATTTAGTTAGATGGTCAAGGACAACGAGTATTGCCGTGTTACCCGATTTACTACGAGGGTAGGGTCCAAGAAAGTCCATGTACACTCGTTGCCACGGTCTTTCCGAGGTAGCCTGTTCACCCATCAGGGGACGTTGGATTTGGTTAGGAGCTTTGGCAGACTTACACATAGTACAAGATGTAACATAATCGTGAATTACCTTTCGCATCCTGGGCCAAAAGAAGTAGCGCCTCACCCACTCCAATGTTTTCTATAATGTTTTTTTTTCACTCCCCCATGAGCTGCATTGGGAACATCATGCTCACGTTGTAGGATTTCTGCAATCATAGGCTGTGGTATCCATAGCTTCCAGCTGGGTATATCGTCAAGGACATTCTTTTCGGGGGGCTCTATCATAATGTAGACCTTATTGCCTTGCACTCGCATGTTCGGATATTTCTGTGGAGTAGCCAAAATGGTGTCCTTCCACTTAGTGTATTGGGCATCATCAAAATGTTTAGAATTCGCATCAACACAACTATCTATTTCAGTTTATCGCATAATAGTTCTTCATTGATATCGTAGAAAGCTTGAGAAAGGGCGTCGGGTACACTATTTTGGGTGCCCTTTTGGTGCTCAATATTAAAATCGAACGATTGAAGTTTTAAGCTCCAGCGGGCGAGTCTTCCTGACAAATCCTTCTGTGACATAAGCCACTTTAGGCTAGCGTAATCAGTAATAATTGTGAATCGGAAGCCTTCAATATAAGGCCTAAATTTCTTAACGCTCAGAACAGCAGCCAAACACTCCAATTCTGTCACGCTATAATTTTTTTGCGCCGAATTTAGCTTTTGGAAAACAAACGCGATTGGTTGCTCGTCTCCTTCGGAGGTTAGTTGACAAAGAACGCTGCCTACACCTGCTTTGCTGGCATCACAGCGGATATAGAATGGACGGCTAAAATCGGGGCTGGTAAGAACTGGAGCTGTTGTTAAGCACATCTTTAATTTATTGAAAGCTAGCTGTGCCTCGGCTATCCACGAGAATTTCATTCCTTTTCTAAGGAGGTCCGCAATGGGTGCTGTTATTGAGGTAAAGTTGGGGATAAACCGTCTGTACCAGCCTGTCATGCCCAAAAACCGTCTAGTTTGCCGCACAGTCGATGGTGGAGGAAAATCAGCAATAGCCCGACCTTATCTGGATCGGTCCGTATTCCGCCCTCACCAATTACATGGCCTAGGTATTTAACTGTTTTCAGTAGGAATTTAGATTTTTCCACGTTTATTGTCAATCCTGCTTTCTGAAGTAGGGCAGCAATAGTGCTTAACATTTTGAGATGATCATCAAATGTAGAGGTAGCTATCAATAGGTCATCTAAGTATACAAACACTTGATCATGCAGCTGGTGTGGAATGACACGATCCATTAGTCGACACATCGTCTGTGGAGCGTTACACCGAAAGGCATAACCTTGAATTGATAGAGGGGTCGTCCTGGTACCGTGAAGGCTGTTTTTTCTTTCGACATCTCTGACAGCGGTATTTGCCAGAAGGCGTCTTTAAGATCTATCCTGCTGATGTAACGAGTTTCAGCTAACCTTCCGAGGAGTCCCTCGATATTTGGGAGCGGGTATGCGTCCTTCTTCCTGACACCATTAGTTTTCGCGAGTCAAGGCACAGCCGAGTAGCACCATTTAATTTTTTTACCAAAACGATGGGGGAACTCCACGCACTGTGGCTTTCCTCTATCACATCTAAAGCCAACATAAGATCAAGCTCTGCATAGAGCTTCTCGCGAATTGCAGGTGATATTGGAAAGTGCCGCTGTTTGATAGACTGATTCGTCCCAACATCTATAACGTGTTCAATTAAATTTGTTCGACCTAACCCTGCCTTTGTAAATGACGGAAACTCGTGCTTGACTAGTTCTAAGCGCTCCAGGTGCTCGTCGGAGAGGCTATGAAAATTTGAAATCACCTCGGACGGCTCCAGTTCGTTTATGGGAAGTGGCGCAAGCCGAAATGCTTCCCAGAAATCCATGCCTAAGTACATTTCTTGTTGTAAGGAAGGCACCGCAAAAAAACGAATTGTCTCTGTCCGCAGATTATATGCCACTGATAAGTCGACATAGCCGAGTATTTGATTCTTCGTTCCATCAGCTGTTTTCACCGCGGATAAAGACTTACGGTATGAAATTCCTGCCTGACTGAGATATGTGATTGCGTTCCTGCCGAGTATACTAATTGACGCTCCACTGTCCAATAGTCCCCTGAATCGAAGATTCAACAAATGTAATTCAATATACGGACGACGGTCGTCAAACTGGGCTATTACAGTGGCTGCTATTGCTTTAGAATGCAACATACACTTCATAAAATATTGCACCGACCGCGTTTTCCTCTTAGACTGATTCCTAGTACAGTTGGGCTTAGAGAAATTCTGAGCTAGACAAGTCTGGTCCAGTGAATCTGTTCCTATTCTTCGTAACGGTGCTGCGAACTTGAGAACTGAGCTTGGTTCCCCGTGTACTGAGCCTCGGTCTGCTGGCTGTTCGAAGGTAGGGGGACAGTTTGGGCAGCGGGGCGATTCGGTAAGTACGCCGAACGCGGTGCCCCGATCTTCGCCGCATTCGGGGAGAGGATTCCCGACAATCGCTTTTGACAAAATAGACAGTTTGGTTTTAAAACATTGGCACGTCCACATCCGTAACAAAATATTCCCTGGGGAGGCTTTGAACAGTCAGTGTATCGATGACCGATGTCCTTACAATTCCAGCATATTACATACTGATGGTCGTGACGAATCTGTCCGGTCCGACTAGTTATGTTTTAGGAAGCAAGTTGACTAGTATCCTGATCTACTTGCTGACCTAGTAAGTCAAATTCCTGTTCCACATTGAGTTCCGATAGGTGACTACGCCCACCAACGCGAGTCGTTCCAGAGGTACGCGGATCAAATCCAGACTTGTCCCATAGTTTTTCGAATTTTTGACACCAAAGTCTAAGATGTTCGGTGCTGATCAATGGAGTTGTTATTAAAGCACTTTGCAGAGCGGGGTCCATATTTTCTCTTAAAATTTCAAGGAGTTCTTCGTCCTTAAAGGGTTTGGATAGCCTGCCATTCAGTGCTTTGATCTCTAATATGAAGTCATTAAAGGATTCTTTCCCGCGTTGCTTCCGTGTTTCAATTCCTCGACGAGTTTCACGCTCAGATTCATAACTGCCAAAACGCTGAAGCATGGCTTGTTTTATTTCGGTCCACTTCATGGTATGGCTTTGTTCTAGGGCCTTGTGGTTAAGCAGCCAGAACCATGTTTGTGATAGCCCTGATAGAAAATTAGGCATAACAGCTACCAATTCCTGAAAAGAGAAGCCATCCCTCATTGCCAAGGTCTCTATTCTAAACAGAAAATCATGAACGTCGAGACCTGCCTTCCCGCCATCGAAGTTGATTTTCCTCCTAGGGATAATTTGACGCCTAGCGGAGTAGTCTGCGGCTGTGTTTGAAAAATTCCCAGGATTTTGTGTCGTACCTGCTCCTGGTGGTGTACCGGTATTTCCGCTTGGATTCGCAGAATTAGCAAATAATGGTACTGAGTTAAAAGGCAATGGGTTGGCAGGCTTCCCATGATTTTCCGGGAGAACGATATTCGGAAAGAAGGGTGCGTAAGATGGGTATAAAGTTGGCATTCGTTGCTGTTTATATAAATGGGATGCGAATACACGCGGATCTTGCCAAGACGAGGTGTTATTCTCATGAAAGTCTCCTGATCTAGTCCCAACAAAGTTTTCCAGCTTATTAGTTTGGTTACTAGGCAATGTGAATGTAGGGTCTGCGATCGATGTTGCCATGTGGTTTACTGGACCAGGAAGGCCATTACCTGCCACTGGTACTATACGCGAGCCCTAAGATCGTTGCTGGGGATTTGTTAAAGGTTGTGGGGTAGAGATTTCTTTACTTTGAGTATCGAAATTGGTATTAAGTTGATCTCTTATTATGTCTGTATTTAAAGCCGGTGTATTTTCTATAGCCCCCGGTTCGCTAGATGGGGTGCCTGCCGGCGGTATAGGGACATTCAGTGTAATCATTATGTTCAAGCATTTCTGAAATTTCGTCAAGGTATCTGCTGCTGCGTCCGCTTGTGAAGGAGACGAGGCTACAAGCCGCTGCGCCCTGTCCCGCCAGTGTAGGATTTTCGACCGTACTCGGTGAAAATCATCGTAATTCTGAAGAAGTTCGGGATTTTTCAAAATGTCTACATATTCTTCTGCTTTAAGTTGGCAGACACTGACTTCCCTAGCAGGGTGTTTCGCTGCATGCGTTTTGTTGGGTTTGGATTCCGGAAAAATGGTTTCGCGTGAGATAGCTTCTCGTAACTATATTACAGCATTAGGATCATCACTTGCAATATCACGAATCAACAGCTCAACTCCCAGCTCTTCCGCAGAGAGTTGAGTGATATCCATTCTGGACACGACAGAATGCTATCTGGTTGGTATAAAGAATTGAAAAATTATGCAGTACGATCACTCAGTAACCTTAGACAACGCAGTATCGAAGAAAAGACAAAAAATCCTAAAGTAGTTGCCGTAGACATATAGCCAAGGCTATTCGTAATTCGAGTGTAAATACATTAAGCAGTTCGGTTGTGGTGGCATGTGGTCACGGGTTCCTCTAAAATTTGCGGCCAGTTGGATTATTTTAAGCCAACATAACTATGTACTAGATTAAGGTATGATGTTTATTAAAGAAAATAAAGCAAGAAAAGTGGGTATGGGGTCATGAATATACTAGTGGTTCAGGACAATATAATTATCGCTCCCTCATTTCTACAGCTGGAATTGGCATACATCAGCTCTGACAACTTCAGGTTCAAGGAGAACACAAGTATGCTCTCGTAATCAATCCGATTAACTGAGAATCGCCAAAGCGTGCAGGCGATTTATGTTGAAGAATAATGGAGAGCTCTAGAGTGGGTACAATGATTGACCGTGATTCCACATCACACTAAGATAAATGCAGCTGGAAGCAATTCGAAACTGTAGCGTATACCCCCTTACACTACTTTTGTTTGGCTTCTCTACGTCTGTAGAGAAAACCCCATGATTTCCCAGAGTATATAATTTAATAAAATTTAGCTATTTCCGAGAAGTAGCCCTATGCTACTTCTCCCGATGAAAAAATTCCTGAAAAGTTAAAATTTATTTATTTTCAAGAAGTAGCCCTATGCTACTTCTTCATATTAGAAAATTCCTGGAAAAATAAAAGATAAAATCTATATATTTACAAGAAGTAGCCCTATGCTACTTCTTCATATTAAAAAAAATCCTGAAAAAAAACATATCTATACATACCCGCATACAAGTCCAGGTCTAAAATAAACAACAACAACAGCAGAATATTTTCAGTCGAAAAATTCTAAAATGTGCAAAATGAACACAAAATACAATTTTTCGTTTAAAACTTACCGCTAGTCACCAGCATCCAGGAGACGAAAACGGCTATTCGCCTAGCTGTAACAGATCGCGTGATGCCATCATGCAATATGTTGCACCAGGCTTGAATAAAGAACAAAAAAATTCTGAGAAGAAAAAGGCGCTCGCTTGCCGGTGGCTGAGTGAAGAACGATGGAATGTAGGGAGACTGCTAGTAGTCGAGGAGTTGTTTTTTGGCTTTGAACGAGAACGGTCGCAGAAAAATTGAGTCGCGATTCCTCTTTATTTAAAATCAGTCTTTAGAGTTTTTTTGCTTTTGTGAACGGAAAGGAAAAATTTTAGTTTATTCATTCTGGTCGTGAATTTTGTTAATTAGAATATGTGATTTTTCCTAAAGATCTTTCTCATAGTGAACTGAAAGAAAAAAATTGTTACTAATGTTGCATATTCATAAATTGTGTTAATTAGAATATTTACCTGTGCTACCGTGATTTTTCCTAAAGATCTTTCCAATAGTGAACTGAAAGAAATTTTTAGTATTAATGTTGCGCATTCATGAAATTTTATTAATTGGATTACTTACCTGTGCGACAGTGATTTTTTTTTATTCATGAATGTTATTGATTGGATTACCTACCTGTGCGACAGTGACTTTCTACATAGATCTTTCTAATAGTGAACTGAAAGAAAATTTTAGTATTAATGCTGCGCATTCATAAGTTTTATTTATTGGAATACTTACCTGTGAGACAGCGATTTTTATGTAGATCTTCCTATTAGTGAACTGAAAAGAAAATTCTGATTGATTCATTCTGTGCAGTCGTAATTTGTATTAATTAGAATATTTACCTGCGACAGTGATTTTCATGTAGATCTTTCGATTGGTGAACTGAAAAGTAAATTTTGGTTTATTCATGCTGTGCACTCATAATTTGTAGTAACTGGAATATTTACCTGTGCGACAGTGATTTTTATGTAGATCTTCTTATTAGTGAACTGAAAAGCAAATTTTGGTTGATTCATTCTATGCAGTCGTAATTTGTATTAATTGGAATATTTACCTGCGCGACAGTGATTCTCATATATCATCATATTGGTAAACTGTGGAGCAAATTTCGGTTTAACCATTCTGTGCACACATAATTTGCCTTATTTGAAATACTTACCTGTGCATCTGTGAGTCTTATATACCATAGTAGTGGCGAACCTGAGAGAAAATTTGGGGAAAAGTTTCCTTGCACGTAACAAAGATCAGGTGAACTCAGACTTCAATGTAGTCCTGAAGCAGCTAGCAGATAGTTGGAAAACCAGTGTCCAACCCTTTTGGTAAGGGAGGAAACCCCGAATATGATTAAATCAGGTGTTATGTAAGTCCATAGCGGACCACAAGGTTAGTTCAAGTTTTCTCTAAGTATTATTATTTGCTTTGTGTTCTTTTGTTTCTAATTTTACAGTGTTAAAACCATTTAGTGTACATCTAAGGTTTGGCGTCGATCACAGGGTTCGATAAGTCATATAATAGGAAAGCGCTTATTAGGGCTAGTTGTAAGATTTTGATCCAGATTGATATTAACCGGAGACTTTGTTTCCTTTAGGTTTTATATATGCATACCATGTTAATCTTTGTGTGATCGGGTCTCCTCCCTCGTAAGTGATTCATATGCTTGAACATCCTCAATAAATAAACTACTTTGATTTGGACTTGATGAAATTTTGAGTTCCTTGATACGCCTTCCTTCTTTTTTGGGTGATTTAGTTTGGTCACCTTTGGCCGCCCTTCTCCAAGTTGCTTTCTTCTTTTGTTTACAGGTTGGTAACGGATTCAGCGCGATGGAGTGAGTAGTTCCATAAAGGGGATGGTCGCGGACAGGAGGGAGGTCGTTTCCACACACACATGGCAATAGATGTAAAGCACGTATAGATGGGGCTTTGGAGGCTTAGCCAGGGTGGATGGGGACGATTGGGCCCAACATTACCCAAAGCCGGGGTCTCAACAACATCAGAGACCCCTCTCAGCCCTCTCGGTCTCTCTCAATCGTCCATGTGCCAGCGTTGTAAGCTCTCCGGGTGAATAAGCACTTGTTCGGCGTTGCTGAGGTCTTCTATTCTCCTTCTTTTTGCAGCATGTAAATAAAATCAATTTTCTTCTTTTTAGGCTTTCAGGTTCCACCATGAGAAGGAAGCCTGCATTAGATCTTTTTTTTTACTGTCCGTCCGTCTGTCTGATCAGCTATGTTGACGATTTTGCACAGCCTAACAAGCATTGAAGGGATGTGGGTGGCAAGAACCACCCCAAGCCGGCTGATCGCTAGCGGCATACTCGCAGTGCAGCCACCCACACATATCCTGGATATGATTTTGTAGCAAAGAGGTGTCGGATGCAGTATGTATCTACATTCAGGTACAAGTGAACGTAGGTAGATCTGTCGGCTGACAAGCTCTTCATTACAATACTCGTAAATTGAAATCTATACAACTACACCATATGTAGCGAAGTAAACCAAGAAAAGCTCGGAGTGCTAAACTGGGGATAAAAGCTAACTTAATTCGGACAGAAATTAGCCGATAGGCCGTATTGCCTGCTCCGTTTGGGCGCCATTTTTAACGGCCCTCTATTATTTCGAGAGGCCATTACGTGTCGTAAGCCAGGAGTGAGCTAGCAGGGCCAGATTCGAAACTCCTAGAGTACGCTTGGAGACTGAGATTCCACACTGAATAGCACAGGTATCGCCGGCTCAAGCTCACGGCCGGGGATGGATTCTTTTCAAGTTCTCAGTTCTCCTTTCCCTGTGCTACCCATGTTGACTTTGAAAACTAACGACAACTTGTTCAAGGGACCCGACCACACCAACCACAACCGAGCAAAAACTGCTAAATTAGGTATTCATATTGGTTATCTATTTAAGATTTACAAATTTTCATACTTTTAAATGAGCAAATTAAAAAAAAATAGAGTAGCAAGTTTAGTCTACCAAAAAGAAACAAGCAGAATCGCTCGGCATAATCTTAACTAATAACATTTTAAAACTCGGAAATACAAAAAAAAATATTGTGGTTGAACTGATCTTCAAAATTATGCTAGGTAAATAGTAGATAATTTACATATGTATGCTACGTATACGTATCACTCACAATAAAGGCAAATATTTCTCGGCGCCGGTCGAAGCTTCGTCCGTGCTCAAGCTGAAATAAAATATTAAAAGGAAATATTTTCTTTGTTTGAAATCCAAAATTGTTCAATTGCGTACTGTGTATATAGACAAAAATGAATATATATAATATATATATGCCGACAACAATGTGAACAAAAATCCTAAACTGATCAAATTATTTAAAGGAAAATATCTAACTAAAAAAAATATCTTGTATCTTAAACTTAATCGGAAGCAATTGAATTATTTAAAGAAAAATATTTAAAATCTTTAAAGGAAAATAATTAATGAAAAAATATCTTGCATCTTAAACGTAATCGGAAGCAATTCAATTAATACTTAATTAATAAGAGAGCAAACAAACAGATCGTGTGATTATTGGCCCTAATTATAGGACATTAATTCAATTAGTGTAATCACTAAAACGAAAATCATATTGGAAAAGAATATTTGTCTTATCTGGGAGTCCGGCAGGCGTAGCTGCACACAATTGCGTGTAAGAACGGGACTCCTATCTCTGGTTAGCAACACGGATTCTGGAGAGATCTGAACTCCAACACAGGTCCGCAATAACGGAGCGCTTGCTCCGATCAGGCTGAGGCTTTGTCTTCTTTGTGGGCTTCTTCTAATAATATAAAAGTTGTCGAAAGATGGGCACCCTTTTGTCTAGGTGTTATGCACTTTACATGAACAAAAGTTGTGCACACTTCGAAAAGTTATGCTGGTGTCACCTTCGCCTATTAATAGACCCTCGTATTAGGAACAAAACACAGTCGTTATAAATACGAGCTTTACCTTACAACAGTTGATCTGGATTTTCTTATTGTCACAACAAGGTGGATGAAAATGCAGCCAAGAAACCGCGCAGAGCACCCCTTTGTGTGTGCTGACCTGGGCGACTTTCAAAAATTCACCACAAAACAAATTCACACTTTGGCATCACTTTAAAATGAGATTAAGAAATTATACTACTCACTTAAAAATTTTTATAAATAAAAAAAACCGTTTTTCACGACTATTTTAGCGCAGGCAGATTAGTGAAAAATTTATTGTTTGCGCACAGCGCATAAGACTAAAAGAAATGCACCAAAATTTCAATCACGGGCGTCACTACTAGCACTAAAATTTTATTCTGTTATTACTGCGTTGCGAATCAACTCTTCAATGATCTGTTAACAAATAACTCAAGTGCAACCAGTGTCTCCAGATTTTTTTGATGTCGATAACGGGCAGCCAATTCATTAGCATAAATGCATGAGGTAGGTATGCACGTGTGTATGTATATATTCATCTGCGTCACTGATCGGTGATAAGGCGGCAGCACTCCATGCACATTAGCAGCAAGAGAAATTATCGGAATACCATGAGAATTCCGGTGATGCAATCTGGGTCATTAAAGGAGTTATCATCTATATTCGTATCGGCCCACTCCGTATCTATCACAAAATTGATTGCACACTTTTGCACAATAGTTATTTCGTTTCTTATGAACTAAAGAAAAGAGTCTGAACAAAAATCTTAAGTATAAAAGCTAAATCGATTAATAGCTAATTTATAACTTACTCCAAAGAAGAGAATTACTTCGGACGTACATACATGGTTAAGGCGCGACACTTGAGGCCAGCAGGAGTATTTACAGCAGATAATGTGAACTCTGGTTGTGACGATGAAGTGCTAATTCTTTGTGGTGTAGTGTACGATTGTTTCGTTCAAATATTTGGACAAATAGTCAATCACCAAACGGGTTAAGGCAAAAATCCCAGACAGTGCACTGCATTGAAGCGCTCAAAAATTGATGGTTATCCGTTGCCCTTAATGAACTTGCATCCATTTTGATGACTTTGGAGTCGCGATCATAAGAACATAAGCACTTTCTACGACACTTTTCTTTTTGCAGAATTGCTGAGTACCTGTTCCAACAATCTAGAACTAGGTGATGAGACCGATGCGACAGCTGCTGTAATTCCAGCTGCATCACCTATTAATTTATACTCCTATGCAGGTGGCTAATTTCGTTTGGGGTTAATTTTTGGCCCGATGAACTGTGCACTGCGCAGACGATTTGACAAGACAGGCTCGTCTTCTTCTTCCTTTTCCACCTCAACATGTCACACTGAGATTGAGGAAAAGCATCTCTCTCGGTCGGGGTGCGTTCAAGTTTTCTTCTATGGACAGCAGCCAGCCAGCATACACGCTTCAGCATGTCATGTGGCATATTGCTATATGCAATACGCTACGACCATAACAGAATATTAACGTCTAAATGGAGAATTTTTAGAAAGCCAATTCTTGCTGAAGTTAGTACTGTCGAAAACATTACCGGTGCTTGTGTTTGCCTTCATAATTGGCTAACAAACCAGCAAAATGAATTTATTACTACGGGATTGGTAGATGTAGAGCAACTAGATGGAAGCATTTTTCCGGGAAGTTAGAGACAAGAAGAATCTGCATTGGGAAGTTTTAAACCAAATGTCTACAACTCGACTCTCGGTGCAAACAATGCCCGAGCAAGTTTTGCTGATTATTTTTTGACGGAAGGAGCCTTGCCCTGGCAAATGTCTAAAATATAAAATCCTAAATAAAAATTTATAGATCGTATATTTTTTTTTATGTTGAACAAGCTTCTCATTATACTTAATTGCAGCTCTGCTCTGTAAGGCTCCGGCAAGGATTTCAATTCCTGGGCAATGAAATTGCCAAAACCATCCTCAGCACTTTCACTCCTTATTGCTCTACTTTTAATTACTTCCAGTGCTCTCCGTGTCAAAGCCATACTTTCAGACTGCGTTTTTCTTTTTGGTGTGTGCGATATTTCAAAGCTAGGCACGTTGCACGAATTATCCGTCGATGTGCATGGTGATATAGTTCTGCAAAATAAATTTAATTGATTTAGAAGGCTTAATAATAAGATTTTGATTTATTAAATACTGTACCGTCTGGGTTCATACTTGTCGCCCAAAAAAGATAACAGCCAGGCATATTTATATTCTTTTCCTGTGGCGCAAGGCCCACTTGGCACTCCCGCTTTGGCCCGCATATAAGCGCTTTTTATGCCATCCCACCGCTTTCTTAAATTTGTTACTTTTAATGCATTATAGCATGTTAAGTAAAATATTAATCAGAATGAGAATTATATATACTATATGTTGTTTGGTACTTATCTCACGTGCTACTTCCCTCCAAAGATTGGGCCTCAGCATACTATTTTTGTAATCGGAGCTGCTGAGGTCCCACAAAGCCTCTCGGTTTCGCACGGCTTCAATTAATTTTTCAGCTACAAGTAAAGTAATAAGTAAAACTAAATCAAAATTCAAATTAAAAGAAGGGAAGAGAAAAACAAAAACAATAAAAGATAACAAATTCGTGCGTGTCAACAAGAAGCCCTAACATATAGGTAATCATATATCACTCACAGCAAACATATAAGCAGTGAATTCCAAACAAAGAGTATAGAAAGTCAATCGCCTTTCAGAGACACACCCGCAATTTGCAGGTAATCTAAATAATCCAAGCATCAAAAGAAACAATTGATAAATATAACTGAACAGTTCCTACCATCAATGTCATTTTCTGGCGTAACCGGAGTTGAACAAGCAGCCGCATAGGAGTATTCTGCTTCTACGTCATCGTCAATTACCACCGAAAAATTCCACTGGAGTGAATCGTTTGACGCATTGCTACCTACTTGTGGTTGGAACACAATTTCCGAAATTACTTCAATATTTTCTACAAAGAAACAATTAAAAATTTTCAAATTCGCAATATTTAATTAAAAATTAAAAACTTACTTTTATTGCCTTCCATTTTTTAAATAATTTTCTTGACAAATATGTATATGCCATAAAATTATAGTAACAACATCAATATGGTAGCACGAGTAGTCGAAATTGTCAAATTAGGATTGCCAATAACAATGTTTTAGTTTCAGACAAATCTACGTCCGCAAAAAATTCCGGACGCGTTTGCTTCTCTCGTCACTCATAAATAAATTTCCGTATACGATGTACTATCTCCCTCACAATTTCTGTAAAAAATGAATGTCATCATAATGTAAATCCTGCTTTATTGGGATGTCCAATTGATCTATACTTAAAGTGGAGCGCAGTTGTTTTTCTTTATGAGCTGATGCAAACAAAGGAGCCCGAATATCTGTACTGTCGCATGCAATTTACCTATCAACTAGACATAATAAATTACTATTAATACGCTGTAATAAAACAATACTTGAGGGTTCTTTCTTCGTTCAAATCCCACGTATAGCGTTAGGGAGAGCAGAGTGCGGGCAGCTTTCAGAAGGTTTCTCAAGATGTTTCTAGTCACTAAATAAATTCTCTTTTTGCTTTTTATTTTGATTTCGTATTTCTTGAAAAATTTCACTTCCTTTTCCTTTTTTTGTTATATGCTACTTCATTACCTTTTTCTTAGCATATAAGTTAAATTAAATTGAATTATATTGAATTAAATTAAATTGAACTAAATTATATTAATCAATAATGAATTATGTAATAGCTAACTTTAGTTTCGTAAATTTACAAACCGAATTTATTTTTTGTACAATATTAGATGTAATTCTTGCGTACTTCTCATGAATAAATATTATTATTATTATAACTTGACCGAATGTTGAGTCTAGGAGTAAACGACGAAAGCCGGAGTGCCTGGTCCTCCCCAGTAACTCTGGTAAGAAAACCAAATGGAAAAGTTCGCTTGTGTTTATACGCGCGGAAGCTCGATTCCGTTACAGTCCCGGACGCCTTTCCTCTGCCACTAATAGACGGACAGCTTGCTTCAAGAGACTGAATATATCTCCGCCATTGATTTCAAGGATGCGTTCTAAAAAATTCCCTTAGCCAAAGCTTCAAGGGATAAAACTGCACTCGCAGTGCCTGGCAGACGTCTGTACCAGCTTACAGTACCTATATGTAACGCTCCACAAACTATGTGTAAGTTGATGTGCAAGATAATCCCACACTAACTGCATGACCGGGTATTTGTCTACCTAGCCGACCTACTAATTACCTCCTCTACGTTCGACGAACACCTTGAGCTATTGTCAAAAATCTCCGCTTTATTGTGTGACGCAGGCTTAACGATCAACGTATAGAAGATTAAGTTTTGTATGCGGAAAGCTAAATACCTGGCCTTTGTAGTGGGTGCTGGTCACATGAGAGCGGATCCGGAAAAAAGTAGTCGCCATCCAGAACCCCGCGAGATCAAATAATGTAAAGAAAGTGCGGAGTTTCCTCGGAGTCTGTGGTTGGTACAGGCGTTTTATTACCCACTTTGCCTCTATTGCATGTCCTTTGTCGGATTTGCTTAAGAAACATACGAAATCCGAGTGGAGTGAACCGGTCGAGCAGTCTTTTAATCAATTGAAGAGTGTCTAGTCACTGCCCCAACACTTTAGACTTATTACTGGTGGGGGGTCAACCTTATTCTTTTGAGTTTTGAAAAACTGACTGCCTGTTCCTGAGATGCATCGGCTTTTTATTTGGTTAGATGCTGGCATCGCTCAGAAAAATTGGTTAAAATTTAGGATGGGGGTAGAAATTAAGAAATTCCATATAGGAATTCTAGAATTGGATATATCGGGAACGCCTTCCCAATATATCCGTAATATTCAATATTGCCTATTCCCCAATATCAGAGAATTTCATCAGAACATTTCTCCTTCACTTGAGAATTTGTCTGCAGCCATTGGTTAACCATATATATACGAAAGAAACCAATGTTACAAAAAAAACTCAGCAATATTACCCAATAAGTGGGTCAGTTGCTATTTCACTTTACACTACGGATTTCCCAATTATGTACAAGTAAAAATATCAACACATGGGACTTCTCAACTTTGTATGTATTGACTGTGGGTTAGGTCAGGGTTAACCTAGTGCCATTATAATGCATGAAATTGGTCTCGTGCCGTAAGTTTTGTGTTTTTGTACAAAGAGCGGCGTATTGCCGCAAAAGGGTTGAAACAACCAAGAATTGATCACTTGAAAAGAACAACGGAGAAAGTTGTTTCAGAAAACGAAAATAGAATTGGTTAACCATATGAACCATATGGGAAACGCTCGACGTAGAAATCATGAATAAATTGACGTTGGAATCACTGCGAAAATGCTTGAAATGCAATTTGATGCGCGTATTCAGATTTGTAAATTTATTATACGTTTGTAGGTATGCGCGTATGTTTTGTTTGCAAGAAATCATTATCATGTATGTACGTATGTACGTTTGTAAGATTCTTATTATGTATGTACGTAACAAGATTCTTATTAAGTATATACGTACGTAAAATGAAAATGATTCATTACGAGCGATATATGTGTTATACATATTATGGAATAATAGTAAAGAAATGATGTATGTACGTTGGTTAAGCTATTGATTCATTCATTATAATATTGTGACGCTAATAAGGAAATGATGTATGTACGTGATTAAGGTAATGATTCATTCATTGCTTGTGGCAGACTGGCATGGAGACTTGAACTGCAGGCGTTCAAATTTAACATCGAATACCGACTGGGTAAGGAAAATGAAGTCGCACATGCTCTCTCCCGAACATTCGTAGACGAGTAAGAGAGACGATGATTTCCAGGAAAACTCATATCTTGAACGAATTCGCCAGATAAACACCAATCCAGATACTTTTCCCAACCAGCGCGTATCAGATGACAAAGTGTACATTCCATTTACCACCAGTCTCATTAAGCAAGAACACTGTCCAACTACTGCTGCTTACTTCCGCTTCGCGAAAACGATCGAAAAATTACGACGGCAGTAAGCCTAGCATGACAACAGACGTTCGCACGTTCATTGCTTCCTGAGTGATATGCAAGTAAGTCAAACCCATGAACTCATCTCCTAGACCACCCTTAGGAGAAATTCGTGTGGCCCGCCTGCCCTGGCAACGCGTTTATTGTGATTTTTAAGGTCCCTTCCCACGAGGCCGGGGTGGAAACAAACACATATTCTTAGTCTTAGACCACCTTACCAAATTTAAATTACTCCAGGCAATGTCCGAGGCCAAGGCCGGTAAAGTAGTTACGTTTTTAGAGAAGGAAGTCTTACATGTATATAGGGACCTGGAATACCTGCACTCTGACAATGGATGTCAGTTCACATCTCCACTGCTTGCGCAGTTGCTAGATAAATATGGTGTCAGACACATTTTCTCCCATCCTATTCTCCACAATTGAACGCTTCAGAGCGGGTGAACCATTCTGTCCTTGCAGCAATTCACGCCTGCGTCGGGAACGAGCATCGAAGGTGGGACAAGTACTTTAGCGAAATCGCCTTCGCCATCCGGAATGTCATCTACAATTCGACCAAGTGTTCGCCATACTTCTTGATGTTTGGTAGACACCCTGTAGTGCACGGAGACTCATACCAGCTGCTCCAAGAGTTGACACCAACCTCGGACGGTGCCATAGAACATGTTCCTCTCAACCAAACACTCCAGCTAGTACGTGAAGAGGTAAGGATTCATCTCGGCGAAGCCTACAACCGATACTCCAAGGGTTACAATTTGCGAGTGCGGGCTAGATTGTTTCATCCTGGATAGGTCGCATTCGTGCGAAATTTCATACAAAGTAACGCGGCCGACGGTTTTGCGGCCAAACTGGCTTCTAAGTTTGTGAAAGCAGTCATAACTGAGCGCATCGGTCAAGTATCCTATTGCGTCAAGACCCCGGAAGGACACCCACTTGGGATACTTCACGCACAGGATATAAAGTCCTGACCAGAGTCCAGATTAGTCCCCGGTTGCCCTAAAGAGGCATCCGTCAGGCTTCACTTGCAACCAACAGGCTGTCGCATAACCCTCCTATTGCCTCTTCAATGGTGGGTCTCGTTTGAATAATCCCTCTGGATCATACCCGGCAAGGGGATTTTACTTTTCTGTCACTTCTTCAATTTTCTTCCTAATGGGTGTTTTCGAGTAGCGGTTCGGTTGAGTGGAGCCTCTGTACAGTTTTTATATATAATTCATTATCTCTGAACTAATGAGTTAAGATCGTTTCAGTTTTTGATAATAACGCCTCCTGGGTTAGCCTTCATCCGAAGGATTTACTTTCCTGTCCCTTCTTTAATTTCTTCGAATTAGTCTGGCGTATCGACCTCCAAACGAAAGAGTTTAGAGCGTCACCTTTCCTTGGGGTTAGCCTTCGTTAGAAGGAATTTTCTTTTTCTGTCCCTTCTTCAATTTTCTTCTTAATGGAATGGTGTTTCAAGCGGCAGTGCGTATGGGTTATGTCTCAGCGATGTTTCTTTTTATCAGCATAATACCTCTAAACTACCGAGTTTAGATCATCTCATTTAGCATCTAACCCTTTGTAGGTTAGCCTTCATCCGCAGCATTTTACTTTCCTGTCTCTCCTTCATTTTCCTCTTGATGGTCTGGCATGTCGAGTTGCAGTTCGTGAGGATGGTGAAGTCGTTGCGAAGTTCTTTTTTTTTGTGTAATATCTGTAAAAAATAGTTTAGATCATGCCTTCTTTAGCATCTAATACCTTATGGGTTAGCCTTCATTAGAAGAATTTTTTTTATTTTTTTCTGTCTTCAAATATTTTCCCCTATGCACTGTCGTTTTGAGTTGTGGCTCTGTTGAATGAGGATACCAAATGGTCCCTTTGCTCCCGCCGTATGCCCGGCTTGAGACTCGTCGTCCCCACGTGTTGAGTTATTGCATCACAAGTACCCCTCTTTTCATTAACCCTCCCCCCTTTAGTTTCGTTTTCTCTCACCGGTTACTTCAGCTGTTCCAAATTCTGGTTGAGGAGCCCGGCTTGAGACTATCTTCGCAGTATGTCGCCCCACGCTGAAGTGATTTGCCCTTCCGCTACGTCCCATTTATTACCTTTTGGTATATTCATTTCCTTTTGCGTCAGCTGAAAACGGGCATAAAAGTTTCTAAAATCAAAATTCCCATTTTTTTTTATTCGGAAAGTAGCACTATGCTACTACACCACAATACTCACCTAACAGAATCAATCATAAAATCAGCACCGCAAGATCATCATATAACATTGTGCCACAATAATTTTAAATGCCGGAAGCAAGAAAAAAAAGATTGAGAAAACCAGCACCCAAAAACTCATTACACCAAATACATGTTGGCGTACTACCTGACCTAGCGCCAACCAATAGCGGCTTGCCCACAGAGATAAGCAGTAGTAGAATCTAGAAATTTCGGTCGCCAGCGGGCGACAATATGGATGAATGCTGGGTTGACGCGAATGAGTGAGGCATTCTTAGGCAAGTTTCGGTTGAGTGCGCATCTCCGGGATTATCGCTAAATGATTCTGAGTAAAAGAAAATAGCATTGTCGGTCCAGAAATAAACGAAATTACTCGCAGAAAATACCAAGTTCCTTTTCTTTTGTTAAGAAAAGATATTCGGTCACCGAGATTCTAGAATTCGTACTTGCGGTGTTTGTGGTACAATTAGGTTTTTTCCGTTTCATGACGACATTGCTTGCGGTACAATTGCGCGGAATTTAACAACGTACCAGTGCTTGGAAACAGTGCAGAATTGGATGAATCGTCGAACTATAGGAGTATGTGTATCGTATTAGTACATGCAGCGGTTGCGGCACAGTTGTGCGCTGTTTTTAACCGTGTTCAAGCACTTATACCTATTACCTAGTATACAATTATCTGCAGTGGTCTATCAGTAGGCATACCCGTCTGTTACAAACTGTTCCAGGTATCCATTGGAACTGACTGGGATTCTGACAGAATGAATTAGAGACAAACAAATTTGTGACAATAGTCGCCAAATGGAGCAAGAAACCAATTGACAGATAATTCGGCCACACTTGTTAATCTTTGTATCATGGTCTAACCCAATTTATATAGAATAAAAGTATTCGAACCACGTTCCACCATTAGTGACGAAATATCATGAAAATGTATAGGAAAGCACGGTACAGAGAACACAGTACTCTCTGCGCTCTCTCTGTCTGTATTGTTACGTGCAACCAAAGAACATATAATTTAACAAGAAGCTTCATCTGGCCTCTAAAAATGCACAAGTTGACTATTTATTTTGGATGCGGTCGGGAGGTAACAGACGGGAAGAAGCAAAGATTTGAGAATGAGAGAATATTGCTCGGTTCTCTCTGTTCTCCACCACCTCACAGCTTTAGACACGCCGACGTTAGCAGCCATGCACAGTTTAATGTTTCACTATGCTGCCTAGTTGAAAAGGCGAGCCGGCTTTTTTTAAAAATTTAGGTACTCGAAAATTGTTCATAAGAACTTTTGGACAGCATATATTGGCTACCTACATTCATTAAAATGTTGAACAGCATATTTTGACTACCTACATTTATTAAAATGTGGAACAGCATATTTTGGCTACCTACATTCATTACAATGTGTAGCTCAAGCACACGAATCAATGCAACTGACAGTGATTATGACAGACCGCTTGTTGCCCACCAACTCCTATCCCATCCGCTCATCTTACTATTCTCCCTCTGTTCTGCTGCAATGCAATGTAAATGAATATTCTCTCAAACAAAGTATTCTTCATGAAACCGGTTTTTTAGAGAAGATGTAAAAGAAGCAAAGAGAAGACGCAATGCAATGCATGGGCATGATGTGGAGTGCATGCTCTGGGCTCTGGCTCTGATGCTGTGCTGTTGCTCTGATGATGACTACCCGCCAGCCGCCACTCACCACTGGTGATTGGCGGCGGCCCGTCATTCAAAGCAGAGTTTTTGTAAAATTTGTGGAAAGCGGGTCGTAATATCACCACCGGTTGCGGATCGTTAACAAGCAGAGAGTTTTCACACAATTTCTAAGAGCGGGTCGTAATGGAACGACCCGCTATATAAAACTTCAATATAAGACATGCGTATTCTTTCTGTTAGATGTTCTTGGGAGAATCGATAATGGAATCTTTGGGAAGGTTCTGGAATAGAATTCTTGAGAAGATTCTGGAGAGTGGGGTAGTCTTATCTTAGACAGTGCAGTGCTTACCGGCGAAAGGAATAAACAGGCGAAAGTGTTTTAATTGGATTGCGATAATTGGAGATACGGTACCAGGGATAATTAAAGTTTAGATAATTAATTAATTGTTTGTGAATTTTATAAGTGTAAGGCGAAAATAAAGAACTTATGAATTAAATCTGTAACATTGTGTTTTAAATAAAACCAAAAGCTACGCTCGCAACAGTATATACATCAGTCACGAAATTCACAGACCATGTGCCAAAATTTTAATGGGAATACTTGTATTCTATATACCTTGGTCTAACCCTAAAAGTAGGTATAGTGGACAGAGAAAATATTACAAATATTGCATTGCCATCTACATATTTCCATTCAATACAGGGTGTCCCGTATGTGGTCTGGTACCCGAAGGCTACGCATAGGTCATGATTTGACAAATAAAAAATTGTATCACACTTTGTACCCAAAATGTAACCCTTTCTGTGTGTTTGCACTTTTTCTTATGTAAATCCAGCGAAAATGGCTCATAAAGGTCATTTCCAAAAGATAATTGCCTACTTTCTGGCACTTATTGTACTTTTTCAGCTATTTTCGCTGGATTTGCTTAAGAAAAAGTGCACACACGCAGAAAGGGTTACATTTTCGGTACAGAGTGTGATAGGCCATTTTAAAGCTAAGCTTTTGGGCGTGTTAACACTTTTTCTTAAGTAAATCCAGCGAAAATGGCTGATAAAGGTCATTTCCAAAAGACAATTGCCAACTTTCTGGCACTTATTGAACTTTTTCAGCTATTTTCGCTGAATTTACTTAAGAAAAAGAGCAAACATGCAGAAAGGGTTACATTTTCGGTACAGAGTGTGATAGCCCATTTTAAAGCTAAGCTATGGGTTTTTTAAATTCAATATGAAAAAATGATATATGACGTGCTTTTTGATAAAAATTGTAGTTAAATTAAAAAAAGTAAAAATTCCGAAAAATTAACTTTGTTGAGCCATAACTTCGAAACCGACGAAACCGAAAGAGTAAGGGAAAAAGTTGGAAAGGTCCAACGTTTATCTATCTACCAAAGTTTAAATCATCATCATACGTTCAGAAGTTACATGGTGATCTATAAAAACATACCCAAATATCTTAAAGTCCCGTTATGCCGAAAACCCTTACGATTTCCCTCCCCCCCCCCCCCCCATACAATTTTTTGTTTGTCTAACCATGACCAATCCGTAGCCGTCGAGTGCCAAACCACATACGGGACAACCTGTATATTCATTTGGAAAATCCACAGAATAAAACTGGACTATGGTGAATTTTGTATAGAACTTAGTAGAATAAAGTAGTAAAACCCAAAGGAGAAAATTATAGAAATGTAATCGTATGTCAATGTAATGTTAAAGCAATTTCAGTAGTGTCCGCGGCATGTCACTGAGGATCTCAGGAATCCAATTGTTCGCAAATCCGGGTATCCGACTATCCAGATATTAGCAAATCCGAATCAAATTTTCAGCTCCAACTGAGACAGCATTTACAGAAGTACCCTACTTTTACATTGCAGGTCCCTTGAATTGCACTTTTGAACATAAGCGTAATTCAAATCGCAGTCTAAAGCTATGTAATTTCAAAAATAGATTAAAATCGAGCTAGGTATTGGGCTAATTTATGCTTATGTTTTATGCAAAGTAACAGAAAAAATCAAAGCAACATTTCAATATTACATTATTAAAAATTATTTAAAATTAGATTACTTTTATTTTTCATCTCTGATAATTAACACATCGTTTCAAATTATATTTCCCTTTTAAGTCAATTGGATCCAGTTCTTTCCAATGATCTTGTTTATCACATATTGGCAGGATGACAGGAGTTTTGATCCTATTAAACGGCGCAGGATGCTTCAAATACGCTGTTGTGGGATCTGTGCGTGATGCAAACTTTTTCTCAGGAATGTCGAAGAAATCGATCTTATTTAATTTATTGTACGAATCCCTATAATATTCTCTTTGTTTTTGACAAATCATATAAAATGTATCAACTTGAACCATTCTTGCATCCTCCATCGGATAACATAATCTATTCAGAACATTGTGATATTTCTTCGAATTCTTGGACATAACCATCCAATTGGCTTGGGGGAAAACTCCAGTCTTCATTTAGAGATAATTTTATAAAAAAATTAAAAATTTATGTAAAACAGGTAAAATAACACGTCAAAAAATATGAAAGACAATAGTAATATAAATAAAATATTAGAAAAAAACAAATTGCTAAATTTAAAGAATCAAAGCAGCCCTCCCATATTTTACAAGGTGCCGCAACTATGAGTTTTAGTGTGTACACAAAATTTTGTGTACACCACCTTGTTTCGATTCCGTAATAGTGGAAATGAGTTTTTCTGTCAAAGTTGTGTATAGGTACTTTGGTCATGAATTTTGAAGAAGTACCTGTGAGTTTTTGTCCAACGGTATTTTCAAAATTATATGTTATGTAATTTATTTTACCTTTCTCTAAGCCGTAATCGTCTTAATACTAGTGAATTTATGTAACTGAACTTAGCTTCTTCCAAAAAATTATTTTCTCACTCAAACAACATTCAGCACAGAAAAATTTTCATTCAACACTTAAGTGTACACAGAAACGTACGGAATCGCTTGAAATTTAAAAGTGTACACTTGCGCTCACGTGAGTTTTTCAAATCGTGTACACTTGCAAATTCTTCATAGTTGCAGAATGCTCCAGGTACAATGCGCAATTCAAAAAAAGATTTAAATGCTCGAACATGTTGACAAAGGGAAGGCGATAGCTTTATACTGCATATCGTCAAAGAAAACGAAAGGGACTATGCTTTTAGAAAGTAAGTGGGATTTTAGACAATGCACTCAGTAAAATCCTGCTCGCATATGCCTAGGCGTACACTGCACTTTTTACTGGTGAGGGATGTTCGGGGGAGGAAAAATTCTGAAATGCCAAGTTTCGAACTGCAATGAAGCCCGGCTTGCAGGTACTTTGACTGGCTCAGCAATTAAGACTAGGCGTTCATCCAGGCTGGCTAGCGCTGCGGTCAGGAAGACTCCGTCTAAAAAGAAGGCTAAAACACGAAATCCTAAGAATATTTCAAGTAGTATCAGTCCGCAAAATGACATTAAACTAAACAATAGTAACGTGAATAGTAAAATCAAGCCGAAGAATATCCCGTGCGGCACCTGCAGCAACAAGGGCGACCCCCCCCCCAGGAAGTATCCTAGAGAGAGAAAAGTTGAGTGGATACCGTGCCAGTGCTGCAGTAAGTGGCACCACGTGGTGTATGGAGGCATCCCTCACGTCACTTTTTATGCGTGCTATAAACAGTATAAAGATCTCGCTTGGGTCTGCCGCTTTTGCATTTCGCGCGCTAGGATACGCTCTTCATTAGCCCAAACCAGTGAAGCCGTGCTGCCTGTGGATGATTCCAAGAGTACATAGCTCTTAACTCAGTACATGTGTGTGGCTCCTCTTCAAATAATAAATCTTCGTCGTATTGCTACCCCGATAATCTCACGTTATATGCGAACAATAACTCTTGCATCCTTGGTGGAAATTCTACAGCATCAACTGCCAATCTGCTCCCGATTTCTTTCGATCACTCGGTTTCACCAGTTTATTCTGTCATCAAGTCTGAAGAGTCCAGCTTCGAGTCGTTGTTTTCACCAGTTTATTCTGTCATTAAGTCTCATGAATCCAGTTTTGAGTACTCGATTAATACTGGCAAGGATAAGTCTAGTGAGAGCAATATAGTTGGCGGAAACAATGTAATTGACATTAATAAGGACAATAATAATTCTACAAGTTCAGTTGCCGGGGATCGGCCAGTGGTGTGTCTCTTGCTGTCTGCTAGTGCACCGGTCTTTACTCCAGGTGCATTTTCTAACTCTATAAATTTATGTGAACATGGTCAGTGTTCTTCGCCATTACTTCAACGATTCAACTACCTCTAACAGTTCAGAATCGGATATTAAGGCGCAGCTCCAGCGTCTGACTGAAAGAGTTGATGCGATTACCTCAACAGCTCCAAAAGGTGGCGATAACCCATTGATTTTGGTTTGCTATCGCGCATCTATGAAAAAACAAGAACGCTGGTGATAAGTAATCTTCCCAGTGGCTTTGACATGCAGTAGGGTCAGGGATTTCTTGCTACCAGCACTATGTGCTAGTGTTAATTTGGGTGACTCCTTTTGTGAGAAGATTGAACGTATCTCACCTTTCCAGCCAAACCTGGTCTGCAAAGTTCAACACTACCCAAAATCTTCATAAAATTCTACAATGAAGAAGACTGCTCTACATTCTTCCGAGCGTACCTCAAGCTACTCAAATCCAGTCCACTCACACTAAGTTCCATTGACCCGGGGGAATTAACTCCAGAATCTATATTAACGAGGATCTTTTGCCACAAGACCTCTATCTTCTTCATTCTGCTCTGCACCTTAAGAGGCAAAATCGTGTGGAAAACGTGTACACCCGAAACAGAGTGGTGTATATTTTACGCAGATCAGTGGACTGTGCAACCAACCTTCGTTCAGATCGCTTCTCGACTGAACTAGCTCAGCGTCTTTCCAAGTCTCCGTCCTCCATAGCTCTTTGACAACTCCCAGCGATGTCTAACATCACTATGGGTCCGCACCATAATATTTCAACACAATCTAACTTATCACATTTCCTACCGCCAAATAATTTTAATGTTGTATCGTTTAATGCAAGATCTACCACTAAAAACATTACTAACATCAGACACTTGGTGGAGCTTGGGAAGGTTGGTGCTCTCCTGGTTTGCGAGACCTTGGACCAAGAAGTACCACTCATCTCGAATGATTGGCATCCCTGCTTATAGGGGTGCACAAACTTGACAGGACCGCTAATAAGGGTGTGGGGTTGCTGCCTATGTAGTCGACAGTATGAAATCGCGAGTCTCTCTTCGGCACATTGATGACAGCTGGGAGATTCTAGCTGTCCGTGTCTCTGGATGTGATGGCAGAATTGAGCGGTCACATTAGTTTTAGTTTATAGGTGTGCTGCGACATTCACGGACAACAATCTCACTGTTTTGTCTGGTATTCTTGAGAGTATATCTAGTCATTCTTCACGCGTCCTTGATAGGCGGTGACTTTAATATTGATGTTGGTACCTCATCTGTGTTATCTCGCAAATTCCTTGATCTCCTGTGTGAAAAGGGTCTCACAATCATAAATGGTCTTCCCACGCGTCATAGGTCTACATCATCAAAATTCGAACAGTCAAAGACACTATCTTCAAGTATCCTGATATACTACTGAAGTGTCAGTATCAGGATCTGGCGTATAGGGAATGGAAGAGAGATAAAACAGTCACAAATCTAAATGAATTCCGTCGGTTACGCAGACAGGCCGACTATTTGATTAGGGCGAAGTTGAGAGAGGACACAAGGAGGGGTATTAGGGAGGGCAGTGTTATTAACTGGAAGAAGGTCAATGATCTTGGCTTGGGCTCCAAAGCTTCGGCTCAGCCTGACTTTGAACCAGACGAATTAGGGGATTATCTCTGCCCCAGTGCTGTACTGTCTGGTGAAACGAGTGACAACTCATTCAGTGCTCTGCATGTGTCCTCGAACGATGGATCCTCTATTAATCTGCATCCTCCTAGCTCGCTCCTCTGAAAACTCTGGTATATCTGCGGTGAATGATGTTTTTAGCTTCTCTGGGTTGTCGGGATGGAGATTGTGAATGCGTTCAGTGGTATGAAATCTAATACAACTGGCTACAATGATGTCCCTTTAAAATTTTATAAATTAATACTGCCCTTTATATTACCAATTCTCACACACTTATTTAATAGACTGCTGTCCTCTTCCAGCTTTCCTCATCACTGGAAGGTTGGACTGATTACTCCTATTCCTAAAGTTAACTCTCCCTCCGATATTTCTGATTGGAGACCCATTATAGTACTGCCAACCATTTCCAAGGTACTTGAGTTCATCTTCGCTGAACAAATTACCTCTCATATTTGCACGCATAATTTATTGTCAAAATTTCAATCTGGTTTTAGAAGGTGTCACTCGACTAGCACTGCTCTTCTTGATGTCGCTACAGGCATTCGGGATCTTTGCGATAGTGGTAACAATGTAATCCATGTGTTGCTGGATTTTAGTAAGGCCTTTGATTCTGTCCAGCACTCGTTGCTGCTTGACAAGCTTAGTGCTCGTTTCGGGTTTTCGGCGTCCGCATGCAGTTTAATTGGTTGCTATTTGAGTCACAGACGATTCATCGTTAATTGCATTAGATCTTGCTCTTCGATGAAGTCAGTTGTTACTGGAGCTCCACAGGGGGCTGTGTTGGCCCCTCTCCTGTTCACTCTCTTCATAGATGATGTTACATCTGTTCTGGATGATGTCAAATTCCATATCTACGCGGATGATCTGCAGGTTTACCATGGTGCTCCAAGGAATCATCTCAGTGAGTCAGTGACTATCATTAACAGAACTCTTTCAAGGATTGCTAGATGGTCTATTGATAATGGCCTGTCCCTTAATCCATCCAAAACGCAAGCAATGATCTACTCAATATGTGCTTCAAATGTAGCCAATGTGTCGGAACTACCTGACTTGTGCATTTTGGGACATAGCATTGAGCTTTCGGCTAGAGCGATCTCTAATCTTGGTATTCTCATGGATCCTGGTCTCACATGGGAGCCTCAAATTAACAAGATTTGCGCTAGAGTATATTACGGCTTACGTTCGCTCTATGCTGCTTCCCAACATTTTGATGAGGTCACTCGCATAAGACTCTTCTCAGCTCTAATCCTACCACATTTCTTCTATGCTGATGTTGTTTTGTTTCCAATGTCCTGTGGTAATGTTGATAAATTTTTTCGTGCATTTAAGGCCTGTGCCAGATATGTTTTCGGCATCAAGCGGAGATCACATGTTCCATGTCAACTCATTGATGCGCTTCTCCCATGTTCACTGGCTAACCTGTATGTTCTAAATACTCTGATGTTTATCTTCAAGGCTAAACATGGCCTGTTACCCAGTTATGTAGCCGGTCGGTTCAACTGGAGTTCGCGGAATAGGTTCAGGATTGTCCTTCCCAGGGTTAATTCGCAATATGGCGGGAAAGGTGCTTTCATACGGGGGGCCACTTTGTGGAATCAGCTGCCTGATGAGGTCAGGCGTAGTGCTTCTGATTCTCTTGACGATATCTCATTCAGTGAAATTCGTGTTATTTTTCCATTGAAACTCACAATCACGCATTTAAATTAAGTCATTTGGAAAACTAACGTAAAACGTAAAAACATAGCAGAAGATTAATGACCCTTGCTGTGTATGGCTTTGTTTAATCTCGGGATCTACCATTAGTGTCCTTTGATTACCCACGCTAAAGGGTAATTGATTGGTCTTGTCTAGTCTCGGGCTGGGCCATTGGTGTTCTTTTGTTACTTGCGCTGATTAGTAATTCATACAGTCCGATAGAATATATTTATATTTATATTTATGTTTATTCTCCAGTCCAACCATAGGTGTTCTTGGGTTACTTACACCAAATGATAGTTCATTTTAATTAACAGTATTCATTTTGATAGATAGTATACAGTTATGTCCAATCTCAAGTTATTCATCTTGCTTGATGTATATAGTAATGTATATAGTTATGCTTAGTCTTAAATTCAACCATAAGTATTCTTTGGTTACCTACACTAAAAGGTAATCCTTTTTGTTTGATAGTATGTTTATGTTTATGTTATGTTTAATCTCTAGTCCAACCATATGTGTTCTTTGGTTACCTACACTAGTTGGTAATTCATTTTGTTTAATGTACATAGTTAAGTTAAAGCTTAAGTTATCCTTAAGTTATCCTTAAGTGCTCGGTGTTAACTAGTTGCTTATACTAGATATACTAGTTAGTCGCCAAGACCCGCTGTTACTTGTCGCCTTTCTATTTTTATATATCGATTTTCTGGCAATATGTAATATCATATTGCAAAATCATACTACAAATCATGCTACAAATCATACTACAATTTTTGTGTTCTTGCTATTGCTTTTATTGTTTTCATTCTTATTAATTTGCTATGGAATTATAATTTTTCTTTTTCTGCTCTAACGCTGCTCCTTGCTACTATAATTGCTCTAAGCCTCCGATGCTTTGCTCTTAATTGTTTGTGTTTCATTTTGCTAATATATGTTTGTATCTACTATGTAACTCGCTAAGATGTGCCCAACGCTCAGCGTGCTTTTGGAACGGGTGCTCAAATAAATAAACGTTTATGTTTCTGTTTATGTTTAAAATTTCTGTTCATTCTCTATTTCTTCTCCTTTACTACACAGGTTGTTTCCCACTAGGTGGTCAATAGAGCGGGAGGTGATAGTACTCACCTAGGCGAATCAAAAATTGTATGGCACGGGCGGCGCATATCAACCGTTTAGGAGTTACAGGGTGATTAAGAAAAAAAGCGAGTTCTTCACAAAACATTCTGTATCTGAAAAACTACAGGGTATACGATCACAGGTAAAACCTCATTGTATGCAGAGCTTCATGGCCATTTTAACGGCTGCTCAATCAGCTCCGTATCCCCATCTCTTTCCTATCAAGAATTATGGTTGTCTAAATTAAAATTTTCGGATTTTCTTACTTTTTTAAAAATTTAACCTCTATTAGTCTTGTAAAAGGTCGTTAACATAACCTTTTTTTATAAAAACTGTCAACTGTAGACTCTCCTCTTTAATGTGACCTATTACACCCTAACTGTAGCTGTTAAACAGTTATTAACTCATAACCTATTCCGGTCACACCGAAATTAGACGATATTTTTAAAATGACGTGCTAAGGGAACAAATTATCGTTGAGAATAGGTTTGAAAATAGGTTTGAGAATAAGTTTAGAGCTAATAACTCTTAAAGGGCTTCAGATAGCGCATTAGGTGTAATAGGTCAACTAAAAGAGGAAAGTCTACAGTTAACAGATTTTATAAAAAAAAGTAAAAAAAAGTTATGTTAATGACCTTTTTGCAAAAATAAATTAAAAAAAAGTTAAGAAAATCCGCAATGTTTAGTTTAGACATCCATAATTCTTGATGGGAGAGGGGTATGGGGCATGGAGCAGACGTTGGAAAGGCCATGAAGTTCTGCATACAATGAGCTCTTAACTGTGACCATACACAATGCAGTTTTTAAGATGCAGGATGTTTTGTGAAAAACTAGCTTTTCTTCTTAATCACCCTGTAACTCCTAAACTGTTGATATGCCCCCTCCCCTTCCCGCCATACAATTTTTTGTTCATCTAGGTGAGTATACTATCACCTCCCGCTCTATTGACCTCCTAGTGGGAAACACCACTGTGTAATATGTGTATCAATAAGTGATAAGAATAAAGATGAGGCAAACGTGTGTTGCAGTTTTATTGTTCTGTGGCAGTTACAAAAGTATTAAAAGAAACTTCTTTCTGGCTTGGTCATAATTTTGTGCATATCTAACGCGAAATTCATTTATACACATAGGAGTTTTTATTGAGTTTTCGGCAATATTGAAGGTGAAATTGAATAAATTTTTGATTATTTAAATTAAAGTGAATGTGAATCAATACTTTTAGGTTTGTAGTTTTCGTAATTTTATGGAAATTAGTGATAAATAAACATTTTACCACAGCATGAGTAAGGGAAAAACTTTAACGGTTGAAAAAATTACGGTTTTTAAGGAGGTAGAGATGTCAAATCTGGAGATAGCATAGAAAATGAATCGAATGTTATGTTTGCTTTATTTAAAAAACGGTGAAGACATCAGGATAACATACGTCATCTCACTGACGTTAATCAGCTGCTTCTTTATATGATGGTTATAAACTGGCCGGCACGATCGCTTTCCTCGGCTATACTGGCGTGACTAAAACAAACAAACCAGTCAGCCGTCGCTGCAATAACACAGAAATAGTTCGTGCCGAGACAAAAAAAACTTGAGGGCAAAGGAGTTCCATAATAGAACTGTAGGGATTGGACCAAGGAATGCATAGGAACCAGTCGTCAACATGGATCTCTATATAGTGTGGACAGATGTTACGTCCTTAGATGAGGGGAGGTAGACTGCCTGCATGTTCATACGGTCAGAGGAGCACATTGGCATACATACAGTCCACCTCGCCTCAACACCACCCAACCTGAAAAGGGATCAACCCTAATGTCATCTGCTCGGTAAAAATGTTCAGAAGGCCCTATCTATTACACGAAAGCAGCTACATACTGATCTGCGGACGAGGCCGATTCATGCTGGCCGCCCCAGAGAGAGAAAGGAGAGGAGGAAGAACTTAGAGCTTCAGCAACACATGGCTCTCACCCATATAAAAACTTTATCCTGTATGATGCATTTAAGTATTGAGTTAGCATTCTTCGCTTAATAGTATTCGATATTATTATTACAAGGATCTGTTACATCCAGAGCATCCATTGGCATCAATTAAACATGTATATACATACATACATGCATCTCTGAATCGATTGCGCTTTACGCAGAATTCTAAAATTCATGCATCAATAAAGAAATGCAAACATGTAGATATGTACATACCTACAGCATTCTCATTGCATGCAGAATTATAATTCCCAGCTGCAAGTATAAACATATACCTACAAACATATTTGCAAGTTCAGTAAAGTCACTCGCTACTGACCTACACCAATTTCTTAATCACATAAAGAAATAAGTGAAGGCAGTGACACAATCCCCTGCGCGCCAGAATTCACACGATGTAATTTGATAACCTTGCGCCAGCGGTAGAACTCAGGTGAACGATACAATGGTTCACGATGATGTCATAATAGCAGCAAAGCGGCGAACGGTCTGCGGAAGTATTTATGTGTGTACATATGAAAGCGATGAATGCCGTGATGTAACAACAACAAACCGGCAAAAGCTTTGCGGAAATTAATTTATGAATGCCACAAAGAAACACTTTACGGAAATAATAATTATATACGAATAAATGCTGTGATGAAATTAGCTTAGCGTAATAAGAAAATAACAATAGTATTAAGTGGAAAATTGTATAAATAAACTGTGATTTTGAATAAAGAAGTTAGTAAAGGAGTCAGTTAGTGAGTAGCAACAGAACACGAGTTGTTTCATTTACCTGGAGTAAAGCTAGTAAGCTGCTCCATTCATCTATATTAGGAGTAAAGCTAGTAAGCTGCTCCGTTCATCTATACTAGGAGTAAATCTAGTAAGCTGCTCAGTTCATCTATACTTGGAGTAAAGCTAGTAAGCTGCTCCATTCATCTGTACTAGGAGTAAAGCTAATAAGCTGCTCCATTGAACCGCACTGGGAGTAAAGCTAGTAAGCTGCTCCATACGCATCGCTGCTCTACCTATCTCGGGACAATTAAGTAAACGCCCAATCATCTTGAAGGCACGTAATCTCAGTAACCGTGCCGTATTCCAGATCAAAAGGTGCTCAGATGAGAGTACTAGAAGTACTTAATAAACTCAACAGATCTTTAATTTTAAATCGCTTTAGTATTTTAGGGCAAGATTCAGTACATGTATTTAATTTTGTATTTCACCTTAATATAAATGAAGCTAAAATGAAGTTCCTCCTAGGATAATGATATAAGGAAAAAAAATTACAAATATAAAAAAATCTCAATTCTGCCCTGCAGCTGAGTTTGATAAGTTTAAGTTCCTACTTTCAGACCTATGTAAGTATCGTAAGAAATGCTTCAAAATGTATGTACATAAGTGTTTGTATGATGGTGCCTTTACCCTAAACTAAACGAGAAAAATAAAACGTCTTAAAAGCTATTTATAGATTTAGGCCAACCTCATAGTCTCAAACAAAAGATACCGTGATGTGGGACAGTAATCTAACATATTTCAAATGTGAGAGTAGAATCCATTAAGAATTCAAAAATTAGAAGACAAGTTTTCGTTTTGTCGTACAGAATTATGCCTTGATAGTATGTTACTACTTAATTATGATTCTTAGTACACATATACATACATAAGTGTATTGATAAAGGAATTCAATTGCCGTAATAAAATTAAAAGAAAAGAAAGTTAAATTTACTTGAAATAAAAAAAAACTGATTTCAACTGGTGTGGTGGATAAACTTCTATTACTGGAAAACTAATAACTGATAAGTCTCAAACTAGCAAAAAAAAATGCGCTTTTAATTTTAATAAGCTCATAGACACATACGACGTACAAAGAAATTTTATTGATATTTTTTTTTATATTCCTATTTTTGGTGCAGCATTTTGTTGTTATTAATAAAAACCTATAAATATCTACATGCGCATATAGCAGTTATGTAGATTCACGTTATACAGTACAAGGAGAGAAGAATAAATAGGGTTACCTGTTATGAGTAATAATCAAAATAGATAAAAAGATATAACTTGTGCGCAAAAATTCATAACTTGAGCTATTCGACGCAGCTCTTAAATCTTAAAATTGAGTTAAGTTTAATTGATTGTAGGATGATATAACTTTGAAGTAAGAATCTAATTTAATGATCATCGATATAACTACTATATACAGGTATGCATACGGTGTTTTATAGAATAAGTACGTACGTACGTATTGCATATGCGCATTACTGTATTCAAATATTCAATATTATACATATATTTGTAAATGAGAAGAATTTTTAAAGCTTTTCATTTTTTTTTGGTTCGAGACAATGAGACTAAAGAGTGTATGTGTATGTATATTTTTTTATAATAATAATTGTAGCTTGCGTACACAGAGTGATAATTTTAATTCTCTAAAGTACGCTATTTGTATATTTACGACTAAATTACCAAAAAATCTTAAGCTATAATTATTTAATTAATGATTGTAGCTGCACATTTTATATTAATTGGTTCCATGCTCTTTGTTTTTTAATTTTTTTTTAAATACTTAAATATCTACAAAAAGCCGGTTTGAACAAATTTTGAATTTCACTCACAAATGTCTTAAAAAGCCTTTTTTTTGGTTCTTTTGTTGTCATTAACTTATACGGACGAATAAGAAGAGTGGGGTACTTGTAGCGGAAGCTACATAATAATTTTTTTTTTTTTTTTTTTTAGTAAATAAAAATATAATAAAACATAATTGTGATTGTCAGAATTATATTTGCGCTGACTATAAATGAAATATTGTCAGAGTAATATTTGCACTGATTGTAAGTAAAATAAAAAAATCCAAATTTGACGTTTAAAGGAAAACATATCGCAACGCCAGTTGACTCCTACGACGTTGGATTCTAATTCAATGTGGGGGAGTGAAAGGAAACACAATGTTTATTACAGTTTACTATTACACTTTATTACAAAATAAACAAAAGAGTTCACGTTTAACAAAACAAAATAAGGACAATTCCTTTCTTTAATAATATTACACAATATTCACAAATTTAGTTGGTACCTCACGACTGACTACATCGGCGTCTCAGTATCTCTGCGTCTAACTACTGACTGACTCTCAAACTCCCTACTACATTCCAATAAAGCTTTTGTACAGTGGCGCAACAAACCTTTTTTGTATCATCGCGCCAGTGGTGTATCAAAATTTATTATTAGTACTTTTACTTTATTTAAGGCGAAACGCGCCCGCTACATTACTCCCCCTCCAGCCGTAGGCGATATATTTGTCTGATTTCTGTTACTTGAAACGTACTTGTTTATTTCTTTGTCTTGACTTTGCACTGCAAGCGTCAATGATAAAAGCTGGTTTCAAACGACCTATAGAAATTGAGCTGTTTCTACCATTCATGTTAATGACGAAATATTATCTAAATTTTCGTATTACCTCGAATGGACCTTGGTAGGGCGCTCTTAAACTGGGTTTAACTGAGTCTATTCTAACGAAAACTTTATTGCATTTATCGAGCTCGTTTGGTATAAATCAGGTGTTTTGCTAGAGCGAGTTGCTGTTGGTTTCAGTTTTTGCATGTCATTTTTAAGTTTGGTTACAAAATCAGCTTGATGTTCTGAATTTGTACTCTCTTCTAGTGAGACGAATTCGGCTGGTAACCTTAAGGTTTGTCCGTATACCAGCTCTGCGGAAGAGCATTTGAGTTCTTCTCTATAAGCTGCTCTGATACCTAGGAGGACAATGGGTAGATGAGTACTCCACCGGCTACTGTCTTCATAACATTCCAATGAACTTTTCAGTTGTCTGTGCAGTCGTTCTACCATACCGTTAGCTTGTGGGTGGTATGTGGTAGTATGAATGCGATGCGTTCCTAGTAGCTTCGTCACTTGATTAAATAGTTTGCTTTCAAATTGAGTTCCTTGGTCCGTGGTGACTATTGACGATACACCGAACCTAGGGATATATTCGTAGACAACTGTTGATGCAACTGTTGCTGCAGTTATGTCTCGTATAGGGTAAGCCTCAGGCCAACTCGTATATCTATCTACTATTGTTAGAAGGTACGAGAATCCGTTCGAGCTTTCTAAAGGCCCTACCAAATCCATATAGATATGTTCAAAGCGAGCGCTTGGAAGGTTGAACTTTCCGATTGGGGACTTGGTGTGTCGATGGATTTTGGTTCGCTGACAAGGAATGCATGATTGTGTCCAGCATTTAAGATCCGAATTCATACCAGGCCAAAAATACCTGTTTGAAACAATCTTTCTCGAACCTCGAATACCAGGGTGAGAAATTGTGTGCAAGGAATTGAAAACTAACTTGCGTAATTTCTGTGGTATGTATGGTCGAACTCCCTTAGTGGTTTCACACCAAACCGTTTTACTGGCGTTTGGGTATAATTTTTGCTCTAACTGGATTGTTGAGTTTTTGCCTCTATTCCCGGAAAGAAGTTGTTGGAGTTCCTCGTCGGTCTCCTGTTCTGTAATCAGGGTTTCTAATGAAAAAATATCTGAACCTAAGCTAGAGACCTCCTCGGTTCTTGATAATGTGTCGGCTACCACATTTTCATTCCCTTTGATGTGTCGTATGTCAGCTGTAAATTGTGACACGTAGTCTAGATGCCTGCTTTGTCGCGGACTCCTCTCAGTCTTTGTGTGTAGGGCCTTTGTAAGCGGTTTATGGTCTGTGAATATTGAAAATTCACGACCCTCCAGAAAATATCTGAAATGTTTCACAGATAGGTACATGGCTAAGAGCTCGCGATCAAAGGCCGAATATTTTCTTTCTGCAGGACTTAACTTCTTCGAAAAAAAGCGAGAGGCTCCCACTGCTTGTCAGCTAACTGTTCCAAAACTCCACCAACTGCTATATTCGAACCATCAACTGTAAGTTTTAGTTGCGTTTCTTCCAATGGGTGGACAAACATGGTAGCAGAAGAAAGCGCGGACTTGATTTTCTCGTAACTATCGTTACATTGATCTGACCATGTAAACTTTCTTTTAGATTTACCAGAGTTTGTCGTTGTTTTTAGCAGCTCGTATAGAGGGCACAATAACTCTGCTAGGTTTTTAATAAATCGATGGTAATAATTAACCATGCCTATAAAGCGTTGGACTTGACGGACGCTAGTCGGTTTGGGAAAGTTTGCGATGGCCTTCACCCTATCTTCTGAAGGTTGTATACCATCTTTATTAATCTTATGACTCAGAAAATCTAGTTGCTGTACTCCGAAGGTACATTTAGATGTTTTAATAGTAATTCCAAATTTAACTAGCCTCTCGAAGAGTATGTGGAGATGCTGCATGTGTTCCTCGTGGCTGCTACTTGCTACAAGGAAGTCGTCCAGATATACAAACACAAAGTTCACGCCTCTCGTAACCTGGTCCATGAACCGCTGAAATGTTTGAGCCGCGTTACGAAGACCAAATGGCATACGATCGAATTCAAACATTCCAAACGGTGTCGTTAAGGCGGTCTTAAATGTGTCCTCCGTGGCGACCGGTATCTGATGGTATGCTCGTATTAGGTCGATCTTGGAGAAGACAGTACATCCTCTGAGCTGAGCAGAAAAATTCTGAATATGGGGCACTGGATAGCGATCCGGCACCGTTACCGCGTTAAGTTTACGATAGTCGCCGCATGGACGCCAATCATTTGGGTCCTTTTTGGCTACCATGTGTAATGGTGAAGATGTGGGAGATGAAGAGGATTGGCAAATGCCTGTTTGGACCATGTATTCGAACTCGTTGTACGCGATCCTATGTTTCACAGGATCTAATCTTCGTGGTCGTGCTACCGGAAGGTGTCCCTGTGTGCCGATATGATGAGCGACTGTGTGCTTCATCGGTAAGGAGTAGTTTGGGGGTTGGGTGAGGGCGGGATACGGCCTCAGTAAGATGTCGTACTCTTCACTCACTGAAAAGAGTTTGGGTGTGACATCGAATGTTTTGATAACAATTCCGCTCGATGAAACTTTGGTTGTTGTGTCTATAAGCCTTTTGCGCTTCATATCCACAAGCAGGTTTTGTTTCGATAAAAAGTCTGCGCCTAATATAGGTCTATTTACATTAGCTATCAAGAAAGGAAATGCGAAAGGTCGTCTCAATCCCAGATCAATTTTTAATAATTTCGTACCAAAAGTATCGATTGAGGTACCACTTGGAGCCGATAAATGAAATTCTGGACTTTTGGATATGCTTTGTGTAACGAATGATTTTGGTATTACCGATACGTCGGCTCCCGTATCTATCAAGAAATTTAATCCTGTTATACGACATCTAATAAAAAGGCGGCTTGAGCATAGAGACTGGACGTTAGCCGCGGCAACATTCAGTCCTCTATGTTTGTTGGATATTTGTTTGAACTTTCACTATTACTGAAAGAACATGGCTTATTGCAGTTTTTTGCCTGCGTTCCGAATTTTTGGTGGTACCAGCAGACTTTATCCTGAACATTAATTTTATTAGTATTTCGCGACAGAGATCGACTTTTATTAAATGGACTATCGTATCTCCTGCGGCCTCGCATTGTCATACGATTAAAGGCTTGTGTTAATTCGTTCAGCTCGAAACGAGTTTGAGCTAACGTTTTCTCAATTGCTTTGCACCGAGAACACTGTTCGAGCTCTTTGTTTGTTTTGTTTTGAATGGAGCTTATGTTTGGTATCTGGGCTACTTCCCATATTTTATCCGCAAGCTCTAGTTGTTTAGTGAAAACCTGACCAGACGCCACAGCTAGTGAGATGGTTAACGATGGAGGCAATTTCCTTTCCCATAACGATTGGATTAAGTTTTCATCTATACTTGAAATAGACCCAGCCATATTTTGCATATGGCGATATAGGTCTGATAGTTTTCTATCACCAAGATCTTCCGCTGAAAGCAATTGCTCCAGGCGTTTTTGTTCCGAAAGGGAATATCTCTTAATAAGAGTGTCCTTCAAATTAATATATTTATCTGTATCGGGTGGTTTATTTAAGATGTCAATAATTGAATTTATCGCCTCGACCGGAAGGGATGCAACAACATGTGCGAATTTAGTATCATCTCTACTGATACTTTTAACTTTGAATTGCGCCTCTGCGGCTATAAACCATGCTGCAGGGGCTTTTTCCCAAAAAATAGGAAGTTTAATATTACACACTTCGAATTTTGCTTCTTCGTTTGAAGAGTTGACTTTTCCGTTGTCTGAATTCGGCATTTTATTTGCAGTCGTTGTTAAATTTATGACTTTCATATATATATATGAAAGCTTGGAAAGTGAATTTAATGTTACTAAGTATAGTATGTGCACGAATAAGGTTTGTTTTACAAGAATAATCTAAATTTTAAACTCGTCTGATGAGTCTCACCAATTTCGTTATAAGTATGTTAATGGAATGTTCGAAATTATTTCCCGACTGAACGCACAATATAATTTAATACCTTTTGTAGTTTCACACTGAATAATATATTAAATGCGATTTTTTTCGCAGCTTATTAAAAAGAAATTTAGTTTCGAAAGTATGTTTCTACACTATAATTATAATAATATAATTAAACTAAATATAGATGCAGATAAAATATATATATGAACTTTAATTAATTTGCGTAAAGTTTTATTTAAATACGAAATATATATATGTATTGAAAATAATAAAATACTTAATGACTTCTGTGTTGAGAAGCGATGTCAGACTTCAATGTTGAGAATCGCTGATTACCAAAAATGTTTCCCCTTAGAACTTATGTTGCATATACTGTGCTTATGTTGAGCTTTTACTCCTTCCAGTGACAGCACAGTAGCAAAAATGAACGCGATTGTATATACTGCACGTTACACGTTTATGCTGGTGTGGTCGGATGAGTGATGAGGTGATGATGATGCCAGTACCTGCAGTGTCGATTGGTACGACAGTGTGTCTAACTTGTATATAAGTTACTGCTGCTTGGTGGTATGTGATCATCTGCTGCTCGGCGTGCGGACACTTTATATGACTGGTGTGCTGTTTTATGTATACTAACACGGATTAATTTACGTGCGCTTGATTCGTTTACTTGTTATGTGTAGATGGGTGAGGTACCAGACTATTTAATTGTGTGCGGGGAATATTTAAAAAGCGACTGGAACGTTATTATGATTGCAATGAACACTGCTGGATGTATGCCTTTCTCACTCTAGCACCCACGTTCTATGATATTGAGCACTTGTACCAACAATTTGATGTTAAAGTACCGCTAGAATATGAAATTCGCATGAAATATTCCAAAAGGAAATGAAATTCCGTTCTTGATATTACACAAAAACAAAGATAATTATAAAAAATAATTATGTATTGTAGGTATCGGGGTCACCAATTATCGCAACGCCAGTTGACTCCTACGACGTTGGATTCTAATTCAATGTCGGGGAGTGAAAGGAAACACAATGTTCATTACAGTTTACTATTACACTTTATTACAAAATAAACAAAAGAGTTCACGTTTAACAAAATAAGGCCGCTTAAAGTTGAAACTTTGAACTCCCGCCCCTCCCAGAGCTTGCACCTCCCGCGAAAATGAAGATGCAGAATAACAAAATCTACGTAAATGTCAAGTTTGGTAAAAAAGTGTTTTTTTCGAAATTATCTCCTCCATTTTCGAAATTCGAAATCGAGGAGTACCCTATCTAATAGCCAGTTCAGATTCCCGTATAATTACATATAAATGGTTGTTGTAGGTTAAAAACTGTAGGAGGAGATAGAATCCTACGAAAAAACTGAAGATTACCTCGATGGGCACATCTTCCAAATGTTTGCTTATAACTTTTGATTGTTATTGTTGATAGCACTTAGGGAGGTCATTTTGCAAAGGGGACATAATGCGCAAATTTTTTCATAGTTTTGCCAAGTTCGTGCAATGGTGATATTTCGAATAAATGTACACTGAAGCGCGACAAAAATTTTGATGAAATAAAAAATTCTAGAGAAAACTTTTTTTTTAAATAATTGAAGGCACAATTATAACTAGTTATGCATTCTTAGAAAGGCCAATATGTGTTCTTTTAAATAAAGGTTTGAACGTCACAATCCATTAATTACAATAGAACTTATAACGAAATTACTCTGAAAAGATATGCAAAATCTCGAAAATCGATATTATCGATTTACTCGAAAACCAAACGGAGTTCGATATAAAAGTATCTAGACTTTTTTGACTCAAATGACCTCTACTTTCAACCCCTTAAAGGATTAAAGACATTTACCGAACACTCTGTATATATATATATTTTTTTGTGGTCTATTACTTTTGTCCAAAAATTCCAGGAGACGAAATAAATATTGAGCAGTTATGTCGCAGCGGCATCTGTCCAGCTACCAACTTTTTGGACACCATGTCCAGAAGCTTGGTTTATAAGTGTAGAAACTGAATTCCGAGATAAAGGAATTAGAACCGATGAGACGATCATGAATGTTTTGGACATTCTTCAAGTACCCCCAACTACAGACAAATACGAAAATCTTAAAAAAAACTCTAATTAAAAGATTCAGCGATTCAGAAGAGAAAAGACTAGAACAACTTCTATGTGCCTCAGAAATAGGAGATAAAAACCTTCTGAATTTTACAGGTTTATGAAAACCCTTGCTGGTACATCCACAGCATTTGGAGCAGAATTAATTAAGAAGCTATGGATGAGAAAACTTCCTGCAAATATAAACATAGCATTGGTTGCTTCAAGCAAAAAAAATATAGAGGATTTATTGGAACTTGCAGATAAAATATTTGACGTTACAAAGTTACAATATGTTTCCTCAATAAATGAAACTTTCAATTTACCATTATCCCAACAAAACTTTTCAACGATAAATAATAATGTACAATTATTAAATAAAGTAACCATTTTAGAAAACAAATTACAGAATTTAGAAAACTTATTTCGCAACTTTACAATGAAGTAACTCAAAACCTGATGACAATAAACAACTTTGTTGGTACCACTTTAAGTTTAGAGAAAAAGCTACCAAATTCATTTCTCCATGCGCTTTTATTAACAAATCTAATCAAAAAAACTAATTGTCCCCTCAGCGTCCAGTATGTCAAATAACATTACTTCGAAAAGACTTTTTCTTTTAGACAAAGAAAATAAATTCAAATTTTTAATTGACACTGGGGCGGACCTTTCAGTATTACCTAACGCTTATTTTAGCAAATTCAAAAATAATCCAAATTTAATTTTAACAGCAGCAAACGGTTCAACAATTATACATATGGCACAAAATTATTGAAAGTAGATTTCGGATTAAGACGAGATCTAACGTATCCGTTCATTATAGCGGGAGTAAATAAACCCATTATTGGGGCAGACTTTCTCGAAAAATTCAATTTATTAGTTGATGTTAAAAATAAAAAATTAATTGATGGAAACACGTCAATTGTTGTAAATGGAATTACGGTAAAATCAAATACCCCTTCACCACGTCATTACGCTTTCGATAATGAATACGGCAAAATTTTACAAAAATTTCCATCATTAACTCAAGCACCTTGTTACGATGCTCCTGTACGTCATAATATAGTACATCACATTTCTACAAAAGGACAACTTCCTTTCTCGAGACCAAGAAGACTCGATATACAAAAATTAAAAATCGCAAAGTTAAAATTCGAGCATATGGTTAAATTAGGTTTATGTCGCCCTTCTTCATCACCAGTTTCTTCTCCATTAAATATGGTACCGAAGAAAGATTCAACAGATTGGCGACCTTGCGGGGATTACAGACGCTTAAATACAAATACTACACCCGATAGATACCCCATCCCACACATTCAAAATTTTTCATTGAATTTAAATGGTTCTTCAATTTTCTCAAAAATTGATTTAGTAAGGGCATATCACTACATTCCAGTAGCTCCTGATGACATTTTCAAAACAGCCATTACTACACCTTTCGGTTTATTCGAATTCACTAGAATGCCTTCTGGTCTTAGAAACGCAGCACAAACATTCCAACGTTTCATGGACCACGTATTAAAGGAACTAGATTTTGTTTTCATCTACATATATGATATTTTAATAGCAAGCAAAAATAAAAGGGAGCATGAATCACACTTAGAAAAAGTTTTTACACGATTAGAAGAGTTCGGTATAAACATCAATCCCGCAAAACGCATTTTTGGAGTAAATTCTTTAGATTTTTTGATCCATAAAATTACTAAAGAAGGAATTCTTCCATCTTCTCCTAATTCTATCAGAAAAATTCAGCAATTCATAGGAATGGTAAACTATTACCATAGATTCATTCCACATCTATCTGAATTGTTAAATCCAATATATATAAATTTAACTAAATTACTTAAAAAACCCAAAAATATTAAAAATTTTAACTGGTCAGAAGATTGCGAAACCAATTTTAAAAAAATTAAAGATGCTCTTTCTACCTCCACACTTTTAGTACACCCACTAGAAAACGCGAAGTTTATTCTAACAGTCGACGCGTCAGACGTAGCAACAGGGGAAGTTTTAGAACAACACAATGAGAACCATTGGCAACCTTTAGCTTTCTTCTCCAAGAAATTAACTCCAGCCGAAACCAGGTATTCAACCTTTGACAAAGAACTTTTAGCAATCTATTTAGCCTTTAAATACTTCAGACATTTTTTAGAAGGTCGAGATTTCACTATTCTGACCGACCACAAACCATTAACGTCCGCAATCTGGACCAAAACAGAGAGAAGTCCCAGACAAGCCAGACAGTTAGATTTTATAACACAATTCACTTCTGACATCAAACAGATTAAGGGAAAATCAAACGTTGTAGCAGATTCATTATCACGAGTATTAATTACTGATGAAAATGATAAAAATATCTGCGAAATAAATAAAAATAAAATAGACTTAGAAATTATCGCTAAAAACCAAGAAAACGATGAAGAATTAAAACACTTAATTTCCATTCAAGGAACTATTACAAATTCTAAGTTTAAATTAATAGAAATGTAATTAGAAGTTTCCAAAAACAAGATGTGGTGTGATATGTCGTTAAATACCTCTCGACCATTTATTTCTAAACTTTTAAGACGAGATATTTTCGAGATTATTCATACTCTATCACATCCTGGTATCAAAGCAACTAGAAAATTAATTGCAACAAGATACTTTTGGCCTAGTATGAATAAGGACGTAAATTTATGGGCAAAATCATGTTTATCATGCCAGAAATCAAAAATTTACAAACATACTAAATCAGAAATTGGGCAATTCAAGATTCCAAAAGGCAGATTTGAACACATTCACGTGGATATCATCGGCCCATTACCACCTTCAGAAGGATTTACTCACGTATTAACTATTATAGACAGACTCACAAGATGGCCCGAAGCATACCCGATTACGGATACTACAGCTAGTACAATAGTTAAAACAATATACACACAATACATTTCACGATTCGGAATCCCTCTTGAAATAACGACGGATCAAGGCGCTCAATTCGAATCTAAATTATTCGATGAATTTTCAAAGTTATTAGGAGCACACAGAATCCGTTCTACATCTTATCATCCACAATCCAATGGAATGATAGAGCGTTTCCATAGGGAACTGAAGGCATCATTAAGAACAAAAAAGACTCATAATAACTGGATTTTGCAAATACCAGCGATTTTTTTAGGTTTTAGAACCACGATAAAAGAGGATTTTAATTGCTGTCCAGCTGATTCAGTTTATGGGCAGCCACTGCGCATCCCAGCAGAATTCTTCATAGATACTCCAAGACCAACGTTGGATCCATCAAATTTTGTTAATAAACTGAGGAACCACATTCAAAATTTTGTACCAACTAGTACTAGAAAACAGAATAACAAGATTTTTGTACCTAAAGATCTAAAATATTGTCAATTCGTTTTCATGAGGATAGAGTGCAGTGCGTGGAGTCAATCAGATCGGACGTTGCCTTTGTAGATCAAATAATCTAAACATATATCCAACCAATTAATTTAAGTTAAGTGATAGTGTTGTGCTAAACATTTTCAAACTAATCAATTCGATAATTATTTAATTTCCGACGCGACCGTTAAATTAATAAATAAACAAAATTAATTTTATCCGCCAAGTGAAGGGCTCTTCTATGCCCTATCAACATTCTATAAGCCAGCAGCACGGTAACGTTTCCTTTCCTTCTCTTCATCTGTGATCAGTGCAAATGCATTAGCACTTGTCACTGATCAGCAATCCGGGTGCACTCAGCTGTGGTCATTGAACTGCACAGTCTGAGGTATTGAAAGCAGCAATAGGCATAACACTATTGTTGTTTTTTTTTACCTCGCTGTGTCGTTGACTGCTCCTGGTGGCGCCCAAATTTTTACGTTGTTGTGTGTCGCTTTTTTTTTTTTTTTGCTTTTTTGTTTTTGCCTTCAGCATGCAGAATTTCATTTTAGATTTCTGCAACATTCGCGGATTAAGAGCAAATCGGTTTTCGGTGTACTGCCACCTTAACTCAAAAAATCCGGCAATTCTTGCGCTAAGCGAATCCAAGGTCGTTTCTGATGCTGATATTAATCAGTAGCACGTCCCTGGTTACAGCTTCGTGCCTCTTTTTTCTCAGCATAGAGGGATCGCAGTATATGTTCGGAATGATGTGGCTTTTACCATTCTTCATGATTTTCCTTCCGCTAATCCAGAGTTTAACTATATCTGGATTAGGTTCAAACTTCACAAGCACATCATATACTTCTGTTTCCTTTATCGCAGCCCAAATATGTCTGATGACGACACGGTATCCGTATTTGACAATATCTCCAACAATATTGATCATTTGCTTTCTGTCTCCCCCTCTTCCGAAATCGATGCAGCTGGAGATAAAGCTAATTTACTCGACTTGTTTCTAACATCTCATCCTGACAAATATTCCATCTCAGTCGGTTCCCCTCTCGGAAATTCTGACCATTGTTTAATCACGGCTCAATTTACCACCTCAAACCTGTGCCGCCGAACTGCTCAACCTACAAGTAGGCTTCTTTGGCACTATAAGAATGCTGATTGGGAAAGTCTCAATAAGTATCTTAGAGAAATTGATTGGTCGGTCTGTTTTGCTTCGAGGGATGTTGATGAATGCACATTAGAATTTAGTAACATACTAAATCTTGGCATGCGTGAATACATTCCGTATTCCTACAGCAGATTTCAACAACAACATGATCGCCCCTGGTTTAACGATAAGTGCAACCAAGCTATAAAAGCGAAAGAGTCTGCTTTTCGCGCGTGTCAATTGCATCCATGTCCGGAAATGAAACAAGTCTACGAGACTGCACGGAACACCTGCAAGTCCATTATCCAGAGAGAAAAATTCCTTTTTGACCAGAATGTTAGACAAAGAATCTTGGCAAGCCGCAAAGGTAGCAAAGGTTTCTGGTCCCTGGTCAAAACAATCAGGAACAACTTCACCAGTTCCTCTATACCTTCACTACTTAATAATGGTGAAGTGATTGTTGACTCCCTGGATAAAGCAAATATTTTAGCTGCTAGATTCTCTTCAAATTCTTGTCTTCCACCCACTTCACAAACACCTGTTTTGCATCGCCCTTGTGAATGTGTACAAGAGCCAATACACATTCGTACGAGGGATGTGTTCAGGGTCCTTAAGGGGATCAACGTCTCCAAAGCCGCAGGTCCTGATGGTTTTTCGCCCCTGTTAATTAAAAGCTGCGCCTCATCCTTGGCTAAACCTCTGCGCAAACTCTTCTACTTGTCTTATTCGACAGGAAAATTTCCAACTGCTTGGAAGCTAGCTCACGTTCAGCCTATTCCCAAGAAAGGAGAGGGTAGCGATCCCTCAAATTATCGACCAATTGCGATCACTTCGATTCTTTCAAAGGTTTTTGAATCTATCATTAACTCCAAATTAATAAAGTATCTAGAAACTATTCATCTCATCAACGATTGCCAATATGGCTTCCGAGCTGGACGCTCATCTGGAGACTTGCTGACCTTTCTTACGGAACGTTGGAACCGTAGTCTTCACAATTTTGGTGAGTCTAAAATCGTTGCTCTAGATATTTCAAAAGCCTTTGATAGAGTCTGGCATCCAGCCCTTTTAGCCAAACTTAAAGCACTTGGTCTCTCCCCTCCTCTTTTATTATGGATTGAAAGTTTCCTATCTATTCGCCAAATACGTGTTGTATTAGATGGCGTTACATCTGAACCGCATCCCATAAATGCCGGTGTGCCTCAAGGCTCTGTTATGTCTCCAACTCTCTTTTTAGTTTTCATTAACGATCTGCTTTCCCTTACTTTCAATCCCATCCATAGTTTCGCAGATGACAGTACTCTTGATTTCGCTTACTCCTTTGACACTCTTTCGGAATCCAGGGGGAATGCCGCATGTGTTAAACGAGATTGCATGACTAGATCATTGAATAACGATCTTAACAGTTTCCTCACTTGGGGCAAAGCGAATCGCGTCGAATTCAATGCATCTAAGACTCAAATCTGTCTCATCTCATTAAAACAAGATCATAACTTAACCACACCCGTTTCTTTTGATTATTTTCTGATTCACCGTCACTAAGCATTCTTGGCATTAATATTTCCAGTAAGTTAAACTGGACAGATCACATCTTCTCTGTTGCCAAAGAAGCATCGAAATGTCTTGGATTTCTGAAAAGGTGTAAGAAATATTTCAGCCCGTCAAATCTAGCGCTCCGTTACAAGTTCTACATTAAACCTAGAATGGAATACAACTCCCATATATGGGCCGGGGCTGGTCGCACAGCCTTAGCTTCATTGGATATTATCCAAAAGAGAGCCTTCAAGCTCATTGGCGATTTGGCAATAACTTATCATATCGACTCACTCGAGCACCGCCGCAATATTGGATGCCTTTCGCTCCTTTATCGCTATATGCATGGTCAATGTTCTGATGATCTAGTCTAATCCCTTGTAGAATGATTCCCGCACGCAATACTCGCGCTGCAAACCGCGCACATCCTTTAACCCTTCAAATTACTTTCGGCCGTACAGTAAAATTCCGTGATGCTTTTTTATCCCGAACAGTGCGAATGTGGAACAGCTTGCCATCTTCTGTTTTTCCTCCGGCATACAATCTGCGGAAGTTTAAGGCCGACACACATCGGCACTTCCGCCACTCTCCTCACATCCCCTAATCCTTTCCCTATCTCCTTCCTGCCATGCTGTGCTTTGCATCATAGGGTATCCCCTGAGCTTGGCTTAATAATATAAAAAAAAAAGGTCGTTCAAAAGCATCTTTAAGTTACCCATACGAAGGACCTTTTCAGGCTGTTAACAGAAATGACAAAACGTTTCTGGTCGACTACAACGGAAGAGAGGCCACGATTTCTATAGATCGTCTAAAACCGGCTTTTGTGGACATGATTATTAATGACGAAGATAAAATGACAAACCACCATTTCAATAAAAAGAAAGTTTCGCTCAAGTTATAATTTTTCTTTACGACGCTTTCACTGAGGGGGGTGTTGATGTAGCGGAAGCTACATAATAATTTTTTTTTTTGTTAGTAAATAAAAATAGAATAAAACATAATTGTGATTGTCAGAATAATATTTGCGCTGACTATAAATAAAATATTGTCAGAGCAATATTTGCACTGATTATAAGTAAAATAAAAAAATTCAAATTTGACGTTTAAAGGAAAACACTTTGAAGAAAAAAACCTTAAACACAGATACACACTACTGTACACAATTTTAGAAAATACACATCAAGACTTTTTGGAATGTATTTGTTTTTAAAAATATAGAAATTTGTCAAGCATATTTTAGTTTTTAAGTGAATCGCCAGAGGGCAAACGTCTTTAATGTAATTTAAAACGCCAGAGGGCAAATTTAAAAAATAAATAGTTTTATTTAAAACGCCAGAAGGCAAACTTTTAAAATAAAAATTTTATTGCCAAAAGGCATATTTATAATTTTCTTAATTCAGACGCCAGAGGGCAAAATCTGTTAAAGAATATTTTAATGTTTAATGCTAGATTTTTAATAAAATATTAAAAGATTTTAAAAAAGTTTTAAAAAGAAAAACTTATAAATAAAAATAAAAATATTATCATAAAATAAAAATAATTTAATTTTAATTTTATCCTACTATAAATTTAGGATAAATATATATAGATATATATACATTTATATATTTATATTAATTAAGAACTGTTGAACTGCAGCATCTACATTTGTTGTCTCGATTATCATCTATCATATTATAGATATTAACAACAACCAGTTTAAATTGGCAACATCCAGCCCCTACAAAGAGTTCAGTACTCACCAAAAATTTTCCTTTTTCTTTAGTTGATTTTGTTGACACACTCGAAGAGGCCTCCTAGAGCTGTGCTTCTGTAAAGAGTTTAATTTATGTTATGATAACAAAAGGGATGAAGATCTTCGTCCCCATTCGTCCGTGCCCTGCCTAATATTTTGTTTCCTAATCTAATTTCTCTCCAACATGAGCTCCTCTGGGTCAATTGTTCCCTTAAAAGATTTCTGCAATTTGGGTGACGGAACCGGTAGCCCGCCCTGCGAGGCGGGCATCAATTGATATAATCTTTTATTTGTATATAACGTATCCTAACGGTGGATTAGTGAGTCTGAACCTGACCAAAGAAAATGTTTTTGTTTATTGTGTTAGATTGTTTGAACGTAAGAAAAATAAAAATCTATAAAACCTCACCCTTGTTCCGCTAAGGTTCCACTGTATTCTGTGTTAACTTCCCCACCTTCACCTATTTATTCCTCTTTTTAATTCTTCAGTGATGTATTTCCCTTTTTTCTTTCGCTCTGCCGTTTTTCTGAAAATATCCGCTATACGTAGGGCGTTTTCTATCACGTGGAAGACTCTGTGCGCTTATAAAAATGTTGTGAGGAGCACCCCTTTTCGTTGTTTTTTTTCTGTTTTTGCACTGAGTGACTCTGTTTAGAGCAGATAATAACTGGGGGGTTTAATATATTCCCTTTACTTTTTTTTTCTTTTCTGAATTACAAATGCGCTTACCTTTGTTTATCACATCCACAGAATAACCTCTTAGTGATTCCGCCTTTTCTCCTACGTGGAATTATCATGCGTTCTATAATGAGCTATGCTCTGAAGCACCGTGAACTCCGCTTACAGAAACTGTTGAGGTATTTTGGCTGTACCTATCAATAGACTGGTCATCACATTAATTTAGGTACGCAGGATTACATAACACGTTCGGAAGGCGTCAGCCGGAATTTCCTCAAATTAAAGGATAATCATAACAGAAACTACAACTGCACAGGGAACAAGAAGTTGACTGTAAGACAAAAGGGGAAAATTAAGGAAAAAGCAACAAAAGAAAAACAAAGTGCGGCCAAAATTGTTGACAGTTTGAAGTTACCGGTCACTAAACGGCGAGTTCAGCAAATTTTGAAGTCAATGCCAAACGTGGTGTTCAAGAAACCGCAAAGACGTCCATTGCTGAAGCAGCATCACAAAGAGGATCGCCTGCAATTTGCCCGTGAGCACATGCAATGGGTTGAAGAGTGGGGAGGGTTATTTTTTCGGATGAGAAAAAGTTTAGCCTTGATGGTCCTGACGGTTTCAGTTCCTACTGGCACGACCTCACGACAAAAAACCCTCCCCGAATTAGTCGGCACTCTCAAGGTGGAAGTGTTATGGTATGGGAGATTTCTTGTCTTATAGAAAACACCCATTATGCTACCTCATTCTTGAGTATACTCAGAAAAATACACAGAGATATTGGCGGATGTATTAATTCCTTATTTGGAGGAAGTCGTTGGCGACCCGGAGTTCACTTTCCAACAAGATAACGCGCCAAGCCACGTCTCTACTACCCGGCAGTGGTTTATGAATAAATGCATCTCTACATTGAGGTGGCCAGCCATAAGCCCCGATCTCAACCCCATTGAAAACTTATGCGGAAATATGGCAAGGCTGGTTTATGAAGGTGGACGACAATAATGCAACATTCTGGCTTTGAAAACAGCAATCTTAAGTGCATGGAACAGAGTTACATCAACTGATATCAAAAATTTAATAAATTCATTGCCTAATCGGATTTTCGACACAATTAGAAATGGAGGAGGCCATACCAAGTATTAAAATAAATTTTTATTATCATTACTTTTCTTGTTTTAATTATCTTTATAAAAAAGGAAATGTGGGTATAACTGAATTTCGCACGTATTTTTTGTTAAATTTTGGCAATTGATTGTTTGTAATTATGCGAAGAAAGGAATATTTTACAAACAATATCTTTGATTCTTTGCAGTTTCCCTAATTCAGTTTTACCAATACTCCCCTTTATTTCCTTAATCGAAAAAAATTGGGGTGCCTATAAATGAATTTCGCTCACGTATGTATGGTGATTTCGAATGGGAGATCTAGATTTGACTTTGCTTCGTGCCTTTAACTCTACTCTAGAAATGCATCGTTTCCTGCTATTCGATCGGGGAAGAAATAAATGTGTTCGATTATGATTGCATTCACTCTTGAAGTCTAGATGTGCTTTTGGGTAAGAAGAAGATTATTGTTGCAAAATTTATTTTGTTTTAGCTTTGCAAAAATGGAAAGCGAAGATATTGATGGTAAGAAATTCATACAAAATTAGCAGAACAATTTGCATTATTTAGCCCAGCACAATGTGAAACTCGTTATAGAGATATATGTGTAACATATATATATACATATTTTTTAACTTAACAGAGCAAACTCAAAGCTCGCTGCACTTTACACAGTTGAAAAATGCTCCTTTCGTTCTTTCAGCAAACATTTTTTGTTTATTCGAAAACGAATTCTTACAGAGAGCAACTTGAAAATGTCATTGGAACAAAAGTTCTAAAGTAGAACAATTCTAGAGCAAATAGAGCAGTCCATTCGAATTCTCTATACCCTGCGACAACCAACAAGGTTTTCCATCTGAACAGTACCGATATTTTACTATAAAATTCTTTCGGTTGCAAATACACTGACCTGTAATATACGTAAACTAATTTCATTGAAACTGTTGTGCAATAGTTTTTTAAATACTCCGCTGAAACGTTGCCGAACGAAAAAACTGACTAGTGAATGCTGTCTTGAAAACTTGTCCTTATCTTTAAATTTCGAAATTTATTTAACACATGGACATAAAACAATTGTGCATTATTCTTATATACGTATTCTGATAAATTGTTATTGCAGATTATTCAGAATAATAATTATGAAAACAGGGTTTATTATTTAAAAACAAAACAAGAATAGTACTTACATTTATGACTACTACAATGCTAGTTTTTTCTAAGTCTATTTTAAAATAAAGATAACAAAAAAGAAATATTCTACAGCTGTACTTACATGGTATTTAAAAAAAAATTCAGGTTATTTCGGCAAATCTTATTGCATGATGGTGTCCATTTGGCGTTTTTTTTTGATTCTCCGGTATATATATATTTTTCTCAATTTTTTGGTTTTTTTCATTTCTTTTTTTGTTCTATTTTTTTTCATTTGTTATTCAAGTTACTCAATCTCGCTATTTGGGACCTGTTGATGAGTCAAAACCAAGACTTGAAACTTGTCACCAAAAATAAAGTGGGTTGTGTGATGAAATAACAAATAAAATTTTTGTTAGCTTCTGCTATATACCGGGGAATCCAAAAAACGCCTTCATAAACAAATATAAGTTTGCCCCGGTAAAAAATCTTAAAGAGTAATCTCTATTTTTATTATTATTAATGTGTATTTCCTTTAGTACCTACCTACCTTTTTATACCCTAGCTGATAAAATCGTAGGGTATACTAAGTTTGTAATTCCGTGTGTAACGCATAGAAATAATAATAACACCCACGCATAATATTACAAGTTATTTCGATTTTTGCATGTCCGTCTGTCCGTCCATCCTCACGATAATTCGAGAACGCATTCACTTAGAGTGCTGAAATTTTGCACACGGTCTTTTTAAGAGAAAAGTAAATTTAAGTTCGAAAATGGGAGAAATAGGGGCAACTCCTTCGTAGTGTCGCCATACAAACTTTCGTTTTTCATTATTTGTTTGGAAACTGCCTGAGAACACGTCGAAGTGAAGAGCTCAAATTTTGTACACGGCGTATTCATAAAAACTGCATAAAGGAACCAAACCTGGCAACCCTTTCTTGGTGGTGCCATACAAAACTTTGGTTTTTCACTATATATCTGGTGGACACTGCCTGAAAACGCGTCTACGGAAAGAACTGAAATGTTGTACACAGTCAGTACGTTTACATGAATACTTGAAGTAAACTTCAAGTTAAGATGAAGTAAGCAAAATATCATGTAAACGCGCATTGACTTCAAGTACACTTGAGTCAAGTAAATCACAAAAGTTTGTTCGATTTAGTTGAAAAAATTCATGTAAACGCAACTTCAGTACTTGAATTTTTTTTATTTATGTGAGATATGAAAACGACAAAGAGGAACAAGAAGAAGATTATTGTTGATAATTCAGGTTGTGATTTTTAGCACTTTTCTCAAGACATTTGTCTAAAAATCCGCAATTATGTGTTAAACTTAATGCAGAGTTGTCAAAGGTAAAATGTCACTTAAAGTAAATTTCAAGTCAAGTAATTGGAATTAATTCAAGCAAAAACCCTACTTGAGTTTCAAGTGGATTTCAAGTCAAGTACTCAAGTATTCATGTAAACGTTTTTTCATGAATATATTAAATATAACTTCAAAAATTAAATAAATCGGGCAACTTCTTCTTAGTGTCATTTTCAGTTTATACTACGTCATAAAAAATTTGTTGAGCTGAATAAAAGCACAAATGAAGCAGTGGCCAAGTTCATTTCATTTGCCGCATATTTTGACATTAAAGTACTAAAGATAAGAATCAGAACCCTGATCTCATATATTCCACAGAACTGTCAAAGTTGATCAGGTCGGACAGGTTGGAAAAGTTAGAACTGTGTTTCTCGCTTTGCTCTTCTGTCCTAAGCTAAATATAAATCACTCGATGTTTTGGTTCGAAAATAATATTTTCTTGCAGAAACTATTCTCAGCATTGTCTATATTTACTATAAAATTTTGACTGTAATTGAAACGAGGCGAAAACATTTAAATAAGACTTTTTTTTACTCACGCAGTAGGATGTTATGGCTTTTACTACTAACCTGTAAAATTTAATAGTTATGTTTTCCTGAAAATAAAAGGTATAATTCCCTGCTGCAGAATTACCACGAGCTTCTCCTGTACCAACTTTTTAACTGGAAACTTCAGAGTTATTATAAAATGGCGCTTCACATTTATTCCTACTTATATATATATATAATCCTTCTAGCCATTGATTATAGTACTAAATCTTATGTTTTATTAAATTAAAATTACTTATGCTAGATATACATAATTATTTCAAATTTCCCTAACCGACACAAGCCTGGTATTGTGTTCATTTGGTGACTAAATGATATATGGATATTTAGCGGTGAAATTTAGTTGCTAACGGAAAATTGTATTGTGTTTTATCAGCTAAAAGTTTATTTGATTTTAACAAGTGGATGGCATATGCTTAAACTCCAAATTTATCCCGCCAATACCTTTTTTCTGCGGCTTATTCCCATCATTATACATGTTTAATTAGAATTCTCTAACACAAAGAGCTGCTCAAAGTCTTTGGGTTTTAACGGAAAGTTCTCTTTAAATTTAAAATGATTTCTTATCAAAACGTGAAACTACAAAAACATAATTATTACTAAATATTATTTAATTTATTATCCCTATTTTTGTGCAGTTTACATTCTGAGCCAAACGCTCTGAATATTTATGTTCTCATTGGTGAGAAAATATACAATACAATACAATACATTTTTTATTGTATATATGTATTCAAGATAATGGATATCTTATATCTAGTACAATACATATTATTACTATTATAATGGCGTATTAAATTGGCAATTAAAATATAACTAATAGCAAAATAAAACTGGAAAGATATAATATAAAAGATAAAAATTAATTAATATGGACTAAAAAAATATTTTAAGATAAAGAGTTAAACTAAGTTAATAAAGAGAGTATGAGATAAGAAAAAGGAAAAAGTACAAGAATAAGACACCTTAGATAGATAAAATAAAAAAATAATAAAAATAAACAAATTCAAGCTAACCAACTACTTTGTGTAACCGATGAGAGGCGCCATTCTACAAGTTAGTGTTGATAAATTTCGTAAAGGCACCCACACAAATAGCAAGTTGAGTAGTGACCCGCAAAGTGTTCAATTAACTAGGCTCTGAAGAAAGAAAAAACTCTGAAGAACATCACGAGAGAAATATGGAATCAGTACGATGCCGTTGAGATTGTAAAAATCGCAGGATATCGCTTTTTAGGCTTTTATAGTTTCAGCGAGTGTCCATAAGTAGAATAGACGCCGATAACCATAGTCTACAAAGGTCGGAGATATGACAACAGCACTTCATGCGGGAATGAATTGAAATTTGCAGACTTTTCACGTTATTCATATAGGATAATAACCACAGGGGTATTCTGGCAAGGTCTAGATTGATACGTTCAATTCAATCCTCTTGGAAAAATATTGACCGACTAAGATACAGCTGAACATCATGAACAACATGAATGAATATTAGTATCCTTAACTACGTAAAAGAGATCACCGATATATAGCATGAAGTGAAGAAGACCCACTATGGAGCCTGGGGAACTCCACTATTGACTGGTGAGAGGCTGGAGAGCTGATTACTAATCTTTACCTATTGGAGTCAATAGTAAAAAACTAATTTCAATAGTCTAGTGGAACACTTCGAGAGCGCGAAATAAGTGGTTAATTTATTGAAAGTTTGTCTTAATTTACATTATCAAAAGCGTTAGAAAACTCCAATAACGTCAATATACACAGCTCGTTATTATCCACAGCAATTCTTATATTCGTAGTCACATTTAGCATTACAGTCTCACAGCTGTTAGAAGGCCGGAATCCCGATTGGCACTTGAATATCAGCTTATACGCATTTATTAAAATTAATCATTTGACTATACATAATTTTTTTCCTGATGATTGGTCGAAAATCATAAATATCTTTAGGTGATGCGTTTTTTGCGATCGGAATATTGTCGCTGTCTTCCAAGCTCGAGGAACGGTGGAGTATGTATGACTTGAGGTAAGGATATGCTGAATATACTAACCGATATATGGAAGCAGTAATTTGATAGATCGCGGAAAGTTCATACAGGGTTACTGCCCGAAAACTAAACGACTCGTCCAAGTTGTCACGAGTGAGTTGGTGTGTTATTTCAAAGAACACATAACTTAACAAGAAGCTTTATCTGGCCTCTAAAAATGCACAAGTTGTATGCTTAATTGTTGAAACGGTAGGTAACAGACGGGAAGAAAAATGATTAGAGACTGAGAGAATATTTCTCTATTCTCCCTGTCTCCGCCACCCCATAGCTGTACATGTACATGTACACACGCCGATGTCGGCCATACACATAGTTCAATGTCTCCGTAACCCCCGGAATATAATACAAGCCATGAAGTCGCCTAAGGCACCGACACATTAAAAGGCCTTAACGTGCCGGGTACAACATGCAGTAAGAGCTCACTCTCACTGCGTTTTGTATACTCGTCATGAAGTAAAAACTAAAATTTAATTTTAAACAGGTCCTAAAGCCCAAAATTTTCGCTCTCACAGCAAAATGAAGTTAAAATAAATTACAGCCAAATATGTTTTCTTTCTAATATTAAAAAAAAAATAGCAGTAAGACAAGGCAAGAAGACTGTGGATGTCGCCTTCTGACCGGCCCGCTGCTCTCTTTTTTCGACTTTGTTCATGGCTTGTATATTTCGGGGGCTACGAGGTCCCACTTTACTGCCTGACTGCTTGTCAGCCACCTATTCTTATCCCAACCACTCATCTTACTATTCTTTCTCTGTTCTACTGCAATGCAATGTTAATGAAAATTCTCTGAAACAAAGTGTTCTTCGTGAAACCGCTTTCCTAGTTACGAGGTAAGAGGAGTGCAGGCGCTGGTCCTGGTGCTGGTACTTTGAGGACCCCCCAATCGCCACCACGGTGAGTGGCGGGTCGTCAATAAGCGGACAGTTTTCGTTAAATTTTGTAAGAGCGTGTCGTAATATTACGACACACAGACCCCAGATATTCTTTGGTTATATTTATTCAAGATTATTGAAGGTAGGCCGTAGGAGTAACTTGATGTCAGTTTTATGGAGGAGTTGCAAGGAAGCTGTTTAGAGCTTCTGGGATATAATCACAATTACCTATTATAGAAATTAGATATTATATTATTAGCTAATATCGCCTCTTGGAATATTGAACCAAAGTGGTAACAAGATTACGCGTGTTATATCAAATGTAGAGCCCCTTCACCAAGATAATATATCTCCCTTTCACAACATGTAAGTAATCTCTTACATGACTAATTCATGTAATCGGTTACATGACTAACATTAGAATCATAAGCAAGATAATAGATGCAAGCTCATGAGAAAGGCAAATACACAATAATTACTCGATAAGAAGAATATATAAAAGAAAGTCTTTAGTCTTAAGTCTTCAGTAGTAGTAGATGACGATGTAATAGTCATGAGTCTTTAGTAAAACTTTAATGTCGGTAAATAGTTAATAGTTCGTTAAGTAATTTAAGTGACATCCTCACTATCCAGTAGTAAAACTATCTGCGAGAAAAAAGACTACGGGAAACAAAGTACAACCACTAACTGGAGAATATCTAAAACAACTTAATAAAGCACAACAAGAATTTACTATGGCGCTTTCATTTAAAGAAATTGTTTAGGAAGCAAGATCCAACCCAGAATTCCGAGGAGACAATTCATTTGACCTCTTCAGCTTTATCACAGAAGTGGAAACTGTTATCAACTTGACAACCGACCCAGCACAGTAGGCATATTAATTAATTTATTTATTTATTAATTCATTAGTTGCAATTGTACATAGATCTTAAGTAACCTATCCTAATTAACAACTAATGTTAGTGGGCCCACGGCTACTAGGCCATCTGGGCAGCTGCCTGGTGTTTTTGACTGTCTTGTTTAACTTACAACTAACAATTCATTATTTTTACAACAATTCAATTAATAGTCTTATTTGACAGCCTTATTTTTAGGTATTATGTTTAGGCCTGGCTCATCTGCAGTAGAAACTAAAAGGCTTAACTAAGGAAGGGAAGAATGCAATCATCCGATCCCAAAACATGGATATTTGATTTTTATTTTACAGAAAGGTAAGAGATATGTTTCTTAATCACTAATCTTATTTAGTATAATTTTTAACCTGATTTCTAGGCCATGATCTGTCGCGATACAGGGACAGACCTTACAAATAGTCTTGGATGTAGGCATATCTGCAGAGAATTTTGGTGTCAAAAATACAAGGAGAAGCCCTGATGGAAATCAGAAAATTGGAGGACACAAATTTGAAGAATATAAAAACCAGACTTAAAGAAGCCTTTGGAGTTCAGGAAAAATACAATACATTAATTAACTCAATGATATATTAGATTAACTTAATACAAAATATCACTTAGATGATTATAAACCTATAGAATTTAGACTTGAATGCAATGAGAACTTTATTCCAAATAAATTTAAAGACTCTGTACCAAAATACCAGAACTTTCTTTTTAATAATAATGAAAGAAGTCAAAATATTAAGAGAAGCATATAAAATATAAAATAATAAAAAAGTGTTAACATACTCAAAAAATAGGGATCCAAAACCTAATTACTATCCACGTCCTAATTATAACCCCATAGTAAATTATAACCAAAATAATTACTGCAGGAAAGAATCCCTAGTAGACATAGAAATGACAATTTTTCACATCAAAATAGATTTCAAAATAATAACTTTAGAAATACTCATTTTAGTAATAACCAGGAAAGAATTAGCAACAAAATAGATTCCAAAGTAATAACTTTAGAAACACCCAAGTGAACAGAAATTTTCATAATAACAACCCTACACCAATGGAAATACATAGATGAAGAAAATTTTCAAATGCAAGCCTCCAAACCGAAATAATACCCATAGTGACATTAACGATTGAAGGAAAAAGACTTGATTGTTTAATAGATACGGGAGCATCCACATCAATTATGAATGAGGGTATATTTAATGATAGTCCAAAAATAAAATTAACCAATCCTATTAGACTAACAACATTAACTAATAATAATCTAATAACGCATGGAATCCATACGGAAATCCCCAAAGAATTTAATCATGAAGCAACAACTTTATGGAAGCTCATGGATTTATCAGAAAAAATATTTCAAGTTATCATCGGACAAAATCTATTGAAGCCCATGCAAGCAAAAATAGATTCGAAGTTTAAATTTTACTAGCTTTTTGTAAAGGAGTTAATAAAGGAAAAACATTGGGAAATCATTGAACATATTGTTACAAGTTGGATGGCTATTCTATTTAAGTTATCCGAGAGGGAGATATTTTCTTTTTGGGTAAGAACTTGTTTCTGCAGCAAGCCAATGTCAACAAAATGCGAAGATAATACTGCCAGACAGATGTAAGAGTGTGAGAGGCACCGATCTTAGTTGTGCAGTTTGCAGACAGGGCTTTTACGATTTAATCAGCTTCAGTGCAGCCAGTCTAATTACTGAATGGGTAACGTAAACTGTCCCTTTTGTCTGCGCGAACGCTGGGAATAGTTTTGTGCGGAGTGTTTGTAGCGCGATTAGTGAATATTTCGGTAAGCTACCTAATAGCGTTCGATGTGAAAGCGGTGCTGTTGTTATATTTCCTCAGGGATGGATTTTCAATGCACAACACAGTTCAACTTTCAACTCTGTTTATTTAGGCCAGTTTAACAATTGTTCTTTGCACAGTTATTTTTCTATAAACTTCTTATAATCACTTACATTTTTCATTTTTTACTTTCTAACACTTGTATCTGGCACAGTTATTTTTCTATAAACTTCTTATAATCACTTACATTTTTCATTTTTTTTTTGTCTAGTTATAATCTTATTCGTTTTCTGTTTTCCTTTTACCGTAAACTGGACCGACCCGCCGAACCTACTTTTACTTAAAAATCAACTCCCGAACCGCCGTTATTCACGTTTAAAATCCAACTCGGCTCTTGATCACTTTTGTCGCGATCAAGAGCCTTCGTTCAGGGTAGAAAATGCATAGTTGCATTTTCACCCTGAGAAAATTTTCATTTATTCTGGACTTGATTAAATAAGTCCAGAATATTTTTCGTTGGACGGAGGCTTGAAATTTGATGCTTTTATAAACATCAGCCACCGTCACGATGCCGCGCGAGTTACATATATTCATTCCCACGATTTACCGGAAACATACCAAATTCCAAAGAAACCTAAGCCAATGGCTTGGTAAAATATAAATTCGTTAAAACATAAAGTTCCCACATTTTACGTTGCACCGACAGCATTAGTATCAAATTAATTTCACACAGTTTGCATAAAACGCTGATGACTGCAGAAAGCAGCGGTAAATTCAGAATACGAAATTTTAACAGAAAGAGAGTCAGTCTGCGGTAGCTTAAACTCGAAGTCGGTAAAAACAACTTATAATCAGAACGGCGATCAAATTAAGAACGGCAGTGTTATTAATTATCTTGAATAAAGTTTGATAAAAGAAAGTGAGTTGTTGTTATTTAAAGGTTCATATATTTTTTCTCCAGGAGAATAACGAAATAGTTAACTGGCGCAGTCGGTAGGATCCTTTTCTGTAGAACAAGGATCCAGTGATTCGAACCTATCGAAAGTTTATAGTGAAAAATTTACGATATTATTTTGTTTTCATTGCGTTAAAAAAAAAAAAAAAAAAAAAAAAAAAAAAATTATAAAAAAGGGTAACACGCAGTGATCTAAAGCTAAATTTACTAGATCTCGAAGAAACGACCACTAAACTAACACAATACTGGAGAGAAGAAATCATAGAAACCTAGTTATTGACCGCAACAGAGGAATGGCACAACCGGCTCAACCAAACATAATGGAGCAATGTTTAGTAGCATTGACGGAGATCCTAGGCAGGCAGGCTCAACCACCACCTTTTAGAAGCAGAATTGAGAAAGAACTCCGCTATCTACCTCCTTTTGAAGGAAAACCAGGAACTTTACCATCATTTATATCAGCAGTTGATAGAGCATTATTGGAATATCCACAGCAAGCATACCAAGTGTACACCGTCATCTATAATGAGAAGATATTGGGTTCAGCAAAGAACTACTTGGATACTTCACCACCAGATTCATGGGAAGAATGTAAGAGGAAACTGAAACTACATTACAAACCAATAAAAGATCAAGGTCAAATAATGCAAGACATAAGTATGTTAAAAGTAAGTACGATTTTAGATTTATTAGATAAAATTTCAGTATTTGTTAATGATATATCAGAATGTGCAATTTTTAGTGATTATCAAAGTGAAATAGTTAATCAATTAAGCAGTGTATTAGTACTCAAAATAAAAGAAATAACAGCTGGTGCTTTAGCTGCAGAATTAAATAATTTATTTAGTTTAGAAGAAATTAGAACAGTTCTGAATAAATATATCGGTCAAGATCAGTTTAATCTAAAACTTTGTAAACTCCATCAAATACCAAAAGAAAGATATGACCATAGGCCTACACAAAGACATAATTATAGTAATTTTCAACAAAATTCCAATAATCACAGACAGGCAAGAAATTTTAATTTTAACAATGGTTCGGATCGATTTCATAATCGCAATGCTAATAATTCTGGTCAGTTTCGAAATAATAATTCTGGTCAGTTTCGAAATAATAATTCTGGTCAGTTTCAAAATAATAATTCTGGTCATCCTAGAAGAAACTTCTTTCCTAATAATAGTGCTCAGTGGAGAAACCCATATTAAAATAATCATAATTATAATAATAACAATTATAATAATAATGCAAACCATAATAATGCTAATATCCAACCGATGGATGTTGATGAAATTAGTGCTAGACAAAATATTAACCAAGCCGAACAAAACGAGTTTTTTATAAACTAGCCTCGGACATGAAGAAAATATTTATTACTTTAACAATCAATGATCAAGAGTTCATCGCTTTATTAGATACTGGCTCTACTATTAGTTTACTAAATTCAAAAAATGTCCCGAATGAAACTTATGAAGTGATGTTAGGTGAAAAGATAAGTATTAGCACTATAGTAGGAGAAATACAGAAAGACACAGAGTATGTGAAAACAAAATGTCCTATTGAATTCCAACAACCATATAACGCCAGAATGAAATGGGTTAAAATTAATTTAGAGAAAACATATAATTTTTTGATAGGAATGGATTGGGTTCAAAATAATGTAAAATTAATTGATATTGAAAATAAGGAAGTTATTTTAAAAAATGGGGTAAAGTTACCATTCTTAAATAAAACCGTAGAAGAAGTAAATGTATTAGAAGAGAGTAGATTGGGAAATATAACCTTAGATCATTTGAACAATGAAGAGAGGCAAGGGGTAAAACAATTACTAGAGAAATATAAAAGGTTATTTTATAAAGAAGGGGATAAATTAACCAACACCACAAGTATTGTACATGAAATTAAAACCACTACTTCGGAGCAAATAAATGCTAAACTGTACAGATATCCACCACAACATGAAGAGGAAGTGAGAAAACAGATTAGCGAAATGGAAGCCCAAGGTATAATAAGAAAAAGTAAGAGTAAATATAGTTCACCCATTATAGTGATACCCAAGAAAAAAGACAATTCAGGGACTCAGAAATATAGAATTGTCGTAGATTATAGAAGATTAAATTCAATTACAATAGACGACAAATATCCCTTACCTAATATTGATAGCATACTAGATAAATTGGGTAAAGCTCAATATTTCAGTTCATTGGATCTTGCAAAAGGCTACCATCAGATTCTAGTAGCTAGAAATGACATTGAAAAGACCGCTTTTGTGACACCCTGTGGTCTATATGAGTATGTCAGGATGCCATTTGGTTTGAAAAATGCTCCTGCTACTTTTCAACGTTTTATCAATGAAATATTGCGAGATTATATCAACCAAATTTGTGTCGTTTATTTGGATGATATTTTAATATTTTCTACCACTTTGGCAGAACATCTGGTGTCATTAGAAAAAATCTTTAAAAAGCTAGCAGAGTACAATTTAAAAATTCAAGCCGATAAATGTAGTTTTGTAAAAAGGGAAACTCAATTTCTTGGACATGTTCTAACCAAAGAGGGTATTCTACCAAACCCTGATAAAATAGAGGATATAAAGAAAGTCAAATTGCCTAAAACCGAAAAACAGTTGAAGAGCTTTTTAGGAATGACAGGATTTTACAGAAAGTTTATGAAAGACTATGCCAAGGTAGCTCAACCTTTAATAAAGTACTTAAAGAAAAATGCCAAAATAAATACAAATGACCCCCAGTACGTTGAAGCATTTGAAAAGTTGAAGCTTTTAATTACTTCACATCCGATTCTGAAATTCCCTGATTATGAGAAAGAGTTTACGGTAACTACTGATGCAAGTGAGTATGCAATCGGAGCAGTTCTCGCTCAAGACGGTCATCCGGTCTGCTATGTCTCTAGATCGCTAAATAATCATGAGAAAAATTATAGTGTAACAGATAAAGAATTTCTGGCTATAGTTTATTCTGTAACTTATTTCAGACCTTATTTGTACGGTAGGAAATTCAGAGTCATAACTGATCATGCCCCAATAAAATATTTAAATACGAAATATAAAGGCAAAGAATTTTCCCAAAGAAACCAAAGATGGATATTGAAATTGCAAGAGTATAATTTTGATATCGAATATCTACAAGGCAAAGAAAACAAAGTGGCTGATTTTCTTAGTAGAATTGAGAATAGTCCACAAATAAATGAGCAGAACAGTAGTGAATCTAATATGGACCTGTCTGGTACTGCACACTCAGTAAGTGAACAATTATTAGATCATATAGGCATTAAAGAAGAAATCATAAACAAGTATAAAACAGAACTAATACTAACTTATAATCCAAGTAAAGAGTTAGAAGTAGTATTTGGTAGAAGAATAATAGAAATTAACCCTCAGTATGAAGAAGAAAAAATTAACGAAATATTGAAGAAGTATCTTAAACCTGGACATATAGGAATATATTCTGAAGTTCAGGATAGCGATTATAATAAAGTACAGCAATGTATAATAAAGTTGTTCTCGGGAAATTCAAATATCAAGGTCATGAAAGCCACAAAGAGAGCTCAAGAAATGAAAGATGAAGAAGAATGTCACAAACAAATTTCATTATACCATACAAAGGAATCTTTACACAGTGGTATCAATGAAACCTATCGAACTCTTAAAGACAAAATCTATTTTCCCAAGTTACAAGAGCATATACAACTCGTAATAAATAATTGTGAAAAGTGTCAAGGTATCAAATACGATAGGAACCCAGTTAAACCAAAGTTAAGTATTACAGAAACACCTACAAACAAAAACGACGTCATTCATCTGGACACATTTCATTATAAAAAACAAGCATTCATAACTATTATTGATAAACTAACAAAATTCGCAGTAGCTTATCCAATTACTGATAGGAATTGGGTAAAGAAGATTGCTATTTTAGAGGGATATTTGGCTACATTTGGTAAACCTAAAACTATTGTAATGGATAACGAGTTTAAATCTGAACAGCTAAAAAGGTTTCTACAGGAACAAGGTATAGGAGTCCATTGGACGAAACCAAACAGTCACACCGGCAACGCTGATGTAGAAAGATTACATTCAACAATAATTGAGAAGGTACAAGCCATTGAGGAAGATATATCAGTTGAACAGAAAATTCAAAAAGCTATAGGTAATTATAATGATAGGTACCATACGACAATTGAAATGACTCCCAGAGAAGCCAGCAATCTAACAGACACAACTCCATTAATAGAAGTGATAAATAAAAAGAAAATAGGATATATAAATAAACTCAATAAAAGTAGAGAAGAGTACAACGAAAATAGGAAGGAAGGCTACATTAAGAACTATAAAAGACTTAGGCATAAAGATCAACCCTATTTTAGAAAATATCCTTTAGAAAATGTGCATCCGTCTAACATTAAAAGAACAAAAAAATTTTCAGGTAATCATAATACTTCTAATGATGACGACGCCAGTGCAAGGGCTATTGCAGGTTCATCCTATTAACGAAGAAAATGGGTATGTAAAAATCAAAATAAGGGAAGTAGAAATAGCGAACGATACTGACACAATTATGCATGTAATAGATCCAACTGAAATGCTCAAGATTTTAATTAAGTTAGAACGAAACACAGAATATCTTAAAGTCGAAGATAGGGAAGCACTTTGTACAGAAATAAATCTTATTAAGAGTAAACTCAAAACAATTCAAAACCCTAGTAGAAAAAAGAGAGGTTTAATAAATATTGCAGGTAATGCACAAAGATGGTTATTTGGCACTATGGATGATGATGATAGGAAAGAAATTACAGAACACCTTAAAGTTGTTGAGACAAATAATCATAATGCTATTCAAAATTTAAACAAACAGATTAAGATAAATGAACATTATAACAAAACACTAACAGATTTGAAAATGCTAATCGAAAACGACCGAACAAAAATTTTAGATTCTTTCAATACAACTGACCACAATATGCAGGAGTTAAGTTACAAAGTTTTATTTTTAGATCAAGAGACCAAACTTCGATTTTTCGAAAATAAAGTAAATCAAATATTAGATAACATAATGGCGACAAAAAATAACATAATACATCCTAGTATGTTAACGTTAGAGGAGTTAGATGCATATAAGGTTGATTTTCATAAGTTAAAACTTTTAAAGGCAGGTGTTATGAGATATAATGATCAGCTTTTGGTCTTTGCAATTAAAATTCCTACAAGCTATGTACTTCAAGAGCTTCAGTTAATTAAACCAATTCCAAATTCAGAATATTTAGAAATCGATGAATTTGATGAACCGATTGTGGAAATAAATAATAAAATATATCATTATGAAGAACAAAAATTATTAAAGGATTTAAAAGTTAGCAAGAATTGTATTGTGCAAAATAACTGTAAATTGAGATATAGTAATATAACTAGTATAGAGGAAATAGATGATGAAAGTGTTTTAGTTAAGAATATGTGTAATGAGACTTTATGGCACAATTGTGATACGAGAAAAATAACACTCACAGGAAATTTTTTAATAAATTTTAACAATTGTTCCTTAGGCATTAAAGACAGAAAATTCTACAATAAGAAAATAACATTTTTAGATAAATACTATTATCCATCGAAAGAAATAAAGAAAATGTTTGTAAAGCCCATAAATTTTGAAAAAATTATGCTAGGAAATATACAAAACCTGGAAGAAATACAGGAATTAAAATATCATAAGAATATTATGTATGGAACAAGTGTAAGTTTGACCGTCGTGATGATTATAGGTTTATTGAGCCTGGCTTTGTTTATAACACTGAAGCTTAAGAGAAATAATATAACTATTAAAAATGTGAAGTCGGAGACTTCTGACTTGAAGCGGGGAGGAGTTACATATATTCATTCCCACGATTTACCGGAAACATACCAAATTCCAAAGAAACCTAAGCCAATGGCTTGGTAAAATATAAATTCGTTAAAACATAAAGTTCCCACATTTTACGTTGCACCGACAGCATTAGTATCAAATTAATTTCACACAGTTTGCATAAAACGCTGATGACTGCAGAAAGCAGCGGTAAATTCAGAATACGAAATTTTAACAGAAAGAGAGTCAGTCTGCGGTAGCTTAAACTCGAAGTCTGTAAAAACAACTTATAATCAGAACGGCGATCAAATTAAGAACGGCAGTGTTATTAATTATCTTGAATAAAGTTTGATAAAAGAAAGTGAGTTGTTGTTATTTAAAGGTTCATATATTTTTTCTCCAGGAGAATAACGAAATAGTTAACTCGCGCGTATACATACAATGTATTTTCGCGGCGGGCTCTTCTTATCGCGAAAGCTTTTTTGTGATATGTATGTACGTTTTATTTTAATTTATGGAATGTATATACGTTTTATTTTAATTTATGGAATGTGAAGAAAATTGCTGACGCAATTTTCTTCACTGATTAAATAGATAAGCTAACCATGTTTTAGGCATGGTTAGCTTATATGAAAATTTTATGCATGAAATATTTTAATATTTTTAAAATTTTGTTAATTTATAATTAGATATTTATTTTAGGCTTTTTAGGTACACAACAATCCTTCCCCCTGAGAAAAAGAGAATTATTCTTTGAAGAGGAATAATTCTCAGGGGAAGTTGTTGTGGGTGCTATTTTGGTGGCTCGGGGTCGGTTCGGCTAGGCTTTACACTTTGTTTTTGTTTTGTTTTTATTCTGAAAGGTTCTTGCCTTTATCTTTGTTATAGCATGTTCTTGTTAATGCTAATTTTTAAAACCGACTATTTAATAATTAAATTTAATGCCTTTTTTATGTACCTGATTTTAAATTATTTTTCTTTTCCGATTACCCGTTACTGTTCGAGTAGGTACGGTGTGCTACTTTATTTTTCCTATTTTATATTTATGTAGCATTAATTCTAACAAAATTTTTCTTTAGTATTACTAATCTAATTATTTTTAATTCTATATACATTTTGTATATAGTGTACCAGGGCTACTCATTTTGTTTAAATTTGACATTGATTTGGTGATCCATGTTGACAGTGTCCTTGTTCCGTTTATTAAACAATTTGGACTGATTTTGTTTTGGAGAGGCTTCTGGCTCGCCTTAAACTGGGTTGGGGAGCAGGAGTTCGCTCTTCTAAAGGAATTCCCTCTGATAAAACTTCGGGGTTACCTTGTGGTTGATTTCTCTGTTGTCTCATCTTGATGACAACAGGGTTAAGATATTTTACAGCCACAGCGATCATTATGGCCAGAACTAGTAGGCTCGTAAATGATAGAGAAGTTGTGGACAGGATATGGGATTGTCTGCTTGATACCTTGTTACTATACTGGTCTAACTTGTGCTGGATATCTTCCAGCGAATGTGTGCCAGTATAGATTGATTTATTGATATCGTCCCCTGTTATGATTTCGGTTTGTACACTTTGGTTTTGAGACTTGGGTAAAATTTCGGCTAGATTCAGGTTGAGTAATGAATGATTCAGCTCAGGAAATTGTTTAGGCTGAGTAATTTTGAGAGGGTGTTTATTTTCACCTTCGTACCTTAGCACCTTTTCCCCTATTTGCACCTGACATGGTTGCGTTATCTCTAGTATCCCCTGCCCCTCTAATTTTGAGATGGCAAAGTGATCTCGACATGTTATATGTAGTACCGTGGAGGTAATAAACGAAAATAGCCACGCATTGGGCTTGTTTAACTTTATCAACATATCTTTTTGGGGAACTTGTACTCTAGACCTACACTTGGGCACTTCATTTAAAGGATTGTACAACACTTTCACTATACATTCATCTGAGGTTGTTGCCTTAATTATGGGGGTATTTAGTCGACCTATATATGTATTTTCCTCCAGGCTATGAGTGACTTTCTTGAAGCTTTTCATATCCTCGCCTTTTAATAAGAGGAATTCCTGTGTGCGAGCGCTATTTGCCACACAAGAGTATCCAGGGTCAGGGATTATGGAATAGTTTGCTGGTTGTGGTACTGGGAAGCATCGGACTTGCCGCAGCCTCATTTTGGGGGAATCAAAAATTGGGAGAGTTATTCTCACCACCAATTTGTTCTGCATAAGGCGTGACTGGGCTCCTGCTGATTGGTACAGAATCGATAGACAATTTTGGTCATTTAGACATTTCGAAGTTGATTTTCGATATACATCCAGCAGATTTTTGGGAGACACGAGGAGTGGGTGAATATGGTTGCCTTTAGTGGCTATTATAATGTCAAGGAGGGCTTGTTGACGGTATTCGACTTCGATTATTTGGAGCAATAAGCTTGATATAATCTCTTGTCTTAGTTGCCTCCTGTTTAGGTCCTCGGTCACAGTATGCAGATCGTTAATCTGGTGTGCTATGTTTTGCTGACGATCCATTAACATAGCCAATGGTTTTTGAATCTGTTCCAAGGTAGTTTTAACCACACTTATTTGTTGTTTCTCTAGCTCAGCTAGGGCTTGTATGTTCGATTCAATTTCATCTAAGCGGCTGTATATCTCCTTCTCGTTGTTACTATCCATGGTACCAAATAAATAGTGCATAGCATTGCCTATTCCGTCGAATAGTGATCTGGCCTTACGCCTTCCTGGAACTAATTCCTTAATGGGTCTCGTGCGCTTTTGTACGCTATCTATTATAGCGTGTATGTGTAGTTGCTGCACGTTGCACAGGTCTTCTTTGTCCGTGATATTTATACAGAGTTTATGCACTAGATATTCTGCATGTTCCGTTAGTTTTATCTGCGTGTCTAACTCATCCAAGTCTATCTCCGTGAGAACATTCCAAGTGTTATGATACACCATGAGGCTTCCTAGATCCTCGAAAAATATGCCCGAGCTATTTAGCTTGGTTATAGCAAAGGGTTTGTCGGCGATTTCTCCTGTCGCGTACTGGATGAGGATGGCAATTGCAATAATTTGTAGCGCCATTTCTGTGGACAACTGGGAGGATGAAAATAATCCTTTAAGTATGACTTTACTTATTTCGTGCCGTTACTAGACCAGGCAGTGGAGTGGCTCCACCGCAAGTGTTCCTGAGAGCCGTTAAAATGGGATTAATTTGAAACAAACAGAGTAGAAATTTGAGTCAACCTGGTTCTGTTACAACGTGTTTATTTCATTCGAAGTATGGTTTTAGACGGTTGTTATGTACCGTTACAATACGCTTACCAATTTTTATCGTGGTGTTCACTCCACTTGGTATAGCACTTACCTGATAAGGTCCTACCCAGATTTGGGAAAGCTTATGTTTCCTGCTTTCGTTTTTAATGAGGACCATATCTCCTATGTGAAAAGTTAGGGGCCGGACTGTCTTATCATAGTACCCCTTTGAGCGTTGTTTACTGGCTAATAAATTCTTTCTTGCCGTTGCGTATGATTTTTGGAGCTTATACTTTAGTATATGATAAAAGCTCTCGTGATTGTAAACTGGTTCGGGTTCCCGTTTTAAATTTGATGGGACATCCGCTGTGAAGCCGTAAAGGCAGTCCATTGGGGTAAGTTTAGTTCCTTCGTGTACACTATTATTATACACGAATGCAGCGGTTCGTAGGAATTGGTCCCATGTTTTGGGATTTTCGTCTACGATTGTTCGCAGGTATTCAATCAGCGGTCTGTGGGCACGCTCTAGAGCTCCGTTAGACTGTGGGTGGTATGCCGAAGTCTGTAACTTCTTTACCTTTAGAAGCTTACATACTCTTTTGAATACTTCACTCAGGAAATTTGTTCCCTGATCGGTGAGTATTCTTTTGGGTATGCGATAGCGCGTAACGATTTCATCAAAGAAAACTTGCGCTACTGTGACGGCTTTGTTGAGTTTATTAATGTACTTCTAGTACTCTCATCTGAGCACCTTTTGATCTGGAACACGACACGGTAATTACACTACGTGCCGTCAAGATGATTGGGCGTTTTCCTTGATTGTCCCGAGATGGGTAGAGCAGCGATGCGTATGGAGCAGCTTACTAGCTTTACTCCCAGTACGGTTCAATGGAGCAGCTTATTAGCTTTACTCCTAGTATATGGGAACGGAGCAGCTTACTAGCTTTACTCCTAGGTACCGATGAATGGAGCAGCTTACTAGCTTTACTCCTAGGTACAGGTGAATGGAGCAGCTTACTAGCTTTACTCCTGGGTAAGTGAAACAACTCGTGTTCTGACTAACTCACTTACTGCCTTCTTTATTCCAAATCACAGTTTATTTATACATAATTCTTGGCTTAATATTATTGCTTTTTCTTATACATTACGCTAAGAATAAGTACTTGTAATTTTAATTTCATCACGGCATTCGTATATACATAATTATTAACTTCCGTAAAGCGGTTCTTTATGTCGTTTACACATTAATTTCCGCAAAGTGTTTCTTTGTGGTATTCATAAATTAATTTCCGCAAAGCTTTTGCCGGTTTGTTGTTATTACATCACGGCATTCATTGCTTTCACATGTACATACATAAATACTTCCGCAGACCGTTCGCCGCTTTGCTGCTATTGTGACATCATCGTGAACCATTGTTTCGTTCACCTGAGTACTACCGCTGCTGGCGCAAGGTTATCAAATTGCATCGTGTGAATTCTTGCGCGCAGGGGATTGTGTCACTGCCTTCACTTGTTTCTTTATATGATTAAGAAATTGGTGTAGGTCAGTAGCGAGTGACTTGACTGAACTTGTAAATATGTTTGTAGATATATGTATGTTTATACTTGCAGCTGGGAATTGTAATTCCGCATGCAAAGATAATGCTGTAGGTATGTACATATCTACATGTTTGCATTTCTTTATTGATGCATGAATTTTAGAATTCTGCGTGAAGCGAAATCGGTTCAGAGATGCATGCATGTATGTATATACATGTTTAATCGATGCTCTGTATGTAACAAATCTCCCCCTTTTTAAAAAAATGTGTTATTCTTGGGAGAGGAATAACGCATTAAAAAAAAATTAACTTGGTAGCTTGGGAAAAAGAAAAATATTTACTTGAAACTTTTGTATGTATATACGTAATGCTGAGATGAGTACATGTGGTGTTTAGCTGTATTAAAAAGAACCAAGCTTATCTAAGCGAGGATTAATTTGTATTAGCTTAACTGTATTTTGTACTTATTTATTTATTTATATATATATATATTTTTTTTTGTTATAACTATTTTATGTCTACTATTTATGAGTACAATAATTTATATACATTTTTGGTACAATAATATTTTTTTATTATAAGTAAAAATTCGTAATATATGTGTGAATACATATTTTATGGTACTATTACTCTTATGTTCTATATGTGTAATTACATATTTATTTTTATTAGCACTATATGTGAGAATACATAGTTTTTGTTATTGGTACCATATGTGTGGGTACATATTTTTTGGTACTATTATTGTTATGTTTTATATGTGTAATTACATATTTATTTTTATTAGCACTATATGTGTGAATACGTTTTTTTTTTGCTATTAGTACTATATGTGTGGGTACATATTTTTTGGTACTATTATTATTATGTTTTATATGTGTAATTACATATTTATTTTTATTAGCACTATATGTGTGAATAGGTTTTTTTTTTGCTATTAGTACTATATGTGTGGGTACATATTTTTTGGTACTATTATTGTTATGTTTTATATGTGTAATTACATATTTATTTTTATTAGCACTATATGTGCGAATACATATTTTTTGCTATTAGTACTATATGTGTGGGTACATATTTTTTGGTACTATTATTGTTATGTTTTATATGTGTAATTACATATTTATTTTTATTAGCACTATATGTGTGAATACATATTTTTTGCTATTAGTACTATATGTGTGGGCACATATTTTTTTGGTACTATTATTGTTATGTTTTATATGTGTAATTACATATTTATTTTTATTAGCACTATATGTGCGAATACATATTTTTTGCTATTAGTACTATATGTGTGGGTACATATTTTTTGGTACTATTATTGTTATGTTTTATATGTGTAATTACATATTTATTTTTATTAGCACTATATGTGCGAATACATATTTTTGCTGTTAGTACTATATGTGTGGGTACATATTTTTTGGTACTATTATTGTTATGTTTTATATGTGTAATTACATATTTATTTTTATTAGCACTATATGTGTGAATACATATTTTTGCTGTTAGTACTATATGTGTGGGTACATATTTTTTGGTACTATTATTGTTATGTTTTATATGTGTAATTACATATTTATTTTTATTAGCACTATATGTGCGAATACATATTTTTTGCTATTTATAAAATTTAACTTAACCCTATTTATACATTTATAAATTATTTATATTGATTTATTAATGATATATGTACATGTAAAAAGTGTGTAGTAATTGAATTCACCATTGAGATGTTTGTTTTGGCTATGCAGAATGGAATTACACTACCTGTAAATGGCGGGTGCGTGGAATTGATTCAGATTCGACACGGCTTAGTGTTTGTGGAAGAGGTGGTGGTGGAGGAATAGGTAAATGTTGTCTATTACCTGCTTGTTGCTGATGGGTGGCACGTTGTTTAATGGCATCCTTTAATTCTGAATGAGGGGTTAGTGAGACAGCTTGTTCTTTGTTTCTCGCTGTCGTTACTTCTACAGAGGTTAGAGTTTTAAATTTTGATTTGTTTGTGTTAGTGATCTCCGACTGGAAATTTTGCGAGATCTGCTTGACTTTACTTGTGGGAAAAATCTCTTGTTGTGGAGATGGTTTATCTTGAAACTTGGTATCTATTCTGGACTCGTGGTTTAAGGTATCCGTAGCTTCTTTAGAAAATTTAGGGTATGTCTCAGTGTCTAACTGTACCTTTTGGTTACTGACAGTTAATACTGTGGGTGTTTTTACTGAATAGGTATGTTGGATTGCCTTTTGCTGCTTCTTAAGTTTGTCCATTGTTTTACTGCCCCCATTTTTTTTTTAATTTTTGACAGTCATTATTCGTGAAATGGCTTCAATCTGTTGTTATGTACTGTTACTCTTCGTTTACCGATTTGAATAACAGTATTAACAGTGTTAAAGACTTGTACCACTAGATATGGTCCTAGCCATATCTGGGAAAGTTTGTGTTTTTTAGCGGGGTTTTTCAGTAAAACTTTATCTCCTGTTTTGAAGGTTACTGGACGTGAACGCTTATCGTAGTAAACTTTTGACTTTTCCTTAGCTTTCAACAAATTTTTCCGAGCGGTAGCGTACGCTTTTTGTATTTTGTACCTCAGAAGGTGGTAGTTACTTTCGTGGTTGTAAATGGGTTCCGGTTCTCTTTTCAGATTAGAGGGAACATCCGCTGTGAATCCAAACAGACAGTCCATTGGTGTGAGCTTGGTGCCATCATGTGGACTATTATTGTATACAAAAGCCGCGGTTCTCAGGAATCGATCCCAAGCCTTTGGATTTTCAGATACAATAGCTCTCAAATACTCCACTAGAGGTCTGTGGGTTCGCTCCAGTGCGCCGTTGGATTGCGGATGGTAAGCGGAAGTCTGCATTTTTTTTATTTTCAGAAGTTTACATACTCGTTTGAAAAGATCGCTTAAGAAGTTAGAGCCCTGGTCAGTTACTACCTTTTTAGGGATGCGATAACGAGTGATTATCTCATCGAAAAATATTTCTGCTACCGTTTCTGCTTCGCCATTTGGTATGGCATAACAATCTACGAATTTCGTTAGATTGTCTTGGAAAGTCAGAATATATTTGTTTCCTGAGTGCGTTTCCTCAAGAGGACCTACTATGTCTAAATAAACTTTGTCGAAGGGCATATGGGCAGTATCTGTTATGACCATTGGCATACGATACTCCGGGCTAGCCTTCAGTTTTTGGCATTTAGAGCATTTCCGAATATATTTCCTGATAGAACTAAGCATGTTTTTCCACTTATACTTCTTCTTTATTCTTCTATAAGTTTTGATTACTCCTTGGTGACCACCAAATGCGGAGTCATGATAGTCCTTCAGAATTGTTTCGATTTCCTCAGGGTCTGAGATATTTTCTGGTAAAGTATGTTGAGAATTTATTAGATTTTGGTTCCAGGGTGATTCGCCGTGTACAGATGCACTGCTTTCGGATTTGCTGCTATCAGTTGAGTCAATTTCGACTAATTCATTTTGGAGGTTCCGTGGATATTTTTGAACTTTATTGGGAGTTTCTGTGTTTTGATTTTCCTCTTCAATATTATTTTGTGCCTCCCTTATTTGAGCTCTCGTAACAGCATGACAATGTTTTTGTTTAGGCTTTGAGGGTGTTGGAGAACTAGAATCCTTTTCGTCCATGTCGGAATCGGCTCGGTGATGTACCTGAGCTTCCACAATGAACGAATTGGGGTTTTCTTGGTTTAGCTGGGCAGGTATTCGACTAAGCGCGTCTGCATTAGTGTTATATTTTCCAGGCTTATATTCAATTTTATAGTCGAACTCGGAGAGTTTATGGTGAAACCTGACTAATCTCGATGTCGGGTCTTTCACATTGAATACGCCTTTCAGGGGCTTGTGGTCGGTGTAGACCGTGAACGTTCTGCCCTGTAAATAACACCTGAAGTTCCTGGCGGCCCACACAATAGCGAGCAACTCTTTTTCTATTGTGGAGTATCTTTGTTCCGCCTTATTCAAACTTCTACTTGCGTACGCTATTGGCCTGTCTTTACCTATTGCCCCTTGTGATAGAACAGCTCCCAACGCCTCATTGCTAGCATCTGTTGTCAGATTAAAAGGTTGGGTAAAATCTGGATATTTGAGTAGAGGTGGATTTATAAGAGAATTTTTAATCTCATTGAAAGAGTCTTGGCACTTTTGCGTCCAATTAAATTTGACGTCTTTCCGTAATAGATTTGTTATTGGCCTGACTATCTTGGAGAAATTAGGGATGAACTTGCGATAGTAGTTTGCCAATCCCAGAAACGATTGAGTTTGTCTGATAGTTCGTGGTGGAGGAAAATTTTGGACACAGCTTGTCTTACTGGGATCTGGAAGTGCCCCTTCGTTTGAGCATTTGTGTCCGAGGTATATTACTTCTCTGCGAAGGAACTGACACTTTTCGGGTTGTAATTTAAGGTTATGGGCTCGAAGTCTGTCGAATACTTTAGCTAGTTTCTCGTTATGATCTTGTAAATTTTTTCCATATATTACAATATCATCGAGATAGACAAAGCCTTCTAATCCTTGGAGACCCGTTAGAATGTAATTCATCAGGCGTTGAAAAGTCGCAGGTGCGCCTTTCAACCCAAATGGCATTCTCTTAAATTCATAATGCCCGTAAGCGGTACTAAATGCAGTTTTTGGTCTATCCCTTGGGTCTACCAATACTTGGTGATATCCGCTTGCAAGGTCAAGTGTAGTAAAATACCGCGAATGCCCAAGCTGATCCAGTATATCCTCTATCCTGGGTAATGGAAAGGCATCCCCTATAGATTTCTCGTTAATTTTACGGAAATCTACTACTACTCGCCAACGTTTATTGCCGTCGGGCCCAGCTTTCTTGGGGACTACCAGCAATGGAGAATTCCACGGGCTTTTACTTAATTGGATTATGTCGTTGTCCAACATTTCCTTAATTTGCTCATTTATGACTGCCCGGTGTGTTTCTGGAAGTCTATACATCTTTTGATTTATGGGTGGCTGATTGTGTAGTATGGGGATGGTATGCTTTATGGTATTAGTGCATGTGAGCTTATCTCCCTTTAAATAAAAAAGATCGTTATACTTATAGCATAACTCAAGAATTGTTTTTTCTTCTTCGCGATTTAAATTTTCATCCAACAGTAATTCTTTACGTAAAGCCACAAGTCTGTCTGGGTTATAGCTTTTAATATGGTTTACGTTTCTTGAATATGGATTGGAATTAAATTTCAATTTGTCGTTTTTGACGTTGAGTGTGCTTTTGTTTTGTGCACGAAGAAAATATGGGTTGGAATTAATTTTTAATTTGTCTTTTTTGACATTGTGTGTGCTTTTGTTTTGTGCACGTAGAAAATATGGGTTGGAATTAAATTTTAATTTGTCGTTTTTGACGTTGTGTGTGCTTTTGTTTTGCGCACTTAGGAAATATGGGTTGGAATTAAATTTTAATTTGTCGTTTTTGACGTTGTGTGTGCTTTTGTTTTGTGCACTTAGGAAAGGTGGATCACCCTTTTTATGAGTACTTTGGGTATTTACGTCGTCCAAAGGTACATGGAGATACTGTATATTATAGCAATTACTTGGAACTAGAGTAAGCGTTAAGTTCCTTAGGAATACTGGTTCCGTGCTTACATTTAGAACGGATAACGGTATGAAGCTTTTATGAGGACTAACTAGGCAATTTGCGACAAATACTCCTTCTTGGATCTCCTGAGACAAGCAGATCATTTCTTGGTCTATTTGTAACGGTATGCTCAGTACCATTTGAGATCGAGGGGGTATTCTATTGGATCGCTGAAGAACTACTTCATATTGCCTACTTTCATCTTCTTTTGAGATGTTCAGAGTTTCTTCCATTGGAGGTAAAGCATTTTTGTTATTTGGTGCCCGTGATTTAAATTGCTCCTCCAATTGATCACCTGGTATTTCCTCTCCATCTTCTAGGGATGTTTCGAGAGGTACTGTGAATTCAATAGGGTTGGTTTCCGTGCGAGGGAACCGGAGTAATTTATTAGGCCCTTCGATATTACAATTTTTTGCAAGAAAGTCATTGCCTAACAGCCCATCGTGGGAAATTTGGGCAATGTCTTCTACTACCTGGAGTTTGCATGGGACACTGCGGCTTAATAAAAAGTTGCCTTGGCAGTTTCCCAATGTTTCTCCTTCTCCAAATGGAGTTTTCAAAGTTACCTTTTGGCTTCGTTCTATATGTTTTGGGTTATCTAGTGCTTCCTTTTTTATGATGCTTACTTCAGCTCCGGTGTCTACTATCAGCCGAACGGCTGTGTTTTTGCCTATGTCCAGTGGTAGGTCTACCACTGGTACATTTTCTCTATTTAATTGTTGTTTTGTTTGAGAGGACCCTGAAGTAATTTGAGCAGTTTTATTTAATGTCGAGCCGGGGATTTTTCGGTCGACAGTATGCCGTTTCCCGAATGTGTGGCCTCCCATCGTTGTTTCTGCTGACAAGTGGACACCGTATGACTTCTTCTCCCACAGAAATCGCACATATTATGTATGGGGTTAAATCTTTGTTCCCTATCTGTAGATCCCCACCGAGCATTGTTTTTTGAGCTTACATGTTCGGGTGGCGCTTTAATATTCTGTTTACAATATTGGGCATCATGGCCCTTCATTCTGCAGTTAGTACAATAAGGAGTATTCTTACGCTTTAGGCACTCGTCATACGTGTGCCCTTTATAATTGCAGTAGCTGCAGGTGATCTTGTTTAACAGCACTTTCTGTTTATCGTACTTTTTTTCTGCCTGCTCGTAAAAAGATTTCCTGTTTGGAGGTGGACTTCCTAATGATTTCCTTGTTATGTTTGTTTGAGGAGAGCGCCAATAATTTTCTGAGTTTCTGTCGGTACTAAATGATACTGAAGTTTCTCTTGGGGGTTCCGCTATTGGAGGTATACCAATTTCAGTTTTTATGTTATGTCTTCCGAATTCCTTTGTGTAAGGGTAGGAAGACAAATTTACACTCTCAGGTATGGGATAACCATAGGTATTAGAGAAATTTGGGATATTATGTCTTAGAAAAGGGTCCACTTGGAAAGAGTTTGTTGGGTTAGGGATAAAATTTGTTGGTTGTGGAATGAAAAAGAGTCCTTGCTGCAATCTTTCCATATCTAGTGCCTTTTGAATGAGTGTTTCCAAAGAATTTTCATTCAATGTGAGTAAATAGGCGCTTAGATGGGGATTAGTTGCACCACTCTTTATGGAAGCCATAGCAAAATCTTCTATTTGCTGCTTTACTACTTTAAAATTTTCAGATCCGTATTTACTTTGTGCTGCCTCGTTGCATTGAATTACAAGACTTTTTAATCTATTTGTAAATGAACTAAATGGTTCTGGCGGATATTGCCGGCAAGTAATTAACTTGTTTATTAGTTCATGGTATGTTTCACGAGGTAAATACGTTCGGTAAAGCAGTTGTTCGACTTCTTCAAATTTTGTGAGAGAGCTGGACGCTATTAATTGATACGCGTTTCCTCTCAATCTGGTGGGGAAAATCTGCATGAAGGCTTTCCTTTCCTCTTCCCCTAGACACTGTTGCACTTGCTTACAACAGCCTATAAAAGTCTGTAATTCTGTAAGAATTTGCGCGCTAATTTCCCCAGAGAACAAAGGCACCATTTGTGCCGTCAGTTTTACTACTTTTTCATAGTTTACCGACATTTTATCCGTTTTATTGTGTTGCACTGCGTTGGAAGTAATTTGAGAGTTTATACTCGAAGTTGGTGTGTCTAACGCCTGCTGCGATACTAGGGCGCCTAAACTATGATTTCTTGCTAGGAAATTAATTAGACTGTGCCCTCTGAAGCGTTTACCTGAGCGATGCTCGCGATACCAATTTATGGATGGTCTGCTTTGGGGTGAATTTCGCTCTACTATTGGGCTGTCTGGAGGACTTGTGTTGTCAAAAGACAATGAGTTTATTGCTGCCTCAAAATCTGAGCCAGGAGAGCTTTGATCAGGTCTTGGCATGAAAGACAAAACTTTGAGTTTTGCGTAATTATTGAGAGCGAAGAATAAAGAGATTAGGTAGTTTATCTAATTCCGCATAATAACCGAAGAAATTAGACTGATTAATTAAAATGTTTCTACTGTTTTTTGTCGCTTACGTACATGCACATATATCGCTGTGACTACTGTATTTATTTCTTTATTTATTTATTAATTTTTATTAGTCTAAAGTAATTTTGTTACTAATTTGACGCGTCTTCTTAAAATTTTTTTTTTTTTTTTTTTTGTTTTTGTTTTTTAACTTACTTTTACTTCACTTTAGTTGAAGAGAAGAGAAAAGCTGTTATCGTTTTTTTCCACTATGCAGATATGATGCTTTTATTGTTGTTACTGATGTCAATGGATGTTGTTTGAAATGCCCAACGTCTCGGTTTTGTGTGCCAGATTCAAAAATAATGCGCTCTTATGCACTCGTTTATGTAAATTCGAGGATCAAGGTTTTTCAAGTTCGAATTTATATAACTTCCTCGATCCTACCGGCTGCGCCAAAATTTGTTGCTCTGTGCTAGAAGTAATTGGGAGCGTAGGTTCGAATCCTACCGGCTGCGCCAAAATTGTTGAGTTTATTAATGTACTTCTAGTACTCTCATCTGAGCACCTTTTGATCTGGAACACGACACGGTAATTACACTACGTGCCGTCAAGATGATTGGGCGTTTTCCTTGATTGTCCCGAGATGGGTAGAGCAGCGATGCGTATGGAGCAGCTTACTAGCTTTACTCCCAGTACGGTTCAATGGAGCAGCTTATTAGCTTTACTCCTAGTATATGGGAACGGAGCAGCTTACTAGCTTTACTCCTAGGTACCGATGAATGGAGCAGCTTACTAGCTTTACTCCTAGGTACAGGTGAATGGAGCAGCTTACTAGCTTTACTCCTGGGTAAGTGAAACAACTCGTGTTCTGACTAACTCACTTACTGCCTTCTTTATTCCAAATCACAGTTTATTTATACATAATTCTTGGCTTAATATTATTGCTTTTTCTTATACATTACGCTAAGAATAAGTACTTGTAATTTTAATTTCATCACGGCATTCGTATATACATAATTATTAACTTCCGTAAAGCGGTTCTTTATGTCGTTTACACATTAATTTCCGCAAAGTGTTTCTTTGTGGTATTCATAAATTAATTTCCGCAAAGCTTTTGCCGGTTTGTTGTTATTACATCACGGCATTCATTGCTTTCACATGTACATACATAAATACTTCCGCAGACCGTTCGCCGCTTTGCTGCTATTGTGACATCATCGTGAACCATTGTTTCGTTCACCTGAGTACTACCGCTGCTGGCGCAAGGTTATCAAATTGCATCGTGTGAATTCTTGCGCGCAGGGGATTGTGTCACTGCCTTCACTTGTTTCTTTATATGATTAAGAAATTGGTGTAGGTCAGTAGCGAGTGACTTGACTGAACTTGTAAATATGTTTGTAGATATATGTATGTTTATACTTGCAGCTGGGAATTGTAATTCCGCATGCAAAGATAATGCTGTAGGTATGTACATATCTACATGTTTGCATTTCTTTATTGATGCATGAATTTTAGAATTCTGCGTGAAGCGAAATCGGTTCAGAGATGCATGCATGTATGTATATACATGTTTAATCGATGCTCTGTATGTAACAGCTTCTGTATTAGGTATTGCATACCAGTCGACAAATTTTGTTAAATTATCTTGGAAGGTCAAGATATATTTGTTACCTGACGTGGTCTCTTCTAATGGACCAACAATATCGAGGTAAACTTTGTCGAACGGTTGTTCTGCGATGTCCGTGATAACCATTGGCATTTTATATTGTGGAGAAGCTTTCATCGTCTGGCACTTTGGGCATTTTTTTATGTATTTCTTGATGTCGCTAAGCATGTGTCTGCACCTATACTTGCGTCTTATGCGTTTGTAAGTTTTTATGACACCTTGATGGCCACCAAATGGAGAATCGTGATAATCTTTTAAGATTGTTCGGATTTCCGTAGGGCTCGTGATAACTTCGGGTGTCTTGCCAGTACTTACTTTTTGCTCAAGCGATGCTGGGTTTAGTTTTTCCGCCTCCGTGTGTTGAATTTCGATTTGGTCCGCTTTCTTGTGCTCTTCTGTCTCCACACTGGAGCTATTTAATGTCTCTTAAGCCTTTTGCTTCTGAGCTCGAGTCACGACGAAACAATGAGCGGATATCTTTTTCTTTTTATTATTTATGGAATCGTCTTCCTCCACATCTGAGTCCATCGTGTGGTGGACTAGGGCTTCTACCGTTAAGGTATTGCCTAAAATGTCTTCCTTTAATGCTTGAGGGATGCGACTTAGTGCATCTGCATTAGTGTTGTACTTCCCTGGTTTATATTCGATGTTGTAATCGAATTCAGATAATTTGTGATGAAATCTCACCAAACGGGAAGTAGGGTCTTTCACATTGAAGACACCTTTGAGAGGTTTATGGTCAGTATAGACCGTGAATTTCCGGCCTTGAAGATAGCACCTGAAATTCTTGGTAGCCCAGACAATAGCCAATAACTCTTTCTCTATAGTAGAGTCATTTCTTTCGGCTTTGTTTAATGTGCGGCTTGCATACGCAATGGGCTGGTCCTTTCCGACTTCTCCTTGAGAAAGAACAGCTCCTAGTGCCTCGTTACTTGCGTCTGTAGTGAGATTAAAAGATTTCGAAAAATCGGGGTAAATTAAAAGTGGTGGAGAAATTAAAGCTTTTTTTATGCTTTGAAATGCTTCTTGGCATTTCTCTGTCCAAGTGAATTTTACATCCTTTCGGAGTAAATTTGTGATTGGACATACAATTTTGGAGAAGTCTGGAATGAATTTCCTGTAGTAATTGGCCTAAAATTGGTCCTAAAAATGACTGAACTTGCCTTACTGTTCTTGGAACAGGAAATGTTTGGACGCAGGCCGTCTTACTTGGGTCTGGTAGGGCTCCTTCGCTAGAACATTTATGTCCTAGGTAAACAACTTCTCTTCGTAGAAACTGGCACTTTTCTGGCTGCAGTTTCAAGTTGTTCTCTCTCAACTTGTCGAAGATTTTTCTCAACTTTTCGTGGTGGTCGTTTAAATTTTTACCATAGATGACGATTCATCTAGGTAGACAAAACATTCGAGGCCTTGTAGGCCTGTTAAGACGAAATTCATTAGGCGTTAAAATGTGGCGGGGACTCCTTTGAGCCCGAATGGCATACGCTTGAACTCGTAGTGCCCATAGCTTGTGCTGAAAGCAGTTTTATGCCGATCTTTCTTGTCGACAAGAACTTGGTGATAGCCGTTGGCCAAATCGAGTGTGGTGAAATACCTTGCGTGACCTAGTTGGTCGAGATTATCCTCGATTCGGGGTAGCGGGAATGCATCTCCAATTGTCTTTTCGTTTAATTTACGAAAATCGACAACGACGCGCCACCTTTTTTCACCGTCAGGTCCCGCTTTCTTGGGGACAACTAGTAGAGGTGAATTCCAAGGGCTTTTACTAGACTGGACTATCCCGCTGTCTAGCATTTCTTTTAACTGCTCGTTAATTACTTTCCGCTGTGTTTCAGGTAAGCGGTACATTTTTTGATTGATTGGTGCTTGATTTTGCACCAATGGAATATTATGCGTTATGGCATTTGTATAGGTGAGTTTGTCACCTTTGAGGAAGAAGATATCGTTATACTCTTCGCAGAGTTCTGATATCGAAATTTTTTCTTCCGCGGTTAAATTAGGGTCTAGGCTGAGTTCTTGCTCTAGCCTAGAAATACGCGGGTATTGTTTTGGGTCGTCCGGAGTCTCATTATCCGGGTATAGATATCGTACATGTTGTAAAATAGCTGGTTTTTCCGCTGAACCTTGGTTTGACTTACTCTTCCTTTGAAGTCTTTGACCTGTAAATAGATGAGGCTTTTGGGATTCCTTTTGAGGCTGTATTTCGTTGTTCTTAGGATGTTGCAGGGTAATGGCTTCCTGCTTTGTTGACGGGCTGAGTTTGGTACACCTGTCTGGTCTTTGCCTTAAGTTGTGTGATATACTCATGCGCGTCAGTGCTATTGCTTTTTGACCATGTAGAATTTTTTGTGTTGTGTGACGGTGGAGTAATATGCACCTTTAATATAGGCTTTAGCGACTCGCTACCGTTCTTATATGGCCGTTGTTTGCTTAATAGTGATTTATGCCTCAGGATTTTGGACGGAAGAGTTATATGCACCTTTTTGGCAGGCTTTAGACACTCAGTTCCGTCTCTTGTGTTGCTTGATATTGCCTCTTTATTTGGTATGGGAATGTGCGTTTGGTTGTGGGCTTTTGTGTGAGTCAATGGGACTAGTGTGTAGTCGTTTATTGGAAATAGCTGTAAGTTTAAGCTATGTATGACTACTTGATGACTGTTAGCGTTGAGAATACTGACCAGCACTAATTCTTCTCCAGATGACAGTAAACTGTTTGCCAAGAAGACTCCATCGCTTATCTCTTGTGATAAACAGAGCATTTCTTCTTGAGTTTGTAACGGGACTGGGGCAACAATTTGAGAGCGCGCAGGTATGCAGATTGGTTCCTTAAAGGTAACCAATTGCCGCCTGATTTCATCGGTCTTTTGTTCGCCCAGACAGCCTTTTTCACATTCTTTGGGCCTTTTGGAGCTTGGCAGCCAGCTTTTCTCGTTTGAGAAGCCTTGAAGACACTACAGGTGGATAGTCCAGCCTGTTTAGACTCTACCTCTTCTGCAAGTGTTCTTTTTCAGAATGTAACTTGTCCGTTTCAAACTCTAATGGCAAAGCAAATTCGTCTGGATTAGTTTCCGTGCGAGGAAACCTTAGTGCCTTATTAGGACCCTCAACGTTACAGTTTTTTGCTAGGAAATCATTTCCTAGAAGTCCATCATCGGAAAGGCCAGGCAAGTTCTTTACGACTTGAAACTCGCAAGGAATTTTGTTTTTGAAAACGAAATTTCCCTGGCAATTTCCCAGCGTCTTTCCGGTACCAAATGGGGTCTGAAATGTACATGCCTCATTGTGGTTAATTTCTTTGAGATCTTTTAATGACCTTTTCTTTATTATACTAACCTCAGCGCCTGTGTCTACTACTAGTTTAGTTTGGCCGTTCAGGCCCATGTCTAAGGGAAGTTTTACTGTAGCGACACTGGAATCGGGCTGCTGAGGAGACCCTATTTAATTAGACGGGAGTTTTATAGTCGAGCCGGGGAGTTTTGGGTCGACTGTACGTCGTTTCCCTAACTCCGGGCCCCCCATTTACGTTTTTGTTGGCAGTTATTTACTGCATGTCCAGAAGGACCACAAAATTCACACTTTTTTCTTACGTTATATACTCTGGAATTGTTATTGGGATTCTGCGGCTCTCTAGGGCATTGATTCGATGGTCCACCATTGTTGCTTGATCTTTGAATATTGTTGTTGTTCCTCCTGCAGTCACGTATATCGTGGTTGTATATTTTGCAGTTCACACAGTACGGAGTATTTTTACGTTTGAGGCAATCTGCGTATGTATGGCCGCTTAAATTACAAAAACTACAAGTAATTTTATTTAAATAATTATTTTTATTTTGTACATTAAAATTTTTATTAGGAGATCTTGACTCCGGTTTGATGTATGCTGTGCCGGCCTGTGTGAACTGTGACGTTGGTATGTGACTGCTTGGGTTAATGGGCATATTGTTTTGCTGGGGATCCTGTGAGTAGGATATGATGCCAGGATTATATACGCTTTGATTTACTAGGGTACTACTTTGAGTTAATGGTGCGTTATTGGGTACACTGGTACTGGCAGAATTTGGCAATGTATTCTGCATCATATTTGTTTGAAATTGTCCTGGAGGTTGCAGGAATAGAGCACTTTGCTGGAGACGCTCCATGTCAAGTGCTCTTTGTACGAGGTCATCCACCGTGCCATCTGTCATGGTCAGAAGGTATTGGCACATATACGGGTTATTGACTCCTGTCTTCTAGCTGTGTTTTCACAGCGGGGGCTGCTGTAGCGCCATATTTGGACTCTGCTGCTTCATTACAGAGTGCCAGCATTTGTTTTACTCGTGCCGTGAAGGCTGTGAGATTTTCCAAAGGGTACTGGCTGGTAGTGATTAATTTATTTACTAGTTCCTGGTAAGTTTCCCTGGGCAGGTAGGTACGATTTAGCCGTTCTTCTACCTCTTTGAAAGTAGTAGGCATATTTGAGGCAAAAAGCTGGTAAGCTTCGCCTTGAAGTCTGGTGGGGAAGATTTGCAAAAATGCTGATAGTTCCTCCACCGAAATGCACTGGATTACCTGCCTGCGGCATCCTAGGAAGGTTTGGAGCTCCAGGCTCAATTTTGGGTGCTGCTCTCCCGAGAATAGGGGAACGAGCTGGGCAGTTAGCTTGGCGATTTTCGCGTAATCTGCCATGTTTATATTGGGGATTCTGAAGCTAATGTTTGACACTTTTGGGGAGCTAGTTTCTTCTATGCCGGTTTCCAAAAGGGAGTCGCCCAGCCAATTCAATAGGATTTCACTCACGGTGGAATCACTGACACTGTCCTCAATGGCACCTTCTCTTAATTCTACACTATTATTTGTAATTTCTGTTTCGAGAGAGTGCGAGAGTTCCCCAAACTGCTTTAAGCTTTCTTTAAATTTTTCCGTACTTCCTTTGAATTGCGCAATTTGCTCAAGCCGCCGTTCACGGGACTTTTTGAGCTGTTTATCGATAGAATCGCACTGTAGAACAGAAAGTTCGGAGGAGTCTCGCACTTTCCCCTCTAGATATTTTAAATAATTTTCTAAATTCAAATTATTAGACCTTTCTTGCTGGGGACCTGTCAGGATTGTCCCACTCCTTAATGTGACTCCTGGTGCTGTTGAATTTGTTGGGGGTGTTTGATTAGCACCCTCTGTTGCAGATGTTGCTCCCTCGTTGCCTCCTTCGTACCGGGACGGATCTTCCCGTGCATCGCCCGGTGAGGAAGATTGTTGTGGAGTTGGTGGAAATGGTATGTTTTCCAGCGGCGTCTCCTGGTGGGAGCTTCCCTCGCTCATGGACCACCGTCTGTAAAATTTGCAGCTAGGGGGGCTTCTGCCGTCTTAATTCCCTTGGTTCAAATTGAGAGGGGGGCTTATTGCCTTCTTCGAGGTCCCTCTCAATTCAGGATCGCTGGTTTTTGTGATTGAAGTTCTTTTGCTGCGGGGGGGGGGGCGTGGCCTTCTTAAATTCCCCTGGATAAAAGCTGAAAGGGGGGCGCGTTACCTACTTCGAAGTCCCTTTCAGCTCCGGATCGCAGATTGTCGGTTGAGGATTCTTCCTTCAAGTTTCGCGTTGGAATTTTCGGCTATGGACGTCTTATGTTCCTGGGCTGGGATGAAGCCCGCTATTGTCCCACGTTGGCACTTTGTGCTTTGATGAGGGGGTGGCTGCGTGTTTTACAAACAGAGGCAGTTAAAGCTGTCCGACCCCGAGCGTTGGGAGCCGACAGGATCGAAATACCCCTGAAGCCAGACTCAACTTCAGGCGGAGGGTAGGGTGTCTTGCCCAGTATTCGATCTCGTCCTAAACTCCTTTTTGATTCGTAAGATAGAGGGTTTTCGAGCGCTTATACTTTTGTTTGTTTAAAGTAGGCTTCCTCTATCCTGCCGGCTGCGCCAATTGTTATATTTCCTCAGGGATGGATTTTCAATGCACAACACAGTTCAACTTTCAACTCTGTTTATTTAGGCCAGTTTAACAATTGTTCTTTGCACAGTTATTTTTCTATAAACTTCTTATAATCACTTACATTTTTCATTTTTTACTTTCTAACACTTGTATCTGGCACAGTTATTTTTCTATAAACTTCTTATAATCACTTACATTTTTCATTTTTTTTTGTCTAGTTATAATCTTATTCGTTTTCTGTTTTCCTTTTACCGTAAACTGGACCGACCCGCCGAACCTACTTTTACTTAAAAAACAACTCCCGAACCGCCGTTATTCACGTTTAAAATCCAACTCGGCTCTTGATCACATTTGTCGCGATCAAGAGCCTTCGTTCAGGGTAGAAAATGCATAGTTGCATTTTCACCCTGAGAAAATTTTCATTTATTCTGGACTTGATTAAACAAGTCCAGAATATTTTTCGTTGGACGGAGGCTTGAAATTTGATGCTTTTATAAACATCAGCCACCGTCACGATGCCGCGCGCGTATACATACAATGTATTTTCGCGGCGCGCTCTTCTTATCGCGAAAGCTTTTTTGTGATATGTATGTACGTTCGTACATACATATTGCAATTTTCACGACAAATCATACTGAAGGTACGATTTGTCTTTTGCTTTATTTTTTAAAGTAAATATTTCTACTGGCAAATTTTGCTGAAGGCAAAATTTGCCATGGGAATAATAAAGAAGAAATACAGGAATTAAAATATCATAAGAATATTATGTAAGGAACAAGTGTAAGTTTGACCGTCGTGATGATTATAGGTTTATTGAGCCTGGCTTTGTTTATAACACTGAAGCTTAAGAGAAATAATATAACTATTAAAAATGTGAAGTCGGAGACTTCTGACTTGAAGCGGGGAGGAGTTACATATATTCATTCCCACGATTTACCGGAAACATACCAAATTCCAAAGAAACCTAAGCCAATGGCTTGGTAAAATATAAATTCGTTAAAACATAAAGTTCCCACATTTTACGTTGCACCGACAGCATTAGTATCAAATTAATTTCACACAGTTTGCATAAAACGCTGATGACTGCAGAAAGCAGCGGTAAATTCAGAATACGAAATTTTAACAGAAAGAGAGTCAGTCTGCGGTAGCTTAAACTCGAAGTCTGTAAAAACAACTTATAATCAGAACGGCGATCAAATTAAGAACGGCAGTGTTATTAATTATCTTGAATAAAGTTTGATAAAAGAAAGTGAGTTGTTGTTATTTAAAGGTTCATATATTTTTTCTCCAGGAGAATAACGAAATAGTTAACTCGCGCGTATACATACAATGTATTTTCGCGGCGCGCTCTTCTTATCGCGAAAGCTTTTTTGTGATATGTATGTACGTTTTATTTTAATTTATGGAATGTATATACGTTTTATTTTAATTTATGGAATGTGAAGAAAATTGCTGACGCAATTTTCTTCACTGATTAAATAGATAAGCTAACCATGTTTTAGGCATGGTTAGCTTATATGAAAATTTTATGCATGAAATATTTTAATATTTTTTAAATTTTGTTAATTTATAATTAGATATTTATTTTAGCCTTTTGTGCAAGTGATTGAATAATCAGCAGTGCAGGTGTTTCCGGGCATAGATTTTTTTAAGGTGCCCGGTGACGATAATGGAAAGATGGGACTTGACTATGGCTCGTTGAGCTGCTGCCGATGTTTTTTGCTATGGAACCGAGTTGGGAAGATGTTTATTTGGCTATCCTCCCGCTTGATTCTTTATGGTAATCCGGTTAGATTAACGAGGGATAAAGGGGACATCAGCAACGAGCGTTGTAAGGTGGCGGAGCTGATCATTCGCAAATAAGTAATTGTGTTTGTGTACGTGTGGGTGTCGTAATCGGTGAATTCGCTTCGTGCCAAAAAAAAAGAGGGGAAGAACTTTCGGCTCTCAAATTCTAAGCTGCAATCAAGTTTGTGTGAAAGCGCGGCGATTTGATCACAGGGAAATTTTGTGACGGAGCTTTTGTCCTTGGCCTTGCGGGCTAATGGCAAACAAAAAGAAAGAAATCGAGTTGGTTTAGTTCACAGCCTTGATGTGATATTGTGCTTATTTCGGTCCAAGTTCCTCCTTAGTGTCCTGCAATTCCTTCCTCAAGGAAACTTGTGACAATATGCGACAGCAAAACTTACCGCACTTCTTGTCCCTATTTTAATCCTTGATTGTTTCCCACTTTATAAATAAAAAAAACCGAATAACTTTTCTCGAAGAGAATAACAATAAATAAATTTATTTAACAATTAATTTTATTATAATAAATTCCATAAACACTTTGCAATTGATCGCACTCTACTACTGGTTGATCTAGAAGAGAGAGCTAGTCCCGGTATTTGCTTTTTACATCCTAGTTCTGGAAAGAGTAAAACTTTGGCTAGCTTTTCCAGTGGTGGGTTGCGATCGTTTTCTTTGGCTTGCATTTATTTGAAGGATTAGATACATGGACTTCTCTAATGCAGGTTTCCATTTCAGGTAGTACGTCAGGAAAATCCCAGGCCTCAATTTCCACAAGACAGGAAGAATCGATGTTTTCACAGCTTAGGAAAATTTTCAGGTATATCGAAATTTGGTGGTGGTTAATCGTTTATTTGTGTTATAGTTTTATTTTTGTTGCTCATTTATACCTCAACTAATTGAGATAATTAAACGTTTTAGGTAAGGATGTAACAATATCATGGAAGTTTACAACAATGAAGTAGGAATTGATGCACAGTAAGCTTTCAAGGATTCGCCCGGCATTTTTCCATTTCAATCTATCTTTTAGTTCGCTTCATTGCACTCTAAACCACTTGATTCTACCTATTTTATCTGAATTGCGATAACACGGTATGTCTATGTGATAAACGTTTATTGTGGGTATTAAAACAGTAATTATACACTCAAAATGATGTAAAGATGTATCCATTTTTTTTTTTACAAATATTAACTGATTGTAAGTTTAAATTTTGTTTTTATTTCGTTTATACCTTGCTAAAATCAGAAATAATATATGTACTTCATGTTTTACATTATCCTTTATTAAATTTAATAAGATGTAAAAAAATAGTTCGCGCTATTATCTAGAGATACCAGCTAGAAACATTCTAAAATAAACTACTATTCATACAGAAAAATGGTATTCTGATAATCTTAAGCTTGTTTTCTTATCTTCCGAACCGAAATAAAATTTGTATACCTTTCCTAACAAAAGTATTTAAAAAAAATTATCTGAACCAAATGACTACGATTCCACAAACAAAAACTCTCAGCTGAGTAATCATTATATATATCGCTGTGCCGTAATGGCATTCCGTGGGGAATGTAGCTGCCCACAAATTCTGACTACGGCTGCACATACACATACTCAGCTGAGAGTTATTGATCGTAAAATGGTAAGGTTAATTTGTATTCAAAACTATTTCTTAATTTGGAACAAGTCGGGCGTTAACCACTGTAATCGATTTTCTTCAAACTTTGCGAATAAGTTACAATTCGCTCGCAAATCACAAATATCACATTTATTTTTCACGGAAACTTATACTTTCCGAGATATTTCACTTTAAAATCGCAAACATTGCACTGCACACAGCCATACAATTTGATAATAAATATTCTTCTTCTTCTTTTAGGTAGCAAGGAAATGCTCTTATTGGTGGGTATATACATACCTTCCCAACATTCGGGTTACCATCATTGTGTTTTTTTATTCAATACGAGTATTCAATTGATGTGCAGTAAAGCAGCATTTAGTTAGAATGGATAGAAAAGCATTTATTAAAGAAACACACACACACATGCAGGTAGGCGCACGCGCCCACACACATACACACACACACAGGCAGGCTATCAGGGGCACACACACACACGCGCGTAGTTTCTGACATCAACTGTCATTCGTGGCCAGTACAGGTGTCTTCTTAAATGTTCCAGTGTTTTCCCTATACCTCCGTGAGAATCTAGAGGCAGATCATGCGCTCTTGAAATAACGTCGGAGACAAGCCATCGTGGAATCCAAAGCTTCCAAGCATCTTCTTCCTGAATCGGATTGCATATATTCGGAACAGTCCGAATATAAACGAAGCCATCCCTGACGCAAAGATTTGGTATTTTGTCAGAAGCTGTTTTAACCTTATGCCTCAGCCCTTCATATTCCAACGAGTTGAAAAATGGAGAACTAAAGTCAACTTCCGAGCCAGGATCTTCGGGTGTTGACAAACTCTCGCAATGAATTCGTGACAGCGCATCAGGAACGACATTCAGGCTTCCTTTTCGGTGTTCGATGGTGAAGTCGAAACCTAGAAGATTCAAACTCCACCGAGCAAGCCTGCCGCTGAGGTCCTTTTGAGACATCAGCCATTTCAAACTCGCATAATCAGCCACTATCTTAAATGGCATAAGTTCTATGAAGGGCCGGAACTTCTATACACTTAAGATTGCAGTTAGACATTCCTGCTCTGTGACTGTGTAATTTCTTTGCGCTGAGTTCAATTTTTCGAGACGTAGGCTATTGGCTTCTCGTGGCCATCTTCATCTAGTTGAAGCAGCACTCGACCAATACCTTGTTGGCTCGCACTGTATAATGAACGGCTTGGTGAAGTCTGGGCTCACTAGCAACGGAGCAGAAGTAAGTTTTTGTTTTAATGATTCTAGAGACGTCTGGGATTCAGGTGTCCATTGGAACTGACTTGGATTCTTCAGAGTATCTGTGATGGGTGTAGTTAGATCAGCATAGGTCAGGATGAACCGTCTATACCATCCCACTATACCTAGTAGGCGTCGGGCTTGTCGAACAGTTTTAGGTGACGGATAGTCAACTATGGCTGAAATCTTGTCGGGGTCAGTTCTAATACCTCCTTTTCCGACAATGAAACCAAAGTAATTGGTCTCTTTAATGCAGAACGTACTCTTCTCAACGTTGATAGTGAGGCCAGGTTTCCTCAAACAATCCGCTACACGGGCTAGCAGTGTGAGATGAGAATCAAACTCTGATGGCAGAATTAGCAAATCGTCCAAATAGACGAGAACAGTCTCACGAAGATCGAATGGAATGACTTTATCCATAAGGTGGCACATCGTTTGTGGAGCGTTGCATAAGCCGAATGGCATCACTGTGTACTGATAAATAGGATGACCAGGTACAGTAAAAGCGGTCTTCTCTCTGGAATCAGTGTCTAGTGGGATCTGCCAGAAAGCGTCTTTCAGGTCCATGCTCGAAATGTAGTTTGGCGGAGGATTCCGACTCAGAAGCGCGCGCGTCTATCTGCGGCAGCGGATAGGCTTCCTCCTTAGTTACGGTGTTGACTTTCCTGACGTCAAAACAAAGTCGAACCTTTCCAGGCTTCCTCACTAGTACGACTGGAGAGCTCCAAGGACTCTGGCTCTCCTCTATCACACCCAGCGATAGCATCCGTCTTAATTCGGAATCCATCAAACTCTGTACTGCTGGTGATATCGGATAAAAACGCTGTTTTATCGGAGCACATTTGTCTCGATCTTGTGAGCGACCAAACATGTTTTTCCCAGGCATAAAGAGGCGAAAGAAGGAAAAAGCTGTTTGGTTAACTTCTAAACGTTATTGATCTATAACGGAAAGAACATGGCGGTCGGTGTCAGGGGTAGCTATTAGTTTTGGTGTCACTTCTGCAACTATACCTAGGACTTCTGGAGCCAACCCAAATAAACGCCAGAAGTCTATTCCTAGATAGAGTGCCTGTGTGAGCCCAGGAACAACGTAAAAACTCACTTTTGGGGTCTTACCACGGAAAGTGATGTCCGAGTTCACATGACCATGCACAGTCGTCATGCCACCAGTAGCTACTTGTACCTGTGTCCGATACCTCTTCCATTCAACCTCTGCTTTTGCAAGCTTCCCTAGAGCTCCCTGGCCTAGAATACTAACAGTGGCACCACTATCAAGTAACCTAGTCTCAGTTTGCCCGAGTAGTCTTACTTCGGCATACGGTCGACTGTCGTCTGGCATCAACACGGAAATATGGCCAGTTTTTCAGGATATATAATTTCAGCTAGCTCCGCCACCGAAGAAAAGATGCGGTCTCTTATTGCAATGTAATTCTACAGACGCGTATGATAAGGCGTCAGTGGATGTAAAACAGGCTCACGCCCACTCATCATAGCAGAGCCGTTTTAAACGCGAGGAGGCCGAATCTCCTGCTCAGTAACATTGCCAGCGAAAAGTGTTGTCGGTGTTATCGGGACGTCAAAGATCAAGGACTCTTCCAAAGAAGTGTCTAGTAGTGTCATGGGCTCCTCAGTGGTGGAAATAGGAGCTTGAACATCTGCGGAGAGGTCTATTAGATTCTTCGTCTCTATCAGTGAAGTATTCGTACAATCAAGAGGATTGCTGGTATCATCAGACTCATTGAATGATATCAGCGGGCAAGTCAATGTTTCGTTGACGAGGACTGCTGATGGAGCGGATCTTCCTCCCTGTTAAAGGCTTGAACTGGGGTGATCTCAGCTGTGGCCGTTTGGACCGTTGAGACTTGTCGAGAAAAGGTGTTGGAATTTCCGACCCGTCTCTCGTTTTTCTGTGCACAGGGTCTGCACTTTGGTTTAAAGACATTATTGCGCCCGCATCCATAGCAGAATACTTGTTGTCTCTCTTGCAGACAATCCTGGTAAAAGCAAACTGGCTGATCACAATTCCAGCACACCTTTGCGTGTCTGGTCGAAATGGCTGACACGTCGCCTAAGCTGGTGTCACGGCCTGTTACCAGTGACAAGTCCGGGTTTAAAGACTGGCAGTCGTCAATCTCGTTTAGTCTCTGGCTCCTGTAAGGGCTCCAGCTACAAGCTGTGGCAATTCGCAACTGTGTGGCTTCTATTTGAGTGACGAGCGAACTCAACTGGCCGATAGTGTTGGTAGGGTGCAAACAGATCTTGCTTTGTATCTCTGGCAATTGATTGGATTTGACTATTTCCAGAAATTCACTATCTGGCATTGCGGTCTGAAGCTGGTCTCGCAACTTCACCAGATGTTGATGGTAAGTTGCAGAAGACTCACCAGACTTCTGTCTGCGGGACATCAACTGTACTCGCACCTTCAAATCATCCTTGGGAATTCCCCATTCAGATAGAAGAGCGGTCTTTATGTACTCCCATGTTGGCGTGGAGTTTTCTCGGAGCAGTGACCAGTACAATTCCATGGCTGGACCTGCGAGCAACGTGCGCATATTCCTCACCAGGAGGGCAAAATCTCCTTCGAGAGCTGAGCAGGTGAGCGCCTCATCTCGAAAGACAAACTCGTCCACTGATAGTTTGTAGCTATCTCCACTATACGGGAGGTTCCATCTACTTATCGGGCTACCAGATCGTCTTGACCATGCGTTTTGTTGAGGTCTGGCCTCCTGATGTACTGGTGCCATAGGGTTATTGACAGGCCTCGACACCTGTGAAGCATCTGGTCTATGTGGATTTGTGGCGACTGGTCTTGGTTGAGCTATTGGTGGTGCTGGTCGAGAAGTATCTACTTGATTCGGCGCAGCTGGAGCTGCCTGGTTGAGATGGCTAAAGATCTCATCCCGCAGGGCACCTATACTTTGGGTGATACCTTCTCGTATCAGGTCTTGCATCTGAATTCGAAGACCAGCCATTAACGCTTCTGACGCTTCTAGGCCGTGGCCCTGTGCAGTAGGTAACGGACTGTTCATCCTCGAATTCGGATGTGAAAATGTAACTGAGTGCATGTTCGTTAGACCTGGCGACAAAGATCCACGGCTGACTGGTGCATAGTCAATGGGGCAGATTGAGTACTGGAACGGACTGTCGAGGCTCTTGATTTCCAAGCTTCGTAAGAGTCCTTTTAGGAATAGCACCTGTATAGCTAGTAAAATCGTATTGTGTGAGACGGCATCTGCAATTCGAGCAATTGGATTGTTCCTCTTTCCATGTGCGCAGACACGCCTTGTGGAACACATGCCCACATATGGTCTCAACAGGTTTCCGCCTAGCTGACCAGTCTCCCTCCTGACAAAAGCTACACTGTTCAGGCAACTTTATCGAACTGTCTGTAGCGGGAGGTGGTGCTCTCACGGTGGCCAGTATGGAACAATTTCAGTTTTCAGAAGACGATGCAAGTTTGATTGGACCCACCAATATTTAAAAAGGACAAAAGGTATCTACTATCGAGGGCTAAACCAAGACGACATAGTATTTCAAGTTACCAAGGGCAAAAAGTTTTGCATCAATTATAGCTTGATATTACTCTAAAAATTATCAGGCAACTCCAGGGTTGCTATGCTACACAACTAATCGAAATAATTATAACAGCTAGCGCATGTATACGCTAAGATGTAGCGCACGAAAAGATAGTCGACCAAAATCGAAAAATTCAAGAGACAAAAAAAAATTTCAAAGTCACTAAAGATATGGTAAAGTTGGTGTGCTGTAACTAAAAGCCTATCCAGCTCGTGAACTAGCTGGGGTGTTCAGAATCAAGAAAAAATTCCATAAAAGTTTCCTCCTTCTCAACACAAAGATGTCTCAAGCCCACTCTCTCTACAAGCAGGTCAACAGTCATATGATATAGGTAAGTGATGTGAATGTGTGCATGAAAAGTGGCAGCGGCAGGTTTTTCTGGGAACCACCTCACACTCTCCGCCAATAGCCGAGGCGAGCTAGCGTTCCGCCCTGCAGTCAACGCTGTCCACCGAGTGATCTGTCAGCTCATGCTGGCAGTCTGGACTTCACGTCCGATGTCAATCACTCTCTACTTAATTCCATAACATTGGCGCCCACTATGGAGCCACCTCAGTTAGACTTCGGGGCTCTAAATGTAAATTTTACTGGGGACTGGGACTTTGAGTGATACGATCATCTGGTATTCGCTAGTTGATTGACCTCAAGTCTCATATCCAGTGGAAGTTATATGCGGACCTGAGCCTAATTGATTTGTTAGTTGAAAATTTTTGTAGAGTAAAGTAAAGTGTTTTTGAGAATTTATTTTTGAAAGTTTTCCTGGAAGTTCGACCTTAGGTTTGACTTTGGTCAAGCCTCAAGTCTTGAAAGTTTAAATTTCGGTTTCTGAAATTTTGTTTGAATTAAAGTAAATTTTTGGGTTTTTGGAATGAATAATGTTAAACTTTTGCTATCGTTGATTTGAGTTGAAGTTCGACTTTAGGGTCAAGTTTCAAGTCTGAACAGTTGTCGAGATATCTCTGTTGCCCAGCTGGAAGGTTAGCTAGATATGACAATCAGGTGAAGAGGAAGGAAATAGTTGTTGGAGGATGGAAGTGATGCTGGAGACCTTCAGTAATCAGGAGTTGGCATACTGCTAACTGCCTGGCTGAAGAATCTCTAGTATCATTTTCAGTCTCTAGCTTCTCCAACCCGACTCTTCCCAGATTTCTGTGAGGACTCACGTTTTTCATGCACACATTCACATCACTTGCCTTCGTCAAATGATTTCTGACCTGATTGGAGAGAGAGTGGGCTCGGAAAGGCTTTTGTGCTGAGAGTTAGCTTTTGGAGAGTGAAGGAGGAAACCTTTATCAAACTTTTATTTTTGCATTTTTTTTCAACATCCGAGCTAATTCACGAGCAGGAATGATAGTATATCTCCATTCGTAACGAAAAGTTGCAGTTTGAATCCTTTTTGTCTGTACGAGGGATTTGGAGTTACAGCACATCAACTTCACGATATCAGCCGTGACACTGAATCTTTCTTTTGAATTTTTTTGATTTTGATCAAACTTCTTTTCGCGCGCCATAGTTTAGCATATACAGAAATATGTCAGGATTTTACGTGAGCACCTGCCAAGTATGGCTTAATCTCACGGCATTCTTCATGCACGGATTGTAAAGATCAATCAAATTCCTCGTGTCGAAACAACGACTACCAGTATGCCAAAATTGCATGACATGACATCAACTTACTGGTAGAAGCGAGACCTATCCCATATCTGCCGATCTCAGGTCACGGCACCCTAGACCACAGCCACTACGATGCTCCCATAAAGTGGCCATCCCAAGTTGAGATGGATAAAACCTTGTTATCCAGGGCTGCTCTAACCCCATAGTACCAAGTTAGCCAATGTCGGGCCGCCCATTTGGTATGGCTTTCATAAAGCATGATCAGCGGACCATGAATACTCCCAGTTTCAATCTTTCATGCTAGATATTTTTTTTAAACGGTACTGGTAACTCCGTTCGGGCCTAGATCTTATTAGCTGTGTCTAAAAGAATTGTACTTGGCCTATACAGGTAATACAATCTTTTGTACGCTGTCCGAGGGGACCACGTGAGGGTTAAGATATGCCCAATTCAGTCTGGATAGGCTTCGAGATTCACCATTTGGATCTAATAGCTGACCATCATACTAACCATATAAGCACTATTAACATACATACCTGATTTCTGTTATCTATCAACTTATTCATCAACTTCGCATACCAATGTCTGAGATTTTATTATTCTGACTTACATGAGCACATAAATCCATTGAATCGTGGGCCATCTGCCTAGCACTTACTACAGTACCCACACAGTCAAAAATCTCAATTTCAATTTCACTAAAGTAACTTTACCTCGCCTTGAGAACTACCAATTCGCGCCCATAGCACTCAGCTAACTATACCACACTACTGTACGCACTCTCCTGGGAGATGCCAAAGCGATCTACAAAACATCAAAACACCAAAATGCTCCTATAATCATCAACAAACCAACAAATTTCATCTATCAAGTATGCATGCTTTCCTCTTATACAGCTTTCACCTTGTTCAGCATTGCGCTTCACAGACTACTTTCCTCCCCAGCTTAGCATATACAGGTATATACAGGTACTAGCTGATATAATTATACTGATTAGCTGTGTAGCCACTGAAGTTGTCTAACAATTTTTTCGGTAACATCAGCCGTCAGTTGATGCAAAATCTTTTGGCCTTAGTAATTTGAAGTATCGAGTCGTTTTGATTTAGATCTCGATTGTAGATCCCTTTCGTTCCTTTTAAATATTCGCGTGTCCAAGCGCACTTACCTCGTAATGGCTACAGCGCGAACACCACCTCCAATAACTAATATATCGCTAAAGGTCCCCGAGAAGTGCTCCATCTGTCAGGAGGGAGACTGGTCAGGCAAGAGGAAGCCAGTTGATATGGTCTGTGGACATGTGTCCCACAAGGCGTATCTGCGGACGTGGATCGGACAGCAGTCAAACTGCCCGAACTGTAGGCGCCATCTTACTCAGTATGATTTTGCTAAGTACACAGGTGCCGTTCCGAAAAAGACTCTTACGAAGCCTCCCAGTCAGGATACTCGACCGCCAGTATCAGTGTTCAATTTGCCACCACCAACGAGTCAACCAGTAAATCGGGAATCTTTGTCCCCAGGATTACAAAATGTACATTCGCTGACCTCTTCGCACCCGAGTTCCCGAGCGAACAGCCCGTTACCTACTGCACAGGGCCAAGGCCTTGTCGCTTCAGAAGCGTTAATGGCTGACTTGAGAATGCAGATGCAAGATCTTGTTCGAGAGGGAATCACACAGAGTATGAACACTCTGCGGGACGAACTCTTTAACAATTTTCCTCGACAAACTCCTGTCGTGCCTTTCGTAGACACTTCTCGACCACCACCACGTATAGGACAACCTAGACCTTCGATAAAGTGGCCCAGACCAGCGGACGAACAACCTCACGCATCAGGCAATCAGAATAGACCCGACAGTCCTCAGAGGCCAGGGCCTAGTCATATTCACCAGGCATCGGCGTTTCAGACCTCAACGAAACGCATGGTCAAGACGTTCTGGAAGCCCTATATGAAGATCGAACATCTCGAATAGTGGAGATAGTTCCAAACTCTCAGTGGATGAGCTTGTCTTCCGAGTTCAAGCACTCACCTACTCTGCGCTCGAAGGAGATTTTGATCAGTTGGTCAGACATATCCGCACACTGCTCGCAGGCTCCGCCATGGATTAGTATTGGTCATTACTTAGACTGAATTCCACACCAGCCTGGGAATATATTAAAACAGTTCTCCTAGCTGAACTGCAGACTCTAATGCTGGATAGTGAGTTCTTGGAGATAGTCAAATTCAATCTATTGCCAGATATCCAGAACAAAATATGTTTGCACCCCACCAATACTATAGGCCAGTTGAGATCGCTTGTCACTCAAATACAAGCCACACAGCTTCGAATTGCCACAGCTTGTAGCTGGAGCCCTTACCGGAGCCAGCGAGTCAACGAGATTGACGACTGCCAGTCTTTAAACCCGGACTGGTCATTGGTAACTGACCGTGACACCAGCTTAGGCGACGTGTCAGCCATTTCAACCAGACACGCAACAGTGTGCTGGAATTGTGATCAGCAAGTTCACTTTTATCAGGACTATCTGCAAGAGAGACAACAGGTGTTCTGTTATGGATCCGGACGCAAGAATATCTTTAAACCAAACTGCAGCCCCTGTTCACAGAAAAACGAGAGACTGGGCGGGATTCCCAACACCTTTTCCCCACCAGTTTCAATGCCCCGAAAGGCAGCTGCTATGACCACTCCAGTTCAAGCTTTGAACAAAGAGAAGGATCTGCTCCATCAGCAGGCCCCGCCGACGATATATTAACATGTCTGTTGATATCATTCAGTGACTCTGCTGAAACCAACCATCCACCTGATCGCCCCACTAATTCACTGATAGAGACGGAGAATCTAATAGACTCCTCCGTGCGTTGGGTGTGATAGAGGAGAGCCAGAGTTCTTGGAGCTCTCCAGTCGTACTAGTGAGGAACTTTGCTTTGATGCCAGTCAGTTGCAATGAACACCTGCTGCCCAGACTTCTCTGGAAGTGCTAAAACAAAAACTTACTTCTGCTCCGTTGCTGCTGAGCCCGGACTTCACCAAGCCGTTCCTTATATAGTGCGATGCGAGCCAACATGGTATTGGTGGATTGCTACTTCAACTAGATGACGATGGCGACGAGAAGCCAATGGCCTACGTCTCGAGAAAGTTGAACTCAGCGCAAAGAAATTACACAGTCACAGAGCAGGAATGTCTAACTGCAATCGTAAGTGTACAGAATTTCCGGCCCTTGTAGCGTATACCCACTTACGCTGCCTTCTTTTTGTTGTTTGGCTTCTCTACGTCTATAAAGAAACCCCCATGATTTTCCAGAGGTACCTAGAAAGGGGATAAAAGTTAAATATTTTCGAGAAGTAGCCCTATGCTACTTCTCCATATTATAAAATTACTAAAAAGAAAAATTAGAGATTTTCGAGAAGTAGCCCTCTGCTACTTCTCCATATTATAAAATTCCTAAAAAAGGAAAAATTAGAGATTTTCGATTTTCTCCATATTACAAAAAAAGGAAAAATGCAAAAACATTCAAAAGTGATAAAATTCTAAATTGTGCAAAACGCGCACAATGTACAATTTTTCATTTAAAAACTTACCGCTAGCCACCAACATCGTGACGACGGAAACGGTAATTCGCCTAGTTGTAATGCGTCGTACGATACCACCATACAATGTATTACAGCAAGCCCGCCCGAAATTCAAAGGAAATTTTGGCTCACAGCACACATTTTACTGCTATCATACTGCAGGCAAAACAATACACGCACACCCGTTCATACAGCGAGCAGAAATCTCGGAATTGAGCCCGAACGAAAGAGTGGTGCGCGCCTGGCGGTGGCTGTGGGCAGAAATCGTTTTCGATGTAGGCAGACTGCGCAAAGTCAGTCAGTCAGTGAGGAGTTTTTGAACGGGACGGATCTTACGGGCGATCGGGTAGCGTGTTGAAATTCTTGTACATATGTGCGGTGTTACCTGTAATTAGAACAATCAAGAAAATTCGATCAGTGCCGGATTCGGAATCGCGCAGATAAATTCAGTTCTCGTGTCATATATATATATATTAAACATGGCTTACCTGTCGTTGGAAAAGCTTTATATGCTTCAGTGAAATTGAAGTCGTCTGAAATGAAAAATAAGGGAATTTCGCTTAGTGATTATTCTGCGTAAATCAAGTTGAGATTCATGGATATTCACCATTAATTAGGATTACATATTTTCAAATTTTTGATAGTGTCTTACCTGTCTTCGAAAGAGCTTTACATGCTTTAGTGAAATTGCATTCGTCTGAAATTAAAAAAAAATAAAGGAAGTCCATTTAGTGATTACTCTGCGTAAATCAAGTTGAGATTTATGGATATTCATCATTAATTGGGATAACATATTTTCAAATTTTTGATAGTGACTTAAACCTGTCTTTAAAAGAACTTTATACGTTTCAGTGAATCTGAAGTCGTCTGAAATGAAAAAATTAAAGAAGTTCGTTTAACGATTATTGTGCGTAAACTAATGGGTTACCTGTCTTTGAAAGAACTTTATACGCTTCAGTGAAATTGAAGTCGTCTGAAATGATAAATAAAAGAAGTTCGTTTTTTGCTGAATCTGCGAAATCTGAAATTGAAGCTAGTGGTATTCGCTAATAATAAGGAGTGAATCCTTTCATACTTGGTGTCGATCTGTCTTCGAAATAGTAAGAAAGCTATTGATGTTCATCTTGGGCCGCTGGGTCCAATTTTTTTTGTGAGCAGTAAAATTACAAAGAAACGCATCTCCTGTCCTGGACCACTGTTGGCGCTTGGCGGTTGCGGAGTATATAGAGTATGGCCAAACCTGGTGTCTCAGTACAAGTAAGAATAGTATTAAGTCAGGTCATTCTAGAAGGGTACCCGGAGTAGGGTAGGCTAGCTTATGCTCTGTACGAAAACGATCTCATGCCTCGCCGTTAGGCTTATTTGGTTATATACATATATTTTTTTTCTTTTACTTGTTCACTTTGGCAGATTCGAGATCTTAGGTTTACAACAAATAGATAGAAAGAAATTGAATATATCTTATTTAGATAAGTTTTTTTTGTTTTCATAAGTGAAATAAAATTTTGAATATTAGCATCATACGCCAGGACTTTGATAGTTTTTCTTTTGTGATTTCCTGAATTTTGTTTTTAGCTTATTTGGCAGGGTGGCCCAGGAAAGCGAAAACTCCGGACGCAAAGTCTCTGTGAAAATCGCACCCGCCCGCATCATGGCAGCGGTTTTCCATTTTCATCCTATTGGTTATGTCGCCGTATCAATGACCTTTTAAGTCGTTAGAAATGTAGGGGGGGCTGGTGGAGCGCCACTGGAGCACACACGCACACTCGATTAAAATGGGGCTAAGCATATTATTACGGTAGATGGGGGCGTCTGGGCCCAATAGTACCCAAAGCCTGAGTCTCAACTTCATCGGAGACTCCCCTCAGCTCTCTCACTCTCTCTCAATCGTTCATCTGTCAGCGTTGAAAACTCTCCGGGTGAATTAAGACTTGTTCGGCGGTGCTGAGGTCTTCTGTTCTTCTTTTCTTACAGCATTCAATCTTATAAATTTTATTCTTTCCAGCCTTTCAGGTGCCACCAGAAGGAGGAAGCCCATATAGATCTTTTTTTTGTCTGTCTATCCGTCCGCAGTCACACTCACAAGTTCTTTCTTTTTTTCTGTCCGCCCGTCTCTCTGGTCAGTTATTCTGCCGATTATGCACAGCTTTACATGCATTGAAGGGATGTGGGTGGCAAGAACCACCCCAAGCCGGCTGATCGCTAGCGGCATACTCGCTGTGCAGCCACCCACGCATATCCCGGACATGATTTTTGTAACAAGAGGTGTCGGATGCAGTATCTACTTATACCCAGGTAGAAGTGGATATAAGTAGATCTGTCGCCCAAACTGGTTTTTTTCTGGCCTTTAGTCATGCTTCTCTTGACTAAAGTGCAATTACTATTTCAATGATTATTTCTGGTCGCCCATTTGCGTTACAAATGGCGCCCAAATTGGTTTTTTTCTGGCCTTAGTCAAGCTTCTTTTGGCCAAAGTGCATGTGTAATTTCAACATTCGTTTTTGATTATTTCTGGTCGCCCATTTGTCGTTACAAATGGCGCCCAAGTGGTTTACTTTTGCTTTAATATCAAGTATTATTTTTGCTATATTTCTGGTCGCACATTTGCTTTACAAATGGCGCCCAAATTGGTTTTTTTTTCGGCCTTTAGTCAAGCTTCACTTGACTAAAGTGCAATTACTATTTCAATGATTTTTTTTTCTGGTCGCCCATTTGCATTACAAATGGCTCCCAACGTGTTTTTTGTTTCTCTGGCCTTAGTCAAGCTGTTGTAACGAGGCTCCGCTCCGTGCTCCGAAGGAGAGAGCAGTCGCCGATATCAAGGAAAGGGAAAATTAAAACCTGAAATACTTAGTTATTCCTTTTTTCTATTTTTTAATATTACTATTTTTGTTATTCCATTTTTTTTTCCACTTCAAATTATATTTTCTTTTCGTTTTCAAAATTATTTAATTCGATTTTCTTTTCAAAATTATTTAGTTAGATTTTACTTTTCGTTTTCAAAATTATTTAATTCGATTTTCTTTCAAAATTATTTAGTTAGATTTTACTTTTCACTCAATTAATGAGTTCGGAACGGATTTTTAAAACGTTCGCAACTCGACGGGATTAAAGAACGAACTCCCCGAGGTTTGGGCAAATTGCACCCAGGTACCCACGATATCTTGCAAAAGCTTTTTATACCCTAGATGAAATCTATAAGGGTATACTAAGTTTGTCATTCCGTTTGTAACACCTCGAAATAATGATGGTAGAGCAAAATGGATTGGACACCCACGCATAATATTAAAAGTTATTTTGATTTTTGCATGTCCGTCCGTCCGTCCGTCCGTCCGTCTGTGCGCACGATAACTCGAGAACGCGTATACTTAGAAAGCTGAAATTTTATACATGGACTTTAAAAAAAAGAAGTAAATTTAAGTTCGAAAATGCGACAAATCCGGCAACTCCTTCGTGGGGTTGCCATACAAAAATTTCGTTTTCCACTATATATTTGGACACTGCCTGAGAATGCGTCAACGTAGAGAGCTGAAATTTGGTACGTGGTGTTTTCTTTATACTAGCAAATAAAATTTCAAGAAGGGACTAAATCGATCAACTCCTTCTTGGTGTTGCCATATAAAAATTTGGGATTTTAACGTATACTGTGAAAACGATCAGTCCAAGACATTTTTATTGTACTAAAAACTTCTTCAGAATACAAAATTCTATAAAATTGGTTTGATCATTTTTTCTGTCCGACAAATCGTTCTAGAAATATATGCGAAAAATCAATTCAAAAATCAAACTTGCATAGATCGGTGATCATACGAAATTTTATACGTGCATTCATCTAGGGTATCATAAGAATTGGTCTTAGACCAATTCTAGCTTTTTTACTTGTTTATATTTTATTGTTTTCTCACGACGTTGAAAAAACGTACGTGAGAAAATGCAAAAGTTTTTTGATACGAGCTATATGCATCAATGGAAACTGTAATCCGATATGCACTTGTGCGCCCGTCTTGAAATATTAATTTTAAGAGGGCGCGAATAATTTTGATAATTGTATGTATGTATGTACATACAATTAGATTGGATTAAGTAGGTAATGTACGTATGTACGTAGTGCATACGGAAAAAAAGTAAGAAGACACTGTATGTAGGTAAGTGTGCATACCGTGTGAGTGGAATGTGTGTCTGATAACAAAATGCAATTTACGCTAAATTGCATTTTGTTATAATATGGGAATGCATTTCTAAATGCATTTTAAATTTTGAATGAGATTAAAAATGAAATAATTTTAATGGTACATCAATATATCGTATTGGACGATATATTTATGTATCGGTATTATGGTTGTGATTCGGGGCATTGGGCACCTGAGTCACAACATCCCTCCCCCCTGGGGAAAAGAAAGTTTTATTCTTTATAGAAGAAAACTTTCTTTCTCCAATAGTAATAAATTTTAATTGAGATTCTGGACAGTTATTTTATAGGTAAACTTATCTACATGCGTACTTATATATATTAATTGAAAGGCACACCATATATTGCCTTGTTTTTAATAAAATAAAAAAAAATAAAAAAAAATGATTTTAGTATATTTAAAGTTAACAGAAGCGCCTCCACAATTACATTATATTATTATTATAGGTTCTAAGCTAGTATAAAAGTACACCAATAATACTAGAATTTAAATTATACAGTGTTCCGTACTTTTTTACTTCTTTCATTTAGTTATTTATTTATTTTTTTTTATTTCTTTATTTGTATGTCCTTTCTTCTTATAATAGTAGCACTATTTATTTATAATATGTGTTTTTGTTTTTATACACTTATAATTGTTTCCTCCATTGTATTTGATACCTATCTATTACTATTTATATGTAATTAATAATTATTAATTTTTTTTTCAATTACTACATTTGTTTTATTTATTTATTTATAATTTTTTTTTTTTTTTAACAAAAAAAATTTTCTGCCTAGTATCAGGCTTTATTTATTTTTCTTTACATACATGTACATTAATAGGGTGTGAGATGTTTAAATTACTTAATGCTCTTTATTTTATTTTATTTTTAATGTTTTTTTTTTCAATGGGCATGTGGATTATTAGGATGGTGGAAATTAGAAAAAGGAGACTGTGTCTGTTTGTTAACGTCCGTAGGTTAAACGTTTTCAGTCGTTTTCCTTTTAGGTGCTGGGGTTATTTTGAAATTAAGTTTTCTTGGTGCAGGTCTAGGCACATTTTCTAGTTCATCTAGAGAAAGTATTTTCCGTGATTTAAAGATTTTTTGTTTGTATTTCACGTACGAATGCGCACAAAGAATTGAGATGACTAATGCAATCGTCATATATGATAATGTATAGTGGTGGATATGATGATGGTTGATTGGATTGACCGGAATTAATTCCTGCTCTTTTTGCAAACGAATTTATTCTAGCACTTTCTTTAGATCCGCGTTTGTTATAATCCTTAAGGGATCTGCTTCTATATGCGTTTCCTTTGGAGAAGACGTCATATTCCATATTATACTGGAAATGTTTATTGTTGGGATAAAATAAGAATTAAAGATGAATTCTTTGCTTCGTACATAGCAATTTGGATAGATATACATTGTTCCTGTTCCTTGCAGAACTTGTGAGCTAATGGAATTTTCGCAAATAATATTTACGTGGATGGAATCTTTTAGGGAGAAAAGCCAAGCGTTCTGCTGCGATAATTGCGTCCAAAAGCAATCTTGTTCTAATGTTAAATTTTTACAATCGGATGTACTCGGCTCCTTTTTTATTAAATTTATCTCACATTGATTTACCCTAGTATTTGCATTTAAGATTGGGGATGTGATCTGGCAGTAAAAGTGGGTATGATCCAACGTTGCGCAATTGTGAATGTCTTGGACTGTTAGTTCGAGATAGTGTTCGCGATTGTAGTCGATTAGTATATATTCCTTTGATGGTTCAATATATACGAGCGATTTTTTAAGGATAGTAGGCAATGGTGTTGTTTTAAAGATTTGATATGGTTCCTTGAAAGGAATGGGGATTCTGAGTTCTATAATTATTTTGTTGTTGAAGATATTCGCAGAGATTGTACTTAATTTATAAATTTGTGATAATGTAATTCCTCTGGGATTTATGGGAAGCATCATTGTATTTGGTATTTCTTGCCCGATATTTGATAACAATTCTTCTATTTTTCTAGGAGTTATTAATGTAGGATGAAATTTTCCATGCCTTGAATCCGTAAGAAGATCTATTAATTCTGCCTGGGTATTTTGGTATCTGAATGCCATTAGTGAGACTAGTGAAATAAGTGATTCCAGTTGAATTGATATTTTGTTATCAAGTGACCTATTTTCCATCAAAGATGTGGCTATCTGCACTGATATTAGTTTTTTATGCATGACCATGAATTCCTTTTCAATTGCGGCTTTAGTTTTATTGAAAACATTTGCGGTTGCTTCGACTATCGCAATTTGGCTTTTCATAAGTGATAGAAGGGAGTTTTGGTTAAGGATGAGGTTACGGATTTGCTCGTCATAAATCTTGGCATCATCTTCTTGTAATGTGCCGAAAAGAGCTTTAGAGATTGAGCCTATAGCATTGAAAAGTGCTCTTTGTTTTCTATTATGGGTCACAAGAAACATATTCTTATATTCTATGTTTGCTAATATAAGATTTATTTGTAACAACGTACCGTTACAAGTGTGGCTCAAGGCTGAGTGTTTGTCCAGTTTCTGGCAGTTCGCTGTAATTTTTTTGGGCTATGAACTAGGTGTTGTTGAATTCTGATTTAAAATTCGCCAGGTCGTAGAATGTCACTATCTTCCACTCATTTGTGTAGAGATTGGCTCTGCCAATCTCTTTGAAGTAAATGCCTGCACTAGCGTTTAGCTGCTTTATTTCTACTCCTGAGCCATAGGCTAAAGTGATGAAATGTAAGAAGACTGCCATTTGTATCATTTTGAAAACCTGGAAGATGATACTGCGTTATTCACTTAGAATGAAATCTTTTTGAAGAGGATGAAGCTTTCTGTATTAGTCCGAAAAAAGTTTTAGGTCATTATTATGGACTCTTTTGTTTTTATTATTAATTTTTATGGTGGAATTTTCTGGGAGTTTATCTCCATTATCTCATACGGACCTGACTATAGTGGTGAGAACTTATTGGCTCTCACTCTGCTTTTCAGTAAGACTTTATCAGCAGTATTAAATGATTTTTGGACGGAGTTGCTATTTCGAAGCTATGTATGTTGTAGACGCGCTTTTAATTCGTTTGCATAATTGTCATAAATATAGCAAACGGCTGGAGATGAATTCAGATTGTTTGGAATTTCGGCTGGGAATCCATAAAGGAGTTCGCGTGGAGTATAATTAGTACTCGAATGAGGGGTTTTATTATATCCAAACATGGCATAAGGAATCCATGTATCCCAGCCTTGTGGATCTTTTGCTACATGAGATCGGAGATATTCTGCTAAGGTTCTGTGGCTTCTCTCCAATGCACCATTTGTCTGAGGGAAGTATGGAGTAGTTTTGAGCCTTTTAATTCTCTGCAATTTAGATACCTCGGCGAACATGCCACTTATGAGGTTAGAGCCTTGATCTGTGAGGATACTTTCTGGAATACCATGTCGACGAACTATCGTTGTCGTGAAGGCTTCCGCTAATATCTTAGACTCGGTGTCGACTTTGGGAATAGCCTCGGAAAATTTTGAAAGGTCGTCTTGGAATGTAAGGAGATATTTGTTTCCAAAATGAGAAATTGGGAGAGGTCCTACAACATTTAGGTACACTCTTTCGAAAGGTTTGGAGCTAATGCCCGAGATTTTCATTGGAATTTTTGGATTTCTGGATACTTTGTTCACCTGACAAAGTTTACATTTCCTTACATGCTTTACGATGTCGTCTGATATGCCAGGCCAGTAGAATTGCTTTTTGATTCTTTTAATTGTACGGGAAACTCCTTGATGGCCTCCCATCGGTAGTGAATGAGAATTCTTCAAAACTTGTTCGATGTCATCTTTATCGGATAAATATTTTATCGAATCTTGATGTAGTTTGATGTTTATTTGTTGATTAGCGAAGATGTGGGTAAAAGCGTTTTTAATAATTATTAGATTCTGTGGATCTCAAATTGGGAAGGAGATATTTAATTGATTTAACTGATTTGCTTCTGTATATGAGCAGATCTCAGTTAAAATCTTTTCGAGGTCTGATCTATCTCTTTGAGATCGACAAGGTAAATTAATTTTTGATATCATTATTGTGGAGTCTTTTTTCTTGAAGAAGTTCAGTTCAGTTTTTAAAAGTGGACATTTATCTGAAAGTTTTAGTTTCGAAGCCAACACTCTTTCAAGTTCTGTATCTTGCATTGGCAAGATGAAGAATTTAGGATTCGCATTTTTAGTCAGTAAAAGAGGAAAATTAGTCTCAGTTATTATGACTGAGGAATTGTTTGATGACGATGGAGCTGGGTTTGGAGTAATAATACTCGTGTCGGGAATGTTCAGATTTGCCTCAGCTCTAGCTTGATTCCTTGTTACCACATTTACGCAGGTAGTAGGTTCTGCGAAATGTTCGCTACCATCTGGAATAGCTCTATTGAGAGTGTCTGCATTTGTATTGAGCTTACCTGATTTATGGACTATCTTGTAGTCATATTCCTCAAGACGTATTCTCCATCTCATCAGTCTTGAGGAGTGGTCTTTCAGATTCATGAGCCATACTATTGGTTTATAGTCAGTTATAATTGTAAACTGTCTACCATAAACGTATGGTCTGAATTGCTCAACTGCGAAAACGATAGCTAAGAGCTCCTTTTCTATTGTTGAGTAACGAGTCTCTGCACCATTGAGAACTCGGCTCACATAGGCGATTGGATGATCTCCTAAGTCATCAACTTGTGAAAGAACAGCTCCGATGGCGTAGTCACTGGCATCGGAGGTGACAAAAAATTCTTTGTCAAAATCGGGATATGATAGAATTGGTGCTGTAATAAGTTTATTGCGTTATTCGCAAAATGCTTCATCACAAATTGCGTCGAACTTGATATATATTTTTTCAAAAGATTTGTAAGTGGTTTTGCAATTTTGGAAAAATTTGGTATAAAGCGGTGATAGTAGCCGACGAAACCAAGGAAAGCTTTTATATCTTTTTCCTTCTTCGGTCTGGGATAGGACTGAACTGACTTAACCTTCGCTGGGTCTAGTTTGACTCCATTTTCTGTAATAATGTGCCCTAAATACATAATTTCCTTTCTTAGGAAGTGGCACTTGTCGGGTTGAAGTTTGAGGTTGAAACCACGAAGGCGGCTAAATACTGCTGTGAGTGTGGAATTGTGGTCTTTGAGATTGTATCCATGGACTACAATATCGTCCATGTATACGAAGCAATAGATGCCTTGAAGGCCAGATAAGACATTATTCATGGCTCGTTGAAAAGTAGCAGGGGCTCCTTTTAAACCAAATGGCATACGATTGTATTCGTAGTGGCCATAGGGTGTGCTAAAGGCAGTTTTCTCCCTGTCCTTCGAGTCCATTTTTATTTGGTGAAATCCACTGGCTAAGTTGAGTGTGGTAAAATATTTCGACTTCCCCAACTGGTCTAATATATCAGTGATATTAGGCAGTGGGTACGCCTCGCCAATAGTAATGTCGTTAATACGACGAAAGTCTACCACTACTCGCCACTTTTTTTTCCATTCTCATCTGGTTTTTTGGCAACCAGGAGAAGTGGAGAATTCCAGGGACTATGTGAAGGTCTGATGATGTCTGACTCAAGCATTTCTTGTATTTGCCGATTTATTTCCGTTCGGCTTGCCTTAGGAAGTCTATAAGGCTTGGTATAAATTGGCGGTTTGTCCTGGAGGGTCTCGATTTTGTGGGTAATCGCATCTGTATACGAAAGAAAATCCTCTTCTATGAAGAAGAGATCGTTGAATTCCCTAACACTCTGCGAACACTCTGAGATTCCTCTGAATTACAGTGATTCAATTTTATAAGGTTTTGCAGCTTAATTATTCTGCCCTTAATTGGATCTCTTTCAGAGTCTGTGGAGATGACCACAAAGTCGTCCAAGTCTTGGTAAACTGGGTTCACCTCGTAAGGTGCCAGATCGGCGTCCTCCTCAATTGTGTTGAGGATTAGGACTTTTGCCATACCGTTGACTGGTTCGACTATCGAATTTCCAAGAAATAAACTTGGCCTTATTTCCTTCTTGAAACAGACCGATTGATTTTGAATAGAAAGAGTTGGAATTTCAATGATGTACTCTAATCGAGCCGAAATTTTAATTTTATTTAATTTATCCGATTCTTTCGGATTTCTAAAAGGAAGGAGATATGATTCCAACTTTTGTGGAATTTGGAAGGAGTTATACAATGATTCTGACTCAATAGAGTTTGAAGGAGATAAAACTTTATTGAAATTCTTTGACTTCTTTGATTTTATCTTGGAATTCACTTTTTGTGAATCTATTGATGAGGGAGATAGAATTTTACTAGATGCAGCCTTTTGTGCGGCTGTAGATGGAGATATACTTTTACTTTCTTGCTTCATATCTTGTGAAGCTTTGGATGGAGATAGAATTTTATTTAATTCAGCCTCTTGTGTGGCTATAGATGGAGATAGATTTTTATTAGTATTAATATCGGAGAATGTTCTCTCCATATATAATAGGCTTTTTGTTTGAGACCTCTTTTCGGGGTCTTCGCTTTTCAAATAAACGTATGGATAATTGGAATAATATACTTCGTACGGATAAGATGAATCAGATTCATTAACTTCCAGAGAAATGAATTTATTTTTATAGTCGATACTCGCATTGTATCGAGATAAAAAATCATGACCAAGCAGGCCATCATATGAGAGGATGGAGTTATTTCCCACTATTTGAAATGGGTGTTCTAAGAAGGAGTTATTATTATTCGAAGATTCTAAATTCAATTTAGCAAAGATGAGCCCTTCCGTAGAAGTGGACTTGGTAAATAATGTATTAATATTGCAGACAGCATCTCTGTAGCAGATACTGTCTGGTTTCAGTCGATGGAGTTTTATTAGGCTGATCTCTGCTCCAGTATCAATTAAAAATGTAAGCTTTGGAGCAGAGCAGATGTCAACAGGCAAGGAAAGAGTTAAACAATTTTTATTTATTTGAACGGGGATTTGAATTAATTTCTTGCTGCGTACTTTTCCGTCGATATTGTCTCGGGATTCCTGTGGACTTGTGCTGTAGTTTTTAAGTGCGAGGGGTTGCCGAATGAGAACCCCGCTGCATCCAGTTTTCCTGACTGGATGCCGATGAATTTTTGTTGTCCTTCCTATTTGGAGATGGCGATCTAGCCGAGATATTGGCATTATTATATCTCGGCGGTGAAGCTCGATTTTCTCGGAATACCGGCTGCTGCCAGTTCCTATTTTGAGGCTGTCTGTCAGCCGTGTTTGTTGGTGGAATATTTTTCACCTTTTGGAAATTATTTTGATTTCATGGGTTGTCGTTAAAGCGATTATTATTCGCAGTTCTTATCCTGCATTCCTCGATTGTATGTCCCATCCGATGACAATATCGACATGAAGGAGATTGTGATTGATATTTAATTTTATTAAAATCTGGAGAGCGTTGTAATTGAGGGTTTAGCTTTGGAACTGCATTGAAATTTTGCGTGATGCGTTGTATGACTGGGCAACTTGATGCAGCATGCCCCAGTCTATTACATTTGAAGCAACGAAGATTTGAATTTATTGTTTGCGCAAATGGAGTTAGATTAATCTTGTTTTGTGCATGGGAAACAAGCTGTTTCTGCTCTAAAGGTGATGTATGCTCCAAGATGTGTGATTTTAAAGCAGAAAAGGATTTATCGGAATGCACTTTGGCTAAGGTCTGTAATTGTGGATTGGATAACACATCTTCAATTGCTCTCACAGCCTGACACTCATTATCTCTTAACAAAGACCATAGGAGCACCTTGTCCGTTGTATAGGAATGTGTTGCTTCATTTAGCTTGGACAGTGTTGTATTTAATCTCTGCAAAAAGTGTTTTACACTTTCCTCTCTTCTTTGTCTGGAGTTAGTCAACTGAGATCGTAGTGTGGACCTAGGGGTTTTGACTTCGAAAGTTTGGGCCAATAGCGATTTTAACTCAGGCCAATCTGAGATTTGATTGTATCTGTATACGTTGTATGCCTCTGCGGATAATTTACTCCTTATTAAGCTAAGGAGGGAGTGTTTTTCGTTCGCCGTCGTTGCTGTTGCGTATGTGTCATCACAACTTGAAATAAATTTGTGGTGATCTTTCGGATTTCCATTGAAATTGGGAATTAATGTTCTCAGATGGGAAAAAACTTGATTGGTCTCTGAAAGAGACATTGTGGTGATGCTCTGTGGAATTATTTGTAGTATTCGTTACATTTTGGAATCGAGAGTCCAATTGTTCTTGCAGCGCAATTACAATGTCTGAGAATGATGTTTCCATGTTTATGTAAACATCATTTGCGAAGTATTCGCTATCTTTGTCGTTTGGGCCAACATTCAAGATTATTTCATTGTGTGTTTCTTCAAAATCATCCCAATATTTGTGCATCGAGTTTAATTTTTGGTTTAGATATGCCTGGGTTGCAGTTGCAAGTGAATTATTATCTATAGACTGGATAATATGGGATAATGTTTTTCGTCTATCTTCTTGCAACCGAAACCGTACTGTATTTGATTGATCTTTGTATGTGCTGTCCTGGTTATCAGCTGCAGTTGTTTTTTGAGAAGTTTTTGGAGGTGGGACGTAAAACGGGTTATTTTTGCGCTCTGTGTGGACTGATATGGATTTCAACCTATCAGACAGAGTTGCCTTTGTAAGATTGTACCAGTCCTCCGTTTTGTCATAGCATGACTGCTTAAAATAATCATGAGTTTCAGTAAAATTTTCATGATTTTGAACCAGGGTTTCCGTTTTTCAAATGAAGCCCATACGTCTTCCAAATTTTGGAGTTTTTCAGAAGTAAAATCTGAAGTCCTTTTACTTTTATTCGCTCTGTGATAATCGGCCAGAATTTGTCTAATTTCTGCCATTTTTGGGACTTGTGACAAACAAAGCTCGTCGAAAGAATTGGTTTCGTTAGTCATGTTGTCGGTTATATCGGATGTATAAATTGGGAAGAAGATCCAAAAACCTTCACAGTTAAAACTTGAGAATATTCGCTAAATAAAGATAAAGACACTTGGTTGTAATTTTAAAGGTATGACTGTATATATTGCAACGCTAAACAGCTGATCGAGGAGAGAGAAAAAAAAATGTCAAAGTCGCATATAGGAGAAGCTTTGTTTCAAAATGTATATGTCTTATCACAATCCAAATCAATAATTGAAAATGAAGGTACAAATCTTTTAATGAGTCTTAACAACGAATACGAATGTGATATAATCTTAAAAAAAAAAATCACGCCAACCTTTGCTAAGTATTATAAGTATTATGACTAAATTGATAAGTTATGAAACCTATATTTTATACTGTGGCTACCAAGCAGAGTAGCGAAACGTTATTGAAATGAGTTGTTTGTATGTAAATACTTTCGTTGAAGTAAAATTTGGGATTAAATATAAGGAGAGTGAAATAGGAAAATGTAGCAATATGAAATGGAGCTGTTTGAGGGGTTTGTTAAACTTTAAATTGTAACGAAGTCACATGCCTGTCACCTACACTACCATCCCATTTTCCCTATCTATATGCAATAATGCAAGAATCCATCCAAATTCCTATCATCTATATGATTTATTTCTCTATTCATAAGAAATAAATCGTACCAAAAATACATCAGCAACACCAGAGCCGATTACGCGGCCAGGGCATGACAGAGTATCATATAAACAATGCCACTGCGCCGGCGTACAACACAGATGCGGATCGAAGAAGCCAGTCAACCAGCAGTGGGAGAATAGACAAAGCTAGCGCCGCCAGGTCTATTACACACTGCACTACTGCTGACCGCGCATATATAAAGGGGCCTGCCGCTGCCAGAAATCAGTCTTGATCGTGAGCTCGACCAGAGCAGAGCTCCAGTGCCAGCTACTACCAGTAACCAGTGGAAATCAAAGTCCAAAGTCCAGCCCAGTACAGCCACACTTTGAACCAACCAGCCCAGTCCGTCCGAGTAGACCAGACCAGACCAGACCAGACCAGAAGAGGTACAAGTAAAGCCAGATCACCAGTGATCAGTCAGTTGCCTTCCAGCAATCAGACTGTCAAGAACTCCCGACTATCCGTGCTGATTCTGCCTCAGACATGCGTACGATTTTCGAATTGGTCTAGGACAGAATATTCGCACACTATTCTACCGCCTATCCGTCCCAGTGCTGTTTCTGCCTAAGACGTGCGTACGATTTTCGTATTGGCCTAGGTCAGAATATTCGCACACTATTTTACCGTCTATCCGTATCCGTGCTGTTTCTGCCTAAGATGTGCGTACGATTTTCGTATTGGTCTAGGACAGAATATTCGCACACAATTTCCCCGTCTATCCGTCCCGTGCTGTTTCTGCCCAAAGACGTGCGTACGATTTTCGTATTGGTCTGGCTCAGAAAATCCGCACACAAGATTACCGCCTATCCGTCCCCGTGCTGTTTCTGCCTAAGACGTGCGTACGATTTTCGTATTGGCCTAGGTCAGAATATTCGTACACTATTTCCCCGTCTATCCGTTTCCGTGCTGTTTCTGCGCAGAGACGTGTGTACGATTTTCGTATTGGTCTGGGTCAGAATATTCGCACACAACTACCAGATATTCGCCCCGTGCTGTTTCTGCTTATTACATGCGTACGCCTTCGTACTGGTCTGAGCAAGAATATCCGCACTTATACTCATACTAAGGCACCCGACCTCGTTACAAACGCACTATGGTATACAAAGTGTGAGTAGAGTATTGAAGTGCAATCCCGAATAACCAGCAAAGACCGTATTGGAGGAGTTATATGGATTACAGTGACATCAGTGAACTAGATGTAATAATAATAGTCGTGAAATACATTAGTGACTAGCAAACTAGAATTAATAGTGAAATAATAATGAACTATAACCTAGAATACATAAGTTTAACAAAACAAGGCTTAGTACTAAACTAAAATTGTTAGGGATAAGCAACAGTGAATAAAGAAAATATATAAAATTACCCAAGTGTATTATTAGTAGCACAAACGTCGAGGAACCCAACCCTAGACTACTCCCGAGCTATCCGCACACTATCACACCCGACCTTACAAAATGTTAATGCAATATTCACTTTAAAATAAAATGGAAAAGAATTGCAGCAAGAATCGCTACTTCCAACCAAAATCTTTACTCTGAACAATAGGCTTATGAAACTCTATTGCAGGGTATCGATTATTGATTTTGTTCGAAGTCCTCTGGCCAGCAAGCTCACGAGGTCTTACCGCAGAGGTCGCTTCTAGGAGAGGCGTATTTCAATTTCAATATGTAAGGTTTTATTAAATTAAACAAAGATCGAAGGAGATGGAAAAAATTGTTCTTCTTTTTCTATGCATATACTTATTCGTATATAAATATATTCATATATAGCGAATAAATATGTCCATCACCAGAAAATATAAAAATATCCAGATGTTACGCAAAACAACAAAAAAATATATATATTTTTTTATCAGCCTGTATCGTGGGAGTTGGAATTGGAATGGATGGAAGAAAAGGAAGAATTCTGAGTATAAGCTACGAATAAAACAATGAAAAATTATACAAAAAAAACGTAAGTTAAGCCAGGGAATTTTGCACTATTTCTTTTTAAAAAAAAATTGAATTCACTTGTATATGTTTTTTTTTCACTTAAATGAATCTTATGGGGAATATATATTGACAATGAAAATATGTATATAGATATAAAAGAGAACAGATTTTCACGCTACCTTTGCTTTTATCCAATATTTTATTGCGGGATGATGATGATGATGGTGCAATGGTTATTTGTTGTATATTGTGGTATACGTATATATCCTGCGTCTGACGTCCTGGTTGTTGGATGTTGTTAGTGCTGAAGGATGATGACGGTGATAGCGTTGGTGATGATACTTCGCGCTTCCTGGGAGACGTTTTCTGGGTGTCTTCCTTCTTTCTAATCGTCTTGGTGAGGCAGGGATGAAGCCTCCTTAGTTCCCACAGTGAGCGCTATGGCGCTTATACTTTTTTTTTTCCTCTAAGTACTAAATAAATAAAAAGATTACTCTTTTGGACTTTTTACCGGGTTAAACTTGATTTTGTTCAAGAAAGAATTTTTTGGGATTCTCCGGTATATAGCAAAAACTAAAAAATGCTCTAATTTGTTATTTCATCACACAACTCATTAATTTTTGGCGACAAGTTTCAAGTCTATGTTTGACTCATCAACAGGTCCTAAATAGCGACATTTTTTAGCTTTTGCTATATACCGGAGAATCCCAAAAAATTCTGTCTTGAACAAAATCTAAGTACTAAGTAACCGGGCTTTTTTTTTGAAATTATTTTTTTTTCTCTTTTTTTTAATTAAACTGATTTGCAATTTTATTTATTCACTGGGCAAACTTGGAGAGTAACACTGCCATCAGTTAGTATGCGTGTCAGTTATTATTAAATAAAAATTTGTTTTGGTTAATTGAAATTATTACAGGAAAAAAATTTTTAGCACTGATTTTATATGGTAGGTACACCGCTACCACCAGTTGTTTTGTGTGTGGGCTTTTTTATTATTTATTTTAATTTATAACTTTTTAATTTAGATTTAGTAAATTTGTTTTTATTTTTACTGGCACTGATTTGGGATACCGCTGCCACCAGTTTGTTGTAACGAGGCTCCGCTCCGTGCTCCGAAGGAGAGAGCAGTCTCCGATATCAGGGAAAGGGAAAATTAAAAACTGAAACACTTAGTTATTCTTTTTTTCTATTTTTTAATATTACTATTTTTGTTATTCCATTTTTTTTTCCACTTCAAATTATATTTTCTTTTCGTTTTCAAAATTATTTAATTCGATTTTCCTTTCAAAATTATTTAGTTAGATTTTACTTTTCGTTTTCAAAATTATTTAATTCGATTTTCTTTCAAAATTATTTAATTAGATTTTACTTTTCACTCAATTAATGAGTTCGGAACGGATTTTTAAAACGTACGCAACTCGACGGGATTAAAGAACGAACTCCCCGAGGTTTGGGCAAATTGCACCCAGGTACCCACGATATCTTGCAAAAGCTTTTTTATATTTTATTGTTTTCTTACGACGTTGAAAAAACGTACGTGAGAAAATGCAAAAGTTTTTTGATGCGAGCTATATGCATCAATGGAAACTGTAATCCGATATGCACTTGTGCGCCCGTCTTGAAATATTAATTTTAAGAGGGCGCGAATAATTTTGATAATTGTATGTATGTATGTAGATACAATTAGATTGGATTAAGTAGGTAATGTACGTATGTACATAGTACATACGGAAAAAAAGTAAGAAGACACTGTATGTAGGTAAGTGTGCATACCGTGTGAGTGGAATGTGTGTCTGATAACAAAATGCAATTTATGCTAAATTGCATTTTGTTATAATATGGGAATGCATTTCTAAATGCATTTTAAATTTTGAATGAGATTTAAAAAATAAATAATTTTTCAATTTCAGGGTCAATTAATAGTACATCAATATATCGTATTGGACGCTATATTGATGTATCGGTATTATGGTTATGCAAGTACAACTTCGAGAATCATTTCTTAAATTTTGTTATCATTCAATGCCTAATTCTTCTTCAGCTAAAAATGAAAAATCCATTATACAGAAATGTTGCCAATAACTAGCAATGACCAGACAAAATTAAATTCAAGGTTTAATACCTTCAGCACAATGAATGTTGTCGACACAATGTTAATAACACGGAGCAAATTATGCACCGCAATTATGGATGAGTACGAGATATATAAAATTAAATATATTAAGCAAGAACACTAAAGCCAACATTAAAATAAAAGCAACTACTGCAAGTCAAGCAATTATCAGATTATAAATATAATATAAAATACGAAATGTGCTAACTACAACGAGGGAGGCCAACATGGCAAGGCCCACCAAACCACCCACCCGCACACACCAGATGAAACACCCTTACTCGTAACAAAAAAAAATTTTTTTGTTAAATTCCGAGTTCTCTCTCTCTCTCTCCCCAGAACCAAGCTTCATCCGAAAACGCCACAGCGCATCAAGACAACACTGATGACCACATGCACTCAGAAATAAACCCGTAGCAAGTTTTTGGTTAAGTTAAGACACGATACTACACAAAATACAATACAATACTAAGTAGACAAGACACAATACGATACGAAAAATGCTGGCTTATTCTGGAGCACGTCGAACGAGTAGAATGTTTACTTTCCACAGTAGTGCGATTCACACACAAGGCTCGTTCAATCACCACGGTCGCTCACCAAGCAGCTATGAATTAAGCAGGTCTGGTCAACATACCTCAGTTGAAACGATGTCTGACTCGGAATAGATGTCGGAAATTAAATGAGTATAACCCATTACCAACCCCCAGCCACCACCTTTCCGAAGCATGTTGAGCATCCCTATTCACGGAAACTATAAGTTGAAATTTTAAGGTGACCCCAGTCAGAACAGATCCGAATCGGCGACATCCATAGTGGGGAATTTATCACAAAGGGGATGAATCTCGTTCATCAAACCAATAACGACATCGACCGATATGGAGCAACACCAAGCGAGCCCACCTAGGACATTAAGTTCACAAGTACGAAAGCAATTTAAGCAATTAAATTTCTATTACATAAAAAGAACCTTTGCACAAAAGCAAGAAGTTGACTGAAATTTGAAAGAACTACAATGTAAGGAGAGAGGAAAAAAAACCGTAATTTAGGCGCCATTTGTAACCGGGTGAAACCTCTTTTCAACCAACCCATGGGCCAGAGCATCCACATACAAACCTAACACTACCCACGATCATCCGAACGTGAACCTCCGACACCGCAGGCCGGCCGCGAAGTACAACTTAGGTTACAAAATTTCATATACAGGATTAATGTAAAGAACGCACAGCTTGTGCCCGCCAGCAATCAGTCGGGAGGGGAGGTTCTTGTTCTCTACACCCTGTTGATGCTCATGTCAGCTGTGCATGAATAAAGGAAAACAGACAGACGGACGGACGAATAATATGACGGACGGACTATATAACAAAGGTACATAACAGAAATTTTCAGAATATTTATTACTTTCGATGTCCATGACCCTACATCCAGCGAGGCTCTAGACAAGATCAAGAGAAATAGACTCCGGATGTTCATGGAGTCTCCTTATCACCGCAATAAAGCCCCAGGCTCCCTTCCTCCCCATGATCAAACCGCTGATGACAAAGTTAGTATTTATGGTTTGATCCCATATTCCCCCTGGTGTGTGCGCACCGGCAAGCAAACTCTACCCCCTCACCCCATCATGCCAACCCTCCCTCCAAAAAGGAATAGTCTCACTACATTACACGCAAAACCTAAAAAAAATTACGAGAAGAATAAGCATAAAAAAAAACTACGATCTACTAATCACATTCGGAGCCATCAACAAGGAAGCCCGAAAATTTTAATTATTATTTCTTCTTTTATTTATTTATATTTAACAAACCACAATCTGATTATTCCCTTCAGGGTACAATACTAAAATTCACCTATAACACAATCCTGATTTCTTTTCTGTACAGGAACAAATATCAATTAAAAAAAAATCAAAATCAAATCAAAACACAATCCTGCGTTCTTTTCCTTTCAGGAACAAAAATTAACCTTAAAAATGAATTTACAATCCTGATTTCTTTTCTTTTCAGGAACAAATATCAACCTTAAAAATGAAATCACAAACCTGATTTTCTTTTCTTTTCAGGAACAATTATCAACCTTAAAATGAAATCACAAACCTGATTTTCTTTTTTTTACAGGAACCAAAAAAAATCATAAATCATATCAAAACACAATCCTGCTTTCTTTTCCTTTCAGGAACAATAATTAACCTTAAAAATGAGTTTACAATCCTGATTTCTTTTCTGTACAGGAACAAATATCAAAAAAAAATCAAAATCAAATCAATACACAATCCTGCGTTCTTTTCCTTTCAGGAACAAAAATTAACCTTCAAAATGAATTTACAATCCTGATTTCTTTTCTTTTCAGGAACAAATATCAACCTTAAAATGAAATCACAAACCTGATTTTCTTTTCTTTCAGGAACAAATATCAAATTTTTTTAAAATCAAAACAGTATCCTGATTCCTTTCCTTTCAGCAACAATATCAAATTTTTAAAATCAAAACACAATCCTGATTCCTTTCCTTTCAGCAACAATATCAAATTTTTAAAATCAAAACACAATCCTGATTCCTTTCCTTTCAGGAACAATATCAAATTTTTAAAATCAAAACACAATCCTGATTCCTTTCCTTTCAGGCACAAATCAATTTTTTAAAATCAAAACACAATCCTGATTCCTTTCCTTTCTGGAACAAATATCAAATTTTTAAAATCAAAACACAATCCTGATTCCTTTCCTTTCAGCAACAATATCAAATTTTTAAAATCAAAACACAATCTTGATTCCTTTCCTTTCAGGCACAATATCAAATTTTTAAAATCAAAACACAATCCTGATTCCTTTCCTTTCAGGCACAAATCAATTTTTTTAAATCAAAACACAATCCTGATTCCTTTCCTTTCAGGAACAAATATCAAATTTTTTTAAATGAAATAACTATCCTGATTTCATTACTTTCAGGAACAAAATAAAATCCTGATTTCTTTTCTTTCAGGAACCAATCACAAATTTTTAAAATCAAAACACAATCCTGATTTCTTTCCTTTCAGGAACAAATATCAAATTTTTTTAAATGAAATAACTATCCTGATTTCATTACTTTCAGGAACAAAATAAAATCCTGATTTCTTTTCTTTCAGGAAACAATCACAAATTTTTAAAATCAAAGCACAATCCTGATTCCTTTCCTTTCAGGAACAAATATCAAATTTTTTTAAATCAAATAACTATCCTGATTTCATTACTTTCAGGAACAAAATAAAATCCTGATTTCTTTTCTTTCAGGAACCAATCACAAATTTTTAAAATAAAAAAACACAATCCTGAATCCTTTCCTTTCAGGAACAAATATCAAATTTTTTTAAATCAAATAACTATCCTGATTTCATTACTTTCAGGAACAAAATAAAATCCTGATTTCTTTTCTTTTAGGAACCAATCACAAATTTTTAAAATCAAAACACAATCCTGATTCCTTTCCTTTCAGGAACAAATATCAAATTTTTTTAAATGAAATAACTATCCTGATTTCATTACTTTCAGGAACAAAATAAAATTCTGATTTCTTTTCTTTCAGGAACCAATCACAAATTTTTAAAATCAAAACACAATCCTGATTCCTTTCCTTTCAGGAACAAATATCAATTTTTTTTTAAATGAAATAACTATCCTGATTTCATTACTTTCAGGAACAAAATAAAATAATCAAACTTTTAAATCTTCTCGTTTCTTTTCACAAACCAAACTCAACTAAACTAACCATGCACCCACTTTCCTCCACCACAGCCAGTTCATTCTACTTTTGTTCCCCAAACGACCAGTCCCACTTCCCTTGCTTGACCAATCATCGGTAAGCAACCATACGTCATGGAAACTTTCCTAAATTTTTCTACAAAATCTGACCCTATAAGGGTCGCGGGTACAGTACCACAAGAAAAACCAAGAGTCGTGCTCAAGAAGCGCGTTTCAGAATTATGCAAAAACGGGAAGACTAAAGTGGGAATTACCATGGAACTTTAACTATGGCGCGTGCCAAAATTAGTTTTTAGCAGTAAGTAGCGAAGGGACCAAATCGCTACAGTGTATCTTGATGACTCATTGCTTCCTCCACGTTCGACGTACACCTAAGACTTCTGGCGGAAGTCGCGACGTTGCATCCCGCTGCCGGCCTGACGATCAACGTGGAGAAAAGCAAGTTTTGTATGAGATAAGTCAGATATCTCGGCTTTGTAGTTGGGGACGCATGCTTGCGTGCTGATCCCGAAAAGGTCACTGCTATTCAGAGCTTGCCAAGGCCAACCACCGTCAATAAAATTTGAAGCTTTCTCGGAGTATGCGGCTGGTATAGGAAGTTCATCCCACACTTCGCTACCATCGCTAGTCCTTTGACAGATCTTCTAAGGAAAAACATCCAGTTGGGGTGGAATGAACAAGCTGAGCTGGCATTCCAACAGCTAAAACAGTGTCTGATGACCGAACCAGGGCTCGCGAACCCCGACTTTTCCAAGCCGTTTTTCATTCAGTGCGACGCTAGCACTACAGGAGTTGGAAGCGTTCTGTGGATGGGGACGAGCATCCCATCGCTTACATGTCACAGAAGCTGAACGGTTCTCAACGCAATTACAGCATAACTGAGTTAGAGTGTCTGGCCGCCGTATTAAGCATAAAAAGGTTTAGGCCGTATGTGGATGGACTGGAGTTTACGGTCATTACTGACCACGCTAGCCTCAAATGGCTCATGGACCAAAGGGATCTACGTGGCAGGCTGGCTCGTTGGAGCCTCAAACTCCAAGCCTTCAAATTTCACATTGAATACCGAAAAGGCAAAGATAATGTTGTGGCGGATGCCCTTTCCAGGTCATTTGCTGATGAGACAGTAGACGAGCTATTTTATCCTGCTAAAGTCAGTTCACTTGATTTGAAATCTCCCACATTCAATGAAAAACCTACGTGGACAGAATCCAGCGAATCACTTCTAATCCAAGCGGTTTTCAGAACTCACGAATTAGCGGTGGTAAGGTATATATCTCGTTCTCGCTTCCAAATAACAACGTCTCAGAGGAGCGGGTTCAGTGGAAGCTATGGGTTCCTGATAGTCTCACCGGCGATTTGATTAAATCAGAGCATAGTCCTCCTATGGCAGCACATTTGGGTTTCGCAAAAACCTTAGAGAAATTATGTCGTCAGTACTATTGGCCGAGCATGGCTTCAGAAGTACGACAGTTCATAAATGCCTGCGAAACGTGTAAACTGATCAAGCCGACCAATGTGTCTTCAAGACCTCCTCTGGGTATGATACGCTCTACCGCTCTGCCCCGGCAACGTATCTTCTGTGATTTTCTAGGCCCTTATCCGTGTAGTCGAGGTGGTAATAGGTACATCTTCATCGTACTGGACCACTTATCTAAGTTCGTGCTGTTGGAAACAATGCCAGAGGACACAGACTCGCGGGTCGTGAAATTTCTGGAGCAAAAAGTCTTCTTAATGTTTGGGGTTCCGGAAATGGTATATTCAGACAATGGTAGTCAGTTCATTGCAAAAATATTCGCTCAACTGTTAGATCGTTACGGGTGAAACACATCTTCTCACCAGCTTACTCCCCCAGTCAGACGCCTAAGAGCGTGTTAATCAGTCGGTCCTGGCAGCGATCCGCGCCTATGTCGGTACAGAGCATCGGAATTGGAACGAACATCTGAGCGAGATCGGCTTCGCCATCCGCAACGTCGTGTATGAGTCATCTAAGTGCTCGCCATATTTCCTGCTCTTCGGTCGACATCCAGTAACATGCGGGGGGTCATATCAACTTCTTCGAGAGCTAAAGGCAGACTCCGACGGGGCCGTCGAGTATGTACCTGTCAACCAAATGCTTCAGCTTTTGCGCGACGAAGTAAAGTTCCATCTCACAGAGGCGTATCGAAAGTACGCCGCTGGTTACAACCTGCGAACACGGGAAAGAGCCTTTGTACCTGGACAGACGGTGTACTTCAGAAACTTTGTGCAAAGTAGTGCAGTTGATCGATTTGCTGCCAAATTAGCACCTAAGTTCATAAAAGCGGAACGATAAGGGTCTCCCAATCGGAATTTTCCATGCTCGGGATATAAAGTCTTGACCAAAGTTGTTTAGATCTCGGTAGCCCTAAGAAGGCATCCGGCAAGCTTCACTTGCGAATCACGGGTAATCGCAAGCCCTCCTACTACTTCCTCAGTGGTGGGTGATAACCTTCTCAGCCTTTGTTACTAACCCCTTCTGGGTTAGCCTTCATCTGAAGGGTTTTACTTTCCTGTCTTTTCTTCAATTTTCTTCCAATTAAAAAGTGTCCCAGCGCCAGCGAGTGCGGATGAAGTCTCTGCGGAGTGTAGTTTTTATAGTATATTATCTCTAAACTATCAAGTTTAGATGGTCGCAACCTTTGTTTTTAACCCCTTCTGGGTTAGCCTTCATCTGAAGGATTTCACTTTCCTGTCCGTTCTTCAATTTCCTTGGAGCTTGAACCCGCTTGTGGTACCCCACGGGATTTCCTTCGTCCTGAGTGAGTTGATAGATGAATTCTGTCTGTTGACAAAGCGATTTCCTCGCTTGGGATTGGGGGTTTTCCGGGCGTTGCGACCGGATTCAGCAGAACACAGAACGATAAGTAGCGGCATTTCACCAACGGAGTCGTAGTATCGAGCCGAACATTCCCGTACCCAATAAGTCCATCGCTGCACCTCTTCCTGGTCAGTTCATTGGGCGGGGCAAGTTAGTAGACGACGTCTATCTGTAGATCAGTCCTCCCTCATCCAAGACGAACTGGGATCATGGCCGCAGATGGGATCTTATGTCTCAACAACCCAAGGTCTAGCTTATGCCCGGCTTGAGCCTCTTGTGGGTCGCCCCCACGTTGGGCGCGGCTGCAAAGATATTATTCATGGTTCACCTCCCGAGTCAGCTTTCTTGTTTTTTTTTCTCTCATATCCCTCCCTTCCTGGTTTTGCACTGCATGAGACTATATTCTCGGCGGGTCGTCCCCACGCTGTAGCGTATACCCACTTACGCTATCTTTTTTTTTTGGCTTCTCTACGTCTGTAGAGAAACCACCATGATTTGCCAGAGGTACCTAGAAAGGGGATAAAAGTTAGATATTTTCGAGAAGTAGCCCTATGCTACTTCTCCATATTATAAAATTCCTAAAAAGAAAAATTACAGATTTTCGAGAAGTAGCCCTCTGCTACTTCTCCATATTATAAAATTCCTAAAAATGGAAAAATTAGAGATTTTCGAGAAGTAGCCCTATGCTACTTCTCCATATTGCAAAAAAAGGAAAAAAAGCAAATACATTCAAAAGTGCAAAACGCGCACAATGTACAATTTTTCATGTAAAAAATTACCACTAGTCACCAACATCGAGACGACGGAAACGGTAATTCGCCTAGCTGTAATGCATCGTACGATACCACCATACAATGTATTACAGCAGGCCCGCCCGAAATTCAAATGAAATTTTGGCTCACAGCATAAATTTTGCTGCTACCAAACAGCAGGCAAAACAATACACGCACACCCGTTTATATAGCGAGCAGAAATCTCGGAATTGAGCCCAAACGACCGAGTGGTGCGCGCCTGCCGGTGGCTGGGGGCAGAAATCGTTTTCGATGTAGGCAGACTGTGCAAAGTCAGTCAGGCTTACCTGTCGTTGAAAAAGCTTTATACGCTTCATTGAAGTCGTCTGAAATGAAAAATAAGGGAATTTCGCTTAGTGATTATTCTGCGTAAATCAAGTTAAGATTCATGGATATTCTTCATTAATTAGGATTACACATTTTCAAATTTTTACAGTGTCTTACTTGTCTTCGAAAGAGCTTTACATGCTTCAGTGAAATTGAATTCTTCTGAAATTAAAAAAATAAAGAAGTCCATTTAATGATTATTCTGCGTAAATCAAGTTGAGATTCATGGAAATTCATCATTAATTAGGATTACATATTTTCAAATTTTTATAGTGACTTACCTGTCTTTGAAAGAACTTTATGAGCTTCAGTGAAATTGAAGTCGTTTGAAATGTAAAATAAAAATAGTTCGTTTAATGAGTATTATGCGTAAATTAATTTAGATTCATTGACATTCGTCATAAATTAGAATTGCATATGCTCATATTTGATAGTGGCTTACCTGTCTTTGAAAGAACTTTATACTCTTCAGTGAAATTGAAGTCAGGTCATTCTAGAAGGGTACCCGGAGTAGGGTAGGTTAGCTTATGCTATGTACGAAAACGATCTCATGCCTCGCCCTTACGCTTATTTGGTTTTATACATATTTTTTGTTTTTTTTTTACTTGCTCACTTTGGCAGATTTTAGATCTTAGGTTTACAATAAATAGATAGAAAGAAATTGAACATATCTTATTTAGATAAGTTTTTTTTTTGTTTTCATAAGTGAAATAAAATTTTGAATATTAGCATTATACGCCAGGGCTTTGACATTTGTTTTTTGTGATTTCCTGAGTTTTGTTTTTAGCTTATTTTCAGGTACCGCAGTGCTTCGGTGTAACGCCAAAGGCAGGGTGGCCCAGGAGAGCGGAAACTCCGGACGCAAAGTCTCTGTGAAAATCATACCCGCCCGCATCATGACACCATTTTCATCCTGTTCGTTATGTCGCAGTCTCAATGACCTTTTAAGTCGTTAGAAATGGAGGGGGCTGATGGAGCGCCACTAGAGGACACACACACAGTCGATTAAAATGGGGCTAAGCATATTATTACGGCTTTGGAGGCTTAACCATGGTGGATGGGGGCGTCTGGGCCCAATAGTACCCAAAGCCTGAGTCTCAACATCATCGGAGACTCCTCTCAGCTCTCTCACGCTCTCTCAATCGTTCATATGTCAGCGTTGAAAACTCTCCGGGTGAATTAAGACTTGTTCAGCGTTGCTGAGGTCTTCTGTTCTTCTTTTCTTACAGTATTCAATCATATAAATTTTATTCTTTCCAGCCTTTCAGCTACCACCAGAAGGAGGAAGCCCATATAGATCTTTTTTTTGTCTGTCCGTCCGTCCGCAGTCACACTCACAAGTCCATTTTTCTGTCTGTCTGGTCAGTTATTCTGTCGATTATACACAGCTTTACAAGCATTGAATGGATGTGGGTGGCAAGAACCACCCCAAGCCGGCTGATGTGTCGGATGCACTATCTACATATACCCAGGTAGAAGTGGATATAAGTAGATCTGTCGACTGACGCTCTTTGCGTTACACCCTTCATAGAACTTATGCCGTTTAAGATATTGACTGATCATGCGAGCTTGAAATGGCTGATGTCTCAAAAGGACCTCAGCGGTAGACTTGCAGGGTGGAGTTTGAAGCTTCAAGGTTTGGACTTCACCATTGAACACCGAAAAAGAAGCCTGAATGTCGTTCCTGATGCGCTGTCACGAAATCATTCCGACAGCGTGTCAACACCTGAAAATCCTGGCCCGGACGTTGACCTTAGTTCGCCATATTTCAACTAGTTGGAATAAGAGGAGCTGAGGCATAAGGTTAAAACAGCTTCTGGCAAACTACCAGATCTTTGCGTCGGGGATGGCTTCGATTATACTCGGACTGTTCCGAGAACAGGCGATCCGATTCAGGAAGAAGAAGCTTGGAAGCTTTGGATTCCACAAGGGCTTGTCTCCGAGGTTGTTTCAAGAGCGCATGATCCACCACTAGCTTCTCACGGAGGCATAGGGAAAACATTGGAACGGTTAAGAAGACACCTGTACTGGCCACGAATGACAGTTAATGCCAGAAACTACGTAGGCGCCTGCCAAGTGTGTAAAGAGACCAAAGCCCCCAATACTATTCTTAGACCACCTATGGGAGTCCAGTCTGTGACAGAAAGACCATGGCACACGCTGTACATCGACTTTCTGAGCCCATATCCTCGATCAGTGAATGGATATGTCTGCAAACTGATAGTCCTTGACTACTTTTCAAAGTTCGCGATTCTCAAACCCATGAGAAAGGCATCTACTCTCAATGTGTGCCAGTTCATCGAAACGGAAGTATTCCATGTGTTCGGAGTTTCGGAAACGATAGTCTCTGACAATGGAGTCCAGCTTTGCTCGGCTCAGTTCGCCAGATTACTGGATAAGTATGGGGTGAAGCACTTGCGAACGGCAGTTTACTCGCCGCAAGCAAACGCCTCAGAGCGAGTGAACGGCTCTCTGTTGTCAGGGATTAGGGCATACATCCGGAAGGAACACATAAAGTGGGATGAGAAGCTGAGCCAGATAGCTGGTTCCCTCACGAGCTCTTTCCACCAAGCAACTGGTTTCTCTCCCTACCGAGCACTCTTCGGTTAGCAAATAATTGAGCTCCTATTCCATCTTAAGGAGCCTTAATAATTGAGCTCCTATTCCATCTTAAGGAGCCTTGGAACTCTTAATAATCCTCTGAGAGTGGATGATGATTGAGATTGAACCGTGCTAGAGTGCAGGAGAACTTACACCACGCGTTCGAACACGGTTCAAAAGCTTATAATCTCAGAGCGAAGCCTGTTAATTTCAAAGTGGGTCAAGAACCTGAGCGGCAAAGATCTACGTCGCAACTAGTGACTTGATAAAGAAGAAGAAGAATATAGACATTTGTCTGATTGTTCATCTTTATCGCGCAAATTGCATGGCCTACTGTGAAAGAAAATCGGAAATTACTAAAAGCATTGGCAACGGAATTTTAATTCCTCATGTAAGTTTCAAAATATGCCAATACTCAAAAAAAATTAACATAAAATTTTTTAGAAAAAGGAAAAAGTGTCAGGGTAGCGAAATCCAACTGGATCGCCAAAAAGACGTGGACACCGTGTCCCGAGACACCGGAGGATTGGGAAAGTCAGCAAAAACTCCCAGGCTACAGTATATCCAGATTTTTTGCAGAAGCAGACTGGTTAAAGCTGCTTCAATTGACAGGTCTAAATCACCTGGAGTGATTGAAAGGTGTAGCAATTTAAAATCAGTGCACTCCACCTTTTAGGTGGGATTTTCATGAAGTCTCAAATCACTAAGTCAGGGAAGTGGACATGTGAACTACATTAGGTACCTTAGCACGTTACGATCGTATATCCAAAAGGATCAAAATCTTCAGGCCTTAGCAGGCACACAGCAAGCATCATATCGTTCGGCATCACCGTTTTACACAATTTCGCGACAAGGAACATTAAATTTCCGGCGTCAGAAGTCTCAAATCTCTACGTCAGGGTGTATACCACTTCAAGTACCACTTCACATTATGTTCCTATACCCAACAGGATCAAAATTTTCAGGCCTTAGTTAATAGTGTGTGCCCTGCAAACATCATATCGTTCGTCATCCTCATTTTACGAGCCAGCAAACTTAAATTTTAGACATCGCAAATCACTACATAAGAAAAGTGAGTACGTACAGCACCGCGGATATCGTCCTCCAGTATAGAAGTTATGCTAAAAATGGCACAGTTTCGCACAGTGAAGTGAGCGTGTTCAGAAGCTCCAGCGTCAGTCATAGAATATAGGCCTACAGATAGTTCATTATACTCATAAGGTTTTTTTTTTAAAGTGAATAATTTATAGCATGCGGATCTTCCTTGGAGGCGCCTCTACCGTGGAAGCCCAGCAGATAACCATAAGTTGTTGTCAAGAGTTTTTCATTCATATTATCTAACTTATATTGCTTTCTTATATATATGACAAAAATCAGAGCGTTCATTGAGTTTATACTTATGTATATGATGGTATAAAGTCACCAATGTGATAAATTCCACGACTCAGTCACCAATGTGATAAATTCCACGAATCAGTCACCAGATTGCTTACCTGAATACGTGTCCACATATTGGCCTATATGATTAGTGATGTGAATCCCTTATCAATAACGATGAACTTAATTTAAAATTTCTTTTCGCAATGCACTAAGCGTGCGTATATGAACTTTCATTAGAAAATTTTTGTTATCAAGTGGACCCATATTTGAGTAAGCTAGCCCTAGGGTAGATTTGTATTGAAACAGCTACAGATGCGTAACTGGTATGGAGTAGCTAAGCATTAATTCTTAGAAAATGAATGTTTATTAAAGTTATGTATTTTATCACTGAACAGCTGTAATAGTTACATACTATTTATATAATTACCAATGTGCTTATGCACAGAACAAATAGTTGTTAGAGTAAATCTTTATCGTTATCGGTAGATATAGTCTTTAAAATTTGTTTTTTCAATGCACTATGAATGCTTTTCCTTGAACTTAGTGTCTAGGTGAACTAATAGCAAGAGATCAGTTCTCTTATAGATTCGTTATATATATATATGTGTATATACTGTAATATATATTGCACACCCTTACAAATTATTATCGATGAAATGGAAAGTTTTGCGGCGCAAATGAAGCTGTAAGATGGTTTTTCTTTCTCCTCTCACTCTCCCGGAGCCTTCTTAATGTGGAGGTCGACCAGGTCCGCTACTCCTCTCTTTTCAGGTCAGCATAGGGACTCTGAAAGTTATCTGCCCTCAGAGTCATTTGTATGGATGGGGCAAGCAGAGAAGGCCGAACATCTGTGCCTTCCCTATGGATGTAGGTAAGTGGTATAAGGGTCCCTTCAGGACCGAATCCGTGCCGGCCGTTTTGTAAGTAGGCACGAAGATAATTTTGTATTGACAGCGGCAGGTTTTTCTGGGAACCTCCCCACACTCTCCGCCAATAGCCGAGGCGAGCTAGCATGCCGCCCTGCAGTCAACGCTGTCCACCGAGTGATCTGTCAGGTCGTGCTGGCAGTCTGGACTTCACGTCCGATGTCAATCACTCTCAACATGATTCCATAACACATTTTAGAAGCATGCTATTCGTGACAATTTTGACAGAGCTGTTCTACTGTATGAATATACTGTGGAGTGTGGTTGAGTAAATTGAAGATTTGTGCCTTCTAATAATTCGCAGTGCTCTAATGACATTTTATGTGTTTAATTTTGAAAAGTGGTAAAAGTGAAAAAATTAACAAATGGAAGTTGATTTAATTGAAGATTTGTGCTTTCTATTAATTCGCAGTACCATATTTACTGCATTCTAATTTTTACATTGCACTTTTAATCATTTAGTAATAATTTATTTGTTTGAATTTGAACACATCGCGTTCTTACGGAATGAGCGATTCTTAAGGCCTAACCACAGTGTGCATATGCTAGCACATGCAAAAACACGAGCAATTGCTTTTCATAATAACAACCCACAATAGGAATAAGAAGCCGTTCGTCAAGTTTTAATTTTAATAATTAATAATCCTCTGAGAGTGGATGATGATTGAGATTGAACCGTGCTAGAGTGCAGGAGAACTTACACCACGCGTTCGAACACGGTTCAAAAGCTTATAATCTCAGAGCGAAGCCTGTTAATTTCAAAGTGGGTCAAGAACCTGAGCGGCAAAGATCTACGTCGCAACTAGTGACTTGATAAAGAAGAAGAAGAATATAGACATTTGTCTGATTGTTCATCTTTATCGCGCAAATTGCATGGCCTACTGTGAAAGAAAATCGGAAATTACTAAAAGCATTGGCAACGGAATTTTAATTCCTCATGTAAGTTTCAAAAAATGCCAATACTCAAAAAAAATTAACATAAAATTTTTTAGAAAAAGGAAAAAGTGTCAGGGTAGCGAAATCCAACTGGATCGCCAAAAAGACGTGGACACCGTGTCCCGAGACACCGGAGGATTGGGAAAGTCAGCAAAAACTCCCAGGCTACAGTATATCCAGATTTTTTGCAGAAGCAGACTGGTTAAAGCTGCTTCAATTGACAGGTCTAAATCACCTGGAGTGATTGAAAGGTGTAGCAATTTAAAATCAGTGCACTCCACCTTTTAGGTGGGATTTTCATGAAGTCTCAAATCACTAAGTCAGGGAAGTGGACATGTGAACTACATTAGGTACCTTAGCACGTTACGATCGTATATCCAAAAGGATCAAAATCTTCAGGCCTTAGCAGGCACACAGCAAGCATCATATCGTTCGGCATCACCGTTTTACACAATTTCGCGACAAGGAACATTAAATTTCCGGCGTCAGAAGTCTCAAATCTCTACGTCAGGGTGTATACCACTTCAAGTACCACTTCACATTATGTTCCTATACCCAACAGGATCAAAATTTTCAGGCCTTAGTTAATAGTGTGTGCCCTGCAAACATCATATCGTTCGTCATCCTCATTTTACGAGCCAGCAAACTTAAATTTTAGACATCGCAAATCACTACATAAGAAATGTGAGTACGTACAGCACCGCGGATATCGTCCTCCAGTATAGAAGTTATGCTAAAAATGGCACAGTTTCGCACAGTGAAGTGAGCGTGTTCAGCAGCTCCAGCGTCAGTCATAGAATATAGACCTACAGATAGTTCATTATACTCATAAGGTTTTTTTTTTAAAGTGAATAATTTATAGCATGCGGATCTTCCTTGGAGGCGCCTCTACAGTGGAAGCCCAGCAGATAACCATAAGTTGTTGTCAAGAGTTTTTCATTCATATTATCTAACTTATATTGCTTTCTTATATATATGACAAAAATCAGAGCGTTCATTGAGTTTATACTTATGTATATGATGGTATAAAGTCACCAATGTGATAAATTCCACGACTCAGTCACCAATGTGATAAATTCCACGAATCAGTCACCAGATTGCTTACCTGAATACGTGTCCACATATTGGCCTATATGATTAGTGATGTGAATCCCTTATCAATAACGATGAACTTAATTTAAAATTTCTTTTCGCAATGCACTAAGCGTGCGTATATGAACTTTCATTAGAAAATTTTTGTTATCAAGTGGACCCATATTTGAGTAAGCTAGCCCTAGGGTAGATTTGTATTGAAACAGCTACAGATGCGTAACTGGTATGGAGTAGCTAAGCATTAATTCTTAGAAAATGAATGTTTATTAAAGTTATGTATTTTATCACTGAACAGCTGTAATAGTTACATACTATTTATATAATTACCAATGTGCTTATGCACAGAACAAATAGTTGTTAGAGTAAATCTTTATCGTTATCGGTAGATATAGTCTTTAAAATTTTGTTTTTTCAATGCACTATGAATGCTTTTCCTTGAACTTAGTGTCTAGGTGAACTAATAGCAAGAGATCAGTTCTCTTATAGATTCGTTATATATATATATGTGTATATACTGTAATATATATATTGCACACCCTTACAAATTATTATCGATGAAATGGAAAGTTTTGCGGCGCAAATGAAGCTGTAAGATGGTTTTTCTTTCTCCTCGCACTCTCCGGAGCCTTCTTAATGTGGAGGTCGACCAGGTCCGCTACTCCTCTCTTTTCAGGTCAGCATAGGGACTCTGAAAGTTATCTGCCCTCAGAGTCATTTGTATGGATGGGGCAAGCAGAGAAGGCCGAACATCTGTGCCTTCCCTATGGATGTAGGTAAGTGGTATAAGGGTCCCTTCAGGACCGAATCCGTGCCGGCCGTTTTGTAAGTAGGCACGAAGATAATTTTGTATTGACAGCGGCAGGTTTTTCTGGGAACCTCCCCACACTCTCCGCCAATAGCCGAGGCGAGCTAGCATGCCGCCCTGCAGTCAACGCTGTCCACCGAGTGATCTGTCAGGTCGTGCTGGCAGTCTGGACTTCACGTCCGATGTCAATCACTCTCAACATGATTCCATAACACATTTTAGAAGCATGCTATTCGTGACAATTTTGACAGAGCTGTTCTACTGTATGAATATACTGTGGAGTGTGGTTGAGTAAATTGAAGATTTGTGCCTTCTAATAATTCGCAGTGCTCTAATGACATTTTATGTGTTTAATTTTGAAAAGTGGTAAAAGTGAAAAAATTAACAAATGGAAGTTGATTTAATTGAAGATTTGTGCTTTCTATTAATTCGCAGTACCATATTTACTGCATTCTAATTTTTACATTGCACTTTTAATCATTTAGTAATAATTTATTTGTTTGAATTTGAACACATCGCGTTCTTACGGAATGAGCGATTCTTAAGGCCTAACCACAGTGTGCATATGCTAGCACATGCAAAAACACGAGCAATTGCTTTTCATAATAACAACCCACAATAGGAATAAGAAGCCGTTCGTCAAGTTTTAATTTTAATAATTAATAATCCTCTGAGAGTGGATGATGATTGAGATTGAACCGTGCTAGAGTGCAGGAGAACTTACACCACGCGTTCGAACACGGTTCAAAAGCTTATAATCTCAGAGCGAAGCCTGTTAATTTCAAAGTGGGTCAAGAACCTGAGCGGCAAAGATCTACGTCGCAACTAGTGACTTGATAAAGAAGAAGAAGAATATAGACATTTGTCTGATTGTTCATCTTTATCGCGCAAATTGCATGGCCTACTGTGAAAGAAAATCGGAAATTACTAAAAGCATTGGCAACGGAATTTTAATTCCTCATGTAAGTTTCAAAAAATGCCAATACTCAAAAAAAATTAACATAAAATTTTTTAGAAAAAGGAAAAAGTGTCAGGGTAGCGAAATCCAACTGGATCGCCAAAAAGACGTGGACACCGTGTCCCGAGACACCGGAGGATTGGGAAAGTCAGCAAAAACTCCCAGGCTACAGTATATCCAGATTTTTTGCAGAAGCAGACTGGTTAAAGCTGCTTCAATTGACAGGTCTAAATCACCTGGAGTGATTGAAAGGTGTAGCAATTTAAAATCAGTGCACTCCACCTTTTAGGTGGGATTTTCATGAAGTCTCAAATCACTAAGTCAGGGAAGTGGACATGTGAACTACATTAGGTACCTTAGCACGTTACGATCGTATATCCAAAAGGATCAAAATCTTCAGGCCTTAGCAGGCACACAGCAAGCATCATATCGTTCGGCATCACCGTTTTACACAATTTCGCGACAAGGAACATTAAATTTCCGGCGTCAGAAGTCTCAAATCTCTACGTCAGGGTGTATACCACTTCAAGTACCACTTCACATTATGTTCCTATACCCAACAGGATCAAAATTTTCAGGCCTTAGTTAATAGTGTGTGCCCTGCAAACATCATATCGTTCGTCATCCTCATTTTACGAGCCAGCAAACTTAAATTTTAGACATCGCAAATCACTACATAAGATAAGTGAGTACGTACAGCACCGCGGATATCGTCCTCCAGTATAGAAGTTATGCTAAAAATGGCACAGTTTCGCACAGTGAAGTGAGCGTGTTCAGAAGCTCCAGCGTCAGTCATAGAATATAGGCCTACAGATAGTTCATTATACTCATAAGGTTTTTTTTTTAAAGTGAATAATTTATAGCATGCGGATCTTCCTTGGAGGCGCCTCTACAGTGGAAGCCCAGCAGATAACCATAAGTTGTTGTCAAGAGTTTTTCATTCATATTATCTAACTTATATTGCTTTCTTATATATATGACAAAAATCAGAGCGTTCATTGAGTTTATACTTATGTATATGATGGTATAAAGTCACCAATGTGATAAATTCCACGACTCAGTCACCAATGTGATAAATTCCACGAATCAGTCACCAGATTGCTTACCTGAATACGTGTCCACATATTGGCCTATATGATTAGTGATGTGAATCCCTTATCAATAACGATGAACTTAATTTAAAATTTCTTTTCGCAATGCACTAAGCGTGCGTATATGAACTTTCATTAGAAAATTTTTGTTATCAAGTGGACCCATATTTGAGTAAGCTAGCCCTAGGGTAGATTTGTATTGAAACAGCTACAGATGCGTAACTGGTATGGAGTAGCTAAGCATTAATTCTTAGAAAATGAATGTTTATTAAAGTTATGTATTTTATCACTGAACAGCTGTAATAGTTACATACTATTTATATAATTACCAATGTGCTTATGCACAGAACAAATAGTTGTTAGAGTAAATCTTTATCGTTATCGGTAGATATAGTCTTTAAAATTTGTTTTTTCAATGCACTATGAATGCTTTTCCTTGAACTTAGTGTCTAGGTGAACTAATAGCAAGAGATCAGTTCTCTTATAGATTCGTTATATATATATATGTGTATATACTGTAATATATATATTGCACACCCTTACAAATTATTATCGATGAAATGGAAAGTTTTGCGGCGCAAATGAAGCTGTAAGATGGTTTTTCTTTCTCCTCTCACTCTCCCGGAGCCTTCTTAATGTGGAGGTCGACCAGGTCCGCTACTCCTCTCTTTTCAGGTCAGCATAGGGACTCTGAAAGTTATCTGCCCTCAGAGTCATTTGTATGGATGGGGCAAGCAGAGAAGGCCGAACATCTGTGCCTTCCCTATGGATGTAGGTAAGTGGTATAAGGGTCCCTTCAGGACCGAATCCGTGCCGGCCGTTTTGTAAGTAGGCACGAAGATAATTTTGTATTGACAGCGGCAGGTTTTTCTGGGAACCTCCCCACACTCTCCGCCAATAGCCGAGGCGAGCTAGCATGCCGCCCTGCAGTCAACGCTGTCCACCGAGTGATCTGTCAGGTCGTGCTGGCAGTCTGGACTTCACGTCCGATGTCAATCACTCTCAACATGATTCCATAACACATTTTAGAAGCATGCTATTCGTGACAATTTTGACAGAGCTGTTCTACTGTATGAATATACTGTGGAGTGTGGTTGAGTAAATTGAAGATTTGTGCCTTCTAATAATTCGCAGTGCTCTAATGACATTTTATGTGTTTAATTTTGAAAAGTGGTAAAAGTGAAAAAATTAACAAATGGAAGTTGATTTAATTGAAGATTTGTGCTTTCTATTAATTCGCAGTACCATATTTACTGCATTCTAATTTTTACATTGCACTTTTAATCATTTAGTAATAATTTATTTGTTTGAATTTGAACACATCGCGTTCTTACGGAATGAGCGATTCTTAAGGCCTAACCACAGTGTGCATATGCTAGCACATGCAAAAACACGAGCAATTGCTTTTCATAATAACAACCCACAATAGGAATAAGAAGCCTTTCGTCAAGTTTTAATTCCTTTCGTCAACTTCCGTCTGTACGATCGCGATTGTACTTTGCATAAGCAAATTTGACAGTTGTGTAAATACTATACAAATGTTAGTGATGCATAAGGAAGCATTCGTGATATTTTCAAGGCTTACATATGCAAGCTTATGCACATTGTGGTTAGGCCTTTAGCGCACTATACTTACGGAAAATTGGATATTTAAACTTAACGAAAGTTACCCTCGCAACGAGTTAAGCGAGAAACACAGTGCTAACTTTTCCAACCTCGACCTCAGTAAAGCTTTAAGAGCCTCAACCTGGCGAACTCTGCCAATATTTATAACTCACAATGCGAGCTTTAATAATTGTATGATAACAGTTAATTGGGCTGTTGGCTTAAAAATTCAATTTTTTTTGTAATTATTTACTACAGTAGGAACAACTTTTCACGTTAAATATGCTCACCAAATTTTTTTTTCAACAAATTTCCCGTACATTTTTTCCCGATAGCAAAATTAGCTGTCGAAGCTGACAAAGTTCCAGCAGAGTAGAGGGTAGACCTACGTGAGCTCAACTTCAACCTGGTCGACCTCACCAACTTTGCCATTAAGTTTTCATAACCTGATCTCTATTCTACAGAGCTGTCAAAGTTAAGGCTGAGCTTGGAAATACATAATTTTATGCACATACGTCTTAGATCATATCTATGATTATATGATCTAAGCCATACGTATACTTCTATGTAGTTCAGCCTTCCTACGTCTATTGAAGTTGCGCCTGAAATTTTCGCTTGATCAGCATACTAGGCTTAAAGGCCTTTCACATTTAAACCGAAAACCGATAAGTTCTACACCGAAAATTCGCTTTTGCTTTCACATCAAAAACCGGAAACTTTTTTTCAGTTAAGCCCGGTACGCTAGAGCCAAGGAATTTTTGTTCCTATACAAAAACTATGTAAAAAAAGTGTCATGGAATGCTCAAGGAATTTTCTTCTTGGCCGATTCCTTGAGGTAGTACTGGTAGTACGCTAGAGAAAAGTATTTCGAACAGAAAAACTCTACTTCCCGATTGACAAAAAGATGTCGCTCTTTTACGAAAAATCCATTTATGTCAATATTTCTTGAAGAAATAAGTACCGATGCACTTATTTCTGTAAGGAATTTTGACGTTGGTGGAATAATTGAAAAATTGAACGAAGGAACGGCTATTTTGCAAAAGGTGTATCAATTTTAAAATGACAAATGGACGACTAAAAATTGTTTTACGTGTATCTTCATTTTTCATTGGAAATTATCCATTTCTTCACTTTCTTTATTATTTCTTTATTGTCAGAAATATCACACAATTGACAAATCCAAATTGTCAAAAATTCCTTGACCTAATGTCAAATTTTCTTTAAGAAATTAGTGGAAAAATTCCTTGACCTAATTCCTTGGCTCTAGCGTACCGGGCTTTAAATAGAAGTAACATGTAATTATCATAGAAGTCGTATGATGAGAGCTCATACATAAAACTTATTTTAATTTTACTTCTTAAATCCCTATCCATATTATAATAATATAATAAATAATAAAATAAAATAATATAATTTTCAATGTAAACACAAAGTTCCACATGTGGAAACCGAAAAGAAATTGACAGAAGCAACCGAAATTTCCTTTTTTGGCCGAAAAAAGATAAAAGTTGTGTTTTTCTTAAAAATCTGAGATAAATAATCTATTTTATTAGTAAAATTATTATTATTTTATCCTACTTCCCATGATTTTATTAATCATTAGAGCAAAAAACTTGTGTTAAAGTGGAATAAATTGAGTTTTTCGGTTTACATTTTTCGGTTTTCGGTTTTGATGTGAAAGTGCCTTTAAAAGTAAAATCGTGTAAATAAAGTACCGTAATCGGAGGATAGTGTCCTTTTATACATTTTAACTTTTGACAGTTTTAGCGACAGCGTCCGCGTCTCGTAACTCAGGGTTATTTTTTTCCTTTTTTACTGGCCATGAAAAATTGCTTACCATATTTTATGGTAAAGCCCATCTTGGAAAAAAAAATTTGGTGTGGGCAAATTATATTATGACATTTCATTTTTGGTTGGCCGATGGCGTTATTAAGACCGAAAAAGACTGCGATTAGAAGATTGATTGCATTAAAGAATTTGGAGCTCGCCGAGTTAGAAAGATGCAAAAATTAAGAAAACGAATATGCACCTTTATAGTTTCACAAGCTCTCATTTAGTCAGTAAAAATTAATTAATTTAATTAGTTCCTAACGCGTTAACTTAATTTCAGCCATTTTGATGATAAACGTCAAATTTATGGTAAGCAATTTCCTTGGCACGTGCGTTCAGCCACACGCAGAATGTCACATTTTTACACACCATGTCGTTCAGGCGACCGATGCGTTGTCATTTCCCCAGCACATCAAAGCACATCGCAGCTTTCAGCCGCCAAAAATGTGCACACCGGTGTCACAGTATATATATTCTGTGCCGATGTGCACATTTTTACATGTAATCGCCACGGAAACAGCTAATACCCTAGACACACAGCACGAACTAATGAATCATTTGCACTAACTATTCATTAAAATGCTGTGTGTCAAATAGTATATGTCATTATAGCTCGAAAATCAGATGATAATGAAGTACACTAATGAAGTGTTTTCCTCCTTCATTATAGCTATAATGAGGAAAAATGTGCTAGATTTGGCATATAATGTAAATCTGGAGCTCCGCTGTGCATCTGCCGATTTGAAAAATAAGAAGAAGAAATGCAAAGAAATGCAAATCACAAATTATATTATTAATATTTTTTTAAATATAATGTTTTTCTCATTTGTTAATTGTTAAATTCGAAAAATAAACAAATGAAAACAAAGTTTATCGCGTTAATTCGATTCATATTGCTTCTTTAATGTGATAAGTTCATCAAAGCCAGTTTGACAGCTCAACTAAATTAAAGAAATGGCTGTGTGTCCGCAGTTTATAATGAATCATTATACACTAATGAGTCGTTAGTTATTTCTTCATTAAGAGTGCTGTGTGTCTAAGGCATTAGTGTCGCGCGCGAAGCTGTAATAACCAACAAAAGACAAAGCAAACATAAAAGTTTTTATTCAATATATGTAACAAAAGAAGACAAAAAAAAGACAATTGTGAAATCAAGGCCAAAATAAAAAGCCTGAGTGTAAAACCTACCCTGCCACAAATCCTAACAAGGAAGTTAGGACCACACATTAAGGACAATATATTTTAAATGCGCAAGAAAGTCTCTGATTTGATTTGATTGACATTTTTACACTGCGGTCTGTTAGCGTAGTGGCTTGGTGCGTTTAATAGTTTTGACGTTTAGTGTGGTTTTATGCTTTCAAAAGTGAGATTTAGCGCAGTGTTTTCAAATTAAATTAAATTAATAAACTAAATAAAAATGGAGCAAAATTAAAATTTCGTTTTAAATGACGATAGTTCACTTTTACAAAAGGAAAATACGGTTGCTGTTTTGAATGATAGTAAAATTCCTTAATTTAGAAAAAATCAATTTTTCAATAAAATAATTTATTTCAGATAACAAAATCGTTTTCATCCAAATCAATCTCTATCCTGGTTGAGTTCTTTGTAAAGAATCAATTCCTGCTCTCATAATAACATTAGTATCGTCATCGTCGTCCAGTTGAATAGCAGATGCCTTTGTAATTTTACAAATTTATTATTTACATGAATGAATTCGTAATTATTACCATACCTGAAAAGAGGCAATCCGTTTCAAAAACTCATTTAAGTTTTCAATTGCACCGAGTAATGCAACTTTAGGTCTGTTCGCGTACTCAGTTTTGGGACAAGGCATTGCAATGAATTTGCACGAACTTACACATTTTCCGTTCGTTTACTTTCTCGTACGCACAAAATTACACGAGTTTTGCATACGTCACAGCTTCCCCTCTCGCATGAATTTACCCGAAGTTTTTAGTTACTGCACATTTCTTGCAAGGAAAATTGACAACTGTCATAGAAAAAGTTCATTTTTGTAATTTTCTGAAAAGTTTTTAAAGCGCAATCAAAATGTCGAATGAAGATAGTTTAAGTATTAATGCTCTCAGGGACTTTTCAAGACTGCAATAAGTTAAAAAAAATTAAACAGCATTATTTCGCAAATGTTATTCCATACTTCTTCTTCTTGTTTTTCACGAAGTTGCATGAAAAGCGTTCGTTTACTTTTTCATGCATTTTACATTCTTCCCCCACCACACGAGTAAGTTTTTACCCAGAAAGTTTTTGCACGAGAAGTACGCAAACAGACCTATTGTTATTCATTTCCCCTTTTTATTTGCAAAATGTTCACTTTAAATTACACTGACAACTTTCTAAAGTGACGTTCCGGCTTGAAGTGCACACCAGCCGTTCAGTCGACAATTCGGTGTGCGGTGTGTATCCCTACTTTTTAAAGTCACGTGACATGCACATCACAGCGGTCCAAAGCACATCGTTGTGTGACACCTGAACGCACGGATGGTAGGCAATATGGTATAACATATATTGCATACCATGGATTATTGCCAAGACTACACGGCCCACACTGGCAATTCCGTAGCAATAACATATTGTATACTATAATTTATGCCCAGTGTTGACGGGGGGTAACTTAGAACACAAGTAACAGAATAAATTTAATTGGGGATTGACAGCTCTTCTCGCTCCCATTGTATTTTCACGGACGTTCTTTACGACGTTTTTGTTGTGTCGTTAACATTGTGTTTTAGCCTAAAAACGCCGACATTGTCGCGTCGCTCTTATTGTATCTTGCCTTTATAAACTCATTTGAATCTGTTTCTGTTTTGACTTGACTTGACATGACAGTTAAGTAAGGTGTAATAATTTCCTTCGTTTAGTTTTCAATCGGGGGAAACGTTTGCACTTTATTTTACAAATTTTATATTAAGAGAAAACTAGAATAATGGAACCTTACGATGTTATAGTTAATCAGCCTGTTGTAATTGATAATGTAAGTAGAAAGATAACGATTTTCAAAGAATGTTTGGGATGGTTTTGCTTCTAATGACATCACTTAGTGGGTTGGTTTGATGACTACCTCTTGGCATTTTTTTTATGATGGAATCAAATACCTTTTATATTTCTAAATTTGAAGGTTTCTTTACCTCTATAACATAATAATAGATAGAATCAATTTAATTTGCTTATATTTTTATCACATTTTATACAAGTTTCGATTTTTAAATTTTATCGTTTATACTTGAAGCAAGGAAGCACATCATATGTGCCTGATAAGTTTATTGGTTGTGGGATGTTTTTGTACATTTCGTCTTCTATAATCAATGGATATGTAACGGGTTTCATTTCCTGTATATATGTTAATGGTCGCCGCATGTAAGCAACCGTAGGATCCAGACGGGAAGCAAATTTCTTCGTAGAGTTGTAAAAATAAGGAATACTCCTTACTTTGCCATATGGGTCCCTGTAGTAGTCTCGCTGACGTTGGCTAAGGCTGTAAAAGGTGTCTATTTGTCCAATTCTCTCTTTATCAATTCCTGATAGTCCTATATCAGGCAAAAATGACGTTAAAATCTCTCTTTGCTTTCGCGCATTTTTTGAAACGCGTAGCATATCAACTTGGGGAAATAAGTCAGTCTTCATTTTACACAAATCCACTGCTCAAACTGAATTTTTTTAGAGAAAAAATTTATCCGAACTAACTGACATTTTTACTAAATTAAATTAAATTTTATTTTTATAGGGTTCAGGTGTTATCAAAGCCGGCTTTGCTGGTGATCATATTCCCAAGTGCAGATTTCCCAATTAGTAAGTACGAAAATTTCGTAAGGTCCTGTAAGCCACACAAGTAAGTCAGACGAATCATACCGCTCTGTTTGGGATCGGCTAGTTAATTAGTCCATTATGAAACAGTATCTGCCGGATTTTAACAAACCCAGCATATCCGGTCCGCTACATTATTCGTTTGACTTGCAGGGGTGTGGGGGCCTTTTAAATGTAGTTTCTCTAAAGTTTATTTTAGCATAGGGAGGCCTAAGCATGTCCGTGTTATGGCAGGTGCTTTGGAAGGTGATCTGTTTGTGGGGCCAAAGGCAGAGGAGCACCGCGGTTTGTTAAGTATTAGATATCCAATGGAACATGGGATTGTGACAGATTGGAATGATATGGAAAGGATATGGAACTACATTTATAGCAAGGTAATAATGAAAATTAAGGCTAATATGTATACATATATATCATTTGATTTTTAAAGGATCAACTCTCAACGTTCTCAGAAGAGCATCCCGTTCTTCTTACAGAAGCACCCCTTAATCCACGACGAAACCGCGAGAAAGCAGCTGAAATTTTCTTTGAAACATTGAATGTGCCTGCTCTTTTTGTCTCAATGCAAGCAGTTTTGAGTTTGTAAGTAAACAAACATCCTTTAGCTTAATTATGAATCAATAAATAGGTAATTCCATCAAATGGGGTGACATGCGTCTGTATGCGTTTATGAAATTTTCACCCCAGTAGGCAATTGATGAAATTATATTAGTATCGTTATAGAGCGAATTGCTTAAGTGCGTTGTGTATACATATATTTTATAGGGTTTTAGCATTGTACATATATTTATTATACTGGGTGTCCCAGACTAATATGACTATATTTACCAAATGATTCCTCCAGACAAGTAAAAAATTGTACGGCAGGAGGGGGCGAGTTGCAAGATGATTAGCAAAATATGTTCTTTCTTCATTAAACACTTTTTATCTCAAAAAAGATAGCGCATACCGTCTATTTTAAGATGGCATTGTATGCAGAACCTTAAGGCCTTTCCTATGATTGATAAACCACCCCGTACCCCTCCCCGTTCCAGAGTTATGACGCTTCAAATTCGAATTTTCGGTTTTTTAATTTTTTATTTTTTCGAATTTTTTTAAAAATATATATTTGTTACAAATTTTGAAAGCACAGTCTCTATAATTTAACCTATTACACTTATGTTCTATTTGTGACGGTTAAGAAGTTCTTAGCTTTTAACCTATTCAGGTCACAGGTAATTTGTTCCCTTACTAGCTGAAAACACGTCATTTAAAAAAAAGTATCGTCTAAGTTACAGTAAGCACATAGAGAGTAATAGGTCAAATTAAAGAGAAGACTGCGCTTTCGAAATTTTGTAACAAAAATGTAATGTAGAGTGACATAGTGCCCCCCCCCGTCCTCTCGGGAGTGATGCATCATAAAATAACACGATCTAACCGGCTCTCACATTATATGATGTTCCCGTTTTGAATTATGAGCCGAACATAGTACCTGGATGTACTCCGACTTCCATCTCTTCCAAAAATATTGCGGTGTTGAAAACCTATAATTTCAAAATTTGCGAATATCTTGAGACGTTGATTGACTTTCATTACATGTTAAATTATCGCTGTTAAAAAATCGCTAGGCGTCAGTGGAGATCAGTCCAGTGGATCATCGCTCACGAACGTTAATGGTCTACTCTTAACAATTGATTCCGCTCCTGTAAGCAAAGTATGAACCTGCTGGCTATTTAACACATAGACCTATTGCAGCTTTCAATACGCCATTTACGCATTTCACCAAGCGCTCCCAAAAACCTTCCCACCAAGGGGCACGTTCCACGATAAATTCCCACTTTATTCCTTTATTTACAGCAAAACTTTAAGTTCTTCTGACATTAGGCTCAACTACCATTGAAGTAAAGAGCTTATGATTTTGAACGAGACTGAGGTTTACTTACGAAAAATTGATATTTTTAGCCTAAATAGATATCTCATTCCGTAAGGTTTATTATCTTGATATTTAATTTTTTTCAATTTTAAAAAGTGGTAAAAAAAAATAAAATAACAAATAGAAGATGATTTAATTGAAAATTTGTCCTTCTCTTAATTCGTAAAGATATTTTATGTGTTCAATTTTTAAAAGTGGTAAAAGTGAAAAAATTAACAAATGGAAGTTGATTTAATCGAAGATTTCTATTTTCTATTAATTCGCAGTACTATTTTTATTTCAGTTTAATTTTTACATTGCACTTTTAATCATTTAGTATTAATTTAATTGTTTGACACATCGCTTTCTTACGGAATGAGCAATTCTTACCGCAACTTTATTGACCGCAATTTGGCATTTAAACTCAACGAAAGTTTCCCTCCGACGAGTTACAGTTAACTTGTGAACGTTTTAAAGGGCGCGTTCTCTTTACGTAAATAATATTGCTTACGTATACGTAAATTGTAGTTGAGTCTATTATGATTTTTCCGAAATTAGCGAGCTCCAAAGAGGCGCTTTTAAAGGCTTTGGCATTGTCTGACATAACTGTGCTGGGAATACCTAGAAAACATTATTCTGTTGAGATGCTAGTAACAAGTTGAAGGTGTACCGCTTGAACTACGACACAAGTAAAAAGCATTATATATACCTTGGTCTTGTCACATTCTGTTGTGGACGTTCGAACTTATATGGGACCAGCAAAGTCTAGCCCCGCTATGTCAAAGCCTTGTTCTTCCGTGCGTTCAGCCCTTCGAGCAGGAAATTAATAGAGTGAGCATTGTGTATAAAATATGTGTACATGAGCGTAACCAAAATGCAGCTTTATGTGTGCGTGAGGTTCGGCCATATTGGACCCTGACTGTCAGATTTCAAAGCAGGAACTTGGCACTTTGGAACTTTTGTGTTTCTTGTTTGGAACCTTACGCATAGATGTAGTAAGATACAGGAAAAATGAAAAGTGCCCAATTAACTTGGATTTTTGTATTTTCCAGATTACTAACTGATATAAATATTTATTTTTCCATCAGTTTCCGCCCAAACAAAATTCCCAATGAATTTGTTCAACGAGCATGTGTGTTATGTATATATATTTGTAACTACGCGAATATCTAATTGATTTCGCTGTGCACATTTTTACGCTACGGTATGTTAGCGTAGTGTCTCGGTGCGTTTAGTAGTTCCAGATGCCTTTGTAATTTTACAAATTTATTATTTACATGAATGAGTTCGTAATTATTATCATACCTGAAAAGAGGCAATCGGTATCAAAAACTCATTTGAGGTTTCAATTGCACTGAGTAATGCAACTTTGTTATTCATTTCCCTTTTTTATTTGCAAAATGTTCACTTTAAATTACACTGACAACTTTCAAAAGTGACGTTTCGGATCGAAGTGAACACCAGCCATTAAGTTGATAATTCGGTGTGCGGTGTATATCTCTACTTTTTCAAGTCACGGGACATGCACATCACAACGCTTCAAAGCACATCGGTGTGTGACACCTGAACGCACGGCTTGGTAAAGGTGCTAAAGTTTGTGTTGCTGGCTTACCCCTGTGTCGTTACATACTATGCATTTATTTGTTATTGATTTAAGGAGCTGCCTTACTGCAGGAATCCAAAATTGTCTCAGTTCTGCTAAAATGATGTTTGCACCACCATGTTGTACGGCTCTTATGAACTTCATCTACGATCAATTTCGTTAAATGCTGTGATTTAGGTAAGATTACGATGCAAATAATATCGAATTCTTCATCCAGAAAGTGAAGTGAACTTCCAACGCGTAAGGTCTCATTGTCATCAAGAACTGGGTTTAAATTGTGAATGCACGAATCTTTGTTTATGAGTTTATTTTGGCGTAAAGATTTAACTTCCTCGTTATATGTTTGATTTTTTAACAATTTCCTTGTTAAGTCTCTAAACCTTATTAGCACACCTTCTCGATGACTATTTAATATGAAATCGTTATTTTTGCAAAGCAATTTAGCTTTGTAATGCTTATCCATTTTTTTAATATAGTTCTCCAAGTTTTCGTTAGATAAAAAATAGTTTTCACATGTCCCACATGTATCTGACGTCGAATTGATTATAAATGTCACAAGAACAGCAGTTATCACATGAGCAGTCTGACCCAGCCGGACCTTGTATTACTCAACCAAGTAAAGTTTCAATAGCAGTTAAATTGTCACTAATTCATTCATACGCACCTATTACAAGACACCAAAAATAAACGAATCTTATGAGCATATTAATCCCTTTTTCTAGTTCATTATTTCTGGAACCATCATAGGCTAATTTAAACTTGCAAAATTCTGAAGCTGTCGCTGTGCACTCATTCTATTAAAACTTTTTTCGTTTTTCGTCTCCAAATGATAAGCAAAGCCTCTGTTTTCCTTCAATAGGTAAATCTAATTTTCGTGACGTAGAAATGAAAAAGATAACTGTCCCATGAGAAAATCAGAGATATTCCCAATAAGAAAATGCTTTGCTAACCTGCAAGTACTCAGGTTCGCCCATCTCTGCTGATGCTTTCTATTGATTAGAGACTCGAGGTGTCCGAGGAACGGAGAATCCGTCAGCCCTAGCTAAACGGGAAGGGATACTGTTGCGGATACACAACTTGTCCACAGACGACCTTCAGTCCCCCCAGTAACATAGATGTTATAGTGGTGTCTCTTCCAAGTGAGTACTCCATCCCAATGTCAGGTTCTCGTCGCAATATTTGATGTTGGAAAGTTTATTTCAATCTGAACGTAAGATCGTTTCTGTAAATAAATGGTACAAATGTCAATTTGCAAAAGAAAAAAAGCTAGAGTTGGTATAAGATCAATTCTTACGATACCCAAGATGAATGCTTGTATGTAATTTAATTGTTGAAGGGGACTCGGCATCTATTTCTAGAACGGGTTTTGGACAGAAAAAATGATTATAACCAATTTCATTGGATTTTATACTCTGAAGTACTTTTCAGTACACTAAAAACATCTAGGACTGATGCTTTTCACATACGTAAAAAACCTAAATATTTATATGGCAACACCAAGAGAGGTTGCCGAATTTAGCTTGTTTTTGAACTTATATACAGTTTTTATGAAAGGCCGTATACAAAATTTCGGCTCTACGTTGACGCGCTCTCAGGCATTGTTCAACTATTTGCATCCATTGTGCTACAACCGATAGCTACTTGCGTAACTAGCTTATGTACTTAGGTAAGCTGTGTTTCAGTGTAAACAACAGTAAGGGCCATATTTACCAAGCAAAATTAAAAAAAAAAATTAAAGCTATTCACCAACCACACTTACTGAGTCGATTTAATGAAAATTTAATTTTAAATAAATTTAATTTCGATATCAGCTGATTGAAGTGTCATGTAGTCAAATATCATATTTTTAATAGCGCAGTTAAAAGTTTGAAGATGTATGTGATGTCATGACATTACTTACGTAAGCTACTATCGCTGTGTAAATGTAGCTAGTCTTCGAGAGGCAGGTATTACTTATGACTTGGATGACAGTTTATTAAGTCTGAAGTATGTTATACTGTGACTGTAACTAGTTTTTTTATAAAACATGAGTATTTCCAAAATATGAACTTTATTTTGTATTGTATAGATAAATATTAGAAATAAGTGCACGCTACCTATGTAGAATTTGTTCTGTAAATATAAATTATTTTTTAAGGTACGCAACAGGACGTGTGACTGGAGTTGTGTTGGATTCTGGTGATGGAGTTACTCATGCTGTTCCTATCTATGAAGGATTTGCCATGCCGCACAGTATTATGAGGGTTGATATTGCAGGACGTGACGTTAGCAGATATTTGAGGTAAAAATATGCGAGTTTTATTTTATTACAGTTGGCTTGAAGCTCATATATCAAACATATATTCTAGGGCACTTATTAGAAAAGAGGGTTTCAATTTCCGCACAACAGCCGAGTTCGAAATAGTTCGTTCGATTAAGGAGAAAGTTTGTTACCTAGCAAGTAATCCACAAAAAGAAGAAAACATCGAGACGGAGAAATTCGCGTACACTCTGCCAGATGGTAAAACGTTAGAGGTGAGTTTACTGCAAACATGTTCATTATATGTAAATTAATGGAATAATTAAAACAGGTTGGACCAGCCAGATTCCGAGCACCTGAAGTTCTGTTTCGACCAGATCTTTTAGGGGAGGAGTGCGAAGGGATACACGACGTGCTTATTTATTCAATTGAGAAGTCAGACATGGATCTTAGGAAGATGCTATATCAGAATATTGTTTTGTCCGGAGGGTCGACTCTATTCAAAGGATTTGGTGACAGGTTATTAGCAGAAATTAAAAAACACGGTGCTAAGGATATGAAAATTAGGGTAAATTTGCTTTCATAAGCTTCATAACAAATATTAATTGTTTCCGATATTCATCTTTTCACAGATTGCAGCACCTCAGGAGCGATTGTACTCAACATGGATGGGAGGATCTATTTTAGCATCGTTAGATACCTTTAAGAAAATGTGGATATCAAAACGGGAATATGATGAAGAGGGTCAAAGAGCAGTTCATCGAAAGACCTTTTAATTTATTATTGTTTTGTAATAATTTAATTTAAGCGTAAGCGTTCTTAAAGAATTCATCCAGCCGATAGGCGATGGGCAAATTATGAAAAAGACTAGAGATTATTACGCTTTTTAAGTGCTTTTATAGTGATTTTGTTTTGTTACTGCAGTTGTGTAAAAGGTTTATTTCTTATTTTATTCAAGAATTCTTTAATGCTGAGAGTTTATGAACAATAATAATTGACATTCGTTGCTTTTATAGTTTTAAATTTAGCGAAGAAACAATGTCTGTCTGCGTCTGCAAAGCTCACGTGCATAAAATATTTTTAGACATTGAAAATTTTCGAATTCCTAAATACAAGGAAATCCATTTGAAAATGTTGACTTGTGCGTTGTAGCTTTGGGATTTTAAGAGATTTTTGCAAACAAAAGTTTAATTCATTTACACAAAATGTTTGTAATAGAAGCGCAAATTTCAATCAATTTATTTTTTTAGTCTTAATTTTTTGTACTTTAATGAAATATTTATTGATTAATACTTAAATGCGTGCCTTTCATTTGAAAAACCTAGATATTTTGTATGATTATGTTATGGATGGTCACAAATGATCTTGTAATATCATTCAGGTTTCAGGGTTCTCTTCGAATCCTCCGGTAGGAACTTGCGTGCATCTTCAAGACATGTTTACGAATCAACTATATACCGGAGCTGTGGCAAGAATTCAAGGTTGTCCTTTATCTAAGGGTGACCGTGTATACTAGTCGGCAGCTAAGCATTAAGGTTTTTGAGTTGACTCGTCTTCAAAATATATATATTACCATATTTGCGAATGGTATCTTAGAAGGTTGGCAAACTATCAACACACGTCCGTTTATGCGGCGCTATATAAAGTAATCCAGGATATTGAATGGGCTTTTATTTGTAAGGCACATTTTGTAATATCATGCATAAATTCGCTTATAAGTAACCAAAGTTATCCAATCTCTGAAGTATGTATTGGGCTGTACACATCTTGAGCAACAGAGCGGATGTTGTGGTTTCTACAATTTCCAAATTCTACAGTTGCAATTGCCTGAAAATAAAAACCGATAGGGAACGGAAAAGCATTTCTTACAATGCCTTTGCCTCGTCAAATTTTCGACCTCAAAATAGCAACTTCAGTCATATGAACGATCGTAACGTTTCATTCACTATCCCTTCAATTTCAGAAGAGGATATACTCGATCATATTAATGGGCTTCCAAATGACTTCACAACTGGTCCTGATGGGATCGCTCCTGCCTTCTTTAAGTCATGCTGCCTTGCAGTGGTAGCTCCGCTGAGAATTATTTTCCAAAAATCGCTCGATAGTGGTTGTGTCCCCCAGCTATGGAAAAATTCTTTTATCATACCTATCCACAAAAAATGTAGTAAAAATGAAATTTCTAACTATAGGCCTATTGCAAAATTATCTTGCATGCCCAAATTATTCGAATCTATCATTTACTGTCAACTATCAACTTCCTGTAAGAATTTGCTCTCTTCAAACCAACATGGGTTTATTTTGGGTAGGTCTACAACTACTAACTTGCTGGAATTTGTCTCGGATACCCTTGGCGGGTTGGCAAAAGGCTATCAGACAGATTGTATTTATACAGACTTTAGTAAAGCGTTCGACAAGTTATTTCACTACGTGATATTCATTAAAATGGAAAAGTATGGGTTTCCCTCAATATTTCTAAAATTGACAGTCTTATTTAGATAACAGAACATACCAAATCTTATTTCGCCATTCCGAGTCTTGAAGGTTTCGTCTGGTGTACCTCAAAGGAGTCATTTGGGCCCGTTGTTCTTTATTCTGTCTATTGACGACATTGTCTCTGTTGTGAGGTACTGTAAGGTTTTGATTTATGCTGACGATATTAAGCTTTTCGCTCAGATGACTGTTCACGATTGTGAACAGGTACAGGGTGACCTTGAAAAGTTTTTTAAGTGGTGCGAGAGCAATAATTTGGTACTCAATATCGACAAAGGTGAGGTTATGACTTTCCATTGGAATCGGACACCAATCACTTAAGATCATGAGTTTTCGGATTCCTCGATTCGCCCGGTGGACTTTGTCTATGACTTGGGTGTCAAATGTGACCACAGATTGAATCCTACTCACAGTATATATATCATACAATAGCCCAGCTTAGAACAAACTACTGAAAAGTGAATTTTAGAATTTTAATTACAAAAAAACAACCTCAAAATTTCTCACATAAGAGGGAACTATTAAGTATGATACGGATGTAAATGAACGAACAGTAGCTAGTTGCACAATGGTTGGGAGAAGTATTAGTTTTATGTAAGTACGCATCTCAGTGCCAGCCTGCAAATGTATTCTTCCATTACCAAACAGCTGTTTGATTGCAAAGTGGTGTTCGTTCCATGGACAGTGTAACAGGCAAATGGCTGTAATAACCTTAGAATATATAGCAAACAGGAATAGTGATAAGCCAGATTTGTGTAATGAATTTCTGGTTGTGTTGGTAGTCCCTTTTTACATGTATTTACACGCCATCCCTATTCTGAGCAACTTGTCAATTTGCAAAAAGTGAACAAGGTTTTGAGCGGATCATCTGTGGTAAAAAATGTTCTTTTTCTGCTTTATTTTGAAACAATTTACATAATTAATTTATTAAAAACCTTTGCTTGTTGACAAAAAAGATAATTTAGGTAGTGCAGTTGCCTCAAACAGGATTCCCTAGTTTATAATCCAATTTATATTTGCAAGCACTAACCGAACACTTCATTTCTGTTTTTTAATTGATATGAAGATTTTAACAGGCACTAGTGGCACTATAAAACTTTGCACTAAATAAACTTCAAAGATAAATAGTTTTGAAAAGAGTTGATTACGTACTTTTGTTAAATTTGACAAAAGAATTTTAAATTGACTAAATCTGCTCACAAAACCAAAGCACATTTGACAAATTACGCTCATGTACACGAATTATACAACCATTCCTATTTGCTACATATTCTAAGGAAATAATGTTTGTGACAGTTTGATATTTCTACCAAGCCGAATGGCATGGGAAGTGGAACAAATTGTTTTTAGCTTCTTTTTTTTCTTGCAGAAAGTTTTGATTGTCATTTTGTCCCTCTTCCTCTAGTACAAGTTTGTGCATGCTGTAAGTTCTGTTTCTTCCACTTTAGATTTCCATAGGAACCTTTGCATTAGAAATCGACTATTGTGTTAGTTAAGACTGTTGAAAGAGAAAGTATAGTCTCTTTATAGAAGCATCCTACTCGCTTGACAATTTTGACAGAGCTGGGCTACTGTATGATATTGCTGCGAGCGTGGCCTTTGGTTCGTTATTTAAAATACAATATTAAATAATTAATATATAAGTTCTTTATTTCACTCTAATCATATAAAACACACAATTCTTCCATTAATCAACTCAACTCTAATTATCGCTAACACTGTACTTTCAATTATCGCAATCTAATTACATACAACACTTCCGCCTGTTTATTACTTTCGCTTGTTAACACTGCAACGTCTAAGACAGGACTCTTTTTCTGGCGATGACAACTGTTATATTTATCTCCATCATTGACCGATTCTAACAAGTGTAGGTTCGATTCCCGTCCGCGGGAAAAATAAATAAAGTTGAATTTACAATTTATTTGTACGCTTTCATCGTTACTGGTTAATGCCAGCTGAAAGCAAAACGTGGCTTAGTAGGCTAGTTACAAATTTGATAAATGCAAGAGGGAAAATCATCTGTCTCGTTAGCTCAGTGGTAAGAGCAGTCGCCCGGCAAGCGGAAGGTCCCGGTTTCAAATCCCGGACGAGGCGGTTGTTTTTTCTTCTTGTATTTATAAATTTGATTTAGAATCATTAAAGATAAAAGTTCTTAAAATTCTTATTTTTCCATCATTGACCGATTCTAACAAGTGTAGGTTCGATTCCCGTCCGCGGGAAACGTGGCTTAGTAGGCTAGTTACAAATTTGATAAATGCAAGAGGGAAAATCATCTGTCTCGTTAGCTCAGTGGTAAGAGCAGTCGCCCGGCAAGCGGAAGGTCCCGGTTTCAAATCCCGGACGAGGCGGTTGTTTTTTCTTCTTGTATTTATAAATTTGATTTAGAATCATTAAAAATAAAAGTTCTTAAAATTCTTATTTCTCCATCATTGACCGATTCTAACAAGTGTAGGTTCGATTCCCGTCCGCGGGAAAAATAAATAATGTTATATTTATACACTAGAAACTCTCCGGATTATTCTGGAGTGTTCTATTCCAAAAGCTTCTTGACTGTTCTATTCATTCTTATTCCTGAACCTTCCTGTCGATTCTATAATCGATTCTCCGAACCTGAAGTCGTTTACTCTCCATTGCCAGTAGATGTCACCAGTTGTCTCTTTCTATTGCACGTAACAATGCCCCCTTCTTAAATTTGTTCGTCCCGAACAACAGGTGGTCCACGGTCTTGATGCTTGTAGTATTGACACAAGCGATCCAGATAGACGATTTTTCGTTTGCCTCCTGTACCACGTTGAATCCTGTATACTACGTCATTTATTTTAGTTACTACTGAATACGGTCCCTCCCACCGTTGTTGTGACTTTGGAGAGCATCCCTTACGTCGGTTCGGGTTGTATAGCCAAACAAGATCACCTTCATTGAATCCTGCTGAATTCGCACGTAAGTCATAGCGGGTCCTCATCCGATGGGTACTTACTGCTAATTTCGCCCCCGTGGCCCCTTGTACATCAGCTCTTCGTTTCAATGGGGCTCTGACATTACACTTATACATTCCCTTTCTGCTGCTACGTGGCGGCCCTTTGTAAGAAGCACACACAGTGCATCTGCGACACCACTTCTCTACATCCTCCCGCATATGTACCCAATAAAACTTTTCTCGTATTTTAGAAATTGTTTTATTCACTGCCAAATGTTCTCCAGATGTTCCACGATGCATTTTACCTAGAACATCGTTGACCTTTGATGCCGGTACGACTATTTGCATTCGGAACGATTTACCGTTAGGTGCTTCCCACTTGCGTTTTAATATACCGCATTCAACATGAAGAGAATTCCATTGAGCCCAGTAGCTTTTCACTCATCCTCAAAATATCCTTCCATTCTGGTTTTTCTATGTCTGCTTTCCAAGCAAGGATAGGCGATATGTCCGGATCTTCTCGTTGCGCTGTTCGCAAACTCTCGATGTCCCAACCTGTTGATGGTTCCACAGTTCCCAACTGTATAGTAGCCGTTTTCTCATTTCCTTTCTCCCAGCCGTAATGCTTACATTCAGGTTCCCATTGACGTTGTACCAAGGCTTCTGCATTTCCATGGATTCGTCCTTTCCTGTGTTGGCTCTCAAAGCCATAAGGTTGGATTCTAGTCTCCCTAGGAATAGTTTGCTCTCTAGCTCGCCAACTTGGACATTCTTCTCTCCCTTTCTGTTCAGTTGATTCCTTTCGACGGCGTTTCCTGCAGTCGCTTTGAAGGTGTCCCAATTTATTACAATCCCAACATCGAAGAACACTACGTGAAGGGGTGCTCAGTGATAACTGCAATCTATTGCAAGTCTGCTGCTCAGCTCGATATCTTTGCAATTCCACTTTCCTCTCTTCATCTAGAGATTCCACTCGTCGGCGTTTTCTGCAGTCTCTTTGTAGGTGTCCTGTTCTATTACAATTCCAGCTTCGAAGGATACCACGCAAAGGTGAGCTCTGGGATGACTGCATTCTATTACAAGTACATTCGTCCACCGAAATGTCTCTCATTCGTACTGCACCCCGCGAAGCTTGTCTGGCGGATTCATACACTAATGCATAGGCTAGTGCTTCTGCTGTTGATTTCCTTCCTGCTAGCCTTAACGCTTGTTGTAAACTTTGATCTGCAATAGCGTTCACAAATGCCTCCGTCGCCACTTCGTTAAGAAAATCCGCATTCATACTGGAGTATGAAAGATGCGCTAATCTTTCCACATCTGCCTGCAGTTGTTGTAGTGATTCGCCATGTTTTTGAATCCTGTTGCGCAACTGTAGGCGATATACTTGCTCCATGTGCTCATCTCCGTAACGTAACTCTATTGCCTGTACTAATGAAGCGTAATTACGTTGATTTTCAATCGGTACAGTTTGTAAGAGCTCTGCCGTAGGACCTCGAAGTGCTAACACCAGAGCTATAGCTTTGTCTTCATCATTCCATACATTTACCTCTGAAGCTGCCTCGAATTGTCTCTTGAAGATATGCCACGAGTTTTGTCCATCAAATATGGGAGGTTTCATTCTACCTGCACCGGATATTTCAGTTGCTGCGTTTAGAGGCTGACCAATGCTTTATTCTTTCCAGATCTAATTTAAAACTGTCAAGCTGCTCGGTGACTTTTTGTTTAGCTTCCGCCAATTCCTGCTCGATTCCTTCAATTTTCAAATTTTGTTCGTCCAATGAGTTTTTCAGGAGTCTTCTGTTCCTCCAAACGAGTTTCTAGACAATTCTCCAGAGAAATCTTTTGTTCGTCCAAACGGGTTTCCAGAGATTTCTTTTGTTCCTCAAAATCAATCTTTTGTTCATCAAAACGGGCTTCCATAGATTTCTTGTGCTCATCTAACCGGGATTCCAGAGAATTCTTTTGTTCATCGAGAGAATTCTTTTGTTCGTCCATAGATTTCTTGTGCTCATCTAACCGGGATTCCAGAGAATTCTTTTGTTCATCGAGAGAATTCTTTTGTTCGTCCATAGATTTCTTCTGCTCATCTAACCGGGATTCCAGAGAATTCTTTTGTTCGTCCATAGATTTCTTCTGCTCATCTAACCGGGATTCCAGAGAATTCTTTTGTTCCTCAAAAGCATTCTTTTGTTCATCGAGAGAATTCTTTTGTTCATCAAAACGGGCTTCCATTTTACTCATTAAAGTACTCAAAAGCTGTTCCATTTTCATCGCAGGCTCTTCTTCAGCTTCGGTTTCTTCTAAGTTCTCTTCGAAAACAAATGTTTCAGGATTCTTTCCTTCCTCTATCAGAGCTTGTCTCAGTCGCTCGAGGAGAACATTCTTTGGACCTGTCGTTTGTAACGACCGGTTCCCTAACTCCACTTTCAAATCCTGTATCCGAAGCTCCTCCAGTTTGCGCCCCATTACTTTAATAATTCACTCACAGTTGAATATTAATTATTTTTCAGAACTTTCAAAATTTAACACAATTTCTCAAAATTAATCACACTTTGAATTTTTAAGTCAATTGCCACCACTTTATTTCGCGAATTTATTTCACTTCTGACACCAGTTGTTGCGAGCGTGGCCTTTGGTTCGTTATTTAAAATACAATATTAAATAATTAATATATTAGTTCTTTATTTCACTCTAATCATATAAAACACACAATTCTTCCATTAATCAACTCAACTCTAATTATCGCTAACACTGTACTTTCAATTATCGCAATCTAATTACATACAACACTTCCGCCTGTTTATTACTTTCGCTTGTTAACACTGCAACGTCTAAGACAAGACTCTTTTTCTGGCGATGATAACTGTTATATTTATACACTAGAAACTCTCCGGATTATTCTGGAGTGTTCTATTCCAAAAGCTTCTTGACTGTTCTATTCATTCTTATTCCTGAACCTTCCTGTCGATTCTATAATCGATTCTCCGAACCTGAAGTCGTTTACTCTCCATTGCCAGTAGATGTTACCAGTTGTCTCTTTCTATTGCACGTAACGATTGTCCTACTATAACATTGCGTTTGTACACTTGCTTTGTGAGACCACTTCTTGAATACGCTAGCCAGGTCTGGTCTTCTTTTTACGGTACGCACATCGAGTGCATCGAGTCTGTTCAGAGAAATTTTTTACGATTTGCTCTCAGGCACCTACCCTTGAGTAATTCATTGATTCTTCCACCCTACGAGGATTGCTTGCAGCTTTTGAATATGCACTCACTTGAGAAATGTCGCATGGTTGCCGATGTAACTTTTGTTCACCAACTCTTAAACGCGAATGTTGATTCCCCGTTGTTACTTGACAAAATCTCTTTCCGTGATAATAGAATAGGCACAATTTAAGAAGGCTACCTCTATTGCATGTCAATTCCTATTAATGGCATGTGCGTTCCTGTTAATAATTTGGCTGAGCATTTTGTTGTTGACGGCTCTAAGCATGCCTTAAAAAAGTCTACATAATATTTAATCTTTTTAGTTAGATTTAATTTAGATTTTTATATTTTTCTTCGATGTCTCATTAAATGTCATTTTATCTGGTGTTTGGGCTATGTTTAGTGTAACATACTAATACTAACACCGACTAAGTGATGAAACGCATGTAGTGTTAACCGTTTATTTATTAAACGTGTCCATGCAGCGAGATGGTGTTAAGCTGGTTCTGAGAGTCATTTTTTTTTTTTTTACAACGTGAGTATGAATCAATTCTTTTGTCAAGAAGAAGGAAAAAATATGTCCAAAATTATTTTCAGCACTACAGTTTTTTCAATTTATCAGGGACACCATCGGCACAGTATATTCCCATCGGTTCTCCCATTGTACACCAAAACAATGCATAAATTGCTTCTTGCTCGAGAGGTACATTTCAAGATGAACATTTCCGCTTTGTAAATTAAGGCTTTTCACTTTTATAATAACATACAAATATTAATAACTTTTGAACAGTTTTTTTTTAATAATTTTATTTTAACCCTTTCGGTACTATGATATATGCGCTCAGAAAAATAAGGTCGATAAAACACATAAGTGAAATGCCATTTATGGAAATAGCAAGTCCGCGCAGTTTCATTGCTGCCACTAGGCGGCGTCCAATGGGAATGTAATTTATTTTAAAAGGAAAATGAAATCTAAGAATGCTGAACTTTGGTATAGGCAATCTTAGGATCCCACTTATAGGAAAAAAGGGGAATACCTGTCATTTCGTAGAACGAAATTTCCAAATAAATTTTCAGGTTTGAAATTTGGGACGAAAATTTTTAGCGAACCATGGAATCTAGTTTTGTTAATTGTTAGTAACGACTTCGAATGAAGACTTGTGGTTTTTTTTTAAAATGAAAGATGACAGATTATAGATAATTTTAAGAGAAACAAGTAAAAAAGCTAATATTTTTCTAAGACCAATTCTTATGACACCCTAGATGAATGTCCGTATGCAATTTCGTATGGGCACCCATTTGAGCAATTTTGATTTTTGCAGTGGTTTTTCGCATATATTTCAGAACGGTTCGTCGGACAGAAAAAATGATTATAACCAATTTTACGGGATTTCATATTCTGAAGAAGTTTTTAGTACAATAGAAATGTTTAGGACTGATCGTTTTCACACTATCCGTAAAAAGGTAAAATTTTTATATGGCAGCACCAAGAAGGAGTTGGCCGATTTAGTCCGTTTTTGAAAAGCTTTTTGCTAGTACAATGAAAACACTATGTACTAAATTTCAGCCCTCTACGTCGACGCGTTCTCATGCAGTGTCCAAATATATAGTGGAAAACGAAATTTTTGTATGGCAACCCCACGAACGAGTTGCCCGATTTGTCTCATTTTCGAACTTAATTATTTTAATTTTTTTTTTTAAAGTCCGTGTACAAAATTTCAGCTCTCTAAGTATACGCGTTCTCGAGTTATCGTGCGCACAGACGGACAGACGGACGACATGCAAAAACTAACTTTTAATATTATGCGTGGGTGTCCAATCCATTTTGCTCTACCATCATTATTTCGAGGTGTTACGAACGGAATGACAAACTTAGTATGTATACCTTAAATTATGCGATATATAGAAGAAAGTTGGCGTTGAGTATAATGTAATGACTGATAAAACGTTATATGTTACGGAAATCATCGTAGATTCGGTAATTATAGTCGGATCGTGGCTTAGTAAAAAGAATTATTTTTAAAGCAAATAGGATAATTTCGGTAAATCGGCACTAAAAATTTGATTTACAGAAATCCGAAAATTTTGCGGTTTTTATCTCTCCAAATAAAGTTTGCAAGCCAACTCCAAAGGCAATAATCCAGATCGTAAAAAAGATATATTTAGCGTAACTACTCTAGGGGAGGACACAGTAGATCAACTCTAGTCGCGGTGCCGCGGGGCATTAGTGTCCTAGTCACTTCAATCCTTAATCTTAAGCACCAACGACCGAGCACGTGTTTTGGCCCCTTCTTTGAAATTCATTAAAGAAATGCTCATGGTCAGGACGCAATTTATTTGTATATTATACACTCTGTGTTATGGTTGCAGTGTGCTGCATGAAGCAGTATGCTGCACCTGCATCACTGACAGCTAGTGACGGTGCTCATGTTCTGCTCACAATGCGATCGTGCTGCCATTCTCCTTCACGTTTGGACACTTGACGGTTGACGGCGGGCGATTCGTGAAGATTATGAATTGTAGACTAGACGAGAGATGTGTTTTTCTGGGAGTAAAGCCATAGCGTAGAGAATACGCAAAAGAAAATTCTCGTTACAGTAAATTTTATATACATACGTGCACATTGTATCGACATCCACATACTTGTTGAATAAGCTTATCAGACAAGAGGCTTGTGAGCTCAATAAGCAAAAATAAGGAAGGAATAAGCAAAAATTCCAGATGTGGAATTTTCGCACGGAATTCTCGCGGAAAAAGTGACGGCATTCTCACATACACAGCTGTTTTTACACGCTACAGCGAACGCCATTTTCAGCTTTACAGATGGGTTGGAGGTATACGAAAAATTGTTAATGGTAGAAAAAGTTTTGAAAGTATAGCGAAAATAATCAAGGTGCCATGACTTTAATTCTTACAAAACGCTAAATCTGTCAAACTTTGCTCCGAATTTATCAAGCTCTATTTTAGTATTTTGCAAGGATTCAAGTCATAGCAGTTTGGCTATTTTCTCTATACTTTCGAAACTTTTCTACTGCTTTGCATCTTACAAATTATTTATGTTCCACTGTTTAATTAAAAAATTTAGAAAAAGCTTTGAAATCCCTAGGAATTCCATATAGAAATGCCATGGAAAAGTCTAGGAATTCCATGCGAAAATAACAAGGAAATAACGTGGAAATCCGATAGATTTCCACGTTCAGTTCCATCTACCAATACAATCAAATACTTGGAATCTCGGCGCAGTTCCCTTCGGCCAAAGAAGTGGAATTCCGGGCGTAAATAGTACGGATTTCCAGGTAAACTCGTCAAAAATGCCAAGGAAAACGACCGGAATCCGTTCGAATTGCTTATTGGGGTATACTTCTATTGTAGTTCAGCCTTAAGTGATAATTATTATTATTATTAATTACGGGGGATGCAGACAGGATTTATGCCTCTCATCTTGTCACTGCGACCTATAAGATCTATTGTGACATTACCCCTTGATGCCCTAGGGCGCCCATTCGAACTTAAGGTCTTTGATGAAGCCTGTAATATTCTTTAGGGCAATTTTTTCGACATCCTCTGGCAGTGGAAATGCCTTTCCTAGATGTCTTAGCCTTATGCGGCACAGAGCTTCACAGTCACATAGGACATGTTCAACGGATTCAACGTCTTCCATACAGAATCGACAGGTCTCTTCATTGACCTTACCCATCTTCTTAGGGTGGTACCTAAGTGGGCAATGCCCAGTAAGTAGGCCCGTTATGAGCCTTAGTTCCTTCCTGCTGAGTGTGAGGAATTCTTTGGTCCTCTGTTGTGAGTACTTTATAAACTTCTTCGCTTGTCTCAGCCCCGGGGTACTTTCCCAGTATTCCTTCTTAGTTCTGTCCTCCCAAAGCCTGATCTGAGCTGAGAGGTGACTTTTTGGGTGTCCAAAGACAGGCTCAGGGCCAATAAACGGAAATTTGGCTCCTTCCTTTGCAAGGCGGTCCGCAATCTCGTTTCCCATAATGCCTTCATGTCCTGGTATCCATATCAGTGTCACCCTATTTGGCTCAGCCAGTTGCTTTAAGACAGTAAGACAGTCCCAAAACAGCTTTGACTCAAAGGTAAACGAGTTTAACGCTTTAAGTGCTGCTTGGCTGTCTGATATTATGTATATTTTTCCTCCACGCATATTTTTATGGATTATTTCGCGAGCGCAGAGTTCTATGGCGTGTATTTCTGCTTGAAAAATGCTTGGTGAGGTCCCCAGTGCCTTTGCGGGATGGCACCTTGGCCCATATATGCCCACGTCTGCTTTACCTTCCATTTTTGATTCATCCGTATACCATTTAAGAGATCCTTTTTCAAAGGGTAGGTCCCTAGTGTGCCACTGTTGACGGTTCCCTACGATCATCTTAAATGGTGTTTCAAAGTTATGGCGTTTCGGCATAACGTCTGAAATAGGGTTAACCATCGTGTCCTCTATGAAATCCTGGAGGACTTTCAGGTGGCCAACCAGATTATTTGTACTTAGGAGGTTTGCCCTTTGTAGCCTAATTGCACTAAGTATGGGCTGCTCCCTAACATGCAAATGTAAGGGTAGCAGGTCCAACATAGCCCCTAGGGCCGCAGTTGGGCAGGTACGCATGGCACCTGCTACTCCTAGACATGCAAGCCGTTGTAGTTTTTGCAAACTAGCATGAGCTGTCTTTTGTTTTGTTTTTGGCCACCAAACGAGTGAGGCGTATGTGACCATGGGTCTTATAATAGATGTGTATGACCACAGAGTCATTTTTGGTTTAAGACCCCAAGTTTTGCCAAAAAGCCTGAGATAGGATGGTCCCACGTTGATAGTTCCCCGATGATGTGAGCGGTGCCCAGTGTACTGATGTGTCCTCTCCTGGATGGGCTCTTATCCACGGTGATGGTTTCCCTTGCTGGCGAAGAATTAATATTTCGGGCAGGTGATAAATATTCCTCGTATCCGGGTGAATAAGGTGAAATCGTGACAGGTAATTGAAGTTCTCAACATGAATTTGCGTTGGCAGAGTATTGATGAGTGGGTTGGGGTGTTGAGGGATCTTCTCAAGTTTCTTACCCGCGAAATCTAGAAGATATTTCTCAATTGGGATTATGTTTGCACTTTCGTACAGAAGTTTGCTAGGGAAGTAGGTTCTACCAGGTCTCCTGTACAGTCCGGTCCAAGCGCGCAGGATTTTCCTCTCAAGAATGCTAATGTGTTTGATATAAGTTGGCGAAATTGTGTGCCAGATGGGGAAGCAGTAGGTGATAATCGGGCGAATTAGCTGCTTATAGATAAGTAGTTTAGAGTCTTTGGGGAGACCATTACTCCTTTTTATCAAGGGGTTTAAAAGGCTTTAGTTTGCCTTTCTTAAGGCCGACTTGGCGTGGCTGTTGAATTTTAGGAGGTTATTGAAAGAGATTCCAAGTTACTTGGCGTTCTTTAAAGGCTTGAGGCTTTCATTGTTGGCTACAATTTCAATTTTGTCAGAGCGGGTGGCGATCTTGGGTCTTCCCATGCTAGAGGGGTTTCTGATGCATATCAGTTCTGATTTACTGACGTTTATTTTGATTCCCCATTTTTTGTAGAACTCAACGAGTTTGACTACGTGCTGCTCGACCTTTCTGGCAGCAAAGCTTGGGGAGATGGAGTGGGCGTATGTTAGGGAATCATCTGCGTAGAGTAGCGTGGTGGAATTTGGATTATTTGAGGGTTGGTCGTGCGTGTAGAGGTTGAAAAGTGTTGATCCGAGGACCGAGCCTTGGGGAACACCAGCGCAGATTGACGTTAGGGCAGATTTGTTACCCTCAAGTTCAATGTAGAAGTTTCTAGTTGAAAGAAAATTGTTAATGATACGTGTTAAGAAAGGTGGGAGCTCTAGACTTATAATTTTGAAAATGAGTCCGTTTTTCCAAACGGATTCGAAGGCTTTCGTAACATCAAGGAAGCAGCCTACTGTGAGCTCGTTTTTATTTAGGGCGATTGTGGTGTCCGATTCGAATTTGAGCAGGGCGTGGAAAGAAGAGTGCTTGGGCTTGATGCCAAATTGAGAATCCTGCCTGATGTTTAAGTCGAGACAGGTATTCTCAATTTGTTGACGGACATCTCGTTAATCTACTTACAAGTGTGTTGTTCCATAAACTAAACAGCTGTTTGACCGTGAAGTATTAGTTTTATGTAAGTACATATCTCGTCGGCAATCTACTTACAAATGTATTGTTCCATAAACTAAGCAGATGTTGACCGTAAAGTGGTGCTCGTTCATAAAGATGCCATGGACAGTGTAATAAGAATAACGGCTGTAATAATGTTTGTGACAGTTTGAGTTGACAGCTCTACCAAGCCGAATGATGGAAGTGGCACTTCGGTCGAGGTAAATATAAATTAAAAAAAATTTAAATATTCATCTAATTAAAATTACTTCTGGTACAGCAACAACAGTACTGTGCCGATCTATGCGAAGATATTTAAATATGTACGTAGATGTAAAAATGAGAATTTTATTTATGAGGAACTTTACATCTCCTTCCAGCAGTTTCATTCTAAAAAACCCGAAAAATATCCAATTTGGTTCGGCAGCTTCTTATCTTTTAATTAGGTTATCTTTGCCTTAGGCTTAGAACAATTTGTTATTGAGCGTAGCTAGCTACCTACACTATTAGTAGCGAACGAGCAACAGAGATGTGTGACATCATAGCTAGATCTCCGACATTTTTGAATGGCATACATTTTGTTGGATGTTGTTCGATTGTTGGTGGAAGCAAAAAAAAACCACCTCTTCCATGCGGTGGTGTCGGTCGTCGTGATATCATAGACGCAGCTCAGCCGTGTTCGAATGCTATACTTTTCATTGCTTATTGTTCGTTTTGTTCAGATGGGGGTGATTTCATTATTGCTTCTATTTGATAATTTACAGCGAAGACTTTAGGGAAAATATTTTGAAGAAATTTTTTGGCGTAATATTTTGTTTGCTTTCATTTTTATTTGCTTGAACTAAAATTAAATCGGGGAACCTAAGGGAAGCAATACTTCCCTTGCTTCCAAAGACGCCACGCCACTGAATTCTCTCCGACCCCCTGGACTCACCCCTTAAATTTTCCCCTAGCAATGCAGTATATCTTAACTAAATTGTAAAAAAAAACAATAATGGAAATCTATCCAACATTTATAAAGAAATATCGATTTTTGTGTGTCAAGATAATTTGATGTGACCTGAAAAAGCTCAATTTGGTCGCCTTCCACCACAGAAGAGTCTATAAGATTTTTATGTATCTAAATTTTGTCCCCTTTTCACATAGCTAATTAGTTTATAAATTTGATAATTAATTTTGCAGGTAACTCGAAAAGAAATGAACCAGTTCTTTTAAAAGTTGAAAATGGCCGTTTTTATACAAAAATTTCGTTTCCACTATATATTTCGACACTGCCTCAGAACGCGTCAACGTAGAGAACTGAAATTTGGTACATGGTGTTTTCATAGCAATAGTAAATGAAATTTAAAAAAATGGAATAAATCGGGCAACCCCTTCTTGGTGCTGCCATATAAAATTTTTGGTTTTTTACGTATACTGTGAAAACTATCAGTCCTAGACGTTTTTATTGTACTGAAAAGTTCTTCAGAATATGAAATCTTATGAGATATGTTATTATCATTTGTGCTGTCCGACGAACCGTTCTAGATATACAGAGTGTCACGTAAGTGGTATAATATCCGAAGGCTACTGATAGTCATGCTTAGACGAGTAAAAAATTGTATGGGTGGGGGGAGGGGAATTTGGGTACGTGTTTAAAGATCACCCTATAACCTCTGAACCTTTCACCCTATGATGATGATTTAAACTTTGGTAGATAATCGTTAGACCTTTCCAATGTTAATAAATGTTTTCCCTTACTACCTTTGTCTTGAAGTTATGGCTAAGCAAAGTTAAAATTTCGGAATTTTTAATCGTTTTTTTTTTATTTAACTACTACTTTTGTCATAAAACACGTCATCATATTGGATTTAAGAAGCCCAAAACCTTAGCTTTAAAATGACCTATCACACTCTATACCGGAAGATATGGAGTTGAAAAAGATACTCATGGATAGTTTTCAAGTAAATACCTATGTATTTTATATATTTTTTATTAATAAAAACTTAGATTTTTCTTCTGTAGGAATTTGGATACACACGTACTTAAATCTAATTGAAATTATAGAAATGATGGATCAGATAGTAAATCTATAACTGAATTATAGCTATGATGTGTTTCTCCACTTTGCTATGAAATATAAATTATTTCACTAGGCCTTTTCTGTGTTTGTATTGGAAAAAGATGCGAAAACGATCCAGAATTACCTTCGTTGAAAGCTTGCGATGAAACTGATGGTATTCGATAAATGGTGTATAATAAGTATGAGTATGAGTAAATTATGTTGAGCTTACCATATGTCAGAAATTTGGCAGCTACGTTTTCTGTCTGAAACAGAAAGCAATTAATTAATTTGAAATTAAATAAAAACCCAACTTTAATATTTTTTTAAAAATCAAAGATCCTTAAATGATCATTTTTATATTCACTGGATAACACAACAAGCGGCTTAACCTCAAATTTAATACTTTTGACAGTCAGCTGATTGCATATCGATGTTACACATCCCTTTGATCATGGTACAGAGAAAACACGTATTCTCATTTAATTTTGACACATATTCTGTGATGTAAAATCGTGACTAATGTCTATACATTTCTATAGGAAAGACAGAGAGAGGAGAGGGAGTATTGTGTTCTTTGTACCGTGCTTTCCTATACACTACACGATATTTCGTCCACTAATGGTGAACGTGGTTCGAAATGAGATTATCTTGTATTCTCTGTACCGTCCCCTTGATCATGTGCAAAAATGTGTAATTTTGTGAAAGAGGGGAAATGTACGTAATTTACTTGATTTTTACGATCCCAAAAGTTAGCAGACTGTTTCTAAATTTGCGTAATAGTTTTTACAACGAGTAAACTTACTTTTTTTGATCTTTTTTAGGTACATACGCTCTCAAGTTATCGTATGGACGGACAGCCGTACATGCAAAAATCAAAATAATTTTTAATATTATGCATGGATGTTGTTCAATTCATTTTGTATCATGATTTCATGATATAATAAAATGAAAACTTCAATTTCGACTTTGTTGAGCTCCAAGCTCAAAACGGAACTGAGAACGGTTGATCGAAGATTACATTGCTTCAATGATTATCTATTTAAAAAATAAAATATCTAATATCCGGATATCCGAATACCCAGAACTATTCTGATCTGGATCCGAACTATCCGGATCCAGGTTAAGCAAAAGAAGTTCAAAATTTCATCCAAATTGCATTGCTTCATTGGGAAAGTATAAATTTCCATTTTTCTAATGAAACAATGCAATCTGGAAGAAATTTTGAACCTTTTTTGCTTAATATGTATCCGGATAGCTCCGATCCAGATCCGGATAGTTCGGATCCAGATCTGGATAGTTCGGATCCAGATCCGAATAGTTCGGATCCAGATCCGGATAGTTCGCATGCAGTTCCGGATAGTTCGGATCCGTATACTAGGATCCGGATAATCCGGATTTGAAAAATCGGATCTAATTAATCCGAATAATCCGGATACTTTCAGCTTTAATATGTACCTGCCATCAACCATACAATTTGTTCATCAAGTAAATATCACGTACATTTTAATGTATTGACAAATCCCCTATTTGTTATGGCATCAAAGTTATTGTGCTGACTGGAGGAGCTAAAGCTTTTTTATCACTTTCGTATTTTAAAAAATTACTCTGCAGAGAAAATATGGAATGGCCAAAAACAGTTATGTATGTTTATATGTAGGCAATACATAATAGAATCATCACTATAAGTATTATGGCTAAGAAGATTCATTTAAATAAACTTAAGGCCAGACAATCATGTTTGCATTTGAGAGATTCATATTACATATAAAATTTTCATGAAGCTCAGAATGCACGAGTAACGAAAATTTAACAATATAAAAACTGAAAGTTCTTCTATAATAGTGGCGACGTCACAGCAAATTTTACGCGGTTTAATGTGCGCTCAAGTAATCAATATCCAGTGAAAATGAGTAGTTTCATTTACTTCCTGAGTTTGGCAGTCAGTGCAAAGGCGGTTGTTTGATCGTTATGTTGTGAATCTCGGTTGCTATCAAAAGCCTTGTTTCCTGGGAGATAGAATAGGCGTACAACATCTTATATTCTAGCCATTAATTGGATATTTTGGATAAATATTATAAATTTTACTGGAAAATGGCCTCAGTTGTCACTAGTGTAAGTGAAGTAGCGGGAAATATTACTGAGGTAAGCAGAAGTGAAAAAAGTGGTAAAAATCACGACCATATATCGATCAGGAAGTAATTCCAAATAAATGTAAATTTGTATGTATGTACATATGTACATACAACAGTATAACTACAACTCTTGCTTAAGAGATATATACTGTTCTCTATACTTATCGTCGTGGTTCGTTGATTTAATGAGTTAATGAATTTTGGAATCGTATCCAATTGGTACTTTAAGTTTTTGTTGAAGTATACAAAATGAAAGACAAGGTCTCTTCACTAGCTATAGCTAGTCTCCATACATAAATTATACATCATTTTATGCATATATTTGGCTATTCAAATCTACTTCGGTATATGAAGAAAGACATTTCACTAATTTTTATCTTATTTGTTTTTTATTTTATCTTATTTTAAAGTGGCTTTAATAATTTTACAATGAATTTCAGTCTACTGTAGACGAGAAAAAATCCACCTAGAAGTTTTTATTTGTTTATCCAAGTGCCGTATGGCGACAAAGGGGAATAATCACCCAAATTGAAAATTGAAACGAGAAATTCTTGCTACCACATATGATTCACACATGATTGATAAAAAGTATTTGTTGTGCAATTTAGTGACCCTATCATCGAGCTTCTAAGGTAGGCGATCAGAGATAACCATACTAATAGACCTCGGTGATCGATGGGTCGCAAGTTCGGTTTTTTCTGCATTATTATATAAATAACACTTCCAATTTTAAATAAGTTAACAAACATATCGCATGCATCTAATTGCAAACAAAGAACATAACCACCCATAGATGAATCAATTTTATTCATAACTGATATAGAATTTCGATCAGGAGGCTCTTGCGTTTGTACTCATTAGTTATAAATAAATTATGGCAACGTGTCATTTTTGCATAACGACACGGAAACAAATTCCCTTTCAAGTCCTAGATTTGCTCGTTTGCCATACTTTGCACTCGATCCGCTTATGACATTATAGTAACCATTTTTTACAGAACATTCAACATTTCAATGAGTTTTAAAATGCAAAAAAGTCGAGCTTTCAACCATGCAATCAGAGAGCTCTCATCAGTATGGTTATTTCTTACCGCCTAACATAAATTTTTTCTGCTTTCTTAATGCATTTTAGAAATTCATTGAAATTATTTTCAGTGAATTTCAGACTGCTGTAGACGAGAAATAATCAACCTATAAGTTAAATAATGAATTATCTTTTGTACTTATGTTTAGGTGCTACTTACATTCGATTATGTCTACAAGATTACAAATACTCACTGCATGCAGGACATTGTATGTATGTACATATGGCTTACTTTAATCGTTGTCAATCAAACAAAGTGGCGTTGGAACCCACTTGTGTGGTGCTTATCAACAAAAACTCCTAGTGTTTCATATAGCTCCATTCGGTTTTCTTTTATAGTCCGCGCCATGAAAAGTGAGCTATCAAGGTCAGCCGACGGAAATTTGTAAGTTTGTACCATCGTGTAAAAGAACTTTCGAAGGGCATTGCAATTTAAACAAAAATTGAATTTTGAAATTTTTGAATTGCTATTGTATTTTTTTATGTAATTTTAATAAATATTTATAATTTCATAATATTTTCTTTTTTTTCATTCTTTCAAAAAAATTACAATATATTTGCTTAGGTAAATATGGCCCTGAAATCAGCAGATTGAATCCTATCAAAGAAACATATAGGCATATGTCTTAATGTTTTTTTGATACTATCAAGGATTCGTTGGATGTGTGTATAATAGATCCGCTAACACTAATAATCGTAGAACTAGAACTGTTGATTTTTCTATCTGCGAAATTTGAAGAATCACAATTATTATTACGGAATGAGCGAAATGATTATGTAAAAGATTTGAGTAAATTTTCAGATGGCATATCTATCCTTTTTGTAAAAATGAATTCCGGATAATGCCTTTTTTTATACAATAGATGAAATCTATAGGGTATAATATAATAATATCATTCTGTTTGAAAGCCACACAAATAATGCTGGTAGAGCAAAATGGGTTGGACATCCACGCATAATATTAAAAGTTATTTTGATTTTTCTGTCCATTCGTCCTCACGATAAGTCGAGAACGCGTCCACTGAGAGTGCTGAAATGTTGCACACAAGCTTTTATATATTATATATTTTATCATAAAAACTCAAAACAATAATAATTAAAAATATTAAATATTTCTTTGTAAGTATTTCACACTTCAGTAGAACTATTAGTATTTCCAAGATACACACAAGAGATTTCTTACTTAATGACTTTTAATTATTTAATGGACTAATAAATAAAGTATTTGAATGTATAGATAAATCAGAAAAGTACTTTTAATAATAACGTTGTACGTACTCTTGCCTAATGACTTTTAACCCTAGGTCTCCATGTCATAGCAATTTGCTAAGTATCGAAAGAAATATTTGTAAACCAAATCTATTTTATTTATATTAAAATTGATAATAGATCCTTACACATAGTGTTTTTCTTCTTTCGCAGTAGTTTTCTTAAGCCCGTGATCAGTGAATCGGGGCTTAAAAGAAATTTATTTACTAAGTCTCTATTTGTGGTGATTCGCCAAGTTTTAATCGCATGATTGTGTCGAAATGATTTTATATCTTAATTGTTGGCCTCAGCCGCTTCTTCTGAGAACTCTCCGAAAGGCAGGAGTACAGAGTCTATTACATCCGATCGATGGATAGATAGGCAAATAGTACAATGGATATTTGCTTACAAGTAATTTAGCTGTTTCCGTAGCAAACTCTTGTGCTACCACCCCGGCAGGTATCTGCTAGCTTAGGAGTATGGGGGTTCAAGTTGCAAAGTGGATGGATTTGGGTGCCACGTGATCTTTCGCTGCTTGTTGGTTTGATCACGAAACCAGTTGATTAGTTTACAGTTACCAAATGAAATACCGCAAATTCAAAATAGTATTATATCTCCGTAACACATTTCACTCGCAATAAAGTGCTAACGCAACTACTACTCGCTTAATGCACAATTTATTAAAAAAAAAAAAATTCATACCAATCGAGCCTATGGAAATCATTGCCGCCCAGCCACGAATTGGGTCCACGCACACAATAAAAAAAAGGAAACTGTGCTACTTAACTTTTATTTGCTCCTTCTGGCACTGTCCCGCTCTGGCTTAATCCTTCCGGACTAGACAACTTTATTGTACCGTGGATAATGCAAGTACCTACGTATTTACCGGTTCCGCACGATGTTTGAGATAGATAACCACGCTGATCGGCTGCTGTTCTTTTCGATGCTGAGCACACAAGAAGTTAAAAAGCACTGTCCAGTTTCACCTACGGCCAGCAACAATTGTTTTTCCTGTTCTTTCCCATGGTTTCCTTCTCGCTTTAGGGTGCGCTCGCGACGGTGTAGAATCTTAGAATATAGAGCAAACAGGAATGGTGATAAACCAGATTTTGCGTAATGAATTTCTGGTTGTGTTGGTAGTCCATTTTTACATGTATTTACACGCCATCCCTATTCTAAACAACTTGTCAATTTGCAATAAGTAAACAAAGGTTTTGTGCGCAGCATCTCTGGTAAAAAATGTTCCTTTTCTACTTTATTTGAAACAATTCACATAATTAATTTATATAAATCTCTGCGTCTATTAACAAAAAAGATAATTTAGATAGTGCAGTTGCCTCAAACAGGATTTCCCTAGTTCCAATTTATGGAACAGGTCCAGATTGCGAAACGGCACCGAATTTCTTTAAACTTTGCACACCAGTTCCTTTTTACTCACAAATCACAAGTATGAATAGAAAATTTCACGGAAAGTTATAGTTTCAGCGATAATCGACTTTAAAATTCCCGAAATTTGTACTGCAATTCACAACTAATTTACTCTTCTCCTTCTTTTAGGTAGCAGCAAGAAGGCCATTCAACTTATTAGTACGTGTACACTTCTTCTTCTTCTTCTTCTTCTTCTTTTAAGTAGAAACAAGGAGCCAATACATACCTTCCGAACATTCGGGTTACCAGCATTGCGTTTTTTTATTCATTTCAAATATTCAATTGATGTATAGTAAGCAGCATTTAGGTAGAATGGAATAAAAAAGGATTTATTAAAGAAACACACACACACATGTAGGCACACACACGCACACACATGCAGGCACGCGCGCGCACACACACGCAGGCAGGCTGGCAGGGTCCTTGCCAGCCTGCCTGTGTTTGTGTGTGTGTTTCTTTAATAAATGTTTTTCTATTCCATTCTAACTAAATGCTGCTACTACACATCAATTGAATATTTGTAATGTATAAAAAAACGAAGTGCTGGTAACCCGAATGTTCGGAAGGTATGTATCGCCTTCTTGTTTCTACTTGAAAGAAGAAGAAGAGTATGTGTACACGCACTATAATAAGTTGAATTAGTTGTGAATTGCAGTACAAAGATTGGGAAATTTTAAAGTCGATTATCTCTGAAACTATAACTTTCCGTGAAATTTTGTTCTCACATTTGTGATTTGTGAGTAAAAAGGAACTAATGTGTGGAAAGTTTAAAGAAATTCGGTGCCGTTTCGCAATCTGATCTTATGCCCAATTTATATTTGCAAGCACTGACCGAACTCTTAATTTTTGTTTTTTTAATTGATATGAAGATTTTAACAGGCACTAGTGGCACTATAAAACTTTGCACTAAATAAAGTTCAAAGATAAATAGTTTTGAAAAGAATTGTTTCGGTACTTTTGTTAAATTTCACAAAAGAATTTTAAGTTGACTAAAAAATTAAATTAAAATTAAATTTTAAGTGTGCCCTAACCACTGACTTATAACAATGGACTGAGCGATTTGCTATTTCATGTGGCACAAAAAATATTGTGTTTCTCTATATCACCGTTAGGGCACCCTTTAAATCGATTACATAAAAAACATGTAAAACTCAACTAATCAGATGAAATCTTACATCCGAAAATCGAATTAAATAAAAAAAATATATTTTCTTGTGCCCAAATGATATTTTAATCGCTTATGAGGAATTAAACTCATTCCGACTTTAATTTTCAAAAGTTATTCGTAACTGAATCCTGCTTATGGGCAAGAGAGACGCAACATGGTAAACACTATCTTTACCTTATTCCTTCTGCGGTGATTGCATCTGTAACCAACATAAAAACATCAAATGACATAAGCAAACGTTCCAGAATGCAACATTTTGTGTTGGTAGCTCCAACTCTGCCATATGGCGAAAGAGAGAGCTATAAAACTTGTGCCATGCTTTCCTAAAGGAAAATGACAATACGCTCAGTCCATTGTTATAAGTCAGTGGCCCTAACCCTCTCTTACAGAAGTACTAAAACAGAAATTAAATTAAATTTCAATTAAATGGCTTGGTGAATACGGCCCTTAATGTAGAATATGCCGTAATGTGCTGCCATACACGACAAAAGTTTCGAGCGTTTCCCCTTCGCTCTGTTTTTTTTTCTTAGTTAATTTCTTAATTTTTCACTGTTTATTTAGCTTGTTTAATTCCTCTTCCTTTTTTTTTTGTTCAGGATCGTTAATGTCTTTTACTTTATTAACTTTTGGCTTTATTTATAATAAGTTATATTTATTTATTTATTATGAGTTATATTTATTTATTTGTTAATTACTTGTATAATAGCGTGACTTAGCGATAGATGATTATACAAAATCTTTACGCAAGCGACTTTTACAGCTAATTTACACAATATGGAAATAATTCATAAACGAGTTGGAAGTTATACAATATGGGAACAATTCAAAAGCTACAACATAACTAAAAAAACTAGGTCTTATGCACTATGGAGACGAAAATCCTGCGTTGTAAACCAGGGAGCGGGGAAAAAAAGCTACGCATGGAAGTTGTTGGTTGCTGGCTCTACTCGCTTTTGAATATATCAGCTGGTGTCAAGAGCGGTGCTGGAAGCAAATAGAACACCCTCGGAGTGACTTCTCCTCAGGCTCTCAATGATCCCTTTCATGTTCGACACAATGGTCAGTATTATTCGTATTCGGCATGGCTGTGGTTCTGTAAATAAATAAATCGGCAGTAACACTAGCTCCAAAGGCAACACAGAAAATTATAAAATTTCACAAAATGGTTTAGAGGCAGCGTAACACTCTTTAAATTTCAAGGAATTTTGTTTATAACAGGATGAAAGAGCTTTTAAGGGACTTTCACATCAAAAACAAGAAACGAAAATTGTAGAATAAAAAAATCAATTTATTCCACTTTAAAACAAGATTTTTGCTCCAATGATTAATTAAATCATGTTTTATAGGCCGAACAACTTTTTCGCGCGAAAAATTTGGCCCATAAAACATACAAAGTTCTGTTTTCTTCAAAATCTGAAATATTTAAAAAATTATTAGTTTACCCTATTTCCCATGATTTTATTATATTGTTGCGAGCGTGGCCTTTGGTTCGTTATTTAAAACACAATATTAAATAATTAATATATAAGTTCTTTATTTCACTCTAATCATATAAAATTCACAATTCCTTAATTAATCAACTCAATTCTAATTATCGCTAACACTGTACTTTCAATTATCGCAGTCTAATTACACAATTTCGCTTCTTTATTACTTTCGCTTGTTAACACTGCAACGTCTAAGACAAGACTCTTTTTCTGGCGGTGACAACTGTTATATTTATACCCTAGAAACTCTCCGGATTATTCTGGAGTGTTCTATTTCATAAGCTTCTTAACTGTTCTATTCATTCTTATTCCTGAACCTTATAATCGATTCTCCGAACCAGAAGTCGTTTACTCTCCATTCCCAGTAGATGTCACCAGTTGTCACTTTCTATTGCACGTAACAACATCATTAGATCAAATTGAGTATTTCGGTTCTCGGTTTTGATGTGAAAGTGCCTTTAGTCCAGCCCTGTTATTTCTGCTGGAATATCAGAGGAACTATAGTCCTCATATAATGCGTGATGTAGTATAAGGCAATCTCCGTTTGTGTATTTGTGGACTTTTAAAGGATAATAATTGAGAATATTTTCATACGAACAATGACAAAGAGTATTATTAGAATTTCTGATTAACATAAGACCCATATCGTTACTATATTACATTCAAGCATTAGCTTCTCACCCAAAAATATTATTTCAGGCGACATGAGCATCTTTAATTTTTTTAAAAATGAGCAACAAGCGCTTGTAGTAACAAATACCATAACTTTCTCTGAAACGAAATATTGTCGATAGTATCTAATTTTTTTTAAAAGATTAAAGTTAAATGATTTATGAGTAAGCAATTGGTAAATGGTAATGGTAAATAAATAAATACTTTGGTTGGTAAAGACCTTAGGAGCCAGGACAATGTTAACAATGAGATTCCAAATCAATATCATTTTCCAAACTGAACGAAATCTTGCAAAAATGACGGTAAATACTGAAGAGATATTTAAACTGGCTTTCTGACATCTATTTAAGGTCCTGAAATAACATATGACATAAGAATGATAGATCGTTTTGAATAACACCCTCGAAAAGATCATGAGCTAGACATGGAGATAAATCAGATACCATATGAAAGTATTTTAATCCAGAAAATACAGAATCGCTATTCATGCCGTTTTTTATGTTTAGGTTAAATAAACTTAAGTGAGTAACGTCATTGGCATATGACAGTTTTGTACGATATGGGCAAATAAACAAAGGATTTGCCTTAAAATCCTGACGGAAAATGTAACAATACCTGCAGAACCTGTTGGGACGAACTAAAAGTTTTTAAATCCACTAATCAAAGTTCGAAAGTATTTGCCTTGGGAAATTCTTTAACTGTTTCTTCTTTACCAAGCATCTGCAGATGATTAATATTCATACGTTTCAGTGGTGGAATATATATATATGCATATATAGAGTTAGAGTCAGAATTAGGTCATATATTCTGCAAGAATGTTATGCTTTTTTCTTGCTGACCCTAAAAGGTTAGAAACCTCAAATGAGTCTTGATATAAAATTAGCTTAATACTTTTTTCATTTAAAAAAAACAAAAAACCAAAAAAAAAAAATCAATATTTTTATAATATAAAGAAGCATTGTGTGTACAATGAAAATAAAATCGGTAGGCTTCGGTTTTCATTAAAATTTTAATAGTTTCCAGAATGGGTATGTAATAATATGATGATGATATGTAATAATGTGTGTAGACCTTAGAATATATAGCAAGCAGGAATGGGTGAAACAAGTTAGAATTGGTAACAATTCTTATGATATCCTAGATGAATGCCCGTATATAATTTCATATCGTCGGTCACACATTTGTGCAAATTTGCTTTTTGAATTGGTTTTTCACATATATTTCTAGAACGGTTCATCGGACAGTAAAAATGATTATAACCAATTTCATATTCTGAAGAACTTTTCAGTACAAGAAAAACGTCTAGGACTGATAGTTTTCACAGTATACGTAAAAAACCTAAATTTTTATATGGCAACACCAAAAAGAGGTTGCTCGATTTAGCCAATTTTTGAAATTTTATTTACTAAAAAACGAAATTTTTGTATGGCAATCCTACGAAGTTATTACCCGATTGGTCTCATTTTCGAACTCAAATTACTTTTTTTTTAAAAGCTCGTGTGCAAAATTTTAGCACTCTAAGTGAACGCGTTCTCAAGTTATCGTGAGGACGGCCGGACAGACAGACACACAGCCAGATAGACGGATGGACGGACAGGCCTCTACCAGCAATATTTCTGTGCGTTACAACGGAATAATGATTTCTTCTAAGAAGTTAAAAAATGTTCATTTTCGGCTATCAATTCGTTATTTTCAAAACTTTTTAACTATTTGCGAAATATTTCTGTTTCCCAAATTAAAGCTTTTATGTGCTTATGGTACTATTAAGTAGGTATATCTTTTTGAATAGTGTTGATTGTTTGTTTAGCTTCAGGTTTCAAATAAAATAGCCCTAAGTCTTTCGAATATCAATAGAAGATGAAATTTTGTGTGAATCAAAAAATCGAAACTTTCATTGTCTTCCACAATAGCGGAAGAATGCTGCAAATCGTTTTCGAAATTTTCCAAAAGAAGTCGATGATTTCTATATAAGTATATGAGAACGATAAGAACTGAAAAATGAATATTATCTACTGGAGTTTTTAAAATACATAGGTTGGATATGCCTTCATTAATTATATGTTATTTTATGTGTGAAAAATGATGTACGAAATAGATTTGTTTAACAAACTTTGTAAACTAGAATATTCATAGCTCGTATTTTTTCCAAATCATAACAACATCGTATGTGAGATGCTAAAGAAAAAAATTTCTTATAGATTTTAAAGCAATTTTCATAAAAGCATTGGAAAGTGCATTTGATAGATTTTTGTGGAAGGATTGGTCCGATTGGTCCCATTTTCGAACTCAAATTTACTTTTTTTTTTAAAAAAAGCCCGTGTGCAAAATTAAATTTCAGCACTCTAAGTGAACTCTCGAGCTATCGTGAGGACGGACAGATGGACAGACGGATGGATATGCAAAAATCAAAATAGCTTTTAATATTATGCGTGGGTGTCCAATCCGTTTTGCTCTACCGTCATTATTTCTGGGTGTCAGAAACGGGATGACAAACTTAGTATACCCTATAATTTCATTTAGGGTATAATAAAGAGCAAAGAAACAAGCAAACGCTTTTGTTGCAATCTGTCACTAATTTACGTTCAAAACATAAATAGTGGCGAACACCATATGGTAATGTTGATCCACCCAAACACCAAATGATTGGAAAGGAGTGAGCGTCAATGTCTTCCATTACATATGTTTTCGTAGCAATTTTCTAAATTGGAAAATAATTATTCATTATTAAGCACATTTATAAATTATTGGTTTGGTGCGAAAAAATCTGTCATATTTTAAAGATAACATTTGAATCGGTTTTAATAATGTTTAGTTACGTTCTAATGAATAATTTGATGTCCATATTTGCAACCACTCGTTGCCATCTTTCAGGCAACTTGTCGATCCCTAGGGTAGAAGTTCTTATCCTTGAACCCTAAATATTCAGCAACAGAATCCCACACAATCCGATAAATTTCTTTCTGTCAAATTGTGCGGAACCAAAATACTCTGCTTCAATACAAATCCAACATGTTTGATGTGTTCCTCAGCAGTCGAATGGTGGATGCCTAATTCTTTTGCAATTGCTCTAGGGGTTAATTGGGGGTTACTCACCAATATGGGCCGCAAGATGTCATTATCGCCCAGATCGACGATCTTCTTTGAGACTGAAATCTCCGGAACGAAATTTGGCAAGCCATCTTTGGCAGGTCCGAACATTTACAACTTCATTTCCCAACGTGTCACATAAGTTTTTACAAGCAACCGATGCGTTGCTTCCTTTCTGTAACTCATACTAAATGCAATGTCTCAAATGCAGTTCATCCATTGCCATCTTATTCACTTTGGACTTCGCAGCTAACTGATGAAGGATATTGAAAGTAGTCCTATTATATCCCACGAGAGGTACACTAAATAATAGGACTCCACACGACGCAGGTAGTAAAATACGACAGAACTTTCCCGCCAAATTAATATATCAAAAACTTCATCGAAAATTATAGTTCCTTCATCTTCTTTGAAATATTTCGTAAGACATATAATTAGAGAATGAATTTAGTCGTTGCACACGGCACTCTTAGAATATTTCTTGATATTATCAGCCTCTTCTGTTAAGGTTTCTTCATAATTATTTGATAGATTAATTAGAAATAGAAGTTCGAAATGCATTAGTAGAAAGTAGGCAATAATATTTTGGCGACGAGCTTTTAAGCCATTTTCACTGGAGATATTCAAGAAAGAAAAACGTAGAAAGGGTTACATTTTGGGTACAAAATGTGATAGGCTATTTTAAGCTTTTGGGCTTTTTAAATCCAGTATGAAAAATCAGTTTTGATGACGTATTTTTTGACAAAAATAGTAGTTAAACAAATAATAAAATATATTAAAAAAACTTTTAAAATAAATAACTTTCATATATAACATTTTTTTTCTTTCTCTGTGATATACACAAGGAAAGTTTTATTGCAAAATATGAAATGCCAGAACTCAGATTAAATTTTAAGCATCCAATTTTGGCCATCCAAAACTATAATCAGAATTGTCTAACTGTAGCTCAGACGAAAAAAATTATTTTTTACTTTTTAGTACAATTTATGTATGAAAGTTATTTTTTTAAAAGTTTTTTTTTAATTTTTTCGATTTTCTACTTTTTAATCATAAATTCTATACACTCTCTCCACTCTCGACTCTAGACTCTTCACACTCGACTCTCATATCTCGACTCTCGAATCACGATTTAACTTTAACGTTTTTTTAACTTTTTTCTTACTTTTTTATTTTTTTTACCTTTTTTAACTATTTTTACCTTTTTTTTTAAACTGTTTTAACTAAACTTTTTTCAAAATCGCGGCTCGTATCACACATGGTCCATATTGGACAACCCCAAGGGTGGTAGTTATCAACCCACCCCAGGAGCCCCCAAAACGAAAGACATCGGAAAGCTCCGCATTCACTCATTCTAAATAAAACAAGTGAAAAAGCTAGAATTGGTCTAAGACCAATTCTTATGATACCCTAGATGAATGCACGTATGAAATTTCGTATGGTCACCCATTTGAGCAATTTTAATTTTTTGCATTGGTTTCTCGCATATATTTCTAGAACGGCTCGTCGGACAGAAAAATGATTATAACCAATTTTATAGGATTTCTTATTCTGAAGAAGTTTTTAGTACAATAAAAATGTCTAGGACTGATCGTTTTCAAAGTATATGTAAAAAACCAAAATTATTATATGGCAACACCAAGAACGGGTTGCCCGATTTAGCCAATTTTTGTAATTTTATTTACTAAAAAACGATATTTTTGTATGGCAATCCTACGAAGTTATTACCCGATTGGTCTCATTTTCGAACTCAAATTACTTTTTTTTTTAAAAGCTCGTGTGCAAAATTTCAGCTTTCTATGTCGACGTGTTTTTGTATGGTAACCCCACGAATGAGTTGCCCGATTTGTCTCATTTTCGAACTTAATTTTACTTTTTTGTTTTAATGTCCGTGTACAAAATTTCAGCTTTCTAAGTGAACGCGTTCTCGAGTTATCGTGCGCACGGACGGACGGACATGCAAAAATCAAAATAACTTTTAATATTATGCGTGGGTGTCCAATTCATTTTGCTCTACCATCATTATTTCGAGGTGTTACAAACGGAATGACAAACTTAGTATACCCCTATAGATTTCATCTAGGGTATAAAGAAACCCTCTGTAAATCCATCCAGGTTTACTACCCTAAAACTCTTTCGTCACGAACGGCAGTCTCAGACGCTCAGACACAAATTTTTTAGTTAGGGGTCTGTGAGTTGATAAAAGTTATTTAAATAAAAATGAGTTAAAATTCCGAAATTTTAAGGATATCTTATACATAGCCTTCGGGTGTCATACTGCTCACGGGATACCCTGTATATTCAGAAACTTTAGCTGTAAATGTAAATATGTTTTCTTAGTTTAGTATATTTGATCTATTCTGATATATGCACTTCTCTTTAGGAAAGAACTAATTTTTCAGGATGGTCAAGGTATAAAAAGAGTAATGAATGCAACACGCAAAACAGTCCCTAAATTCCAGGAATTGGTCTAAAGTAAAAATTTCAGATTTTTTTTTTGATCTCTTTTAAAAAATGAAATAAAAACTGATTAACGTAACTTTTTTACAAAAACTGTAATCTGTGGGCTTCTAATTGTTTTAGAACCATAATATTATTATTTTATATATGTATACAAACATTTCGAAGGTTACAAATAATTCATATAAATGTATTATGTGTGAAATCTGTAACTTTAAGCCGAATGCAGATTATTGCAATGTAGTTGAGAATTCCAAGCAGCAATTTTCTGCGATGAATATTATTGTATTAAAAGATAAAAGTCTTGATTACTTCAAAATGGATAAATCTAATCACCGTTTTCTCACCACTTGGTTAAATATACAAATAGACGTATGCCCCTTATATGAGCCTGTGAGTGGCATAAGTCAAAATTAGATAGATTATAGTAAAGTGATTTTCTCACCTCTGCCCATAAAAAGTATGGACATCTTTTGTTGAAAATGACAATGAAACCCTACCATCAGTAGCTATAACTGTAAATTTTAACTAACTTCATGATGGTGCTCAGCGGGTGATGGTTAAGAAGTAAGAATTTGGTCTTGAAAAGTATTGACTTACGCCACTATGGTTCTCCCCGGCTCATATGTAGATTTAACAGTTTATCAAAATAATTTATTAAAGTTGCTTTAACATTTTTTAGATGAAAGCAATGGATGCTAATCGGTACGCTACTAAAAAAACTATCGCTCAAGGAATGCTGGATATTGCCTTGCTAACAGCGAACGCATCGCAGTTGAGGTACATTCTGAAAATTGGAGAACAGCATGAATTCTACAAATTGATGCTTGTCCTAATCAGTCTATCAATAATAATGCAGGTAAATGTAAATTAAAGAAATATGAAGAAACTCTACTGATAGGGCATAACTTCCTTCACGTCGCACTAGGTATTGTCTGGTTTCCTTAATTTGTCATTGACTATGATGCGAGATTGTCGTCTTCATTTAATACAGTTCCATCGATCGGCTGATATCTTAAATCACATTCGAACAGTCCTTGCATTCTTCGCAACTATTTTAAACCTCTTCATTTCAGCTTTCGATTAAAGTATACAAGTATAAATGAAAGTCAAGACAATAACTAAGGTAGTTATTATAAATTTATATTAAAAGTATATTAAAAGTATATTAATTAGTGTATTAATTAGCAATCTTAGATTAGGAAACATAGATAAGTGATCTTACAGGGACTGCAATTTTGAAATTGAAAATATAAACAGAAATATTTGATATTTTAAAATAGGTCATCTGCAAAAACTGAGTCTGTAGTGATATTTTCCCCCTTCTGCCTGCATCCGCAGTTTTTACAGATGACCAACATTCAATGTCAGTAGCCAACAGTTTTGTCACGTAGTTCTTACCTAAAAAAAGTTGAGTATTCATACACAGAAAGCAAAAGTGACAAGAGTGAAGCTCTTAGAATAGCTACACGTATAAAATAGAAATGGTATTTAACAAAAGCGTGGAAAGAAGCTTTAAAATGGCTTTTCACTTTTTTTCTCAATTATCTTTTTTTATAGACAGGCACTATTTTTTTACGATAGGTACCAAATAGGTACTAAATTGCCAGTTTGTTATTAATACAAATCTCCGATCTGGCCCAGCCATCCTGACGGCCATATATAACCATTGAGTTTTTCGATTACTCTAGAAAAAAAAATCTTAATTATAGAGGAAAAATTTTTTAATTGTTTAATTCTGATGAATGCCTGTATGCCATATCAAAATACATTCGTTTTGACATTCCGAAGTACTATTTTGTAATTTAAAAATATTTACGGTTATTTCACAGTATACGTAAAAAATCTGAAATTCTATATTGCAACCATACGAAAGGGTTGCTTGACTTATTATACCCTAGATGAAATCTTTAGGGTATACTAAGCTTGTAATTCCATTTGTAACGCATAGAAAAAATGCTGGTAGAGCAAAATTCGTTGGACACCCATGCAGTGGCGCACCGAAGAGGGGGACGAACGGGACCGGTCCCCTCCCAGAAAGTCAGCTTTTTTAAACATGATTTACAAATTATGTATAAAATGTAATTACAATGTCCCATAAAATAAAATAAAACGTTTAAATATACAATAGCAGTACTTAAGTGCTCAGATGGGCGCAGGACGCGACTTTAGAGTCTATTTTTCCGACTCCTTTGGACTTCGGACACATATGATCCCCCCACAGCCAAATCCTGGTTGCGTTACTGCATCCACGCATAATATTAAAAATTATTTTGCTTTTTGGCTGTCGTCTGTCTATCCGTCTATCTGGCCGTCCGTCCTCACGATAACTCTAGAAAGTGCTTACTTTTACTTAGAGAGTTGACATTTTAGACATGATCTTTTTAAAAAAATTTAGAAAATGGGACAAATCGGGTAACTCCTTCGTTGAGTTGCCATAGAAAAAATTTCATCTTTCACTATACTACATATATTTGATATATATGAGGACCCGTCGCCGTAGAGAAATGAAATTATCCATCATAAAAATATGTAGGTAGGTGTCTAGTATATGAAATGAAAGGTGATATTTTGAGGTTTCCAAATCTTGCAAGTAAATGTAACGGTCAGCAGGCATTTTGGCAGGAAAATTGTTAAAATTGAACAAAATTTGGATTTTTTCCCCCATTTTTTTTACTTTGACGTTCTACAACTAGCGACATAAGGGGCTGGAGTAATGACATTCGTTGGAAAGCTTAGGCAGTTGACTATCATCTGAGCTACTCACTTTCATAGGTTGCAAAACAACAAAGTTACGTGGTGTTTTGTGAAAAAGTAGCATACTTTTTTAATTATCTTATAACTTCTGAACTGTTGAAGTTGACTCCCCCCCCCCCCCCCCCCCCCCTCCACCGCGTCGCACAAAGTTTTGTATGTTTTGTTCCTATATATATATAATTCTTATAAAAAAATTATATACAGCAGCTCTTTAGACAAACACCGACGGGTAGTTAGATGTACGGACAGATCGACAACGGACGATCAGACAAGACAGAGACGGATGGACAGACGGACAAGATGTATTACAAATGGAATATATATATATATCTATGTAGGTACTTTATATTATGATTTTGCCTAGGATTCAGTGATATAGCAGTAGTTAGACAGCTACCAAAAGTAATGTTTATCGTGCATTTGGCATTAAAGAGCAAATTCTTCGTACCCCTGGCTTACCAAAAATTGGATGATATTAGAATAGAAGACGGTTATGTTACATTGTGATTTTAACGGTAGGTGTAAGGATAAAAACTAGTTGAGATATGCTCATTAGCAGAGATTCAAAATGTTTTTAGGAATTTTAAAGATGAAATAAGTAATTATTCAATAATAATTTATTAAAATTAGTGAAATTTATGAAGTAATTTTCCAGTTGGCTGTTGGAATATTGTTTGTCATCATTGGAAGCCTAAATATTAATCGAAAAAAGGACCAACTGGTTGCAATTATCATGAATGATGTAATTCTTGTCATCATATTTGTAATATCAGTAATAAACGTAATAATATCCGGTTTTGGAATAGAGCATTCATCCAGCCCTTAGTTTTACTAAATAGAATTTAATACATATTACAATCAAAATAATATTACGTAACACGGATAAGTGATAAGATTTGAATTTCATTTCGAAATAAAAATGTGAAATTATAAATTATTTACAAATTAAAGTTAGATAAATTTTTATTAATCACAGGTATCGACGGGCATCCTTCTAGTTATGTTGTCACTCATGAGTTTAAACAAAAGTCCATACCATCGAAAAATAGCAGATCGCTTGAATCATTTGACTTTGGCGTTTGTGTTTCTTTCCCTTTTTTGCGACATCATCAAGATGAACTTTGGGCTGAACCCGGCTATACCTGTGAAGGATAAAAATGAATAAAATTGTTATAATGTTCGAAAATGTTTTTAACTATTTTTAATAAAGAGATTCTTTTGAATTGTGCTTGTAGTTTTCATATCTAGGTTTTATATTTACTTTTCTGATTAATTATAAAATATAATACAAAATATGTTTAATAACGCCTAGTCTAAGTTATTTTGTATGTGTTGGAAAGAATAAAAATAAGTAAAAATGAAGTAGTTGTGTTGAGCAGGTCATTTTATACTTATCTTTAATTCTAGCATTACGATCTTATTTAATGAAGTCTAATAGTGCTACAACTTAAACGGTGTAATGGATACGGTAGGCTAATATTTCTAATTCTTATGACTGTAATTAATATGCTATTGTTGTGTTGTAGGAGAATTATGTGCTGTACTTACAACTCTAGTTCAGTAACAGATGCGTAGATCTTGTATATAGGCTATGCATAAAACGGATTGATATAAACTTAAATTTTCAAAAGTATCTGCATTACTGTACTTAGCTACTCTCTTTTTATTCTTGTGTTAGTCTACTAAAATACTTCAAACACTAAAACTAAAATTGAAAGATATGTATACCTATTTCGAGTATCGAAGTTTTAGTCGGTCAAACTCACCCATCTTTTAACTTTGTTACGGCCACCAAAGAAGTTTGTCCTTGTCAGTGTTAAATGTAAAGAGTCAAGTCCGTCCCTGCCGTGTTATGTGTATAGTTAAAACAGTTAATACTGCGTATATGTATTTAACAGGAAATGACTGTCTGTACTTTCTCGGATTGGCCTTAACTTCAACTGGTTACAGCTCTGGAAGTGCAGGGAATATTGCTTGGGAAAATTCTTCCTGGTCGAGAGTTATGTATATAATTAAAACAAAAAAAAAAGGAAAAAGGTATAAAATCCAATGGGAAGCAGAGATCTTACTTTTTAATCTTGTGCCACCCACTTTAAGGAGTTTCTTTTGTGTATCCGGTCGAAAAATAATATTGTAAAAATAGTTAAGATTTATACAATTGTGTAAAATAAGCTATGTAACATTCTTTGAATTATGTAAGGTAATTTTAAGGTACCCACTTGAAATATTATCTAGAAATTTTGAATAATTTTGCGCATTTACTGAATTTTCATTTTTCTTTAAAAGTAGAGCTTTACTAAAATTTTCATTTCCAAATTGTTAAATTATAATCGAGGGTTTTTTTGCTAGTTAAAGTTTCGCAAAAGCCAGTTAGCGACAAATTGCTATAATAGAAACATTGTTAAATAAATTTCTGGTTGCTGCCCAACATCATGAGATATAGTTCTAAAGGTGAAAAGTAACATTTCAAGTAAAAGCTCAGTCCTGGGTTCTTTTAAGAAAATTTAAAACAAAACATTAATCAAACTTCAGTGAACGTAACCATAAAAGAAAATACTCAATGACTTTTTTATAACTATCGAATACACATTCTAAAAGCCCACTATTTTATTGACGGATGTACTAAAGTACAATTCGAGTCAAAAACACAAAAAAAATTGGTACAGAGTTCAATATTGGAGACGAAGGGAACAATCGCTCTCTTCTTATCAGTCTCGTGAACAGTGCGGTCGAAAGTCTAAAACGTGCATTCATAAAGTTGGCTTAAACTGAAGAAAAGAAAATTACTATTTAAACAAAAAGGAAAAAAATCAAAGATAAAAGGTTACCAGGAAACTTAAAATTACAAAGGAGGGATCCTTGGACTAAAGCAGGATTTCTTTTGTTATTTCTTTGTTTTACGGCACGACCATGGAAGGTCAAGGTGAAGGGCAGTAACTCGAAATGCTGTGGAAAAAGAAAGCTAAGTACCTAATATTATATGTAATATACATTTACATATTATTCTTTCAATCGACTGACTGGATTAGTTTAGATAATTTTTCTTTTTAATCCATTTAAAGGTATCGCTTCATATTATAGCCTGTAATGAGAATTTTTTTTTAATTATATTTTATATGGGCCGACACTATTGTTTTTTTCTTTTTTTTTGTTAAAGTGAGTGAATCCCAGTGATTTGTTGTATAGTTTATTCCAAAACCGGTTTCCTGATATACCCGCAGTAGAGAAAATCACGTGGCGCCCCTTTAAAATCATAAACGAACCACCCAGTCGTAGGAACTTGAGCTTACTTTTCATCGAGGGAAGCTATGTAGAAAATTTCAGGACTTCAGACGACTTCAACTCGAAAGGTACAAGCAAAGAACATCTAACAGAAAGAATATGCATCTCGTATATTGAAAAGTTTTATATGGCGGGTCGTAATACTACGACCCGGTCTCACAAATTGTACGCGAATTCTCTGCTTTTTGACGACCCGCCACTCACCGCGGTGGCGAGTGGCGGGTCGTCAATGCACCAGCGCCAAACCAGTATCTGCACTCCACATCATGCCCATGATGTACTGCATTGCGTGTTCTCTTTGAAACTATGTGCATGGCTGGCGTCGGTGTATGTACATGTACAGCTATGTGGTGGCGGGGATAGAGAGAACAGAGCAATATTCTCTCAGTCTCAAATCTTTGCGTCTTTCCGTCTGTTACCTCCCGACCTCATCCACAAAACTAACTTCTGCATTTTTAGAGGCCAGATGCATCTTCTTGTTAAGTTATATGTTCTTTGGTACAAACTGAGACAACTTATGTGAAAACCTCACAAAACAGCGGTCGAATTAAAACGGGCTAATGGCCTTTTAATAGAAAGCAATATACATTCTGTCTCTCTCTCTTGCTGTATTATGCCACATAATTTCTTCGCAATGATAGCTTTCTTTGTGATCCGGATTTATATGGAGATTTTCTTATCTAGTTGTAAGTTGTCTGTGGTGCAAATCAACTGATGCAGGTTCATGCTTAAAAAATTCCATCACTATTGCTCGCAATTCAATAATTAGTCGTTTGAGCTTAGATAAGGCCTTCCATACATGACGTTATCTGTCGCAGCTAGTGGGTGGTCAAACCGTCAGAAGGCTCAATGTTCACTTGGATTCAGATTGATTCAAATTACGAAGTACTACATACACGTGAGAGAAAAAACATCTGGCAACCGGGATTTTTAAGTACGTTGAGTTAAATGTACGCGCTTACAGGAACAAGTGGCTCATTTTGCTTTGTTTTCAGGTTGACGTCAATGGAATGCAAAATATTTCTGCTTTTTAGAAGATTCAGAATCGGCGAACTGCTAAATTTAATTTGCAAAATATTGATTTCATAAATGCAGAGTTAGAGAAGTTCAAAAAAATCAGCACTTGTGGGATGCTTCTTGCATATTCTAATTATATATGTATATGGAAAAAGAGAAAGCTTGGGAAGCTATTACGAGACAGTTTTCATCTTTTTTTTTTGGATAAATATAAAGGAGAAAAAACAAGAATACAATATGGTTTTTTTTACTTTAGAATATAGGTATTAACTTAAAATTATAAAAGTGGAATTCTCAAAATTGTTTCAAATTCGCGAATAATATATAAGCTGAGTAGTCGTGTTTCTAAGAGCTCCTGAGTTTTCGTCTTTTTCGGTGTAATTTTGCCAGGTTTCGAGTGACTATAGAGTTTAATTAACAAAAAATTAATTTGTTTATCCTAGCGATATTTGATATTTCTTGAATTAGTTAAATTGTGAGTGATTTCCTGGTAAAATTTTTCATAGTTTCAAAATGAAAAGCACAAAATTGAATCTGAAAAGTGCCAGCACCACGACACACGCAGATAACGCTAGGAGCACGAGAAGCAAACAAAACAGCTGACAGCTGGTATATACATCATATTGTGGCATCAGTACGCTTCATTCATCCTGTCGATCTAATTCTATAATCTCTACGGTCTCTTTCGAGCTATTTGAACGACAGGTCATGAAAACTTTTACGAATGTCATATTGGAGAGGATTACTGCACTTGAGGAGTCAATGACCGATAAAATTGACAAGATTATTGCCTCTATCAGAGGGGAGATGAACGAGCTGAGCGCAGAGCTGGATGTACTTAAAGGTGAGCTTTTAAATGTAAAGCATGACCTTGAGGACGAGCGCAGGTGTTTTGCCCCACTGATATATATAATATGGACTGCTTAACTTTCTATTCCACGTGAACGTGCTTGTGTCAAGAAGAGGTGTCAAAAAGAGATCTTACGTCGGTGCCGACATTGAAAAATCATTGGCGGGAAGTGGAAACAGTGAGCACCCAGCTCGAAAGTGATTTTAATGAAACCTTTGAAATTTCTTCTGCGTGTCTAATGAATATATTGTCTTTGGTATAACAGTTTTTATCAGTAGTAACCCTAAATAATTAATTTAAAAACATTTATTTCGACGAACTCACTTATTTATTTGTTATTTACAGTTCTCTCTCGGTTGGTACTTGGGGTTTAGACTGATAGAGTGAGCCCACTTTCTGCAGTCTATTTCTATGAACGTAGTCAGTCCATATTATATATGTCGGTGGTCTTAGGCTAACTGACGCTGTGTTAACTGGCAGACCTCATACTGTAAACGTGAATCAACAAATATTAGCTATCATGACCGTAATGGCAAACACAAACATTTCCCGACAATCGTAAAGTTCTCCATTGTCAATGTACAGAAAATATTTTTGTAGAATTTCAAAACATTTGGTCTGTTACATTTAAATAAAATTTCCCCTGCCTATGTCTCTGCAAGTAAAATAAGTGCGCTTGAAACGAGATGACGTCCCAATTATGATCAATAACATAAGCTCTCTCAATCACCTTGTTTTGGATGCGGAAACTGAGAAGGTAGATCAATAATATGCCTACATACGCGCATACGATCATATGTGTGGAAGAGTGTAGCTCTCTTCGGTGATGCACTCTCAGGTAGTGGCTATATATACCTATAGTAAAAAACGAAATTTTTGTATGACAACCCTACGATGGAGTTGCCCGATTGGTCCCATTTTCGAACTTTAATTTTCTTTTTTTAAAAAGGCCCGTGTACAAAATTTCAGCTCTCTACGTCGTGAGGCAGTGTCCAAATATATAGTGAAAAATTAAAGTTTTGTGTGGCAACACCAAGAAAGGTTGCCCGATTTACTCCATTTTGGACCTGTATTTGCAATTTTTATAAAACCGCCGTGTACAAAATATGAACTCTCCACCTCAACGCCTTCTCAGGAAGCTTCCAAGTATATAGTGAAAATCCAAAGTTTTGTATGACAACACCAAAAAGGGGTAACCCGATTTAGCCCATTTATGATATTTTATTTACCGTTGCTTTGAAAATACCATATTCGAATTTTAGCCTTCTACGTCGACGCGTTTTCAGGCAGTGCCCCTTAAAAACGAAATTTTTTATGGCAACCCTATGAAACAGTTGCCCGATTGGTCCCATTTTTAAAACTTAAATTCACATTTTTGTTTTTTTAAAGAGCCCGTGTACAAAATTTCAGATCTCAACGTTGACGCGTGAGGCAATGTCCAAATATATAGCGAAAACCAATTTTTTTATGGCAATACCAAGAATGGGTTGCCATATTTAGTGTGGAAGTGTAGCAATTTTTGTAAAGAAAGGTTTGAAATCGAGGTGGGTGTTTTCATCGAAGGATGGAGTGATCGAATTTGTCGGCATTGAAATAGTTTAGGGGAGTTGCAGGTTCCTTCAGCCGACCAATTTCTACATGTTCTTGCTACCTTGCACTTAGATGTTATTAATTCATATCCCACATACTTCAACTCCACAAATGCGTTACTACTTGATCTGGTCCTTACCTCTGATGTTACCTAAGTTAATTTTTAAAGATCAGCTATGCCCATTTAGTTATTTGGATATTTTATTTGGTTCTTATGACATCCAGCTAAAGCCTGAATCACCTTCTTATCTTGACTATAAAAATATCAACGTCAACGATTTATCCGAAGAGTGTGTCCTTTTACCTTGGTACTCTATATTTAACTGTTCATCTGTCGATGACTAAACCGCTGCTTTTTCTACATTGCTGAACTATTTATATCAAAAATATGTGCCGTTAAGAACGAAGACCTCGCAAGTTAATGGATGTCCTTTGTTTACACGCGAAGTTCAGTCTATTGTAGCAGAACGTGAGTTTCTTTATCGTCGCTATATGCGTACTAAAACTGATCATGAACGTTATCCCGAGCAGCTCGCAACATTGCCACAACTGCAATACATCGAGCCAAATGCCGCTACTTTAGCGTCAAATTCAATTGCCATCTCGCTGGTAAAGTCCTTTGGCATAACTTGCTGAAATGGGAGTTTTTGTTAAGTACAAAACAAGTTGTAAACTTGACCCGGATGTGCTCAATGCTCTTTTTACGTCTCCTATTAATACACAGCAAAGTTGTTAATTTCCAATATCACAAGAAGTAATGGTTCATTTTTTTCCTTCCGCGGAATCGACCGCCGAAAATTAATTGAAGCAATTTTTTCTATAAAATCTTGTGCTATCGGTCCCCACAATATGTCTCCGTGGTTCGTTAATTTGTTGCTCACTTTTATAGATATCTACATACTCCATATCTGTGTTCTGTGTTCTGTGTTGCCAATACCCAAAAGTTCTTCTCCTCGGTCCCCTTCTTATTTGAAACCTATAAGCATCCTATGCTTTTATCGAAAGTACTGGAAAGCAATTAGTTGAGCATCTGGATTTGAGGGAGCGAGTATTACGAGTGTCCACTGACATCAAAGCTGCCTTAGACCAAAACAACTTGGTTGCCTTGGTACTGCTCGATTTTGTTAAAGCTTTTGACATCGTTGAACTTGGGATTTTACTTCGGAAATTCAATTCCTGCCTTAGTTTCAGTCCCTCCGCACGCCATCGCTCTTATCCGGGACTTTCTGAGCGATCGAAAGCAAGTGGTAAAAGTGGTGTTACTCAGGGCTCAATACTGGGCCATTTGTTATTTATTTTTATTTATAAATGATCTCCCTGAAACCGTTTGGTACGTCAGCGTGCACATGTATGCTGACGATGTGCAGGTCTATGTACCTAAGCAGTCCTGTTGGTTTGTTTAAAGACTGTATTGCTCGCATTAATAACGATTTGGAGAGAATCAATATCTGGTCCAAAGCTAACGGCCTAAGGCTAAACCCTGATAAGTCCCAATGTATTGTATTCCATAATGGCACTTTTGACCCGCATGATTCATCTCTTTTGGTCTTGGATGGTACAATTTTAGCTTTGGTGCCCAAAGTAAAAAATCTAAGCATTATTTTAAACCAACATATGAAATGCTGTGGCAATACACAGTTAATTATCGATAAATTTTATGCTGTGCATCGTGGGCCCTAGCTCTCTGCTGATTCATTATCCTTCGAAATCTGCTCAAAACTAATTAAAAATCTAATTCTACCTTACTTTATTTTCGACAGTTTGATTAACCCTAGACTCGATAGCGTTTGTCTTCGAAAGACGGAAGTTGCCTTTAATGATTGTATTCGCTTCAGATAAGGACTTCGTAGATTCCACCATATTTCACCTTACCGCACAAAATTGCTGCGTTGCTCAATACGAGATTATCTGAAGCAAAGAGGACTGATTCATTTTTATCACCTATTACGTACAGGCAAACCGTATTATCTGCGTGAACTTTTCCAGCACACAGCTTTGGAATGTAATCAGAATGTGGTAATACTCCGTTTTCATAAATCAGTAATGGAAGTCCCTTATCCTGCTCAGATAACCCGTCTCTAGTCTTCCCCCTAATTATCAGAACGCGCGATCTGTCTGTGCTTTTAAGGATGATGGTCCACGCTTTTAATTAATCTTGTTAATTTTCATGTTATTCCCTTGTCTAACTGCGTAGCTCACTTTCATAATTTTTATCATTTTTATAATTTTCAATTCTCAATTATGTTTAATATTTTGTTTTATTTCGTCTGTTTTAGCTATAATTTCTTAATTTTCTTTTTAATTTACTTAATTTTCTTAACTTTCTTTTTATTTAATTTTGAATTTTTTCTGCCTCTGTTTTTTAGCAGTATACTTTCCTGTTATTTTCAACTTTTGCTTCATTTTAGTTAGGTTTTTATTTTTAATTTTCAATTTTTAATTTTATTTTAGATTTTGCATATTCTCAAAATTTTAACTTATTTTTTTAAAATGTACCTAAATGTATTTCCAGAACTGTTTGTACTAAAAAGATTGTGAAATCTTGTGTACTTTTTGCCAGTCTAATTAATAATAATATTGTTATGGTACCTATCCAATTGGATTGTCGATGTGATTGCCGCAATAATCACATACGGCTGTACCTGTCCTCCCCGAAGAAGCTTCTGCCAAAGAAGTCATAGCTTGTGGAATCGAACGAGTAATCTCTCATGAAAAAAACTATATACATAAATCACAGGAAGTTTCTGCTACATATGTGTTCTACATACAAAGTCTATTGCTACGGTTAATGGAAAGAGCACTTAATATTTCAGCTTGACATCTTTATATCAGCATATAGGAACTAGTATTTGGTCGCAATAAATAATTGGAAAGGAATGATGAAGCCTGCTGCATTGCTAACGAATGTGCCCTCAACAAACTTTTAGTGGCTGAGGAGTACGTAAATTAATTGATTTAAACTTTAGTCATCGTTATATTGGTAGTAGAATTTTTTTAAATTTTCATTTGCTATATTTTATATTTAATAATTCTATTAATTTGAATGGCATATATGTATGTAGTTGTTCTACCATTGCGTATTTAGACATTTGTGTATTTCATGTTGTTTTTTTGTAAATTATTGTTTGAGTTTTTTCATCTGAACCACGTTTTGTTACTGATTTTCATTCTAACTAAATTTTCGGATTTCTTTTTGAAATGGCTAGTTCTTAATTTTATGGATTCTTATTTACTAGATCCTGCTGGGTCCTCTTTTGATACAATATTACATTTAAATGAATTTGAATTGTTATAGCGATTTCAGATCTGGTGGCCTTGACAGCTCGCGAATTCTGCCAAAAGTTTTGTCGGAACGATATGTGGGTTTGAGTATTTGTCATTTGAACGCGCAAAGTTTAACGAAAAAAATTGATGAATTCAGGAATATTTTTGGTTATTCAACTCCAGATTTAATTGGTATGTCTGAGACTTTGGATAAAACCTCATATCCCCGAGTCTATGTGCTGTTTGAATGTTTATACCTGTTTAAGGAATGATAGAATGGATAGAGTGGGTGGTGGTGTCGCAATTTTCTTGAAGAACAACATTCGTAGTCGAGTACTAGCACATCGCAGATTTGAGTTTGTTATAGTCGCATGTGGATGGGCCAGTAACCTCAATAACAACTCCACTGATATCTAGCATCGAAAATGAGGAACTTGTCTGTCAAAGAAACCACGGTATACATACTAACAAGGTATGACTATCCGGCACAATAGATTCGCCATTTTCTGTGGTAGTCGAATCGCATGACGCGTTCCTTAAAAAGTGAAAAATATAAAGTTTAATATTTATGTAAATTTATTCAACTGGATCCATTTAAAATCTTTAAATAAGTACCATTTTACTTTCTAAACAGAAAGATAAATTGAAGGAAGATTATTAGAACTGTATTCCACATTTTAATTTGCCACTAACCCCACTTTTTACACTTCGTTATGATGCATTGCAATTTTGCCTTACATTTGAGAAAACTAAGATTACCACTAACTATTTTCAGTATAGAAATAATAAAAAGATCTTAAATAATCAATTAAGAATGTAAGTCACAAGTATTTCAGTCTTATTTTGCATTTTTTATCGATAAAACTTTCGTGGAACTTTGTTTTGATTCGAGCTGATTTCGCTGACATGAGATTTAAACTAACAAATTCAATGTATATTTATGGTAAGAAACGCATATTATATTTGTTGTAACATTTTCAATGGATCCAGTGGAATAAATTTACATAAATATTATCACTTTATTTTTCCAGTTTTAAGAGTCGATTCGTGTGACGTCACACGCACTTGACAGCCCGGACAATCATACCTTGTTATTCTGTATATCGTGAAAGAAACAGCCTGTCAGGTACGAGGTATGAGGAAAAACGGGCAAAGTAAGAGTAAATAACTAATAAAGAATTGGGATATCGGGTGAAAACCTAAGCCACTCGGCGAAATGTATTAGTGTGCTGTGTTTGTATTCGTTTCATCATGGCAGTAATGAAATCGTGACATTTTTAAGGGGGACATTTTTTATAATCCGAATTTCTATGTAAAATAAGCAAATTTTTAGCACCCCCTTATTTCCAGATAATATTTCTTGGCGTTGCCTTTCTATGACTGACATAATTTAGGCAGCAATTACAATTCAATTGTAAACAAACACACCGGCATTGGAAAATGTTAAATTTTTCTACCAGGCTGTTTATTTTTATAAATATTTCACTTTCATTTTGCTTAAAGCACTATAACTAATTGGTAAATCTAATAAAGATACTTGAAGAATGCTTTTCTACGACAATAACGACGTTTGTTCCTGCAGCACAGCACAGCGCATTTCGTTTCGATAATTTAAGACTCCGGAGTCTCGATTATATGTATAAAATATCGTTCACAAAAGAATATTTCACAATTATGTTACACCACTGTTAAGTAAAAATCACGTTTAATTATTTATTTACCACAAATCGCTATTTCAAATCCGCTCTTCTTTTAATAAAATATGAAATTTTAGAAATGTTGAACTGACGCACAATATGCAGTAGGCCCTCTTGTCATTTCCCCCATGATCTTAGGTCGTACTGTCATTGAATTGCTTAAACACGTACACTGTATTCGCATGGTACCCAGCTTCCTTATTGGTTATTTATTCAATGGCAAGAGGCCGGAAGAGAGGTGAGACGCCATTATGGTGTGAGTGATTTTTGGGTCCGCAAGTTGCTGGAGGATCGGGCTGAAAAATCGAGAGGAATCAAGGCAGAAAAGCGAGTTGAAAAATAAAATTTAGTGCGGAGTCACTGTGAAAATCATCATAGTTTCGAAAAGGTGAGAAAAAAAACTAATTATCGAGATACCGGGGAAGAAAAGTGCTTGGGATAGGATTCATCCATATCCAACCTGTATTTCCCAAGCTGTGTGGAATTATACGATTCTGTTAAGGTACTCCAGGCGGCTTCAAGGAAATTCAAGGACAGTCAGGAAAGCTAAATTATATATATATATATATTTTTACATCTATTTATACCAAGGTATAATTTCACTAAAATAATTTCATGGGTAGAGATATAAATAACGGAAAGGAACTATATCCACTACGGGATATACGCATTGGTACATAACTACATACGTAGGAATTCAGCAATCACCGGTTTGACGCTTCGGCATATGCCTGTTTTAAAAGATCGAGAGCCATAGCCTGTTCACATTGGGACCTTATATAAATATGGGAATTATCATATTAATGACCCGCTCTGCGTTTCTCCGATATATGTATAGACCACAAGGAATTATAGTAATTTTTTCTGACTCCACAATCTAAGTGTAGGCATAAATGCATTGGTAGCTAGATCTTACGCTGTGGTATGGGAGAGAAATAATATTAGTGCTTCAGTTTATACATATTTTTTATATATCTACATGAAGGATTTTAATGATACTTAGCATCCTGTTTAGACGTTAATACATATACTGATAATTAGATTTAGATTATTATCGATATCGAGACACCGCAAAATGAATTAATAGTACGAAATAAAATGTATTAGTAGCTAGATCTCACGTTACTTTATGGTATTAGGGCTTCTTCAGTTTACAATTTTTTCTTTTTGACACACATAATCGTATAAATGATTTTAGGATACTTAAGGGGGAAACACAATTCCACCGTTTCGATCCGATTCGTACAAATGTCAAATTTGCTTATATGAGACATACGTGAAATTGGAAATGATACGAATCGAAACGGAGAAGTTGAGCAAATTTCAACTTTTACGGATAACATATCCTAGAATAATCATCTGTAAAGATTTGTTTATACTCAAAGATTCATGAAAAGGCTTTTGTTGTAAAAATAAAAAAAGACATGAAAGACAAAATCTGGCAAAATTTTTAAGTCAAGTGTTTGAAACCGAACGGAACAATTGTGCTCATTAGATCGAAATGGATTGGATCGAAACGGATCGAAGCGTCGGAATTGTGTTTGGCACCTTAACCTCACTTGTTGCCATAATACTCATAGAGAGAACTTCATTTGTAACGATTTTACGTTTTTGGCGGGCACCTGCATAAAGACTTATATTAACAAACGGCATCTACGTCTCTTTTAGAAATAGGACGGTAGTGAAAGTTATGAAAATATTTCTTCTAAAATTTTCAGCCCAGCCCAAGTAATATAACTGCCTCCAGGGAGCTGCTTCGAGGGATGGAACAGAGGGTAAGTGATTATATTTTTTAGAAAAATAAAGAGGAAGACATATTTTTTTGCTTGGACTATAATTTTGCACCTTCCATCGATAATGTCGGGTAAATTGGTATTTGCTTTAATTGATCACGGCAAATAGTAATTTCGTGCTAGTCTCGAACTTCTCGTCTTAAATTTTTTGTTAGAAAAAAAAGGATTGCTGTCTTGTTTCTTTTCGGTATATGAAATGAAATCTAGTTTAAATCAAATCAGTAATTACCATAACAATTCTCACTTAGATATTCCAAGAGTTATGAATATTTGATTTATATGATTTTTTTATTTAAAAACAAATCACAGCCCAAGACAATGGATGTCTAATTTAAAGGTCACGTGAACGAAGGTATCATTCATTCAGTGGCGTGACTAAGAGTATGAGCGCCCCCCCCCCGCAGATTTTTGTAAGCGCCCTGCTTTTTTCACCCGTCTTGATCCTTCGTATTAATATTTTGGTAAAATATTTCACTCGTCAGCGTTTTTAATTGAAACGTTTAATAAATACTGTATAAAGTAATTTTTTGTTGTAAAAATGACAAAATTTTAAGATAATATACTGCAATTAAAAAACATTTTAATGATTAAAATGTCAGAAAACGAAGGGTTAATATGTGTATGGAGGGGGATTGGAATTAGCTGAAAATTAGCAATTGGATGCGTTAAAATTATTCATTTATTTATGCATGAATATGATACAAACATTATTATTAGTTACTTTTAGAGTAAAACTTATTACTAAGTGAGCAAACCGCGGCGGTTTTTGGTGTTAGCAAATTCTTTCACAACGTTGTCCAAATCGAGTTTACTCGCCAATTCGTGTTTTACGATCAACATAGCAAGTTCGCTTAAACGCGATAGATACGTTTTTATCAATTTGAGTTTTGAAAATGAACGCTCTGTTGAAGCAGAGGTAACAGGTAACGTCAAATACAAAACAAGCGCCTTACATACATTCGGTAAACTCGAAGCCAATATTTTATAATCTATTAATAAAAATTGAGCAAAATCACGTGTTGTTTTGAGATTTCGGTTTTTAATCTCTTTCGAAACAGTACATTTTAAACTTATCATTTCATCAATAAGACAATTGGACAAATCATTTTCATACTTATCACATAATTTCTGAACTGATTTTTCAATTTCTTGTTTGCTTGAGCCGATCAATTTCAAAGGATTCAAAAACATAAAATAATATTTGATCGTCCGCATACTCTCGAAACGCGTTTTAATTTGAGCTATCTGTATATCCCTTGGATACAGTAATGCGAAATTTTTCACTGGGCTCCTTGATTTGAAAGTCATCTGATAATTCATCATAAAACTTTTTGACTTTTCGTTGCCAGCTCTGAGCGAAAGAAATATCTGTCTGCCAGCTTTTAGCAATGACTTCAGCTTCTTCCAAAAGAGAAGAAAAGTCATTGTGCAAAGCCGACAGATTACAAACAACACTTTCAAGCAAATCACAAGCTTCCTCCAAAGTGATATCAGGACTTTGGAGAGTTTTTGAACCCAAATTAATGCAATTCAATACATTGCTTTGAAAAACAAGCAACAATACGAACTCGAAGGAGTTAAAATTTTTTCGAAAATTCGTTGCTACTTCAATTTCATATTTTTTCTTCGAAGTGAGAATTATTTTAGATAAGCTGTTCATTACAGATGAAAAATTGCATTTCAGAGCATTCACCGAATCATACTGAGCCGACCACCTAGTAAGACACATCCTTTTTAGCGTTCTCTTAACAATACAATTTGAATTTACGTACGACTAAAATTGTGGGGCGTTAGCAGGATACATACAACTGTTTACAAGTGTTTGTGGCCACGTTTTTAGTTGTATGTGTTTTAAAATTCATCATAAAATTATTTTATTCTTTTTAGTCTATTAGAAAAACGTGGTCTTTTTTAATTTTTTTTTATTTATATTATTTCGAAGCAAACATCCGTCTCCACTTAATTTATCACTTAGTGCCCCCAAAACGCGGGGCCTGCGGGGGCGTTATTTACGCCACTACATTCATTTAGATAAAGTTCTTGCCAGATGCTCATTTCAGTTTGGTCAAGTCTAGATAATAGAAACAGGCCAGTTGTGAAATTGTATCCTGCAGCCTGCAAGAGGAAAAAGGATTCTGAATTGTAATTAGTGTTAAGAGATAGGGATAGACATTGCCAAATAAATGAATCATAACGTGAAGGAGCGATAACCTTTTCTTCTTTTAGGCTTATAGGGGCATCTGGAAATTAAAGGTGTCGAAGACACTATGGGTAGCATTGGGACCAAGACACTTAGGATCATCACGACCAGATCCTCTTTTTTTTCTTTTTTTTTTTATATTATTAAGCCAAGCTCAGGGGATACCCTATGATGCAAAGCACAGCATGGCAGGAAGGAGATAGGGAAAGGATTAGGGGATATGAGGAAAGTGGCGGAGGTGCCGATGTATGTCGCCCTTAAACTTCCGCAGATTGTATGCCGGAGGAAAAACAGAAGATGGTAAGCTGTTCCACATTCGCACTGTTCGGGATAAAAAAGCATCTCGGAATTTTACTGTACGGCCGAAAGTAATTTGAAGGGTTAAAGGATGTGCGCGGTTTGCAGCGCGAGTATTGCGTGCAGAAATTATTCTACAAGGGATTACACTAGATATTTCATCAGAACATTGACCATGCATATAGCGATAAAGGAACGAAAGGCATCCAACATTGCGGCGGTGCTCGAGTGAGTCGATATGACAAGTTATTGCCAAATCGCCAATGAGCTTGAAGGCTCTCTTTTGGACAATATCCAATGAAGCTAAGGCTGTGCGACCAGCCCCGGCCCATATATGGGAGTTGTATTCCATTCTTGGTCTAATGTAGGACTTGTAGAGGAGCGCTAGATTTGACGGGCTGAAATATTTCTTACACCTTTTCAGAAATCCAACACATTTCGATGCTTCTTTGGCAACAGAGAAGATGTGATCTGTCCAGTTTAACTTACTGGGAAAATTAATGCCAAGAATGCTTAGTGACGGTGAATCAGAAATGAATGCTCCATCAAAAGAAACGGGTGTGGTTAAGTTATGATCTTGTTTTAATGAGATAAGACAGCTTTGGGACATTGATGCATTGAATTCGACGCGATTCGCTTTGCCCCAAGCGAGGATATTGGCAAGATCGTTATTCAATGATCTAGTCATGCAATCTCGTTTAACACATGCAGCATTCCCCCTGGATTCAGCAAGAGTGTCAAAGGAGTAAGCGAAATCAAGAGTACTGTCATCTGCGAAACTATGGATGGGATTGAAAGTAAGGGAAAGCAGATCATTAATGAAAATTAAAAAGAGAGTTGGAGAGATAACAGAGCCTTGAGGTACATCGGCATTTATGGGATGCGGTTCAGACGTAACGCCATCTAATACAACACGTATTTGGCGACTAGATAGGAAACTTTCAATCCGGGAGAGACCAAGTGCTTTGAGTTTGGCTAAAAGGGCTGGATGCCAGACTCTATCAAAGGCTTTTGAAATATCTAGGGCAACGATTTTAGACTCACCGAAATTGTGAAGACTACGGTTCCAACGTTCCGTAAGAAAGGTCAGCAAGTCTCCAGATGAGCGTCCAGCTCGGAAGCCATATTGGCGATCGTTGATGAGATCATTAGTTTCTAGATACTTCATTAATTTGGAGTTAATGATAGATTCAAAAACCTTTGAAAGAATCGAAGTGATGGCAATTGGTCGATAATTTGAGGGATCGCTACCCTCTCCTTTCTTAGGAATAGGCTGAACATGAGCTAGCTTCCAAGAAGTTGGAAATTTTCCTGTCGAATAAGACAAGTAGAAGAGTTTGCGCAGAGGTTTAGCCAAGGATGAGGCGCAGCTTTTAATTAACAGGGGCGAAAAACCATCAGGACCTGCGGCTTTGGAGACGTTGATCCCCTTAAGGACCCTGAACACATCCCTCGTACGAACTTGTATTGGCTCTTGTACACATTCACACAGGCGATGCAAAACAGGTGTTTGTGAAGTTGGTGGAAGACGAGAATTTGAAGCGAATCTAGCAGCTAAAATATTAGCTTTATCCAGGGAGTCAACAATCACTTCACCATTATTAAGTAGTGAAGGTATAGAGGAACTGGTGAAATTGTTCCTGATGGTTTTGACCAGGGACCAGAAACCTTTGCTACCTTTGCGGCTTGTCAAGATTCTTTGTCTAATATTTTGGTCAAAAAGAAATTTTTCTCTCTGGATAATGGACTTGCAGGTGTTCCGTGCAGTCTTGTAGACTTGTTTCATTTCCGGACATGGATGCAATTGATAGGCGCGAAAAGCAAACTCTTTCGCTTTTATAGCTTGGTTGCACTTATCGTTAAACCAGGAGCGATCATGCTGTTGTTGAGACCTGCTGTAAGAATATGGAATGTATTCACGCATGCCAAGATTTAGTGTGTTACTAAATTGTAATGTGCATTCATCAACATCCCTCAAGCAAAACAGACCGATCAATCAATTTCTTTAAGATACTTATTGAGACTTTCCCAATCAGCATTCTTATAGTGCCAAAGAAGCCTACTTGTAGGTGGAGCAGTTGGGCGGCACAGGTTAGAGGTGGTAAATTGAGCCGTGATTAAACAATGGTCTGAATTTCCAACAGGGGAACCGACTGAAATGGAATATTTGTCAGGATGAGATGTTAGAAACAAGTCGAGTAAATTAGCTTTATCTCCAGCTGCATCAGGAATTCGCGTTGGCGCATCCACTAGCTGTTGCAAATTAAATGATTCACAGAAGAGTTCAACGAAACGGCCCGCAGGACTTGTGGTAGAAGAATGTCTGAGCCACGGTATATTATGAACATTAAAATCGTCTGCCAGGACGATTTCGGAAGAGGGGGAAACAGAAAGCAAATGATCAATATTGTTGGAGATATTGTCAAATACGGATACCGTGTCGTCATCAGACATATTTGGGCTGCGATAAAGGAAACAGAAGTATGCAACTCATTGGTAAGTGGTGGGGTATTTGGGCCCGATGTGTACTTCTTTTTTTTCAGGTTTTTTCTTCAGGCATGATTTTTTTTTGTGGCACGTGGTAGTGCAGTGTTTTGAGTTACCTACGCCACAACTCTCTCGCAATGGTCGAGGTACTAGCATGCCGCCCTGCCATACAGCTACCACGAAGTGAGCTGTCAGCTTCGGCTAACAGAATCTGACTGAACGTCATCCTGGTTACTCGCTCAAACATAGGTCCATAACAAGTTCTTTAGAGGAATTGTTCTCCCTTTTGTCCCAAAAATTTAACCAGATCATCATTTCCGAGGATTTCAGTTGCAATTTGTTGCATGCAAACCCAAATGGTAGAACCATACTTGAGCTAGTAGACTGTTCTAGTTTATCTGTTGTGAACTCGATTACCCCTACACATTTCACTAAAACATCGTCCACACTTTTAGTAACTCATTTAGATTTTGTGCTATTTTGCAATCAAATGGTATTGACAGCTTTCTCTCTCCAGACATGACCTCATCTATAATATTAAACCTGGTAATAATGTTGGATCAGAATTTATGTATCGGGATTTCAAAGACATTAATTCGGGCATGTTGTTTGCTGAGGCGATGCATATTAATTGGAGTGGCTTTTATAATACGGTTGATGTTGAACTACAAATGTCATTGGTTAATCACAACCTAGCTTCTCTCTTTAATAGACATGTTCCACTTAAAACCTTCTGTGCTTTAAACGAAAATTTTCTTTGGATGCGAAATCTTGTTACATCTGCTATTTTAAAATCAAAAACAAGTTTGATGTCAAGCTAACAGCCAAGAAACTTTGGAATAATCGGAAGAATGGTGGAATTGCGGCATCGAAAAATAATAATATTGCGGAATCAGATCTTAATGTATTAAATCCCGAGTTTCCAGCTTCTTCTACTAATTCATCTTTTACTTGCAGTATAGACAGTTTTTTTGTCGATATAACTTTTTCTGATAGTTACTCAATAATTAGAGCTTAAATGAATGATATTATTGAAGCTATTTTCTCTATTAAATCCAATGGAGTTGGCCTTGAGGGCATTCATCCGATATTTATTAAACTTCTTCTCCCTTGTACTATTCATCCTCTAACTGACATCATCCTCTTATTAACCACGTCATACCCCCGCACCTGGAAGAGAGCAAAAATAATTCCTATACGAAAACGACGAAAATAGACCTATATCAATTTTATCTTTCCTGTCCAAAGTGTTTGAAAAATTTTGTACAAGCAGACAGGGTGACTCAAATTTTAATGTTGTCACGTGGACGTATATTTTAATTTCTATTTTCTAAAAAATATATTTTTTGAATTGCTCTAACATTAATATGCATCATATCAATGATGTTCAGCTCTTAGTTTATTAGATACAATTTTTTTTTATTAGCGTATATGCAAAACTTCATATGAAAATTTTAGAATTTACTCCAAAAAATGATTTTTTTATTGGTTTTAGATACTTAATGAAATACATGTTTAAAAAAAAAATATTATAATAATAATTCTGCTTTATTATCTCATAAATTTTCTAATTTTATTTTTATTACAAAATGAGTATTCTTTAACCTTAAAACTACTGTTATTTACATAACTGTGGTACTTTTAAGTACCTGCTATTACCTTGACACGATTTTATCAATTTTTAATATTTTTGTAATATTAACTATTTTGCAATGAGCAATTTGAAATTGAACTTGAGCTGAAATTTATCAGAGGAGTTCAATTCAATTCCAGCATATGACATACATATATTGTACCAAGTCATTCAATTTTTGTATTGGTTTATCAGAAAGTATTATTTTCCCAGAGATTTAAGTTTTACCTATGTAGCAGGCCAACTTATAACAAAATGCCTTTATTATTTGTATTTATGACTCAGTCATAAAACATTCTCAGTTTTTCACAAAAACTTTTCTTCTCATTCTTACCTCAAACTATTACTTTCCCCAGTTTTAAATAAATTGCTTGCAATAATAATACAAATGTTGGTAGGTAAATACGATGATTCTAGGGATCGAGATTAAGATAGTTTGAATACAATGTGTCCTCTTTGAATTTTATCTATTAATTATGCAGACTTTTAATTGTTACTTCAACTAATATTCTTATCATTAAAAACGCAGCAAATGCACCACTACAGAAGGGAAATATTATAAAATAAAGTTTCATTTATAGTTTTTGAAATTAAAGTGAATAGATAGAAAAATGTTTTGTGAATATGTTGTTGAATAAAAATTATATAAATTATCGGAATGTTACCGTTTCATTACGTTAGAAATTACCCTTTGTTTTGAGGTAGAATGGTATTTTTTTTGCAGCTTCCCATGGGAAAGGACCTTGCGATTTAGGAGGGGTTCTAAAAATATGCAGCAAAAGCTAACTTGGAAAATAGCGAAATTCAAACATCGAAACATCTGTACGATTGGGCTGTTTCACAAAAAGATTAAACCTAAATTTTGTTCACGTTTCAATAAATAATTAACAAGTGAAAAAGCTAGAATTGGTATAAAACCAGAATAATATATATATAATATAAACCCTAGATGAATGCTCGTATGTAATTATTTCGTATGGTCACCCATCTGTTCAAGATTGATTATTGAAGTAGTTTTTCATATATATATCTAAAACGTTTCGTCGGACAGTAAAATGATTATAACCAACTTCATAGAATTACATATTCTGAGGAACTTTTCACTACAATAAAAACGTCTAGGACTTATCGTTTTGACAGTATACGTAAATTTTTGAATGGTAACACCAGAAAAAGGTCTCCCGATTTAGTAAATTTTTGAACTATATTTACAATTTTTATGGAAATGCCTTGTACAAAATTTGAGCTCTCCACGTCGACACATACTCAGGCAGTATCCAAATATATATATAGTGAAAAACCAAGATTTTGTGTGGCAATACTAAGAAGGAGCTGTCCGATTTAGTCGAGTTTTGAAATATTTATTTACTATTATATTAAGAAAGCAAGAAGTTGCCCGATTGGTCCCATTTTCGAACTTAAGGCTAGGTCGCAAAATGGATTGGACAACCAAGCATAATATTAAAGTTATTTTGATTTTTGCATATCCATATGTCCGTCTGTCATCCTCACGATAACTCAAGAAATTGTGCACACTGGTTTAAAAAAAAAAAAGTAAATTTAAGGCTGGGTCGTTGTCATAAATAGGGCAGCTCGGTGGACAATTCGCAAGATGGGGCGGGCGTTAGGAAGTTTGAATAAATCGCAAATTGATTAATGGAATATTTATTTAAACACCTAAGAAAAACAACAAATTAACGTTTTCTAATTTTTAAATTTGTCCCCCAATTTTTGGTGAAAATGATTTAATAATGAAAATACAATGACTTTTTTTAATTTCTCTGGATCCCGGAGCGGGGCTGGTTATTTTCTGCTTATTAACTTCAAAAAGCTTATGTTAAAAATGTATGTAATTTAGTTCAAATTTGCGGCAGCCCCGCTCCGTAAACCAGCGAAATTAAAAATAAATCATTGAACTTTCATTTTTATATCATTTTCACCAAAAAATGGGTGACAAATTTAAAAATTAGAAAACGTTAAAATTTAAAAATTAGAAAACGTTATTTTGTTACCGTAGGTGTTTAAATAAATATCCATCAATTTGCGATTGATTCAAAAACCTTAACGTCCCGCCACATCTTGCGAATTGTGCACCGAGCTGTCCTATTAATGACAACGACCCAGCCTTAAATTTACTTTTTTTTCTTTTTTAAAACCAGTGTGCACAATTTTAACTCTCTATGCACATTCGTTCTCGAGTTATCGTGAGGATGACAGACGGACATATGGATATGCAAAAATCAAAATAACTTTAATATTATGCTTGGTTGTCCAATCCATTTTGCTCTACCAGTATTATTTCTATCTTTTACAAACGGAATGACAAACTTAGTATACCCTATGATTTCATCATCTAGGCTAGAGTATAAAAATAGATATAATCATGTCAAGGTAATAGCAGGTACTCGAAAGTACTCACAATTTAATACCTGTAATAAAAATAAAATTACAAAATTTATAAAATAATAAAATAGAACTATTATTATAATATCTTTTACACACATATTTCATTAAGTATCTAAAAACAATAAAAAAAATCATGTTTTTTTTAGTAAATTCTAAAATTTTCATTGAAATGTCGCAGAGACTATAACAAAAAAAAATTTAAGTACTGTGACGAAAATAATACGGCATTTAGAGCCTTACTTTTTTTAAGTAATGCACCAGGGCATGCTCAAAGACTGAAAGAATTAAATGAAAATGTGCAAGTGGCTTTTTTGCCTCCAAACACCACATCGTTACTTAAGCCCATGGACCAAGGAGTGGTTGCCTCATTTAAGTCATATTACTTGCGGATGACATTTACTGATGCTATCAAAGCTACGAATCAAGATGATGGTCCTACTCTCAAGCAATATTGGAGAAAATATAACATTTTAGACGATGTTAAAAATATTGGGAAAGCGTGGTCTCAAGTGAAGCAATCCAGTTTAGAATGGGTATGGATAAAGCCGTAATTTTCTAATCAAGAAGGATACAACACACTATCACGTCTATCACCCATTCACTATCAATTGTAAGGTTGCAGTAGGGCAGTAGGCAGTATTCGAGCATTTCGAAAAATACTATGGATATTTTTGAAGAAGTCGACCCAAATTTAGGAAGGAGTTCCAGGGTAAATAATTTAATGAAAAACGCTTACACAAGTTATAGGGTAATATATAATAGAAAAAAATGGGAAGAGTAAAGTAAACAACATTTTATGACTTTTTTAAAAAGTAGGTACATAAAACATAATGCATAGAGTATGCTATTTTTGTTTTATTTTTTATTTACTTATTACCTATGATGTATTTTGCGAAAGTAAATTTCAATATTATTTTTACTGTCACAAAAAGTGGTTGAACGAACGCCTGCACGATATGGGTCATTCGACGGAACATCGCCGAATGCTCTCAACCGATATTGATAAAATTTTGCAAAAGGTTGTCTATTAGTAGAATAACATTTTTGTGAATTACTTGCTGTCGCGACACATTTTTGGTGGAGATAACGGTATTTGAATTTTTAAGAAAATGGTAAAATTTACTTGGTGGAGGGAACTTCAAAAATTCATATCTCAGGTTGTGCTTATCACAGCTCCATGAAATAATTTTTATTGTTATATGGTATTTGTGAAAAATAAAATAAGGCTCGTTGCTATAATTTCTTATTTAAGAATAAGAACTATATATTCTTTATCTTTGAATATTTCAAAGTGTTTTTTCAAATTTTTGTAATACTTTTTTTTGAGGCCAGCCATTTCCTTCAACTCGTACACGAATTTGTCTATTTCTTTACTATTTTCGACACTCTCGGAGACCCACTATTCGTCATCACAGCAAGCTGAAATTTGGCACACAGGTTCATGTCGCGTGACAATTGAATCTATCAAAATTTGAACCGGAAATTTCCATGGAAAACCCGGAAAATTGGGAAAAATCATTTGAAAATTTGGTACAAATTTGATTAGTGATAAATCCGTTTCAGGAAAAATGAAGAGTTTTCCGATTTTTCCGAAAAATTTTCCGGAATTTTCCGGAATTTTCCGACTTTTCCGGAAAATTTTCCGGAATTTTCCAACTTTTCCGGAAAATTTTCCGGTAAAAAAGTTTTCTAAATTATGCAGGATCAAGTTCCCTATCAACTGGCATCATTACTTTATCACCGACAATGGTGAAAACTTGCAGAAAAAATCGAGGAAAATTCATGCAAAACGCTTTTCCAGAGTTTTTCCGACCATGGAAGCGTTTGAGCGTTTTACAACCTAAGGCAAAGTTGTAGAGCGAAATGAGTTGCATAAGAATTTTTACTCGAATAAATTTTTTGAAAAACTGGTAAATCAGTGTCTATTCAGCCGTCATAAAATTGTTTTAAAATATCTCCATGCAGCACGTAATAACAATTTAGTTAACGTGAAAAAAGGCAGAAAATAAAATAAGTAAAAAACGAGTTTTCAAACAAAACTGAGGCCAAGCCGCATGAAAAAGTAGAAAATAAACTTTTTTCACACACAGAGGTGGACTCAGATTTTATTCGCTGACAATCACCGATATATTTCAGTATGATCAATCAGAGGTAATAAGTGATTTGATTCATGAAGAGATAGAATATTCAAGAGAAATGTCCCAATCAAAAAATCTGAGTCCACCTCTGTGTGTGAAAAAAGTTTATTTTCTACTTTTTCATGCGGCTTGGCCTCAGTTTTGTTTGAAAACTCGTTTTCTACTTATTTTAATTTATTTTATAGAAATTGAAGTAACTATAAAATGCTGAAACTGGAACTCCTTACAGTTTAGATGGAATTAATTTTTAAAGATTCTTACTTCTGGAAATTTTTAGTATAAATTTGTTTTGAACGATTTTTGCTGGATGTGCCTTTTATAAAATTTAAAAATTTGTTAGAAAGGAAAGCAGGATTACAAGTATAAAAAAACAAAATAAGGACCGACAAATAATTTTTTTTTTCAGAATAACGACGATATCCTTTATACTTGAATTCTTTGAATTGTGGGTTTTGTTTACAGTGGCGTGGCGTGGACTTGGGGCAAGGCGAAGCAATCAGATTATAATTTTACAATAGTGTTAAATAACCATGCGCTAAAATGTTATTGCGGCGGTTCTTCTAAATTATAGCTATTTATTAAGAACTCCAGGAGTTAATTTCTGAAGAAAATAGGCAACTGCAACAGTGAACTGCGTCGACTGTGCGAAGAGATGAAGATGAAGCCACGAAACATACCATATGTGAGCATCCCGTGCTTGCTGGGGTTGAAAATCATTATAGAAACATATCTCCAAATAAGGTTTGTAAGCTAACTCCAAGGGCAATATCCAGCTCGTAAAAGTGATAGATTTAACTTAACCACTCTAAAGGAGGACACAATAGATCAACTCTGGTCGCTGTGTCAGCAGGGTCTTACTGGATTAGTCTCCCCTGCTCTTAACCCTAAGTTTAAGCACCCACGATCGAGGACGTGAGATTTGGCATGAATTGCAATTTTTAGTTCTTTGCTTAAATTAAAATAAAAGGAATTAAAGGAATAATTATAGTCGGGTTGCAGTGAGTGTATCTACTTTCAATATTATACACTCTGTTTTAATCAAAGCTATAAACAAATTTTTCCGTTCTCTCGAAAACGAAGGCAATGGTAAATGGTTTTCAGGATGTAGAGAGATACTCAAGAGTGTTCTAACGTTCTGGGTAAGTTGTCTAGTAATAACGGCATTTGAGCTCTGTAAATGAAATTTCAAAAAAATTGCAAAATTTGACTATTTTTAATTTATGATTTTGCTGTCAGTACAGATATTCCTCAGAAGCTAATATCTTTTAGAGATTTTAAGAATTCTGACACCACAGCCTTACTCAGTGAATGTGCGTCGTTATCATGGGACAATCTATACCGACTTCCTCTAGTGGATGACAAAGTCAAAGTTTTTCGTGAAACAATTATTTATTTGTTTGACAAATATATTCCCTTAGGAACTGGAACTATTAAGCTGGGTGGCTGTCCGTGGTTCTCTCGTGAAATCAAAGTCTTAATAGGTGAGCGTGAGTATCTGTATCGAAGATACTTACGTCTTAGGACTACGGATAGTCACAATTGCTTTAGAGCGACAAGAAATAAGGTTAATTCCAGGATTCGTGCTGCAAAGCGTAAATATTACAGTTCAAAGTTTGACTGTAATCTGTCTTCGAAGGAGCTATGGAGTAATTTAAAAAATGCAGGTATTTTTGGTAAAGAAAAACTGAGTTGTGACCTTACTCCGGAGGCTTTAAATGCTCATTTCACCTCTTCGCATTATCTAGCCCCGTCGTCCGATGTGTCATCTGCAGAAATTGGAAGATCGGCAGATCAGAATGGAGGATTCAGTTTTCGCTGCGTCTATGCTGAAGAAGTCATCCATGCTATAAACTCCATAAGCTCCCCTAAATTTCTTAAGCTTATTCTTCCGTTGATTGTTTCTCCCATTCTTAACATTTTCAACACTTGTCTCACTACCTCCGAGTTTCCTGCATCATGGAAAATTGCGAATGTGTTACCTATAGCTAAATCAAAGTCCCCGAAAGCCCAAATGACTATAGACCAATAAGCATCTTATGTTTTCGGTCCAAGGCACTCGAGAAGTTACTGTACTCGCAGTACCTGGAGCACTTAGACACAAACAATCTCCTAACCCGTTGGCAGTCAGGTTTTCGGCCTTCTCATAGCTGTGAGACTGCTCTTTTGAAAGTGACTACCGATTTCCGTAAATGTCTGGATAAAAACTGGTTGACTGTCTTAACTCTACTGGATTTCTCCAAGGCTTTTGATAGTGTACACCACACTAGGCTTTTGTCGAAACTTTGCACTCATTTCAATTTTGCGTCCTCGGCCGTACTCTTAATATCCAACTTTCTTACTGAGAGATATCAACAAGTGAGTATCGCTGACCATCTGTCAAGCTTACTGCCATTGTCTTCGGGGGTACCGCAGGGTTCCATACTTGGTCCCCTTCTTTTCAGTCTTTATATTAATCACCTCCCTGAAAACATTAAGTATTGTAATATACATCCTTACGCCGATGATGTACAATTATACTTCAGTCGGCCTATAGGTCTGATCGAAGATTGTGTCGACCGCATAAACTCGCATCTGAATAGAGTTGTCAGTTGGGCAGAAGACAATCTCTTAGTATTAAACCCTACTAAATCACATGCAATGTGGATATATGTAGTCAGAGCTTGGACACAACCGATATTCCCCCTATTGCTTTGAACTCTGTCAATTTGACGTATGTCAATACGGTTATGAGCCTTGGAGTTGTCCTTAATACTTCAATGAGTTGCTGTGACCAAGTCAATAGTACCGTTGCTAAAATTTACATGGGACTTCGACGGCTGTGGTTGTCTGCTGATGTACTGCACAGATCTATGAGTATGAGGCTTGTAAAAATATTACTCCAACCTTATTTTACAGCGGGTTGTTTAGTATTCCCGCATTTAGATTCCACATGCGCTCGAAAGTTAAATGTAGCTTTTAATGACTTCACGAGATTTATATTTGGGATATGCTTTGTCCGGTTGCTCCTTAAATACGATGCTCATCCGCAAACAAATTATCTTTTTACACAAGCTAATTTACAACAAAAAGCCATTATATCTCAGTGATGAACTGAATTTCATGCATTCTTCAAGAAATTTTAACATCTCTATACCTCGTTTTAGATATTCCATATATGAAAACTCCTACTTTGTTCAAGCTGTAGGTATTTGGAACTCAATTCCAGCGGTTATTCAGAGGACGAGCGATGCGAGAGTTTTTAAGAGGCTTTTTTCAGTATTTGCCACTTGATGGTTGATTTTGTGGTTTTTGGGTCTGGTTTTTCCAGCAGTCTTGCTATGTATGTAAATGTAATTTCGTTTAATATAATTTAATTTAATTTTTCTTTTTCTTCAATTTTCATTATGTTTGATTTTTTTTTCATTCATTATAATTACAATTATCTGAAAATATTTTTTCTTTCTCTTTTTTCTTTCTCTTTTTGATTTGTATACTAATATTGAATTTGAATTTTATATTTTGAATTATTTATAGTAATTTTTTTGCTTATAATTATGTAGGATAGGTATAGATACTTCCTCTTTAGTTTAGTACGGAAAAAGATTTTGTTATCTTGTTGTACAATCGCCTAATAAAATTAATTGAATTGAATTGAATTGAAATGGGAAAATTTCAAATACGTTTTTTTAGATGTATTTCCAGTATTTGAGCTCATTCTTGAAAACGAAAACAGGCAATATTTTATACATTGGTAAAGTAATACAGATAAGATTGTCACAAAATAACGGAATATAGATTTGATTTTCCTGAGTTACATATGAGTACAGCAGTTCAAAATAGCCAAAAAAGCAGATTCGTGATTATGGCAGGACGGCGACAAATAAATTCTAAATGAGCTAAATTAAAATATTTATAAATGCTCATTTGCTTATTTGGGTCTGACTGTACGATTTTTCATCAATATCATATTTCATGCAATCTTTTCTTATGTAATATTCCCCTATCGAACTTGAAATTCCCCTCAAGAATTTACAATTTTCCCTGCCCGCGCGGCTTAAACATATTTTCCTACCAACAACCGAAGTGCTTCCTAACCATCATGAAATTGATGGAGGCACAAATAAAAACACCTCCAATCGAAACAAATACAGCGTTAATCTTTCATAAGAAAAATGTATCCATTTGAATGAAATTAAGTAATACATGCTACGGTGTAGCAGGGTTTGTAGGTCCCATAGAAGCATTTTTTCAATTGCATCCCTTAAGCTTAGATCCATTTCTTATTGCGCGTAGCTACACTGTAAGTGGCGAAGAAGTAACAGAGATGAGTGACGTCATAGGTAGATTACTGACGAGCTCGAATGCCATACATTATGTTGGATGTTGCTCGATTGCTGTTGGAAGCAGAACTGCAAGCCACCTCCTCAGGCAGTGGTATCGGTTGCGATATCATAGACATAGCCCAGACGTGTTCGAATGCTATACTTTTCGTTGCATATTGTTCGATTGCTTTGTTATACCCTAGATGAAATCTAAAGGGTATACTAAGTTTGTCATTCCGTTTGTAACGCACAGAAATAATGCTAGTAGAGAAAAATGGATTAGACACCCACACATAAAATTAAAAGTTATTTTGATTTTTGCATGTCCGTCTATCCGTCCGTCCGTGCGCATGATAACTCGAGAGCGCGTGTACTTAGAGAGCAGACATTTTGTACGCGGACTTAAAAAATATAAAATTAAGTTCGAAAATGAGACAAATCGCACAACTCCTTCATGGGGTTGCCATACAAAAATTTCGTTTTCCACTATATATTTGGACACTGCCTGAGAACGTGTTGACATAGAGAGCTGAAATTTGGTACATAGTGTTTTCATAGTAATAGCAAAAAAAAATTTTTAAATGTAATAAATCGGGCAACCCATTATTGGTGTTGCCATATAAAAATTTAGTTTTTTTACGGATAGTGTGAAAACCATCAGTCCTAAACATTTCTATTATACTAAAAACTTCTTCAGAATATGAAGTCCTATAAACTTGGTTATAATCATTTTTTCTGTCCGACGAACCGTTCTAGAAATATATGAGAAAAATCACTGCAAAAATCAAAATTGCTCAAATGGGTGCCCATACGAAATTTCATACGGGCATTCATCTAGAGGATATCATAAGTATTGATCTTAGACCAATATTAGTTTTTTTACTTGTTTTTGATTGTTTTGTTCATAGGGAGGTAATTTTATAACTGCTTCTCTTCAATAGTATACAGCGAAGGACATATAAAAAGGCTTTAGGGAAAATATTTTTTAATTAAAATATTTTGTAAAAATTTGGATGATGAGTTCCAAAAATCAAATTTTGTTGAGCCATAACTTCAAAACGAAGAGGAGAAGGGGAAAAAATTGAGGCCGTTGGAAACGTTCAACGGTTATCAATCTAAAAAAATTTAAGGAGTTACATGGTAATCTAAAAAAAACATACCCAAATATTTTAAAGTCCCGTAATTTCGAAAACCGTTAAGATCTCAATCCCCCACTCATACAATTTTTTGCCTTCACGTGTAAGACCACATATTGGACACTCTATATAATTTCAACATATTTATAAAACTGTGTAAGTAGTTTTTTATGTGTGCACAAATAATTTTGTGAAGAAAATTGGAGGCACAAATGATTTGATGTGAAATATTTTTGTTCTATTTATTTTTTGAAGGATACATTTTGTTTATTTTTTGTACTAAACCATGTAAATAAAAGCTTTACAAACATGTATCGGTTTTTTCTATTTTTTGGGAAAAAAATATCCGTTAAAAATTACACATATCTGTATAGCAGTCTTGAAACTACTGTGCACAAATAATTTTGAGAATGATTGTACATTTTATATAACAACACTGTAACGGTATATACATTTTATACAACAACAAAATGTATGTACAGGTACGGCTACTATCTCCGCAACCGCATTGGTGTGTTTCAACCTTTAACCACATGCGCATTCCTGCTAATAATAATACTCAGCATTTTGACGTTTCTAAGCATGTATTTAAAAAGTGGGAATATTACTTAATTTTTTGTTTTTATGTTAAATTGCATGTCATTTCATTCGGTGTTTGGCTTATGTTTGGTTTAACATAATACCACTGAAAGGCAAGTATTTTTGACCATTCATTTAATAAGCGTGTCACTATTGCGAGCTATTTTTAAGCTGGTACAGATAGTCACAATTAAGAAAAGAATAGACAAAATTTAAATTTAATTGCTACTTTGTTCTAATATAAAGCTTAAATATAATTTATATAATACAAGCATTAATAAAAATCTGTTAAGCTAGTTTAATGTTTTCTTCTCTTTAATTTTTGGAGAAAAATTATTTATTACAAAAAGTTTTGCTCCATAACTTATAAAAGTATTTTGTAATTCTAATTTAGAACCATAATGAATAACCTAGCTTAGACGAGTCAGTATGCTGCCTCTATCTCACGAAAATTTGTTGGTAACATGATGGCGGTGGACAGGAATAAAGCATCTTCCTACGTATAGATTTCGTGCAGTAGAGACAGCATACTGACCCGTCTAAACAGAGTCTATATAAATTATTTTGATATGGCAAGATGAGGAGCTTCAGAATGAGTTTGGCTTGTGTCTCAAATAAAAGACGTAATGAATGACAGTTAAAATATCCTAAATAGTTTGTGTCTAAACTAAAATGCTTTCAATTTATTTGAAAGCTTCAATTTTATTATATATTATTATATTTATTAAATACTTCTATTATTTGTGAAGTTGCTTAAAGACTTATAGAAATATTTTAAAGGGAATTCTTTATGATTTTCTCAAAAAAAAAAAGCAAAACATTTTTTAAATCAATTAGCTTCATTAACAAAATACCAAGAGGTTTTGGCAAAGAAAAGATGATAAATCAGAGATTTTTCGTAATCAAAGGCCAGACCAAGGTATATCTGTAGCGTATTTCCAGCTGTACAGTAAGAATATCGGTATATAACTGATAAGAATAAGCAAACTTATTTGAATAAACTCTCTAACTAGTAAATAACACGACAAAAAACATGTTTGCGAGGATGAAATTCACCTGATCTTACAGATTAATCAATAAAATAACTTAATTGAAATGGAATTTTTTTTTGTCTTTTCAGGCTTATAGCAATTTATTATTAATGCTGCGTGAAAAAAATTATTAATAAAATCTCGATTCTCTGCAAAATAGTTACATACAATATATTTATGAGATCCATGGTTATAGAGATATACTCGAAAAACTGGCTACACCCTCTTCTTAAAGATGGTGGTCAAATTTATTATTCATTTTACGGGAAAGGGATGGGATAGCTTTTATGGGACCTGTCGAAAAAATCGACCGGCTGTAATAATTTTTAGTTTCAATTTCTTTTAATTCAACATAATAATAATTCAAAAATAATTAAGAAGCTCATGAGGCTGTGAAATTTACTGTAGAAGGATATTTATACCGACCGGATCGTTTTATATCAAAACCGTAGTTAGTTTTGAATTTGTCAGTGAAATTTGCTTGTTATTATTCGCTTTATTCACTTTCACTAAACTTTTGCTCATTAATAACGTTGCAATGCTTTATTTAAATTCTTCTCACTCTAAACAAATAAACTTGCTCTGATTAAGAAATCAACAGTCGAAACATGATCTATCATTGGGTGGTGAACGTAACACAACAACTGGTATCAAAGATTATAGTATAGTGATGACATGTACGTGTTTGAGGACTAATATCTTACTTATGTTCATTGAAATTAATAATGAAAAAATATGATTTGTATTACTGATGAAAGAAGTATTACCCATCTCGGTCGTCATCAAGTCTGATAACATGCGCATTGCTATTTTCCTCTAATTTCAGTCGCTGTCTGGATATTACACCATGGAGCTAAGTGCCTTAAAATTTGTTATTCAAGTTAACCTTAATTAATTAGTAATACTTTTAGTTCGCCGGATGCGTCAGCTTGGCGTGACCTCGATGGCCCAGAAACGAGGGCGATGATATTTCTAGTTATAGTTAAATTGAATGTTGTGTTCCGAATCCCGATGTAGTATTATTATTCCACATTATAATGCTTGCATATTAGTAGACTTATAACTACATATAACTCTGGAATGCTAGCTATAATAATAATCCTGATGTCGCCATTATGTGGAAGTTGTGAGATGAAGATCTGAAAAACCTGTCAAACCTGAAATATTCTAGATATTTATGAAGAAGGCGTGAATGTCAATAATTCTTCGGAAATGTTAATTATCGCGCAACTCTAGATTAATTATTATGGAACGTTCTTTGCATATCGAAAAAATGAGCTTTAAGTTTTATGAGAAACTGCAATTTAATTTTCGTTTTATGTAAAAGATTATAGCACAAAGTTGATTTCATTAACACATCAGTATTAGCAAGAGAAGATAAGTCAGTGATCAGTGACTGACTTTGTAAACCCAATTTAAAACTTTGTCTTAACAAAGAATTTCTAAAGCCGTATTTTTTTTTTAGACATAATCAAATGATGAATTCCAAAAATAGGTTTCTTTATAACTAGAGAACATTAACGTACCAGATGAAAGTCCAATGACAACAACAACAAAAAAATTCCCATTCAATGAGTATAGTTAGCAGATGACCCAGCATGTAGCACATCTTTTGATTAAATTAAAAAAAAAATATTTCACCTGTACGTGTTGATTTGCACTTAAAGTGTAGCTACTTGAGATACAGTTATTAGTAAACAAATTTTGGCGCTAGGTCGAATTGGGTTGGTGCTGCTGTTGTAGTGAGATGTGGTGTAATGTAATAGGCCGCGCAATTTTATAATTCATACTGTAAATACTTAAACTTAAGCACGGCGTCTTAAGTAATAAAAATATGATAACACATAAACAATTGGTGTTTTTGCTGTTTGGACAGAAATGCAAATATAAAACGCAAAGGAAACCTAAACATTTATGAAATAGTGTTGCTTATTGACGTTCAAGTATTAGGTTTGATTACGTAAAACAAGAGACCGCAGTTTATTTTGTTTATAATAATTACACTACACCGCGGTAGTAAATTGCTAATTCTGTGAATTTAATAAGTGTGCTGATGCTTACTTGGTCAATGACTAATTTAGCTTAAGTGTCATTTCAAAACGAGCAGCCTAAGAGCGTGCAACTTTGTGTCTAAAATTTACCTCCGAGTGCATTAGTAATACAAACTAAGTATTAAGTGAAAAACGCAATAATGATAATTGTGAGTTTGATTTTTTTAAATTGCAGTAGTTTTGATCTAGTGAATTTAACCATTATTTCTGTTGCAGTTGTGGAAGTTTCTTGCCGTGCTATTTTTGATAGGATTGTCATCGAAGAACGGACTTGTACTCGGGGATGAAGATTCTTATGAAGGTGCTGATAGTGATGTATGTTGTATATAACTTCAATATATTAGTTACTTTAATTTTTATTTTATCATTACAGATAGTTGGGTCACCCTTTATTTTAAAAGGAATAAATAAACTGAAGTTGCTTGAGGGAGCAAAGAAAATAAAACTGAAACTAACGGAGCTCGGTTTGAAAAAAAAACTGCTTTTCAGTAAATTTCCATTACTAGCCGCAGCGAATCCATTTGCTAAAGATGGGATAGAACAAAAGATGGATGGAACAGATAGCTACTATATAGGAACACCGGAGGATACGGTAGGCGCTAATATGTGGGGTGGTCAAACATTCGATCCAAGCTTCCATCCAGAAAATGTGCGTTATGAAATAGCTAATAATGGAGATTCTCGTTCACAGCATGACAATATTCCTACTAACCCAAATGTAGGTATTATTGCACATGCGAATGAATACCAGCAAGGGCATTTTGATGCGTATGGTAGACCTCATACTGAATACTATAGAGCAGTTGATGATAGGTCCAATTCAATGTTAGCATATCAGGGCAGACGTGAAGATTCTTTTGAATACGAAGGACAGCAGGAGTCACAGTATAAAGCAAATGAAATTAAAAGTCCTAATGATGATTTATATGAAGAAATGGAAAGAGCAGATCATGAGCAGATGAGGCATGATAATATGCAACGCGCGTATATGAAGCCTACAATTGAAGTAAAAACCAATAATCCTCATGAAAATTTCGTCCATAGAAGTCCACAGTCAGTGTTGAAAGCTGAAATTACTCATAAAAGCTCAGAAGATCAATATGATATTAAATCAAAATGCGGAGAAAATTGTAAACGACAATCAATAAAAAATATGAAATGGAATCCATCGCAGAGTATCCAAAACTCTCAGCAACAGATCACGGAATTTAATCGAGTAAACCAGATTGAAAAAACTCAACAACAAAAGATGGACTGGAATCGAGCAAAAGACGATGAAAACTTTCAACAACAAATGATGGAGTGGAATCGGGCGAAGCACGATGAAAACTATCAACAAGAAATGATGGAATGGAATCAAGCAAAACACGATGAAAACTATCAAAAACAAATGAAGATATGGAATCAAGCAAAACACGATGAAAACTATCAACCACAAATGATGAAATGGCGACCAATATCGAATAATGAAATGATTGCTGCTGTTAAACCACATAATGATAAGTCACATATCCAAATAGAAAAAGAGAATGTTAATCCAGTTATAATGCAAGATTATCTTCAAGCTTTAAAGGGATATAGACATGAGCATAAAACTCAGAAAATGCGCAAATACTACAAGAAAGATATAGAGGAAGAGGTTGAAGTGAAAAAGATTAGGAAGAAAGACAGGAAATCGAAGGATATGGAAGACGAAAACAAAATGACAACAGAATCGGATTATCTTCAACCACATGACGATGATGTACCACATGACGATTATGTGGAAAACGAAACCCTGAGAAGTTTTGAAGACGAAACCAGTTCCGACGTGAGAAGAACTCAAGAAAAGACAAATGTATCTAAAATAAATAGAAATCCGTACAAAGTGTCTAGTGTTTCCATCAAAAATAGGCATGATATTCCAAGCAGTGGATCTGTTGCCGATTCAATCGAATCGACAGATCAACAGCGTCAAATTCTGCCGCACAATAATTGGAAAAATAGTGGAAAAGCATATAATACGCAAGGTGCTAAATCAGTAGATCAAGCTCCACAAAATTCTCAATTAATGAATAAGCATCATTCGAAAATATTATATATCTCTGGAAAGAATATTGCGCCATTATCAATATATCAACAGGCTCCTCAAATCGATATGGAAGGAGGCAGCGGAGCTATGTATTATAGAAATGAACCTAAAAAAATTATGTTACAACAATATCCAAGAGCTTCACGTTCTGACAATGGAGGTAAGCCAGAAGTTGTCATAGATACTCAACCTATAACTGCAGTTATATTGCCTCCTGATTCAAGCCAACATATGGTTAGCACAAGACAATCTATGAGTACGATGTCAGAACCACAAATTCAATATCAGCCTTCTATACATGAGCCACAGACTGATAGATCTATGTATATGGCGTCACAGCATGATAATCCTAGTCCGGCTTATATGATGCAATATACTCCTGAGCAACCAACTGGACCTCAGTACCGAACCTCTGATGCAAACCCGGCTTTAATTGGATACAGTTATGATCAAGCAGAGTATAGAACACCACAGCAGTATTCCTCTGTAATGGGAGTTAACCAACAGGAAGTTGGCGGAGAACAACCAGTAGGAGAAATGGAACCGCAAATATCGTCAGATGCAAGAACATTCCACAAAGGACATTTGTTTGGAATAAAACAAGGATATAAGAAAAGTGGAAATAGTTATGGTAGTGGATATAATTATGGTAGTGGAAATAGTTATGGTAGTGGACATTTTCATGGTAGTCATGGATATTCGCACAGTTATGGAAATCATGGATATTCTCAAAGTTATGGAAATCATGGATATTCTCAAGGTTACTATGGACATAATAACGGATACCTTGGTCAGCAGAATCCTTCGGAGCAATCTCAAGAGGTAGTTATAAAATTATATTCAATAAATTATATTAAATTAACCATGTTATTATTTACAGGCTACATCAATGGACTATATGCAACCGATGGAAGGTAATTCAATGACGGACTTAGTGGCTAGTGAAAGTTCTAATGACTATATTGACATTATTGAACCTCAAGAGTCTACATGTTCATGTACGCGAACATGGCCTGAAAATCATGAGCATCAAGAGGACAAAAGGTTAGAAAGTTTTCATAGTCTAAGATCGAAACGAAGTATAAATTCGCCCGCGTACTATACCCAAAAAGCAGGTTATTTTCAAAATGCCGATAGGAAAAATTCCTTTACTCCAGATAGTAGAGACAATCATATGATTCAGCAGCAAACACAAGAACCATTCAATCAATATTCATCACACCAAAATGCACAGCAACTTATTGACCATTTTCAAGATAATTCTTACTATAATACCCCCCAAAGAAAAGACAATAGTGTAAACAATCAACCAAATATTAGAGAAGTAACTCTTGATCCCAGAAATCCAACTAAAATTGATCCCGATATTTACAAAACCTTAATGGAACATACTGAACAGTCAATCCGAGATGCTTTGGAAAAAGCTAATACGGACCCAGTGCAATTTTCAAATGGGAACATAGTACTGAATGAGGATGATTTGAAACCAGGAGAGCAAATCAATCAATCTACTATGTATGATGGTAATTCACCAATCTCCAACCATTTTCCGGAACAATCTTCTGTTAATTCTGTGTCTACTCAACTTCATGATGAAACAATCAGAAATTATCCGCCCGAAATTATTCCATCTCCAAGTGAAAAATCTGTTATGTCATACATTCCTCAAGGAATGTCAGACTATCAGTTTCAAGATCAGTACCCATCTTACCAATCTCAATCTCAATTACCATCTTATCAACCTCCAGTAGCGTCTAATACTTTTGAGCAGCCTTCATATACTCCAAATCTTGTGAACCCACACTTGCCAAAACACAATGACCCTCTTGAAACTTTGAAATTGTTCGATATGGCAGGTAATTCAGGTAGCTCATTTCAGGAGCTGTTAGATATTATTAAGGCTAAACTCTTAGCTTGCTGTGAGAAATGTAAAAATAAAATCGTCAAAGGTATTCACGAAAAAATAGCTGAACAAGAACTCGAGGCTACGCCAGCACGCGAAATATTTTCGAAGAAAACGCGTACCAACCACAAACCTGCTAAAGATATTTACAGAGAGATCGAAAGCTTAGGTCGGCATATTTGGAAAAAGGAAAGAGATTATCTTGCAGAAAAGATGAGGCACGGTTCGAAATCATCTTCATCACGACGAAGTCTTAACGACAAGAAAGCACGATTAAAGAAATTGTTCCAATATCTTGATGAGATGAAAAAATCTGATTGTTGTAGTGATGAAAGCTGTAGTGAAGAAAAAATGGGTTCGAATGAGCAATATTCTTCTGTTGAAATATCTATATTGAGGAAACCTTCCAGGTCTGGAAGACGCAAACATGGATCAAGGGACGAAGCGAATGTGAGATCGAGAAAAAGTAAAAGCGTTTCATCCGGGAAGTCCTCTAGAAATTTTTTGAGGAGAAAATCAAAAGATAGGTTTAAAGAAGAATTAAACCTTTAATTTCTTTTTTTTTTAATTCAAACGGATAAAAAATTTTAACTTTCAATTTACAGATTTTTGCTCTGGCATAAGTTTTCCATTAATATAACGTGATAAAAAATAATATAAAGTTTGCTATGCATATTTTGTTAATACGAATTATTACAAGAGCTCGAGTGTAGGGCAAAAGGGACAAGAGTTGAGTTGAGTCCAAGAAAACACCTATTGAACTTAACAAAACTCGATTCTAATTCAATTGACGCCTATTTCATAATCATTTACTATTAAGGCTATCTGAGAAATAGATATAATTTCCACCAATTAATTTTCCGAAACATCATAAGGCGAAATGATGATTTTGAAACCAATCATTTGTGTAAATTTCATTTGTTTCTATCCACGCTCACAGTGAAACTTTAAACAATTAAATGGTTGCAGAAGCGAACAAATTAATTACGGATATAAGTTATATAACTGCTCATTTGAAGTCATGAAGTCTTCGAATGCATACAGCATTAGAGTCCTTATAGTAATAGAGCTCTAAGAATGCTCCAAGCATAACTTTTTAAGCTCAAACATCTTCCGTCAAAATTAAACTCATAACCTTTTTGATGGTCAGGTTCACGTCAACTCTTAGTTCCATGTTATTATTACTATTAATATTATATGGATGTAGCTAACTCACTCGGTGATTATCGATACCTAAGTAAATTGATATAATTTCTCTGGGAAATTTCCGCTAGCAGGTCGAAAAATTTAAAACATCCTTAAATGCTTAGATGATATTTATTTTTTACTTTTTTTAAATGGTTTTTTTTGCAAAAACAAAAATTATGTACTGCTGCCGCTATCGTCACCGCTTACGCGGAGGTATGTATCAGGCGTTAATGGAGACATTTTCAGCTAGGATTAGTTTATCTTTTGGTCTATGAGGTTAGGTCTAATCAAAATCTTAATTAAAATTTTATATAAATAACATGTTATATGATGAACAAGATTAAGAGTAAAATCGTGCATGAACAAATATCCTTAGTCGATGAAAAAAAATAATTAATATTTATAACAAATGAAAACTTGAAAACACAATTGAAATTAAAAAAAAAACAGTGGAATTGAAAACGTCCTCTTTTTAAAGTCTGTTAATAAATAAATGAAAAACTAAGCGCAAGAATCTTAGGGCGAAAAAACAGTTAAGCGCAATTCGAAATGTCTCCATTAAAATCATCTAAGTATTCGAGAGAAATTTCAGAGCTTTTAGCATGCTCTCATGTTTTCTCAAAGAGATTAATCTAAGCACTGCGGCCTAAAGAATGTTTTATGCTCTACAGTACCCCTGTTTCATTAGAACCAATGTGGACTGATTCTAATGAAATGGGGCACTGCTCTTTTTATTGAGGTCACTACCTCATTAGATCAGTCAACTTCCTGAATGTACAATGGGGCTATCTTGCTCCGCAGGTCAATTCTCTTCATTGCATCTTCGTCTGTGGCCCTACCAATTATTTATTTAAGGATGCAGTGTTAAATCATTATAGGGCAGTGAAAAGCCCGACCTAGTGACACGTATTAATTGTGACGGCGTTTTCTAAAAAATATTAAATATAATATCAAAAATGGACTAAATCAGGCAACCCCTTCTTGATGTTGGTGATACTCCAAATGCATATTTCTTGATAGCCACCTTGGTGATGTTCAAAATTTGTGTTCGAGACAGAAAATATTAACCGCACTGAGCAAATTGTCTCTACTAAGACATTTTACATTGTGTGGAGTTAACGCAAAATTAGAGTCAGCTGTAGAGATAGCAGTGAGCTAACTCCACCAATCCAAATTCAGCAAACTTTCGTTTTGCAATTGTCAAAATTTTTATGGAACTAAAATCCAAAATGAAGCTTTATTTTCTTTTATTTTTACGCACACAGTTTTTATTTTATTTTGTGTGTAATGTTTATAATACCACAAATTCAACATTAGTTCTTTGCCGCAATGCTTACCTTTTCTCCGTAGAATATGAACCCATTTTTTTCTGGAAACATTTCATTCAACTGAACAAAATATATTGAATATTTACAATTTAGTGTAATTTGTTATTCTGTTTAATTACGCCGTTCATAATCATGACCATTCAGCCGGTGATGAATTGATAAGTTCAAACTGATTGTGAATTTGATTTCTTTATTTTTCTATGAAAATGGACTTACATAGTTGTAAAAAATAATTTGCATAAGCTTTGTAGAAAAGTAAAATCAGAAGTAAAGTGTACAAAAATGGTCATATACATATGTAAGTTTCGGTCTACATCTTGAGACTTGTTTCAAATTTTTGGGATCCAATAAGAGAAGATGGTTTGTTTACGTTCGATATCTTTAGTTCAATGAAATAATTGCCCTATCTATGTTATATGTACATTTAGTAATAAATATACATTTTCGCTATGTGTGTACAAGGCTTCAAATTTTTTTCTCAATCAGGAATGTATTTTACGGTCCACCAGGCAATAAATTTAACTGTTAACAGGAAAATATCAAATTTCAACAGATTATTCTCATTGTGTTTTCCAGTCACAGAATCAATCACCCACCCTCAATTCTTAATTAGCAAGTACGACCTGAGCACGTTCTGGAATATAACGAATGTCTAATCACTTTTTGTCTTATTATTAAGCAAGAACATGTTAAATTTCAGTCAAGTTAGAATGTTAACATAACAAGACTTAAATGTTTGAAAGCGACAAAGTGCATATTATGCAAAATAAAAAGCAACTTGAGATGGTTGATGTGCTGAAATAATGCGAAATTCAGGCTTGCTTTGGTTCGAATGAGAGAAATTGTTTTGGTCGCTACTTTATTTGGCATAGGTCTGAAACTTTTTTTATATGTTATTAAAATGAATGATCGGCATATATGTATATTGTATACAACTGCCATTACTGACCAGGATATGGATATATTTAAAATCTGGGCGCCATTAAAAGTATTGATTAATATAAAATCTGTAGTAGTAAGAATATGTATGTAAATTTTTTTATCAACATGTTTTTGAAATGTTTTAGCCTCTCATTTTGTAAAAGCAACGTTCTAAGCTGTTCGTCATATTACAAATTTATTTTGTACGGGTGGGTACGTGATTGTTATTAAAATTCAGTCGAACCGTTTTTGATTAGAATAACTCGCGTGATTGTCGCAGCGTTTTTGTTAATACCATATTTCAAATATATTCGGAGCTTATATGAGCGGAGCTTCATGTTTCGTACCATGACCATGTATTAATCAAAACAACAGTTATTAAGCAAATCCAACAACAAAAACCGGCTGCACAGAAATAGTTTCATGCGAAAGTATTTGCAAAAATTATTTTATTTACCAGATTGATGAGTCAAAAGACCATAATGTAATACTATGGTCATTATGGAATTAAATATTTCTAATAACGTTTCACAAAAACACACAAACAAGACATCATAAAAAAAAATGCAAGTAGACTTGAAGTAATTAACAATAATATTTAAACATTTTTAAAACGAAAAAGCTATAATAAAATCAGAAACCCACATAATCATAGCTACTCTTAGGTTTTAAAAAACACCACAACAATTCAGTAAAATCTTCAGTTTTGCATTAAAACTGTACTTATACATACTACAGTTCAACCTTTGTTAACTCAAATGTGCCATCGCAAGATTTCGAATGTAATTTCATATGCACCAAACTATTCAAAAAGGGCATAACTAGTGGCTTTGACATTATAGAAATGAGAAGGAATCCAGTTACGTAGTCCTTGACTTTAAATGGTTCCAAAGAAAATCAAACTTCCAATTTTGATTTATTCAATGATTTTTTTGTAGACGTAAAGCAGTTGGATTTGCTTAATGAGCATATATTATGAATGTATTGACATAGATTGTTTCATTAACCTTGTTAAGGGAAACTAATTTTTAGTCGTGTAAAAGCCGCGTTTCATAACATCATTATTAATAATTTTCATTCATATCTGCTGACCCGAAAAGTTCAGCTAATCTTATTCGCTAAGTTTACATCCCAGGCTTATATTGAAAGTTGAAAGTTGTGTTCAATGTATTTTACGGACTAGGCAAAATGGAAAAGAAGAAAGTCTCATTGAGTAAGTGGATCTAGTTTTGCATATGGATCACTTGAGTTTTATACCGTTCACATTTTACAACCATATGTATCTCTTCATGACAATAGACGGTTGCATAAAGCTTAGTTGAATTTATACTCTGTAAAGAATACTACATCTGAAAATAGTTAACTCCGTTCGGGCGTAGATGTCTTTTCAAAGTTCTTGGTTCATGAACACAAAAAGAAAAGACAGATGATAATGATTCATATGAGTTAAATGAAGAGCAGAATGACCGATTGTAGGAATGTCTGGGCCAAGCTTAATTCTCTTTTCACCCACTACATAAAATTTGGCTTGTAAATGTATAAACAATTCAATTTTTACTTTTCTAAATTTTAATAGCAGTTGTCTCACTGGTATCCGTTTTCTTCCTGTCATTAACGCTGTACCTCCTGCGGTCTCTCCTAAGACTAGTATTGTTTACCATGTCTATTCACAATCTAGTTTCAGTGATAAGTTATATAGCCATCATTATGCTGTTGATTGCCAGCTCTTCCATTATTGGAATTGATTTGGTCAACGAGGCTGTTGGCTTTGCAATTATTGATATTGACTATTGACAACAAAACTGTCCTTGAATACTCTTAAATTAAATGCAATAACACAATCTCTATACAGTATAAAGCCTCCCTCAAAAGCCTCGGCTTAATCTTTAGTAAAAAGTTAACCTGGTTCGATCTCAAATATATACAGCATAGCTACTGAACCATACAAAAGCTTTAAGCAACTGCAGCCTTTACTCCCACTGAACCCATAAATTATTATTGAAGGCTTAGTGTAGCAGTCGATTCTATCGTTTGCTGCGTATTAAGTCGCTTTGATCAGATATGTCCAAAACTTAAACAGGTAAGTTTTGGAATAATACTAAATTATATCTTTCTTGCTATTTTCTAGTTTTAGTTAAACAATTCTATTTAATTATTATTATTTTTCTTTGAAAGATATATCTCTCATAGAATATTCTGAAAATATTCATAAGCTTTAGAGTTTAATTGTGCAGTTGTAGGCGAATAAGATGTATTATGAATTATTATTGGAATATCATGTAAACTCATCTTAGTCCTAGCTTAGTTTATTGGCTTTCAAGTCAATCCTCATTTTTAGTCCGGCATGTAAATGGAATATATAGGTGATTCAATTGTGCTCTCAAGTCAAGTACCATTCAGAGCAGCAAACAATGGCATTGAGAAGTTGACATGGAACTTAAAATGTTGCTTTCACATATCCCCCTTTGCTGGCAGTCTCCGATCACTAAGTAGAAGTTTAAGATGCTACAAGGACATTGATTAAGATCAGCTTGAAGTACTTTAAATGTTACGAGTTAACACGTTGAAAAATAGGCTATCTTCACAATTATTGTTATTGTGCGAAATTTTAAAGATGTATTAGATATTAGCTTCGTTTCTTTGATATGTTCTATCAAGCTTCTGTGGACTATCTCCAGCATCTTGAGAAAACAATTCATTTTCCCTGCAGTTCAATCTTATAAGTTCTGTGTTACCAGCACTAATCTTAAATTCTACCCAACCTGCTATCTTAGAATAGGAGGATCAATTTAGGCGTGTGAGTTATTCAAACAAATCCCATCCCTTTCCTTTCGAGAGAGGCTTTTCACGCGAGTTGATAATATGACAAGTGTGTCTGATACATCTTGTCTTACTCTCCTTATGACTCCCACAGCTACATAAGTCTTGTTTAAACACAGTCCTGGATGGAATATCAATAATACATTACTGGATCCTTTATTTAAACACCTTTTTTTTTAATGACCCTTTTATTAGCAACAAGATACACGCACACTTTTTTTGTTTATACCTGATGTGAGCAGTTCATCTTTTCGTTTTTCATTCGATACTCTTTCCTGTCCTTATTCATCTGCTATTTTTAAGCCACTCCTGCATATGATATTTTTGAAGGCACACAAAAAGTAAAAAAAGTAAAAGCCTTTTTTCCGGCATTATAATATGAATGAAACAACCTTATATTTTCTTTACTTATCATACTGTTAATTACGATTATGTTACGATAGGAGTTAAACATTTTTATTGATTATTCGATAACAGTAATTTAATTTTGGGTAGGAGGTGATAACTACTTTACCAATTATAAAAATTCAGAGACACTTAAGAGGAGTCAGTACCAGGATTTGGAAGTTTCGTACATTTTTTAATGCAAATTTCTGGCAAAATATTTGTAGTAGAATAATGATTTCTATCTTAAATTAAATGTAACGAAGAAGTCTAGTATATAACGTCGGCAAAAATTGAAAAAAGTGTATTGGAATGGAGATATTAGCTCGGAAACTTGTAAAAAATGGTAAAAATTGAAGTTTTTTAAATCAAATTCCTGTTAGTAGGTATTCTCATTTCTTTAGATTGCGACTATTTTAGAAAGATAAAGCCCAGATCTAGCAAATAACGTCGAGTTTTTTCATTTTTAGTGGCGCTTTTTTTTAATCATTTGACTCTAATAGTATCTACTTGTTCTCTATACCGATATTTCACCGACAAGAAATTGCAATAATTCGTTGAAAATTGTTGAAGTACAAAGCAAAATAATATATTTAACAATTGTGTACAAAACATATTTAGGAGACTTAATTCTCGTTAAAAAATTTCAATTTATTTGAACTGCAAATATTAATAGTTCCTCTTAAATTATCGCATGTTGGGTCTGTGTCTTTTACGATAGATGTCTCTGATGTGGGCTGTGGTCTAGGTCTAGACTAATTTTATATGAATTTTCTCACTTTCAGGACACAAACCTACGTATAATAAATTTTATTGCCTACAGCCTCGCTGGTATCTAAATTGAAACTTTTGCTGAGTACTGACTCCTCTTAATATATTTGCTTTATATATTTGTTACATTTAAATATTCATAAAGAAATTGAGTAATAAAAATGATTCTTAACTAACTTGGGGACTTAACTACTTTGGGACTACTTTAGGAATTTCATTCAAAATTCAAATAATTAAGAGCTTTCCTTGACGTTATAATTTTAAGCAGAATGCTTATTTTCGTTTCCTAATGACCTATTAAACCTGTCCAGATAATAATCACTTCCTAATAAAAAGAATAGCAAAAAATGTTAAATTAAGCTGCATTCTTTAATCAATTGTTATTTTTATACTAAAATATTTTAAATAATAAATATAATAAAAGTAATAGTGAACTAATTGAATATTACTTTTAATTATATGACATAATTTTGAAAGTAAATTCTAAGTAGTCTTGAAATCGTTAACTTTGAATAAAATTGTACGTTATTACGATATTGGGTGGATTTGAAGAATTTGGCACAAAATAAATATCTGATATCTGGCTAAACCCCCTTCCTCGATAAATGTGCGCTCATATCTACAAGCGCGTCGCAGACACGTAATGTGGCAGACACGACATCGCCAGCAGCGAGAAAAATTACTTTAGTACGTTCTAATAATAATTGTGTTAAGGATTATGTCAAAACACTCATTTTTTATTTGTTATTGTAAGAAGATCGTGGTAGGACGTCCTCAAATTTATTATTGTTAAAATTACTTTGAAATCTATCTGTTGAAGACCTGTCTTTATTGCATTCTTACTAGAAGATGAACACGAAGCTTGATCATATAATACATACACCACCCCAAACAAAATTATCTACGCGAAAATTCATCCCAAAACGACTCATGTCTGTGTGTGTCTGTGGCGTTCGTTTGATATGAAAGCTCTTATACATATAGTATTAAAGAATATTTGCTGTGTCTGCCACGATATGTGTCTGCAGATATGAACTGGCCTTAATAAGTGCAATACTTCACTACTCACGTACAGTGTGTTCTAATCGAAATTTCTGCTCTGTCTCTTATCGTTTCTATTTCTTTCTAAGCCTTCTACCTATTCTATCACAATATCTATGTAAGTCTGTATATTTTTATATGAACACATATCAATACATTTGGGCAACTTCTTATTCTATACATTTACGATCTGCAAATTTCACTGACATTTCATCAACCTTTTCTTCGTGAAGGATAACGTAGATTGCTCAGATTTACCGGCCTACTTGGATCTTTAATGCACTGATTTTGAAGGTGGCTTAGAATTTTTAATTTTGTTTCCGTTGTTTACTCGATTTGGTTTTAGTAATATCTGACACGGCCTATTAACATTTGCTTTACTAAAAATCTGAGAACCTGGATTTTTCGGAAAGAACCAAAACACTCTGAAAAGACTTCCCAAGCCATGAAACAGACGCCTCACTACATGAGAGCTTAGTCCTAACATTCTAAAATATTTGCAGTGTTCTTATGTAACACTGACAAAATTATGATTTTAATAGCTCTGAGCTACTAATCGTAAAGAAAGTGATGTTCTGATAATTTTAAGCTTGCTTTCTTTCTTCGAAACCTTTATCAAAATTTTTATACCTTTCCTAACAAAGTTATTTAAAAAAATTTATCTTCAACCAAATGATTACGCTTCTCCAAATAAAAACTCTCAACTGAGTAATAATTGCATTGTAAATGAGCCATGGTCCGATGAATTGGAATTAAGCTGCATGACGCACATACCTACACTATTGCAACTATTACTCAGCTGAGAGTTATTGAGCGTAAAATTATTAGGTTACATTTTAATCAAAACTATTTTACTATTTTGTTAAGTAAGGTATATATATAGGTAGTTAGTATGGCCTTTAGGAAGGTAAGGAGCCAAGCTTAAAATTACTGGAAAACTATTTTTCTGTGTGGATAGTAGTTTATGCTTTATGACACTTTTCCATAATAATAAATATAGAACATTTTAGAGAATCGGACTAGCACGCACACATGTGGAGTCCTGATTCATGGCTTGGGAAGTATTTCTCGAGGGTTTTGCAAGAACTCACAATGCGGATGTATTTTTTTAAGAATTTCTATGAAATATGCTGATTTTGATTTCCTAACCCTATATCTTAAGTTCGGTTAGCTGATTACTCGGGTACTTCGGTTCGAACAATAATTGAAAGGTGGACAATACTATAATTTATTTATTTATTGATATCTTATGCTATGAACTTAGTTAGTTAAATCTCCTATTGCGAAGATCAAGTGACAGTATAGCAATGTACTCAAAACTTTACTCTACTTCAAAAAACACAAAACGGTATCCAAAACTTTTACCATAATTACATAGAAATAAAGTTATACATAATTACTTACATTACATAACATTTTATATAATTAGCTGTTTAAGAGAGTTTAATGTATAGCATTGACTATATATCTAATAGAATTAGTTAATAGTTAAGTCTTAATAGTTCTTGAGATTCTTTATAACTGTAGACACTTGCTCACATTACTTAAGTTTTTATATAATTCTTATATTTTTTAACACTAATTTATATTTTTATATATTCTCAGAAATATACTCAATTGTAATACACATCTCGGATATTTTAATGCACATTCAACAATTTTTAAATTTTAATTCATTTTTAATAAGATATCATAAAATGCATTAAAATTCATAATATCAGAACATTTTCGCTTCATTCGGTTCATTCCCTGACAGTAGCATGAGAAATAAACAATTTTGATGCTTAATTTGAATATTACAATTTAGTTCCAACAATCCAGTATGGTAGGAGCTTACAAATACACTTATGAATTTGGCAGAATATAAACATACTCAGATGGAGAACATTAATTTCCACAATTTTCATTATTAACTTTTCACTATATTGCAAATATAAAATTTTAATTATTTATATGACTAATTATGTACTTATAATTTATAACATTCATATCAATCATGCTTATCATATTTACATTTCTTTCATTTTCATGCATACATCACTTCCATAATTCACGGTATCTTCATCGCAAATTCAGCGCTTACTTAGGAAATCCTGAAATAGTGGGTACTCCATTCACAACTATACTAAGTCGACCATATTTAGGATTGTGGGGACCTAATACATTTTTGGGGCCACTCTTTAGACCACCGCAATTTTTTGTTGATGAGCCACAATTTGATGCTGATGAGTCACGTAATCGATTTGAAAGGGACAATAATTTGAAGGAAAAAAGGTTGAAATCAATTAAAACACTTAAACCTGCCTCGTCGAGTCCACCGTCAGGAATGAGATTAAAGAAACAATATCCGAGGCCATTGACCAGCATCTTTAGAGAAGAGCCACAGTTTATTAAGTATATGATAAACGAGGATTGCGGCAAGGGATGCAATAAGGAATGCACCAAAGATTGTAATGGTAATAATGAAAACTCCACTTCTACGACTGACAAATTAACTGCTGAAAATGAAAAATAAAATTGCATGGCTGGTAATAAAATGTTGTTGTTTTTCTTTTTTTATACACATATCTACATTTACTATTACTTTCGATTGCATTTTCAGAACTAATGTAATGTTGTTAATTCTAATGCAATATGAGTTACTTTCTTTTAATTGCGTCTGTTCCTGTGAAACTACGCAATTTGAGTCTGAAAAAAAATTTATTTATTTATAATTTACAGACTAGTATGAGCCATGCCGATTTGCTGCGACCTAAGATGGAATAGACGGATAAGTTAGACATGGATGTTTGCAGGACTGCACTCGCTGCTTTTTATAAGGAATATAGTAATTTTGGGTTTTGTATGCCTGGTTGGACCTTAGTCAGATGGCAAAACTAATGATAATTCGTTTTAAGTTCAATTTTTTTAAATATCTTTACTTTTGAATTTCAAATTTATTTTTAAGAAATGATCTTAGATTTTACCCGTTTATTTAGGGTATTAACCCCGACTAGATTTGGAGAAAGGAGGTGGATGTAATACATTACCCTCTATATTGAAACGAAACATCTGCTGTTGGGGGTCAAGAAGAAATACGCAATTATAATTATTAATCACCAGTTATTGACCGAGAATTTTATCGGAAATATTAAACCTGTCTTTGAACAATAATTATAATCGGGTGTAGCAAGAGCGTGCTCATCCCAAAAAACTATATAAAGTAGGTACCTGCACAAAATAAAAAAATTAAATTTTAAATAAGCAAATCTGTAACCATTCCCAATCAAGTTTTTTTTCTCTTCTCTCACTATCATCTGCACTATATTTTTTTGGTCTTTTAACTTTCCATTTATTTCTCCCATTTATCCAATGTACTTTTTCTACGTTTTTCTCTTAGATATCAAATGATGAGTTTTCAGCGAGGACTATCCGCGTCACATACGAAAAGTAGCTCTGTTTGGAATTTCCGAACATGAATTTACCCATTCGGGGCACCCAATTCAATTAATTTTCATGAATTTGATCTCTTTTGGGCAACGTGTCAAAATCTTGAAATCGTAAAATTCCGAAAAACTAATAGTTAGATGCTAAGTCCCTCGGGTCTGTGAAGCATATCCTGACAACAAAAATATATATATACTTATTGGATACTTGGATACAATCTACTGGAGCGACATTTATGAAAGTAACAAAAAACAAGTAAAAAAGCTAGAATTGGTCTAAGCCCAATTCTTATGATACCCTAGATGAATGCCCGTATGAAATTTCGTATTGTCACCCTTCTGTGCAAGTTTGATTTTTTAGTGGTTTTTTGCATATATTTCTAGAACGGTTTGTCGGACAGAAAAAATGATTATAATCAATTATATAGGATTTCGTATTCTGAATAAGTTTTTAGTACAATAAAAATATCTTGGACTGATCGTTTTCACAGTATTCGTAAAATACCTAAATTTTTATATCGCAGCATCAAGAAGGAAGAGCCCGATTTAGTCCATTTTTAAATTTGTTGTTTACTAGTGCGATAAAAACACCATGTACCAAATTTCAGCTCTCTACGTCAACGCGTTCTCAGGCAGTGTCCAAATATTAGTGGAAAACGAATTTTTTTTGTCTCATTTTCGAACTTAATTTTACTTTTTGTTTTAAAGTCCGTGTACAAAATTTCAGCTCTCTAAGTGTACGCGTTCTCGAGTTATCGTGCGTACAGGCGGATGGACAGACGGACAGACGGACGGACGGACATGCAAAAATCAAAATATCTTTTAATATTCTGCGTGGGTGTCCCATCCAGTTTGCTCTACCATCATTATTTAGAGGTTTTATAAACGGAATGACAAACTTCGTATACCCTATAGATTTCATCTAAGGTATAAAAATAATAATAGATGAAAATGTCTCCACTTCGTTGATCGTACAAATCTATCCATCACATACAAAACCGAACAGCATCGACTGAATTTCTTCTTCGTACGAAAAATTTTAAAATCTGCCGTCGTCTATTCGCAAAAACAGGAATTTGTAAGTGATTTGAGATGGACCCACATATTATATAGATTCCCATTCCGAATAAAAAATAACTTAATCGAATTGGTTAAAAAAAAAAAAAAAGTTGTAGGGCCAAGCTTCCGCGCAAAGCGATAAATGTCAAGGATATATGCACATTGGCGATTGAGACGTCATCTCAGAGATTGAATGTCTGATATGAATTTCGTTGTGCGAATCGAACTTTGAATCTAAGTGGTTGAAATAAGATTTTAACCTATGTTGACACTCCGTTCGTCGTTGAAATTACATCTTACCTCTTCAAACTAAAAAAAAAAAAAAAAAAAAAACGATTCGCACAGACACATACACATATTCATACTTACCGCCTTGAAAGAGCTGTGGTCCGCGAAATATGGAATTAGGATTATCGCTTGTGGTAATATTCTTTTCCATTGAAATACGGTAAATTTTTTTGTCGTGAAATAGACGCCTTACTACAATACCTCGGCCTGGTCACAGTACTTCCGAAAGAAATTGTAATTCTAATTTACACACACCATTGATATAAACATTAAGGGCCGTATTCACCAAGCAAAATTACAAAAAATTTCAATTAAAGCTATTCACCAACTACACTTACCGAGTCGATTTAATGAAAATTTAATTTTAATTTAATTTTAAGTGAGCCCTGACCCTCTCTTAAATAAGTTTAATTTCGATATCAGCTGATTGAAGTGTCATGCAGTCAAATGTCATATTTTTAATAGCGCTGTTAAAAGTTTGAAGAAGCAAGAGTTTAACTGCCTAGATATATTACGAATTACGATATCAGTGAATGGAACCAAGGTTTTTGTTTCAAGTGCATTAAAAAGTAAATACAAATTAATTTAATCTTAATTACTGCTACGGATTTTTGGTTCAATGACCAGTCCATTTATATACATGTCAGTGGAAATCATATATGATTCGATTTTGATTTGATTTGTCTTTTTTAGAAATGCGAGTAGCACCCAACAGCTGTTTTAAACAATCTTTTAAGAGACAGGAAAATTCCACCAATCGAAATTGAATTTGACAACCTACAGCAACCCCAAATGAATATAAGGGATACCCAGACCTATTTTTCTGTGCGTAATTCAGTTATTGCGAATTTTTTTTAAATCATTTTTAATGTGTGAATTGCTTAATATGGGCTATTTTTAATTAAAACGAATTGTACATATATTATAAATTATTTTTAATAATTTTTTTTTTTATATTATTAAGCCAAGCTCAGGGGATACCCTATGATGCAAAGCACAGCATGGCAGTAAGGAGATAGGGAAAGGATTAGGTGATATGAGGAGAGTGGCGGAGGTGCCGATGTATGTCGCCCTTAAACTTCCGCAGATTGTATGCCGGAGGAAAAACAGAAGATGGTAAGCTGTTCCACATTCGCACTGTTCGGGTTAAAAAATCATCACGGAATTTTACTGTACGGCCGAAAGTAATTTGAAGGGTTAGAGGATGTGCGCGGTTTGCAGCGCGAGTATTGCGTACGGGAATCATTCTACAAGGGATTAGACTAGATATTTCATCAGAACATTGACCATGCATATAGCGATAAAGGAGCGAAAGGCATCCAACATTGCGGCGGTGCTCGAGTGAGTCGATATGACAAGTTATTGCCAAATCGCCAATGAGCTTGAAGGCTCTCTTTTGGACAATATCCAATGAAGCTAAGGCTGTGCGACCAGCCTCGGCCCATATATGGGAGTTGTATTCCATTCTAGGTCTAATGTAGGACTTGTAGAGGAGCGCTAGATTTGAAGGGCTGAAATATTTCTTACACCTTTTCAGAAATCCAAGACATCTCGATGCTTCTTTGGCAACGGAGAAGATGTGATCTGTCCAGTTTAACTTACTGGAAATATTAATGCCCAGAATGCTTAGTGACGGTGAATCAGAAATTAATGCTCCATCAAAAGAAACGGGTGTGGTTAAGTTATGATCTTGTTTTAATGAGATGAGACAGCCTTGAGTCTTAGATGCATTGAATTCGACGCGATTCACTTTGCCCCAAGCGAGAATACTGTTAAGATCGTTATTCAATGATCTAGTCATGCAATCTCGTTTAACACATGCAGCATTCCCCCTGGATTCCGCAAGAGTGTCAAAGGAGTAAGCGAAATCAAGAGTACTGTCATCTGCGAAACTATGGATGGGATTGAAAGTAAGGGAAAGCAGATCATTAATGAAAATTAAAAAGAGAGTTGGAGAGATAACAGAGCCTTGAGGCACACCGGCATTTATGGGATGCGGTTCAGATGTAACGCCATCTAATACAACACGTATTTGGCGACTAGATAGGAAACTTTCAATCAACGATTTTAGACTCACCAAAATTGTGAAGACAACGGTTCCAACGTTCCGTGAGAGAGGTCAGCAGGTCTCCAGATGAGCGTCCAGCTCGGAAGCCATATTGGCGATCGTTGATGAGATGATTAGTTTCTAGATACTTCGTTAATTTTGAGTTAATGAATGATAGATTCAAAAACTTTTGAAAGAATCGAAGTGATCGCAATTGGTCGATAATTTGAGGGATCGCTACCCTCTCCTTTCTTGGGAATAGGCTGAACGTGAGCTAGCTTCCAAGCAGTTGGAAATTTTCCTGTCGAATAAGACAAGTAGAATAGTTTGCGCAGAGGTTTAGCCAAGGATGAGGCGCAGCTTTTAATTAACAGGGGCGAAAAACCATCAGGACCTGCGGCTTTGGAGACGTTGATCCCCTTAAGGACCCTGAACACATCCCTCGTACGAATGTGTATTGGCTCTTGTACACATTCACACGGGCGATGCAAAACATACAAAAAATACATAAAGCTTCCTTTAACTTTCTAAATAATATTTAAATTACCTGAACTCTCACGAGAACTGTCACTTGCCAAATTCGGAAATCTTGCAGTCCGAAATGTCCGAAATTGTTTATTTTATTAAGGTTGGTGAATAGCTACAAACATTTAATTGCGGTCCCTCATTAATAATTAAATTAAAATTAAATTTGTATTAAATGGCTGGGTGAATACGGCCCTAACACTTGAGAATACTTTTTGGAGAAGTTTGGCTTATATTTTAAATAAAATTCGTAATGGGGCTCAGTCAAAATACCTTTGAATGGATTGTGTCTAAACGAAAATCGAAAATGCTTTTGGTTTAATGGAAAAGTTTTATCTAAAAGACTGAAATTTATTTAAAAAAAAGTCAACAAATTTGCGAAATGCATTTAAAATGCAGAAAAATTGAACTTTTCGATAGACGATAGCCGCAGAATCAATAAACTTCATTAATAATATCGCAAGAGGTTTTGGAACAGAACAGAAGATAAGGATTGATATTTTGTAAGCAAGGATTATAGCATCGAATTTCTGTAGTGTATTTCTATATGTACAGTAAAAATATCGGCAAATAACTAATTAAAATAAGCAAATTTACTTGTAAATAAACTCTATTTTATATAATCTTTATAATGTAATTATTTTTTATTATTACGAACTTTCTTTTTCCTTTGGCTTTACACCTTGAACAGTTTTTTATCTTTTCCTTTGTGTTACTTCAACCATTTTTAAATAGTAGATAATAGTATGTAAGTGGACTATAGCTATGTCTGTAATCTATCTGCTTAATTGAATATAATAAATACATAAATAAATGCACATAACGCACTCAACGTACAAAAAGGAAAAGAAATAATAAGGGGTGATAAGAAAAATTTGGGTTTGGCAGAGTTCGCGATTTGATCAGAAACTCGAACAAAAGTTTGAGCAAGGTTAGTATGCCATCTTCACTGGTAATGATACTCCGGGTAAGCTAATTGGCTAGTAGCCAAATGACAAAGCCCCAGTAAAGTTGGGTCTAAAAATGGCTAAGTCCTTTTCGGGTCTTACGTTGGGCGCCATTTGTTTTCGTGTACTTTTAATTTGGACGAGTGCTTGTAAGAAAGGAGTGAAGTTCTTTTTACTGACTGAAGTCCATAGCTCACCCTGTCTCCGCGAGTAATGTATATTTTATAACCTCTCTCCTGCCAACATAAAAACAATCATGCCGTAAAATGTACTTGTTTATTATTGGCAGGACTGGTGACATTGGTCCCATCCATCTCCCTATAAGAAAAACTAACGGGTGCCTTAAGTTCTAGCTCGTAATTGCTTTGCTTGGCCCAGGATGTCCGCGGAATAGAAGAAATTGGCCATAAAAGAAGACCAATGCCACCAGATCCTTCCAACAACAAAGAGGTGGGTCCATTTTTAATTCAGATTTTTTTTTAAATACTTATCGAAGGAAATATCCATTAAAAATTAATTTCTAACAATTTGAATATATTTATGATGAAAAGTGGAATTATTGTACTTCTTAATATTATAATGAAGGGAAATCTTTTCAACGTGCGTAACTATTCCGACATGGAATGATAATATTACACCCTATTAGTATAAGTAATATGAAGTTGTCATTTTAGAAGTGATAGTAATAAATGTGGAATTTAAAGCATTGCACGGAAGGATGTGGGAAGTGTAAGGTCATTATATATATTTTTTAAGTTTTCGTTATTTATTTATTTCTAAACCGAAGGTGTTAAAATTACTTTCTTCGGATGTGAGAATATATTATTGTATACAGACGGTAAAAACATTTGCCTCATTAAAGTATAATTTCCAAATGACAAATTTATAAGCACATACATATCGAACGTAAAACTATATGTAAAAAAAAGTAGAATATTCCGGCAGTGAGAACAACAGTATCAAGAAAAAAAAAGCTAGTTTCGAACACAACGCCAAATCAATATCTCCCCATCTCTCGAGAAGGAATTTTGTCTAATGACAGTAGCACAGTTGGGATGTACAAGCATACTACCCTTGGTCAGAGTCGGATCAGTCGAAGTCTTTCCACCTTGATTACCGAAGGCCATAGCTTTGTGCCAGAAATCTAGAGCAAATTGTATATACCAAATTTCGCAGTCTTTATAGTCGAATCTATGAATTATTGTTGTGGAGAAATAATTCGGTTTCAGGTCACCCTCACCAGACCTTCCAGGCTTCCAGCAGCCAATTAAATTTTCGCAAGACTTCGAAAGAACAAAATCTCCGATCCACTGAACATAGTCTACATAACTTCGATGAATATCACATGTTGAGAAATTGGAAAATGCTCCTTAACTGAGGCAAACGGGCGAACACTTTTGTTCAAATTGAATGTGTAGCTCGCTTTGACAGCATCTTTAAATGATGACTTATCTAATCCACTTCATTCCACATGATAAGATTCGATTTCCTTTTAAGTCAAAATCAGTGCTTAAAACCTCATCTCTGTGCCCTTCTACACCGCCAAAAATCGCAATAAAAACGTCAGACTGAACATTCCACAAACGAAGAGAATGATCGCCGACAGAAATATATATGGTTCTTTTGAATGAAACTTGAGTTCTTAAAGCATGCTTTTCTAGCTGGACTGAAGACTCCAATTACGCCTCGTAGTCCATCTGCTGCAAGAATAGTTATACGTCCAGTCTCTGGTTCATAGCTCCATGCACACGTATAAAAAACCTCATCAGCATCTGGATCTGCATAGTATTGCAATAATACCAGCCCTCCGTCTTCAGGACCTTTATAGACAGATACATGATTACTGCCTACAGATGTAAAAAGTAATGGTTGCCCTTTTTTAAGATTATGATTGAACTGAGCCCCTAAAATTGGCTGTCCATGATCCTTTTTTAAGCTGCGCACAAATTTATAAGGAGGCTTAATTACATTTGGCGTCTTTTCGTTTTTTTCTTCAATTTTTTATTAGTCGGAGTAGCACTTGGAGAAGTATTTGTTGTTGAAGTACTCGCCAAACTTCCTGTTTCGTCCACTTCATCTCCTGATTCCTCAGAAGCCTCGTGATTATTAGATGTGGAAATATCTTCCACAGGCAGTGGAGCCTTCATTGTTTGCTAGAAAGTAGACAACGGCTACTGTTGAAAATCCCGTCAAATTTATGAAGCAGTCGTATATAGAATTGCAATTCCCCCTGTAAGGTATGTAGCAATTCAATACTGACTGAACGTATGTTGAATAATGGAGCAGAAGATTTCTGATAATCTGTTAGCGCTATGCTGCAATCACATGTAGAATTACAATACCCTCCTTGAGGTATGCAGTAATTCAATGTGATCTTTAAAAATGATTTGTAACTAAAAAACAAAATGGCTGACTTCACTTCTTGTACTTGTTGCTTCTACCACGATCGAAAACTAAAAGAGAGCGATCCTTCAAAGCAGCACTCTTTTATAACCCGATCGGCCATTTTGGATGTACATTCCACAAGTAACTTTTTGTGGGATTTTGTTAAATTCAATATCTTATGGATTATACCTCACAAATCTAGAATGCCATTTGCATGAAGCTATCCCGGCTGTTTTATTTGCCGCTTTGAAATTAATTTTTCCTTAATGCTAATATTGCATAAATCTATTGTTTACTATCAGTTGAGCAGACTGACTCTGGTAGTAGTTATGATCTTTTCTCACTGTGAAATTTGATTCCTACTAGTCTCTTTCCTTCCGTTTTTCTCTTTCCCACTCATTTGACATTTGATAAATTATAATTTGTCCAATATCCTTCGATAGGGATGTTTTCGTCCGTTTTCATGACCACCACTGTATTTCTCGAAGAAAACTACCCCAATTTCATCTGTCACATGTTGACAGACATTGAAGGATATCAGTTTCGCGGCTTTCTTATAATTCGTTCCGCGGGTTTGTTTACGTCGCGAATTCGTGGGAATTCAGGTGTGATTTCAGGTGAGTGCGGTTCTAAAATGATTTTAATGTTGTGTTATTGTGTTTCCTGTGTAATTATTGCCACAACTTGTTAAATTATCATAAATGAAAATTTGTTGGTTATGTGTCACAGGAATACATAGTTTCCTTTTTTTGTATTAAATTTGCCACTGTGTTGCTACTATTAGTATTTCAATAAGTCCAGTGATACCTTTAGTAAACTTCAAGTAAGTGGCAAAGTGGTAAATTACTTTTATGTGTTTGCTCTCCAGGTGATCATTTGCTTCACGGCAGCTATCCACAGGTATATTTAACTTCACGATTCCTGCGTGAGCTGCTCAGGGCAACATGATTGCATGGACATATTATGTTAAAGAAAAAAAAATAATTGCGTTGCTTGATCAATTAATGTGCATTTATTAATATCCTGTTTTCCTATTTACAGAATTTGATGTATGATTGTGAGACCTGGCGCCTTTCCCAGGTACAGGTTGGTGTTTATCTTTCACCCTGATGCATACTGATTTCAATACACGTTTTTTCCTTGCAGGTGTGGCTAAACATTCTCCCGCCCGTTGAACGTTCGCGTTCAACCGTGCCTTGATTTTGGAGATGCCTCACTTGTTGTAATGATGGAAAATGAGGTGTCCGTCATTTCTAACTCGCAACCGAACTTGGTACCTGTCCGGTAGGTTGATTAACTTCTCCTTCTTTTTCCTCTTATTTATTTCTTCGCTGTTGATACGATTTAGAACTTCTCGTGTCAGGTAGATGTCCACACCCTCACGTGTTATGAAACGTTGGTGGGTGTTATCTGCCCGCATCTCGAGTTCCTTGACCGTTGTAGTTGGTCTCAGCTTCTCAAATTGGTTTACCTGACCACCGTTTATGCTAGCTGGTTGCACTAATCGTGGTGCCGTATGAGGTGTCTTCAGATACTTGGGTGCTGATTGGTGAGTTGACATATGTTGATTGTTAGTGATGTCATCCTTGAGCGATGTCGACCTTGTTGCGTTTGGATCTGGGTTTCTTGGTAGCCCAGTCAAGACATCGCATCCAGGTTCCACGAATAGATGCATCATAGGGCTGTTAGGAGGTGAGAACCGAATGTCTTCCATAATGTATAGAACATCGTTCGATTGCTCTTGAGGTTGATGCATCTGAAAAGAAAAGGATAAGTAATATATCTTCTCTTATTAGGACAATGACAATCGGGCAACACTGACAAAGAACACAATTGACGTGAGGCTGTTATTTTCCCTCTGACTTCGGTAGCTGTTACAATGAGCCATCTCCTTCAAGAGGCAGCCGACAAATTTTTGTAACGGGTCTGTTAACTGTATTGGCTTGTGTTCTAACCTGAACAACTCTTACCAATCCGTCTGACCCTGGGTAGACTTGTTGCACTATACACAAAGGCCAACAAGTGGGTGGCATATTCTCCTACTTGAGGATGACCACCTTCCGACCGGGCTGTATTGCTCGCCATCGTAGTCTGTGCTGCAGTTGATTTAAATAGCCCTTGGACCATTTGTCCCAAAAGTGTTTCATCATTTGTTGCGTATGTCTCCATCTTTGCGATAATGCTGTAATACCCCTCGTAGAATCTACTTCTGGTATTGTGAAAAAGACGTATTTGCTTAAAATAGTTTTATTCTAAGATCAAAACAGTGACAAAGACGTAGTTTTTGTAAATAACGATATCAACTCAGTCATTATTATTAGCGACTTCAACTGGATGACATAGATTATTTATTCGATCTTATGTAGGACTATTGAAAATATATCATACCATTCAAGAACATTTAATTTTTACATTATAATTTAATTAAGATATCTCTGAATACGACGCTAGCAGAAGCTCGCTCGCATTGAAAACTATGCGTAAAAGTTTTCTTCAAAATTACAGATTTTTAAGTTCGTACTAAGTTTTGTTATTTTCCATAAAAAAATTGACAAATTATTTTATTTTGTAACAAATATATGACAACAAAAATAGGAAACGTCCATTGATAAGTCTTATTTCCTGAGAAAAAAAAAATAACAAATAAAAATTGTTTTAACTGCTATAAGGCGAGGAAAATAAAAAACTGCAATTATTAGATGTATTTTTCGAAGGGAACATAAAACTCATTTTTAATTCTTATTTATAGTAGAAGAAATGTATGAAACTTTGGTAAAGACTTTTATATCGCTGCAAGATAATAAATAATTAAATTATTGAAAATAGACATTTGCTTTGTTTTGTCCCCTTTTCTTTTAAATCCTTCTTGAGTGATCATATGGACAAATGTTTGCGTTCATATATATAAATTTTAATTTGTGCCGGAGAAATCATTTATCGGGTTTGTCATTTCGTTTGTACCACTACCAAATAATGATGGTAGAGCAAAATGGGTTGGACACCTACGCGTAATATTAGAAGTTATTTTGATATTTGCATGTCCGTCTGTCTGGCCGTCCTCACGATAAGTCGAGAACGCGTTCACTTAGAGAGCTGAAATCCTGCACACAGACTTTTGAAAAAGAAAAAAAAAATGCAAATTCATAATTCATAATTCATTTATTATTGCACAAACAAGAATATACAATTCTTTTTGTATGTGCTTAGTATAGATATATGTACATCTAACAGTAGTTACAGTTTCCTTATCAATAATTACTGCCAAAAGAAGAAAAAAGAAAAAAAGGAAGGTTACTCTAAAAATAAAGTTAAAGTTAATTCAGTGCTATAAGTTCAAAATTCAAAACTAATTAAAAAATTAAAAGAGAGAAAAAAAAAATCAAAAACTCAAACCATAAATCTACTAAATGTAGGATGAAGATAAAACAAATAAGATATATGACTAAAACTTACTACATTGTCAAGAGCGCCCATCATATATTGATCCGAAAATGCGACACCAGCCCCTCCTTGAAGGAAACCACCGTCCCGGCCCGACGAATAGCATCAGGCAATGTATTCCATAGTCGGATGGCGTGAACGAAGAACATACGGCTGCTTTGCAAATAATTAAAAGTAGGAAGCAGAAGCTTATTAGTTCTAGAGGAACGAGGAAAACTCAGCTTATTATGCAGATAGGATGGCAAGCCAGAAATTAGCAATTTGAAAAGGAAGAGACATGTGCGAAACTGAAGCCACGAGGACAGGCTCATTCCTAATACTTGGAGGACTAAAAGAGACACAGATTCGAATCTGCGTAGCTTAACGAACAGTAGAATTGAGGGCGACTTTAAGTTTTTGCCAAGAAAGAGAATCGAGGTTCCCGTAAACAACGTCTCCGTATGCCGGAATCGGTATGATTAGGGTTTTTACTAGTTGTACCTTGGTTTCCAAAAAAGTAAAGTGTGCAGAGTACCTTAGGCGCCTAATATAAGCATAAATCTTCGACACAGTAGAGTTAATGTGATCGTTCCATGTTAGTGTTTTATTTAAGACCACACCCAGATTAGTGACTTTGTCGATGTAATCTATAGAACTCCCATTAAAAGTTACGGGAGGTAATATTCCCGTCTCAAATCTACGTTTAAAAATGGCAATGCACTTACATTTACCAGGGTTCAATCGCAGCAGGTTATTAGATGCCCAATCCGCTATCTTTGATAGATCGTAATTAATATTTCTAATGCACCCAAGAGCATCACTAACAGGCTTAGCATTAGATTTATACGTCATCTGCATATATATGGATTTGAGAATACCTGACAACGGAAGTTATATCGTTGATAAAAAGGGCGAAGAGGAGGGGAGAAAGAATCGAGCCTTGCGGTACTCCAGACAGGATAGGCAAAACTGCAGAGGTATGATTATCAGTTCTAATAAACTGCTTGCGGTCAGATCAAAAGTTCGCTATAAAACGAGTAGCCCTGTGGCTGAAATTGTATAATGTGGAAAGTTTCATACATAAAATACTATGGTTGATAGAGTCGAATGCCTTTGAGAAATTAAGTAGGGTAAGAATAGAAAGAAGATCATTGTCCAAATTCACGCGAATATCATCGGTAATTTTTAGAAGAGCTGTAGTACAACTATGCCCTGGACGGAAACCAGATTGCACATCCGACAAAAAATTCTTGGAGCTGACATAAGATGCAATTTGATTTTGCATAATCTTTTCCAGTACTTTAGATAAAAACGGAAGAATACTGATGGGTCAGAAATCCTCAGGTGTGCAGCATTTTGTTTTTTTTTGGATAGGGGTGACAGCGGCCAATTTCCATTTTACAGGGAAATGTGATGATGAGAGACATGCATTTATAATATTTGTAATGGAGGGGAGAATATAAAGTGCTATTAGCTTGACAAAGCGTGGAGAAATGTTGTCTGATCCCGTGGCACCTGATTTTATAGAATTAATAACTTGAAGAACTTCCGAAGCATCCACTCCACGAAAATCAAATGCCTCATTGTGATCATTTCGTGGGGTCCTACATACTACGGAGGATGCGGATACAGAGCAGCTGGTAAAGTAATTATTGAGTTGGTTTAAATTGAGGTCACAATCTACAGTCTTAGCTTTCGTTGCACCAAGCTCACGTAGATTACGCCACAATTTTCTTGAAGGAAGATTAATGTTTAATTTTTTATGGTAATACTGGTATTTTGCCCTACGAATAGAAGTATTAACTATATTACGCAGTACTTTGAAACGTTCAAATCCCTAAGAGCTCGTGTCTGTTTCCAGATAAAATGTGCTTTATTTCTCCGGTGCATAAGCTTACAGATAGAACTGGAAAACCATGGATTCCTATTGTTTCTTTTAATGGTCTTAATAGGAACAGAACGCTCGAATAGCTCTAGTATCATATTCTCCAAAACTTCACCTTTATCATCAATTGAGGTATAGTTTGATGAAATACTTAGGTTAAACTCAGTACTAGTCAGTGCAGCATGTAAGGAGTGCATGTCTACGGAGTTGAAGTCTCTGAAAGTGAAGGTTTCAGTGGAGCGATTCTCACTCCCAATGTTAAGCGTCTATGTTAGAAATATGAGGTCGTAATCTGAAATGCCCGGTAGGGCAAGTTGGCTAAAGAAGGACACGTTTGAGGGGTTATTGCATATGAAAACATCGAGCAAAGATGAACTACAACCAGAAAAATGCGTTGCTTCATTATTTATTACATGAAGATCACCTGCAGACAAGAAATTTATAAACTGTCTAACCGGGCCGGTCATCCTTAATAAATTTAGGTTAAAATCTCCACATAGAATTATGTTGGGAAAACAGCAAGAGAGATTCAGGAGATTGTCAGTGAAGATATTAGATAACGCTACCGACGGAGGTTTATAAACGCAGCCGATGAGTGTTTTGTTTTCAACACCAAGAATTTCGAGAAATAAAAACTCTGTCGAAGAAATTGTGGAAGACAGAAAGATTTTTGCCTGTATGTTAGGTCTTAAGTTAATTGCGATACCGCCTCCTCTTCTATCCTCCCTATCATGTCGAAATAGACGATAACCTCCAATGTTTATCAGTGATGTGGGTAGTGCAGGTTTCAGCCAAGTTTCCGTCACACAAACTATATCCGCCTGTGATCGGGTAAATATTACATGAAATTCATCTATTTTAGGTAATAAGCTTCGAGCATTTATATGACATATATGCAATCCGCAACTACGAGAAGCAAAAACATTGATCATTGTATGACACGTATGTTCTTCGTTCAGGCCATGAGACAAATCACCCACAGTCAAAGGAGTCCGAGACACCGGCTCCCCAGAAGAGAGCCCGATGCCGCACACCGAAACAACTGAAAGACGCAACTGACAAGACGAGATACATTATAAACTTTACGTATAAATCTACATTAATAGAACAAAAGTTGAGCTTAACTAACCACAACAACAACAAAAACATAAACAGCTCACATATCGATCACTAAACAGGGGCGGATTTGATCACTTGGCCGCCCTAGGCCTATGGAAGATTGCCGCCCCCCTACTCCCTGTAAAACACGAAAAATTGAATGATCTATATCCAGTGAAGGGACCCCAGGCTAGAATTAGCGGAGTAGGCTGCCTCATAAATCGGAGTAGATTTGAAAAAAATGGAGTAGAATTAAAAATAACACTTTCCAACGAATTATTTTATTTAAAAAAACGAAAAAGTATAAAAATGTAATGAAATACCCACAACTACAAGAAAAAATCAAAAATCATTCAAACAGCAAAAAATTCCATTCAAATTAATAAGTTAATAAAACTCAGGGAACATAGGAACAACATTTCTTCGGATTTTACAAACATATGTATTACATAAATATAATCATTATTCATTTTTTTCACAAAAGTAAGCAAGTTTTGCCGCCCCCTTAATCTGCCGCCCTAGGCCCGGGCCTACTCGGCCTATAGGGAAATCCGCCCCTGTCACTAAACCTCTAATTGACCTATATCGGAGATTTTTATTGAACCTGAGTTGACAGATCTTCTGATAAAAATGGAACCATTTAACACAAATACGGAGTCAATTCTGCCTTCTTTTTTCAGCCACCTTGCGTGAAGAAAAATTCCTCTGTCCTGGTGTGTGAGCGAGTAATTGATGTAGATTCGATTGTGAGGTAACGCCGAGGAACCGATAGATTCTAAATTCACGTCAGAATCTTTTACTGGTGCAGACTTCATGTATTTGGCAAAGAATGTGCGCTTCTCAGAGTACGTGGGGAACTTCACAATAATAGGTATAGCATTTGTTTTGCTCGTCGTACTGCCTGCGTTGCTTCGATTGCCTGCACGAGATCTGAAGACATCGAGATATTGCGAGGGTGTATGACCAATTTTATGCATTATTTTGCTCACAATTTCCCTGGTGTCTTCCTCATTTTGATATAGGATGCCTGTGACCACAATATCATTCTGCCGCTGACGCCTTTCAATTAGGTTCAGATTTACCTTCATACTAGCTACGTCGTTTTTCAGTGACTGGACTTCAGAAATAACAGTTTTTTCAAGTGCCACTAGCTGAGAGCTGATGCTGGATAGTGTTGATTGCATTGGATTATATTTATCTTCCAATTTTAATTAATGCAGGTTTTTAGCTCATTGACCTTTTCAGAGAGCATGTCTTGTGCAGCGATAAGTTGTGACAATTTGCTGTTAACCTCCGCAAGGTCATCAAATTTTGGAGATTTCCAATTATTTCTCAAATCATCCGGCATATTGAAGTTCGAAAATGGGACGAATCGGGCAACTTCTTTCTAGAGTTGCCATAAAAAAATGTCGTTTTCCACTCTATATTTGAATACTACCTGAGAACGCGACGACGACGTAGAGGGCAAGATATCGTACACAGTGTTTTCATAGGAATAGTAAATAAAGCTTCGGAAATGGATAAATCGGGCAACTCCTTGTAAAAATTTAGATTTTTTACGTATACTTTAAAAACGATCAGTCTTAGATGTTAATTGATAAAACTGATGTTTTTTTAGGCACTTGGTAGAACATGTAATACTGTTCTACAATAATACAATAGAACAGTATTACATGTGTTTTTATTTTGAATATTTTTTGAAAAAATTTTTTTTAAAAAAGATGATAAGATGTTAATGTTGTACTGAAAAGTTCTACAGAATATGAAATTCTATGAAATTGCTTTATATAATTTTTACTGTCCGGCGAACCATTTTGGAAATATCTGCGAAAAACCCACTTCAAAAATAAAACTTGCACAGATGCATGACCATACGAAATTACATATGGGTATTATTCATCTAGAGCAGGCGCAGGGGTCGGCAACCTTTCTGGAGTGAAGAGCCATTTTTTTCCCGATGTGAGGAATGATTTTTTTTTAAAGAGCCAAATATAAGTACATAAATCCCTAATATGTATTAGAAAAAGTAATATAACCGTTATCTGCTGTGAAACATGTAAACATCAAAACATTCGATTTTGCGTAGTAACAGAACATATAAGTCAATGTATTAAAAAAATGGAAACACTTTTTTATAACTTTAAAAGAAAAGTTAATAGTAAATATCTAATTTCAGTAGGTCATATTGCTTGCTTAAAATACAAATTAAATGCAAAAAATAATATAAATGCAAATACATAATATTAGTGAGATTTTTGGCATTGAGTACAGGCATAAAGTTGTTCCAAATTTGGTGAATATTCAGAAGTTTTTAATTTCATGCAATTTTTGAGGCCTTCGTCATTAAGCGAACTTCTTAATTTGTTTTTAATAATCGTCATATTCGAAAAAAGTTGTAAGTAAATCCAGTGTCAACTCGCACACCTTTGCCACTTTAAATCGAGTGTTAAAAGACTCTTGCATTTTTACAATGGCTATGACAAAAAATCTACTGTTAATATTACAACTTGAAGTTTCAAAATGTAGTAACTGTCCATTCAGCATGTCTTGAACAAGTAAATGTTAATTGTTGCTCAATCGAAAGTCTCGCTTCTAAAAGAGTGTGTGCAATATTATCTCTCCCTTGTAGATTTTTAATTCAAGTTATTTAAATGTGATATCATATGAACGGAAAAATAAAAATTTTGCAGCCATTTATCATTACTTAAATCAGAATATTCAATTCCTTTTTGAAGTAGGAATATCTTGATATGTTCAAGGCAAGAAGCGATAATTTTCAGTACTCAGCCTCTGGACAGCCAACGCACTTTGTTATGCAAAAGACTATCAGAATATTGGCAATTTGCTTCCTCTAATAACCAAGAAAACTCTCTGTGAGAGGGGAGGTAAAGTTGAACTTATTTTTGCTAATATCTCCAGAACCAAGAGGCGTAGCAGGGTGTTTGATATCTTAAATGAAAGCTTCCATGTCACGCTATGCGTGATAGAAATTTCAGTTACTCAGGGGTGAAGGGGGCGGAATGGCGTGGAAATGGGAGGAGGGCACCATATCGGAGTGTCTGCTTTTTCTATTATTTCGAAAAGTATTTAATGCACCCAAAAACTAATTAGATATCTGATTAGGGCACAAAATGTCGCGATTTCATCCTACAAACATACTTTACAGTTTATGCTTAAAAATTTTATAGCGTCTTTCCTTTGGTGGAAGACGACCAAATCGGGCATATCTTGGGTCATTTTAGAAAAATTTCAAACTACCTTCATACACAAAAATCAATATTTCTCGAGAAGGATTACAGGGATTTCCATGATTCTTTTTTTACACTATAGCCGCCAGGATACACACCAATACGGCGAATATACTTTTGAGGAGTTTGCCAACACGGGTGGGGAAAGGGGGTCAAGAACAGCAAAAATTTTCGATTTTTTTATTAAAAATTGCATTTCAAACCAATTTTTTAGTAATGAAATTAACAATAAGGGATAAGTGGGTTGGAATATTTTCAACCCTTATTTGTTCTTAAAATAATACTTTTCACAAAATCCATTTCCGACTGTAATTAACGAATTTGAGGTGATTTTTCTTAAACGCTGCCCAAATTCTTTAATTAGATTACATGCAACGACACCATGCGGGTCTATTTTGCAACGTTAAGCCACTTTTTTCCTACTGTTACTTTCTTCGATCTCTTAGCTTTCATCTAAAAAAAGCCCCAACTAATTATCTTTATTACTTTAGGAGCTGCTTACACAAATCCATTCCGAGGTATGCTAAATTAGATTCAATCAAATTAACTCCCATACATAGGTGTGCTACTTTATATCTACTTTCATACAGACAAATTGATATTTCTCAAGAAGGATTACGGGGATTGCCATGATTTTTTTTAAACTATAGCCAGGATATGCACCAACACGGCGAATATACCTTTAAGGGGTTCGCCCCCACGGGTGGTGAAGGGGGGTCAAGAACGGCACAATTTTTCGATTTTTTTATTAAAAATTTCATTTCTAACCAATTTTTTAGTAATGAAAGCTACAATTAGGGATAAGTGGGTTGGGATATTTGCAACCCTTATTTGTTTTAAAAATAATACTTTTCACAAAATCCATTTCCGACTGTAACTAACGAATTTGAGATGATTTTCCTAAAATACTACCTAAATTCCTTAATTAGATTACATGCAACGCCACCATGCGGGTCTATTTTGCAACATTGGGCCAGTTTTTTACTACTATTACTTTCTCTGATCTCTTAGCTTTCATCTAAAAAAAACCCCAACTAATTATCTTTATTACTTTAGGAGCTACTTACACAAATACATTGCGAGGTATGCTAAATTAGATAATTAACTCCCATACAAAGCTGGGTACTTTATATCTCGGCCAAATTCCAACGGATTTTCATAATTCTTTTTACTAAATTCATTGTAGAGATTTTTTTTATGATTTTTTGAGGCTATTGCGAGGTCTATGGGACCGCGAGTTACAGAGCTATAACCCGCCATCATATATTAATATAAAAAAAATTAAAAAAATACAAAAAATATTTTGCGCGGGGTGGGGGTAATTATTTTATATTCTACCATTTACGTAGATTATTCGTACAAAACTTCATTTAAATAGATGTTTAAATTCAAGGTCAAATCGTCATTCATATGTACCAATAAGAAAAATTTCCTCATTTCTTGATTTCAGGTGCTCTGAGGGAGGTGGGGAAAAGCGGCTTTTCAGACAAATGTTGTATGAAATAGAAAGCTACTACTATCCTCTTACTAGCTGTGTGCTACATTTTTCTATTAAATTGAATTTAACGACCAGAAGTTAACTATAACTGAAACCCTACGGTCACTATTTTCAGTCTAGTAAAGGGTGTCCGTCAGAACCGAGCATCATATAATTACCTGAATAATTAACTTTTTTCAATTTTTTTTCACAGTTAAATACTACATAAAATGCATAATAAAACTTCTTTTGGCAGTAAGAGTCCATTATAAGAAATTATCGGACAAAAGTTTTTTTCAAATTAATACATTGATATAGACATATTAGTTCAAATTTCTCATATCACGATTTCAAGTATTCTGAGGGGGGTGAGGTAAAGAGGCCGAGGGGCAAATCATGTATAAGCTTTAAAGCTGATGTTGCCCTATAACTCCTGGGTAATGCATATTTCTGTGCGATTTACTTTAATTACCTTCAGTTAAGTGTCACTGCCGGCTACTTTTCCCGAATTATGGGGTGTCGCTGAGAAGAATGCCTCCTACCGGTGCCGCCTTGAACGATAGGCACTTCCAATGTAGAAAAGTATTATAGCTACTTATGTCCTTTAATTATTAAAATTTATTTGAAGCCATCGTCTCTTACCGTTAAGCAGATATCGAATTTCAAATTATTCAAGTCCCAACATGGTGTACGTTCCATACATTATGTATGTAGTAGTTAAATATCAATTTTTTTTTATCCAATGTGAGCATATGAATACTCATTGGAAAGGTCTCGGTGAGTAGATTACAAAAGTAACAAAAATTTCCCCTCTCCGCCAATTTTTCGGGTGATTTACGACCAAAAACCGTTATTTTTGCATTCTGCGCTTCCTAGCGGCGCCGCCTTGAACTATAGACACCTCCAATGTAGAAGAGCATTATGGCTACTTTAGTCCGTTAATTATTAAACTTTATTTGAAGCCTTCATCTCTTATTGTTCAGGAGATATCGAATTTCAAAGTACTCAAGTCCCAATATAATTAGGGAATTCCATGGTGTACGTCACATACATACGTATGTATGTAGTGGTAAGCTTTCTTATTCCTTATTTTTCATCCGATCTTAGCATATGAACACTCATTGGAAAGGTCTTGCCAAGTACATTGTGAATATGCAAAAATATTTTACCCCCACCATATTATTTAGGGAAAATGAAATAGGTTTGTTGGGCGGGGGGGGGGGGGGGGGGAATTGTTTGTACTGCACACACAGTTTAAGCAGGTGAAGTTCCTACAAATATTAATTTATTTCAGAAATTTTTTAATTTTCATGTATTGCGATTTTTTTCTGATTTTTTTAATCTATTCGTAGCCGAATCGGACGTAATTACGTTTTCAGTGTTTGCACCGTGTATGTATGCATAGTGCTAAAAGTATGAATTCCTTATTTTTCATCCAATCTCATCATATGAACATTCATTGGAAAGGTCTCGGTGAGTAGATAACAGAAATAACAACAATTTCCCCCTCCCCCAATTTTTCGGGTGATTTAGGGACAAAAAGCCGTTATTTTTGGAGTGTGCGCTTCCTAGCGGCGCCCCCTTGAACTACAGGAACTTCCAATGCAGAAGGCCATTATAGCTACTTATGTCCTTTAATTTTTAAAATTTATTTGAAGTCATTACCTCTTATCGTTCAGGAGATATCGAATTTCAAATTATTTAAGTCCCAATCTAATTATGGAATTCCTTGGTGTACGTTCCATACATTATGTATGTAGTGGTGAAATCACGATTTCATTTTTAGAACATATCCCAACATGTAGGTAGCCATTGGAAAGGCCTCGGTGAGTAGATTAGAGAAATAACAAAAATTTCCCCCCTCCCCCAATTTTTCGGGTGATTTAGGACCAAAAACCGTTATTTTTGCAGTCTGCACTTCCTAACGGCGCCCCCTTGAAATACATGGACTTCCAATGCAAAAGGCCATTATAGCTACTTATGTATATCCTTTAATTTTTAAAATTTATTTGAAGTCCTTACCTCTTATCGTTCAGGAGATATAGAATTTCAAATTATTCAGGTCCCAACATAATTAGGGAATTTCTTGGTGTACGTTCCATACATTATGTATGTAGTGGTGAAATCACGATTTCATTTTTAGAACATATCCCAACATGTAGGTAGTCATTGGAAAGGCCTCGGTGAGTAGATTACAGAAATAACAAAAATTTCCCCCTCCCCCAATTTTTCGGGCGATTTAGGACAAAAAACTGTTATTTTTGCAGTCTGCGCTTCCTAGCGGCGCCCCTTGAACTACAGGGACTTCCAATGCAGAAGGTCATTATAGCTACTTATGTCCTTTAATTTCGAAAATTTATTTGAAGTCATTACCTCTTATCGTTCAGGAGATATAGAATTTCAAATTATTTAAGTCCCAATCTAATTATGGAATTCCTTGGTGTACGTTCCATGTATGTAGTGGTGAAATCAGGATTTTATTTTTAGAACATATCCCAACATGTAGGTAGTGATTGGAAAGGCCTCGGTGAGTAGATTAGAGAAATAACAAAAATTTCCCCCCTCCCCCAATTTTTCGGGTGATTTAGGACCAAAAACCGTTATTTTTGCAGTCTGCACTTCCTAACGGCGCCCCCTTGAAATACATGGACTTCCAATGCAAAAGGCCATTATAGCTACTTATGTATATCCTTTAATTTTTAAAATTCGCTTGAAGTCATTACCTCATATGGTTCAGGAGATATAGAAATTCAAATTATTCAAGTCGCAACATAATTAGGGAATTCCTTGGTGTCCGTTCCATACATTGTAGTAGTTAAATATCAATTTCTTATTTTTTATTCAATGTGAGCATATGAATACTCATTGGAAAGGTCTCGGTGAGTAGGTTACAGAAATAACAATTTCCCCCCTCCCCCAATTTTTCGGGCGATTTAGGACAAAAAACCGTTATTTTTTCAGTCTGCGCTTCCTAGCGGCGCCCCCTTGAACTACAGGGACTTCCAGTGCAGAAGGCTTTTATAGCTACTTATGTCCTTTAATTACCAGAATTTATTTGAAGGCATTGCCTCTTATCGTTCAGGAGATATCGAATTTCAAACTATTTAAGTTCCAATCTAATTAGGGAATTCCTTGGCGTACGTCACAAACATACGTATGGATGTAGTGGGGAGACATCAATTTCTTATTTTCCATCCGATCTTAGCATATGAACACTCATTAAAAAGGTCTAGGCGAGTAAATTGTGAAAATTTTAAAACATTTTACCCCATCATATAATTTAGTTAACATTAAGGGGCGGGGGGATTATTTGTACTACACACACACTTTAACCGAGTGTGGTTCCTATAATTATTCACTTATTTCAGAAATTTTTTGATTTACTTTACTGTGATTTTGTTCTGATTTTTTGAGTCCATCCGCAGCCGAACTGCACGTAAATAGCAATAATTCAGTTTTTAGTGCATGTACCTACCCGCTATGTAGAGTTGTAAAACATAATTTTACTATTTTTCATCCAATCTTAACGTTTGACCACTCATTCGAAAGGGCTCAGTCATTGCCGTCTTTATGTTCCAAGCCGTGACATAAAACGATTTTACTACTTGTAAAAGTATTAGAGTGGTACGATTTCGCACTTCTCTTATCATTTGTAGTTATGGAAAAATGCATTACTTTCAACTTCAACCTTCTGCACAATGTAAATAAGCCTCCGTACTAAAAGTTTTATTCAGGAATTTTGTTATTTAATTCCTTGTGCATTTACCAGCATAAAAATCTAAGTACTTTCTTTAAGAAAATTGTTTATATTTTATTACTCAAACATAACACTACACATAAAATGAGAAAATGCGTTGAATTCTGTTGCCTTCATACAAGCTTTCATTTTTCTGTGTGTTTTCTCACAGAGAAATGAAAGCTCACTTAAAAGTGGGATCAAATAGTTCTTAAATTAGATCTACTTTTGTTTGAAACTGATTTTCTTTTGAAAATGTATAAAAACCTAAAGTATAAATTATACTACCATAAAGGCAACAAATTTGCCTATAAAATAGGCTATATTTTTAATTATAATTTAAAAGTTATGAAGAGTTAAACACAGAAAACCGTTGCCGTCCATTCGATTCACAGTGCAGTGAGCAAGCGCAGCTTGTGAAAACATGAGGCGAATGTGTACCTCTGCCGATTCATTGATTAAAAAATACTTTAAGTCATGTTTGAAATGAAAAAACTGAATTATTTGATATGGAATGTTGGAAATGTTGGTTAACATTGTCTTTTTGTTTTTATTATACTTAAGAAGTTACTGTGTGTTAAATATTGAAAGACTTATTTTTTTTTCATATAACTCAATAAGCAAGCACAAAGCTCTGATTGCTTTCTAGTGTGATTTGTGGTATGAAGGCAACAGAATGCAACGCATTTTCTCATTTTTATTTGTAGTGTTATGTTTGAGTAATAAAATATAAACAATTTTCTTAAAGAAAGTACTTAGATTTTTATGCTGGTAAATGCACAAGGAATTAAATAACAAAATTCCTGAATAAAACTTTTAGTACGGAGGCTTATTTACATTGTGCAGAAGGTTGAAGTTGAAAGTAATGCATTTTTCCATAAGAACAAATGCTAAGAGAAGTACGAAATCGTACTACTTTAATACATTCAAAGAATTCGATGTCATGGCCTGGAACATAAAGACGGCAATGGCTCAGTCAGTGCATAATGTACATGTAAAAATATTTTACACCCACCATATATTTTAGTGAAAAAGAGGGGGGGAGGGGGCGGATTAAAAAGCATTTTCACTACCTTGGGTCACATATATATTATTATCTATATATCTATATTATTCCCCACACCATAAGCAAGGCTTTTTACTCTTTTATCGAAAAATGGGTGTTCGGGGGTGTAGCCCCCGTTACGCGAAAAGCTTTCCATTAAATATACTGATCGGTGTCAGTCGAATTTATGAATATTTATGGATAGTAACAAATAGGATCATATGATTCTATATTATTCCCCACACCATAGGTAAGCGTTTTTAACTTTTTTATCGAAAAAGGGGGTTTCGGGGGTGTAACCCCCCGTTACGCGAAAGGCTTTCCATTAAATATAGTGATCAGCGTGACTCGAATATATTAATTGCTAGATAGTAACAAATAGCATCATATGGCCGGTACAAAATACACATGAATTCGGCAATTTTCAATCTTTATTATTTGTGAGGGAAGAAACTGTCAACGGGGGAGGTATCTGGCAGAAAATATTGCGGTATGCCACTTGCATCGACCCAACCAAATCATCTTTTTTTAGCTATTATTATTGAGTCGTATTCGTCGTATTTTTACCGCATTTAATCAATATCGATTTATAAATACTTTTATTTTATTTTTATTTACTCATTAACTGTCTATACGTACATAGCTTTGTATATGCATATATACATATATACATATACATAAACATATACATATACATATACATATACATATACATATACATATACATATACATATACATATACATATACATATACATATACATATACATATACATATACATAGACATATACATATACATATACATATACATATACATATACATATACATATACATATACATATACATATACATATACATATACATATACATATACATATACATATACATATACATATACATATACATATACATATACATATACATATACATATACATATACATATACATATACATATACATATACATATACATATACATATACATATACATATACATATACATATACATATACATATACATATACATATACATATACATATACATATACATATACATATACATATACATATACATATACATATACATATACATATACATATACATATACATATACATATACATATACATATACATATACATATACATATACATATACATATACATATACATATACATATACATATACATATACATATACATATACATATACATATACATATACATATACATATACATATACATATACATATACATATACATATACATATACATATACATATACATATACATATACATATACATATACATATACATATACATATACATATACATATACATATACATATACATATACATATACATATACATATACATATACATATACATATACATATACATATACATATACATATACATATACATATACATACACATATATACACATTTATACACATGTATACATATATATACATCTATGCATATATACACATATATACACATACACATATATTCATATATACACATATATACATCTATACACAGCACATATATACACATCTATACATATATATATATATATATACAGCTAACCCTTCCCCCTACCCAAGGGTAAGCGTCACCTCCCACCCACCCCAACTCCTAAGCCGCACATACTAGGGGTCGGCAACCTTTCTGGAGTGAAGAGCCATTTTTTTCCCGATGTGAGAAATGATTTTTTTTAAAGAGCCAAATATAAGTACATAAATCCCTAATATGTATTAGAAAAAATAATGTAACCGTTATCTGCTGTGAAACATGTATTTTTTGTGAAATCAAAACATTCGATTTTGCGTAGTAACAGAACATATAAGTCAATGTATTAGAAAAATGGAAACACTTTTTATTACTTTAAAAAAAAAGTTAATAGTAAATATCTAATTTCAGTAGGTCATATTGCTTGCTTAAAATACAAATTAAATGCAAAAAATAATATAAATGCAAATACATAATATTAGTGAGATTTTTGGCATTGAGTACAGGCATAAAGTTGTCCCAAATTTGGTGAATATTTAGAAGTTTTTAATTTCATACAATTTTTGAGGCCTTCGTCATTAAGCGAACTTCTTAATTTGTTTTTAATAATCGTCATATTCGAAAAGAGTTGTAAGTAAATCCAATGTCAACTCGCACACCTTCGCCACTTTAAATCGAGTGTTAAAAGACTCTTGCATTTTTACAATGGCTATGACAAAAAATCTACTTTTAATATTACAACCTGAAGTTTCAAAATTTAGTAACTGTCCATTCAGCATGTCTTGAACAAGTAAATGTTAATTGTTGCTCAAACGAAAGTCTCGCTTCTAAAAGAGTGTGTGCAATATTATCTCTCCCTTGTAGATTTTTAATTCAAGTTATTTAAATGTGATATCATATGAACGGAAAAATAAAAATTTTGCAGCCATTTATCATTACTTAAATCAGAATATTCAATTCCTTTTTGAAGTAGGAATATCTTGATATGTTCAAGGCAAGAGGCGAAAAGTTTGACTACTCGGCCTCTGGACAGCCAACGCACTTTGTTATGCAAAAGAAGATCAGAATATTGGCAATTTGCTTCCCCTAATAACCAAGAAAACTCTCTGTGAGAAAGTCCTTTTGCCATTATTTGGTTACTATCTTAGTAATTAAAGCCACACATACCAACTCTTTTGCAAACGTCAGTGCGAAAAGTGCTTTCTGATAGTACATACATCGTGATCCACTTTTTTTCGAAATGTGGCGACTGTTTTCCCAGTGACTTGGTAACGCTTCTGTTTCTTTTCGCTTTGGTTTTGAGTGTTGCGTCGGTGAGTGTGGACAACAAGGTTAGCTAAAGCTAGATTTACATGCATGCGATCTGCCGCGCATTTTGATGTGAACGCAGGATTATTATATTTGTTTGGCAACTGTAATATTGCAGTTAATTTTTCAATATGTACTATTAAACTAGTCAAGAGCAACATGTATGATTCTACTGAGCCGCAGGTTGCCGACCCCTGATCTAGGGTATCAGAAGAATTGGTCTTGATTAATACTAGCATTTTTACTTGTTTATGTTATTTTTTAGTTGCTAAAGAAATCGTTTCGATGAGACCACTGATGTCATTAATGCCGCTGCCGTCCATATTGTTACTTTTCTTGTTATTACTAGTAGTATGTCTATTGTTGCAGATGGAGATTATGTTGTGATTGATATTTTTCCTGTTTTGTTATTGTTGTTGATTTCCTTGATGGTTGTTAGTAAAATCAACGGACACATTCACGTTTATGGTAGTATTTTGATGGGGGTGAGCGTACTTCCACGAGCATATCGTTAAAGTGCTGTCAAATGCTATGGTGAAATGATGAATCGAATATTTCAATGTTTGCCAATTTTATTGCATATCAAAACAAGACCAGATTATTTGGAGATAACCTCAGATCTTTTATGCTTCCTCAAATGATTAGTTATAACTGTTGATCTTTCAAATATTGAATAAATATGCTTTGCACTTCAATTATTTATTTTGGGATCACGGATTTTAAATATTCAATTAACCGAGAGCAATACAAATTCAATTATGCATTTTAGCCTCACTTCAGTTATCTAGTGGTATCAATCACAACTTTATTTATTTGTTATCCTGAATTTTTCACTATGCTGTAAAATTTTCCAACATAATGACTTAGACATCTTAGTAGCACCCCCAATAAGACTCTCCGTCAGGTGGTCTCAATCTCAACTCCTTCCGGCATCTTTCCTTCCAAATTTTCTCCGTTTCTCCATCGCTTGAACTTTCTTAACAGCTGTGTTACACTCAATTTTAACAATCAGATGTCATCGGGGCAGCTAAGGAGATGTTTCAGTCGGGCCGGAATTCGTGAGGTCGGGGTTCGTATGCGACCATACTGGGCTGTTTGAATAGATGCAGCTTTTGAAGTTCTTATAACCCCTGCTTAAGCTTTCCTGAGCTCCAACCTCTATAGCATATAGACTTTCGTTTGAAAAATGGAAGGTTAGATGAGGTGGCTGCACCGTTTTAGGCCACCAGACGTTTGCCCCGTAAGAAAATATGGGTCTGATTATGCCCTGGAACGATAAATTGTGTACCCACCACAAGGTGTCCATTCAATGGGTTCCTGATCACATGGGGATCATGCGGAATGAAAGGGCTGACCTTTAAGCTAGGGTTGGCTCTGATTTTCCCTTCCTCGGACCGTAACCCGCCGTAGGCCTTGCCACCTCGAGTATTGGGTCTCTCATCAACGCGGATGTTCAAAGGAAGCATCAGCAGAGACGGCAAACCTTAGTACTTACAGGTGCACAGAACTGCTTCTTGATGGACCCAATGGGAATAACTCTGATTTTCTCATGGGGCTCGGAAGGAAACAATGTAGGACTGTGGTTGGCATCATCACCGGAAACAGTTCCCTTCACGCTTATCTCACAAGGAAGGGAGTTGTTGACAGCCGTGAGTGTCTATCCTACCTAGAAGGAGAGCCTGAGACAACCAAATACTTTTTGTGTGCTTATCCGGCCTTCCTTATCCTTATCCTGCCCTGCTCTCTGTAGAGGAGTTGAAAAACCTTCCTCACCAAGACTTGATGCGCTTCATTTAGAGGACGGGAAGGTTTTGGTAATAGGACTTCTAGCAGGACAGGACAATGGGCCCCTCTGAACTCAATGCCTTTGATATCTCGTCCACTTGTCTTAAGAGAAATGCACTGGAACATGCAGAAGGTTATTTTATAGTTACGATCCCACTTTTTCTCGAAAAAGCCTAAGACGTGAAACGAATGCCCACGTATATTTGTTATCCTTTCAGGTGGGGATTTCCGGTAAGATTGCTATGTAGCATTACTCCCAAATATTTTGCTTCTTGGGAGTATTCCAGTGTAACTTCTTCAACCTAGCAGCTGGGACCAGAAGGCTCCTTTTGCTTGCCGACTTCTTGAGGTAGATATATTAGCTCATGCACAAATAAGAGCAATAATAGCGTGATAAAGCTACGTCTTGTGGGCAGCCTCTAGTGGCCCTGATTCTTGTGGATTCGCCGTTTAAGATAGCTCTTATGCAGCTAGATTTCAATTCCTCTCCCTTCGTTTGTTTAATACACCTTGTATGTTCATGAATAAACATAAAAGAACCTCTTTATTCTGTGAGGTCTGCTCGATTCTGTCTATACTACACTACTAAGAGCGTCCTAGGTGGATTTTTCGGATTGGTAGGCATATTGATTGGCATTGAATGAACAACTTTTGAGGCATGTCGACCAAATATAGTTGTCTATTATTTTCTCTAGAATCTTTAGGAGAAATGATGTCAGACTAATAGGCCTGTATGTAGGCCTGTATGATTTTGCCGCGCTGGGTGGTGTTTTACCTGCTTTCGGTATAAAAACAACTTTTGATAATTCCATATCTTGGGGATATATTCCATGCACAGACTGCCCCTAAATATCTCAATGATATGGGGCTTAGTAGAATTCAGCGATTTTTGCAGTACCGCTGGAGTAATGCCGTCACTGTCAAGAGCCTTGAAGGTTTAAACAACTTGATATCTCATTTTATTTTCCCTTCGGTGACGATTTTCTTTACTTATCAGTAATCAGAGATCACTAGTGGCGTATCGCTAAGTACCTGTTGTCTACGTCGAGTTTCGTCATAAAGTCGTAAAGTTGCAGAGTCGGATGTGCGTTTTGAGGAGAATCCGCGACCTTCCCTTTGTATTGACGAAAAGGCTCCAATTGCAGTGTTTGAGAGAGCCAATGCCATTGTTATGATCCTTAGAGAAGGCTTCTTGGAGTCGCGAAGCTTTGTTATTCTCTATTTAAATTGCTGGGTGACCTTAGCTCTGTTGAACAGCTTTCTCAGGCTTCTTTTAAATTGCCGAAATGGCTGTTTTATAAAGAAACATCTCTTTTCATTTGGATGATGGTTATAGGTGCAGCTCTCTTCGTAAGCTAGAATAAGGGTTATTTGAAGTTGAACTGCTATGAGATCCACTTCTTCAATCGAATTAATCCTTTTTGGAAGGCCTATCAGCTTCTTTTGGATAAGGTTCTGAAAGCGATCCAATCTCCGTTATTCGTAGAGCCTGAATGAATCTTATATATCTATGATCCGATAGTGAGGCTTGGTTTGAGGCAAGTGTGGAAAGTGTAATCTTTATAAAATCGGTTGCTAAACATTTATATTTTGATTTACCAGAACTAGTATAGGTCTATCAATATTAATATATTAATATATATAAAATATATTAATTGAAAATAAAATGTCAATGAATTTACAAAATGCAAACAAGTTGAACTTTTCGACACATGCATCAGAGTAGATCTGATCCTCACGGCTATTATCTGAACACCTACCATAGCTGTTTAGTTCAACGGTCATCCAACTATAGCCACAATTATGCTTTTTGACAAAATGAAATCTTTTGCATTTTCGCATTTTGTAAATTCATTGAAATTATTTTTAATGAATTTCAGGATAAAAGAATATTAATTTTCCAGGATATAAATTTACTTGGTTTCTGCGAACGCCTTCAACGGATAGGCACGGGAATACATACAGTAACCAAATTTGAGAATTACGAAAGATAGTTTTGCTATCCTGTATAATTTACACTCATACTATTGTTAAAATAGGTATTTTGATTGGTAGGTCGAAAAGCTTAACTTTATTACATTCTTGTACGTACGAGGTACTATATTGCGAATTATGCAAAAGTAGTTTCTCTTAAAATTTTAGGTACTTTTCCTCAAATTAAATCAAACGACTCGTAACAGTATACCATAGGTAAACAGTGTAATGTGTATAATTATTGAAAGACTGTAGGTAGTAGGCCTGAAAAACAAAATCACGAAATATAAAAATTCCCAAAGGTAAAATCTGGAAAATAGAATGATGTTAAGAAATCATTGTGTATTTTTCTCGCGACTATATGTCCTTTCTTGAAAACTACAAAATCTTTCTTTCATGCAAATTGATACTCTAGTTTTACTAGACAATAGTACATAGATGGCACACTAAACGATTTGGATATGTTCTTGTAAGGGGAACCAAACATAAATAAATAAGCATATCATTAACTTCATGGACTATATTTACTAACATTCCATAGATAGCACTCAAACTCAAAGCTTTAAACTCTAAACCTAAAATTTGAGAGCAGTCCTTAACAATTTTTTTATAAATAATTATGTTTGCTGGGTGGTTAAAATTTGTAATCTAATAAACGAGAATATACATAATCAATACAATATAACACCCAGTAGGCATTCAAGAATTTCAGCATTGTTTTAATTACATTATAGATTTAAATAAGAATCAACACATTTAACGGTAAAATAATTAACATTAATTATTACTTACAAAAAGAAAACAACTTAAAACACATTAAAACCCGAGTACAAGGCATTAAGAAAAGCACCATTACGTCCATTCCCCGAAAGTGTTTGTATGACTGAATTCACAGTATTAGAGAGACCACCAAAAATATCACCTGGTGCCAGACTTTGTGTATTTACAGGATCCGCCTAAAAATATTTGAAATTTCCAAATTGATTTTATTTGTATTTACATATTAGAATGAAATGAGTATAAATCGAACAATTCTAATTTACTTGTGTTTGCCCTGGTTGTGTCCGTCCGGGACGATTACTTCCAGTCAGAGTTTGTATGACGTTATTAACCGTGCTTGCTATACCACCAACTGCTTGTCCCGGTGTTAAAAAAAGTTGCTGGAAGAAAAAAATTATGTAAATTAAATAAAAATAGTAGAAACGTGATTAGTATTGTTAATATCTTCATATAGTGAACGTGCATAGTTATTACGCGTTTGTTTGCCTGTTCGCAAAAAGGTGGTTGCTAAATTCGATTATTTTCAAAAATAGTTTGCTCGACGGTAAGAATGGGCATATCTGGATAGTGTACAGCATTCTGAAAAACAGAATATGGAACGCATAACTCTAAAATGAAGAGGATAAGATGCAAGCAAAACAAAATTATAAAGCCTTAGTAATTCCTCAACTTACACAACTGTGATCATCAATTTTGAATTTATGAACTTAATGAGCTTTATGGAGAAGAATTATTTAATTGTTCGTGAAGCGTGCCATCTGCCATGCCGTCTCAGAAAATCAAATTTTCTCCACCTTCGATTATTAGGAAGGGCTTTGTATCCATCTCTAGTAACCACAATTCCGATGTCCTCATTTTCCAAACAATATTACAAAAATATTGGACGGAATTCCAATATTTATCTTCGAACACTGAACGATGTCTTTATTTGTTCCGAAGCTTTGCCCTGCTCTACTTTACCATTCCTAGGAAAATCTAGCGAATTTCCATTGAATTTTTATACATATGAGATAAGAATTGGAAAAACAGTGGACAATTTTGGACAATATTTAAAACTGTTCTTTGATTTGTCCATTATTTTTCTGAAGAATTCCGTATATAAAAACATATGGAGAAAGTGTGGATATACTGCAGAAAAAGGAGAAATCGAAAGAAATCCCCATACTCTTTGCTTGATTGGAAAAACAGCGGGTAAATTTACCGTTTTTTTTTAATTTATCAACTTTTTCCTTTTTATTTGTTGGAAAAAGTGTGAATTAAATGTGGAACTGAAAAATTTGGACATGTTATGGATATTCTTTAGGATGAATCTGCACTATATCCAGGTGTTTGCGTTATCCAATGAAATTCCAATTTTTTATTGTTTCTAAGAAAAAGTGTTTGGTTTTGCTATGGAACCACTGACATATAATAAGAATGAACTGAGCGTTCTTGCTTCAAAAATGACATAAATATTGAACAGGCTGTGAAAACCCTAAATTGCGTACAATTGTGCACCGATCCATAATTTATTATTATGTGTCGTTTAGAAACACTAAAGATGTTGAAAAATAGTATTACATTACATAAAAATTATTTAGGAAGTTAAAATTGTTTTAATTAACACAAAAATTAATATTTAATGTTAGTGAAAAATGTGTTCCTCTCCAGATTTGATGTCAAACTTTATTGAGCTTGTAAGAGAAAAACGTATATATAATATATTTGTCTCAATTTTTATGTCAATTCCAATGCATTCCAATTAATACAGCCGTACTGTTTCCAAAACTGGTTACAGTTCACTGTGTTATGATGACCCCGCTTGTCCCAATGTCACCATAATTCACGTGGCACTTCATGCACATTTTTACTTTCATGCACTCATTTACATGAGCGCATCAAATTGCTTTCCAAAAATGTCTCGTGAAATTTCAATGAATACAAGTGCCTGATAATATTTTCTTGCAATGTTCTTGCAAACGTCAACATAAATTTCTTATTTTTATTGACCGAGCTCGTCTCCACTTATGTATACACGAGCTCGGCATCATATTTCTGGAGAATATACAAATGCTTTTTTTGTGCTGATAACGCAAGCGTCTGAGAGGCCACCTTTTAAAAAACCGAATTGAGAAAGGCGAGTTGGACGAGATATTCCAAAGCGGTCGCTTCGCGTACGGAATCTGTTAAGATCCTATTAAATTTTAAATTAAATAATTAAATTGAAAGTAAGCCAAATAGTTAGTGTGGCGATTTAAATATAAACCTTTTTTTTATAAAAAGAATATAGAAATTTCGTAATCGATCGAAGTGCTTTTACTTTACAAAAACAAACAAAACACAAATTAAGTTCTTTTCCAGCTCCCGCTTCCTCTTCTTCTCCTAGGAAAGCACGAGAGGCGGCGATACAACAACTGGTGGCAGCGGTGTTGATGGTGATAGAATTTTGGATCCCAAGCTATCATCATCCATTGGACCAGCCCAAATATCTAGCCGAACCGACGACTACTATCTACAAATTTTTGATGGGCCAAGAAAATTTCTTCGTTGCTTAATTACTGCATCGGCAGACGACAGCCGATATTTTTTTAATAAGCAGTTTCTTCTGGTCTCATTCTCCTTGTTATATCAGCACTCTAAAAGAAAGATCATCTAACCAGCCTTGTGTTAATCAAGAAAGATCATCTAACCAGCCTTGTGTTAATCTGTATACTAAACGTAAGTAGATTTACAGTCTGAAATTCTCTACTTACTGTATAACTATTTCAATCAAATTAATTAAATTGATACTCGAAGAAATTTTTTTTTAAGTGAAAAAATATATACATACATACTTATTTAGTAAAAATATATTCCGTAAGAAGTGCTTAGTTCATCCTGCGAAGGATTTTGCCTTTGATAACTTAATCAAAACTTGTCAAGTGAGAATAATAATATTAAATTGATATCCGAAAAATCTTACAAGTGAAAAAATTATATATATACATACTTAGGAACTTAGTAAAAATATAATGATATTCGAAGAAAATTTTTTTAAGTGAAAAAATATATACATACTTATTTAGTAAAAATATATTCCGTAAAAAGTGTTTATTCATCCTGCGAAGGATTTTGCCATTGATAACTTAATCAAAACTTGTCAAGTGAAAATAATAATATTAAATTGATATCCGAAAAATTTTACAAGTTAAAAAAAAATATATATATATATGTATATACATACTTAGGATCTTAGTAAAAATATAATTAGTACCTATTTAATTCATTCTGAGAAATATTGTTGTTTCTTTTAACGTATGTCACCAAAGTGAGTGAGATTTGTTTTTCAGTAGAATGGTTTGGTTCTGAAAGTTCCTGTTTGTTTAAACGTCCCTTATAAAAAGAGGAAAAAAATCCCTTTTATCAAATTAAAAGTGAATAAGTGATGCAAGTGTCGTAATTGGAAAGATTTGAATAATTTTAGTTTCTTCTCTCCCACTCCACGTTCTTTTACTTGAAATTTTTTACTGTTTAAATAGTGGTAATTGGAAGTGCCGCACATGCCAGAAGAGTCAATTAATAAAATCGAAAACCCTTGATTTTTCAAAAAATTTTGTTCTACTTTTATACTTTTTAATTGTTTACATCGCACGACATGGTTATTAGTGCTTGATTGGTAAACGTATAGCTTTCAAGTTTAGTTACTCTTTGCGAATGGCACGACAAAGTTTGTGATTGATTTGATTGCATTTATCCTAATCAGTGCCGGTGGCCTTACTATATTTTAATTAGTGAAACGTACGTTCATCTAATTCCGGTACAAAATTATCACTCGTATTCAAGCTTGTGTACTTGAGCTTTTCCGAGAGTTACCTTTTGACCTCTCAACGGAAATGCCAGACAACGACAATCCCCAACAGCCTCGCAATAACGGCGTATCTCAAGCTGAGATTAGCCTTATTGATGTATATAGCTTGGTGCCAGAATTTGATGGATCCTCACAAGATTTGGATAAGTTCCTAGCTTGTGGTAATTTGCTATTTTCTTCCACCCAAACTGCCCCTCAACAGCAACTCTTTCTAGACATCGTTAAAACTAAGCTGAGAGGACCAGCTTTTGAAGTTGTCCAATACACATCCTATACAAGCTGGAATAGTTTAGCTCAAGATTTAAAATCCCATTTCAAAGAAGAAAGGTCTCGAGCGAGTGCGCAAAACGACCTAATGTCCATCAAATAGAATGGTAGGGAAAGTATTAGAGAATTTGGAGATAGAGTACTGTTAGCTCTATCATCTTTGAATTCTGCTACATACTCTGAAGTTACTGACGCAAACGCACGAGAGTATTTAATGAAAGAAAACACGAAACTAGCAGCGCAGACATTTGAAGAAGGATTGAGGAACCATAGCTTAAAGATCCTAGTGAAAGCACGCTGCGAAAAAGATTGAAAAAAGTCCATCAATTACGCTTCTGAGCAAGCAACGCGCCTGGAACGAAGTTTTACTAACTCTACATACGTTTCTAAAAACCCCTCTATAAGAAATACCTTCTGCAATATTTGCAACCGAGAAGGACACACTCGCGATAATTGTTTTAAGAACAATACCACTCCAAACTTTCCTCTTCGAGCTGCGAAGCGAGAAGTTAACTATCTGATTTGTGCCTATTGTAAAAAGGCCAACCACCATATTAACGACTGCAGATTGAGACAATATAACAACAGTCGTTTTTCTCGAACAAACTCTAACGCAGATCTCCCACGACCGGGAGATTTCCGCACACTGAAGCCATTCACAAGCAATAACCCTTAACATAAATTGCACTATGTACCCACGAGGGCATGTAACGCGACTCAAAAGGGCCAGAAAAATGGATTAAAGGGTAGACTAACTCTTCGTCGGAAAACGGGAACGCCCGGGAGGAAGAAATCGGCGTTCCATCCCGAATCACGCACGCAGCCGAAGTCTACCGGACTCAAGATCCATAGAAGATAAAGTTTTAACAATAACAACAATTTCGCTTTTGGAATCCGAAGCTAATGCTTGCATACGAATAGCTTTTAAACCATCCTCACAAAAATACTCTACCTTCCTAATAGACACTGGAGCAGACGTTAGCTTGCTGAAATCTAAAACTCTGCATGAAAACAAAGTTCACAAACTCACAAATTCAGTCTCCACCATATCCGGTGAACCTATAACAACACTAGGGACTATTCTTGCAACCCTAGATTTATCTACCAATAATATACCTTTCGAATTGAACCCCAATTTTTATATTTTGAATCCAAATATAAGTCTTAGATACGATGGGATAATCGGTAATGATTTTTTACGAAAATATAACGCGATAATAGATTATGATCGAAATATTCTAGTAATTGAAACTAATCCTATTAAAGATTCCGTCAGTCAAACATGTCAAAAATCAAAGCAAAAACTTTCAAATCGCCTTATTAAAAATCTCAGGACTGGAAATACAGTGCAATTATCAGATGAAATTGAAATATCCCCAGAAACTGAAAATCCGAATCAAATACCTACGATTACCTGCACGATGAGAAAAAGTAGTAAGCATTCCGTTCCAACATCCAAATCAAGTGATAATACATAAAAAGGAAATCTTACCAGGTGTATATGTACCCGAAACCTTAGTCCAACCTAATGACCAAAGAGTAAGCCTTATGTTTTTAAACTCGAACGACTCTGACATTGTCCTGAACACTGAAAACTTGGGCTTAGAATGGGACTGTCTAGAGCAATATGATGTACTAAAACCTAACACAGATAAAGATCCCGTAAAAAATAGATTACAAAGACTAGACAAACTTATTAACTTGAGGCACTGTAATAGGGAAGAAAAGCAAACTATTACAGACATATATAAACATTATAAGGACCTTTTTTATCTCGAAGGACATTATCTTTCACACACTGATGCTTTTGAGCATAACATTCTAACAGAAGTCAATAAACCTCCTATTTATATCAGACCCTACCGACTACCAGAAGCGCATAGGGATGAAATATACAAACAGGTGATTGAAATGCTGAATAATGACGTCATTAGACCATGTGCAAGTCCCTGGAACTCACCGCTGCTCCTCGTTCCAAAGAAAGAAGATTCAACTGGTAATAAGCGATGGAGAGTGGTGGTGGACTTTCGCAAACTTAATGAATTAACTATTGGAGATGCATATCCACTACCCAATATATCTGACATATTGGATCAGTTGGGCAAATCCAAGTACTTCAGCACTCTTGATCTTGCCTATGGGTTTCATCAAATCCTTGTTAGCGAAGGTGATCGCGAAAAAACTGCATTCAGCACCTCATTTGGGCATTATGAGTACAACAGAATGCCCTTTGGATTGAGAAATGCACCCGCAACGTTCCAACGTTTAATGAACAACGTGCTAATGGGATTGCAGGGAAGCAAGTGCTTTGCGTACGTTGACGACATTGTAATTTATAGTCATAACCTCGAATCTACTAACTTCGAGTTATGATCATGTTTTAAATCGTCTGAGAAAACATAATCTTAAACTTCAACCAGAGAAATGTAAATTCGTAAAAAGGGAACTAAAGTACCTAGGTCACATAATCTCTGAAAAAAGTGTAAGTCCTGATCCAGGTAAAATAAGTGCTGTGAAAACTTTTCCTACTCCAAAAAAATGTAAAGAAGTCAAATCATTTTTGGGATTCGCAGGATATTATCGTCGTTTTATTGAAAATTTTGCAGACATCGCAAAACCTCTCACGAAACTTTTAAAGAAAAATGTAATCTTTAAGTGGGATGGACTATGTGATGACTCCTTTAGAACCCTAAAATCAAAATTAATTAATTCTCCTATCTTGGCGTATCCAGATTTTCAGAAAGAATTTCTCGTAACTACCGACGCAAGTAATGTTGCAATAGGCGCCGTCCTCTCGCAGGATATAATAGGTGAAGACCGGCCCATATATTATTCAAGTCGCACACTTAACTCAGCGGAAAATATACAACAACCGAAAAGGAACTTCTTGCAATCGTGTTCGCTGTGAAACAATTTAGACCATACATTTACGGTAGAAAATTTACCATCGTCACTGATCATAAGCCACTGAAATGGTCAATGAATCTTAAGGAACCATCTTCGCGACTCATGAGATGGAAAATCCTATTGGAAAAGTACAATTATGTAATTGTTTATAAACCGGGGAAATATAATGCGAATGCAGACGCCCTAAGTCGAATTAATGGACAAGATAAGGGTATAGTTGACGCATCTACTACAGTCGGAATAGTGACACGAAGTCAAAACAGGGAAAATTTGAGGAACAGATTTCTACTGAAACTCAAAAAAATTACCGAAGAACCCAAAATAGTCGAGAGTAATGACTCAATTTTTAAAGTCCAAGGGCTAAAGTATAAAATCTTCATTTTACCACTAGCAGATTCCTATATAGAAAACAATCTTAGGAAACTTATCGTGCCTTTCAATACACTAAAAATTAATGACCTTAAACTTTTCTTTCATAAGGACACGAACACAAATTACGTGGTAATCAAAACAATGCTTCCATTGAGAACTCAAGCCGACAAAACCAAGCTGCACGATGCTATAAAACTAATTGCAGAATACTGCAACAAAACCCGAATAACCCTTTTTGGCCTATCGGCTCCACTTTCGACAAATATTCCTTAAATGAAATAAAATCTTATTTTAATATCATCTTCAAAACATCGAATACTACAATCAAACTCTTCACAAACTCGAGAATTTATCTAAATAAACCCACAGATATTGAGAAAATTATCACAGAATACCATATCTCACCCTTTGGAGGTCATCAGGGAATATCTCGCACAGTTAAAAGACTGAAACTGAAATATTATTGGCCCTCTATACTTAAAGATGTAAAAGATTTCATTAGAAAGTGCGAATCTTGCCAAAAAAATAAACTTCAAAGAAATCCTTCAACACCAATAAAAATAACTGGAACAAGTTCAAGGCCTTTCGAGCGAATAGCGCTGGACATTGTAGGTCCATTACCAGTCAGCTATGAAGGAAACAAATACTTATTGACGTTTCAAGACGATCTTACAAAGTTTTCTGAAGCCTTACCCTTAGCTAACGCGGAAGCTGTTACAGTCGCAAGAGCGTTTGTTGAAAGTATAGTCTGTCATCACGGTATTCCTGAATCCATTCTTACTGATCAAGGTACCAATTTTTTAAGCAACCTATTCAAAGAAGTGTGCAAGTTAATGAAAATAAAAAAGATTAACACCGCACCCTATCATCTGCAAACAAACGGCGCCTTAGAAAGAAGCCACCGGACACTTGCGGAATATCTTCGGCATTACGTGAATAAAGATTCTCTCTCCTGGGATAGTTGGACACCGTTCGCAACTTTCGTGTATAATACTACACCGCACTCTAGTACCAACTACACACCATATGAATTATTATATGGATTTCCACCCAATATACCCAGCTCCTTCAGACAGAAACCCCAACTGTCATATAACTACGACAACTACGCCAACGAACTGAAAGCGCGACTGCAACATGGATATCACATGGCACGACAGACCATAAACGAAAGCAAATACCGTTCCAAAACTTACTACGATAAAACCACCCGTCCAAAATTCTTTAACGTAGGAAATAAAGTTCTTATCAAAAACCATGTACGAAAAGATAAATTCTCACCCCTATGGGAAGGCCCATATGAAATTATAAAAGTGTTATCCAACGAAAATTCTGTAGTGAAAGTGAAGGCGAAGAAGAAAACAATTAACAACAATGATTTAAAACTCTTCACGGAGTAAGAGAGGAGAATAAGAAAACAACATTTCCTCGTTTTGGTCACTTTTAATAATAAATCAACGTTTACATTCCTTGACCAAACAATTCCTTTTTTCTTGTAATCTTGATAGATGATGACCAGCATTCACTGTATAATTCCTTTCCCTTGAATTAACTTCCTGAAATGTCTAAACTAGAAAACTTTTTTTTTTTATTTTTCGTAACACGATTATCGAGAGACAGATATTATCCTAACTAATATACCTACTCCCTTTTCAGACAATGAATTCTTTCGGAATTCTCTTAACTTGCATGATTTTTATAATTCCTAATAACGGAAATGGAATTAACATCACCATAATAAACAATAACCCCGGTATATACTTCGAGGAACTTGGCAAAGTGGAAATGTACGCCAGCGAATGGAAAGTAATTGTTTTCTACGACCTGAAGTAGGAGGACGCAGTCACTAAGGTCTCCTTATATGTGAAAACCACAAACCACTTGTGTGAACTCGTAAGTGAAAATCCAAATATCTCCACAATATGTAATAGCATAATAACGGAAATAAATTACATCATGTACGATGTAAAGGAAAAACTTAAACTTATTTCGCACCGGTCACGTGCTAAACGTTCACTATTCGATGCCGTAGGGATGGTTAGCAAGTCTCTCTTCGGAACATTGAATTCAGAAGACGCGAAATACTATGATGGCCAAATTGACAAACTGCGACGCAACGAGAATCATTTATTAAACCTGATAAAAAACTAAACATTTATAGTCGAAACAACGGCTAACATATTCAGCAAATCCCAAAGTGCTTTCAATATGCAAATCAAAGCTCTAGATTATAGGTTCAGGATTTGGTTAGGAACCTAACTATTGGAAGCTATAGCCAGAAAATTATCTCCGAGTTTGAGTCCCTCATTTTCTTAATAACACTCACCTTAATGCGTTATCAAAGTATTTCTAATACGATCGTAGATTTGGTAACGGATGTCCGTCACGGTAAATTCCATCCAGCGATCATTACTCCCAATCAATTGGAAGACACCTTAGTTACTATCCGTAAAAGTCTCGCAAATGACATCACACTTCCTTCAAACATCAAGGACAATAACTTACTGTCATTAAATCGAATAAGTCATGTAAGTACATCGGTTCTTAACTCCAAGATTATATACGAATTACGTATACCTTTACCCAAGAAGGAAAACTACCAACTATTTAAAGTTATTCCCTTACCGACTCCACACGAAGAACATCTGGTCTTTATTCAACCAAGTATGGAATATATCGTAATAGATCACAATAAACAACACTATTACGATATGGGTCACAGGGAATTCGCTAACTGTGTCACAGAAGAATTTTTGTGCACAAAATGAACTAGAAAAAAAGGAAATCGAGAACAATATTCTTTTTATAAATAAATTACTCTAGTAAAGTAGCATTTTCTATTTACAATTGAGAGCTTTGCGTGGAGAGATTTGGAGTGAGCAGATGGAGAATAAAGTAAGATAAACATTTAGTTATTTTATTACTTTCAAGATTAATAACTTTTTCGTTCACAGAGAAATTGATAGTAAACCACCCAACTCTGAATAAATTTTAGATTTTTGTTCTTTCTTTTTATAATTGAATTGTTTTTGTGTTTTGTTTGAATGAAATTGTTAAAAATAAATTTTATTTTGTTAATCATAATATATTAAAAATGCTTTTTATTTATTGTACTAGGGAGAAATTCTGAAGATTCCGATTTCTGAAGAATTTCTGTGGAATAATTCAGCACGGGCTGGAATATTTCTTACACTTTTTCAGAAATCCAAGCTATTTCGATACTTCTTTGGCGGAGAAGATATAATCTGTCCAGCTTAACTCATTTTTAATGCCAAGAATGCGTAAAGACGGTGTATCGTAAATCAGTGCTCCATCAAAAGAAATGGGATTGGATAAATTATGATTTTGGACTTAGATGCATTGAATTCGACGCGAATCGGTTTGCCCCAAGCAAGGATATTGGCAAGATCGTTATTCAATGATCTAATCATGCAATCTTGTTTAACACATGCGGCATTTCCTTTGGAGTCCGCAAGAGAGTCAAAGAAGAAAGCGAAATCAAGGGTACTGTCATCGGCAAAACTATGGATGGAATTCAAAGTAAGGAAAAGCAGATCATTAATGAAAATTAAGAAGAGAGTCGAAGAGATAACAGAGCCTGGGGCACAACGGCATTTATGGGGTGAGTTTCAGATGAAACGCCATCTAAAACAACTCGTATTAGGCGACCAGATAAGAAACTTTCTATCCATAATAGAAGAGGAGGGGAGAGACCAAGTGATTTAAGTTTGGCTAAAAGGGAAGGATGCAAGACTCCATCAAAGGCCTTTGAATTATCTAGGGCAATGAATTTGGATTCACCAAAATTGTGAAGACTACGGTTCCAACGTTCCGTGAGAAAAGTCACCAAGTCTCTGGATGACAGCTCGGAAGTCATATAGGCGGTCATTGTTGAGATGATTAGTTTCTAGATACTTCATTAATTTGGAGTTAATGATAGATTTAAAAACCTTTGAAAGAATCGAAGTGATTGCAATTGGTCGATAAATTGAGGGATCGCTACTCTCACCTTTCTTGGGAATGGGCTGAACGTGAGCAAGGATGAGGCGCAGCTTTTAATTAACAGATCTCCCCTCTGTGCAAAATATGTGTCTGTCAAGTGGGTGGAGGACGAGAATTTGAAGCGAATCTAGCAGCCAAAATATTAGCTTTATCCAGAGAGTTCACAATCACTTCACCATTATTAAGTAGTGAAGGTATAGAGGAACTGCTGAAGGTGTTCTTGATGATTTTGACCAGAGACCAGTGAAGGTGTTCCTGATGGTTTGACCAGAGACCAAAATCCTTTGCTGCGCCTTTGCGGATTGCCAAGATTCTTTGTCTGACACTCTGGTTAAATAGAAATTTTTCTCTCTGGATAATGGACTTACTTTTGCTAGAATAAAGTGCGATTGATTGTGTGGAAAATTAAACGGAAGGAAACGTATTGAAAACGATATCCGTCGTGTTATTAACCAGCTGTTGGGAATCATCATTCAAAAGAAAAGAAATTTCTGTGGCAAAAATATAGGTAAATTCTTATACTATTAGCTCCTCTTATAATTCCAGTTTCAAAAATTTTTATTTTTCCCTGTTTTCAGATATGGTAAAAGAAGATATTAGCAATAAAGATATTACTGGGGAATAGCACAGATAAAATTTTCAGAAATAAATAACTTTTTTTTTTTAAATTCTAGTAGTTTTTACAACTTTCAGTTCTAAATACCTATACACCTTTTATTACAGTTTGACAAAATGACGACTATGAAATTGGCGGCAACCCTTCATATGTGTGGAAGAGTGTAGCTCTCTACGTCGACGCGTTCTCATGCAGTGCCCAAATATATAGTAAAACACGAAATTTTCGTATGGCAACCCTTCGAAGGATTTGCCCGATTGGTCCCATTTTTGAACTGTATTTGCAGTTTTTATGAAAACGCCGCGTACAAAATATGAGCGCTCTACCTCGATGCGCTCTCAGGCAGCTAACAACTACATAGTGAAAAACGAAAGTTTTGTATGGCATGGCAACACCAACAAAGGGTATCCCGATTTAGTCCATTTTTGAAATTTTATTTGCCATTTTTTTTTTAATTTAGCTATTTCTCTGTTCTCTTTATTACTTATTACTACTCTACTTTATTGTTAATTTGAAATTTTTTTCACTTTTTACTTTACTTTTTCAAAATCGATGTCAATTATCCTGTATCTTTAATTAGGAGTATGCGCAAATCAATGAACATTGTTCTCACTTGTGCTCTTTAATCTCAATAAATTTGAATTTGAATTGCTATGAAAATAACACGAATGATATTTTTCGTATGGCAATCCTACGAAACAGTTGCCAGATTGGTCCCATTTTCGAACTTAATGTAATTTTTTTTAAAAGGCCCGTGTATAAAGTTTCAGCTCTCTACGTCGACGCCTGAGGCAGTGCCCAAATATATAGTGAAAACCTAAAGTTTTGTATGGCAACACCAAAAATGGGTTGCCCGATTTGGCCCATTTTAAACTTGTATTTACTATTGCCATGAAAACACCATGTGTCAAATTTTAGTTCTCTACGTCGACGAGTCCTCAGGCAGTACCCAAATATGTAATGAAAAACGAAATTTGCGAATGGCAACCCTACGAAGAACTAGTCCGATTTGTGCCATTTCTCACCTTAAATTAACATTATTTTTGAAAACGCCGTGTATAAAATTTGAGCTCCCCACGTTGTCGCGTTCTCAGGCAGTCTCCAAATATATAGTGAAAAACAAAAACTTTGTATGGCAACACCAAAAAGGGGTTGCTCGATTTAGTCTTTTAAATTTTATTTGCTATTGCTATGAGAACACCGCGTATAAAAATTTCAACTTTCTACGTACTTTCGTTGTCAAACAGTATCCAAATACAAAAAAAAACTAAATATTTATATGGCAACCCTACGAAGGAGTTGTCCGATTTAGTCCATTGTTGAACATGTATGTTCAATTTTTATGAAAACGCCGTGTGTAAAAGTTCAGCTTTCCACATCTACGCGTTGTCAGGCAGTTTTTTACGTCTCGACAACAGCGTCATCTATCGTGTCCAAAATTATCATATCTCTCAAGCTGTAACCAACCAAACACATTCACAATATTTCATTGAAATCGGTTGGGCGGCTTCGGAGATTAGTGTGTACAAACACAGCGACACTTGATTTTAATATTTGGTGGAAAATATCGTTTATAAGTTCGTAGTTAATAGCGTTAGTAGGTATTTGTTGTAATAGGTAGTGGTGGTTTAGTGCAGTACATATTTTTTCTTGAAGTAATTTTAGTTTTGATTTTTTTCCTTGATTTCATTGATTACTGAAGTTAGGTATTTGGATTGGGTTTTTAATTTTTTTTTTAATCTTTATATTTTCTTGCTTTTTATAAAATTTATAGGAGTAATTATATATTTCAATATTTGGTGGAACATCTATCTTACTAAAATAGTAATTATAATAATATTAGTAATAGTAGTATCTACTAGTATTAGTCTAGTGTATACATATGTATTTGTAGTAATAGGTATTTTTAGAAGTAGTAGTTATACGGATTTCACCTTGTTTTTATTTTATTTTTGATAATAAAATTCGTTTGTAAGAATATATCGCCTTATACTTAAAAGATTGGTTGCATAATTTCATGCAAAAATAAAACTTCTTATGATAATGTTCGCCGATTTTTTAATTTCACAAAAAAGGATTCCGAAAAATATAGAGAATGGATCCAATCCAAGCTTGTTACTTGTCATATGAGCATATTGATCGTTTAAAATCACCATTAATTTGCGCTGTTTATTTGAAAATACATATATAGGTACAAAAAAAATTGCTTGCACATGCCATACCAACATTGAAATTAGATGCTGATGAAGAATCGGAAAACCGCTCTTCTGAAGATTGTGTTGATTTCCCTTTAGATATTTTACTCGACTCTCAATCCGCTACAACAAGTTCATATATTGAAATGACCTGTTCTTCGTGCCAGAGAAAATAGAACAGCATGCATAAAATTAAAAGCCATTTTAAATCTTACGTCTGTCCGTTTGTGAACTATAAATTAAGAACGCATAAATCTAGGAAGGTGATATGTAGTGGAGGTGGTTAAGACGACCCTACGTGTAGAATACACGTATAGTCCAGGCAGTTTACAATATGTACAAGCTACTCTGAAATAACAACCCGACATAGAATTTCTCCATGATCGCAAAATTTGAGAATTTGAAATTGCTGAAATGGCAGGTGAACGAACAAACCTATTACGAAAAATTAAGTTGTTTTTGGCCACAGCAAGAAAAATAAGTCATGCCAGAGATAGTACAGTGGTGTCTGAGATGTATAGGAAATGGGACAGACCAAACTTGATACAAGCACGACAGCAATGCCTAGAGCTAGACCAATTCAATATGATACACTATTTTAATACTGTGTTTTGAAATTGGTGCTGTTTAGCAACAAAATACTCAGCCGCAAAATTGATTGAAATTGTTGCTCTCAACATTCTGTATAGAGCTTTCTATTATAGTTCCATTTGCTTGTTTTAAGTCAAAGCTTTCGGACCGCTTCGTTTTGAAGCTTTGCATACCTAGATATAAGTTGTCTCAGGTTTCACTTAGCGCAAGAATTGCCGGATTTTTAGAGTTAAGGCACGGCTGTGTATAAGCCAGCCACTCATGTGCCATAAGCCAGCCATAGCTTTTCGTTCCAATATGCACATCCGCCAGCCATGTGCTTTCATCAGAGGCAACAACCAGTCAACTAAAAGCAGAGATATTTGGTTTATGATATATTTGTGTTAAAAGTTTCACCACAATTGTGATTGTGTGTTGATATTATTACACGTTTTATGTGATTTATTTACTTTTTTACTGGAAAATTACAGCAACAGGCACTCGCTATCGGCACAGCCAGTCTTAAGAACAGATATTATTGTTTATGGCTTTTGTGTATACGAATACAACTGTTAGATTTTTACCTCTGATACAGATATAATTGATTCTGGCTTTAGCGAACAGCAGATTAAATAATTGTGATTGTGTTTTGGTGAAATAAATAATATTATAATACAAAAAAAGAGATTTTTTCTAATTGTGTTTTATAATATATTTAATAATATATTCACTTTGTGATTAAAATGGGTAAACCTTGGCATATAAAATGCTCAATAGTGAATTGTTTGTCAAATAGCAAATACTTTCCTGAAAGGAAATTTTTTTTGTTTCCAAAGAAAGATTGCAAACTATTTTGCTTGTGGGTCAGTAAATGTGTGGAGTCAATTGAGGAAATTCAAAAGAAGAGCAAGCCGTACGTTTGTGATATTCATTTCGATAAAAATGATATCGAAAAAAGAAAACTTAAGAGATCAGCGTATCCGAAATTTAATTTGTCCTCCTCCTCAAATTTATCAGACAATCATTGCACACCACACACGAGCCTCTGGCGCTTCAGCAGTAGTTCCTGATTCTCCTCCTTTACGTGTTAATAAGCAACCAGATATTAAGACATTATTCCTACATTAAATACGGTTAGTAACGATTTTACCCTAGAGGAACTAAATAAAATATCCAACTATATTCCAGTAAGGAGTGTGAATATTGAGGCTTATTGTAGTAATTGCAAAAATCTCAATGAAATCAATAAAATTCATCAATCTAAAATTTTAGAATTACAAGGTAAGTTAAAATTGCAAGACAATAAAATTATTAAATTACAAAAGCAAATTAAGACTTTGAATCGAAATCGGGATCGGAGGAAAATTTTATCTAAAATTCAGCCAAAAACTAAGCTTATGGAAATAATAGACAGCACTCCTACCACAGAAAATTCTAAAATTCTCTGTAAAATGTTATTAAATATTAAAACTAGTTACACCAAAGAAGAGAAGTGGATTGCTCAGTGTTTATTTTATAGAAGTGCATCGTTATATAATTTTATGAGACAATCCTTAAACTTAAAACTTCCGCATCCTTCTTCATTGTACAAATCGCCAAAAATAAAAAGTTTGTCACCGGGATTTAACCAAAGCATTATTTCAGAAATAAAAAAAGAAGTTGGAAAGTTTGATAGCAAAAATCGTGAAGTAATTTTGTTATTCGATGAAATGTCCAGATTTGATATATAACGCTGTTAAAGATAGAATCGACGGTTACGTAGATTACGGGAATAATAACAGAAAACGTCAACTCGCTAAAAATGTATGCGTCTTTATGTTTCGTAGTTTGTGTGGGAAGTCAAAACATGTCATAAATTACATAGTTTTCGTGAATACAACTCCAGTAGAAGTGTTGAAAGAGGAATTGTTTAAATGTCTTAACGTTTGTTTGGAGTTAGGTCTGAATATAAAAGCTATTACCTGTGACCAAGGACCAACAAACAGGTCATTATTTAGGGAATTGTGTATTTCTTGTGAAAACAATTTTTTCATTTTTGAAAAAAAGAAAATTTATGTCTGTTATGACGTTCCCCACTTATTCAAATCTATTAGAAACAGATTACTTGATAGTGACTTTCAGACTCCTGATGGTATAGTCAGTTGGGATGTAGTAAAAGAAGTTTTTAGTTCCAAAAGAGCAAATAATAGAAAACTATGCACAAAGTTAACACAAATGCATATCAACCCTACAAATTTCCAAAAAATGAACGTTCGTTTGGCTGTTCAAGCGATGAGCGGAACAGGCGCAGCTGCTATATCTACATTATTAGACCTCAATAAATTTTCGGATGACATCAAAGTGAAAGCCAAGGGAACAAAAATATTTTTTGAAAAACTAAATAAATTATTTGACATTTTAAATGGTCGCCCATCTCTTATACGCGAATCGCAGAATTTTGAATTCTTATGTGAAAGAATATATACTTTTTATAAATAGAACCAAATCTAAAAGTCCCGTTTATTGCTTTAAAGGACTAAGTTTAACTATTAGTTCCATAATAAACGTCACAAATGAAATGTTTGAAGATCATAAAGATTTTTATTATATGTATACTTCTAAATTTAACCAGGACCCACTGGAAAATCTCTTTAGTGTTATACGGGCAAGAAACACAAATAAGAAGAACCCAAACGTTTTTGAACTTAATAGTATTTTAGCGAAAATTCTATCCATTAAGCTCCTGTTTTTATCTAAATATTCAAACTGTGAAGAGGACACCGATCAGTTTTTACATATTGATTGGGAAGCTTTAAATTCTGCAGAGGAAGATTTCAATTCCCTTAATAATTTAGAGGTAACGGAAGAATCCTTGTTTGCCCAAGATGATGAATGTACCACTCTATTTTTGAACTAGATTTGGACTTAATAGATCCTTCAGAAAACTTAGCACAAAATGAACTGGAGTATGTCACCGTTGAAGACACATCTAGTAGGTATTTTTTGGGTTACTGCTGCAATAATTTCTTTAGTTTTGGAAAAAAAATTTAGTGTCGGAGGTACCTGTGAGCGTTGCAAACAAATTATGGTTAAAGAAAAAGGAGCAGAAAAAACTAACCAGAATGAAATTTTCATCGTTCATAAAAAATATAGGACTCACGACGGAAATTCAAGTGACTTTGGTAGCCTGATAGCACCAACTGATTTATTTTTTGATATATCGAAATTGCAAATTGATATTTTCAAAGATTTTATACAGCGATCACCAGAAATAAATGACCTAAAACGAACGATTGAGGAAAAGTGCATAACACACTTTAAGGATTGGTTTACTGAATTGGATCCTTGTTTAAACCACAGAATAAAATTTAAAAAGTTTATGTTTTTAGTGCTTCTAAGAAAACACTGTAAATGGGAAGTGGACCGGTTAACAACCAAACAAAAGAGCACAATAAGAAAAAATCCTAATAACCCTAAACTAAAAATATTAAATCATCTGTAAAAAAGATGTGTTTATTATATATTATATTTTTGAATAAAATTCTATTGGAGACTGTCCGTTCGAATGTTCTTTGTGCAAAAGCAATAACCATCTGCAACGATATGAGATTTACCTTTCCATAACTTTCGTAATTATTCGATTATGTATACTTATTAAGCAAAATAGAACAAAATATACAACCAATAATGAATTTAAAATTGGTGTACTAATTTTTAAACAGGGGCTCTTTCGTAGCGCTATTATTTGCATCTTTCCAGCTTCCATAATTTATACTTATACATGTAAGCCTATCGCATGTGTAAATCCTCTGTTCTTCCTGCCAGGAGCGGTGAATATTTAAATGCCGATTCCTTTGTTCAGCAGGAGAAAGCAAAGTGAGGAAGTAAAATTTTGACTTATCACCCTGTAATTCTTCTTTGGCAAGATCGGTGGTTGCCTCGACAGCAGCATTAATGCCGAATTTCCACCCATTGAAGTAAAAGTAACACGGGAAATCTATAGGCGACATAATTAATAATAATTTTGGTTTTTATGGCAATATACGGAAAGATTTGTAAAGAGACAAAGAAGATTGTTTTAAATTTATTTTCTTTTTTTTTTTTAATAAAAAAAAAAACATCGCTAGGGAAGAGTCATATCTGTTAATGTATTTTTATACCTTAGATGAAATTTAGTTATTACCTTATTTTTGTTTGAATGGTACAATTTAGTTTTTTGATCTATTTTGCTTCCTGTTAGACTGATTATCTTAGTCTATTAAATCACTGAATAATTTGAGGCATTTATAGTACTTGGATTGTGTTTACATTACATTTATGTTTAATGTAAGTATAACAGTATGAATTAACTTTGTGCTTAAATTTTTCAATAGTAATGTTAAGGAAAAAGTTCTTAAAAATAAAGTATTATCTGTTCAAAATATTCAAGAAGCCATAGTACATAGTACAAAGGGGATTAGGGCTACAGGCGACACCCCTCTAAATAAAAACGAGTGAAGTCAGTTACCTCTGCGGTCACTTGGAAATACTGCTTTTGTGTATTGTTTGTTTATTTTTGTTTGCCCCTATTTTTATTCTTTGCAAAATTATATAATCAACAGGTTTTTTAGACTAATTGTATCAAATTCTAACACTACTTTTCATAATTATTATTAAGCGTTTTATATTTAAAGGAAATTTGTTATTAACTGACAATTTGTACAAGGATATAAAGTGAAGCAGAATCAATTTTAATTTTCAATTGATTATTTTAATACTTATTCGCTTCCAAGTCCTTTAAATAAGACGTGTAGACGGACGGACATGTAAAAATCAAAATAACTTTTAATTTTATGCATTTTTTTGCTCTACCAGCATTATTTCTGTGCGTTTCAAACGGAATGACAAACTTAGTATACCCTATGATTTCATCTAGGGTATAATAAAGATCTTTTGGAAAGATTTTTGTCCAATAAATTGCGACTATTTAAGTAGTCAAAAATATTATTTACTTTGGTAACAAAATTTGCTGTAGCTATTATTTATTCTTCATTTATTATTGAAAATTTACCAGAATTATGGCAAGTCTTTATCGCAGCATTAACAGTTGAGCTAGAAACTTTTTCCAAATTTTTTTGGTTGTATATGTTTGTTGCTAAGTTTGGGACACATTCTAAAATTTATGAATTTTTTTCTCTCATAAAATTATATGTAGAATTTGATTTATAGTTAAGTGTTTTTGCTAATGCTTTTTGCTTATCATTCCATGTTTTATAATTTAACAAAATCATTTTCGAAAACTCTTTTGTTTTTGTATTAGATAAATCCTTCCAAGAACTCAAGCTAGTGTTCTATATTTTTAAGTTTGTACTTCTAGTTTATAATTTTGTAGCTTAATGGTTGCTGCTGGAATAAAGACTTGCCTTGCTTCTGTTAAATTTTCAAAAGCGAATGAAGAAAAAGGAATAGCTAACACAAATTACCAAAGTAAATAATAATTTTAACAGTTTAAATAGTCGCAATTTAATGGACAAAAATCCTTCCAAAGACCTTTATTTTTAAATGGTATTCCTGCAAAATATTTAAAAACTCTAGATTTTTTAAATGTTAAATTAGTGAAAAATACCCAAAACTATTGTATACGTGGGTTAGTTCAATCTATTAAGGCTGTATGAAGAAATAATTGGATTTCTGAATCGTTCTTTTGAGAAAAAATGCACATGGAAAATTAAAAAGGAAATAGAAAATAAAATTATTCATACGATCGCTTAAAACATTTGAAACAATAAAAAAATAATATTTTCGAGTTGAAAATTAAATTCAAATGGTAAAAACTAAAAACATCGAAAAATTTTAATTTGTATGTATTACTGCATAAATAAAAATCCCCATATACCATACCAGTTTTTTATACTCAATCTCCAGAATTATTTTACTTCTGTTCCATGTTCACGATTAGATCAATATTTATAATTGTAATATTGTAATGTATACCCACATAGAGCAAAAAATGCTCTCTAATTATTATTAGCTCTCGTCTCTACCTCTCTACATTTTACACAGCGGTGCACTAGCATAGCAAGCAGGCACAAGCAATAACAGCAGAGCGGCAGAAAATGCTTTCCAAGTTGTTATACCGAAACAAACTAATTTTGCTCGAGCTTTTGGTTTTGAATTGTCTACATATTATTAAAATTCTTTGGTATTGGTGAGCTTTCCAATTTCGCCTATATGAAAAACAATGAAAGCGTCTTGTGTTAAAAACACAATTGATTGTTTAAATCAGAGACACCATCACTCAAATATTGATTTCCACAAAGTCAGATGGCAGCAGCAATGTACACAAAACCATTCTGTTTGTTAAAATCCACATCTGGGTATTTCTTATCTGTGGTTAAGGTGGCAATACACCGAAAAACTGTTTGCTCTTAATCCGCGAATGTTGCAAAATTCTAAAATAAAATTTTGCTTGCTCAAAAGCAAAACAAAAAAGCAGAAGAAAAAGCAACACACACACCAGATATTTGGGCGCCACCAGCATACAGCAAGGTAAAAAAAAATAACAACAATAGTGTTATGCCTATTTACTGCTTTCAGTACTTCAGACCGTGCAGTTCAATTACCACAGCTGGGAAAAAAGAACGTTACCGTACTGTGCAGCTGATGTGATGTTGATAGGGCATCGAAAAGCCCTTCACTAATTAAATTAAATTATATGAAGCACGCCTGATTTTTTATTAGATTAAGTTAAATTAGGTATCTTGTTTATTAAATTTTTTTTTTATCAATGAATAGGTTGGTAATTAACCGTATATGCACCACTTTGTATTTGCTTTGTTTGTTATGTAATTTGAGTATTATACAGTATACCTACTTTCTTCTATTAATTTTTTTTCTCTACGTCTTGCTCTTTTTCAATTTTTAGTAGTTAGTTTGTTTTTGTTAAACCCGACAGACGGCCTAGGTGCCAGAGTTGTAGGTTCTGAGCTAGATCTCTATAAGATAAGAGATTCTTTTGTACTGAATTCATTAAAATATTATTATTGTTATTATTATTATGAACTCCTATGGTAGGTGATCAGAGATAACCACATTGATGAGACCCCTCTGATCGCTGGGATGATAAGTTCAATTTTTTGGCACTTCAATGCATTTTGAAAATTTATTGAAATTATTCTCAATAAATTTCAGAATTATAAACGAAAAATATTCCTCTTATTATTATTCTATTGTAAAGCTTGTCGTCTTTTTACACACGCCGAACAAATTGTTTTTAAATAAGTTTTATCAACTTACAACCTCCTGACTAAATAAATTTATCCGTAAGGGCGAAGTTCGTGACGAAATTGTTTTGAGAGAGTAAAAGTGAATGGATTTACATAGGGTTTTTTGATTTAGAATAAGTAAATGGGGAGCTTTCCGACGGGGTAAAAAAAATTACATTTGCGGGGTTTTGGGGTGGTGGTGGTAACTACACCCCTTTGGGCTGTCAAATTTGGACTGTGTGTGATAAAAAAATTAAAACTCTTGCGGAGTGCTATTAAATGGCATTTTGCTTTTCTTCTTTAAGGAACTTTATAATATACTTTGCTCACCCGAAAATCGTTAAGATGAGCGATTTACGCGGCTTTCAAATGCTTATTGCATTAATGTTTAGCCGTTATATGGGTTTTGATGTAAAATAATTTTTTCCAGATGTTTCATGTAAACTTTATTTGACCTGGACGTCAAGGCCGTATATATGGGGTGGGTTTGAGGGGTTCAAACCGCCTCCATCGGTGTAGCCTACACTTTCGTTAAACTGATAAGCCAAATTATTACCCATAATTCTTTATAATGTAGCGGCTCACAACAATTGGTTTTGTCTTTTTATATCTTTCCTCCATGGCTCTTTCAGATAAAGCAACTTTAGGAAAAACGTGTACTAAATAGAGAAAGAAAATAACCAGTCCAGTATGGTTGTATGTACATATACCCACATCAGTAGATGGTACCCTGGTAGAAATTGCTCATAGTGTGACCTTGTCTCTTGTTCCTCAAGTGGCGGTGATTATGTAAACCAATATTAATTTGACTGAAAAGCATCAAGGTGTTTGCAATTCATGAAGAAACATATAGAAAATTAAGTCCCGTCATTAAAACTCATCGAAGAGCTAATTGGATATCGTGGAACTGCTCCCTATATAGGCACTAAACCAACAATAAATAAATATTTATTTTTGTCATCACCGTTCCAGATGACATTTTTACTAGATAAATTTGAATTCATTTTTGTGATTTATAGGATTTCAAGTAAAATTTTTAAATTATTGCTTTCAAATTAATTATTTGTTTTGCTCTTCCGCAGACAGACTGTCGCCCACATGCTGAACAAGACGTTATACGTTATACGTTTGCAGCCAGAGTTTGAATTCGAAAAAATATATGAAATCAATCTTAAAAACAAATTCTCATTTATAAAGTCATCATGATACTCATTGACATGATCATTAATAAGCTTCTTGTGACACTCATTAACATGCTCATTAATAAACTCATCGCGACACTCATTCACATGTTCGTTAATAAGCTCATCGAGATCCTCATTGACATGCTCATTAATAAGCTCATCTTGACACTCATTATGCACTCATCGAAGTGCTCATAGAATAAAGAATTGAATAAAATGCAAAAAAAAAGAAGCACAGCATACATTTATAATAAGTGAAAGAGATGCAATATCTCATGCATATTATCTGTGAATAAGTAAATAAATGATTTTTTCCCGGTTTTGATTCAAACGCGAATTAATTTCATCAGGACGTTCATATCATTACTCATGAGGAGCTTATTGATGAGCTCATCACGATTTGTCTCCCAGGGTAGCTTACTTTGATACACCGTAGCTTAATCCCAGTGGTATTTTAAATTGTGTTCACATTTTAAATGGAATATTAAATCTAAGTTTAATCTGTTTTCCGTCCTTAAAACACCAACTTTTGTTGTAAATAACTAAAATATGGTAACTAATATTTCCCATGATTTTATTTAAATAGCTTAAAAATTTATTTGTTTCCTTTTTAAGGCATTTTAGATAATTACATAGTTATATCTAAAATACCATTAGAAATAAAATGCGTTTTCTGATTCATTTTTTTAAATTGCTTTTTTGGCACCGCCAATAAAATCGCTCTGCCAAGCATTCATCGAAATGTTAAAATTAAAATGAATGAAGTACTATCTCTCTTCACGGCAAGAAGGAAGAGACAACATTTAATTCTGTAATTGTTTTATTTATTTATAAAAAGTGGATCTTTATAAATTTTTTTCTTGAACTATAAATAAGGGTTAAACAACAAATTTCTGCAGACCCACGGAACCTTAATTGAGAATTATCGAGAACTCAAATATCTTGATACATAGCACTTAGAGATAAGAATAGAATTTTTCGATTTAATTGGAATGTCATCATAAATTACATGCTTAACAAATTAATTATATTAAATTTACATGAAATTCCGATTATTAAGTTCAGATTAATTCTCAGTTATTCTTTTGTTTCTATAGGGTATTAATTACTGGGCTAAACCCCTCCCAATCGTGATCTATATATACGGCCTTGCTGGACGTACTTACATTAAAGTGCGATAATCTTCTAAACTGCTTACACATAAGAAAATTACCCCACACCGTTCGCAAGAGAACATAGATGCGAATTAATATTCATATTCCAGATAGATTATGTACCGTTATATGGCTGTTAAGCGAAAATGTAATACTAAAAAGTAGAAAATAAATTATATTAAAAAACTTTTAAAATAAACAATTTTCGCAAATAAATTGCACTAAAAAGTAAAATATAATTTTTTCTTTCTTAGTTGTATATTACTGATAAAGAAACGTTTCATTGCAAAATAAGGAATGCTGGAACTCAGATTAAATCTTAAAAGTTTGCGCATGAATTACAGTTAAATAATTTTGATTATAGTTATGGATGGCGAAACTTTTAAGATTTATTCTGAGTTCTAGCATTTCTTATTTTGCAATGAAACTAAGAAAGTAAAAATTATATTTTACCTTTTAGTGCAATTTATTTACGAAAGTTTTTTTTTTTATATATTTTATTCAATCTGTCATCGCTATTCTTGGATTCCGAATAGTTCTTAACGACTGGGTAGTATGTTGTTGGGATAAAGATTTCTTTGTTTATAAAATAATAATTTGACAAAATTTGTTTAGTAATTGTTCGATTACTTAAACGTGTTTGTATAAAACTTTTCTTGAGTTAGACGGCAACTAATTTACATTTCATTTATTCATTTTTCGTATTAAGTCATCAAAAGCCGGAGAGATCCAGGTTTACTAGTAGAGTGTAAATAGACAATCACGTCTTTTTGGAAATCTAAAAAGAATGACCAGTTTGCTCAAAATACCAATTGGAAGAGTAAATAAACTCGGCTCTTTTCTGTTTAATCCGAACCTCAACTGAAAGATTTACATTTATGTTTGTTTATGAGTGGAGGAAGAAAACTAGCATATATATAAAACTTAAAATGTATAGGTACTGCCAATTCGATAGTGACTATACAGAAATATGAAAAAAGAAATAATCGATAGGTGGCTACGGAAAGTTGGATTTTTATACAATTTACAGGATCCGAACTCTTAGAATTTTGTACTGCGGATTTCATTCAAACTTTCTTCAGAACTGTTCTGTTGAGGGTCACATCCACTTGTAGTAAAAGAGTATGATAACTTTATGAAATTAGCGAGCTTCGTCAACTTCAGAACATATTTTTAAGTCAGACTTTTTACTAAATTATTATTATGTTATACCCTGAACTCTCTGCTAAATAATAAATAAATACTTCGCTTTTCATATTGAAGTACGTATAAACATACTTGAAGTAATTAAATTTGACAGCAGTGGAACTGATAGGTTAAATAGATTTAGAAGTGAATCTAGTGAAATATCAAAGAAAGTGTGTTTTGTAAATTTCCACTACAAAATATAAAAGATTTAGGGCTATGGTAAAAAAGAATATTTCAATTCAAAAATGCATATAAATAATTTGCTTTATTCTTAATTACAATACTGTATCATCAAACGAGTGTTTCTTGAGAGGACGATGTGCCACAGTTCAGAGCGAGTAAATTATAGGAAGATTGTTTGAGAAATTTAGCTGCCTCAAAAGTCCAAATCCCATTCTACGAAAAGCTATTCCTTTAGCTAAAAGAATAGCAATTTTTTGATCTTCTAAAAATTAAGATTTAAACAGTACATCAGAAATCACTTGATAGGAATTTGACATTTAATTCCATCACATTTTAGATAATTCAATGATTTCAACTAGAAATTTCAATAACTATGGTAATTTTCTATTTAAAATATTTGCGGCGCTTACATGTAGATGCCATTTTTACCTCATAGATACAGAATATGCCATTAGGGAAATAAAGTAAAACTTCACATCATTAAAGGGATATAATGAGACAAGTGGCTTCAATGAGGTATTTAAAAGTATAATGTGTTAATGGAATTAACCGCTAATCGAAACCTTGAGCCTGTATTTAAAACGCAAATTGCTTGTGTATTTACAAAAACTCCTGTGTCCTTATATTTGCTTTGACTCGTAGGCAGTCTCAAAGCTTGACAACGATAAATGATTGATAAGTAAATAGACAAGAAAGAAAATTTCATAAATAATATTATAAAAAATTTGTCGTGTGACCCTTCAACCTTTCTAGTGCAGTACATATAGTCCAATCGGATTAGATTTGTAGGACGAAATATTATTTAACCCGGCTTTTATATTTGTAAATATTCTTTAGTGTGCTCCGAAATAATAATAATATAAAATATTATGAGCAAGTCCAATTGTTGTGGCATCATTTACCAAGCCATTTAACTGAAATTAAATTAAATTTTTGGTACTCTTGTAAAAAATAAGAGGATTAGAGCACACTTAAAATTAAATTAAAATATAATTTGTGTTATTTTATGTTATAATAATGCATACGAGTAGATAGAGAATAGAAGAATATTTAAGGGGGTATTCTAGTCTAGAAATTCGAAAAAATCGATTTTTTTTTGTTTTCATATTTTCAAAGTTTAACTATTCAAGAATATGCCTACAAGAGGATTTTTCAAATTTGTATCTTTATATTTAGTGTTCACTTGCATCCAGCTGCTAACAGTTGAATTTTAACTTCCAAACCACATGGACGTATGGACTTTAAGGGGTAACGCCTCTGTAACGGCTAAAAAAAAGGTTTTTAACGAATTTTTTTCTCGCAAAATTAAAGGTGTTTGAGAAAAAAACGTTTAAGCGTATTATCGGGCATACATTGAACTTTATTGATAAATTTTGGACAGTGAAAAAAAAACAAAATGGGTTTAAACTATTTTTTGTATCCAATAAAAAAAAACGATTTTTCAAAAAATTTACAGTGGTGTTACACCTTAAACTCGTTTTTCTCGAAACTGCCTTTTTCAAGACGATGCCCACGATTTCTCAAGTTCTACTGGACCGATTTACTTGATATTTTTTTGAGAGTATTCTTTATAGACTTGTCTATGTCCGGAACTGGCCGCATCCCAAAATTTCAATTTTTACTATTTTTAAAAAATTCGAAAATGTCAAAAAAGTGGTACAAAAATTGGTTCTTTTTAGGCAGCGGCCATTTTGTGCAAAAAAAATTTTTCAACTCTTCTGAAAGCAAATTTTTTTTTTTTTTATTATTAAGCCAAGCTCAGGGGATACCAAATGATGGGTGCATGCATACATTCATATGTGTGGGAGAATGTGGCTCTCTACGTCGACCCTTTCTCATAGTAAAACACGACATTGTTGTATGGCAACCCTACGAAGTAGTTTCCCGATTGGTCGAATTTCGAACTGTATTTGAAATTTTTATGAAAATGCCGTGTACAAAATATTTGCTCTCCACATCGACGCCTTCTCAAGCAGTACCAAGTATATAGTGAAAAACAAGAGTTTTGTATGGAAATACCAGGAATAGGTAACACGATTTGGTCCATTTTTGAAATTTTATTTACTATTGATGTGAAAGCACCACGTTCCAAATTTTTTGCACGGCAACCCTACGAAGGAGGTGCTCGATAAACGTTTTTTTAAAAAGGCCCGTCCAAAAAATTTCAGCTCTCTACGTCGACGCGAGGCAGTGTGTATAGTGAAAACCTAAAGTTTTGTCTGGCAAATCCAAAGGGGGGCGCCCGATTAGGTTCATTTCTAAACTTGTATTTGCAATTTTCATGAAAACGCCGTGTACAAAATTTGAGCTCTCCACGTCGACTCGTTCTCAGGCAGTTTTTAAGTATATAGTGAAAAGCAAATGTTTTGTATGGCAACACTAAGAAGCAGTAGCCCGATTTAGTCCTCATTATTATTTTATTTACCATTGCTATGAAAACACCACGTACCAAAGTTTTTATGTGGCAACTCTACGAAAGAAGTTTCCCGATTGGGCCAATTTCTGAATTTAATTTACATTTTTTAAAAAAAAAGGCTCTCTACGTCGACGCATGAGTCAGTATCCATATATATAGTAACAATAATTAGCTTGTGCTGTGTTTATGATCGGGTTATGTAAGAGTTATATTGGCGATTATTTTGGGATTATCTCCGATCTATGCTAACATAGATCGGAGATAATCCCAAAATAATCGCCAATATAACTCATATATATAGTGAAAAATTAAGTTATTGTATGGCAACATTAAGAAAGGGTTGTCCGATTTAAATCATTTTTGTAATTTTATTTACTTTTGCTATGAAAATACCATGTATCAAATTTTAGTTCTCCACGTCGACGCACTCTCAGGCAGTACCCAAGTATATAGTTAAAATCAAAATTTTTGTATGGAAACGCTACGAAGAAGTTGTTCCATTTTTGAACTTAAATTCACATTTTTTTAATATTGCCGTGTACAAAATTTGAACTCTCCAAATATGTTCCAATTAGAGTTTCCAAATATATAGTGAAAAACTAAAGCCTTATATGGCAACACCAGAAACGAGTCACCCGTTTTGGTCCATTTTTGAACATGTATTTTAATTTTTTATGAGAACGCCATGTAAATAATTTCAGCTTTACACATCGACGCATTCCCAGATCCTTTTTTTAGATCACGACACCAGCGCCATCTATCGTGTCCAAAACTATCCTATCTTTCAAGCTGGAACCATCCAAACACACTCGCAGAATTTAATTGAAATCGGTTGGGCGGCTTCGGAGATTGGCGTGTACAAGCGCACTGACACGTGATTTTTATATTTTAAGATATAATATAATCAAGGCCGTATAAATAGATCATGAATGGAATGGGTTTAACCTAACACCCTCTAGAGACGAAAGAATAACTGAGATTTAACGTGAACTCAATAAGCTCCGTGGGTCTGCTATAAGGCTTCTGAAATTTAAAAAGTTTTGTTTGAAAACATGTTGTGTAACCCTATTTTTATTACATATATTTATATTCCAAGAAGAATAAATACTAAGGTCCAATTTTTATAAAAAAAAACAAATTACAGAATTAAATTTAGTCTTTTCTTTCTTGCTGTGAAGTGAGAAATTATTCATTCATATCAATTTTATCATTTCCATGAACGCTTAGCAGAGTGAATCCAGTCAGTCGTTCTGTGGGATTGCAGTGCCATGATTTCAACCTCTTCAATGTGAGAAACATTCTCTTTAAGGGCAATGGATATCTTGTTGCAATAAAAAAATCAACCAGCAAAAACAAAGTTTTTAACTATAAATCCTTTATATCCGAGGCGATTGATAGTGTTTTTCCATACAATTCTTTTTGAAAAAAAAGGGTATGTGAGTGCGTGTTTGTGCGTGCGAATTACATATATTAATTCCCATGATTTACCGGAAACTTATAAAATTCCAAAGAAGCCTAAGCCACTATCTTGGTAAGGTATAAACTCTCATAAATAAAATGTTCCCACATTTTATGCTGCACCGACTGCATAACATAACAATAAAAATATCAAATTAATTTCACACAGCTTGTAAAACGCTGATGTTTGCAGAAAGTAAAAAGACGAGAAAATGAACTTTTAACAAGAGAAGATCAGTCTGTGAAAGCTTTAACTGACTGTCGGGACTCTTATAATCAGCACGGCTGTAAAATAAAAAACGAATGTAGAAATATTTCTTGAATAAAGTTTAGAATAAAGTGCAAGATTTTGTTGTGATTTAAAAATCGATTTCTTTTCCCTTTTTTTTTCTCTTCGGAAAAATACGAAAATAATTAACTTGCTTTGGGTGTATGTGTGTGTAGGTGTGGGTGTATGTGTGTGCGTAGGTGTGTAGGCGTAGGTGTGTGCGTAGGTGCGTGTGTGTGGTGTGGGGTATGTCGGTATGTGTGTGTGTGAGTGTGTGATGCCAGAGTGCATTTTCATCGACGACAAATCGATGTGGAAAATTTCAGCTCGATTGGATATCGGGAAACGGGTCAATATTGACTTTCTAAGTTTGCGGACAAACCCAGCGGTGAAGTTAATATAAAGAAACAATTGCGACAGGGGTCCTTCATATAGGAAAAACTTCTTAGTTTTTTTTCACGGGCCAAAAATGAAATTTAAAAAAATATATAAAAAAAAAACTTAATTTTTTAAGGCATTTTAGATATAACAACTATGTAATTATCTAAAATGCCCTAAAAAGTAAAAAATAACTTTTAAAGCTATTTAAACCTATTCAAGAAGGCTATTTTTGGATTCTCCGGCACAACAGCAAAAGCAAAAAAACATTTTATTTTATTATCATCACACAGCCCATTTGATTTTGGGTGGCAAGTTTCAAGTCTTGCTTTTGACTCATCAACAGGTCGCAAATAGAAAAATTGAGTGGCTCAAAAAAACAAATGAAAAATAGAACAATTAAAAATGCTGGAATTGCTAAGTAAGACCAATACTTATGACACATTAGATGAATGCCCGCATGAAATTTCTTATGGTCACCCATTTGAGCAATTTTGATTTTTGCAGTGGTTTTTCGCACATATTTTATAGGATTTCATATTCTGAAGAAGTGTTTAGTACAATAAAAATGTATAGGACTGATAGTTTTCACAATATCCGTAAAAAACTTAAATTTTTATATGGCAACAGTAAGAAGGAGTTGCCTGATTTACTCCATTTTTAAAATTTTTTCGCTATTACTATGAAATCACCACGTACCAAATTTCAGCTCTCTATGTCAACGCGTTCTCAGGCAGTGTGCAAATATATATTGGGAAACGTAATTTTTGTATGGCAACCCCACGAAGGAGTTGCCCGATTTGACTCATTTTCGACTTAATTTAACTTTTTTTTTTAAAGTCCGTGTACAAAATTCAGCTCTCTAAGTATAGGCCCTCTCGAGTTATCGTGCTCTCGGATGGATGGACGGACGGATAGACAGACATGCAAAAATCAAAATAACTTTTAATATTATGCACGGGTGTTAAATTTATTTTGCTCTACCATCGTACAAAATTTAGCACTATGCATACGCCAAAAAACACGTTTCTTGTATATTGGCTCCCTTTAAGTTCTTTTTATTTTTATTATTTGTTGCTATAGCGGTAATTGAAATACACACTCTGTGAAAATTTCAACTGTCTATCTATTACGGTTCATGGGATACAGCCCGGTGACGGACGGACGGACTTCGGAGGCTTAGGCTTGGGGCTCCCGTTTTTACCCTTTTGGGTACGTAACCCTAAAAATGAACAAATTGAGAAAAATATAAAAAAAGAAATTCTATTTTAAAAAAAAAAGTAAAAAAAATTAATTTTTTTCTTTTTTCCAGCCCACTGTGGGCTTACGCAGGTTCAATTCTCACGAATTAATCAGTATTTTTTTAACTTTTTTATTTTTTTTTATTTTTTTAAAATAAAAAAATTAAGTAACAAATAATTTTTTTTTGTTTTTGTGCCGGAGAATCCAAAAATAGCCTTCTTGAATAAGTAGTAAGTCTACCCGATAATAAATCATAGTAATCTTGTAAGCTATTTGAATAAAAATATTGGGCGCTCAGGTAAAATATCAGTTACCATATTATAATAAGTTACGATAAAAGTTGCTGTTTTGACGACGAAAAACAAATTATTAATATTATGGTAATACTTAATTATTAAAAAAAATTAATACTAATTACTAATTTAAAATGTGAACAGAATTTAAAATACCACTGTGTTTAAACTACGAGGTATCAAAGTAAGCTACCACATGTACATACATACTGGAGTGCTTATTTTCTTTCTATATATTTCTATTCCAGTACGGCTGGTAGTGCGCATCATCCGTAAAGGAAAAGACGACAAAAAAACGGAAATTTTCAAGGAAGAAAGGTACAACTATCAACAAGAGGAGAAGAGAAGACATTGATCCGAATTGAGGGCCAAAGATGAGCCCCAAAGAAGAAAGAGAACAATAGTGCGAACATGAGAAGAAACTCTGACAACTGTAAGAGGAAAATGGCGCAAACTTACTTTACTTTACTCTATACTGCACACATTTTTCCTAAGGTTGCTTTACCAGAAATGGTCACAGACGAAAGATATAAAATGACAAAACCAATTGTTGTGACCCGATACATATAAAGAATTGTTGGTAAAAATTTGACTTATCAGATTAAAGTATTGAGTACAACAATGTGGTGGGTTTGAACCCCTAAAGCCCACACCATATATACGGCCTTCTATATAATAAGAATGGATCGAATTCCTGTAGCAAAAAGTGGCACAAATTTTGTTTAAAATCCTTTGCCTCCTTCAAGCTCAAAATGTACGTTGAACTCTAACCAATTTTGGAAACAGTACGGCTGTATTAATTGGAATGCATTGGAATTGATATAAAAATTCAGACAAATATGTTGCTTATATATGTCTATTTCCTTCAAGCTCAATTATGTTTGGCATCAATTCCGCAGAGGAACACATTTTTTAGAATTATTAAAAATTAATTTTTGTGTTAATTAAAACAAGTTTAACTTTCTAAGCAATTTTTATTTAATGCATTACTATTTTATAACATCGTTAGTGTTTCTAGCTTACATATAGTAATAAATTATGAATCGAAGTACAAATGTACGGAATAAAGGATTTTCACAGTCTGTTCAAAATTTTTGCCATTTTTGAAACAAGAACGCTCAGTCTATACTTATTATATGTCACTGGCTTCCCTACATCGGATCGAGGTATCGTTGATTTTATTTTGGAGCGAGGCATTGCTGGCTTATACCGGAGACAGACTTGCGGTTTAAATATTGCAGTTTTCACTAAACCACAAGTGTTTTTCTATATACTGAGAAACAACTCTGTATACACACGATGTACAATAAGTATGTAGAACATTGGAACTCAATATTGATATTGCAAAAAATTTCGCAGTATAGAGGGTTTATTGCAATCTAACCCTAGTTATATACCATAATTGTTCAGTATTCACAAGAATTCTGATATCATTTCAATCAGCAAACTTGCATACCAACACACCTATATACTGAAAAACTAAAACAAAACAAAAGTGAGTATCACGTAGAAATTTTAACAATTTCGCAGTAAAGCAAGCCAGCTAACTGCACACGGGCACTACACGACAGTCTCACATGATAATATTTTTATTAACCTAACCAGAAAACCCATCAGAAGTTTAAATTATCAACGCGGCATAAAAGTGAGCCAGCTAGAAACAACGGTACATGGGATTATACTGCGCATCTGCACTTGATAAGTCGACATGAACATCTATTTTTTTTATACAAAAAAAATTGTTTGAATAGGCAATAAATTCCAGATTGGATAGAAGTAATTCACACAAAAAATTTTTTCTCTCTTTTTTGTTTTTTATATATATGGTTGCATTTCAAAGTGCAGCTGCTATGCCTTTGAATGCCGTTCTTTTATTAACATATAACTGCTTTATTTAATTGACTGCTAGAATAAAGAATTTAGTCTGGGTACCGACTGGATTAAGGATTAAGGATTTATTTTGGATAGCAATTAAACTAAAGATTCTTATTGTGGGTATCGACTGCAATAAGAATAAATTACTAACATAAAACACTTTATTGCGGGTCTCGACTGTAATAAAGAGTCTTATTGCGGGTATCGACTGTAATAAGACAATTACTAATAAAACCACTTTATTGCGGGTAGCGACTGTAATAAAGAATCTTACTGTGGGTATCGACTGTAGTAACACAATTACTAACACAAAACACTTTATTGCGGGTATCGACTGTAATAAAGAGTCTTACTGTGGGTATCGACTGGAGTAAGACAATTACTAACACAAAACACTTTATTGCGGGTCTCGAATGTAATAAAGAGTCTTACTGTGGGTATCGACTGTAATAAGACAATTACCAACAAAACACTTTATTGCGGGTATCGACTGTAATAAAGATTCTTATTGCGGGTCTCGACTGTAATAAGAAATTTACTAACAAACCACTTTATTGCAGGTAGCGACTGTAATAGAGTATCTTATTGCGGGTATCGACTGTAATAACACAATTACTAATACAAATATTTTACTCTGGGTATCGACTGGAATAAAATATATCCTAATCCCTCCCAACCTCAATCAACTCAAAGTCAAGTTAATCAGTTGCCATATATTGATCAGGTGAGTGCAAGTCAATTGCAACATATTTATAAATAAAATTCATTTTCTAATCATGTATTAAATATTGGTTGCAGCTTTTTATATTATAATATATATATATTTTGTAGTTCTCAAATTACAGTATATATCTTGTAGCTCTCAAGTTATAGTATTTATTGAACTTGAAAATTTAGTGCACTGAATTAACGAATAAAACCACTAGCTTTATGCCAGTGGCATAGTTTTCATCACACTCCTCATTTATAGCATGTACGCTCTAACTACGGGCAGTACATTTATGGTCCTTCGTAGGCAAATTTAAAGTCTAGTGGTATATATTATTTATTTTTCAAACATGGCTGCACTTCAAAAACTTTTCGCTAACCAAGCCACCTCTGCAAAAATATTCGAAAAATCGTTCAAGAACTACAACAATACTGATGTAGAAAAACGAACGAGAGGACTAATTTCTGAGCGGTTAATCGCCCTAAGCAAAATTTGGTTAGACTATAAGACTCTCCATTATACTATTTTACAGCTACTCAGGTTTTAGATGATAAAGAACTTGAGAAGTATGAGTATTTTTCAGACGATCACTTTGCAGAAGTGGAAAACAAATACTACACGTTTCGAGGTATTCTTAGAGATGCACTAGATGCATTCGAAACAAGAGTAGAATCAAATCCAAGCACGGAGAATGAATCTTCTTCATTTTTGAGATTGCCAATCCAAAAATTCTCAGGGTCATATGAGTCATGGAGGTCGTTTCGCGATCTATTGCAGTCCCTGGTGCACACAAATTCTGCGTTATCTCCCGTGCAGAAATTGCATTATTTAAAAACAAATATTTCTGGAGAAGCAGAACATTTGTTGCGTCAGCTTCCAATGACCAACGCGAGTTACGACAATGAATGGAAGATATTGCTTAACAGGTATGACAATAAGCGAGTATTAATTAATGCTCAATTAAAAATTCAGTTTAATCTACCAAGGCAATAAAAACTGTGGTAGACAAATCCTCCGAATGCATTTACGAACTCGAAGCATTAGAAGTCCCCACTAAACACTGGGATACAATCCTAATTTACATGCTAGTGAAATGCTTGCCAGCAGAGACGCATCGCTTATGGGAACAAGAAGTGAATAGTACAAATGAACTTCCTACCCTAGAATCTTTAAAAGCTTTTCTAGAGACGAGATTCCGAACTCTAGAAGCAATTTCACAAGCAAAACCATATTCCGTAAACAAACCAGCTCAAATTCCAAGAGCATCCACTCACCTTTCATCATCTGGTGACAGATGTATAATGTGCAAAGAGCAACATCGGATATTCAAATGTCCAAAATTTATTAAACAAGATGTAGATTCAAGATTCAAAATTGTCACGTCAAGCAACTTGTGCATTAACTGCCTTTCAAAAGGTCACAACTCGAAGTTTTGCTCAAGCAAATTCACGTGCCAGCTATGTGGAAGGAAACATCATTCCTTACTCCATAGGAATAACGCAACTCCTCAGGGTTTGATCAAAGCATCAGAAAATCCAGCTATACAGATATACACCTTCTACATCCAATCTTCACACGCTTTACGCGAATCAGTCAATACGAACTACACAAGCCTTGCTTGCCACTGCATTGCTGAAAGTTCCGTCAAAAAGGGTACCATGTTTACTCTACGAGCCCTGATTGACTCAGGCTCCCAAGTCACGTTCATAACTCAAGCCGCTGCACGCAAGCTGCAATTGGCTAGTATGAACACATCAATACAAATCACTGGCTTAGGAAAGTCAGAAGCTCTTGTTGTAGACACTATAACAGACATATTACCTCCGTCCACCATTCCACACAAGGAGTGGAGTCATGTACGAGATCTGCAACTCGCCGATCCATATTTTTTCGAACCAGGAAAAATCGACCTGCTCTTAGGAGCGGATGTATATGGAGAAATTCTCTTGGAAGGATTACGAAAGAGTCCTGCAGGAACACCAATCGCGCAAAATACTACGCTTGGTTGGATTATTTTCGGGAATCTTAAAGGCACTTCCACAATATCCAAAGCGTCTGTGCTAACAATAAACGCTCGTTACGAGGAAGAGTCTTCACTGGATAAACTTCTGCAACAGTTTTGGGAAACTGAAGAATTTACTCCAGGAAGACAATTGTCCAAAGCAGACCGTGATTGTGAAGAATTTTATCAGAAAACACATTATCGAAACGTAAACGGCCGTTATGAAGCCCGTTTGCCCTTCATCAACGAAAGTCCCAGCTTAGGCGACTCTAGTGGAATGGCCGTTCGAAGATTTCACAGTTTAGAGCGGAAACTAGATCAAAATCCTGAAGTTAGTCAGGAATATAAAGCCTGTATTAATGAGTATCAATCATTAGGGCACATGATAGCGGTTGATAAGATTAATAAAGATAAATGCTATTAACTTCCTCACCACACCGTTATCAAGGATAGTACAACTACCAAAATTCGGGTTGTTTTCGATGCTTCGGCTAAATCCACTAATGGGAATAGTTTAAATGAACAATTGCATACGGGTCCAGTACTGCAATCTGAACTTTTCTCAACTTTACTTCGATGGCGAAAGTATAAGTTCGCTATGTCAGCCGACATAAAGAAAATGTATAGAATGATAAACGTTCAAGATCAAAATTATCAAAGGATAGTTTGGAGAAGCAATCCCAACGAAGCCATCAAAGATTATAAATTAACTACGGTTACATTTGGTTCACCACCAGCTCCATATTTAGCAATTAAAACCCTTCAACAGATAGCCACTGATGAAGCTGCTAAATATCCTATAGCTGCCAAAATTATACCCCGGGATTTTTATGTTGATGATCTGCTCACTGGTGCAGTTTCCATCGACGAAGCACTGGAAATACAAGGGCAGCTTATCAACCTCTTGTCGTCAGCAGGATTCAATTGAAGGAAGTGGGCCAGCAATACACCGGATCTCTTATCAATCATCCCAGAAGAACATAGGGAGGTACAACTTCCTTTACGGTTAACAAGTAATGAATCAATAAAAACCTTGGGCATTCATTGGCACCCAGGAACTGATCATTTTACTTTGCAACATAAACAGTTTGCAGATCGCATTTCTACAAAGCGTTCAGTTTTGTCAGAAATCGCTACACTTTTTGATCCACTTGGTTGGATTTCTCCAATCATAGTCACAGCTAAAATTCTGATGCAAACCTTATGGTTCTCTGGATGCTCATGGGACGATCCGATTCCGACACACATTGACGTGCTCTGGCGACAATTTAAGGCCAAATTAAGTCACATAAGTACAATTCACATACCACGGTGGATATTCACCACCAGTGATTTCTCAACTTGTCAAATACATGGATTTTCCGATGCATCCAACCAAGCTCATTCGGCTGCCGTGTACATTAGGGCCGTTGATCATGAAGGAAACGTTCATGTCAATCTACTAATAGCAAAATCTAAAATAGCACCTATTAAACCTGTTACGCTTCCTCGTCTCGAGTTGTGTGGTGCTGTGCTTTTAGCTCGGCTTATTAAACGTGTGAAAGAAGATCTCAAACTTGACAAAGTTCCCATATTCGCTTGGACGGACTCCTCGATTGTCTTAGCCTGGATTCGAAATCATCCGAATAAATATAAAACTTATGTAGCGAACAGGATTGCCGAAATTCAGAGCTTAATTGATATTCAGTGATGGCATCACGTGCTGTCTGTTGACAACCCGGCTGATTGTAACTCCAGGGACATTGAACCTGTATCGTTAAATTCCCACAGAATCTGGTGGCATGGACCTCAGTGGCTATTAAACTCTGAAGAATAATGGCCTCAGTCAAAACCTTTGGCAGACAACAACATCGAATCTGAGCAAAAGCGAGTATGTTGTGTAACTACGACTCATTCAGACATCCATGAGCTACTCAGCAAATTCTCGACCTTTGGCAAGCTGCAAAGAGTCCCTGCCTATTGCCTAAGATTCATTGACCACTGCCGCATGAAAACTCCTAACACAATCAAAGATCAGCATAATAGTACAATTCTACTTAAGTCTGCTGAATTAACTCAAGCGAAACACCTGCTCATTAAGATAGTTCAAAGGAGTGAAGTTCGAGAGTGAAATTAAACAGTTAAAAGCAGGCATTTTACTTCATGCCAAAAGTAAAATTTTGTCTTTGAACCCATTTTTAGATGATCAGGAATTATTGCGTGTGGGCGGCCGACTACAAAACGCTAATATTCCCTTCAATCAAAAACATCCAATAATATTGCCAAAAGAAAGCAACATGACGATTACGGGACTAACTTCGTTGGAGCGGACAAAGTTGTGCAAAAAGATTTCAAGAATGCCATAAAACAAGCTAGTGAAGAAATGGCAGGAAAGGTAGCACAAGATGGAATTCGTTGGCATTTTAATCCGCCTTCAGCACCACATTTTGGTGGGTTATGGGAAGCGGGAGTGAAATCTATCAAATTCAACTTAAGGCGAATATTGGGAAACGCCTCACTAACATTCGAAGAATTTGCAACCATTTTGGCTCAAATCGAAGCCTGCCTGAACTCCAGGCTATTATGCACTATCTCAGAAGATCCAGATGATTTAAACATGTTTACACCTGGGCATTTTTTAATCGGCAGTTCATTAATAAATTCACCAGAACCAACAATTGAGACTAATAATTCATCAATCACAAGATGGAATCATTTACAATTCCTACAACAACAGTTTTGGAGCAAATGGTCCAATGATTACTTAAATTCCTTGCAAAACAGAAAATTTGCCTTTTTAATTTCTGTTTTTTCTCTTTTTATAAATACAATATCCATTCTCGACCTAAAATTATTTCTCTTAATTTCATTCCAACATCATGTATTTATTAAATTTTAAAGGCTATTTTACATGCATTACAGTTGCAGATATAATTTTTTCTCCTTCTCTTTTAACCAAAATAATCAGCTTTCAAATTGGAGAAGATATTTCAATAAAAATCACATAGTTCGGTATCAAAATCGCCAACTGCAGTTATAATAATTCCACATGCATGCGCATCTAACAAAAAAAAAACCAAACGTTCAAGCGACTCCACTACCCGAAATTCACATTTCTCACACAACCATACAAAGGTTCATTGTCATATCATAAGAAATTGCTAAAACTGATAGCAAATTTTCGCCGATAAAAATTTTTTTTTTCTTTTCTTATCAAACAAGGTCTCTGCAGTTATTATTTACTCCACTGAATTCTCGCCTACTTATATTCGGCGTTGTTATAACCCGTGCTCAGTTATTCTGTATTTCATTGAATCTTCTCGATTTGCATTCTGCGTTGTAACATACAAAATCTGCCCACAACAGGAGATGTTAAACTAATACAAACTATTCTTAGGTCTTAAAATCTTCTAAAAATATTCAACGGCGTACACATTGATTAAGGATACATTTTGATGCATCACCGGAGTTGTCAATAGATCACATATGTCTTATAATTGAAAGAAATTTCATCCTTTCAACGGGGGGCAGTATGTTCAGTATTCACAAGAATTCTGATATCATTTCAATCAGCAAACTTGCATACCAACACACCTATATACTGAAAAACTAAATAAAAAAAAAAGGTTGAGTATCACGTAGAATTTATAACAATTTCGCCGTATAGCAAGCTAGCTAACTGCACACGGCACTACGCGACAGTCTCACATGATGATATTTTTATTAACCTAACCAGAAAATCCATCAGAAGTTTAAATTATCAACGCGGCATAAAAGTGAGCCACCTAGAAATAACGGTACTGCAGTCTGCACTTGGTAAGTCGACATGAACATCTATTTTTTTTTATACAAAAAAAATTGTTTGAATAGGCAATAAATTCCAGATTGGATAGAAGTAATTCACAAAAAAAAAATTTCTCTCTTTTTTGTTTTTTATACCCTAGATGAAATCTATAGGGTATACTAAGTTTGCCATTCCGTTTGTAACGCACAGAAATAATGATGGTAGAGCAAAATGGATTGGACACCTCCGCATAAAATTAAAAGTTATTTTGATTTTTGCATGTCCGTCTGTCCGTCCATGCGCACGATAACTCGAGAGCGCGTCTTAGAAAGCTGAACTTTTGTACATGGACATTAAAAAAAAAAGTAAAATTTAGTTCGAAAATGAGACAAATCGGGCAACTCCTTCGTGGGGTTGCCATACAAAAATTTCGATTTCCACGATATATTTGGACACTACCTGAAAACACGTCGTAATAGAAAGCTGAAATTTTGTACATTGTGTTTTCATAGTAATAGCAAATAACATTTCAAAAATGGACTAAATCAGGCAACCCCTTCTTGGTGTTGCCATATAAATTTTTTGGTTTTTTACATATACTTTGAAAACAATCAGTCCTAGACATTTTTATTGTACTAAAAACTTCTTCAGAATAAGAAATCCTATAAAATTGTTTATAATCATTTTTTCTGTCCGACGAGCCGTTCTATAAATATATGCGAGAAACCAATGCAAAAAATCAAAATTGCTTAAATGGGTGACCATACGAAATTTCATACGTGCATTCATCTAGGGTATCATAAGAATTGGTCTTAGACCAATTCTAGCTTTTTCACTTGTTATATATATGGTTGCATTTCAAAGTGCAGCTGCTATGCCAATTATTGTTGTCATGCGCCTTTGAATGCCGTTCGTTGGTGCCGTGCGCAATCCATGGCTATATAAACAGCAGTTTGACTTGATTCGACCGCTTTTATAATTTGGCAGTGAAGTGATTAACTTGGCGATTTATTTTTCCTTGTGTTATTTTCCTAGTGCTCTTTCCCAGTGTTTTACATTTTATTAACATATAATTGCTTTATTTAATTGACTGCTAGAATAAAGAATTTAGTCTGGGTACCAACTGGATTAAGGATTTATTTTGGATAACAATTAAACTAAAGATTCTTATTGTGGGTATCGACTGCAATAAGAATAAATTACTAACATAAAACACTTTATTGCGGGTCTCGACTGTAATAAAGAGTCTTATTGCGGGTATTGACTGTAATAAGACAATTACTAATAAAACCACTTTATTGCGGGTAGCGACTGTAATAAAGAGTCTTACTGTAGGTATCGACTGTAGTAAGACAATTACTAACACAAAACACTTTATTGCGGGTATCGACTGTAATAAAGAGTCTTACTGTGGGTATCGACTGGAGTAAGACAATTACTAGCACAAAACACTTTATTGCGGGTCTCGACTGTAATAAATAGTCTTATTTCGGGTATCGACTGTAATAAGACAATTACTAACAAAACACTTTATTGCGGGTATCGACTGTAATAAAGATTCTTATTGCGGATCTCGACTGTAATAAGAAATTTACTAACAAACCACTTTATTGCGGGTAGCGACTGTAATACAGAGTCTTATTGCGGGTATCGACTGTAATAAGATAATTACTAATACAAATATTTTACTCTGGGTATCGACAGGAATCAAATATATCCTAATCCCTCCCAACCTCAATCAACTCAAAGTCAAGTTAATCTGTTGCCATATATTGATCAGGTGAGTGCAAGTCAATTGCAACATTTTTAAAATCATTTTTAATCATTTATTAAATATTGGTTTCGGTTTTTTATATTATAATATATATACATATATTTTATAGTTCTCAAGTTATAGTATATATCTTGTAGTTCTCAAGGTATAGTATTTATTGAACTTGAAACATTTAGTGCAGTGAATAAACGAATAAAACCACCAGCTTTATACCAGTGGCATAGTTTTCATCACACTCCTCATTTATTGCATGTACGCTCTAACTACGGGCAGTATAATAATCATTTAATACACGAACCCTTCAGTACCGAATTTTAACTGCAATGCTGGCTGCAACTTTTCCTGAAATTTAATATGTGACACTTGTCAAGTTAAAGTGTCTATTTCGTTTTTATTTTCCATAGAGACAAGTAATTTCGCAATATTTGCTCGCATTTTGCATGTGCGCCCAACTTTCTTGAGTCAAATGGCAAATTAAATGACATATCAAATGTAAGTTCTCTAATTAATTCTCAGCATAAACCGTAAGTGTGTCTCTAAAATTCTATTATTGCAATATCCCAATATCCCAATTTGAAACCACAAATATGTCCCGGTATTACCCTTTCGTTGCGTGACCAAGTCGAGGCTTCACTTTTATGGCAATAAATTCGATGCAAATCTTTCCCCAAAAACGTTGTGGAGGAATCTGAAAAAAGCCGGTGTATGTGGTTGCCAAGGAAATTTGAACAATAGCAAATTTAATTCTAACGATTTAAACGAGTTCTTTGTATCCTTTCCTGTGGCTTCGTCTAATGTACATAATAGCACTTCATTGCCTCATCCTGTGAACCACCTTCAGTACAATGACGATTGCTTCTCCTTTCAGGGAATGGAATACCACGAGCCCATAATAGCACTAGTCTCTGTCAAATCTGAATCTGTAGGCCCTGATAAAATCTCACCAAAATTCATAAAAATATTGCTCCCCTATATAGGTCAATATATCCTGTACTTACTAAATCATTGCTTTACGTCATCTATTTTCCCTACTAACTGGAAATTGGCAACGATTTTGCCCATTCCTAAAAAGTCTTCAATCGCTACAGCATCTGATCTTCTCCGTATTAACATTTTGTGCTTCTTAGCCAAAGTACTAGAAAAGATAATGTATGGGCAAATCCAAGCATATGTGGAAAGAAATAACATGCTGACACGCTGGCAGTCAGGTTTCCGTGCAAATCGCAATTGCGAAACAGCCATATTAAGGGTTACTACGGACCTGCGGAAGAATCTGGATAAGACCCATGGTCACATACGCCTCACTCGTTTGGTGGCCAAAAACAAAACAAAAGACAGCTCAAGCTAGTTTGCAAAAACTACAACGGCTTGCATGTCTAGGAGTAGCCGGTGCCATGCGTGCCTGCCAAACTGCGGCCCTAGAGGCTATGTTGGAGTTGCTACCCTTACATTTGCATGTTAGGGAGCAGGCCATACTTAGTGCAATTAGGCTACAAAGGGCAAACCTCCTAAGTACATATAATCTGGTTGGCCACCTGAAAGTCCTCCAAGATTTCATAGAGGACCCGATGGCTAACCCAATTTCAGACGTTATGCCGAAACGCCATAACTTTGAAACACCATTTAAGGTGATCGTGGGGAACCGTCAACAGTGGCACACTGGGGACCTACCCTTTGAAAAACGATCTTTTAAATGGTACACGGATGGATCCAAAATGGAAGGTAAAGCAGGCGTGGGCATATATGGGCCAAGGTGCAATTTCGCAAGGCCACTGGGGGCCTCACCAAGCATTTTTCAAGCAGAAATACACGCCATAGAACTCTGCGCTCGCGAAATAATCCATAAAAATATGCGTTGAGCAAAAATATACATAATATCGGACAGCCAAAGCAGCACTTAAAGCGTTAAACTCGTTTACCTTTTCGTCAAAGCTGGTTTGGGACTGTCTTACTGTCTTAAAGCAACTGGCCGAGCCAAATAGGGTGACACTGATATGGGTACCAGGACATGAAGGCATTATAGGAAACGAGATTGCAGACCGCCTTGCAAAGGAAGGAGCCAAATCTCCGTTTATTGGCCCTCAGCCTGTCTTTGGACACCCAAAAAGTCACCTCTCAGCTCAGATCAGGCTTTGGGAGGACAGAACTAAGAAAGAATATTGACAAAATACCCCGGGGCTGGGAGAAGCGAAGAAGCTTATAAAGAACTCGCAACAGAGGACCAAAGAATTCCTCACACTCAGCAGGAAGGAACTAAGGCTCATAACGGGCCTACTTACTGGGCATTGCCCACTTAGATACCACCTTAAGAAGATGGGTAAGGTCGATGATGAGACCTGTTGATTCTGTATGGAAGACGATGAAGCCGCTGTCCTATGTGACTGTGAAGCTCTGTGCCGCATGAGGCTAAGACAGCTAGGAAAGGCATTTCCACTGCCAGAGGATGTCGAAAAAATGGCCCTAAAGAAGATTATAGGATTCATCAAACATCTTAAGTTCGAATGGGCGCCCTAGGGCATCAAGGGGTAATGTCACAATAGATCTTATAGGTCGCAGTGACAAGATGAGAGGCAGAGATCCTGTCTGCATCCCCCACAATTAATAATAATAATAATAATAATAAAGGGTGAGGTCGGCATTCTCGTGCTCCTTGTCTTTTCCAAGGCTTTTGACAGAGTCAACCACTCAAGGCTACTCTTGAAGTTATTCAATAATTTTGGTTTCTCCCAGCCAGCTTTTAACTTGATCAAAAGCTTCCTCATGGGAAGATGCCAACAAGGTCGTTATAACGAGTATGATTCAGACTTCTTACTTGTACCTCTTGGTGTTCCTCAGCGGTCTGTGTTAGGACCATTTTGTTGTTCATCAACGACTTACTTAGTGTTATCCAACAAGTCAACATCCACTTATACGACGACGATGTCCAGTTATACAGTAGTGGATCGATTGGGTAATTCGAGGATAGCTTGGAGCGAGTCAATGAGGATCTTGCCAGAATCTATGACTGGGTCTCTAGCGAATGACCTAATCCTTAATCCTGACAAGTCTCAATGTCTCATTTTGGGTGACCAGACCTATCCCCTCCATATTTCTCGGGGAATAAGCTTTAACATATGTTAGTGAAGTCATAAATATTAGAACAAGACTCAATGCAGATATTAAATGTTTTGGTTATGTCAGATCAGTTCTGGGGAAAGTCTATTGTGGGCTACGCAGGCTCTGGTTGTCCGCACAAATTCTAAGTTCGACACCAAACTGAAGCTCATCATAGCTCTGATTTTGCCACATTTTACCTTTGGGAGCCTGATCTTCCCAAAATTATGTAGACTCTACCTGTCTACGCAGAATCAACGTTGCTTTCAATGATTGTGTGAGGTTCGCCTTCGATCTTCGTAGATTTGACCACTTTTCTGGCTTTCAGACTAGATTAGTCGGATGTACACTAGATATATACTTAAAGCGCAGGTCACTTCGCTTCCTCCATAAGCTCATTAATACGGGACAAACTGATTACCTTGCGAAAAACTTCCAACTCCTGAATTCGTCACGCCATCGTAATATTCTAATTCCCCGTTATCATAGGAGGCTAGAGGGCTCTTACTTTGTTCAAGCTGCAAGAACCTGGAATTCTTTATCGTACTCTATCCAGAGTGTGAGAGATGTAGTTAAGTAACTTGCACGATAGTCTTAGCTTTAATTTTCTAATAGTTTATCAATTCTGACAATATTCTGTATTTTAGATTGTAAGTACTTCAAAAGACTGTAGGTCTTGTGTACTATAACCAAAGTATTTTTGAATAAATTGAAATTGAATCGTCGAAACAACGTCGATTTTATATTCGAGCGTGGCATTACAAATTTTTTGCTCTACTTGTCCAGTCTTGGTATGTTATTAGTTTGTATATGCTATAGCAGTCTTAGATCAATGACATTTATTTAAGACAATGACATTCATTTTAGACTGTAAAAGCACAGATATAGTGCATGAAATTCTGAAGAAAAAACATTTAGCAAATATCTCGGAAAACACTAATGTTTATATATGCCAGGATATAGCTTCTGTCAATCGTGTTCAGCCACCAATACACAAATTCTGAAGAAGTATAGTCGATTAAAGATCTAAAAAAAAATTAGTTCTTGCCTATATTAAAAGTAAGTTTTACTGCTCTGAGAACACGAATTAATCGAAATAATATACATTTTGGTTCGTCCCCATGATATTTTTAGCCAAGATCAGTGCGTTGTTGATATTTGCTACGATTTCTTCTCATACATTACTTTGTTAGTGCAGTCATCGATATCTGGGTATTTCTGGTCTGTCATTATATCTTATATAAATAATTCTTCTAATTCTTCCACTAAAATTACAAATCACAATTAATTGTTTATTTAATATGTTATATTAATTACAATTTTACCTCTCCATTCTTTTCTATTGTAAAGCCATGACCACGGTCAATCATTATAAACAAATATCAAATCGAAAAATAATTGAAAACAAACAAAGTTTGTTTGACTTCAAGAAGAATTTGCAACGCAAGCAAATTCCGCTATGCAAGCATATTTCTTGATAAATAAAATATTCTTACCTGAGGTCATTGCTTTACAATAGCGATACATTGTGACTCAATCAGAAATTGTGTGATCAAAAATGCTGACACTACAGTTTCTGATTAAGAACTTTGTATATTGCAATTCTGCAATAATCCCCCCTTTTTGAATGGTAAAGAATACCGATTCCTTTGTATTCAATTTGTATAAATAAGGTGATACTAACTAAATAAAATCAGATTTAATTGCAACTTTAACGAGTAGTTTTTATCTCTCAAAACACATCGGCATACTCTGCCATTTGGAATATAGCGGCATACTCTGCCTCCAATATACAAACATCGGCATACTCTGCCATCTGGAATATAGCGGCATACTCTGCCTCCAATATATAAACATCGGCATACTCTGCCATAAATTTTACAGATTGGCAAATACCAAGCCTTAAGGGTGGACAAAATCTACGAAGGAAATATAACGATAAAACAGCGGCTCATCTTAGCTATACAGAACCCTTCCGGACAAATTGTGGAACAACTTATATTACATGGCGACCCTGCATATCGAACCATCGACCCTGCATATCGACCATCTATCCCGCAAATAGGACCACAAAATCTGCAAAACAGACCATCAACTTCGCATAGCAGATATACAACAACCAAACTTCCCAGAATACCATCAGAAATCATTGACCCTACGATACGCAAATGAACGGCACCCAGGCGACTAATATGTCCAAAAAGAATACAAGTGCCAGAAATTAAATTGCACTCTAGTGATGATACATACACACCGACCACAACAACAATAGAAGACAGTCCTACATACATTCCAACAAATAAACAAATAGAAGAAAACGTACATGAGAAGTACATACCTACAGCAACTCTAAATCAAGAAGCTCCAGAGTATTTCCCAACAACGATAAATACATCAAATATACCAGTACAAAAAAAACCCAGTTTGCACGAAGCATTAAAGAATAACCCGACAGCTGGTCCAAAGGCAATCACAATTGCGCAGTATAAAACAAAACAAGAAATGACAAAAAAACCAATAATAGAGAACTGTACACCTCTTTACACAAAAAAAAAGGGGCGGTGTAGCTGTAAAACTGAGACAGCAAATAGCAGAGCTATACAGAGTGATACCGATCACAAAAGAGAAGGACTTAAAAAAACAACTAATACAAAAGCTCAACAAACTGAAAGAAGAAAGTCGCAATCGACGAAAGTAAGGGAGGAACAAAATAAATTAACCACAAACCAAGTAATGGGCAATGATGCGCAGGTGGTTCAACAACATATGAATGTTAGCTTTACATTTATTTTTATTTGAGATGGCTTTTAGGGATAGAACTGTAAAATTTTTTTTTTATATAAGTTCCATTTTAATGTATCATTTTTTTTAATAGATAGTGTCATAGATATTTAGATTTCATGGGTAACAGTATATTTTTTTTATATATGTAGATAGCTTTTAGAGATAGAATTGTAATGGGTTTTCTTTAATATATAAACAGTTATAGATAATTTTTTTTTTTTATTTTATGGGTAGCATCGAACAATAAAATTACTTCTTAGATGAATAAATAATATGAATAACATCAACTGTCTTTGGGTTCTCCGAAATTTAAATAGATAAACAAATGGAAGAATACAAAAACTTTTAACAGAGTTAAAGAAATTGCTAGAAACCCTTAAGAAAAGCCCACTGAATTTAAAATGTTTCGAAATCAGCAAGCAGGTACGCCGAATCTCTGGCGAAGAAACTCGGATGCCATAGAAAATGAAAGTTCACCAGAACATCAGTCAAAGGATGACGAAATGAACAGCAAACATAAAAGATAAAGACTGAAAATAATCAGGAAAAATGGTCAACAAGCAATAGCGACAAATTAATAGGAGGACTAAACATAAAAAGAAAAATGCATGCAATAGTTCAAACTCATATTCCGACAGTGATGACAGCCACGCAAACAGATACCTGTGATCAACACGATTCCGCATAACAGACGGACGATGAATTATATAAAAATGCGTCCCATGATTTGGCATTACATCATAAAGTGCACTACAAAAATGCAGCTTGTCAAACTGACATCCGCAAACAGGAAATCAGAATCGCTGAAGTAGACGAATAACTGTTCAAAATTCGGATAACGGGCAAGAAGTCCCTGAAATTTAACGTTCAACTTTCAGAACAATAAAAATAAAACGAAAAAGCGCACGCAAGTTTTTAAAATAAAGGATACGTCGCAGAATTCATACCATTTATAGCATGCAAGTTTAGGATTTCTAGAATAGAACACTCAAAGTAACAAGAACTAAATACATTTGAAAGAAGACTAAGTAAGCCGATCATTATGTCAGACTAACCGAAGGCATCGATAGAGGCGGTAAGTGTTACAATTAAGATTGAGCAGACTTTTGCAACAAGAATACGTCAATAGTGATGAGGTCTAAACAAATCTTCATAGATAAGGATCTTGAAATTGTGTACAAACTGGGAAAGTAGATACAAATGCAAATGCCCTGTCAGGAATAAAAATGTACTCTGAGAAATGATACCAAGAGAAATAAACGTTATCACACGAAATATGATGAAAAAGCAGCAAAACGGATTAGAAGGAGAGCCAATATAAAATCAGGTCAATTCTATATATGGGAATACACATCCATCTCCAACATAAGAAATATTAAGAGGATACAATTCAATACAGCGTACGCACAAGAGAATGCGATAGATAAAAGTTTGCCAGCAATATGTAAGAAAGGGGTAACCGTTCAGTACAGCGATAATCCTGCATTTAACTCTGGTTAAATCATGGAGAAGCTGATACAAAAGATGAACGAGAATAATATTACAGAATTAGCACTCGCAAAGGACGATGCTATATGGATATTAATGAATTCAAAAGGAAATTCAATAAGCTGCAGCAGAATGATAAATGTGGTAAGGCAACACCACTGAAGATACTACGTTATAAACCCCCAATAAGGATCAAGGATCCAAAGAAAAAATAAGAATTAGTAAAAGAGTACCATGACAAAAAGCATGGTGGACACGCTGGAATTAAACGCTGCAATAAAGGCACATATGGAAACCTTTACACAATGATAAAGAAGTACATAAACAAGTATGATAACTGTGCAAAGAACAAATTCAAAAGGTACACAAATGAACATCTAGTGACAATGGACACACAAACCAGTAGTTGCGAAAAGATCTCAGTTGACACACTAGGACCTCTGAGGATATATATATTTACATACATTCTAACGCTACAATACGAATCATCAAAGTTCATAGAGGCATACCAGATATAAACAAAAAAAAAAAAAAACCGGCTCAGACTCAAGACTACGTAAACTAATAAAATGGTTAAATACTGTAGAATAATTATATAAAAATAATAGAATAATATATCACGGAGATATTAGTAACGTTAGAACAAAAAAAAAATCATAATAATAATGATAATAATAACAATAATTAGCAAATAATCCTGTATTAACAAAGCAATTAACCTGTAATAAAAATAATTAACAGTATACTATAATTACATAAATAAATTAGAATATGTTTAATTCAATAATATGCATAAGTTTATGTAACAAAAAAGAATTTTTTTTTCATATACAAATTTTTTTTTTCTTTTAAGGGTAAGGATGTAAAGCCATGACCACGGTCAATCATTATAAACAAATATCAAATCGAAAAATAATTGAAAACAAACAAAGTTTGTTTGACTTCAAGAAGAATTTGCAACGCAAGCAAATTCCGCTATGCAAGCATATTTCTTGATAAATAAAATATTCTTACCTGAGGTCATTGCTTTACAATAGCGATACATTGTGACTCAATCAGAAATTGTGTGATCAAAAATGCTGACACTACAGTTTCTGATTAAGAACTTTGTATATTGCAATTCTGCAATAATCCCCCCTTTTTGAATGGTAAAGAATACCGATTCCTTTGTATTCAATTTGTATAAATAAGGTGATACTAACTAAATAAAATCAGATTTAATTGCAACTTTAACGAGTAGTTTTTATCTCTCAAAACACATCGGCATACTCTGCCATTTGGAATATAGCGGCATACTCTGCCTCCAATATACAAACATCGGCATACTCTGCCATCTGGAATATAGCGGCATACTCTGCCTCCAATATATAAACATCGGCATACTCTGCCATAAATTTTACAGATTGGCAAATACCAAGCCTTAAGGGTGGACAAAATCTACGAAGGAAATATAACGATAAAACAGCGGCTCATCTTAGCTATACAGAACCCTTCCGGACAAATTGTGGAACAACTTATATTACACTATTTATAAATATATGGGCTTAGATGCAGAAATGACAGCTGCGTCAGACGCATCAGATGCGTTCGTGATTCAAAAGTGGACCTTTGATTCAGTGGATGATAATATTACGATGCATTTTTGAACTCATGATGATGCAAATGCTGTATCAGTAGCGCATAGGTACATTTCTGAATTTACCCATTATCACATCGTAGGTAATACCCCTAGACACAAACTTTCGAAACTCCGAAACTTTCAGGTCAAATGCACATGTCTTATGGATAACAAAATGATTGAGATTTTGGCTGTACTGTACACTAAACGAAATCAGCGAACCATATAAATTAGTTCTATTAAAGATTCTATAAAAGTTGGTATCCCTCTACGAAGCGTTGGTGAAAAATAAGGGATGGAATTCAATAATGCGTACCCTTTTCTGTTTCCACAGAGAGCAGTTTTGCTTCCTTCTGATATATAACCATCAGGCGCGTATACAGGGAGAAGGGAGAGGGTCACAGGGGTCATGCCCCCCCCCCCCCATAGCACCACCTAACCTTCGCTGCGAATTGAATGTGGCGCTGGACTTGTAGAGCGAGCTGTAAAAGTTTAACAGGACAATTTTAGTATGATACGGTTTGTTTGTCTTCTTATAAGTAGTAGCTCTTCGTCTTTTAAACGTGTACAAATTTTTTAGAATTTTCTTGCGTTTTTATATAGTGTCGAAAAGTCATCTATCATACCTATCACAGGATAGTAACTAATTATGGAATGCGTATTTATTTTAGTATTTGATTGTTTAGAAAGAGGATGCTTTTGTTGCGCCCACTACTCATATATATGAAAAAGAATACAATTTCGAGTTTAAAAAGTGTTAATGTTTCTAAGAAATTGGTAAGCGATCATCAATTTTTTTTTACCTATCTCACTTTCCGATGGTAGACAGCAGCGGAAAATTCGCTGGCAAAACAGGTCGAAAAATTTGGAGTACAATTGCAACGACAGACAGTGAGCGGCGATTGTGAAAGAATAAGATACTGAAATTTCATTGGTTATTAGTTTTGAGCGTTTCGAAACAGATTTTTATCGAGAATATTTTATATTATTTTGAAAGAATTGCAATGGACCAAAGCGTGGAAAAAAAATTTAAAATACAGAATTTAGCTAAATTAAAATAAAACTAAATGCCAAAAATATCAAAATTTTGCCATTTGTATTTAAGCGCCTCGAAATATCCATCCAAACCATGTATTTTTTGTCAACTCGTCTGTACTGAAGACAACCAGTAGATATATCATAAATTATTTTATGATTTCGCACTTCCTCAATCAATTTTTCAACTAAATTTTTTGATATTGACGCACGTCTTACAACGTTGACAAAAATAAATGCCACAACAATCTCATTCGTTTAATTTTGTTGGCGACGACGGCAATATTAGAAATTGATCAATCCCAACAGCAACTTCGTCCACCGCTGACCTTCACGTGTCGATATTTGGGCATTCGCATAAGACACTGTGCTTTTAGAAGTTTGACAGCGGCATTTTTTCGTCGTTTGCCGTTACCCGTCGCAATTGTATTTAAGCCTTCACTTAACAAATTTTGTTTTACGGTTCTTCCAGTAGAACCCTAGTTATGCAATCAAAGTCTAGCAACCCATTGATTTTTCATAGCGACACTGATTCAAGCCTGAGTTGATCAAAATTTTTACCGTCGTAGGAAGCATTAAATTTTTCTTAGGGTTCGTGCGGAACAAGACAGGCGATGCGAGGCTAGACATTTGGGCGAGGCGAGGTTAAGATACATATCGAGGTGTAGTGTTCATAACAAGGCCTTCAGTTTCTTGGTAAATCGTGAAGTGAGAGCATAAATTATGTCATCATATTCAGAAGAAGAATTTTGTGTTTGTCAAGTAGTGCAACTATATGGCATTTTTCACCTAAGTGTACTTTCCGCTCTTTTGCTTGCCACCCGATAAAGACGAAACGTCTGGAATTTGGCGAATTCATCATTCATGTGAAGTATTTCGGACTGATCCTGATAGCTTTTTCCAATATATGAGAATGAATAAAGAACCCTTCGATTATATCAAAGAAAAAACCTATAAGAATATGCCAGCTATCAAAATTAGTGCGCTGGACCTCGCGAAAAAATTAAAAATTTCATTCTCGAGCGATTTACCTCGAGGTGTCCCGCCACATTGCGCGCTGCCACAGCATTTGTATGAACACTCTCATAGTACAGCGTACAATCATTTTATTTCTTTAACTATTGATATAGCCTCGCCTCGCCTCACTGCGCCATGTTGTGCACGTATCTTTAAAAAATATAGTTGTAAATTGTTCTTAAGAATTTGAATGAATAACTATTCACCGACAACGGTCCAAACGAATTGGACAAGGGCACAAGCATTCAGTTTTCTTAGAAAGATCTGAAAATGTTTCTTTAGATTTTTCATGCACTATTGGTGGCGGACAATGGTTCCAAAGATTTATATTGATTCAGGTGCCTTGGCTGATCTGGGTCGCTAAAGATATTTATAAGCGTCGGCAAGGACACATTTTGTTCTTAGAAATTTACTTAAACATTTTTCTTTCGAATTTTTATACACTATTTGTTGCTGAAAACGATCAGTTGGATTGATGCCGCTGAAATTTATTCTACAAATTTTCTTCACAATTTTTACGGCCAGACTATAAAAATAAAAACCATTCGGTTTCCTCTACGGTAGTTTCCGTTGCTTTGCTTGTACTTTCGTATTAATTAAAGTAGTGTTGTTTAATTTATCTTATTATTTACTTTTAATTTGTAGGAGAAGGATAAACTTGCTACACTAGTTAGCGATGGAGGTAGAAATAGTAGCAAAATTGGAAAGCAGAAGACTGATAAGACCATTGACAACTTTTTTCAGAAGATAAAAAGATCAGTTAAGTTCCCATCAAAAGATATAGTCAGTGACATATCATGCACTTCTACTCCTATTCCTTTGAATGTGACTCAAATTGCAAGCTTTCACTCTCAGTCATTTATTTCACCCGTGACAGAATCGGTTGGGTCACACGTATTTCTACAATCTTTGCACGAGGTAGAGAATCCGGATATGAGTCCTTAATGTCTGTCCACTCTGAGATCGACATTGATTTGGATAATATTATCGACAGGTTCTCCAAATCAAACCGAAAATTGAATTTTGTGATATCTATATCTATGATAAACAAAAAATTTAAAATCAACTACTTCCGACCTTTTCCTTTCCCTCGAACATTTTAGTTGTGCGACCCCCCCCCCCCCCCGCCCGCTTGCCAGGATGCAGGTCTGGATACGCGCCTACCATAACAGCACAAAAATGGGTTCATGTCTTCAGCTTTTATTGGATTAAGATTTTCGAATTGATTTGGCACAGGAAATAAGGCAAATTATTTCCACTATAAAATACATGTCCCTCAGAAAGTTACTAATTAGCGCGTAGATAAAAGCTTAGTACGATTCAAACGAACTGGAATAGCAAGTATAGATAATTTACATTTAATATAAACATTAAACATTAGACATTTAATGTTCAGAAACATTTCTAAATACAACTAATTTAATAAGTTCGTGCCTTGAGAAATGGCTTATGTTTGAAAAAACGAAGTTCGAATGTTTATATGTAGCTCATAATTTCAGCCTGCACACCTGAGGCTTAGAATCACTACAGTGTATATGGTTTGGTAACCCTTTCAAAGAGGGTGTGTGTGTGGCTATACAAATATTAAAAAAGCATTTCAGTCAGTGTATTACACCCCACTGCCATATAAAGAATTGGATTTTTCAATTCTATTTGCAATTGTACTTAAAAGTTATATGAAATGTAAGATTCTATAAAATTGTGTTTGCGAATATTTCCAGTGGACCATAAGCCGCTTTTGCAAAAATTGGAAAATACAATATCGATATTCAAACACTTGCTCCGTCATAAACGATTATCCCCATAGGATATCGAGACTAACCACTTATTTTAGTTTAGTTACAATATTTCAAGGTGATTCTGCATTTTCACAGGATAAATTATTATAAATAAATTCTAACCAATTATGAGCTTACCATTGGAGCAGGATTATCATTTGGGATATTTTCGTTGACAGGTCTGTCATCGTTTACGGAATCGAATACATCACCATTGTTCTGGTTTTGATTACTGCCACTTGCATCATTCTGATTTTGATTACTGCCACCTCCATTGTTATTAGAAAACGCTGGTCGATTATTAGGTGGTCTGTAGATAGGAATACTAAAAAGCGGGCGATTTGGAGGTCGATTGTCATCATAATATCCTCCACCACCACCACAATCATAGGATGGTTGCTGTGATTGAGGCCGGTCATTATTATAGTTCTGATGTTGGTTTGGAAAAAGATTATAAACATTTAAATCCCAAAAAAATCGTCCTTCTTCTTCATTTGCGGTTCTTCCACGACAGGGGTTATGCGAATGATGAGGACGATTGTGTTGAAATCGATGCCTATTAAAACGGTTAAGACGATGGAAAGTTCTTTCCTCTTCTTGGTTATCTGCACCCACAAATTTCGCATTGATATCATCTGACCTCCTGTTTGAGTAGGTTTTTGTTGTTAGTCGATTGTAGTATGAATTTGGGATGTCGTCTGAGCGTCTAATTGAACGTTGATTGTAGTTACCCTGTGGATAGCCATATACGGCCATTCCAATTTGATAAAACAACAACACGTACACTGTTATATATATGAACTCCTTATTCATCTGAAAGTATTCACGTTTATCAATCAAAAAGTTCTTTAAATCACTTGTTCCGTATTCTTTTCTTAGCGCCATTTCAAAGCTTTTGTTCAATGATGCTAGCTTCACAACAAGCTTTTCACTACCGACAAGTCCGTTGTATCTATTTCGACTAGAGTTGAAACATTCCGTGTAGCCAGACATCACCTCTGAATTTCCATTTAAATCAAAGGTTCATATTAAGATGAAAGTGAAATTCGTCTTGCCAATTGTGAACAGTACAAGGTAATGTTGCATAACATACCCAAAAGTTAGAAGACGATTGACGTTTATGGGAAGCTTTTAACGAAATGGACGTTGCAGAAATTAACCGTGTTATGTGAAACATTTTCGCCCACATTTTCTTAGTTAAATAGTGGGTCAGAGAAGCACCTTAGCATGTAGATTAGTTCACCCATATAAAGTAGTAGGTACAGCATTTTTTACGAATAAATGAGATAATATAATGAGAGAATTTTGGAAATTAACAATACGCTATTAAAAAATTTGGCTAAATTTTAAGATGTGCGCAATAAGCTGTCAAATATTTGATAAAATTGACCATTCATTTGCAAAAGATTTTTTATTATATGTAGGGTTCAGTAAAAGACAAACAAACTTTATATTAGGAGAAAAATATATGGAGCTTTACACATATATATCTATAGGTATAATTAATTCTATAATAACTTGGCATTGTTATTAACGTGGGCTCGAATATATGAAATTGATGATTTCTGTTTTTGTTGTAATTTTATATATAATGTTATAATTTTTGTCTTGATGAAAGCCTACGTAATACAGAAAGCCATGCGCAATTCTTATTCATAATTTATATAACGTTAACAAACGCTTCACTGCGAAACCCTCGAAAATACTTCCCGAGCCATGAAAGGGAAATCTATATGTGTTCGTTGGGAGTCCGTTCTCTAAAATGCTCTATATTGATACTTATGGAAAAGTGCCAAACATTGACTTTATATATTAGCGCCTAAGCTACTATCCATACAGGAAAATAGTCTTCTAGTAATTTCCAGCTTCGTACCTTACCTTCCCAAAGGCTACACTTACTATACTATATACCTTACTTAACAAAATAATAAAATAGTTTTGATTACAAAGTAACCTTACCATTTTACGCTCAATACCTCTCAGCTGAGTGATATTGCATGTGTGTATGTGCAGCAGGAGTCCGAATCTGTAGGCAGCTGCATTCCGTATCATCAGCCCACGGCATGCCATTACTGCACTGCGCAATATACAACTATTACTCAGCTGAGAGGTTTTGTTTGAAGAATCGTAGTCATTTGGTTGAGATAAATTTTTATACCCTAGAACCAGTGGCGGTTCGTGGGATTCAGAAGAAGGGAAGCAATACATTTTATGTAAATTATAGCTCCGCTTTTCAGACTGTTTCATTGCTACTATAAGTAATTATACATGTATCAAAGTCAATGATGTCAATAATACACAATATAAATATTCATATCATCGTTAAATAAATCAGCGATGCAATCATATCTTTCATTTAATCCATTCACAGCAAATACTGCCTGCCCCATAATTAAGCAAATACAAATATTTCACTCATTATCCCCTTTCACAACGTATGCAAAAAATCTAATCATCTAATTCATTCTTTTCAATTCAATTACCATTATTAATATACTTAGGTATACTGGTTCGCCGGAATACTCAAATAAAAGCAAGAATTCTACATTCTCTCGCAATTAAACAGAAACGTACGTAATATTATAGATAGTCAATATCTTATTTTTGCACAATATGAATAAAATATGTTTAAAAAAAATTTATAATAAAAAACATTCAAACATTTAAAGTCAAACGAGATAATATAATTTTAAAATATTGTTATTGAGTAGATTAAGTTTTTAATTAAACTTTTCTTGGGTGAAAGAAAAATTTTTTTTTTACTTAGCCTATAATTTATTTATGAAAGTTATTTATTTAAAAAGTTTTTTAATATATTTTATTTTCTAATCATTACATTTTTGCTAAAAACTCATAAAACAGGACATACAGTACGTTTACATAAATACTTGGCTTGAAATCCACTTGAAGCTCAGGTAGGGCGGTTGATTGAATTAACTCCAATTACTTGAGTTGAATTTTTCTTGAATTTAATTTTCCAATTACTTAAGTTGAAATTCACGGATTGAATGAGCGTTTTCATGATATTTTGATTACTTCAAGAATACTTCAAGTATGCTTCAAGTATTCATGTAAACGTACTGATAATCTATCTAATATATGCATATTAACTCGCATCTACGTTCTTTTGCGAATGTTGTGGTGTAACTTTTTACCTCTGCGGTAAGTATAGTTTAGAAGATTATCGCACTTTAATGTAAGTACTTCCATGTAAAAACGTTTACACGAAAAAACTGGAAAATTTATTTCACATCAAAACCCATCGGTTAATCATAAAAAATTTAAATGTTCACATGAGATATGTAAAACATTATGCGGAAGCGTTTAAAAGAAAAATCAGCCCCCGCAAGAACGTAAACCCTCCTTTGCACACAAATTCGAAAATCACGCATTTTAAAGATATTCGGGTGAAAAGGTCGGTTATAAAGTTTCTTACAGAGCAAAAGAAAATATGCCATTTAATAAATCTCATCAAAAGCTTCAATTTGGTATTACACACGGCCAAAATTGGACAACGCCATGAGTGTAGCTACCATCCTCCCCCCAAAACCCCCAAAAACGTAAACAATTAAGCCCACTGACTAATTCTAAAACAAAAAATCCCATGTAAATCCATCCACGTTTACTATTCTAAAACTATTCCTAAAGATTCACAATATTCGTCACGAAGGTCGGATAAAAGTTATTTAAAAAAGCTACGAATTTGTTAACATCTGGCAGCATTTAAATAAATCGTGAGCAAGACCGACACCCACCCGCACCGGCATATACTTCTGAATTTATCAATGAAAGTTACTATCACGAGGTGTAAATCAATTGCCAAACCCTACGCTGCGGCCAGCGTACCATAGCAATGAGTGAATATGAGTCTAAAAAGTTAAATGTATTTAACTTTTTACATTGGCTTTGTTGTTGTAAAAACGCTGTAGGGATTTCAGCGTCACTGCGATGCCAGTGGCAACGGTGTTTGATTCTAATGCCGTTCCATCCATACCACGCGAATATTATGTAGCTTGCTTGACAAGACAAATCGGGGTGGATCTGGTGTTGGGTGGAATGATGGTGGGTGGGTCATACGCTACATTTTGGACAGCGTACCATACAGAATGTTAGTAGCGATATAATGACATTGGGGTGGGTGGTATGTTCTTAGTTTGTAGGAGAAAATTGGGCGTTACTTATAAAATATTTCAGGTTGTATCTAGTGATGCCAGAGGAGTAAACTTCTTTTATACATTTTTTTAAATATTCTAAGAATATTTTAAAGCAAAATTTTATGATTGGATTTTTTTATTTTGTCAAGGGAAGCAGTGCTTCCTTTGCTTCCAATGAGGAGCCGCCCCTGCCTAGAACAGTGTTTCCCAACCTTTTTTTCCTCGCGAACCAAAAGAAAGGTCCGAAAAAATTTGACGAACCGCCTATGTAGTCGTTAATTACAGGTAAAAAAATGCAATAAAATTTGATAGAATATATATTTTTCATATTGCAAAATAATTGATTATATTAATCGTGAAACATTGAAATGAAACATTAATAAGACTAAAATGATGGCTATAAAAGTTGAAAACAAGATAAATTTAATAAGCTGGTTCTTATGTTATACATATGGAAAAACTCTTAATGGGATATTTGTGGTTGTTTGATAGAACAAAGCAATTCAAAGTTAGGCTCAATATCTGACAAATTCAGTCTTAGATGAGGTTCTGCATTTAACCTGTTTCTGTATTTATCTTTCAGATAAGTATATGTTGAAAATCCTTTCTCGCATAGATATGTTGTGCAAAATGGTAATAGAACTTCAATGGCTTTTTTTGACAGAACAGGATATTCATTTTGTATACTGAGCCAGAAGTCAATTAAAGATTGATCTTAAAAAATTGCTTCTAGAGAACTGTCACAAGATAACTTTACGAGTTTTTCTTTTTCCAGTATATTTGGAGAGGTTTCTAAACTTACATTTCCTTGAAATGAATTACGTATCCAGTTGTTGCATCTGTTGGGGAAATAGTCATCGAAAGTTAATCGAAGATAGTTCAGATGTTCACATATACTCCTTTTAATGTTTTCGTCAAGTTTAATTGAATTTTCTGATAAAAAAGTGCTGACAGAATCGAATCATCCATACTCATTCATCTGCAGGCATTGAATCCAAAAATCCATTACAATATTATTTTCGCGAACCCCCAGTTGGGAATCACTGCCTTAGAAGATGAACTCTATAGGGTATACTATGTTTGTCATTTCGTTTGTAACAGCTGGAAGTATTGATGGTAGAGCCAAATGGATTGGACACCCATGCATAAAATTAAAAGTTATTTTGATTTTTGCATGTCCGTCCGCACGATAACTCGAGAAAGCGTTCACTTAGACGGCGGAAGTTTTGCACACAGGCTTTTTACAAACAAAAAGGTAAGTTTTAGTTCGAAAATGGGCAGAATAAGGCAACTCCTTCGTAGGGTTTCCATACAAAAATTTCGTTTTTCACTATATATTTGAGCACTGCCTGAGACCTCGTCTAAGTAGAGGGCTGAAATTTGATACAAGGTGTTTTCATAGCAATAGTGAATAAAGTTTCAAAAATCGACTAAATCGGGTAACCTCTTTTTGGTGTTGCCTTATAAAAATGTTGGTTTCATACATATACTTAGAAAACGAGCAGTACCGTAGACATTTTTATTGTACAGAAAAGTTCTTCAGAATATGAAATCCTATGAAATTTGTTATAAACATTTTTGCTGTCCGACGAGCCGCTCATGAGATATATGGGAAACACCACTTAAAAAATCAAACTTGCGCAGATTGGTGACCGTACGAAATTACAAAGGAAAATTCATCTAGGCCTGCCGATATCGTCTCTGGGAACATAATGAATTTTAATGTTCTTCAACTATTTTGAATTCTTTAAATCGTAAAGTAAATTCGTTCATTAGCGACTGAATAATTTCAGAAAAATCTTTTGTTAATTTAGTTTTGTCATTTTTTTCATGGGAATCTAAATTTTGCAAAGAATTGAGTTTGGTTTGAAAAATATTTATACTTATATGTTCGAAATAATGTCCCGATTAAAAATTTCTAATTTAGTTTCGAAAGCTTTAATTATATCAAACATTATAATAATTTCCTTGCAGTTTCACATTTAATTCACTTAAAGTACGAACACAAGTCAGCAAAAAACATAAGTTTTGAAATCCTTTCAGTGTCAATTAATTGGTTAGATTTTTCAATTAATTACTCGTTATTTAAAAAAAAAAAGTCTAATTTCATCTAAAAACTGAACGAATCTTTGAAGAACTCTTCCACGACTTAACCATCGGACGTTATTTTACATCAGTAAACCATCGTACACTGAATTTACCCCTGAGAAAATTTTCGTTTATTTAAAGGTGTTATATATATCCGTGCTTCTTAAGACTTTCTCTATCGATCATTAACACTCACCTGTTGTTCGTGGTTAATCCAAGTTTTTTCTTTTTTTTTTAAAGATAACACTCTTCTGTTTATTAATCACTTTATTATCTATTTTATTACTTTTAGTGAACACATCCAAATTGATTCTTGGTACAAGGCTTTCTTAACGTTAAAACGATAACTACTAACTTTTTATGAAACCAGACATGAACATTTTATCCTCCTGTTTTTCTTTTAAACTTTCTTAAAAATAACCGAACATGAACATTTTTTATTCGGAAAAAAGAACGATAACTACTAACTTTTTATGAAACCAGACATGAACATTTTATCCTCCTGTTTTTCTTTTAAACTTTCTTAAAAATAACCGAACATGAACATTTTTTATTCGGAAAAAAGAACGATAACTACTAAACTTTTTTGTTTTCAGGAACCCGGACACTTTTCTTTTACACCGCGCTTACTTCGAACCAAAAACACCACACCAAACGAGACCGCGCCGCTTTTACGTGCAAAATTCAACTCAACTCTTGATCAAATTCATCGTGATCAAGAGCCATTGTTCAGGATAGAAAATGCTAAATTGCATTTTCTTATCCTGAGAAAATTTTACTTTTTAATTCTGGACTTGTTCAAACATGTCTAGAATTATTCGCGTTAAACGATGGCTTCAAAAATGTAATCTTACACTTTTTAAAACATCAGCCACCGTTTGAAATCGCGACGCGCCTATACATACAATGCATTTATGCTGCGCGCGTTTCTTATCGCGAAAGCTTTTTTTTCGTAATATGTATGTACGTATGTACATACATATTGTATTTTTCGCGACAAATCGTACTGAAGGTACGATTTGTTTTTTTGATTTCTTTTTTAATTAAATTGTTGAAATGACAAATTTTGCTGAAGGCAAAATTTTGTCGTGGAAATTTTAAAGTAAAACGACTTGGGGTGTAAAATGAAACTTTTGTTTTTCCCAAGTCGTTTGATGGGAAAAATTTTATGACTTGTTTGGAATGTGAAGAAAATTGCTGATGCAATTTTCTTCACCCTTTTTGGACGATAAACTAATCATGTTTTGTGCATGCTTAGTTTATTGAATTTTTATATTTTATGGTTTCTCTTTTATATGCCCAATTTTAGGTTTATATGAAAATATTAATTATTTTAGGTATATAACAGTCCTTCCCCCTGAGAAAAAGAGAATTATTCTTTGAAGAGGAATAATTCTCAGGGGAAGTTGTTGTTGGTGCGTTTTTGGTGGCTGGGTTTTGGTCGGTTTTCGGTTGAGTTTTTACAGGAATATGCCTATATATATAATATGTATTTCTTATGTGAATATATATAAATTCTGCTATATCTAATGTCGTTAAAAAAAATTCTTTTCTTATTTTTTCTACTAATTTAAGTCGCTATTTCCTATTTATAACCTTAGGTCGTTACATTTCTATTTTCTGTGTTTATGTCTATATTTTACTAGTTCGCTAGCTATTTCTATGTAATACTTAATGTTACTAAATATTATTTACTTATTACTTTTATTATTATTATTCTATGTAAATAAATTTCGGTTATATTTTTTATGTTTTAATTCTATTATCTTATGCTTTCTTTCTTCTATTTATTATCTTTTTTTTTTTTAGCTTATTTAATTTATTATTTCTACTACTTTGTTATGTGCTACTTAGGTGTGTTAATTTTATTCTTAGATACTACCAAATAAATTTTATCCTTATTTATTCTTAATTTATTAATTTTATTAATTTATTTTCTGAGACCAGTGTAGTGAAAGGATAGTGGTTCCGCCAGTAACAAAAGGATGAGACGGTGCCAACCAACGAGTATAGATCTTTTTGATTATACTACTTGTATAGATCTCGCTCTGTGGAGACTTTGAGTACGTTTTAATTTTTCTTGGGGTGTTGCGTAAACCGGTTCCATAGGAACGTTTTCAGCTGTGGGCTGTTGTCTGTTGTTAGCAATCCATGCCATGAATGCCGGTACGATATACTTTGCTAGTGCCACCACTGATACAAGTAGCAACAAGAGTCCTGCCATTGATAGGGATGTAATAGAGAGTATATGAGGAATCTTGGCCTTTGGTCCAAAGTGGATGCTGTTCACTTTGGTACGGATTTCGTCTAGATATTTTGTATCGAGGTGGATACGTTGGTTTGTATCATCTCCGAGGAGTAACGTTGGTTGTTTATCAAGGTTTTTAGGAGCGGATATCTTGGACATATATTCTGCCAATTCCTCTTGCGTTTCGTTTGTGCCTGGGAAGTAGGTTGGTTGGAAAACTTTTAGCGGATGTAGATTTTCTGCTTCGTAATACAGAGTGTGAGACCTTATTTGCAAGGAACATGGTTCGTTGATTGTCATGATTCCTTGTCCTGCGAGACGCTGAGTGAGTAACTGTTGAGTACAAGTTATATGTACTATAGTGGTTTCGGTTAAGCAGTACAGCCACGAATTTGGTCTATTGAGCTTAATTATTGTATCTCTTGGGGGAATTTGAGCTCTGATGCTACACTGTGGGTGTTCGCCCAGTGGATTGAATAAAAGTTTAATAACACATTCATCTGTTTTTGTAGCCTTGGTGAGTGGTGTATTTAGCTTACCAACCCACGTATCCTCATCGATTCCCTTTGAAATTTTTTTTGAAAGATCTCAGGTTTTCTGGCTTCAGCAGCAGAAATTCCTGGGTCTGTATTTGACTTGCCACATGGGAAAATTCGATATCAGGTATTATTGAGTGGTTTGAATCCACCCGTATGGGAAAACATTTAATCTGTTGGATTTTCATCTTGGGAATATTAAATATGGGAAGTTTGACTCGGATAACTAATTTGTCCTGCAGCAAATGTGTCTTAACATCTGCTGTTTGATACAGAACTGACAAACAGTCCTGTAGATTGGGACAAGTGGAGTGAGATTTGTGATAAATCTCTAGCAAATGATTTGGGGAAATTAAAAGTGGATGAATTTGATTATTTCTACTGGACACTATTATGTCCAGTAGAGCTTGTTGTCTAAATTCCAACTCTATCATTTGTAGTGTCAGACTAGAGACAATTTCTTGTCTTATTTGGTGGGCTGTCAACTCGTCTGTTGTGTTCCGCAGATTGTTAATCTGGTTGGTTATCTGACGCTGTCGTTCAGACAGGGAAGATAGGGGTTTCTGAATTTGTTCAAACGTGGTTTTTATTACGCTGATCTGTTGTTTTTCCAGATCAGCTAAGGTTTGAGTATTTACCTCTAATTCGCTTAGTCGGCTGTACACCTCTTGTTCGTTTCCACTATCCATGGTACCGAAAAGATAATGCATCGCATTTCCAATTCCATCGAAGATGGATCGGGGCTTGCGCGATTTGGGCACAGCTTCCCTAATAACACTGGTACGCCTATTGATATTTTCCATTAGGGCGTGTATATGTTTTGTCTGTAGCGTACAAAGGTCCTGTATAGAAGACCCATTTCCACACAATTGGTGTATGTAGTGTTCCGCTCGTTCTGCTAGTCGTGTCTGATTTTCCAACTCGGCCAGATCTAACTCAGTGATGATGCTCCAAGTGTCGTGGTAAACTGATAGGCTTCCAAGATCCTCAAATAGTACTCCCGTATTATTTAGGGGCGTTATAGAGTAAGGTTCCTCCGCGAGGGCTCCTATTATGAGCAGGAATAGTCCGTGGAAAATGATGGACTGCATTGTTATCTAGGAGAGGATAGGATAGGGTATTAAAATGGGTTTTTATTTGACTTTGTAGCTTACATGCTATTATATATGTGTCTTTGAATTACTTAAATTATATTGACACCATGTTATTCGTAGAAAGGTTTTAGACGGTTGTTATGTACCGTGACCTCTCGTTTACGAATTTTTATTGTGGTGTTTACAGTACTAGGGATACCGGTTACCGTGTAGGGTCCTACCCAAATCTGGGAGAGCTTATGTTTACGACTCTCGCTCTTGAGTAGAACCTTGTCTCCTCTGTGAAATGTCAGGGGACGTACAGCTTTGTCATAGTAATTTTTCGAGCGTTGTTTACTCCTCAGAAGGTTTTTCCGTGCCATGGAGTAAGACTTTTGAAGCTTATACCTGAGAATATGGTAGTAGCTCTCGTGGTTATACACGGGTTCGGGGTCTCGCCTTAAGTTGGACGGAACGTCCGCTGTAAAGCCGTACAGGCAGTCCATGGGAGTTAATTTTGTCCCTTCGTGTACACTGTTGTTGTACACGAAAGCAGCGGTTCGCAGATAACTATCCCATGACCTGGGATTTTCGTCCACTATAGTTCGTAGATATTCAATCAACGGTCTATGTGCACGTTCGAGTGCTCCATTTGATTGGGGATGATAAGCTGAGGTTTGCAGCTTATTTATCCTGAGGAGTTTGCATACCTTTTTGAATAGGTCACTCAGGAAATTACTTCCCTGATCGGTGACTATTCTTTTGGGAATGCGGTAGCGCGTGACGATTTCGTCGAAGAAAATTTGCGCTACCGTTATAGCTTCCCCATTTGGTATGGCGTACCAATCTACGAACTTCGTGAGGTTATCCTGAAACGTTAGTATGTATTTGTTTCCAGATTCAGTTTCCTCTAGTGGGCCGACTATATCTAGATAGATTTTGTCGAATGGTTGTTCCGCTATGTCTGTAATCACCATCGGCATTTTATACTGTGGTGAGGCCTTCATGGTTTGACATTTGGCACACCGCTTAATGTGCTTTTTGATGTCACTAAGCATGTGCCTCCACCAGTACTTTCTTCGAATCCGTTTATAGGTTTTTATCACTCCCTGATGGCCGCCAAAGAGAGAATCATGATAATCTTTTAAGATTAATTGAATCTCCTCTGGGCTTGTGATTACTTCTGGGGGACGAGTTTCGTCTATAATTGGTGGATTGGTACTAGGTGGACTGTCACGCTCTGCGGTCTCTTCTGGATGATGAGTTTGTTCTTCTTGTTCTATTAGTTTGGCCTGGCTGTCTGGATTTGTTCCACTTTCCTGAATGTTTCGTGTCTGGGCTCTTGTTACTGCATTGCATTGCAGACACTCTTTAAAGTCCGATGAGTGTTTTTCCTCCTCTATGTCCGAGTCCATTTGGTGGTGGACTATAGCTTCTACCGTGAAGGTTGTAGTTTCCTTGTCTTTGTTATTATCCCGTGGAATGCGGCTTAAAGCGTCGGCATTCGTGTTGTACTTTCCGGGCTTATATTCAATTTTATAATTGAACTCGGAAAGTTTATGGTGAAATCTCACCAGACGGGATGTGGGGTCCTTAACATTGAAGACTCCCTTGAGTGGTTTGTGATCTGTATAGACCGTGAACTCTCGGCCTTGCAGATAACACCTGAAATTTTTAGTCGCCCAAACTATAGCCAGTAACTCTTTCTCAATCGTGGAATATTTACGTTCGGCTTTGTTCAGGGTACGGCTGGCGTAGGCAATTGGCTGGTCACTTCCTACCTCTCCTTGAGAGAGAACTGCTCCAAGAGCCTCGCTGCTGGCGTCGGTGGTAAGGTTAAAGGGTTTTGAAAAATCGGGATATATTAAGAGTGGAGGGGAAATTAAAGCGTTCTTAATGCTTTGAAATGCCTCTTGGCATTTCTCAGTCCACTTAAACTTTACATCCTTTCGGAGTAAGTTTGTTAGGGGACGTACTGTTTTCGAAAAATCGGGTATGAATTTTCTGTAGTAATTGGCAAGGCCCAAAAATGATTGAACTTGCCTTACTGTCTTAGGGATGGGGAAAGTTTGGACGCATGCCGTTTTGCTAGGGTCAGGTAGTGCTCCTTGGTTAGAACATTTGTGTCCTAAATACACTACCTCGCGCCTGAGAAATTGACATTTCTCAGGTTGAAGTTTCAGGTTATTTTCTCTTAACCTGTCAAAGACTTTTCGAAGCTTTTCGTTGTGGTCTGCCAGACTTTTTCCATAGATGACGATGTCATCTAAGTAGACGAAACATTCTAGGCCTTGTAGGCCAGTTAATATGAAATTCATTAAACGCTGAAATGTGGCCTTTGAGTCCGAACGGCATACGTTTGAATTCATAATGCCCGTAGTTGGTACTAAAAGACGTTTTTGCTCGATCTTTCGGATCGACGAGTACCTGATGATAGCCATTGGCTAGGTCTAGGGTGGTGAAGTATCTTGAATGGCCCAGTTGATCGAGGATATCCTCAATCCGAGGTAGCGGGAAGGCGTCGCCAATCGTTTTTTCGTTCAACTTACGGAAATCAACGACGACGCGCCACCTTTTCTCACCATCTGGTCCCGCTTTTTTGGGGACGACTAGCAGTGGCGAGTTCCATGGGCTTTTGCTGGGCTGGACAATGTCGTTGTCCAGCATTTCTCTGAGTTGCTCATTTATGACATTTCGCTGTGTCTCTGGTAACCGGTACATCTTTTGGTTAATGGGTGCTTGGTCTTGCACCAGAGGGATGTCATGGGTGATGGCATTGGTATGTGTAAGCCTGTCACCTTTTAAAAAGAATATGTCATCATATTCGTAACAGAGATTTGTTATTGAGGCTTTTTCCTCAGAATTTAAAGTTTCATCCAGACTGAGTTCTTGCTCTAGTCTGGTGAGGCGGGGATGAATACTGGTGTCTTCTTGCTCGACATCGTTTGGGAACAAGTATTTTATGTGTTGTACGGTGGCCGTCTGTTCAGCGCTTATTACCCTATTTTTATTATTCTTAAATCTAGTTTTCTTTAATGATTTTATATTACTTATTTTACCTCTTAACCTACTTGTTTTATATATGAGAGGCGCTGGGCCAGGTGGATCTGCGGGAGTTGCTAACGGCAGACCTTTTGTATGCTGGCCAGCGCCTGACGTTGGGGTTTTCATGAGGGACCCGCAAGCGTCTTGGAGCAGTTTCTTATGACTGCTTAATTGACTGGGGCTCTTATGCCCTATTTTCTTAATCTTAGGTTTACATATAACTTGATGCTCACCATCGCCGTCATTTCGACTCATGGGATTCAAAGGATGGGCTGTTGTAATATTTTTGTCTGGCTCTCGTTTGATGGGGACGACAGTGTAGTCTTTAATGGGAACCAGATTTAGGTTCACGCTGTTTAGAACTACTTGTGTACTGCGTGTGTTGAGGATTCCTATAGGGACTGCTTTTAACCCAGCTGAGAGTAAGCTGTTTGCTAAGAAGACTCCGTCGTCTATTTCTTTCGACAGACTGAGCATTTCTTCCTGCAACTGCAACGGAACTTTGACTACGATCTGAGACCTTTCTGGGACGCACACAGGTTCATTTAAATTCACCTGATGCTGTCCAGTCTTACAGGCCGGATCTTTGGTAATCAAGTCACCCTTATCGCGTTCTTGTAAGTCACAGCCCACTTCTTCTGACTGAGAAGCTCTGAGAACACTTCGGGTAGAAGGAGTATCCCCGTCGGGTTTAATATCTTCTACCAGTGTCTCTTTGTTGACTGTGTTTTGTGAACACGGGTTGTCCGATGCGGTTTCTAATGGAACAGCAAACTCTTCTGGATTGGTTTCCGTGCGAGGAAATCGCAGAACCTTGTTGGGTCCCTCAACATTACAATTTTTGGCTAGGAAATCATTTCCTAGTAAGCCGTCGTCAGAAATACCTGGGATGTTTTTTACCACCTGAAAGTTGCAAGGTAAGTTACTTTTTAGCATGAAGTTTCCTTGGCAACTTCCTAAGGTTTTTCCGGTGCCAAAGGGGCTTTGAAGCGTTAGTTTTTTGTTGGGATTTATTAGCTCGCGAGATTTGAGAGCTTTTTTCTTAATTATACTGATCTCAGCGCCGGTGTCCACTATTAGCTGGGCCTGAACATTTAGACTTATGTCTAGAGGGAGTCTGGCGGTGGGCACACTGAAGTCGGGCGGCTGAGAAGACCCCTTTTTATTGCTGGTAGGGTTTATAGTCGAGCCGGGGAGTTTTGGGTCGACTCTTTGTCGTTTCCCTGTTTTTTATCCTCCCATTTTTGCTTTTGTCGACATTCGTCGATCTTGTGTCCACGGCGCCCACAAAAATCACATTTTTGTCTTATGTTAAACACTCTGGGGCCTTTTATATTGCTTGGGTCTGACTGTGGGGGATTGCTAGGCGATCCTCGTGTGAAACGATTTGCAGACTGTGTTTGGTTGTTTCGACAGTCGCGAATGTCATGCCCGTAACTTCTACAGTTAGAGCAGAAGGGGGTGTTTTTGCGTTTAAGACACTCCGTGTAGGTGTGTCCCCGCTTCTGTCAGAAATTACAGTTGATGTTTTGTACCAGATTCTGTGTATCCGGTTGTCTAGATTCCCTTCGTGGAAATGGCGGGCGTAGTGGTTGAGCATGAACGTATGGGGGATTAAACTGTCTGGGCTCTTGTGCTCGTGGTGATGCATACATGGGTGGCTGTGGTGCTTGATTGTAAGGTGTTCGGCTAAGAGCTCGAACTCGAAGACTTGGGTCAATTGGTGCCATTGGATATGGCTGCTGCGTTAGCGGCGTTTGGACGAAAACTGTGCCTGCTTGTAACTTTTCCATGTCTAAAGCCTTTTGTATCAGCTGCTCTAGATCATTTTCTACCAGAGTGAGGAGGTACTGGCATAGGTGGGGATTGTTCACTCCACTTTTGAGGGCATTCTTGGCGAAGTCCGCCAACTGTGTCTTCACAGCTGGGGCTGCCGTTGCTCCGTACTTCAGTACCGCTGCCTCGTTGCAAAGCATCAGCAACTGCTTCACTCTTGTTGTGAAGGCAGTGAGAGTTTCCAACGGGTTTTGCCTCATTGTGATCAATTTGTTGACCAATTCTTGATATGATTCTCGTGGTAGATAGGTTCTGTTCAGACGTTCCTCCACCTCACTAAAAGTAGTTGGAACGTCCGAAGCAAACAGCTGATAAGCATCGCCACGAAGTCTTGTGGGCAAGATATGTAGGAAAGCTGGTTTTTCTTCCTCACTTAAACAGTGTAAGGCCTGTTTGCAACAGCCAATAAATGTTTGTAGCTCACGACCTAGCTGTGGGGTATTTTCACCGGAAAACAGAGGAACTAGTTGTGCCGTGAGCTTGGCCACCTTTGCATAATCTACCATTGTGATTAACTTTTTATTTAAACTTTTGTAGGGTAGTCTACTGGTGCTTTGACGAGTTTCAGGGCTGGTTTCTGGACTAGAATCCGTGAAGGATACTTCTAGCCAGCCACTAAGGAGATTTTCGGCGGTTGTTTGGTCACCACTAATATCACTGACACTAGTATCACTATCAGCACTTACAACTACACTGGCTGTGGTCTTATCTATACCTAAAGAACGTGAAAGCCCGGCGAATTCGATAAGCTCCTGTTTGAATCGCTCTGTTTCTTTTTTGAATTTTTCGATTTGCGTCAGCCTCTGCTCTCTGCCTTGACTTAATCTGTGGTCAAGTGCGTCGCAGTGCGTGACAGTGAGCTTATCGGATTCACGTGCCTTCTCTAATAACTTATCTAAAAATTTATCTAGACTTACTTTAGATACAACTGTGGGCCCTGTTAAAACGGTGCCGCTTCGAAGGCGAACTCCTGTTGCTTCTTGCTGTGCTGGGTCGTCTTCTTGGGCGTTTTCTGTACCTTCCCGGAGGTGTTGGAGATTTTCACCTGGGGATTTCTCCGCGTCGGATGAAGGTATGTAGTCTAATCTCGTGCCTGTCTCAGGTGCCGGTGTCGAGTTTTCTCCTGACATATGCGTCCCGCGTTGTCCAAAAAGGGGGGCTTCCAGCCTTCTTGGAGTATTCCCTTATGGATTGTTTCTTGCTACTAGGGGGGCTCCTGCCGTCTTAATCCCCTTGGCTGAGATTGAAAGGGGGGCTTTTGCCGACGTCGAGATCCCTTTCAATCCTGGAACGAAGTTATAATTTTCTGGTGCTTCTGTTTGCTGCTGGGGGGGCCCTAGGCCTACTTACTTCCCCTGGATATGGTTGAAATGGGGGCTTAAAGCCTTCTTCGAAATCCCCTTCAACCCAGGAACGATGATATCTTCCCTCTGGAGTTGGTTTTGATTGGGAATCCGTTGTCTTGACTTCTTTTCGGCTGGGAAAGAGCTTCTATCAGTGAGTCTAGGTCCCTTGTTGATTTCGTTTCCTCTTTTTTTTCACTCACTGGGGTGAACGCTTGCTCGCCTGGAGCAGAGGCGCCTATAGATGATATCTACCCCGAGCGTTGGGGGTGACGTGGCCTTATAGCTTGTCTAGTGTCACAGGTTCCCCGTAGATTCTTGCAGGATCAAGGCTTTTCAAGCGTTTACGATCTTTTTACTTGACCAAGCTTCCTTGATCCTACCGGCTGCGCCAATTTTGTTATATATATCCGTGCTTCTTAAGACTTTCTCTATCGATCATTAACACTCACCTGTTGTTCGTGGTTAATCCAAGTTTTTTCTTCTTTTTTTTTAAAGATAACACTCTTCTGTTTATTAATCACTTTATTATCTATTTTATTACTTTTAGTGAACACATCCAAATTGATTCTTGGTACAAGGCTTTCTTAACGTTAAAACGATAACTACTAACTTTTTATGAAACCAGACATGAACATTTTATCCTCCTGTTTTTCTTTTAAACTTTCTTAAAAATAACCGAACATGAACATTTTTTATTCGGAAAAAAGAACGATAACTACTAACTTTTTATGAAACCAGACATGAACATTTTATCCTCCTGTTTTTCTTTTAAACTTTCTTAAAAATAACCGAACATGAACATTTTTTATTCGGAAAAAAGAACGATAACTACTAAACTTTTTTGTTTTTAGGAACCCGGACACTTTTCTTTTACACCGCGCTTACTTCGAACCAAAAAACACCACACCAAACGAGACCGCGCCGCTTTTACGTGCAAAATTCAACTCAACTCTTGATCAAATTCATCGTGATCAAGAGCCATTGTTCAGGATAGAAAATGCTAAATTGCATTTTCTTATCCTGAGAAAATTTTACTTTTTAATTCTGGACTTGTTCAAACATGTCTAGAATTATTCGCGTTGAACGATGGCTTCAAAAATGTAATCTTACACTTTTTAAAACATCAGCCACCGTTTGAAATCGCGACGCGCCTATACATACAATGCATTTATGCTGCGCGCGTTTCTTATCGCGAAAGTTTTTTTTTCGTAATATGTATGTACGTATGTACATACATATTGTATTTTTCGCGACAAATCGTACTGAAGGTACGATTTGTTTTTTTGATTTCTTTTTTAATTAAATTGTTGAAATGACAAATTTTGCTGAAGGCAAAATTTTGTCGTGGAAATTTTAAAGTAAAACGACTTGGGGTGTAAAATGAAACTTTTGTTTTTCCCAAGTCGTTTGATGGGAAAAATTTTATGACTTGTTTGGAATGTGAAGAAAATTGCTGATGCAATTTTCTTCACCCTTTTTGGACGATAAACTAATCATGTTTTGTGCATGCTTAGTTTATTGAATTTTTATATTTTATGGTTTCTCTTTTATATGCCCAATTTTAGGTTTATATGAAAATATTAATTATTTTAGGTATATAACAAAGGGCGTGCAGATATAAAATTTGACTAATTGTGATTTATAATATCGTCCAGTGACTTTAAACCGGCCTTTGCAGACAAATCCTGCTGATGTCTGATACAACGGAAGCCTTGAAATGAATATCCAAGAGCTGGTCAAGCCAGCTCACAAGCCCGTTTACCTCTCCAGTCATATTGTGAGCACCATCAGTCATTACAGGAACAATTTTGAAAGGATCTATGTTTTTTTTCAACAAGTGCATTTAGAGCTGCCTTGTAAATATCTATTCCCTTTGTTCTTGTTGCTAATGATGTTAAACTTACCATTTCTTCTTTGATATTATTTCCAACAGCGCGTGACGAATAAAAATTGCTAAACGCACTGATCCAGTTATGTCAGTGCTCGCTCTTATCAAGACAGAGAGAAAATAAACCAGAAGAATTTATGCCCATTTTTTGCTGGTGACTGGCCCAAAGGCCAAGATCCTGTCTTTCACAGAGTTTCTAGCCAAAGGCATATCTTTTATTCCCTGGATGATTTTTTCATTGTTTTCAAAGTCTTTAAACTAAATTGGTGCACATTTTAACCATGCTTCTTTCATATATTCGTTATCACTAAATGGTTTTCCGTGTTTCGCAATTACATTTGAGGCAACAAAACATGCACCAATTATATTTGAACGACTATCCATAAATTTCAATAGATGTTGACTAATTATTTCTAAGTTTAATTTTTCGAGCAATAAAGTCTTTTCGTTTTGCTCTGGAGAGATTAAGCGGGCGTAACTCATGCTGGATCCTCTGAAATTTGCGGGAAAAAAGAGAATTTTATTTGGCAGAAATTTCTCATCTCCTTTTAGTACGTTGTTCAATGCGAAATTTATCTTTTTCTCAAAGGATTAATGTAGTGTGACCCGATGTATATTATTATGAATAGCTTGAAAGGATTTTGATGGTATTCAAGAAGATTTTATCATTCGGATAATTCTACGTTCTCTCAATTTTTGTTTTTGACTCGTTGTCTTAGTTCCACTATAATAATGAATAGCTAAGTTAATTTCCCTCATTCATGCAAATGATCAAAGTATATGACATTATTTGTTTCTTTCTAGAAAACAAGGAAAATTTACAAGTCTGTTCGGTTGAGTCTTATTAGGTTATCTTTGACGTGGACTATATGTAAGTACATGAATGTACACTTTGCAAGGACTGAACAGATTCATTTTACAAAAGCACACGCAACTTCATCCAAAACATGGTTTAATTTTAAAATTAATCTTTTTAAATCAAATTTAATAATAAATCGTTCACGTGCCAGCAAAATTTTCGTACGTGCCATAGGTTTGCCACCACTGATCTAGGGTGTCATACAAATTGGTCTTAGATCAATTCTAGCTTTTTTACTTGTTTTATATAATTTTTTAGAAAAGGTATAAAAATGTTATTTCGGTTCGGAAGATAAGAAAGCAAGCTTAAGATTATCAGAACATAATTTTTCTGTATGAGTAGCACCTTGGGGCGGAGGAGCTATTCAAATCAAACTTTCGTTAATTTTACATAAGAACAATGCAAATATTTTAGAATGTTAGTACTCCGTTGGGGCACTCATATGGTAATGAGGGAGTCTGTTTCATGGCTTGTGAAGTATTTGCGAGAGTTTTGTTCACTGACATTGGAAAAACACAATAGTTTGCGTTTTCACATTGCAAACTATTGAGAACTATTTCAGAACACCAACTGGGTGTGACGGTTGCAACAAATAGTATGGGGATAATCTTCCATAATCTCAGATTGATTTTCTCGTTTTCCAAGTGAAGGGGCAGGTGGTGGTGGGGTTGTCTTTATCCAGAATGAGGTTCAATCTCTCTAGTTGGAGTATAAACTTTTTAAATTTTTGTTGATCTGCTGTAGAAATAAAATCAATTTCTTCGAAAACTTTACAGCAATTAGATTTGCTTGAAACATTACGTATGCCTTTTCTAAAAGCTCCGATATATCATATTGGATAACTTATCATCCATTTTCTTTCATGAGTTTTCTTATTTCTGCATTGTAATAAAAGTAACATTTTTTACACTTGGCTCAGCTGACAAGTACCTAATAAAGATGCAAATAAATAAATTATATATCCACAAAGTTGACTCAGTACGCTATAAGTGGACCTAGTTTTTAGTTTTCTAGATGAAGCTCTTAAAGAACTGTAAGGGTTTTCCGGAGACACGTCGATTGTTACTTTCATCCTGGGGGCATAGGACGAAAGTAACATGTAGTGGGGACAAAAGTCGCACTATTACTATTAAGGAAATTAAGTGAAAAATAATTTTAATAATAACAAGAATCAACTCTTATTGTAAATACAAAAATAACTTAAATATCCACTATTATTGTTAAACTAACAAAACATATTTCAAAGTTAAAGCAACGAAATATAATTCAAATATAATATCAGCTTTGTATATTTTTGATTGTTATAATAACTCATTTTCAAATATATATTATAAATAAATACCTAATTATAAGAAATTAATAGCTTTACTTGTATTCTTAACACCTCGAGGTGTCACCACACTTTTGTCACCGGTCATGGTTTTTAAAATAAATACATCATTACCTAAAAACTACACAGGAATTGTGGAAATAATATATAGTGAGTTAGAAAACTACTATTCAGGAATGCACATGAAAATAATGACTCCAGTAGGTACACATTAACTATGGATTTCTAGAAAAATACAAAATTTGAAGAAAATTACATGGGTGGCACAAATATACAAATTCAGCTCTGCGACGTGCAACTGATATGAATGTTCGGTTGAAACTAACCAATAACTTCACAATTATGTTCCTACGCATTAAAAAGGGGCATGTTACTTTCATGACGCTGTTACTTTTGTCCCGGTCTCCCCTATCCCTTAAACGGACCCATAAAGGTTTTATCCAAGGGGTGCAATTTATGGACCGAGTGATAATTGTCACACATTTTTTTGACGTCAGATAAATGACCTCAATATTCCAAGTATGATTAAAGTGGCCGTCCAAAATAAGGCGAACAGGATCATTTCTTCTACGTTTTGTGATGACCAGGAATGTGATACACAGCTTTTGATCCGGGCGACATTTTTAAAAGAGCAGGGTTTTATCTATATCTCAGTAAAAACGTACCACAGTTACTAATAAACCACGTTCTGAGGATGTCATAACTCCTCTTTGTCGTTTTTTCCTTCCTACCAACTAAATTAGGTCGCTTACTTTGCATGATAGAAAGACCAGTTTCGTCTACATTATAAATTCTTCCATGAGAAAACCGATTATGGGTGTATGCTAGTTCGAGGAGATAAAAAAATTTCCAAGGATGCTCCGGTTGTCGTTAGGGTAGACTAGACAGTACATTTCAGTGTGTTTTTTTAAATGCGTAATGCCAATATCTTCCCACAGCCCCCGTAAAAGTAAAAACGGATTTGAAATTTTATTCTTTAGGGCACATTGAAATGCCGAAGATCGGAGATCTCAACGCTTTAGCCCAAAAGAACGTGCTTCCATTTCTAGCAAATTCTTCGCCAACTGCTCTTCCGCCAATTTATTAAAATAGGCTTGCGATCTAATGTAGTACACAAACGTCCTGTTTAAGCATAATTAAAAAGACATAATAATAATTTGATATATAACACATCATAATTCACGAGCAGTTGGTCGGTCAGTCACCCTAAGCGTAATTACTGTAAATTCACTTTTGATTTTTGCTTACTAAGCAATTGCACTTGTTGTTTACATAAATATTTTTGTAGTACGGTGACCCGACTATTGCTGCAATATTAAACGTGAATTGATCTGGTGTCAGTAATGTAAGGTAAGGTAAAAAATTATTTATAAGTCAGCAGTTATTGCTGACAATGAATTATTGATTATTTGTTTCCGTTTTCTGTTACTAATTTTGTTATAACGAGTATCTACATATATATATGTGGAACATTTGTATGAATAAAGTTCAGTTATTATTATAATCTAATAGGTTGTAGTTGTCTTCTGCTCAATTCCTCTATTCAATCCTATCCCAGTACTGGAATCAGTAAATCCTCATTTCAGTACGACAACTAATTTACATACTTGACTTAGCGTTTTCTTCGTTCAAGTAATCCTAAATTCAGAGTTAGTGTTTCCAAATTTTTGAAAACGCTCCTTACTGTGGCGTGCCGTGAACTTGGGGTGAGGGGAAGCAATCAGATTATAATTTTACAAAAGCGTTAAATAACCATGAGCTCAAATGTTATGGCAGCGGTTCTAATAAATTATCTATATCCCTCTCGATAGCTATTTCTTAAGAACTCCAGGAGTTAATTTTTGAAGAAAATAGGCAACTGCAATAGTGAACTGCGTCGACTGTGCGAAGAGGAAGCCACGAAACATATCATATGTGAGCATCACGTGCTTGCTTGGGTTGAAAATCATTATAGAAACATCTCTCCAAATAAGGTTTGCAAGCTAACTCCAAGGGTAATATTGAGCTCGTAAAAGTGATAGATTTAACTTAACCACTCTAAATGGAGGACACAATAGATCAACTCTGGTCGCTGTGTCCGCAGGTTCTTAGTGGATTAGTCTCCCCTGCCCCCCCCCCAATCGAGCGAGGACGTTAGAGTAGGCCTGAATTGAAATTTTTAGTTCCTTGTTTTCAAATTACAATAAAAAGAACTAAAGGAAGGATTATAGTAAGGTCGCAGTGTACCTCTTGAATATTATACACTCTGTTTCAATCAAAGCTATAAACAATTTTTCGTACTCTCGAAAACGAAGGCAAAATGGTTTTCAGAATGTGGAGAGATAATCAAGAGTGTTCTAACGTTCTGGGTAAGTTGTCTAATAATAACGGCATTTGAGCTCTGTAAATGAAATTTCAAAACATTTGCAAAATACGAATATTTTATACATTGGTAAAGTAATACAGATAAGATTTCATAAAATAACGGAATTAGATTTGATTTTCCTGAGTTACATATGAGTACAGCAGTTCAAAATAGCCAAAAAAGCAGATTCGGGATTATGGCAGGACGGCGACTAATAAATTCTAAATGAGCTAAATTAAAATATCTATAATTGCTTATTTGCTTATTTGGGTCTGACTGTACGATTTTTCATCAATATCATATTTTAAGCCATCTCTTCTTATGTAATATTCCCCTGTCCAACTTGAAGTTCCCCTCAAAAATTTACAGTTTTCCCTGCCCGCGTGGCTTAAACATATTTGCCAACCAACAACCGAAGTGCTTCCTAACCGACTTACCATCATGAAATTAATGGAGGCACAAATAAAAACACCTCCAATCGAAACAAATACAGCGTTAATCTATCATAAGAAAAATATAACCATACGAATGAAATTAACCTAATACATGTTACCGGTGTAGCAGGGTTTTGTAGGTCCCATAGAAGCATTTTTTCAATTGCATCCCTTAAGCTTAGATCCATTTCTTATAGCTACACTGTAAATGGCGAACAAGCAACAGAGATGTGTGACGTCATAGGTAGATTACTGACGAGTTCGAATGCCATACATTATGTTGGATATTGCTCGATTGCTGATGGGAGCAGAATTGCAAGCCTTCTCCTCAGGCAGTGGTGTCGGTTGCGATATCATACACAGAGCTCAGACGTGTTCTAATGTTATACTTTTCGTTGCATGTTGTTCGATTGCTTTGTTTTTGCTTGTTTTGTTCAGAGTGAGGTAATTTTATAACTGCCACTCTTCGATAGTTTCCAGCAAAGGACATATTAAAAGGCTTTAGGAAAAATATTTTTTAATGAAAATATTTGAAGAAATTTTTTGTCGTAATTTTTTATTTCTTTTCATTTTTATTTGTTTTATTTAAATTACAACAGAAAACCTAAGGGAAGCAATGCTTCTCTTGCTTCTAAAGACGCCACGCCACTGGCTCCTTAATACTTTCCCTCCTTGTGGCCATCCGATATCAGTAGCAAGCCTGTGCGCGGTAATGCTAATAAAACACCCGTGTCACCATTCATTACAGTTCTATTCTTGTTTTCCATATGCTCTGTTTTCCATTTCCGCACTTTCTAACCTGGAATCAAAATAAAAACATTATATTGCTGAGCCTTGCGTGTAACGCGTGGTATGGTGATCCACATTAGATGCACTGCAATTATTAATCGCAATTAGCAACTTGTTAAAAAAATACACCAACACTCACTGTTGAATCACGAAAGCACCGTACAAGCTATCCAACTGCTAAGACTGCACTGGAAAAATTCTGAACGCAGTACAATATTGTCGAGATTTCATTCGAACCAAATAAAAATGCACCTCAACATTGAAATTTTTTTTTGAAAATTGAGGACAATGCAGAACTTGTACAGACGAGAATCAAATGGCAGAATTTTGTCATTATCTTCTAAATAACGGAATAAGGTGCCACTCCACATTACCCAATCTCACTCTACTTTACGAACAAAAAATTACGAAGAAAAGTAGGTGAAGCAAGAATGACACATAGACTACATACACTCTTAGAACATATAACTAAAGAAAGCGAATATGTCGTGTAAAAGCCCTGTTGGTGTGAGAGAATCCCGGTTCTTTGGCAAGAAGAATTCAACTTATGTTAACTTGCTAATGTCAATTTGAAAATCCAGTCAGTGAGATTGCACTGAGTCTCAAGAGATATGAGCGATTTCTTGAGTGTGTTCAGACAGACTGACTCATATGCCGAGGATGTATCAACAGAAAGTATGATTGGCTTGAGTTTTTTGTGACAGTTGGTGGAGATCAGGTCAAGAACTGTGTTGGTACACTGAGTTACAGACTTTCCCTTAGTGTAGGCGAATGAGTATTTCAGGTGGAGGTTCTTCTCCCTTAGGTGCTTGTTTAACCTGTCAGACACAATACACTTGATGAAGGTGGATATGAGTGCAATCGTTCTGAAAGTATCAAGGGCATTTCCGACTTTGTTCCTTTTAAGAATAGGGACCACTCATATTTCTCTTAGGTGAGGTTGGATTGTGCTTGAAAGCCATAGAGCGCTTAGTGAGTCCAGTAAGGAGCAGAGGGCTGTCTCGTTGAGGTTCTTGAAGGCAAAGAAGGGGATGCCATCAACGCCTGGCGCTGAAAAGTTGGACTTTCTTCTCAGAACATCCAGAAGTTCGTCCAAGGCGAGGCGGCTAGGCGACTCGGAGGCTAACCTATTGTTGGAGGACCTGAGGAGGGAGTCCTGATGAGGGATTGGAGAAACTCGAGGGATTTTGAGTCATCCCATTTCTGATAGGCATCAGAACGCCGGGATTTGCTAGACAGGTTTTGGAAGATTTTGAAGAAATTCCTAGAGTCCAGTTGCTCCAGGTCGCCTACAAACTGAGTGGTGTGTGAGGCTTTAGCTTTACGAATAGATCCCTTTAGGAGCTTGGAGATGGGTAGGTATTTGTTGAGTGATGCAGCCGATGAGCTCCTAATATGCTCAGAAAAAGCAGCCTTTTTGTTTTCATAGAGACGTTGGATGTTCGGATTCTACCATGACTTAGGTGAGAACTTGCTGTGAGGTAGTGTGAAAGTGTGTTTCTCAAAAATTTGTTTGATGTCATCAAGTCAGACCTGCCGAGCTTCTTTAAGTCTTCTACTGCTCGAGTCTTATTTAGGAAGCTCCTAGGTGGTCCCGGCCTAGGTAGAGATGAGTTCAATAATGTAATCGCAACTGGAAAGTGGTGTGAGCCTCCAACTTGCTATTGGATTACCCTAGACGAGATTTGGATGGGCGGGATAGATGATATCACCAAGTCGAGTGTGGATCCAGCGCTGATGGAGGATGATGCTGAAAAAAAGGTGGGGGAAGTATCAGAGATAATGGACAGCCCATAGGTTAGGGCAGCGTTTTTAAGGTGAGGTCCCTTTCTCACTGAAACGTCAGATCTCAGAATATTATTATCCCACAGGGAATCTCTCGCATTTAGATCGCCACTCAGAATTACTGAGTTGAAATTTGAGAGGAAGATGAGAAAATCCTCTATATTAGTCTTGAACCTAGCTGGATCAATTGTGGGGGGAGAGTAAGCAGTGGCTACAACTAAGCTGGAACCGGGGTCAGTGATTTGAATCACAACAGTGTCCATGCTCGAGTCAAAAGGAATGCGTTTATAGCTAAAGCGTGACTTGATAGCAATCATGGAGCCTCCATAACCGTCGACTCTATCATTTCTAACTAGATTATAGCCTCTTCGGGAGGCGATGAGACTGGCCTTAAGCCAGGTTTCATTTAAAAGAATAATGTCATATGCATCTGAGTTCAGGAAGAGTTCGAGGTGCGATTTATTTGCATTGAAGCCCTGAATGTTGAAATGTAGTATCTTCATGGGGAGTTGGAAGTTTAACAAGAAAATAGTTTGTAACTGTGTGTTGAGGTTGGGTGGCTTGTCAGGGGTAGATGCACTGTTAATGATCCTGAGGTCTGAAGAGATGTTGAAATTACTGACTTTGGATTTGAGATTAGTAATGAAATTAGAGTTGGGTTCGAATGAAGAACATTTGCTCAGAACTGTATTGAGCCATGAGAAACGTTCTAGCTCAGATACTCTGGTTTTATCAGCCATAATGCCAGTGGCTCTTTTTCCACTGTCCATGTTCTGGAACATGGTTGACAGGTTTTTGAAAATTAAAGCCTTTGTTTACATTAGCATATGACCTTTTGGTCAGCACTCTATTAGCATCTTTAATTGGGTTGCGGATCTTACGATCAGCAATGAGAGACGGAAAAGGCTCGCCATTTAGGGTGTTGAGTAGGTCAAACCTATTCTCACTGATAGGTACTTGATTGCCTTGGCTCGCCACTACAATGTTTCTGGCAGAGCGTCTGTTCGCACTGCTAATGGTCATTATATTTAAGATGCCCTGTTCCACTTGCTTTGCCGGGCATAGAGGGTCAGTAGGCCTATGATATCCCTTGCAGTTATTGCAGTAGGCTGGGTTTTTACAAGGCCTTTGAACACAAACTTCGTTACAGCAGTTGTCATAATAAGAGCTTTTTGCCTTGCAATGCAGACTGCCATGACCATATCTGAAGCATCTCAAACATAGTCTAGGCCGGCGGGTGAAATATTCCACAGAGCGAATTGCTCCAGCTATTTCTACCTCCTTCGGTATTTCGGAGCTCATGAACGTGAGTCTCACAACATAAGTAGGGATAAACTTGTTGTCATCAGTTCTTTTGGTGAAGCGGAATGCATGTGATACTTTGATAGGCGATTGTATATATTGAAGAATTTTCTCTTCTATTAGATCAGTGGGTACGTTCTTAACAATACCCTGCTTCCGTAAATGGGTAAGCGGGATGAATCATTTCAGGCCTGCCGACAGAAGCCCTTTTGTTAGTAAGTTATTAGCAGCTGCGCCACTAGAAAAAAATACTTTGATCGAGCTAAAGACTGCTGTTCGATTTTAGTGAACATGAAACCAGCTTTTGACAGAATGATGCCAACAGCTACATATGTCACTTAACCTAACTCTATTTTCTTCCAAGTCAGTATTGTCTTCAACCCTTGCAACCAAGACTCAGTAAGGGCCCTTGTCTTTAGTCGTATAAAGTAAGATATCTGGATTAGAAGTGAGAGTGGTGTTATCAGAGAGAGTGTTTGGTAGAGGTGTGTTCACGGCTTCTGTCAGTGTTTGGGCAGGGTTTTGCATCCTACTGCGTTTACCGTCAGGAGCATCTGGATGAGGACTATTTTTCGTGGTTCTGGAGAAGTCTTTCAACGCTGCTTTAGTATTGCAGACTAAATTAGTAACCTTGGGGATGTTTAATGACTGATTAATAGATTGAGGCTTAGGAGTGGGGATATCAGTATGAGTTGAGCTCTGGACATTGGCCGGGTCCCGCCACCCAGGGTCTCCCGTGTCAATAGCTATGAGATTTTCCATGATTTGTTCTAACCTTGCATAATATCAGCACCCGATATAAACAGGACGCCGATTAACGTACACCACTCAAAAAACACGCACGTTTAGCTACTTATATCAAGAAAAAATAAGGCATCAAATGTAATAAAGATTTAATATATACCAACCTGGCTCCACCTGAGCACAGCAAATACAGGAAAAAGAAAAGAAAAACATGGCTGTAGCTGAGTTTTGGAGTCTTGTAAAAAGTTGATGTGGAAAAAAGAAAAGAATCACTGCTTAACGTATTTGTCGCTTACAATTTACACTTTCTTTAACTCTTAAATACATCAGCTTAACCTTACGCTGTTTGAAAGCAAGTTTAATTTGCACTAAAAATTCACAGTTATGGACGCTTAAAAAAACTGACCGATTCGAAGGAGAAGCTACTGGCAAGTGACTGAGTGCTTACTGTTCAGTTTGCAAACGTTCGTCGGGCTTGACGCCCGCGAATTATCAAAACTGGTGGCGAGTAGAGTGCCTTTATTTTAAGGAATGTGCCTATCTGGGATGACTACACCGTAGATGCCGTGATGCATTGGGGCACTGGGTTGGGAATGTTTTTTCCTTATGAACTTCCTTCGAACTTCCCTTGTCTTCCCGCTCGGTGATTAGTGGTCATTAACAAATTGTTTCGTCGACGATCTTAGCAATTTTTAGCAATTTTGGGACCTCTGATAGAGGTATTTATATACACCTATATATATATTTAACCGTGTGCTAGTGTGTGGATTTGCAATTTCGTAATGCAAAGGGGAAATTAAAGCTTTCAAATTCAAAATTATTCAAGAAACATTGCACAATTAAGATTTAAGGATCTTTCCAATTTGTACAAGATAAAGTTAGAAAATTAAAATAAACAGTATAATTAATATGTAAATATTATGTAATAAGAGAGATAAAAAAATTAGAAAATTAGAGAATAGAAAAATTAAGAAGTTCCAAGATAGATCTAGGCTTATGATATTTTATAATTCTTACCAAAAGAGCTAGCATACGAACGTTGCAGGTTAGCAAATCACACCCCAAGATTGAGCATCTATGTATATCGTGATACATGATTATAGAGTTGAAGGCAATGTTATAGTCTAGTTTGCCAAAAAATTCACGTTCATAATGTACGAAGTCCACCATAAACTTTTCTGATAATAAAATTAATGTGGTAATTCCAGGTGAAAGTGCTATTAGTAGGCGATCAGAGATAACCACATTAATGAGACCTCTCTGATCGCTTTGTCAAAAAGTTCGATATTTTTTCTGCATCTCAATACATTTTGTAAATTCATTGGGGAAAAAAAATGTTTTGTCCAATAAATTTTAGTCTAATAAAGATGAAAAATTTCCATATTAAATATAACGCCAAGACACTTAACGGAGCCGACAAAGGGAATAATAGTATTATTAATAGTCACAGGTGAATATCCATCTGTGTTTAATTTTGCTCTATATATAATCATGCTTGTCGATTTAATTGGATTGAGTTTCCATTTATTCGACAAAGACCATAAATGAATTGATTCAAGATCTTCCTTGACACGAGATATGCTATCCTCAATTAGACAATTGTACATCATCTGCATAGTGATATAAATCACAAAACTTAACTTAATGAAATACGTCATTGATAAACATGGAGAATAATAAGGGCCCAAGGTTCGATCAGCGAGGCACACCACAGGATATCAGTAAAAAGGACGAATAGGTTCTGTTCATGTAAACTGCCTCTGATCTGTGACTTAAGTAATTGAAAATGAGATCAGCTGCCTGAGATTTAAAATATCTCCTGAGGTTACGACAGAGATGCAAATGATCCACTGCATCAAGGTCTTTGAAAAGTCTAAGAAGACTAATACAGTCAATTCATCCTTGTCAATAGCCCGCGAAATATCATTGCTTACCTTAAGTAAAGCTGTTGTGCAACCATGTCCGGAGCGAAATCCTGACTGATTGTCATGTAAGAGTTCATTCAAAATCAAAAAATTATAGAGATTTGCAATTACATAATTTTCTCCACAATTTTAGAAATATGTGGTAACAAGCTAACTGGTCGATATTCCATACATTTCAACTTAGTATCCTTAGAAACAGGAATTAACTTTGAAGATTTCCAAGCTCTCGGAAAGATGGAACTTGTGAAGCATGACTTTCAAATATATGTAAGGGCAAGAAGGATCGCAGGTGATCACAATTTCACAAATTTAGGACTTAGGCCATCTACACCAGCAGTAGCACATTTAATGCTGCCCATTACCGTAATTATTTCATGAATATTAGTCTTTAGGAGACTAAACTGGCTTTGATCTAGAGAAACATTCACTGATTCCTCAATATCCAAATTGCCAGCAGATCTGCACGCGTGACTTGAAACAAATTCATGATTGAGTCCATCAGGATCAACCGAGTAAGAGCTCCGTTTTGAGGTGGCAAGTCCATTTCTTTTGATGTTGTTCCACCGGATTTTGTTAGTGAGTTTAATATTTAGAATGGAAGAGTAATAGCGCTTTTTAGCTTTGCGATAGCAGCCACTGCTCTGTTCCGTAGTACCCGATATTCCTCATGAAAAGCCGATAATCTATAACGATTCCATTTATCATATATGCAAAATGTCGTTCAGCAATTAGATTTCGAATATGAGAAGAAAACCAAAGGTAATGCGAATCTATGATATTTTTAATAATGAAAGGAACATGTTTTACATGCAAATAATTTAAAGTAGAGTTGAGAAATTCTGCAATTATAATCAAAATAGGAATAAGAACCAATTTCGCCTGTGTTATTAGGCTGACCATCATACGTTAACATGATCATGTCGTGATCGGATATTCCTGGGAGGGAAATTTGTTGAAAAAACGAAACCTTCGGCACATTCGAAGTAAGGAAGACGTCTATCAGAGAGGGTGTTCGTCAGAAGAAGTATGTTGGGTAATAATTGACTCTCTGTAGGTCCAAAGCATATAGCAAAACTTGGAAATTGTTCGTGGTAGAAAAGTCAGATTAAAATCACCTCCAATGGCCACATTTTGGTATTGGGGTGAAACACTTAAGAGATCATTATTAAGGGACTCCAAAGATGAGCAGTTAGGGGGCTTACAGACTGCTCCAACTAGACACTTCACACCATTAACAGACAGTTCACAAAAAATATACTCACAAGTACCTGCAGCATTATCAAACGAAAATAAAAACTTGTGCTTAAAGGTGATTTTAATAGACATCATCACACCACCATCGCGCATATTCACACTTTCATTTATTAGAACTCTATAACCAGCTATCTTAATCTCATTATGGTTTTAATCAACTCTCAGAAATACAAATTATATCCACTGAGGAATTCCTAAGAATATCACGTAATTCATCAACTTTAGGTAGTATACTACGATAGTTTATATGGCAAAAGTTAATTCCATTTCGTTGCTTACACAAAATATTAAGCAAAGTACTTAAATTTCCTATTACAATCTCATCACCGTCAACCAAAATTACAACAACGATCACAACAGTCGATCACACATCCATGAAATAGAATAATCGAAAGAATAATATAAGCAATATAAGCAATATAAACAATATATGAATATTCAGAGGAGCACATAGTAAAACTAATAATTAAAAAAGTATAATATACAGATAATTTAATACTAAATAAATTTAAACCAAAGCAACAACAGATGAATGACCTAATTAGATGATACGTTATTCAATTTTATTTACTCTTACTTATCAGCTGCTTAAACTCATCCATGGTAAAAATAGCCTTGGGGACGCGACGTTACTGCTCATTGTTCCGATCCAAACAAGACCACACCGTGTGAAGACCATCGAGAGATGTTCACTTTTCTGCAGTGCCATGGCCTTCGTTTTTATAGAATTTTTTTTTTAGACTCAGGCTCTCGTTTATGTAAATTGGCTGTGAGAACCAGTACCACGCGCTAACCCAACATCATGCAGTGACAGAGATTTAATTCCACTGGCACAGCGCTCCTTTATTGTTTTTCGTACAGATGATACTGGTGTGTCAGTAGATTTGTGTAGTTTAACTATATGGTAGAATTTATTTGATTTTTATCCATGCCGGAGCTAAAAATTTTCACAGTCCTAGGAAGAGTGCTCATTCCGAGTTTTGCACAAAGTGAAGTGAAGACTAAAGGCAAAGCCTCGTTGTCAATACGGGGTACACCAGCAATAATGAAGTCATTGAATTTATGCTGACGTTCAAGATAATTCAGTCGTCTATCCAGTGACATTTGATTTGTTTTGATGATCGAAATATTCAAAATCAGCGGCGACAACTTCTGGGACAACGTTTTCTATAGTGATGTCTCTAGCTCATGAAGAAGAAATCTCACATTTATATCTGCAATGGTTTCTTTCAATTTAGTTTCCATTAACACTCTGAAATTTATAGTTTATTTTCAACCTTATGTTTCCTGTCCTACTGACGTAAACACGTCTTCTTTGGTGAGTGTTTCCAGTTTTATTTTCTTATTAAAAATCTAGCAAACACCGCGATTAGGACATTGCGAACACAAAAAGTCAAGGTCAATAGGAAGGGATCGAACCTTTGATTCTTTGAGGTGATTTTAATTTAGGCTGAACTCAGCATCTAACACGCAAAGTTGCCCTAGCAACTTTATAATTTCCCAAAGCAGAACAGCAGAAAATTGAATTAAATTGATTCTGAATTGAATATCATTGGCAGAGAAATTGAGCTTGTCACAACAAAAGCTTTAATTTCCCCTTTGCAGCACGAAATTGAAAATCCACACACTAGAACATAGATATTTATATAGGAGTGTATATATACCTCTATCAGAGGTCCTAAGATTGCTAAGATCGTCGACGAAACAATTTGTTAATGAAATCCCATAATCTTACGTTGAATGCAGCCGCTTGACCACAAATCACCGAGCGGGAAGATCAAGTAAAGTTCAAAGGAAGTTCATAAAGAAAAACATTCCCAACCCAGTGCTCCAATGTTTCACGGCATCTACGGTGCAGTCATCCCTGATAAGCACATTCCTTAAAATAAAGGCACTCTACTCGCCACCAATTTTGATAATTCGCGGGCGTCAAGCACGATGAACGTTTACAAACTGACTGGACAGTAAGCACTCAGTGACACGTGATAGTAATACACGCCGTGCGTTCAGGTGTACACACCGATGTGCTTTTCAGCACATCGATGCCACTGACTTATAACAATGGACTGAGCGTATTGTCATTTTCCTATAGGAAAGCATGGCACAAGTTTTATAGTTCTCTCTTTCGCCCTATGGCAGAGTTGGAGCTACCAACACAAAGTATTGCATTCTGGAACGTTTTCTCATGCCATTTGATGTTTTTATGTTGGCTACAGATGCAGTCACCTCAGAAGAAATAAGGTAAAGATAGTGAGTACGTTTAGATCGCAGCTATTTAGGACTAGTTTTACGTAAGTCGAATTACGTAGTACTAATCCTGCTGCTGTTTAATCCGCTCGTATTAAAGCTTTGACAGTTGTCAAAATTGTCAGATCTGCCTGCTATTTCAGGAGAAAAATGAAAAATAATATATTGAGTTTGTTTGTACACCGCATGCACAAGAAAATGGAGCATAGAAGAAAATTTAAAATCAGAATGAGGAAATACGGCTATTTATATTACTAAATACCCAAGATAAAACATGCAAATTTTCAGGCTAATGGCAAAACATTATAAGATAATCTGCAACAATTATTTATTAATTATGTATAAGGGCGTCACTATTTACAAACAGCCTCGCATTACCTTATGTGACGTAATGTCTCCATTTAATACTAATTTTTGTAGGTCAATGAGCCCGTTTAGACCGTGCCATTTAGGACTAGTATTACGTAGTTCGACTTACGTAGTACTAATATTAAGTGGTCTAAACATGCCGTATTACGAAAAACTAGTCCTACTTTAATTCGGTTTCTGATGCGGTATTGACCTACAAAAATTAGTATTAAATGGAGACATAACGCCACATAAGGTAATGCGAGGCTGTTTGTAAATAGTGACGCCCTTATACATAATTAATAAATAATTGTTGCAGATTATCTTATAATCTTTTGCAATTAGCCTGAAAATTTGCATGTTTTATCTTGGGTATTTAGTAATATAAATAGCCGTATTTCCTCATTCTGATTTTAAATTTTCTTCTATGCTCCATTTTCTTGTGCATGCGGTGTACAAACAAACTCAATATATTATTTTTCATTTTTCTCCTGAAATAGCAGGCAGATCTGACAATTTTGACAACTGTCAAAGCTTTAATACGGGCGGACTAAACAGCAGCAGGATTAGTACTACGTAATTCGACTTACGTAAAACTTGTCCTAAATAGCTGCGGTCTAAACGTACTCAATACCGCATCAGAAACCGAATTAAAGTAGGACTAGTTTTTCGTAATACGGCATGTTTAGACCACTTAATATTAGTACTACGTAAGTCGAACTACGTAATACTAGTCCTAAATGGCACGGTCTAAACGGGCTCAGTGTTTACCATCCTCCGTCTCTCTTGCCCATAAGCAGGATTCAGTTAAGAATAACTTTTGAAAATTAAAGTCGGAATGAGTTTAATTCTTTATACGCGATTAAAATATCACTTGGCCGCAAGAAAATATATTTTTTTAATTAAAATCGATTTACGGGTGTAAAATTTCATCTGATTTATTGAGTTTTACATGTTTTTTATGTAATCGTTTTAAAGGGTGCTCTAACGGTGATATACAGAAACACAATATTTTTTGTGCCACATGAAATAGCAAATCGCTCAGTCCATTGTTATAAGTCAGTGATCGATGCGCACATCACATCATTGAAAAAGTAGGGATAGCACCTGAACGGTTGGTGTGCACTTCGATTCGAAATGTCAATTTTGAAAGTTCTTTAAGAATAGAACTACGCTAAACCTCAAAACTACAAAGCGCACCGGGACACTACGCTACCAGACCGTAGCGTAAAATGTGCACATCGATGTGCTGGGGAAATTACAACGCTTCGGTCGCCTGAACGGCATGGTGTGTAAAAATGTGACATTATGTGACATTCTGCGTGCACCTGAACGCACGGACGATATACACAGTAAAAAGGTATGATTGTCCGGGCTGTCAACTATGTGTGACGTCATGCGCACCCATTCTTAATATGGGAAAATAAAAGTGTTAATATTTATGTAAATTTATTCAACTGGATCTGTTTAAAATAGTGAGATAAGTTCAATTTTAATTTCTTACCATAATTATATATTGAAGTTGTTAGTTTAAAGTTCTTTTCAAGGAAATCGGTTCAGATCAAAGCAAAGTGCCACGAAAGTTTTATCGATAAAAATTGCAAAATAAGACTGAAATACCTATAATTTGCAGTGTTGATTGTTTATTTGGAATCCTCACAATACTTCTAGAGTGGAATAAGATGTTGAGAATGCTATTTTCTTAAATAGGAGGAGAATTGAAAATGAACCAAAAAGCAGCCTGAATAAGGTTGAGGTAGTGAGTGACAAGTTAAAGTTATATTAGAATTATATTAATCCAATGTACCTTGCTTCTTTTTATGATCTGTATGGCATGGCAATTAAATATGAGGTACATGGCAATTGTAACAAACCTGCCCAAAAAGTCCGAAGACTTCTATATTAACGATGTGAATTGGTTTAAATTGGGAAAGGTGAATGAAGAAGCTTTCTTATGTGCATTATCACCTACGTTTGGTAAGCATTGATGTTCAAACCTCCAGACCCAATAAATATTGTTAGTAGCCTTTTTTTAGTACCGATGACCTATGGGCAATATAAATTGATACAACCGGCTTAGCAAAGTAAAAATTGAACCCGACAGCGATGCATTTGGTTGATACAGCTATGTATTTATGTGTAGTTAAAAGCTTGTGGTTAAAGTCAATTGAAAAATGTTTATCTGCATATTACTTACCCAGCAAAAGAGAACACATTCCTTCCGCCAAAAATCAGTTATAGGAAATTATAAATAAAAGAGAAGTAGCTCGCAAGGAAAACATTATTTTCATTTCAAGGTTATTGTTTTTTTATTTTCTTGTTTTCTTCGTTTTCTTTTGTTGTACATCCTTATTATTTAAATACCTTATTCTAAAATAGAGTCTACATTTAAAAAATAATTTTCTTACATTAATACTTGAAGGCACCTCCTTTGAATTTTCTAAAAGGGTTTTCTTAAAAAACTCCTCTAAATACAGTTGGTCTTTATTAAACTTATCGAATACAGATTCTACTTTTTTAATATTAAGCATGAATGGTTCACTAAGCTTCTTCAAACCCCCTTCTGATAACTCATCTACCCATGTGTGGGTAGATGAATGACCGTAGCTTGAAGATACATTTTCCACCTTACATTTTTTAATTACATATCCAGCTAAATTCTCCAATGAATCCTCACTTATTTCATTGAAACTGACATCTTCAATTTCCTCTAAGAAACTTTCGTCCAAATTTGAGACGTCTGGGCTCTCCAGTTTTATTTCCTTGGCAAAATTTTTCAGCATACTCTGGCTAACTAGCTGGTCGTCAAAAACTTCGCTAGTTTCATCCACATTGCAGAAGGAACTGACTTGCTGAGAACTATCTGATCGTCCTAAAGTAGATATGAAGTTAAGTAAAAGTGGTATCTAAATATAGTTAAAAAAAATCGAATCCTAAGTGGATACCTATATTAGATCTATTTAAATAAATATGTAATTAGTCTGCTTAGAATAAAAATTGAATTAATGTTATACTACCTTTAGTTAATTATTAGGCTACAAAATTTTAGGCAAATATTATTAGTCATTCAAAACTAAAACGTAAAATTACCTAGGATACATGTACGTAATCGATATTTAAATTCCAGAGGCGTTGGGTGGTCATGGAGATCTCCTTTGGATCGAATTACTCCAAAGAAGTGCTCTAACTCATCTTGACTTAATCGATTAGTCAAAATGTAATTAAAAGACAGTTTTGCTTTCAATTCATCTAAAAGCTGAGGCTATGATGCATTATTTAACAAAATTCCCTTCTGAAAAGGCAGTAGGGTATTTCTTTCGCCCACCCTTCAGTTCCTTATTAATTCACTCATTGAATTAATAATAGAATCTTGACACTCTAGTGACAGTCCGTAGGCTTTGACTCTCTCTCTGGAATCTTTATTCGGACATTTTGAATTAAAAATGTCGAACCAATAATTCACATTTTTTATAAAGTCCGAACATTCCAGAGCATTTGCAGAAGTTATTTGACCTAAGGTAAAACATCTTCTAATAGCTTTTGCAACTGTATTTGAAAAAAGTTGAGTTGTTGATGGATGTCTTTTAGTTTTGGACAAATCTGTAAATCTGATTTATCTAGATTTATTAGTTCCTTCACAGGATCGGAATTAATCATCTTCCCCTTTAAAAGAAAACAATTATCAAGAAAATGATTTCTTAATAATTTTATCAGATGTGGGACATCTACAAAAAAGAAGATTTTTTGATCTTCTAATGAAAGGTAGGGCTTCGTCTCATTAATATCAAGTTCTCTCCATAGAGCCATATTGGTTGACCCCATGCCGATACAGTAGCGACAACCACGAAGTTAATACTTTTCAAATTCTGCACAATGTCTTTAAAAATAGAAGCAGTCATTGCACTGTCAAAATTGTAATATATGACTTGCTCCCAATTTTTTATCAGCCCCCTCACCATGGCTACTTGAACAAAATTACTAGGCCTCAAGACCACGTCATTAGCCTTGTCGTAATCGTAACAATATTTCGTCTTCATCTCATCAAAAGACAATACACATAGTCTCTCCTTCTCGTCATAACTTATATTTTCTTAAAGGTTTATAATACCACCTATAATTCCCGGCTTAAGTTTTAATTTCGTCGCCCATCTCCTCAGCATAGATGTAGATGGCAAAGGAAAGTTGCGCTTGCGTTGCAGTCTATATGCTCGGGGTCCTGCAGAATGTAGTGAAATTGCAGATGATATGTCAGCACTACTCCATACGATTCGCTTATTTGGATTTTTTAATTTCGTAATTTGCCCCTTAGTCAAGAAGCTCGACAAGGACGTCGTTACTAAGTCAGCGTCTTTCAAACGTTTGGTTAGTTTGTTGCACTGACGTTTCGAATCTCGAAGCTGGCGTTGTAAGGAGATTATTTGTAACTCCCGGTCACATTCAAGATCAACCCTACAATTATACCTTTTATTGAATTTGCATAATGAATAACTAAATTGTACTTTTCTCTGTTTGAATAGCACAATCACTTGTGTTTTGAACATGCTGCTCTACTGCCTCTTCTACCTCTTCCGCTACCTATTCTTCCGCTACCTGTACTTCCGCTTCTTCAGGCCCAGCATTATCTGCGTAGCTGGTGTCCTTCTTTCAATCTATGTAGGTACATATATAGATTTTCTTTTCATTATTCAGTAAATTTATAAACCTATAATAACCTATCAGTTTTTATATAGAAAATCATAACATATGTATACAAACTCTACAGAAACTATGAAACTGTAATTTTATTTATAGTAGGTATAGATAAAGTAAACCCAGACCTAATGCATCGCGGTACCAAACGCTTTGCTTCAGCAAACCTTTCGGCAACACAAATTGATACGAGGAAGCAAATTTGACCAAATATGTGTGCAATGCATTAGGTTTTAATATCTGTAATATTGATTTGATTACCTTTCATAGGAAGCCAAACACTCCTCTACCAGTTTCCGCTGCTCGCGCTTCTCATGCCTTTCATCTCGTCTAAATTTACTGATGTCTGCAGATTCTGGCAAATTTTTGTCAGCACACGTCATCCTTTCAACGCCTTTTATTTACAGGTACATTTAAAAGCACATCTCTTAGTGGCCAGTCACTTTCTGTGAAATGTTCAGAGCAAATCCGCGCAGTTTGCACATTAATTTTACGCCTTTGTCCACAAGCACAAATCCACCGTTTTCTCACTTCTAAGTCTATAGGGAAACGAAAAAAACGAAGCGCCTTTCCACTTGATTGCCGTCCCTGATAGTTTTTACAACCAAAAACAGCGCACTTAACCATTTTGACTTGATAATTTCATACCTTGTATTTAAAATAATGAATTTATTAATTTTTTAAAACACTGTATAAAACAACTTCCTCTGCTGTCAATAACTCGATTCGTATGACGCGGAGGTATTTTAGCTATTTTCAAAATGGCGATTCCTGGGTCTGGGACAGTCATACCTTGATACGCTGTATATCGTGATTGTAATACTCATCTCATTCCATGAAAACTGCACAGTCACTCCACTCTGCCATGCCGTCAGCGTCAACATTCCCCTTTTCTAATATAGAGCTGCAGAGCGCCAATCTTACGCTGATCCAATATTAACGAAGGTTGCAGTTTCCACAAAAAATAGCATACAAGTAGAAGCTCTTTTAGCCCAGTTGATCTCCTCGAACGTGACACAGTTCCACATTTTGTTGCTGACCTATATTCTGGTAGCTATCCACACTTCTTGCCGCAACATTATTCTGAGTAAAACTTCGCAATATATTTGTTAAAGAAATCTCACACTCGGAAATTAGCAAATCAAGGAAATTTTGTAGGAATAATTTTACTTTTATAAGAAAAAAAATCGTACTTCAAATTATTATCGGAATCCTAATAGAATACTTCCGCCTCTTTACTACGTTCACTTCACTATCTGAGACAAGAGTCGCTTCTGGCGTTGACAAGTGCTAAATAACTGAACAATTAAAAGATTTTTATTAAGAAAACTGACAACATACAAAATCTACAGCTTAATCTGACATTTACTTCAAATTGACATTAGCAAGTTAACATAAGTTGAATTCTTCTTGCCTTTTCATCCCTTCGCCTAAGAACCGAGATTCCCTCACAGTCGCACCAACAGGACTTTTACACCACATATTCACTTTCTTTAGTTCTAAGGGTGTATGCAGTCTATGTGTCATTCTTGCTTCACCTACTTTTCTTCGTAATTTTTTGTTCGAAAAGTAGAGTGAGATTGGGTAATTATTCCGTTATTTAAAAGATAATGACAAAATTCTGCCATTTGATTCTCGTCTGTACAAGTTCTGCATTGTCCTCAATTTTCAAAAATGTTGTTCAGTGTTGAGGTGCATTTTTATTTGGTTCGAATGAATTCTCGATAATATTGTACTGCGTTCATAATTTTTTCCGTGCAGTCTTAGCAGTTGGATAGCATGTACGGTGCTTTCGTGATTCTACAGTGAGTGTTGGTGTATTTTTTGAACAGGTTGCTAATTGCAACGTGCGTAAAGAATAAAATCACAAATCCGTTTTTACTTTTACGGTGGCTGTGGGAAAATATCGGCTTTACGCATTTCAAAAAACACACTGAAATGTATTGTCTTTCCTAACGAAAACCGGAACATCCTTGGAAAGTTTTCTTACCTCCTCGAACTAGCATACACACAACATCAGTTTTCACATGCAAGAATTTATAATGTAGACGAAACTGGTGTTTATATCCTGCAAAGCAACTGACCTAAGGTAGTAGGAAAGGAAAATGATAAATAGGATTGATGACATCCGCAGAACGTGGATTGTCAGTATAACTGTGGTATGCTGGAGCGCTGGAGGAGATTTTGGGCCACTAGTTTTAGTTTTCCCATGCAGAAGCCAAACCCAACTCTTTTAAAAATGTGCAGCCCGAAAAAAAACTGATTTTTACATTTATGGATGGAACCAACTCCCCACCATGCTGAAAGCTGGACACTAGAAGCAGTCTACGAAAGTCAGAAGCTACCGTCTTACCTCGATCACCTTACAAGTAATCCCTGGAGGAGAGTCTTGATGCGATTCAAAAGGGTTTACAAGAAAATAACACATCACTTAAAAAATCCAAACCAAGTTCTGGTTGGGAAGCTATACAAAACAGAGATTTCTCCGAAAGATCACAGAGACCAATCAAGCCTACCAGAAAAACAAGCCAGCGCTGAAAATCTGATGTGACAGTTTTCGCAGCGTTTTTTCCCGCACTGTTAAGTTTTTGTATTGCGAAGATGATATTGTCGATGATATTCCTCCGCTCCCAGACACTATTTGCGTTTTTTGCAATATAGTCTGAGGCAGTGACAATCTTCAAAGGAAGTGGATACAGTGCATTCAGTGCGATACAACCGGGGATCATCATGCCCTCTCACCAAGACCCATCCTGTCAACTTAATGAAGAGCATTCTTGGCGAGAAGGGTTTGTAAGCTCATTTACATATAGAAGGGAAGACACTCGAGTATTCAGCCTTCTCCGGGTGCAGGCTCTCCTTTCAGTCAGGACAGACACTCAGGGCCCGCAACAACTTCCATCTTTGTTAGATGAACGCGAAGCGAGTTGTGGCTGGGGATATGCCAACCACAGTTCTACATTGTTTCCTACCGAGTACCATGAGAAAATCAGATATATTCCTATTGGGCACATCAAGAAACAGCAAGTACTCAGGTTCGCCCATCTCTGCATCTGTTTTGATGAGAGATCCAACACTCGAAGTGGCAACGCCTACGGCGGGCTCCGGTCCGATGAAAGCAGAATCAGATCCAGCCCTAGCTAAAAGGTCATTCCCCATGATCCCCATGTGACCAGGAACCCACGGAAGGGACATCTTGTTGTGGATACACAACTTACCACAGACGACCTGGAATCTTCCAGTAACTTAGTTGTTATCCGAGGGGCACTCAGAGTCATTAAGGCCTGGCTATTCGAAAGGATAATAATATCCTTCCCCTTAATCTCCCTTCCAATGGCTATCTTCGCTGCCATTGAAAAGACGAAGGCATCAGACTGAAAGACAGTGGTGTGTCTTCCAAGTGACCGGGGAAGGCTCTATAAGGCACTCCCCTCAGTCAACGATCTCCTTACAGGAAAACTCACACAGAAGCGACGCCCAAAAGAAGCTCTGGTACCATCGCATCACGTGGCATGCTGCCCAGAGGGTTTTCCCGGTCCAGCCCACACGTCAAAGATCAATGAAAAGGGCACCATTTGGTTTACTTCTCAGTATTAAAACAAAATCTTTACTTGATGAAATTGACCAGCCAATCTGGAATAGTATTGCACATTTACCTCCATAGATATTCTACATTACCCGCCTAAAAGTATTTCCTACAATTTATGCTTTCTTCAACGTCGCTTTTGTATACATGCATGTTTTATTTTGTGTTACAACATACAGACGCTTCAAAGTATATTATTAAAAAAATGTATTTAGCCTTATATCATACAAATGAATTTAGAGCAATTGGTATTCCACAATACCCTAACTTGCTCTGAAAACTTCGTAAAAGACGTTAATTTTTCTCCGTGAAAATTTTACGTGAAATTGTTAGTTTCATCAAAAATTTGCACATTATTCAATAAAGTGCACGATAAAGAAAATTTAAAAACAAGTAAATTTACGAAAAAGTGGGTTTATAATAAATCAATTTACGAATAAATAAAATTAAGAGAAAAATGTTAACAGAAAACTGATTTTATGAGTGAAACCCGCCATTTTCCTGTAATATAAGGAAAAAATTCGTTCATCCGGTTGTTCACTGAAATTCAATAATAAAAATAAGAGTAGGAATAAATGACGATTGTATAAAAATAATTTCACAAATGCGGGAAAACACATGATAATCTAAAATTTAGAATTTAATGTCAATAATATAAAAATAAATTAAATGCAAATAATCAAATTAAAAATCAAAATGTTTATCACTTTCTGCCATAAGCGCCGTAATATCCATGGTAACCGCTATACCCACCGTTACCTTGTGGGTATCCACCATAACCTGGTGGGTATCTACCGTAACTTGTAGGATATGCTCCGGCATATACTCCGGGATAAGCTCCGGCGTATCCTCCTGGATAAGCTCCGGAATATCCTCCATAGCCTGGTGCATATCCCGAATTACTTGGATATCCGCCTCCGTAGTTTCCACCATATCCACCGGGATATCCTCCATTCGCTCCAGGATATCCACCATAGCCACCGGGATATCCTCCATTCGCTCCAGGATATCCACCATAGCCAGGGTAAACTCCTTGTCCTTGGTTATGCCCTCCATATCCACCATATCCCGGGTACCCTCCAGCAGGTATTAATCCATACTTACCGCCTTCTGCGCGTGCAGTTGCAAAAAGGACAGCTACAATAAAGACAACATACTAAGTGGTGGTCAGTTTAAATGCAATTTTACTACGTTTTTAAAACCTTACTTTCGATTCCATTGGACCTTATACAGTGATGTACTTATTTGCCAGAAATAGAAACTCGACTAACTAGCAGCAGCCGAGTAGAAATCCATTTATACATCGAAAAGCGATTTTTTCTAAAAAGTGGTCTTGACTGCTTCTCGTCATATGTCTGAATTGGAAGAAAAATAACTCAAAAAATGAAGTATCTTGGCCAACCAAATGGGAACGTAAACAGCGATTGTACGTAAAAATGCGTGGGGTTTTTTGTTACGTCGCGTCATGGTTTTGTGTGAAGTTAAGTAAACCGAAAAAAAAAATTTAATAAAGCGTAAAGCTACTTTGGGACAGGTCAAGGGAACAGTCGGGGTTTCCATAATGACTGCATAGTCTGGGATTTCCATACACTGAACAATTTCAATAGCACCCGAAATGAGCCTCAGTCAATTAAAGTCGTTGCTTATTAATCAGGCATGAGCCTTCAAGGCATACGTTCTATACCAGTCGGTTGATGTGTAAGCAACCGCAAATCCTCTTCTTACAATTTTTGTTCCGAAAACAGTAAAAACCGTGAAATTGACCTCAAAGAAAGTAGAAAAAGCTAATTAGGCTTCCGACTTCATGCTTCTGAAGTCTTTATACGAATTGGCAATTAAATTAAATAAAAACAAATCATTGAAAATCATCGTATTGGATCGAGAAAAAAAATTTAAAAGGTGGAGCCATCAAAGCAAAGTTACCTTAATCCACTAAGCACTGTATCAGACATTGCAGAGCGACTATCGTGAAGCTCAATGCGCTTACCATTTGTAAGAATGTCCAATGTTGTTTCTCTATTAGGTGCGTATTTAAGTGCTACGAGCGGAGGGGAAAGAGTATCGATATACTTGTGAAACTTTGTAAAAGCTTTATTTTCAATAGCATATTGAGCATTAAATAAGTAAGCACTTTGCCTGACATATTTATTTCCTGCTGATCTGTATATACTCCTGAATAACTTAGAATTGGTCACTTTAGCAGCCAACAAGTTAAGGTAATTAATTTTGCATATTTTATTTGATTAGGTGGAATTTTGTTGTTTGTTGAAACAACTTACAACAATAGAAAGAGAATAATCAAATACCCCTAACGCAGCAGGTCGCGCATTTTTGGATTAAATGATACCATTTTCGAATTGAACGAAACTATTTCTATACCCTCTAGATGGTCTAATCATAGGGTTTACTAAGTTTGTTATTCCGTTTGTAACCAGAGGCGGATTTCCCTATAGGTCGAGTAGGGCGGCAAATTTAAGGGGCGGCAAAACTTGGTGAGCTTATCGTGTTTGCGGCGAGTGAAATTTATTTACGCTCGAAAATGAACGAGGACAGGTTGAACGCTCTGACTATCCTTTGCATCGAGTCACAGTTGCTACGGTCTTTGAATTGTGATGATTTGATAAACAAATTCGCTGCTTAGAAGGCCAGGCAAAAGACAATTTGTGAGTAACAATTCATTGTTACTCAAAAATAAAAATGATAAGCATTACTATCTAAAGACACTGATTGAGATAATTTTATCATTTACAGACTTTCGTTTTTTTATATTTTAATTTAATTCTTTTAGATATAGATCATTCAATTTTTCGTGTTTTATAGAGAGTAGGGAGGCGGCAATCTTCCATGGGCCTAGGGCAGCCAAGTTATCAAATCCGTCCCTGTTTGTAAATAAATAATAATTTTGGTAGAGTAAAATGAATTGGAAATAATTAAAAGTTATTATGATCTTTGCATGTCCGTCCATCCGTCTGTCTGTTTGTCTGTCCTAACGACAACTCGCGAGCACATATAATTATAGAGAGTAGAAATTTTGCACACGGGCTTTAAAAAAACACAAAGGGCAAATTTAAGTTTGAAAAGGGGAGAAATCGGGTAACTCCTTCGTGGGGTTGCCATATACAACTTCCGTTTTTCATTATATATTTGGACACTGCCTGAGAACGCGTCAACGTAGAGAGCTGAAGTTTTGTATACAGTGTCTTAATACAAATAGCAAATAAAATTTCAAAATCTGCTAAATCGGGCGACCCCTTCTTGGATTTACCATAAAAATTTAGGTTTTATACGTATGCTGTGAAAACGATTAGTCCTAGACGTTTTAATTATACTGAAAAATTCTTCAGAATATGAAATATTAATGTAGGTAGGTAGGTAGGTAGGCAGGTACTCAGGCGCTTCTCTATGATAGTTGCGGAAACTTTGAGGGATTGTATGGAACGCGAAAATAGTTCACCCCCATATCTTTTTGTTTCCAACTACCTCTACCACCCCGCGCGGGAGGGGGGGTTTAGATATTTCGTGATTGATTTTAGGATGAAGCGTAATTTTGAAAAACTCATCAAATCGGTATTGGGAGCAACACATTTTTCTAATTCAAATGCCTCCTAGAAGCTAAATGCTTTGTTTTTGAATGGTTTTATTTAGCTTCACTTTCCTATATTTTTCGTTTCAAATCTTACGAATTGTTTTACTTAAGGGGGTTATCCTGTGTGACTGATTTAAAAGAACTTTGATTTTTTTTTTGCATAAATTGCATCCAAATATAGTGAAGAATATGTGCGTAAAGTCATTTTCCGATATTCCGTTTGGTTTTTTTTTTTTTTGGATAAGGAGAAAGCCCGCAATCATCGTTACCGTAAAATGCTATTTTTGAAGATGAGTGATTATTGAAGAGGAGTGATTAAATTGCCGTGTACTCCAGTAATGAGCCACGATTTCGGGCTGAAAAAATTGTAAAATGTACTCAAGGCATGAAACAAGTTGTGTGTTTATTCAGTTTGCCAGAAAAAATTCCCAAAAAAAAATGCCTTCACACAGGATAACCCCGACGCGATTTTATGTAATAAAAAATCCAAGTTGTCGACCATATATTGTCATTATCAAATGAAAGTGTTTAATGAGAAGAATATGATAAGCTAGGTATATGCCGTCATTCGAGGTACTGGTAAAATATCGCGCAGGACCAAGAGCAGTGACGTCCTTTAGTGTTGGAGACCAAGAACCACTTTGGGTCACTGCGTCAGCGGAATAAGTAAGCAAACATGGACTTTGATCTGACTTAAGAAAATCGGGAGCTTCTAGGCCCACACCTTTGATTTTCGAATTCAAGTGCGGATCAGAGTTTGATTATCACTTGCTTTGACAGTAAAAAATACGTGAATACTTACTTATTCCGCTGAAACAGTGACCCATAGTAGATCTTAGCCTCCAGCAATAGAGGACGTCAGTGCTCTTGGTCCTGAGCGATTTTTTACCAGTAGATAGTACCTATATCTCGGTAAGCCACACATTTGGAACCTATAATTATTTTCTAGTTTCTAGTACATCATCCAATGCCAAATAAAACCGTTTCACTTAAACGATTTTTTTTTACCTTTTTAATTTGTAAAAAATTATAGCAATATCCAACAAAAATTGTTGTTATTTTTTAACAATAGTATTATTTTTAAAGAAACTATATTATTTACTATTGAAGGTTCTCGTACTTTTTTTAATTTTTATTTTAAACTCATAAGTCTTATATATCCATGTGCCAAAAATTGCGGTGGTGCTTGGTTTCGTTTTGGAGATATGAATTTTTTAAGTAACCCTACGAGTACCCAAATGAACGCAGCAGTATGAGAGTGTTACACTTAGGGGAATGTAGTAGTTTTTACTACCGGGGAAAACTAGTCTTTTTATAATTTAGTTGATGAAATCATAGGGTATACCAAGTTTGTCATTCAGTAAAGATCTAGTATAATGCCACATAATAGTTAAAGTTATTTTGATTTTTGCATGTCCGTCCGTCCGTTTGTTTGTCTGTCCGTTATCACGATAACTCGAGAGCAGGTGCACATAGAAAGCTGAAATTTAGCGCATGGTCTTTTTAAAAAAGTTCGAAAATGGGACCAATCGGGTAAAGGTCGATGCACTCTTACTTGCAAAGCACGAACCGGCACAGACAAGCAAAATAGTTTTCTATGAAAACCACTGACTTATAACAATGGACTGCGCGTATTGTCATTTTCCTATAGGAAAGTATGGTACAAGTTTTATAGTTTTCTCTTTCGCGCTATAAAAGATTATGAGTTAACTGCAAAAGCAATCACCACAGGAAGAATAAAGTAAAGATAGTGTTTGCCATGCTCTCTTGCCCATGCGCTGGATTCAGGTTTTGATTTTCGGGTGTAAAATTTCATCTGATTGGTTGAGTTTTACATGCTTTTTGTAGTAAAAATTTTAAAGGGTGCGCAAAACCTGATATACAGAAACACAATATTTGTACATGAAATAGAAAATCGCACAGTCCACTGTTATAAGGGGAGTATCCCATTTGACGGAATTCTGTTTCCCAAACAGAAATTTGTTCTAAAGACGATTAGTAAAAAGTACGCTTTTCCAAAGTTTGTTTCCCAAAACTGGTCATTTTTCAAATAGATGATTGCCAAATAAAGGTCTTTATCACAAGACCAAATGGACATTTCCCAAAATACGATTTCCAAAACATTGAAAAAATTTATAATTACATATAACTTACTGAATTAAAAAATAAATTGCTTTCGTTAAAGGTAAAATTGAAAAGGTTCAATGTGGTAGACTTCTAGCTCTAAACAAAAGAAATTTTATTTACAAAATGCGCGAATCGAAAGAGTCTTGAGCAAAAAATCCGACTATGAAAATTGTGATTTTTTACTTATTTTAGCTAAAAGTTTAAATTTCAAATAATTAATTAATGACGCATCTACCTGCATGAATTACATTCCTAAAATTATTAAGAACATCCTTACAGAGGTGTACTTTTAAAAATATAATTACGATTTACATGAATTTGAAAAACGCTTGTATTTTGAATTTCAGGATAGCGAATTCCATAATGAAATCTTAACTTGAACAAATGGCAAATATGTTTCAGGCAAGTATGTGTGTACAAGTGGCAAATATGTAGCATGACATGAGGCCCGAGCGCCTCGTTTCATGCAACATATGTGGCATTTATAGACACATATTTGGCAAAGATCTTTTTGGCAGAGAACTTTTTGGCAAACGAATTTTTTGTCTTTGGTTTCAGTTGTGAATGAACTTTTTGTAAAACGTCTTTAGTGCAAACGTGCTTTTGGCAAACGTCTTTCGGGGAAATGTCATAGACCCGTTATAAGTCAGTGATGAAAACAAGTTATCTAATTCAAGTCAACTGGCATGGCGGCTACAAACTAGACCGGCAATCGCGATTTAATTGCGAAGATAACATGGTATCATTTTTCTATAGTTTTCTCTTTTTCGTGTAACGACTGTATTCCGCTGAAATTAAATTAATACGTTCTATTTCCTTAAAAATCGAGTGGAATATTTGTTGTTATAGGAGATAAGATTCCAATAAAAGTAGTAATTTCGATTGTACTTGGATTTTGTTGAACTTGTAATATGAATATTAAAGCGCAAATGAAACATGAAATTAAGATAATTGTCACACCCCTGCCAACAAAAAGTTTTCCCATATGAAATAGAAAATGAAGCAGTCCATGTTAACACTAGATATTTTCTCCGTTAATTTAAATTCTATTGTTTAATGTAGTATTATGAAAAATATTATTTATATATACCGATAATTATTGTAAATAAAGATTTCTATTAGTATAATTTTTTCCTGAGATAGGTATGCGATACACCTAAATATACCAACAGTCATTATCTGCTTGCTATATCTAGTGTTAAAAATGTCAGTTGTTGTATAATCAGCCAGAGGTTTTTATTTGTGTTGTATTGTATTGTATTCCATACGAATTGTGAAAGTTTCATCCAAATCGGATACAGTCGGGTCCAACACAAGCCCTTTTTGATGGAATAGTTCGTGTGGAATGCCTGTACAGTGTACAATGTGCACATACAGGGTGTTTCCTCCCTGGTGGTCCATTGAGTGAGAGGTTATAGTAGGCAAACAAAAAATTGTATGGCACGGAGGGGAGTTACAGGGTGATTAAGAAAATATGCTAGGCTCTCACAAAATATCCTATATATGTATAAGGACACAGTGTATGGTTACGGTCTTAAGCCGATGGTATGTAGAACTTCATGGCCTTTCGGACGACTGCTTAATCAGCCACGTACTCCTCTCACCGCAGGAGTTATGGAGGTCTACACCAACATTTTCGGATTTTCTATTTTTATAATTTGAACTTAATTTTTTTGCCAAAAAGATCGTTAACATAACAGTTTTTTGTAAAAACTGTAAACTCTTCTTTAATTTGACCTGTTACACCCTATGTGGTATCTGTAGCCGTTAATAGCTCTTAACCAATTCTCAAAGTAATTCTCAAACCAATTTTCAAAGATTTTGTTGCCTTAGTGACTGAAAACACGTCATTTAAAAAAAAATATGGTCTAATTCCGGTATGACTTGGAGCCGGATTCTGTAACACGGAGAATTTGGGAGATGAGAAGTTCGTTTTCTTAGAATTCCTAATTCCCAATGCATTAACATGGTTGGAAAATTAAGGAAAACGTAAGAAATGTGAAAAAGTGCGAATCGCCTGGGACGATTAAGCGTATCACTTTTTGTTGTACAGGACTAGATTTTTTTTCATATCTGTTTATTACCTTCCGATTCCGAAATAAATTGAAATTTCTTTTTTGTTGGGGTAGGTTTTGAGGGATGCAGGAGGGTAGGTTTTCTCGAGTTTTTCCGGCATAACGAGAGAATGTAGAGAAGAAGGAGAATGTATGTGGTATAAGAAAAAAATGGGAGCTCAGGATGAACAAGATAGGTGGAGGAAATGAGGCGGGGAGAGAGCGCGGTGTAGAAATGGGAGCTGTTTAACGGAAATTAAAAAAGACGGTAACTTGCAGATTTGAGCAGCCTCGGAGGTAAATTTTGTTGTCGCAATATTCATGGGCGCCTAACTCTGTGTGGGAGGGCTGTAGAATATTGGGGTTTTTTTCTGATGGATTAAGGGTTTAGAGTACAAAAATATAGGTGAACAATTTTGTGGAGAGGGTGTTTATGGGTTTGGGGGTCGTATCACCCTTCATAGGTGGTTGTCCAAACTACGTCATGTATAATACCAAATTAAAGAGGGAGGAGAGAGTAATCGAGCGGTGTAGTTTGTCTTTGATCGTTTTAACGTAATAGCTGACTTTTGAACGCCGAATACGCACCCTTATTACAGTTGTCGACTCACCAAAGTGACAAGCTTCGTAGTCACTCTCACTTCACTTCACTTTTCGTATTGTCGTTGTCGAACGGTGTGACGTGACATTTTTCTTCAAAGCCTTATTATAGTTGTCACTTAAAGTGACAGATAGCATCAGGGCATACGTCAGGGTATGAATTACATTTGTAGACCAAAGTGAGGTTTGTCTTATTTCGTCGTATTGTTGTTACTTTTGAAAGTGTTTAAAAGAAAAAAAAATTGTAAACGCGATGTATTTCAGGCCTTTAGCTATAACAGTATGCTTCACCATAAAATCTATGATGACTTCAAATTGTTTTTGTTATTGTAATTTTTACACTAAAATTGCAAAAAAAAAAATTTTTATTTATAAAAAACTATTGAATTTTATGTTTTAATGAAGAACTAGAAAGTCATTATAAAATTTATCATTCTCCTTTTCCTTACACACATCTAACATCTGTCACTTACAAAAACCAACTGAATAAAATAGTCACTTAATTATCATTTACATCGACATTTGTCACTTCATACGACAACAGTAATACGTCCAAAGTCGTATGTTTTTGACAAATGTCACTTTAAACGACAACCATAATACCATTTTTGTGTCGTAACGCCATTTCTCACTTAAAGTGACAACGATAATAAGGGTGAACGTTCTATTGCACTAGGGTCATATACACCCCAGTTCCCATATTTTGCATATATTTCTTCCGTTATTTGTTTCACAACCATTAGTACTCCGTTGTGAACATTTTTGTCATGGGAAGTGAATTTCCAGGACTTACCAGTTCTTCGCAATTATGAGAACGGGTTGCTACACTTCTTTTACAGTTATCTCCATTGGATTCAAAAATTAACTACATATTTAATTCGGGGACAAAATGTAGATGCGATTTCATCCTACACACAAGCTTAACCGTGTATATTTAAAAAAAAATACAGCATCTCTTCTGTACTGGAAGACGACCAAATTGATCATTTTCGCGTGATTTATAATTTTTAGCGGGTACCTTGAGACACAAAATCCATGTGCCTCTGTAAGTACTGCATGGATTTCCATAATTTGTTTTTTTTTTTAATATAGCCAGGATATGCAGTGAATACATAACTCAATTTGAAATTCCTAGGTACCTCCACAAAACGCAACAAAAGCAGACAATACAATTTTTCCACTTACTTTTCCACTTGCAAAACACCGGAGAATTAACAAGTGGAATCGAGAATTTGGGAATTCTCTAATTACTTCCTCAATTTTTGTATGGAAACACCATGAAAGGATTTAGTCCATTTTTGAAATTGTATATAACATATACATCTCTTTCATTATAAAAAACTAGAATTTTGATTACTTTAGTTACTTTAAGTTGGAGCAAAACTGTTACAGAAAAAATATATAATTAAAAATTACATCAATGTCTAAGAAGTCCTTAGTAATGAAACAAAGATATGACAAGACAGGTTTAAATAAATAATTATAATAACAAAATACGAAAATAAAGATTTCCGTGTGTGATATAAAAAAATTGAAAATGAAATACAATCTCAAAATTTTCCCAAAACACTTATTCATAAAATATTTCTTACATTGATCCGTAACAAATATGTTATGACAAAGTTTATGGGCAATAATTATATGTATTCTGCTAGTAAATCTTTATTTAACCAAATTCGATAAAAACTTAGCATGCTAAGAGCTATGACTGTTACCCGACCTCAAGCGAGATTATGCATGTGAATCTTAATCGTCAACAAAAGGGAAATTGTCCAAAATTCCCGCCTTCACAGTAACGCAAAATCGAAGCTAAAATTTAAGAAAATTTCAGGGCCACCTTTAAAATTAATTTGTTTGCTTAGGCACGGAAACAGGTTTGAATTATTTTTTGTATAAAAGGCGTGTAACGTAATAAAATGTTACTAGTTTTATTATAAATGCATTTAAGAATTGACACAATTCGCTCTAAGAATATAGATACTATGATCTTGATACTCGTAAGTAGAGCAGCCAGTTTTATTTTAAGTTTCTCTGAACAATATTTTTAACAGGTATTAATTGGTTGTATAGCTGCCAATGCCATTCAAACGGACGCATTAAAAGTTGAAGGACGTACACTTGGCTTGCTAACAGGACTTACGAGAGAATATCCACCGAACTTGAGTGGAAAATACGGCTACGGTCAGGGATACGGCTTTCCACAAAATCAATTCGGCCCCTATCCACCACATCCCACAGGTCCATTTCCTCCTGGTCCATACTCTCCTGGCCCATATCCTCCTAGCCCATACCCTTCTGGTCCATATCCTCTTCTTCCATACCCTCCTGGTCCATTTCCACTATATCCGCCCGGATATTCTGGTCATTCGGATTTTCGTTACCCAGGACACTCTGGTTATCAAGGCTTTCATGGATATCCAGCTCCAAATGGATATTTAGCTAATCACGGCTCTCCCGGTTATCTGGAGTTACCACAATATCCTAGTTATCCACATTACTCTTCCTATCCACGTTATCCGACTAATCCAGGTTATTTTGGAAGCCAGGGGTATCCACCTGTATTCCCTTCCGGCCCTTAACTTGAATATTCCCCACCGAGTGTAGAAAATAGTAAGATATAATGGGAGTGTACAAAATAGTAAGATATAATGAATGTAGTCTTTATAATTTATTTAATAAAAGTAACTATTCTTGCTTCTTGTTTTCATTAAAATTGTCTGATGATTGGTCGAAGTGGTTGTTGGTATTCAGCATTGGCTCTATATAATCGAATTTAATGAAAAAATCGCTCGCAAGCATACTTAAGCAGCATGAACGCAATCTTACCTTTTGCGGATTGAAAGCGATCATTTTCCAGTCGCTCGTTTTCACTTCAATTTAAATTGAGAGTGCAGTGCAAATCCAGAATCATCCGTTAGAAAAAATGAATTTCATTAGTGTTTCCAGTTTGATATCCAGTACTTCTGTAGATCCTGGAAGGTGTATGATTATAACTTCTGGGTGAGTTCCTTAATAGGTTATTTACTTCGCGGCATTTATATGACAAATATTCTATCACGTTGAAAAATGTTTGTCCGGTTAACAGGTTTACTAATTCTTAATTTTTCAATGCGAATCGAGAATTTAAGAAAATTCACCATGGCATATTATAAAAGAAAATTTTTGGAGTTTTTTTAAAGAAAAATCCGAAATTAACCTAATTTGTTAATTGCAAAATGCTGGATATTTCGTGCATTATTAGATTACCTTTCTCATGTGTTAACTAAACAAGAATGTATTATACTTGTACTCTTATTAAAGCTGAAAGAGATTGCCAACCCTTAAAAAAATTTAAGAAAACTTAAGAAAACTTCCCACATTTAGCACTGGTAAGTACAATATTTCAGTGTTCCATGTTTTCAAGTGTTAAATCAATAAAAAATTCAAAAAATATGCGATTTCTTAAATTCGTCAATGTCATCCTTTAATTTGTTCCTTTGATACTTGAGACGTCTATTCGTCCGTCTGTCTGCCAGTTTGTCTGTGTGTCATCCTCACGATAAATCGAGAACGCGTTCACTGAAATTTTGCACACAGGCTTTGTTAAAAAAATAGTAAATTTAAGTTCGCAAATGGAATAAATCGGGTAACTCCTTCGTAAAATTTGGTACATGGTATTTTCATAGCAATAGTAAATTAAATTTTAAATGTGGTCTAAATGGGGCAACCCTTTCTTGGTGTTGCAATATACAAATTTTTGTTTTTTACGTATACGATCAGTCCTAGACATTTTTATTGTACTAAAAACTTCTTCAGAATACGAAATCCATTCTAGGGCATTCATCTAGGGTATCATACAAATTGCCCCTAGACCAATTCTAGCTTTTTTACTTGTTTTTTTAAACTTTTAATAATGAACTGGTTATAAAGATGTAGTCCAAAATGTGCAAAAAAGCGCCGTTCCTCCCTGATCTAGGTTTCTAAAACTAAAATTTTGATATTTTGGGTGTTAGTAGGTTAGGTAGGTATAGTCAATTCTCACGTTTTTTTGTCAGTCACATAGTTACTGATTTTTGTTTTTTGTTTTTAACACTACTTAGAACATATGAAATATGGACCTAACTATTTTTATAAAATTTAAATAATTTGCAAATATTATATTATAAAATAAATATTTTTAAGTGTGAACCACTGTCCCTTGATGAGCGCTTGACACTTTACTGCGCTCGCTTGCTTCGTATAAAATTTTAAGTGTTCCGCAAAATGGATTGGACACCCACGCATAATATTAAAAGTGTTATTTTGATTTTTGAATGTCCGTCTGTACGTCCGTCCGTCCGTCCGTGCGCACGATAACTCTAGAACGCGTGTATTTAGAGAGCTGAAATTTTGTACGTGGACTTTAAAAGAAAACAAAAATTATCTTCGAAAATGAGACAAATCGGGCAACTCCTTCGTGGGTTGCCATACACAATTTTCGTTATCCACTATATATTTGGACACTGCCTGAGAAAGCGTTGACATAGAGAGCTGAAATTTGGTACATGGTCTTTTCATAATAATAGCACAAAAAATTTCAAAAATTGACTAAATCGGGTAACCCCTTCTTGGTGTTGCCATACAAAAATTTAGGTTTTTTTACGTATACTGTGAAAACGATCAGTTCCAGACATTTTTATTGTTCTAAACACTTGTTTAGAATATGAAATCCTATAAAATTGGTTATAATCATTTTTTTATGTCCGACGAACTGTTCTAGAAATATGTGCGAAAAAACACTTCAAAAATCAAAATTGCACAGATGGGTGGCCATACGAAATTTCATATGGGCATTCATCTAGTAGGGTATCATAAGAATTGTTCTTAGACCAATTCTAGCTTTTTTACTTGTTCACCATATACTGCCCGAGAACACGTTGATGTAGAGAGCAGAAATTTGGTACATGGTATTTTCATAGCAATAGTAAATAATCTTTCAAAACTTAACTAAATCGGGCAAGCCCTTCTTGATTCTGATGAGTAGATGGGTGCTATATTTGGTGTGCTGAAATATTTCTTGCACCTTTCAGAAATCCAGGACACTTCGATTTTTCTTTAGCAACAGAAAAGATGTGATCTGACCAGCTTAACTTACAAGATGGAGCTGCACGATTTAGTTTATTTTTGAACTAGTATTTACTATGGCTATGAAAATACCTTGTACGGGATATGAGCGCTCTTCGTCAGCGCATTCTTAGGCTGAACTCTAATATATAGTAAAAAACGATTTTTTTCTATAGCAACCGTACGAAAGAGTTGCCTGATTGGTCCCATTCTTGAAATTAATCTTACTTTTTTCTAAAAAACCCCGTGTGCAAAATTTCAGCACTCTAAAGTGAAGGCGTTCTCAAGTTATCATGGTATGACGTAAGATATATGTACACATTTTCCGTGTCTTTGTTGCCGTCTGCCTTCACTTTCCACCAACTAAATTGTCTGCAATTTTTATTATTGATCATGAAAATATGTTTCTGCTACCACACCAAAAATCAGCCTTTATGAAATCACGGAACTTAACCGATTTTTTTAAGGGCGCTGCGAGACGGCCGCGAAGCCTCATAGTGCCCTCCACAACTGGAAGCCAGGCAGACTTCCGAATAAGTTATCAACGAAGTTAGGAGAATATGATAAGATGGAAAACTTTTTTATGAAATGACGTAAGTATCTTGGTCGCAAGATTTTCAACTATATGGAACAGAACATTGCTAGATAAGCTCTATGAAATTTTCTCTTACAGCATAATTATATTTTAATCGGATATTACTTTTCCATTGGAAGTAATATTCGACGTTGTATAGGATAGGACTTGTATAAGCACGTTCGCATTTTTGTTCAAATTTAATTTTTCGACATTAATTTGTTTGTAGTCATAAAATCCCTCTGCACTCAATCAATTGCTCTATTGACTATGTGACTGCACATTTTACTGAAGATACTTTTCTTACCTCTGACCATAACGATCCCTTAGTTTTCTCTGGCAAAAGCAGCGATCAAATAAAAATTTGTGGCCATCAACTTAAGCTAAGCTATATTTTTATAACAAAATTAATAACTTGGCGTTATTCAATTTAGTTATGCACCCTATGCCCAAGTGTAATTCTAAGTTGCACCAGATAAAGTTGCAAACATATGGACTACCGCCTGAGATTCTTAGTTTTAATACAATTTCGTTTCCATAATTACAGAAATAAAAATAAAAAATCGATTCATATAATAATCGATCAATGGACTACCGATTATTATGTATAATCGACTTTCTTATACTCGATTATAAACGATCATTATGAAGGATTAATGATATTTTCCTCGATATTCGTCGACACAAACCCCTCGAGAAATACTTCCCCAGCCATAAAACAACTCTCCCAATAATGCATGAGAGGCCTAACTTCTTTTTTAGTGTTCTTATATAAAACTGACTAAAGTTGGATTTGAATAGCACCTGCACCTGGACCCATATTTTTTTTTGTTTAACCTGCCGACTTCAGGTCTTGGATACAGGGTGACTCAAATTTGAATATATTCACTGAGCGTATTTTTTTTATTTGCTGATTACTTGGAATCGGGTTGCTCGATTATTTTGTACGATGTTTCAATTTAATGGTTTTAAATGGAACTTTTCTAAGAGATTAAAAAAACAAACACACAATTTTTATTAATTTTAGATTTTTGACCCCCTCCGGAAGAGAAACACTCCACTGCCAAATATTATTTTATGAAATGAATGCTCTTACATTAGTACATATCATATCAAAAATATGCGGAGGTTGAGCTCTTAGTTTAGGGGATACAGTTTTTTTATAGCGTCTCTGCAAAATTTCATATGAAAATTTTAGAATTTACTCCAAATAAATGATTTTTTTATTGTTTTGTTAAAATTTAAAAAAAATCTAATAAACTTGGTTTAAATCGCCTCATTTGACGAGTCGAGGGAAATATCAATGATACCGGTGAGGCAACTATGTTCATCGTAATAAGAAATTCTGTGATTTTCATAGGAACGACAGAGAGAGGAGAAAGAGTATTGTGTTCTCTGTACCGTACTTTTCTATACATTTTCACGATAATTCGTCACTAATGGTGGTACGTGGTTCGTATTGGGAAAACGTTGTGTTTTATATACCTTGAGTCGGTTGCGTTTAGTTGCTTTGCATGCATTGTATTTAACGACTAGAGCTTTCTGTGCAAAGCAACTGAAGAGAAAACCAAAGTTATAAAGTCACGGGACGCTGTGGACGGTACTTTTTCGTGTATTTGATGTGGAAAATGAGCATACTTTTGCCATTCTACAAAAAGCCAATATTCTTTGGAATCCGACCACCTTTAGATAAAACTTTCAAAGATTGTATGGACTACGAAAATAGCATACGCATATATTTTGCGGACTTATACATTATGCTTATATATTCGCTTTGAATTAAGCTGGATTTTTTCCATTGTTCTAAAATTTTGTATATTTTTCCCATTCTCCTATTTTCACATGTTTTTCGAGTCACTCAATTTTGTTCTTTGGGACTATTGATGAGTCGAACCAAGCTTTAAAACTTTGTCGCCTTAAATAAAATGTTTGTGTGATAGAATAAATAATAAAAATTTCGGTTTTTGCTTCTCGTTTGTATCAGAAAATCCTAAAAAGGCTTAAACAAATATAAACTTTACCCGGTACAAAGATTATAAAATTATATTTATTGTCAAAAAATAGTTGATAAATGAAAAATGACTTAAAACTTTGAAATTTTGTATTGTCAATCCATATTACGGAACGAGGGGAAATCATGCATCCATAATGACAAAAATTTGTCGAGTTGGACATTGTTGTACTGAGAATTGCTTTTGGATTTCCGGCTGGGGGTACTGTAGTAGGGTACACCTGATATATAGGCTCACATACGCGATACCACAACAATGAGAGATGTGTACCTTAGTACCTTGATAATGAACGGTGGCAACGAGGTCATGTACAATGAAGTATGTGCTCATGTGAAGTCAGACATAATAAAATCTCAAACATTAGATAAGGGGCTTCGCGTGGTCCCCGCTGACACCCCGAGTGCCAATAAGATCTTAAGCCCGAATGGAGTTACCATTCCTGTTTCATAAAAGGATACCTGCATAAAGATACAATTGGGAGTAACCAGGGCTAATGTTCATAGATTACGCAGCCATACCAATTGGGTAGCAGACATTCCTAACTAGGTACCGCGGGATTGAAGAGCCCTGTAAAGTTTTCTTTACTCTTCAACATGAAAAAGGCCCCTTGATGAGTGTTAGGCCGCTTACACATCGAAAAACGAAAACGAACGTATAAACAGTTCTACACCGAAAATTTGTTTATGCTTTTACATATCAAAAACGAACGAATAAAAGTTGGGTTGGGTTTATATCAAATGTAAATAAAAGGAAATGAGGTTATAAAAGGACCGAAAAGAATATTCGTTCGAATGTGGAACATAGTTTGGAACGAAAATATACTCGACAGATCGGAATGAAAATTTGTTTCTCGTACGAATAAACATAAGAAAGTGTTTCAATTGAAATAAAGCTTTAAATACGGATATTTTTTTATTGAAACTCTAATTAGAAGGAATATCCTATATTTTATTACATGTATTGCTGCAAATTTCTGTTGGTTTAGGACAAAATATGTGTTTTTCGGTTTAGTGTTTTCGTTTTCCTTTTTCGATGTGCAAACGGCCTTAGAGTCTAGCTTGCAGGGCTGCACATACTATAGATAATGGGAAAAGTATGTCGCATTTATAAAATGTGTACTGACGCTTGGAAATAAGTAGAGTTTTGTGTAAAGTAAGCAAGTAGAACTAGTAGGTATACATAAAGCCCCATGTACTTAGATTACGGCCGTTCTATATTGTGCTGTGGAAGTGCAAAGGTCAAGTAGACGTTACACAGGGTAGACCTTGATCTATCTACCACTATATAAATTAATATCTCTTTTCTGAATGTGGTACTTTTATCTGTATGTGTATATATAATTATATTACTTACAAATTCAACGTAAAATTGTTCCAATCTAACTCATCTCCAAATTCCGTAGAGGCGAACAATTGGAATATTGAACAGTTTTCGTTCGCTCTTGGAGTTGAGCTTACCTGTGGCGTCGAATAATTATGTTAATGTACTGCGAAAATCGAAGGATGGAAATACAAAAAATGCACAGACACACGTAAATAAAAACAGAAGAAAAAAATATTTTCCTTTAATTAAATAACATTTTAGGCCATCTGTTTTTTTTTTTTTTATAAATTCTTTTTAAATATTTTATAATTACTCAACTGCTTTAAATATATATCAATATATATCTATGTATTTCTACACAATATCCTTACACTAAATAAAATTCTCAAAAAAGAAAAAGTCCTAACTTATAAAAAAAAATTTAACAGCTGCCGCTTGTTATTGAACAACAAATGCACAAACATTATGAATAAATAATTTTAGTGAGCTTAAGTAGGTATGAACCATACATCCATACATACACATTTCTAAGGTGTAACTTCCCCTACACTAAAATTTCCGTAAAAAACAATTCAAGTTTTTAAATAACAATATTATTACAATTCAACTGCTGCTGACTTCAACATATATAAAATGAAACCTTCCTGGTGAAGTTCTATTGACATTATGTTTACATCTGCCATAGAAGCAGATGATTTGTACTATCCTCTCTGCCAGCAACTTCACTCATCGTGTTGGCTCCGGAGCTTCGGAAATCTTCGTAGCCATCGCCTCCTGATATGATGAGAACATTACCTGATTCTGATTTTGTTTTGCTATGCATTGAATGCCTGTGGAATACATAGATGAGACGTTCAAGAAAATCTGCTTCATATAATATGTAAGGGCACCTATACCTTTTATTTTTTACATCTGAACTATTGTCGTCAATGCTGCTGGTGCTAGAGCAAAGACCAGTGTCAACACAAGTTAGGAATCGAACGTGACCTGTGTGACCATGTGGAATTCCAGTAACAACAGGTATATTGCTAATTTGACCCTTGGTATTGAGCCCTTGAGCCGGTATTGTTAAAAGTACTCCTGCACTTGTTCCGATCCATATTAAATCCCTGCATGCTAAAAGTGAAGTCACACGGAGACATGCTGCCTTGTGTTGACGAATTATATCATCACAATTTGAGAGCATTTTATTTACTGATGGTGCTAGATTTACTTCTAATATTAAATCATGACTAAAAATGTATCATTAGCTTTATAAGGGGTTTCAGTGAAAAACAACTATTTTTTACCTATTGGAATGAAAACATTTAATATGCGCCGAGTTTTGTATTGATATCCAGACATAATTGCTGGACACAACCATGTTTGTGATCGGTTTGGAATCTGAAGATATCTGAATCTGATTTTCAACCTAAAAAAGAAAAATGTTTTTAAAAATATTTACATACTGGTGATGGATGACAGGTAGACGATTTCAGTACTGAAAAAGACAACAAGCTTGATAGCCACATATTAAAACTGTACGCCAGTCAATAGAGACATTTACATTCCAAAATTTAACATTAATTCCAAAAGTTTTGAAATTTTAATGGGATGTTGGGTAAGGTAAAATAACCATAAATTTAATTTTGCAACAATAACCGAGGTCCGGAACATTGCAAAATTGCAGAAAAACAAAAGTTCTTATAACTTCCATAAAAAACTCCAAAAGTCCTGCAAACTTAAAGCAATGTTTACTCTGAAATTTTTCACAATATGCTAAATTTGTAACTTACTCCGCCCCCCGCAATATCACTTTTTATTGCAAATAATGCTTCTAAATGAATATCAAAACAATTACAAAAGTGCTGCAAAACGATCGAATAGCTGTTGCAACTTACCTGAACACAACTTGCAACCTATTTTTGGCTGCCATTTAAACAAACAAATACAAAAGTTGCATGATTTGCAACCTCACACAAGTCTCGCAACTTAAACAAAATGAGACAAAAAGGATCAACAAATTAGTATTTTGCATTTTCTGCAGTCGTTTGCAAATTTACATAGTCCTTCGTATGTCCTACCCCATTAAAATACATATAAATTTGCAACCCTCTACTAGTGCAAAAGTGATGCAAATGCAATGAAATATATTAAACATCCATTCACGCGTGACGTCAAATTTACAACTTGTTGTACAACCTAATAAAAATATTGCAAAAACTTTCCTTGTTTCATAGCTTTGAAAATAAAATAAGTGTAAATGAAATATTTAATGCAAAATTTCTGAAATGAAAACGCTTGGCAGCCAAAAAAGCAATTGGCAATAATTTGTTACAGCTATTTGACCGTTTTGTAGTACTTTTGTAATTATTTTGATATTCATTACTAATAGAAGCATTATTTGCAATAAAAAATTATGTTGCGGGGGTTGGAATGAGTTACAAATTTAGCATATTGTGAAAAATTTCAGAGAAAACATTGCTTTAAGTTTGCAGGACTTTTGGAATTTTTTTATGGAAGTTATAAGAATTTTTGTTTTTCCTAAATTTTTCGCAATGTACGGACCTCGGTGATGGTTGCAAAATTAAATTTGTAGTTATTTTATCTCACCCAACATTCAATCAAAATTTCAAAACTTTTGTAATTAATGTGAATTGATTGTCCTACTGTACAACATTCGCACAGTACATATATATTCATACAGTACAACAGCTTACTAGAAATGTGAATTTTAGAATTTTAATTAAAAAAAAACACCGCAAAATTTCTTCCATAGGAGAAAATTAGTTTTATGTAAGTACACATCTCGACAAAAGAACTGTTCCATAAACTAAACAGCTGTTTAACCGTAAAGTGGTGTTCGTTCATAAAGATGCCACGGACAGTGTAATATGCAAACTGGCTGTAATAATGTTTGTGACAGTTTGACAGTTTTCTACCAAGCCGAGTGGCTGTAGCTGTAGGGAATGGCACTTCACACGATAAAATAAATTTTATTTGAATAAATGCATCTTTTTAAAATGACTTCCAACACAGTATTTACGGATAGTGTCACGGAAAAAGGCCTTTACAATTATATGACGAAATTATTGGAACACAAAGAATTTGAATCCCTAAAAATAAGGTAAGATATTAGTTTATGAAATCTTTGAATATTTAGTGAAATGTGACGAAATTACAAATGTTGGATTACTTTTAGGAATATGTGCCACTCATTGAGGTGAATATTAGTTTAATTGAGTTCCAATTTAATTAAAGAGTCATTGTCATTCATATCGTCTATTTTTCTCTTCAAGATACAATGGAAAACACCACGCAAAGCTGTTAAGTGTACCTATATATTACAGCTCTACTGGCGGATTTGCTAACCAAATTAACTCTTTCCTTCGATTTTCATATAAGCTTTTGTATTAAAATTTTGCCCGTGCGTTAGATGAAAACGATTGAAAGAGAAGGTATAGTCACATTATAGAAGCATCCTCCTACTCATGTGACAGTTTTGACTTGAGCTTTTTTACTGTATAAATATTCTGTGACATTACTCTTACTTAGCTGTATTACAAAATCAAATTGTTTCTATTGTAAAATGTCATGCTTGAAAGTTTCTAAACTTTCAGGATATTAAATATTCACATTTTAGATGAGACTTCCTTTCTGTACGTGCGAGAGGTCTACTCATTATAAAATATCGAAAGTACAATAGTTAATAGGAGACCGGGACAATGCTGGCATTAAAGCAGATTCGGCACTCGATTTTATGTCACGAATGGTATATGACATAGTACAAAGATAAATAAGTATGATCTTCCCCAGCTGAAATTTTGTCTTTGTTTATTTGTAAGCCAAAAGTCTAGGGAAGAACCTTGCTTACATTTTGATTACGGTTCAAATTATAATGATACTTCAATAATTTACTCCCTGAAATCCCTGTAATAAATTGGATGATCTTATCACCCTACGGCCGTCCTTCATCACACTTCTGTCTAATGCCATTAAGATCAAATATACTACCTCTATGTTAGTAGTACTTATTAATTTCGGTTCTTGTTTGATTTTAAGTTTATTTAATGGATTAGTTAATTTGGATGAATATCGTCCCTGGACGAACTCCTTAAGATCGATCCTAGCGTCCTCCAGAAAATTAAAAATGTCTTCAAGTGGCTAGCTGCGGATCTCCTCCTCTTACCTTCTTGTATAAATTTATTAATATTTTAATTTGAAATTTGCAGCCTTCGCGAGCTTAATTTTTTTGCTTCTCTTCATATTCGTCGCATCCGAGAGAAGAATCGAGAGCTCGCTCAAAAAACCGGAAACCATTCCTTTTGAATTTTTCCATTTATTTCTCCACCATGTTATTATGCGGAAGGGAACTCTCAAATTTCCCCGTATTTTACAAAGTATACCTTCCATTTGAACTTCGATTATGGTTTTACGCGGGAACATATCGACAATAACCAAAGCATCGTTTTAATCGCTGCAGCTGTTATTTAGTTGAGTTATTTCATTTATTTTATTGATCAGCAATTCCATACCAAAATGATTGGACCCGACCCCCTCCGATTAACTTTCAGAATTAGTTAAGTATTAAAAAATATTTGACCCGTATTTTTTTGTTTAGCCAGTCGATCTCAGGTCTTGGATACAGGGTGACTCAAATTTTAATGTTTTCACTGTGGACGTGGTTTTTAATTTCCTGATTACTTGGGATCGGGTTATTCGATGCTTTCGCGTAATATTTCAAGTTAAAGGTATTAAATGGAGCTTTCCAAAGAAAGTAAAAAAGATAAAAAAAATAAAAAATATTGAAAAAAAACTTAATTTTTATTGATTTTGGTTTTTTGACCCCTTCCGGAATAGAAACCCCACCTTAAATTTTTTTAAGTGCTCTAACATTAATACATACATATCATATAAAAAATCTGCCGATAAATAGATTTACTTGTAAAATTACCTTACTTTGTTAATATAATATTTCAATATGGGATGTCAGTTTATGTGACAATGGTATCAAAAAGTGTAGTGAACTTATGGTATTGTCAGCAAAACAAATGCGTGATTTTGCGTTTGACTATGTCAAAAATTGTAGCTGACAGCTAACACCTCTTTTCATTTGTTCACTTAAGAGAACTTCACTTTCTAGACGATAGACACCCGGTTGCTCAGGTGCTGCAAATTCTTGTGATTGGATGAACTCGGAGCTATTCTTCTAGTCCCGTTAAATGGTAATTTAAACATTCATTTTGAGTAGCTAGTTTTTTTTTCTATAATGTAGGTGTGTCTGTGGTAACTTGAAAATTGAGTTTTCAACCCCAAAATTAAAAAAAAAATGTTTATTTTCGGTATTGCTGTCGTTCATTTTATCTCTTACTTCAGTTTAATAGTTAGCTCTCTTTAATTTATACACCGATTGGAGAGAGTTTTGGAACTGCCTTTTTCCGATTTGGTGAATACTCTTTTTTTGAAAGTATTGAATGAGCATAGGCATAGACAAACTAATAACATAGAACAAAAATATGCAACGCGAGAATATAAAATTAACGATATCTCGACAATGCCTCGACTTGGCACTTGATGACGTGCCCAAAGGGTAACTCAGAAATGCCTCGATCCATACGAAATCATCATTGCCTCGACCCGATGAAGGGAAGGCCGCAATTTGTTCTCAGAAAATTTACTGGATATTGCTTCCTCCGAATTTTTATGCATTGGCCGAGGCCGAGAGCAGTGCCTCGCTCCAATATAAAACAAACAATGCCTCGATCCAAAACCCTCGAGAATACTTCACAAGCCATGAACCAGACTCACTCACTACCACATGAGAGCCCCAACGGAATCCTAACATTCTAAAATATTTGCAGTGTTCTTATGTAAAACTGACAAAAGTTTGATTTGAATAGCTCCTCCGCCCTAAACTACTATTTATACAGATAAATGGTGTTCTGATAATCTTAATCTTATTTTCTTATATTCAAAGCCGTAATCAGATTTTTATGTTTCCTAACAAAATTATTTAAAAAAATTTATCTTAACCAAATTACTACGATTCCCCAAACAAAAACTCTCTGTTGAGTAATAATTGCCTCGAATCAACTGCCTATAGACTCGGACTATGGCCGCACATAAACTATTGCAACTATTACTCAGCTTGAGCGTAAAATGTTAAAATTAGGTTAGGTTAGGTTAGGTAAGAGGGGTGCCGTTTTACAACCAGCCAGCCTCACTTAGACCTCCAACGGGTCCATTGTGCCCCTAGACCTCATGAGATAACCCTTCAAGCTGCGGATTTATCCTGGTTTTCTTGGGAAACTCAGGATATATCCAAGACCTTTAACCTAGATCCATCCTGCCTCACTCAGAAAACTCAGGATGTCTCTGAAATTTATACTTTGAAGCTCCCCCAGACTTGAAAAGAAGTAGCTACCTAGTAGCCTACATCTTTTATTCATCAGAGCGGGGCATTCGCAAAGCACATGCTTGACGGATTCAATTTCCTCCGAGTCCCTACAACTCCTGCAGAAATCGTTCGCCGCCATTCCCAGTCTTCTAGCATGGTCCCCTATGGCCCAGTGACCCGTCATGACCCCTACTAGATTCCTGGTATTTGCTCTGCTGCTATTACGCAGTTCCCTTGTCCTTTTCCTGTCATATGCAGGCCACAATTGCCTCGCAATACGACAGGTATCCCTGCTGGTCCATCGGAGGCCTGCCTTTAAATAGACTTCCCTGATGATTTCCTCTTTTAAAACTCCGATTGGGATCCTCACGTAAGCTACAGCTGCGGAGCTATCCAATTCGGAGCCCTTTTTGGCCAACTCATCAGCCATCTCGTTGCCTGAGATATCCTTATGGCCAGGTACCCAGCTTAGGGTCACCTTGTGTGCCTTACAGTCAATTCCTCAAGCCTGGTTTTGCATAACTGCACCAATTTTGATTTTACCAGCCCAGCATCCAACGCCCTGATGGCTGCCTGGCTATCAGTATATATGCAGATGTGTCGTGCGGGCTCTCTGCACATACCAATGTTGCCGCCTGATAAATCGCTGTGAGCTCTGCCTGAAAAACACTGCATTTGTCAGGCAGTCTATAAGACGCGTGCCACTGGAGATCTCTAGAGTACACTCCAGCCCCTGTGCCCGCACTCGTCTTGGAGCCATCCGTAAATATAGAAATATCGGATGTAACGACCACCTCCTTCTCCTCCCAGTCACTCCTGGTGGGTATCGTTGCGTTGATACCCCCACCAAAAGTCAGGATGGGTCCTTGATAGTCTGTTTCTACCCTGCAGTCCCTACAGTCTACCTTCTGGAGTATATTGGAGTGCCCAAAACCACCCTCCGTCCACCAGCCCCCCGCTCTCAGCCTGACAGCACTAGTTGCCGCCACACCCTTACAATAAAGGTCCAGCGGCAATAGTTCAAGCATGACCTCCAATGCCGCCGTGGGCGTGGTGCACAGACACCCAGTTATACCCATACAGGCGGCTCTCTGGATTTTTGACAGCACATCAAGGTTACAGTTCCTCGTCAGTGCCGTCCACCAGACCGTAGAGCCGTAGCAGAGGATGGGCCGAACTATGGCTGTGTACATCCAGTGTACCACCCTGGGTTTTAATCCCCAGTTTCCGCCAAATATCCTCTTGCACGTGTAGAAGGCCACACTGGCCTTCTTCACGCGTTCTTGTAGATTAGCCTTCCAGTTCAATTTGGAATCAAGGACGACACCCAAATACTTCGCTTCACTGGAGAGAGTAAGCTCTTCTCCTCCCAGCATTGGAAGTCTGAAATCTTGCACCCGCCTCCTTCTAGTAAAAAGGATTAGTTTCGTCTTCGAGGGGTTCACCCTCAATCCACTATTATTGGCCCAGCTATCCAGCTTAAGCAGCGCGCACTAGAGCCTTTCGCTAATAGTAGAGAGAAATTTGCCAGTTACCAGGATGCATATGTCATCCGCGTAGGCAACTACCTTGAAGCCCTCTCTCTCTAACTTGATGAGGATTTCATTCATTAGCAGTAGCCACAGGAGTGTTGATAGCACCCCCCCCCCCCCCTTGCGGTGTACCTCTATAGACTGCTCTTCTGACAATAGCGTCACCTGAGCAGGAGAAAAACAATGTTAAGATTACTTTTTCATCACAACTATTTTATTATTTTGTTAAGTAACTAGTAAGTGTAGCCTTTGGGAAGGTAAGGAACCAAGCTGTAAATTACTAGAAGACTATTTTCCTGTATGGAGATTCTCTAACATACTTGAAGAGTTAAAGAAAACGTGAGAAGTATCGAAATTTTGAAAGACGGATAACTCTGTGTGGGTGGGTCGTAGAGCATTGCGGTTTTTTCCTACGGATTTAGAGTCTAGACTAGAGTAAAAAAATATAGGTGAAGAATTTCTGAGGGAGGGGCTTTTGGGGAAGAGGGTTCGTACCCCCACCCCTCCTCCCCCACGGGGGGTTGTCCAAAATACGTCGTCATGTTTGGTATCAAATTAAAGAGAAAGAAACGGGTAATCGAGTGGTGTAGTTTTTTTTTGATCATTTTAACTTCATAACTGACTTTTTACCGCCGAAAGACGGATTTTTTGCACTTGGGTTATATACACCCCAGTTCCTATATTTTGCATTTATTTCTACCGTTCTTTATTTCACATCCATTTGTACTCTGTTGTGAACATTTTTCTCATGGAAAGTCAGTTTTCATAATGATGAGTTGAAAATATGTCCATTTTTGTACCAGAAAACGGATATTTTTTCATCTTAAGATTCACTTCTTTTGCAGTTATCTCCAAAACCATTTATTGGATTGAAAACATAATTACATGTCTAATTGGGGGACAAAATTTAGATGCGATTTCATCCTACATACAAGCTTTAACGTACATACATAAATCATTTTGAAAATCCTAGTTACATTGCTACCTTCACAAAGGACAATAAAAGCAGACAATACTGTCAGTTGAGAAATATTTTTCTTACTTCTCCAACACTAACACAGCCGAGAGTTTTGCCGAGTTGTATAGAGAGTTTGGTAAATCTCAATACAAATTCCACGAGTTACAGAATTCCGAATAGAGAGTTAAGTACCAAAAGAACTCTCATCTCCGCAACTCCACAACTCTCCGAGTTAGTGAATCCGGCCCCTGGGGCTGGTTCTCATCTACCAAACTCCCAAACTGTCCGAGTTACAGAATCCGGCCCCTGATGTAGGGAAGACCGCAATTTTTTCTTAGAAATTTACTGGAAATCTTTCCCTTATAATTTACACGCACTTTTGGAGGGCAGCAAGTCGGCCTCCAAAATGAACAAACGTTTTGTGTCTAAGCGTGTCTCGTCTCCGCTCATAAAAATTGTTGTCGTCCACCAAAAGTGTAATTATAAGGAAAAAATTTCCAGTAAATTTCTAAGAAAAAATTGGGGTCTTCCCTTTATCTGGTCGATGCATTGGTGATTTTGTATGGCTCGAGGCATTGCGGATGCTGACTTAAGGCTGGTCTACAATAGAAGTGTACGTAAGTACATTTACTTACGTAAAGCGAGCGCGCCCTTTAATTTAACAGGCGTACACTCACAAATTAAATCGTGTGAGGGGAACTTTCGTTAAGTTTAAATATCCAATTTTCCGTAAGTATAGTGCCTTAAGAATCGCTCATTCCGTAAGAACGCGATGCGTTCAAACAAATAAATTATTACTAAATGATTAAAAGTGCAATGTAAATATTGAAATCGATTAAAAATGGTACTGCGAATTGATAGAAAGCACAAATCTTCAATTAAATCAACTTCCATTTGTTAATTTTTTCACTTTTACCACTTTTTAAAATTGAAAGCATTAAGTATCAGATAATAACTCTTACGGTATGTGATATATATTTAGGCTAAAAATATCAATTTTCCGTAAGTAAAGCTGTTTCGTTTAATTTCGTTATTTACTCCTATTGTAGTTCAGCCTTTACCCTTTGGGCACGTCATATTTTGCATATTTTTGTTCTACGCTTCCAGTCTTTGTATGTTATTAGTTTGTCTATGGCATAGGTTTGAAACAATTTCTAATTTTTTTATTTTTTTATGGTTTTTATTTAATATTTTGTGTTTTTTTCCACTTTTGTTAATTTTAAATTGTATTTTTTTTGTCAGTTTCCTTTTATGTACCCACAAATCATCGAATTATATTGTTTTATTAAAATAACCTAATAGACAAAAAATCACACATCCCCAGCCCCACTTGACCCTTGTTGAACGTCGGCCGGTCGCTTCGCTCAGGCTTCTGAGAGAACGTTTATTCTACTGCAGAAGAACTAATGTCGAGAAAGAAGCGTCTTCAATCAACAAAATTCATATGGGGAATTTCCGGAAATCATTGAGAAGTAATATAGCGGCTATTGAGCAAATCAATGTAACAAGTGCTCTCAATAAAAATGTATGACTTTTGACACTACTAAAATCCATCAAGCATCTCTTCAAAAAACATAAATTGCATGATTGAGAAATGTCAACAGCAGATTTAGGTTTGTCGTCCTTCTGAAAGACAACCGGCTTACGCTTGATAAATATCGAAACTGTAGTCTTAATGACAATTTTATAATATTACCTGTAAATTTTGAGTGTCTAAGACTTTAATTATACCCTGTATTGAGCACCACAATTTTCCGTGTACATTAAGAAGTTTGCTCACGGGACTAGATACTGTTCCTATAGATATAGAAAGAGCGTTAGTTGTATTCCAACCAGCTGTGAATAAAACAGGAAAAAACATTTGATTAATATATATAATAGAGTAATAGGTAAATTACCGTTATCTCTAAGATACACGCAAATATCACCATTCGCTAGAGCGACAAAAACCCTATTGTCAAGGTATCTGAAATTAAATTGAAGTGTAGATACTTATGTAAGTCTAGCAGCCAGTGTTAAAAACAGAAGCGGGGTTTTTTATGGCTTTATTGAATTTGATTACTTATGAGAAATTTGATTAAAAAAAATGTGATTATATGTCAGGAAAACATAAACATGAAATATTGATTCAATTAAAAATTTTATAAAAAAATAACAACTTACAAAATGGAATAAACAGCACTGACGTGCTGAATTTTGATTTTATTTTTCTTAATACGAATATTGTCAGTACAATTGTAAACATGAATGCATCCATCCTCCGTTCCAAGCCACATCGTTGATTGATGACTGTCTGTTTCGTCAGGATTTGAGTCCTGCGATAGAAAAAACAAAAATATTATTAGAGTGTTATAAAAATGAATCCATAATTTCATTGTTGTTATTGTTGTTTGAAAAGGAAATAAATTGCAAATATAATAGTTTTGTGCGGGTTTAATGGTAAAAGTAGTCATTCGAAAAGGGAAAGATTCTAAATTAATAACCGGACGAGACGGTTGCTTTTTTTTCTTAGATTTAATAATTTAAAAGACTAATCGAAAAAATTAGCTTTAGTACTGAATAGATTGAGCGCAATCTATTAAAGGCCTTAGGGTTGTTATATGTATGTATGTCATAAAAATGGTCAACATCTGACTTCAAAGTCATAAGCGTGGAGTCGTTCTATCCATTTCGCCACATGTCCCTCAGAACAGTTAAACTCCATTAAAGTACTGCATGGTCGGTGCGGAGGATAACATTTCTGCCCGAATAGTTAAGCGTGAATTACAATTACGACTAATCTGTCGACTGCGACTTTCGACAAATGGTAAATGCATGTGGTAAGATACAATTGCAACTTCGTCTTCAACTGTGACTGCGACTGAAACTAAGCTTTGCTCAAAGTGCAAAGTTGGTGTTGGCTGCGATCAACATCAGTTCAATCACAGAAGTCGTGACTTCTGGTTTGTTCAAGCAGTTGAAGCTTTAATTTAATAACAAATTTCACCTCAGCGTCGACTTCGGCTTAAAATCAAGTCGCAGTCGACAGATCAGACGTAATTGTAATTCAGGACACAATGACAATTAGCTCTTTTCTTGTAGCAAAAACAAATTTTCTGATTTTGAGAGTGCTTTGCTATAATAAGCTACTACACTTCTTGACCATTCTGCTTCTGTGAGAGCACTGCGTCAGTAGCTTAAGAGGAGTCAGTACCAAGATTTGCAAGTTTCCTACATTTTTCACTGTCAATTTCTGGCAAACTATTTGTAGCAGAATAATGGTTTATATCTTAAATTAAAGGTAAAGAAGTCTGGTAAATAACGTCGCCAAAAATTAAAAAAAAATGTATTGTATGTATTAGCACGGAAACTTGTAAAAAATGGTAAAAATTAAGTTTTGTAAATCAAATTCCTGTAATAGGTATTCTCGTTTCTTTAGATTGTGACTATTTTAAAAAGATAAAGCCCAGATCTAGCAAATAAAATCGAGTTTTTTAGTTTTTAGTGGCGCTTTTTTTTTATCATTTGACTCTAATAGTACTTGTTTTTTCTACCGATATTTCACCGACAAGTAATTGCTATATTTCGTTGAAAGTTGTTGAAGTACAAAGCAAAATAATATATTTAACAATTAGGAGACTTAATTCTCGTTAAAAAATTTCAATTTATTTGAACTGCAAATATTAATTGTTCGTCTTAAATTGTCGCATGTTTGGTCTCTGTCCTTTACGCTAGATGTCTCTGATGTGGGCTGTGGTCTAGGTCTAGGCTAATTTTATATGAATTTTCTCACTTTCAGGACACAAACCTACGTATAGTAAAAATTTTATTGCCTACAGGCTCGCTGGTATCTAAATTAAAACTTTTGCTGAGTACTGACTCCTCTAAGTTGTTTTTATGTTCCTCAAATGTCATTACGGTTATTATACCAGCACAAGGCATCGCCTTGTAGCAAAGTAACTTAACAACAAGTTAAGAAGCAGGCAAGATTTCCGAGTGTTTTACATTTAAAATGCACACGGCAAGAAGAGGAAGAAAGAAATAAAAAAAATAAAACAAAAATCAAACTCTCTTCAAAACTTTTATGACTAAAGATAAAAAATGTGAACGCGCAAATTGTATGCAACGAAACAGAATGGCAAATGCTTCATTTTCGTAAATAAATTAGAAGGGGCGGAGTTTTCACGTTTTACTCTCATAAAATGTTCCCGCGCTTTTGTGAAAACCGGTTTTCATGAAATATTGATAATATTTGGTCACATGTTGTTGCTGTAAATGGAAACATGTTGTTGCTGTTATCCTATGATATTTGAACAGCACGTGTTTCTGTTCACATCCGTTTTGCTATGCAGAGATTAAGTGGGAGAGCTCATGCTGGATTCTCTGATATTTTCGGGAAAAATGAGAATTTCATTTGAGAGGAATTTTATATCTCCTTTCAGCACCTTGCCCAAAGCGAAATTTATCTTTTTCTTAAAAAATAGAGGTGACCTGATGTACATTATTATGAATAGTTTGATAGGATTTTAAGGAATTCTATAAGATTTTGTCGTTCGGGTAATCCTACGTTCTCTCGATTTTTGTTTCTAATTCGTTGTCTCAGTTGCACGGAAGTATATGAAATTACTTGATTCATTCCATTCTAAAAACACCATCAATTTTCCAATTTTGATCTACTGCTGCTTAACTTGTTGAGTAAACTTTACTTGTAGTTTTAGTGGTGTCTACCGAATGGGTTGCCATCTCCTTTATCGATTCGTTGCTGGACAAGTTTTGTTTTACCTAAATTGCAAACAGCTCCGAAAATTAATCGAAACATTTTTCGCATCGTTGTTTATTTAAAGCACAGGACGAACGAAGTTTCTGAGCCTATTGAGCAGTATAGGTTATGTTTCTTTGACATTATTCCATTATCTAAATTAACAATCTGATAAACAGGCATACAATTTCAAATATAGCACACTCTTTTAGTTATATAGCATTTTTGCATATGTTGAGCACTCTCAGAAATATTCATGTTCGATATAATTCGAGTTGGGTTAGGCTTCACCAGATAGAATCAGTAGATCATCGCGATATCGCGATAGTATAGATATTATCTGGAGGAGCGCAGTAACATTTTCTAACATCCAGATTTATTTTGTATGTGGTCATGAAATCTACTCTAAGAATGTATTCATCCAATATGTCTGAAACCAGGAAAGTGTGAGGAAACAGTCAGTACGTTTACATGAATACTTGAAGTATACTTCAAGTAGAGATCAAGTAATCAAAATATCATGTAAATGCGCATTGGCTTCAAGTATACTTGCGTCAAGTAAATCACAAAATTTTGTTCGATTTACTTGAAAAAATTCATGTAAACGCAACTTCCGTACTTGAAAATTTTTCATTTGGGCGAGATATGAAAACGGCAAAGAGGAACAAGAAGAAGATTATTGTTGATAATTCAGGCTGCGATTTTTAGCACTTTTCTCAAGATATTTATCTAAAAATCCGCAATTATGTATTGAACTTAATGTAGAGTTGTCAAAGGTAAGGTGTCACTTCAAGGAAATTTCAAGTCAAGTAATTGGAATTAATTCAACCAAAAACCCTACTTGAGTTTGAAGTGGATTTCAAGTCAAGTACTCAAGTATTCATGTCAACGTACTGAATATTTCGTTTAGTTGTTTTCCGACTACTCAACAGGAGAGCTGATGCGCTAGTCGCTGCTTGATGTCTAGTCTATCCACGAATAGCTTGTTTCCTTCTCGACTTCTTTCCTGCTGGCCTTAACAATTATTAGTTTTGTTCAAGACGGATTTTTTTAGATTCTCCGGTATATAGCAAAAGCTAAAAAATGTTTTTAATTTGTTATTCTATCACTCAACTCATTATATTTTTGGTTTTGGTTTTTCGTTTCGAATGAATCTGGTTTTTTAAATTTTTTTAATAAAAATTTTTTTTCTTCTATTTTTCTCAATCTTTTTTCATTTTTTCATTTCTTTTCTTTATTCTATTTTTTCATTTGTTTTTCAATTTCGCTATTTGGGACCTGTTGATGAGTCACACCAAGACTTGAAACTTGCCACCAAAAATATAATGGGTTGTGTGATAGAATAACAAATTAAAAACATTTTTTAGCTTTTGTTATATACTGGAGAATCTAAAAAATTCCTTCTTGAACAAATATAAGTTTACCCCGGTAAAAAGTCCTAAAGAGTAATCTCTACTTTTATTCTTAACAATTATTGTAGATTTTGATCCACAATAGCGTTCACAAATTCCCACTTCATTAAGGAAATCCTCATCTAAGCTAAAGTATGAGAGATGCGCTAATATCTCCACATCATTGGGCAGTTGTTGTAGTGATGCTTCATGCTTCTTGCTTATTTTACGCCGGTATCCAATAAATGTAACTTGTTTCTTTATATTGCGTGTAAAAATATAATACACGACTATTTAATTGCCTGCAGACCTCAGGTGGGAAGTAAAGTAGTCATTAAATGGTGTCGGCCTCGGTGGCATATTCCCTTCACTTTTGTATTAATTTTCAGCATCTACCGAAAAGAGACGTAGATTATATGCATTTAATCAATAGCTGCGGATTGTATAAAGAGAAATTTCACAGCTTCTTCAGGGAAATAAAGTAAGATTCCGAAAAGATACGTATACGGAAATAATGCAGCGATCGTGCTACTTCCACGAATAACTCTCATATTCCTACATGCAGAATAAATGACTCGTTGGATATAATAGTCTGCTAATAAATGCACCAAAGACCCGTTGTAAGTTTTATAGTACACTCAGGTGCACAAAAATTTTTCAATTGTACCACGAAAATGGGGTCCTTCTCCGGGTGCCGCCAAAGATAGTAAATATGGTATATTCATGTGAACGTCGTCTAAACCTGATTTTCGAACTAACTATTGAAGCAACGGATTCAGCGCTCAGTAAAAAATATCTTCATGAGCGGTCAGACCTCAAGACGTAAGTATACACATTTTCCGTTTTAAATATTTACTAAGAAACTAAGTGTATAGTATAAATTTCTGGTAGCATGCCACAAATACTGTATTCTTATTTCTTTGTATATCGTTTCAAGCATAAGCGCCCGATAAGGGTTTTAAGACATTTAAGAAAAGGAATACTAACTTGTTGCTGATGATGACCAGTCAACGAAGGTACTGGACTTGGTATTCTTTCAGGATTCGTTCCTGTCTCAACCTCAGATTCTTCGCTGGAACTATTGGAATCAAGTTGGATATCACTTCCACTATCAACTTTTGTGCTCAATTTATTTTTTTCATTGGAAACTGACGTTGTAACATGGCAGTGTGACGAATTACTATGTCTAGAGCTGCGTGGAGTTTCTTCATTCGAAGAACTTGTTCTTTGGCTTTTACTAAAAAACAAAAACAAAAAGAAAACATTTTGTTTTGAGAATTAACAATAGTTATTAATGATGTAGAGAGAGGCTTACGATTCACTATATGCAGGAACTGATGACACACTCAATATTCTTGCGTTGCAAACTCCATTGCAACTTGTTACAGTTGGCTCTGGAGTTAAACTTAATACGCAGACTTGACCAACATACCCATCGCTGTTACACACCCAAACATCCTTTTGAGTGCTTAGAGTTGGTGATGCGCATGTAAATTGTAGTCCAGCTCTTGTTTTGCGGATTGGAATTGACGTTGAAAATTCTGGTATAGGATGGCGTTCCAATGATGATGCTAAAATAAGAATTATTATTTTAGTGACAATTTAAAATGTGTAGATAATTATAAATTAGTAGGAATTTATTTACCTAATTTTTGTTTAGCCTCATTAAATGCCTCCTCCCACTGCGAACGTTTTTCAGGCTTATTAAAAACTATAGATAGCTTTTGGCTTCCACTCCTAAAAAAAAATGATTGATATCAGAGTGAATTCAATAAAAATTACGGATTCGTTAACTTACGGAGAATTTACAGTCAATTCGAGCAAATTCAATTGCGCATCATTCGACTGACGTTCGGATAATTGACGTTGGACCTCCCGATGGAGATCTCGTGTCGTTTCCTCTAAAATTTGATGAGGATATTTCAATGATGCGGTTATTTCAGCAATTTGCTGTAGTTTATTGCAATCATCTGATAACTGTTCGATTTCATTCATTATTCTACGAAGATTTTCATCTTTGGCTAGAAACGAAATGCACAATTATGTTATAATCTATAACTGATAATTGACAAACTGTGATTTATTAACCAGGTTAGAGCCCAAACTGGATTCATTGCGTGGATTTCACTAATGTATACTACCAAGGTAGACCAATTTGTAGAATATGAAAAACTATAACTAAGACTGAGATTAATAAGGAGCAACCTTGACCCAATGGCAACTAGGAAGTAAGTAAAAAAAGAAAAAAAGCCTAAAGATATTTCACGGGAAATAGCCAAGTACCTTTAAGACAAGTGAACAAGTGAGTAAAGAAAATATTCATATCCAATCAAATAAAATAGAAACTTATTTTTTATCACACAAATTACCTAGTGGAGATTGAATGTTTTCATCTATACTCTAACAAAATTGCGAATATACTCTTACCGACTTTAGTTAGAATTTTTAGATCAAGCACGCTGCCCTAAATGTCTAACATCAATTCTTTTTAAGTGAAAGTCATGGATCGATGATGTCAAGCTAATTTCTACAAAACAATCTGCTCCAAAAGCATAAATTCGCCTAATAAATGAGGGATCCACCATAATCTAGAATGAAATATCGAAAAATTTGCTGCGAAGGTTGCAGGGGCATGCATCTACATATAAAGAAGCGCATGCAATAGTCAAAATTGCAGTAGAAGAGGGCTAGAATTGGAACATCAACGGTGAAGTGGATTAAACTATAGCAGAAGGCCGAATAATTACAGCCAGCCTAGGAATGAATTAAAAACTATAATAGCCGGTAAGGGCAATCCCAAGGGTTGGGTACTATTTACCTTCCTAATAGAGATGATCGAAGTCGGCTAAGTACAAAATTATCAAGCTACATACAAATAGCGTACCTGGGGGTGGGGGGCGGGCAGTCTGCCACGGGCGGCACATACTTTGGAGCTTGAAGCAAAATTTCTTTTATATTTCTAAATTATATAAAAATAAATAATCTAATAATATTGTAATCAACAGAATCAAGGATTACAATAAGTGTTCAATTCAACAAAAATCAATATGTATGGCTCTAAGTACGGCAGAGTGGAGCTGCAAGAAAATAGTTCTATTCCTAAGTAGCTGTCAATCTTTGTTTTGACCCAAGCATAGTTGCGAAAGTTCGCTCGTTAAAGTTGTACTTGATAGAAGAGATATTTGTATTCTGGTGGTTTTAGACTTCTCCAAACCTTTCGACAGTATTTGCCATGTAAATTTGCTAGATAAATTGTTTAATAAATTCCATTTTTCATGTCGAGCTGTTCATTTAATCAAGGAATTCTTAAACGGGCGATCGCAAAAGGTTACCCTTGGGGACAATAATACTCAAATTTTCTTCTTCTGTCTTGCGGAGTACTACAAGGTTCTATTCTTGGTCCTCTACTCTTCAGCCTATACATTAATAATCTGCCTGAAATAATACAAGATGTCAACATTAATATTTATGCTGACGACGTTTAGGCCTATTTCAGTCGTCCTCCAGGTCTTATCGAAGACTGTGTGACAATAAACTTAAACTAAATACAAGTAAATCACAGTGTATCGCTTTTTCTTTTGGTACTTTTGACTCTACATCACTTCCTCCGATTCTTTTGAATGGTTTTTCAATTCCCTATGTGGATAAATTCCGTAACTTCGGGGTCACCTTAAATTCTAATATGAAGTGTTGTGATCTTGTCAACTCTAACCTATCAAAGATCTACGCCACCCTCCGCCGCCTATGGTTGTCTGCTAGAATGCTGTCCCCAAGGTACGCTGTCATCTGGTTAAGTCTCTAATATTACAACATTCGCAGACGGTTCACTTGTTTTCCCGATGCTAGATTCACACTGCTCCAGAAAATTACATGTTGCATTTAACGATTGTGTATGGTTTGTTTTCGGGCCACGAAGATTCGATGGTGTGTCTCATCTGAATTTTGCACTGTTAGGTTGCTCTATTGAAGTATATCTAAGGCGCAGAGCATTACTCTTCCTATTCAATTCACTTTACAACTCTCAGCCCGTTTACTTGAGGACCATGTTTCAACCCTTGAACTCTACCAGAGGTTACAAACTGCTAATTCCACGTTTTTAGACTTCGGCTTTTGATAGATCTTATATTGCTCAAATTACTCGAATATGGAATTCATTACCGCACAACATCCAGAAGGCTAACTCATTCGGCACTTTCAGGCGTCGTCTTGTAAATTTGTTGACATAAGTAGCTTTGTTGTCTTTTCTTTCTATAATGACCTGTACGCGCAGATTATTATTATTATTTTACTATTATCATTTATTCCCATTTGCTATAATTTTTTCGTTTTTTACTTTGTTTTTATTTTAATTTTACTTATTTATTCATTATTTATTTGTTATTATTGTTTATTATTATTTTTTTTTTCATCTAATATCATTCGCTGTTTTTCAATTTTTTTGCTGTTGCTGTATTTTTTACAATTTAATTTAGATTATTTTTTTAATTTACCCTCAAATTGGTACTAAGAAAAAGATTGTAAATCTTGTAGTATATCTTCCAAATACACAAATATTTTATTCTATTCTATTCTATTTTCACGCCGTCATTTCCGAAAGCATACCAACTACACAGTAAAAAATAATTCCCTAAAGTTAGTGGCAACAATTTGTGCCACACAGGTTAGCCATTTGTCGATAAGATTAGGGAAAGCTCCACCTTGGTTTTTATCACTAAAATGTAGATAGGTTTTTCTCGCTCAAGCGTAGGGAATTTTTGTTTTTCCCCCATAAAATTTAGGGAATATTCCCTAAAATGTAGGGAATTTTCATATGTATTTTATATTTTTGTCCTTACATTTTAGGGAATATTCCCTAAAATATAGGGAAGAAAGAAGAAAAAAATTAAACTCTCTCTGTAGATTTCACGAATAAAGACAAAAAATGAGTAAGCGCAGATTACATGCAACGAAAAATTAATTCTCGAAAATAAATGAGAAAGGGAGTTTTTACATTTTACTCTTACATAATGTTCCTGCGCTTTTGTGAAAGCACGTTTTTACTCAGGGGCCACCAAAGTTGGAGCGAAAGTTGTTGACAATGACGATGAAGGACAGTTCCATATTAAATGGAAAGAGATCCAGAATTTTATGTCTGTATAGGCTCTACATCAGGCAAAACGTTGGAGAAACATGCATGGGCCTCTTGAACTTCTAATACAAAACCATAGCTTGGAAAACTCTGTTCCCAACATAGTAATATTGTTAAGAATTTTTTTTAACAATAGCCTTCAGTGTGGCTATTTTGAACAGAGCTTTTCCAAATTAACTAAAAATCACCTTCGTTTCATATGAGTGAATTTTGACAATGTCATTTATGCTTATTCTAATAAAAACGAAAAAAAATATATATATAATTATACCTATAATATATATAAACACGCTTACATTTTAACATTATGTGTGAAATCTGTTTAAACAAAAGAAATACAACTTTTTATTGATTTATTTATGTTCGGTAATTGTTGTTGTTTGGGAGGTGAGCATTTTCGTTTCCCCCGAGTAAAACTCCCTAGCTTTCCATTATAGTGGTGTAGTTTTTTTGGATCATTTTAACTTCATAACTTCAGCCGAAAGACGGATTTTTTGCACTTCGGTCGTATACACCCCAGCTTCTACAGCTTCTATATTTTGTATATATTTCTTCCGTTTTTTGTTTCCCATCCATTAGTACTCTGGAAAGTGAATTTCCACGCCTTACCAGTTCTTCATAATGATGAGTTGAGAATATGTATGTTCATTTTTGTACCAAACGGCGGATATTATTTCATCTTAAGAAGGACTGATTCACTTCTTTTGCAGTTATCTCCCAAACCATTTACCGGACTCAAAAACTAATTACATAAAATGTAGATGCGATTTAAGCCTACATAAAAGCTTTAACGTGCATATCTAAACTTTTTATAGCATCTCTTCTGTACTCGAAGACGACCAAATTGTTCATTTTCGCGTGATTTAAAATTTTGAGCGGGTACATTGAAATACCAAAATCTATATTTCTATTTAAGTACTGCAAGGATTTCGATAATTTGTTTTTGAAAAACATAGCCAGCATATGCAGTGAGGCCATAATTTAATTTGAAAATCCTAAGTACCTAAGTGCCTTCACAAAACTCAACAAAAACAGCGAATACTGTCTTCTTACTTCTCCACAACTAACAAAGCCGAGAGTTTTGTCGAGTGGAATAGAGAAATTGGTACTTCTCAATACAAATTTTCCGAGTTTCAGAATTCCGAGTGGAGAGTTGAGTGTCAAAAGAACTCTCATCTCAACAACTTCACAGCTCTCCGAGTTAGTGAATCCGGCCCCAGGTGAGATAAGCTCTGGGTACGCCACTGTACATACATAAGTATATCCGACTGGACCAAATTGTGTCTGATGGGACGTAAACATTAACTTAAATTAAACAATAATTGTACAAGAAGGAGATAAAAGGTCCCGACTATCAATATGGCGCAATAATCAACTGCTGTAAATAGATCAAATACTTAGAGATGTTGCTAGATCAAAAATCCGTGTAACATACACACACATAGTAAAGGTGTAAGAAAACTCAATGATATTCCAATATATTTTCAGTTAAAAATTGGTTCTGGAAACGAATATGATCTACTGGATAATATGAAATGATAATCAGATCCATAGTCACATAAGCTTCATTAGTAATTACAACTGAAAGAGGACAAATCAAGCTTTGAAAGGTATGTATAATAGCTAATGTATAGAAATAACAGATACACTAAACTAAACTTGCTCCCACTATACCTGTAGTCCTAGGATCATGCACTTATTTACATTTGAAGCAAAGCTATCATGGAAGTTTCCAAAGAAATATTGGCAATGGAAAACTAGGTAACAATGATTTGGGTGCTTGGATATAGCCAATCAATGAAAATAAAACTGCTGACCGCCTAAGAAAGAAGAGCGCGTAATGGCAAGCCATATTTCACAGAATAAAATGATATTATGTGAAGAAAAGAAGAAATGCTCTTACTGCAACAACACTCCAAGCTGGCAATACTCACCAAAGAAAATGCTTCTTTAATGAAATATATTTAATAGGAGTAGTACAATTCCTCTCTTTATACTTAATAATATTCAAAAATATCTCTTCACATTTGTACATTTGCATTAAATATTATTTATATTTATTTTCTTCTAAGATTTTAATCATGTAATTTTCTTTCGACTTTAAGGCTGCTGTAATTAAAAAATGTCTTGATCCTTATTTTAATAAATTTTATATTTATTTTCTCCTTAATCAAATTTTACATTGCAAAAATTTGAAGAAAAGAAAAAGAAATATAGCTATAGCACATTTTATTTGTCTTCACCCATTTTATAAATAATTTTTTACAATTATTTATACTCAGGAGAACTATCAGAGGAATGTCATCACATTAGGTTTACCCGGTGTGGAAAATTGTAGGGGAAAATTTACACGGTGTTTTCATCGGACAAACCTCTTATGTCTCTATTGACCCAGTACATAGGGGCTCATATTTCTTTTGTTTTTAATTGCTGTGTGCATAAAAATAATGAATAAAGTGTTTATATTTCTTCTGTGAAATTTCATGAATTAATTTAAAATATTATGAGGTTAATTTAAAATATTATTATGGTCGTGATGAGATGACTATATTATTGAAATTACCACAAGCAGTGTTCTTTTGTGTCCGCAGAACAGGGCAGAACAAAAGATACACAAAAGAACGCCTCATACATTTTCATAGTAGATTCATAAATAAAGCGAACAGAAAAAATAGTTCGCTTCAATTGACAGAACAATTTGTTCTAGAACAAGGTTCACAAAAGAACACAACTATTATTGATCGTGATGAGATCACTACATTATTGAGATCACTACAATATTCATAAGAGCAATATGTAGATCGCTAACGTATGCATCCTCATAGGATCCCATTTCATATAGAATTGATTTTCAGTTGTTGAGGATAGTAACCTGAGCTTATGAATTCCGATTAATATAAATATTTGAGGGAAATACAATCGAACTATTTTCAGACTAATGCAAAATATCGTAAAAAGATTTCTTAACTCAATTCTAGTAGTAGAAGAAAAATAAGGATTATGCTAAAGTATTCAACAGTAGCTAATGATGAAAGTACTATTTTAAATCAATGCCTCAGATGAAATACTTAGTTGACAACGGTTTTGTAAAAAGCTGCGGGGTCGTTTATTGATGACTCTTATATAAGACTAAAAGCAAAAACATATGAGCCGTTTTTTTTTTTGAAGATGGTTTAAGTCCAATTTTTTAAGACGAAATATTGAAATATTTTAGTTTAATTTCATTTAAAAAAATAATTTAAAAATATTGATAGGATCTAACTGTGAACTTGTCTGTTTTTGAAGTTAAAAACAGAGTAAATTTATTAACGAATTATGTTTACTAAAGAATTTTATAGAAAATAGAAATACTATACGTACCTATACCTAAATGGACATAAACCACTTTCAAAATAAACGGCTCATATAACAGAAATCATAGAAAAGAAAATTTTGAAAATAATAAGATTTTACAACAATTAGATACATTCTACTATAAATAAAAAGCATATAGATTTTATTACGAGAAAAATTAACGAATACGAACAAATACGTAATAGAACACTTAAAATTAAAGAAAAAATTATAGATAAACTGAATAAAGACAGAAAGGCTATACCATTATAATCAAGTCCAAGCCTTTTACAGAAATCCGTGGTGGAAAAATATTACCATAAATTTAGGAAAATAAATAATAAAATAATAATAAATAAGACCCGCGTGCATAAAACGAAGAGATTCCAGGAAAGAAAACTAAACAAAGAGAAAGTATGACAAAACTTATTTCAGGTAACAATGACGACGGTAATAATAACGATCAACGTCTGACCAACTTTCTACAAGACAAAAAACAGCGGGTTTGTAACAATTAATATCACCGAGTAGTACAATAGAAAATAACATTCACAATCTAAGTCTAATTCAAGAAGGGGCGATGCTTAATACAATTATTCATAATTTTAATTTACTAAAAAGTTAAGTAAATGGTCTAAAATCTCACATTTAAATAAAAAGTAAACATATGAGGAAAAGAACTAAAATTCCTGGCAGGAACGATGAGCTCGAAGCTAAGGGCAAATTAGACGATATGTAACCCAAAATAAGAAAAACCTAATTCACGAAAATAATAGCCAAATCGAAATAAATAAAGAAATTTCAGAACAAATACAAAACTTAGAACGTTTTATTAAATTCCCATAAAACTTAATAAAAGATATCTAACTAATTATACAGATCGATGCACGAATAAGAAGTCTGGAAGACGAAATTACACATACGCAATATATGTGTTTACCAAATAAACTACTATATCAACCTATTTAAAATATTGCAATATAACATCACAAGCGACATCTATTGGAAATGAATACATCGCGTGTAATGTGCAATAGGAAAAGACAAGTGACATCTATAAAGCACGAAAAAAACAACTTTGGGTTCGGAGAAACGTTGTTTCTAGAGTGGAATCTTCGGGTAGGTTCTGGACAATTTGTAGAATATAAATACAGCCCTTGTTACCGCCAGGCAGGGCCAATTTAAAATCCTTAGAAGCCCTAAGAACGATTTTGGTGCTCCCGTAATATATCTAACTCAATATATAAAATATTAACAAATATAAACCGTAAAATAAAATTTTATTCCTCTAACACATATCTTATACTTAAGGTAGGATATAATGTTTATATTTGTAAATACCCAATTTATTTATTTAAACAAAAACTATCTCCTACTTTTTCTAGTGGCAAAGTCTTTAATCCTCAAAACTAATTTTCGGTAACACAACTGCTACTTAGCCAAGATAAGTCATCAAGCCTGTCTTGTTGCATAATTGTTCTGTTGTAATTTTTTATATACGTACTTAACTGAGAAAATGGACGCTCAGCTGAAGAATTGGTTATCACTACTGATAAGAATATGCGGTATTATGTATTGGATACCGCATATTCTTATCAGTAGTGAATTATCAATTGTCTAGAGTTGCTAATTAGTTTTATTTCAGAATGTAACGTAATAAGAATATTATTGAATTTTTTAACTCCGAACTAAACTTCCTTATAAAGATAATCAGCCATATTGAATCCGTTGGGATTGTAATCGAAAAAGCTTAAAAGGAATTTTTTGAGGAAAATTAAGCAAAGTTCTACGGAATTTTCAAAAATTTCATTGATATCAAAGGTTAACAATTGAAATTTCCGCACAAACTGTCAAAATAGCTCCGCATATTTTCTCCTACGAAATACATCTTCACACGACTTTGTCAAAATTCAGCAGAATCAGAACAGTCTCAGAACAGTTTTTAAAAATTTAATAAAATATATTAAAAAAACTTTGAAAATAAATATCTTTTGTAAATAAAATTCACTAAAAAGTAAAAAATATTTTTTTTTCATTCTCAGTGATATATGTATACAAGAAAAGATTAATTGCAAAATAAGAAATGCTACAACTCAGATGAAATCTTAAAAGTTTGGGCATCATAACTATAATCACAATTGTCTAACTGCAACTCATGTCCAAACTTTTAAGATTTAATCTGAGTTGAAGCATTTCTTATTTTGCAATTAAACTTTTCTTGTGTATAACACTGAGAAAGAAAAGAATTATTTTTTACTTTTTAGTGCATTTTATTCACAAAAGTTATTAATTTAAAAGTTTTTTTAATATATTTTATTTTCTACTTATAAATTCGACACACTCTCTCGACCCTCGACTCGCGAAACTCTACTCTCGAATTTCGAATCTCGACTATCGAATCTCATCTCTCGACTCTGGAATCTCGTCTCTCGACGGCTTAGTCTGGCCGCTACCTGGTTACGCCAATGATTATAGTATAAGGATGTCCCCAGTATTAGTATACTAACTATTGAACTTGACTAAACTTGACAGAACCAAAATATCAGGTGCCGCGGAAAGTTCTGTGATTTTTGTTTTTGGTCAGAAAATATCTTCAATTTTTATAGAAATCTAATGATTTTGAATGAATATATTATGCTTTCATTTCGTTTTGTGTGGCACACTATTTTCCAGATCTCGGGTAAGCTGGTATGACGAAATGTTAGGAAAATGACGTCAGTGGTGTTACGATTCCCAGAACAAATAATTGTGAAACGCTTTTCAAGTGATTTGTACAATTTGTGGTCAGGCGCAGTAGCGTATCTGGGCTGAAACACTTGGAGGAACGATCATTTTTAAAAAAAGACGTCACTGCCAACGTCAACGGAAACATTTTCCATCTGCTGAATAAAAGGTTTCCGGAAGGGGTCGGCTTATGCCCTAGACCGACTGTATCCGTAATGTGTTAATTTTTAATTAAATGGAGTAAAATGTGCTAAGTGTCATATAAAATCAGGTGCACCAAGAATGCCTTTTGCAACATTTCGGTTCAATTTCAAATGGAAAAAATATAATAAATAAATAATCTGACTTATATATAAAAGTTTCATGATAAATAATAAATAAGAAAATAAAAAAAAAACCCTTCAAAGAATAAAAATTCTAATTGCTCTTTTATTAACATTAAAATCTAAATCACGAAAAGAATATCGCGGTACCTCAAAAGTTTACCGGAAACATTCAACGAAATAGATTTAAGAATTTGAGGAGAATCTATTAATCCAGTCAAAATTTTATGAATAAAAACACACAAGATAAACTCACGATTCTTATGGAGCGACATCATATTAATTAAAACTAGACGATCAGAATAAGTTGGAAGTTCAAACCTATTATTCCATGGAAGGCGACGAACGGGAAAACGTAAAAAAAATTTCTGTACAGATTCTATCCAAATTTAAAGCACATATAACAACCTGTAACAGTATACAATCATTCAGTGAATGTATCTGTTTAAAGATCTTAACATCGTCAGCATATATTAAAGCTTCAGAGAATTATATTACAGCTACAAGGTCATTAATAAATAAGACAAATAATAAGGGACCAAGATGGCTTCCCTGTGGAACTTCAGAATACGTACAAACAACATTTGAAAGCGCGTTTCTGAAGAGGACCTCAAAATTTCTACCACTTAAATAAGATGAGGTTCAATCAACCAAAAATAGAGAAAAACATATTCTTAACAACTTAAACAGCAGCACTCTGTGGAAAAGCTTATCAAAGGCTTTGGAGAAGTCAGTATAGACACGGTCAGTTTGCAATAGCTATTCAAGGGTATTAGCAATAAAAGATGCTAAGAGTGTCAAGTTGGTTGATGGTGCTCTGCCATTAATGAAGCTATGTTTGTTGTTTTGAACTATTAATGGCTTACAATCGAACGTCAGCAGTTCACAGCCCATGCTTTCCGAAAGCTTGGGGATAATAGACAATTTAGCAATTGGTCTATATTTACTAACCAATTTCCATTCTTGAAAACAGGAATAACAAATTACGATTTCCGAGCAACAGGAGATACACCCGTTGGAAAGATAAATTAAATAAATAAAGCAGCGGTCGCGAAAGACTATCAAAACATTGATTAATAAAAATGCTAGAAATACCATCCGGTCCGATCCGGTCCACTAATACACTAATCTAGAACAATTAGACATGCAAGCCATACATAAGAAAAATCGTTCGCATTGTTATTGTAAACACTGAAAGACTTGGGAAAAATAATCTGCAAAATAATTATATATAAGAGACGGATCATGACTAGAAGTTTTCAAAAAGACAGGCTAGGCTGTCAGGGTAACCATCGCTTTTACGCTTAGCGTTAACAAAGTTCCAAAAACGCTTAGGATCGTATTTAATATTACTTTGAACTTTATTTATGTACGAAGTGTAACCCGTTTGAGCCTCCTCTTTAAACTGTTTTCTAAGGCACCCACATGTTTAGAATTACTATAGATTCTCCATGCCTTGTTATGAGCATTGTGCATATTACGTAGGATATCACCGAACCAATTAGGGGTACAACTAAAGTTCCTAGCTTTACGAATAGGTACAGCGTCAAGGAAACAGTTAAAAATTAATAAACAAGAATCAAGGTCTGAAACATTAAACAAAATAGACCAATCAATATTGCTTAGTATCACCTGAGACAACTTACATCTAGATGTGCAAAACCTCACAAAAACGCGGTCCAACTAAAACGAGCTAATGGCCCTCTAATAAAAAGCACTACACATTCTCTTGCTGTATTATGCCACATAAATTCTTCGCAATGATAGCTTTTTTTGGTTGAATAAAAAGTTAAAGAGCTTTCAAAAAGTGTTCCGGGTTTATGTGGAGTTTTGCACATCTAGTTGTAAGTTGTCTCAGGTATCACCAAAATCAAAATCCAAAAAATAATCAGGAGTAGCACTATAAACATTAAGAATGCCATTTGCTTACTTAAGCCCACAAGAAGATAGCACATCCAGAGTGTCGCATTCAGCCACACACGTAAACTTTGTTGGAATTAAAGAGCCCTCCTCAAGCGATGGAGTCCAACATATAGAAGGCAAGTAAAAACCTCCAGGAACAACCATAGCATCATCTAACTCCAAATATGAAAAACTGAATTGATGCAGCTAAGATAGTCCTTTTATGTTTACAAATTCTGCTGTTGCAGAATTAGAGATATCTCTTTGCTTCTTCTCACCTCTTCCCCAGAAAACTGCATACTGCATCAGGAATACTCGTGTGGGATGGCCCAATGACTGTGCCAGAGTCGTATCAGAAAAAATTTGAAATGACGACACAAATCTCTTATCAATAGATGAGTTAATGTATAGGCATTATTACTATTGCTCACTGGAACATTGAAGTTGCCCAACGGGAGACGAAAGTGCAAACTGGTTTAGGCACTGCTGATAATATCGGTGTAGATGGTGAAGAATTATTATTATTATTATCGTGATTGTTGCTCTCAGGCAAATCACAAGCAATAAGTTGAATGAAGTCAGTACGAGCAATGTTATGCAACAGGTGGTTTAGAGACTTTTACGTTTTTATTGATATTCATTGCAGATCTGCCATTAGATGATATTTGAGCAGATATGAACTTCGCGCACCTCTGGTGATTGTATAACTACAGAGGACTGACCACAGAAGATGACAATGCAGGACGTTTACCTGCAACGATCCTAGGAGCTGAGCATGCCGCTGCAAGCCTGTTAATAATTTTCGTAAGTTCAGCCAACCACTTTTCCTAGTGGCAAAGTGAAGGAAATGAACAAGCCGAACAAAGCCAAACAAAGCCGTCAGGAGCACCAAGCGGGCCAGTACATTCCGAGTGATATCTATGTCCGCAAATTCCACCGCAAGCCAATACTTTAGATTTAGCATGCAGAATAGTCTTGCAGCTATTGCAAATATGCGAACTACTAGTAATCGTGAAACACACAGAAAATGAACAATAAACGAAATTTAAGAATTTATACGACTGAAAGCAACCAAGAACACGGCTGCTCACCGCAAACAACAAGAATCGTAATGTCTACGTAGTTCAGTGGAGGAAGTCCGTCCACGTAAAGTCATGCAATTTTCAAATACATAATGCCCAATAATTCCACGGAGGTTGGCAGTTCAAATTCAAATTCAAATTCAAATTTATTCATAATTAACTCTATACAATTAAGACATGAAAAATAGTCTTATAAGTATGCATAGGTTGAGAAAAAAAGACTAACTACTAAATGTACTTAAAGTAAGATTAAATATAACGCTATAAGATATGATTGAAACGAAAAAGAACAACTAATAGCATATAATTCTACACGCTAGATACATACAACCAGTTACTTACTTACATAATATTAGTTCCAGGAAATGAAATAAAACTAAACTATAGGCCTGAATTCATATATCTAGCTAATTCCATAGTAAATTTATCTCTGCTGCGTGCTCCCCTGAGCGCAGGCGGAAGATGATTCCACAGCCTGGTAGCCTGGACAAGGAACTGACGCTCTGATATCAAGCAAGTATATCGTGGACTAATTAGCGTAGAAGTTCGGTTAGAACGAGAAAAATTAAAAATGTTGTACAGATAGTCCGGTTTTCTATATTTAAGGATATTGAATAAAAAGATTAATATTCTTTGTTGAAGATAGGACACTAAAGGACATCCAATAACTGAAATAACATGTGCACTGACATGGTCAAATCGTCCAATTCCGTAAATGTAACGAACAGCTGAGTTGAAGGCAGTATTGAGCTTGCGCATTGAAGTTGAGCCCATCTTTCCAGCAAAAATTTCGCCACCATACATAATAATAGGAATAATGAGCGTACGAACAAGCATATGTCCAGTGGATAGAGGGGTGTAGGCCGACGATATAGAAAGCATACGTAGGGTTCCATAGATCTTAGCAGAGATGCTGTTCACTTGATTATTCCAAGTTAAGGTTTTGTTAAATATAATACCGAGATTTCTAACATTATCGCAGTACATGATAGGGCATCCATTGAGTAAAATTGATGGAAAACAAGAAGTGTCTATGGCATGTTTGTATATAATAATCGAATTACTTTTACTGGGATTAAGGACTAGGTTATTTTGCTTAGACCAATTCAAGATTCCCAAGAGGTCCTCATTAAGTTTATCGACACCATCATCAATCAACCCCAAAGGCATGGAGATATAAAGTTGCAAATCGTCAGCATAGAGGTGAAATTTAGAGTATCTTATCATATTTCGCAGGTCATTTATGAAAACGGAGAAAAGCAGCGGTCCCAAAATAGAACCTTGAGGTACACCACTATTCGTTAACAAGAATTCTGAGGATAAATTATTGCTTTCGACCAATTGCATTCTGTTACAGAGATAAGATGACACAAGTTTGCACGCAGAGAGTGAAAAATTGAAGTTGTTGCACAACTTATTATTTAAAAGCCTGTGATTGACTTTATCAAAAGCCTTAGAAAAGTCCAGCAGCACAAGTGCAGTAACCTTTTCTTCATCAATTGCCAGCCGTATGTCTTCAGTAACTTTCAAGAGAGCGGTCGTGCAACTATATCGAGATCTAAAGCCAGATTGATAAGGATTCAAGAAATTATTGCTTTCCAGATATGCACTAATCTGCTTGTACAAGATTTTTTCAAATACATTGGATAGGAAAGATAAAATAGATATAGGTCTATATTCAGGAATACCCGTCTTCGTTCGTTTTCTTATAGGAAGGAATTTTTTAAATAAAGTGCAGCAACTCTTAACAATAATTCCGTGTTATCACTTTGTGTATAGGCCTGAAACATAATTGGAGATTGCTTTTCAGCCAGCTTTATCACCAGCTTTCTTCTAACCCGGGGGTTACACGAGATACAGCTTGCATGCAACTTACTCTGCCATACTTCTTGCACGTGTAATCAAGATGTGTTTTCAAGATGGCGGAAAGAATTATTTGCGAGCGGACCTCTTTAAATTAATAAATTTATACCGGAAAAATGATATTTTCTGGTATCATTTGCATTACATCATTTACCAACATCTTCTTCTTAATTTTTTCTTGGGTTTTTATCATTCTGCTACTTCCTTTATTGCTATAATTTTGCAATATATGCAAGACTTTACGCCTCAATGCCATTTTTTAAATGAGCTTGCATGCAAGATTATAAGACATCAACCGAACTGCCTTCTGCTGTCAAGTTTAAAATCACATTGGAAGCGAGGCTTGCATGCAAGCTGTACTATCTCGTGCAACCCCCGGGTAAAGCTGACTGAATTGAACACAACTGGCGTTTTTGACATTTGCAATTTTAACTTGTTTATGTTTGAGTTTGTTTAAGTTTCCAAAATTACGATAAACTCATGCTTTTTTGGATAGTTTCGAGATGTACCAAACTACCAATTATATATGTAAAAATAATGCTGAGTTTTTTTTATGTCCCACAGGAACTGCTTATCTTTTACTCACTATATAAGTTTTCTTCGATTTTAATATTTTTGGTAGCTGTTTACTTCTTATGTGTCAACAGAAGCCATTCGCATCTGATATTCGATATTCGCACAGTTAGCAAAAATTCCCTCAAGTTGGCAGTCATTGGGCTTGAAATTTGCAATTTGATCAAATCTCAAGCAAGATTGAGGCTGGCAAAAAAGTTAAAGCTCCAATTTTGTTCTTCTACATTGATTTACATTGTCAACAAATCTCAAGCTGCCTGAAAAGCTCCAATTGTGTTTCAGGCCTTAAGTGAATATGCTTACAGTTATATTTGTTGTTTTTAACTAACTTGGAGAGGAAGCATACTTGAAGCGGAAATTCTTATAAAGACACTCGCGTTTAAGTACGTACAACGTTTAAAATCTGGATTTTGTGTAATATTGTGTATACATGAGATTAAAGTGTATGTATGTTACATTTTTCCATTTCCGGGGGCGGAGAAGTTGCCTTCATTACGGACGAATCGGTCAAACGGGCAGTTGACTCCTTTAAACCTTTCAAATCCCCGGGCAAGGACGGCATTTTCCCAGCCCTCCTCCAATACTCGGGTGACCCTGTGATTAGCCACCTAACTCTTCTCTTTAGGGCATGCATCAAAATGGGATATACACCGAGGCTGTGGCAAGAGGTCCGAGTTGTGTTTATACCGAAGGCAGGTCGGGTAGATTACTCAACTGACCTGAGACGCTCCATTCCCAGAAGCAGGCTGAGATACAAAGCAGTATGTTACGCGAACGACTTGACAATCTTAGTCACCGGAAGCTATGAACCTATACTCTGTGGATTGGTGCAAAGCGCGATCCGACTTGTCATGCGCTGGGCTACGGACTGCGGACAGAGCATGAATCCACGGAAAACTGACTATGACTCTTCACCATGAAAAGGAATATCCCCAGTTTAAACCTGCCCTTGATTGGCTCCATGCACTTGGAGTTAAAGGACAGGGTGAAATACCTAGGTATTATATTAGACAAAAAGTTAAACTGGAAACCAACCTCGAAGACAGAGCGAGTAAAGCTCTCAGAGTTTTCGCAATGTGCCGCAGAACGGTAGAGAAGAAGTGGGGACCCGAACCGCGGATGATCCTATGGATATTGGAGAAGATTCAAAGACTGTGCCTTCTCAGCGCAACCGGCGCTTTCAAATTGTGGACAAACTGGAGCTGCTTGTAAGTGCAAGACGTGTTAGACAAATCCTGCATAATGACAAAAATATGTTGTCCATCAACAGCATATAAAAGTTATGGAGAAAATCAAGAAATTTCACAGGAAAAAATTATTATCTTTCGAATAAGCTGTTCTTTTCCATGAAGTGGATGCAATCTTTATGAGAAGCAAACTGAAAACGGTCAACATTAGGCGCAACCGGTGCCCCTGCTCCCCCTAAATACGCTTCAGAGGTGTTATTTAGAAGCAATAGTGGATCTTTTAGGTTGATGAAAATAGATGGCTATTTAGAAAATTTGGCATTACGACCCTAAGAACCGAGAATCTATAGCAACACCTTCCATATGTTTTCAAGACTTCAAAATGCATAACACTTTTGAAAAATAACAAACTTTCTAACTGCATTCACGATAAAGGCAGCCGTAATTTGAACGACATCTAACCCTACATTCATTCTTAAAATTCCTAAAATCTTATCCCCCTATATATAAGAATCCTTTCTTAGATTGACGGAAATACATTGACACGTAATTAACAACTATATTACTCCAAAGATTAAAAAAAAAATAAAAAGATAAATTCTCAATTTCTTGCGCTGTTGTGTTTCGATAATTTCTAAAGAAACGAGTTGAGCTCGAAAAATAAAATAATCATCATTACAAACACCTTCAAAGGAACTTACTTTTAACTATTTCTAAGCTGTCCAAGGAAACTTTTGTCAGGAATTTGTACTTATTCGTATCCAGTGTTGAAGCAACACTACCAGGACAAGTTGTACTGCAAAAGAGGGGAGCTTGATTCAATTGTCTGTACACAAAAACGCTACTTACGTATTTGGCTTTCGAATGGTGCCACTGCGCCTTTTAATACTGGTAATTACTAGTAAATCACTAAATAGAAAAAACCCACGCTCTTTTCTTGCTCCTTGACCAGACGGCATTGAAACTAAATCGAAAATTAAAAATTGTCGGTCTGATACTACCAACTCTGTAACTCCTTCAATGACTCCCTCTAGTTCTCTTAACGTTGCTACACGCTGCCCGTTTTGCAAGACCTCCTTTTCTTTGCAATTTATATGAACCAAGATATCGTGAACAAGTTTAAGGACATCTTGGAGAGGTTTTTGATCCGGATGATCGATTTCTGTGTGCTTTATTAGTCTTGTAAACAGCATTTCATAGCTGAAAATGAGATTTATATAAAATAGAATAATTGTCCGATGACAGGTATTTCAATTTATCACTTCGGAAATTTCTGTACTGGCTTAATTAGGAGATTATCTAAAGTTAGTTTGCCTTTGTGTTCTCTTGACATTGCTTCTAAAAACCTTGCAAATGATGGTCGTGATTGACATGTCATTCTGATTGCATCTTTGGCTCTGTTGCAGTTATTCACAAATGACGTGTACGTGTCCAACACTTCAGATTTTGAAAACTAAAAAATACTGTGTAAAATGTAAGAATCAAAAGTTATTATGTACGATTTCTACCGTTTCTATAAATGCATCTCCGACTTTTTGCTGTGCTTCCCAAGAATCTAAACGAGCTTTCATTTCACTCAAAAATTTTTCATGTATGGCGAGGATTTCAGGTACCATAAAAAAGATGTCATCCACCGTCTTAGAATCAATCATTCCTGAATAATCTGGTGTCTTCAAAACATTAAGGTACTTCTACAAGATTTATTTTACTAGAAAATGCTAATTTTCCAGGCTTCCAAATGACTACTTACCACTACAACTGTGTGTAAAGAATCTACGTAAGATTGCTCATTACGAAAAATTTCTTGTACAATGTGCGTTCTCGTATCCTGCAATTATAAAAAGACTTTGATTAAAACTATATGAAATAGTGCATACTAATTTGATAAGAGTATCATTTAAGTAATGAATTTAAAAAATACTCAAAGAGAAGAGAAGAAGGAACACTGGACAATGGACATACTTTCATCTTCAGTGAATAAAAATACAAAAAGGCTATGAAAAATCCGTAGTTGGCTTTTCGTTATACAGGGTGCTTCCGTCTAGGTATTCCATAGAGTTGGAAGTGATAGTACTCACCTAGACGATCAAAAAGGGGGAGAGAGGAAGGGTTATAGGGGGTTACATGGTGATTAAGAAAAAAAGCTAGTTTTTGACAAAACGCCTTGTATCTGAAAAATACAGCGCGTCCGATCACAGTTAAGTGCTAATTGTATGCAGAGCTTCATGGCCTTACCAACGACTGCTCAACAGCTCCGTGCTCCGCTCCCCTCAAGAGGTATGGGCGTCTAAAGTAAAAATTTCGAATTTTCTTACGTTTTTTTTAATTTCACCTCGTATTATTTTTGCAAAACGGTCATCAACATAACTTTTTTTTATAAAAACTGTAAACTGTAGACTCTCCTCTTTAATGTGACCCCTTTAAGAGTTATTAGCTCTAAACCAATTCTCAAACTTATTTTCAAAGGTATTCTCAGCGATAATTTCTTCCCTTAGCACGTAATTTTAAAAAATATCGTCTAATTTCGGTGTGACCTGAATAGGTTATGAGTTAATAACTATTTAACGGCTACAGTTAACACATAGGGTCTAATAGGTCAACTTAAAAAGGAGTTTACAGTTTTTGTAAAAAGAAAGTTATGTTAACGACCGTTTTGCAAAAATAATAGAGGGTAAATTAAAAAAAAGGTAGGAAACTCCGAAATTTTTAGTTTACACAACCATAATTCTTGATGGGAGAGGGGTATGGGGCTGGTTGGGCAGTCGTTGGAAAAACCATGAAGCTTTTAACTGTGCCCATACGCCATGTAGTTTTTAAGATACAGGGTATTTTGGGAAAAACTAGCTTTTTTTCTTAATCACCCTGTAACTTCTAAACGGTTGACATACAATTTTTGGTTCGTCTAGGTGAGTACTATTACCACCTGATCTATAGACCTTCTAGCGGGAAACACCCTGTATATGGAAAAAGAAACCAAATTAAAGGTAGGGCATCAGAAATTTGAAGTAGGGCGCAAGTTTTCGGTGCATTTGGGATACATCTGTTCATGTGAAGAGACATCTTTTTGAAAAAGTAAACATCTAGAACTCTCATTTTATTACATATTTTTATACGTGAACTAAAACAGGTATCTACAATGGAAAGAAATAATTGGAACAAACAAGAAACACAACATGGTAAAAATATTCATTATAATTGCAGTCTTCGAGTTACCATATTTTGGATCTGCCGTAGCCCTTCTTCAATATTTTTTTTGTCTGTTCTTTTCCGTTCAAATGCAAGAAACACCAAACCTGCCATTATTTCGTGATCCGTTGACATTTTTCGAGGCTTATTGATAGAAATTAGTGTCGAAAAGGTAGAAGCAGTACTACATCCGATTATCGCGACTGATGCAAATAGTTCATTATCTCAGATATCTCTGAAGGACTCCCTTTGTCGGTATGGAGCTTCTAATACGTTTTCGCTCTGATCTCCTCGACCATTCAACTTATTCAAGTACCTTTCCACAATTAGTAGCTTCTTCTTTGGAATTTTAAATTGAATCTAGTAGATCCTCATTGTCATCAAATCTTTTGTTCATCTCAGCTGTTACTATGTCTACAGTTTCATAATATTTAAATGGCGGAGCTTAAATTATGGCTGCAGTGTTTTGACGAAAAGGTGATGGACCATACAGCATTTAATCCTCCAGATAGCTTGCCTTTACTTGTCTCTTCTGTTCTAGGAAGTATTTTGAGATTTTTTCTACAATATGGTATTTCCAGCTTCTTCCATAATTTACTCATACATCTCTTCTGACCACAGTTTCTTCCTCGGCACATTTTATTCTTGATATGGCATCCTTTAATCCCGTGCCTCGATCCTGTGAAGCCTGTGAAGCCGCATCAGCCGGTTGCAGAACACATAATAATTCCTTTTGCTACTATCTTTGCCAGTCGAATTTCCATGTTTAACCCTCCCATAGTTACGGCCCTGCCTCACTACCACATGAGAGCCCCAACGGAGTTCTAACATTCTAAGTATTTGCAGTGTTCTTATGTAAAAGTGGCAAAAGTTTGATTTGAATAGCTCCTCCGCCTTAAACTACTATTCAGAAAACTGGTGTTCTGAGGAACATACCTTTCCAAAAGACTACGATTCCTCAAACAAAAACTCTCAGCTGAGTAATAATTGCATATGCAGCACACAGAGGCATGCGGTGGGCTGATGATATCGAATGTAGCTGCCTACAGATTCGGACTCTTGGGGCCGGATTCTGTAACCCGGACAGTTTGGGAGTTTGGGAGATGAGAATTTTCGTTTTCCCCGATTAAAACTCCCTAACTCTCCATTCGCGTTTCTCTAACATAGTGGGGGAGTTAGGGAGAACATGAGAACTGTGGCATTATTGAAAGACGGCTAACTCTGTGTGGGAGGGTCGTAGAGCATTGGGGGTTTTTTTCTCTCGGATTTAGGATCTAGATTAGAAAAATATAGATAAAAACTTTTTGGGGAAGGGCTTTTGAGGATTGGGGGTCATACCACCCGTCATTAGGGGTTGTCTAAAATACGCCATGGTTGGTATCAAATTGAAGAGGGAAAAGCGGGTAATCGAGTCGTGTACTTTTCTTTTTGATCATTTTAACTTCATAACTGACTTTTTACAGCCGAAATTCGGATTTTTCGCGCTTTGGTCATATTCACCCCAGTTCCTATATTTTGCATATATTTCTTCCATTTTTGTTTCACATTCATTAGTACTCTGTAGCGAATTTCAACGACTTACCAGTTCTTCATTAAGATGAGTTGAAAATATGTAAATTTTTGTACCAATAAAACGGCCATTTTTTTGTCTTAAGAAGGACTGATTCACTTCTTTTGCAGTTATCTCCAAAACCATTTACCGGACTCAAAAATTAATTACAAATCTAATTACGGGATAAAATGTAGATACGATTTAAGCCTACATAAAAGCTTTAACGTGCATATCTAAAATTCTTATAGTATCGCTACTGTACTGGAAAACGACTAAACTGATCATTTTCGCGTAATTTTAAATTTTTAGCGGGTAACTTGAGCCACCAAAATCCCTATTTCTTTGTAAGTATAGCAAGGATTTCTATAATTTGTTTTTGTAAACATAGCCAGGATATGCGGTGAGCCCATGATGTAATTTGAAAATCCTAGTTACCGAGGTATACCTTCACAAAGATAACCAAACAGCAAATGCTGTCAGTAGAGAAATTTTCTTCTTACTTCTCCACACCTAACACAGCCGAGAGTTTTATCGAGTGGAATAGAGAGTTTGGTACTTCTCAATACAAATTCCCCGAGTTACAGAATTCCGAGTGGAGAAAGAACTCTCATCTCCACAACTCCAAAACTGTCCGAGTTAGTTAATCCGGCCCCTGCTGCACATACACACATGCTATTATTACTCAGCTGAGAATTATTGAGCGTAAAATGATAAGGTTTCTTTGGAATCAAAACTATTTTATTATATTGTTAAGTAAGGTATATAGTAAGTGTAGCCGTTGGGAAGGTAAGGAGCTAAGCTTTAAATTATTTTCCTGTACGGATAGTAGTTTAAGCTCTATAGCATATACATATAAAGTCATTTGGCATTTTCCATAAGTATCAATATAGATCATTTTAGAGAACGGACTCCCACGCAAACATATAGATTTCTGTTTCATCGCTTGGGAAGTATTCTCGAAGGTTTAATTTGACCGCGACCTCCCCCTTTGCCAACCATCTACCAATCCAAGCATTCGGTTATGTCGGGTGTGGTACTACACTATCGGCGTAAAGGCTTGTAGCATTTCATGAAGTTTCTAAAAATTTCAGACACATCATGTATAAAGTCATTAAGCGCAAACTGTTACACTATCTGCCTACACTTCATGAAGTGCCTAGACTTTTCGTGAAGTGCTGAGTTACATTAAGTGTATACGACATATACATTTCTATTGAAAAAACAGAGAGTGGAGAGAGAGTATTGTATTCTCTACACTACACTACACGACATTTTGTCCACTAACCCGGGGATTACATGAGTCAGTAGAACATACACTGACAGCGTTTGAAACTTACGCAGGCTCGTGTAGACCCCTACTGATAACTCTTTTTTACTTATTAGTCTGTACTGGCAAGATTTCTGACCAATCAGTACAGACAAGTCAATAAACTGTCAAATGTAAAATTAAGATGGCGGAAATTGAAAATAAAAGGTAGATGATAGTGGAAATTTGTGTTTATATTTCTAATCTTTTCTCTTTTGAGTCGAAAATGACTGAAAACATACATACATTTTAAGCTTTATTTTGTAGAGAAAAATGATGGATGAAGGAGGAAACCGTTTGATATAGAGGAGGAATATCTGCACCGCTTGACGACATTTTATTATGAAATGACTAGACAATTGATCGAACGCAAATCGTTTTTTGTCATTAAAATTAACACAGAAAATCAGGACTGTCCGTCAGCTCTATTGACTCATGTAATGGTCGCGTAATGGTGGAACGTCGTTCGTAATGAAAATAGCTTGTACTTTCTATACCGTGGGCTGACTTTATATCCACTGATTCACAGAAGCATATCTATGGGAGGAAGAGGGTGAGCGGTCGCTCCTGTTAATCACATTCGCAAAATGTGGCGCCTTAAAAACAATGGAATTAAGATAATTCGTGTGCCTCAGGTAACTGTGAAAACAATACATATCTATTTATTTCGTCATAATTGAAAGAGTATATTTTCCCCAGGATCGGCATTGCGACGCTGCAAAATTATTTCTTATAATAATAAATAAAAAGATAAAGAAGCAAACAGTACAACATACGTAATGTTGACTGTTTTTAGTTTTAATAAAGATTGCATCCACTTCATGGACTATGAGTCTTTTAATTACAATAACGTTTTCCTGCAAAATTTCTTGGACATTTTTCTTCAGAACAAAAAAGTTGGATTAGATTCGGTTCTCTGGTCCCCTAACCATATTTATAACAAGCATTGCTAAAATGACAATTTTTCTTAGGAACTGTTTACGAAAATTTTTTCTCATGATTTCTATGCGCTAGGAGTGGTATGGTCGACAACACTTCCGGAAATAGAAAATTACACAGAAAATGGGTGTAGCATCGATTTTGCTACAACTAAGGCAGGCTGTGAACGAAAATTAGTTTGTTTTAAATATTATTGACAAGTGGAGTTTAGGTGAGTTGTTGCAAAAACAAAATGTATCTACCCCTACCGCGTCGGTGCACTCAGTGATTATTCTAATAAATTTTCAATCAAAAAACGATTTTTTAAAAAAATTATTCAAATAAATTTTTATTTGATTTTCTATTTATTCGCAAATATTTATTTGTTATTTGGTGCTCAATATTTGAATTTCAAATATTTGTAATTCGGCTCTCAAATAATTACCCGTTCTTTATGGAATAATTATATAATTACTAAAATTTTTTTTAAACAAAATTCCAAATGAAAGGGAAATCTTTCTTTACTGTAAATATCGAAGTATAACAAGGCAGTTAATTTGCTAAGTAGGAATTACCTTACAATATGAAATGCGTGTACGCATAAATACGTATTTCATATTGAATACCCAGAAAACAAATAATTATTCCATAAAGAGACATCAACAAACGAATAATTATTTGAAATTCAAATATTGAGCTACAAATAATAAATAATTATTTTCGAATAATTCTCCAAATAAAAAATAATTTTTGTAATCAAATAAATTTTTATTCGATTTTTCATTTTATTTGAGCTTTTAGCTTTATTCGAATAAAAAAGGACCATATCTGGTGTGCTTCAGCCTTTAAATATTGTTACTCACTTTGAGTACTTAAAGATTATGGTAGAGTTCAATAATTTAATTAAATGCTGTCATGAAAATTTGCGACTATGTGCTGTAGTTGCAATTTGCAAAGTATTGAGATATAGGATTTTATTTATTTTTTGTTGAAAGAGACCGTAAAGAAAAGAAAATATACAAAAAAACAATTGATTTCATGATCAGCAATGGCTGCTGACTTGATGAAATGAAATCTTTCCATTTTGCAATAAATTCAGATCATTTTAATGGCGCTAGGTGTCACTTTTACTGCAATTTCACCAATACAGGACTGTGACAGGTGACAGACTATGGACGAAAATGATTTCATATGGAATGTCATTGACAGTTCCTCAATGTGAGTAAAGATCATGGCAGAGTTCAATAATTTAATTAAATGCTATCAAGAAAATTTGGGAGTATTTATTGTAGTTGCAAAGCATTTAATAGAGACCAAAATGAGAAGAAAGCGGCAAAGATATTTCTTTCGTGATCAGCTGATTGCTGTCACTGCTAACCTTATTGAAAAAACTTTGCACCTTCCAATAAATTCAGCTCATTTTAATGACAGCAGGTGGTACTTTTACCGCAATTTCACTACATGGAGTAAAATTTCGTCCATATTTGAAAATGAATCGAAATTTGGCAAATGGGTTCTTGATGGACTTCATTTGTGCGACACACTGCACCTTTGACTCCATTCAATTGAAAATTGAAGTCATTATACAGTTTATCTAAGCTATTAAGCCATTTCTAGAAATTTGTTATTCAGCAGATGAAAAAAATTTCCGTTGACGTTGGCGGTGACGCCTTTTTTTAATATCCTCGCTCCAACAAATATTTCAACCTAGATAAGTCGCTGTTAATTGAGTCTTATATTCACTCTTTTTTCATCGCGATGCTTAGTAATTTTAAATTCTTGTTATACTAAACTTTTCTTTCACATAACTAAGGCCCGAATTTCTCCACAGAAATGAAGTTGAATTGTGAAATTGTGACCTTAAATTGCTCGGCATTCAGTTGGTTAGAGATGGTTGTCCAAGCGTACGTTACAGTAGTTCCTAGGAATACATATTTATTATTTCTCTCAAGAGACGGACCGCTTATAGGGTTTGCGCCCCTGACAATCTACAGAATACAAGGGTCTGACCACTAAGAAATGTAAAAATTTTTTGACGTGATTTTGTGCCAATAATTTGTATTTTCTATGGGAAAATTCGGAAAATTATATTTTTCTGCAGTGTTTCGAAAAGTTTACGCGTAATTTTATTTAAAATGGAAATTTAAGAACATTTTACTATATTACATATGGTAATCGCTGTCTGTTTCTTTTATTAATATGGAAAAAATAATATATAAACTTTTGCAATTTTTGGCACAAATCAATTACCTACATATATTTTCTTCGATAATTGGAGAAAAATAGCTGGTAATTGTTTTTAAAATAAAAATATATAATGGTAAGCACTTGTTTTAACCAAAAATGTGGCAGCTTCAACTAAAGAAGTAGACAATATACCCAGTATCAACAGGTAAATTATATCAACATGATTTGATGACATGGTAATTTAATTTGAAATTTTTTCCCAGTTTCTACAAGCTTTTATCCTGAGGGATTTTTCCCTCACTAAGGAAAAGTGAAGTATACTGCAACGTGTAAGCCCTAGCTTGGCCTTGCTTCATAGAAATGTAACACACTGTTCCTTTTTGAGAATTTTGAAAACTTTATGATGTTCATTCAGAAGCGACATGACTAGATCGTAAACAGTTGACACAGAGTATTTTTTTTAGGAAGCTCATTCATAGTTCACATGCAAGCAGCAGATGATTCTTCGTAAACGAAAAACATCTCAGAGTTGAAGCACTAAAGAAAGTATTGTTATCCAGACTAGAGCTGCCAATGACTGAAAATCAAGTTATAGGAATTTCAAATTAAGAAATGGTCTGCTGTTTTTTGGCGAATTTGAGACTTTGTTCGAATAATCCGTGTGTAATTCTATTTTTTTGAGAATTAAATTCCATTCTGTTCGTAAGGCTTAATATGCATTCCTTGGTGACATCATGCAGAGATTTGACTACTGAGGCTGATTTCATATGAATTGTTGGTTGAGACTAGGGCTGCCATCTGTCAATCAACTTTGAGAGAATACTTAACGCGTAAATAGCCCTTATTTTTTTTTTTTATTACCTTTTTCTACTATATATAGCTTATTATTTTATTAGTTTTTATTTTCTTTACTTCATTTTGAAATTTTATTTATTTTTTTTTTAATTCTATTTCTCTTTTTTTTATAATTTCTTGTTTTTAACTTTTCATTTTGTTTTAAAATTGTTTTTTTTCTGAATTAAGTCATTATACGTATTATTTTTGTAAAACCTATGTACAAGAGTATGCACATATTAATGAGTCATACGACTCAATTGTGCAAATTAATAAAGCAAATTTAATTACAAAAAAAAAAAAATCATTAAACCAGGACAAAAAATCGAAAGCCCCGGATCTTTAAGCTTGAAACCAGGACATTGTTGCCAGATAATTTTCTTATTTTACTTACTAATGAAATAGGTGCAAATTATTATACAGTGTCTTCCCGTATTTATTTACTTATTATAAAAATTGGTCAGTTTACAAAAAACCAGTAAAATATGAACTAAATTAAATCTCTCTTCAATTTAGGAACAAAAATATATCTTCAAACAAGTAAAAAAAGCTGGTCTAATTGTAAGACCAATTCTTATGATACCCTAGATGAATGTCCGTAGTTAATTACATATAGTCGAATCTCTGTACAAGTTTGATTGTTGAAGTGGTTTTTCGCATTTATTTCGGACAGTAAAAATATTTATAAACAATTTCAAATTGTGAAGAACTTTTCAGTACAACAAAAACCTCTAGGACAAATAATTTTCACAGTGTACGTAAAAAACTTAAATTTTTACCAAGAAGGGGTTCCCGATTAAGTCATTTTTGAAATTTTTTTATATATGTACTATTGCTATGAAAACTTCATGGACAGACGGACGGACGGACATGCAAAAATCAAAATAAATTTCAATATTATGCATGGTTGTCCAACCCATTTTTCTCTACCAGCATTATTTCTGTTCTGTGCGTTACAAACGGAACGACAAACTAAAGTATAAAAATATAGATACAATTATACGTCTACAGAAATAAAACATAAATTATTTGTTTGATATAAATAAAAGGGACTAAACACATGCACTTATTACATTTTCTACTTTTTAGTCTGCCACATAGCTTTCAAAATAGTTTCCTTGCTTAGTTCATGTGAAGTTACATGGCGAGAGAGTTTAGCTTCTAGAGCCACTTTCTCGGCCTTTGGCCCAGCGATACCCACGTATACTGTTTGTAAATGCAACAATTATAGAGACTTTTTTGGTCTCCGGTCTCTCGTTGTGTATTTCAAACCAAACGGGTTTCCATGTTCGGTTTCCGGTCTCCGAAGTTTACTAATTTTTCGTCTCCAGGTCATCGGAAACTATTTGTTTGTACTGTTCTATCAGTTAACTGTGGAGTGAATTTGACAAAGTTTTTTTTTCATTTAATTTATTATAGGGTCATTCTATAGACAATCTAACAAAATTTGCACTTTCCCAACATTCTTTTTTTCCTTATATATCATTTTTTTTTGTCCTGCGATGCAAGCAGCCTCAATGCATTTTATAAGACAAACAATTAAGGGTAATAAAAATATGCTTTGCCTCTCTCTCTTTTAAATTTTTCTAATTTCTTTAAATAATAATACTAATTATGTTGTTAGTAAATTATTAGAACCCAATACTTGGATAGTAGATAATATACCTATTACGGAAAAGAATTTTTTTCGTCAATAGAGATTTGGTTATTTGTGAAAAAAAAAATCTGATCATTTATCCCGTCAAATTTTTACACCAAGGCTAAATTTGTTTAAGTTTTTTCACTTTTCGCATGATATAAAAATTTGAGTAACTTTTGAGATAATTTTTTCTAACAATCTCTTTCTTGACAATGTCTCTAAAGACTTTTTTCTTATAACTTTTTGATGTACAGAAACAAAAGTTTCTTGCCGTGTAAATATTTTGGAGATTTTAGTTTTTGTAAGACGGGGACAAGAGACCAAAACCCTCTCACCTTTACAAACGCAAATTGTACCCTACCATGCCCTCGTAAATTTTTTGGAGTAATCTGCGAAGCGCTGGTATATGCGGTAGTGAGACTATAAAACCCATTCTCTGTCGATAAATATACACCAATATCTGATGATAACACGACAGATTTCAGTTTTCATGGAGTGGATAGGACTGAGCTACTTAATAGTATTTTTGCCATCAAATTATATGCTATCGGTCCTGATGGTATGTCCCCCAAATTTTTGAAGATTATCGTTTCAACTATTATTGGTCAACTGCTGCACGTATTTAATACCTGTATCTCTGAATCAACGGGACATGTCTCCATACTGAAGATTATAGGCCCATCAGCCTTCTTTTTTTTCTTTCTAAAGTGCTGGAAAAGTTGCTGTATTGGCAAGTTCAACGTTTCATATTAAAGAATAATGGCATAAGTGAATGGCAGTCCGATTTTCTTCCTGGTCTTGGTTACGAAAGTGCCGTCTGAAGGTGGCAACCGACATTCATTCATCGCTCGATAACAGAGAAATCGCCATTTTGACTCTCCTTGATTTTTCAAAGGCATTTGAGAGCGTTTCACATAAGGAATTACTGAGCAAACTTCACAACAATTTTCATTTTTCATATGGGGCGACTCCTTTAATTAATAACTTCCTGTCCGATAGATTACATCGTGTGTGCCAGAGTGAGGAAAATATCTCACATTTCCCTCCCTTAAACAGTGGAGTTCTACAGGGATCTATTCTTGGTCCTCTACCCTTTATCCTATATATCAACGACTTGTCGCTTGTAATTCGTGACGTTAATATTCATATTTATGCCGATGACGTTCAAATTTATCTTAGTCGCCCCATAGTTTTGATGGAAGACTGTGTGCATAGGATCAACAGCGATTTACTCGAAATTAGTAAGTAAGCATTTGCAAATAATTTTAAAATAAAGTGCATTTCCTTTTCAACTGGTTCAATGAACTCTTTGGAATTACCAGCTATCTCTGTGGATGGTGTTGTGATTCCGTACGTGAACAAGGTTCGTAATTTTGGCGTTACGCTTAATTTGAATAGGAAATGTTGCGGCTATATTCAGGTCTACTTTCCATAATTTACCCAACTCTTCGTCGCTTATAGCTAGTTTTTTGTCGCCCCAATTGCGTTGCCATCTAATAAAGACTTTAGTCCTTCAACACTATACGAATGGTTGCTTTGTCGATTCAAGCTGCACTAGAAAATTAAATGTGCATTCAATGAATGTGTCCAGTTTATTTTTGGATTACGAGTGTTTGACCATGTGTCTCATCTTAGGTTTGCTCTACTTGCATGCCTGCTGGAAGTGTATTTTAAGCGGAGAGTTTTATTTTTTATGTACAAGTAACAATACTATAGCAAACCTCCATATCTAGCTAACTTGGTTCAGCCTTCTAACTCTACCAGAGGGCGTAAGTTTTTAATACCTAGATTTCAACCATCAGACTTAAGGAGTTCTTAACTGTTCAGGCAATTCGTTCTTGGAGCGAGCTGCTTAGTATCATTCAGCGGGCGAATTCATTTAGAACATTCAGACGGCTTCTTGTTGATTTCCTAGAGTAACGTTCTTTTTGTCTGCGACACGCATGCATTTGTTATCTTTTATTGTTTTTATTCTTCTCTTCTCTTCTTTTAAATTGAATTTTGATTTGAATTTTTTTTTAATTTTGATTGATTAATTTAATTTTGATTTTGGTTTTGATTTCAAATTTATTTTTAATGTTAATTTAGATTCTAGTTTTAATTTGTTACTATTTTTATTTTAATTTTAATTTTGATTTCAGGCTTTGAATTTTAATTTGCCCGTCTGTACAATAGATACATACTAATTTAAAAGATTGTAAGTCTTGTAGTGTTGTTTAGCAGGAAATATATGTTATTATTATTATTTGTATATATCGAAGTATAATAGAATTAATAACATATTTTTAGAAAAAAACGACAAAAGTTGTAAATTAATAAGAATTAATGAAATTTATACATAAATGTTTCCACTTCAAACTCGTCCTTAGGTGATAATTTCGAAAACATGAACGATGAAAATTGAATGATGGGTAAAGCAGAACATATTTGACTAAAATGTATCTTTCACTAGTGCATTAGTGTAAAGTTTAAAAGGGAACGGCAAAGTCGCTTAGCTCTGTTTCGAGCAGTTTTAACAGGTTTCAAAGAATGAATTCACTGATACTAATATTATAGGAGGATCAGCTGCATATATATAACCACAGAGTAAATATAATCACAGAACAAAATATATTACACTATGATAGGTTGGACAGGTGTATACTAAAGTACAAAAAATTTTTTTATTGATATTTCAAGATAGCAAACCATCAAACACATTCTAAATTTAGTAAAGTTTATTAAGTTTGTATTTTTTTCCATGTGTTAATTCTAATGGTGACAACTAATTAATAACGTCCACTTTCCGCTTTCATTTACTTGCACCTGAAAAGTAAATAATGATCAAAGCCAATAAAACGAGGACAGGGTTACATTCACTTTCCTTCATACTACAAGCAAGCGAACATATTAATAGAACGCGAAAATTCTTCATGTGATGACACTAATGGCATGTTCAGGGTCGTTACTCATATAAAAACTGAATTAAATACTTTTGTGAGTGATTCTTTATAAGTGTCAGCGCCAAGAACTTACGAAAAGGCGAATTTCCAGTCTAAATAGACTGCGAAAATTTCAATGTTAACAATGTATGTAGGTATACTCATAATAAATCACTTTCAATCACCAATAATTTTTTCTTGGAAACGGAATGGATCGAAAAGGAAGACGCTTTTAAGAATATACATAGAAATGCAACAGGTGAACCATACTCGTATATTAGATATTATACCTACCACTTCCAAGAATCAGCGAAGGAATTATAAAATCGGCTGATTTTACTCACAGCTATTTTTCATAATTATTTGGTTCAAGAAAAATTTCCCTGAATATTTCCTTGAGTTTGGGTGGTAACTCATGAGTCAATTTTGTGGCAACAGATGGCTGGCCTCTGAATTCCGACATGCGTAAAACGTGACAACCGATGAAAACACATTCACGGCAAGATGAAAATATTATTTTTAGGAAAGTGGGAAGATGGGCTATTACTAAATGTAGCAACTACCATCTTACAACTATTTATCAAATGCAAATAAGTAAAGAAAGTCATAGAATTGCAGAAAAGTTGATTAAGTATATTTGAATAGTAGAAAAAGGCTTTTAATGTTATATGGAAACTTTTAATTTCGTTCAACAAAATATCAAAAAAATTTGAATTGATTGCAAAAGGAGTTACATATAAGTAGATAGTCACATAGCTTCATGGGTCTCAAGTCACGATACGGTATAATTCATCAACTGTAGTTCACTTACAAATTCATCAACTCCTTTTAATCCGCTTTTGTTACGACTGGAAAGTTCATTTAAAAACTTTCACAACATAAGCTATTCATTTTTTTTTTAAATTAAAAAATCCTTATAATTCCATTAAATATCCACTACCACCATGCTAAGTGTGCGTTCCTCATTAGTATCGTTCAAAGAGGAAAGGTTATAATTTGTCTAAGTCCAAGATATTACACCCTAGATGAAAATAAAAGTCAAATAAAAAGAAAAAGCATTGTATTGTATGACAGCACTAAGCAGGAGTTACTCGATTTAGTACAGTTTTGAAATTGTATTTACCATTTTTATGAAAACGACGTGTACAAAATAAATTTCGGCTCTCTACGTCGACAACAAAATTTTTGTATCTATTATTATTATTCATAAATCCATATAAAGATACAACAAGAGATACATATCTTATACTAGTATCAATAGGAGTAGTTTAAAAAAAATAACATTCTGGAAAGTTCAAGCATGAGACTAAAAATTAATAATAATATAATATCGAGAAGCAGAAAGAGTATACATTTACTCAAAATCTTATCACTAATTACAGAAAATATGAAATGAAAATAGCATAACTACATGTGGACTCAATCGTAGAAAAAAAGAAGAAATAGGAATTAAACAATAGGTTAGTTCGATGAAAACCCCGGGTAAACTTAGGCTACACTATCTTGTTTTTTGAAAACCCTGGGCTTACACGGGGTTACACCAACTCGTTCGATGAAAATCCGGTGTTGCTGATTTCGTGCCCCGAACTTACACTAAAAATTTCTTGGGGTAAATGTTTGACATTTGTCATTTGTGAACTGTCACTTGGAATTTGTTCCGTGATTGCGGTGCATAAAAGTGAAAAAAAATGTAGAAATCTTACCAAATTCAGATTATACAAAGGAGTTAGAAAAGAAATTAGATAATAAAATACCCATCGATAATATGACATAGAAAATTCGAATGAAAATGATGTGGAAAAATTTGAGGAGGCGATTAAAACATGGATGAAATCTTAAGATCTGCCTTACTAGTAAGAAATTTGAATTAAAAAAGTTTCTTCACCATTATTAATAAGTAATTTTTATAGACTTCACGTTATCTCTGCAGCTACTAAGCAAATAGATTGAAAGGAAACAACATAATAAATTCTCAAATGAGATGTCAGAAAAGGGTTTAATAGTGGTTCGAGAAGAAGCCAACGGGATAGAGAATATCATTTTTGTAGATTTTGATCATCCAAACATTAAGTTTACATCTAGTGACAAAACATCCGATGATAAAAGAGAAAATAGTGCAGGCAGAAATTATGGAGCTATTTATATCTGGTTGCAGATGAACCAATTGTAATTTTTTCGAAGTTCAGTTACAGAAAATGTAAAAAAGCTAATAAAAGAATATGTAATTTTAAAATAAATGAGAAATACATTTTTGTCATTTTAATATTTATTTATTTTCAAACATTTAATTATTTCACCTATTTTACAAATGAATTTTCACACATCAATGGAAACTCGAAGTTAAATTATGCTCAGGAGCACTGTCACAGAAATGTTATTACACTATGTTTACCGTAAACTGCAAAAATCTTGTTCGATGAGTGCACAAAACCCCGTGTAAATAACCGCCATTTTGTAGGGGGAAAATTTACACGGTGTTTTCATCGAACAGGCAGAAGCTGTGTTTTTTTGTCTCCCCAAACATTTTCATACAAGACTTAAATGAAGCGAACAGCACAAATATTTCGCTTCAATCGACAGAACAATGTGCTCTCTCCAGTGTATGGGAGTTCTAGAACAAGGTACATAGAAGAGCACACCTAGAGTCCACACGACTGAAGACTTGGCGTCCACTAGATACATATTGTTACGTGCAACAAAGTGAATCAAGCGACATCTGTTAGGAATGGAAGCAACTTTAGGTTAGTGTCATCTTAGTAAACTTTGGGTTCGGAGAACGGAATATTCAGGAAGGTTCTAGGATAATTCGTAGAGTATAACTCTGACAGCTAGGAGGCGGAGTATTATTTCAGACAGCGAAGTGAGAAGTGAACGAAGTAAACTATTTGGATTGCGATAATTAGAAGTACAGTACTAGCGATAAATAAAGAGTTGATTTGATAATTATTTGTGAATTTGTGAGAGTAAACAGTAAAGTTGAATAAAGAAAGAACTTTTGAATTATATCTGAAATATTGTGTTTTGAATAACGAACTAAGGCCACGCTCGTAACAACTGGTGTCAGAAGTGGGATAAAATCGCGAAATAAAGTGGTGGCATTTGACTTTGAAATTCAAAGAGTGATTAATTTTGTGAAATCGCACAAGAATGGGACGCAAACTAGAAGAGCTTCGCATACAGGAATTGAAAGCGGAGTTGGGTAAGCGGTCATTGCAAACGACAGGTCTAAAGAATGTTCTAGTCGAGCGACTTAGACAAGCGTTGATAGAGGAAGAAAAGAATCCTGATACATACGTTTTCGAGGAAAAACCAGAAACTGAAGAAGAGCCTGCGATGAACATAGAACAGCTTTTGGGTACTTTAATGACCAAAATGGAGCTTTCAACCCTGCAAGTGAAAAATGCCCTTGAGGAACAAAAGAATTCTCTGGAATCCCGTCTAGATGCACAAAAGAATTCTCTAGAAGCCCGTTTGGACGATCAAAAGAATGCCATTGAGGAACAAAAGAATGCTTTTGAGGAACAAAAGAATTCTCTAGAAGCGCGTTTGGATGAACAAAAGAATTCTCTAGAAGCCCGTTTGGACGAACAAAAGAATTCTATGGAATCCCGTTTAGATGAACAGAAGAAATCACTGGAAACGCGTTTGGATGAATAAAAGAGTTCTCTGGAGAATTGTCTAGAAAATCGCTTAGAGGAACAAAAGAATTTCCTGAAAAACTCGTTAGACGAACAAAATTTAAAAATTGAAGGAATCGAGCAAGAAGTGGCGGAAGTTCAACAAAAAGTCACCGAACAGCTTGACAACTTTAAATCAGATTTGGAGAAGATGAAGCATCGACAACCACGGCACGACGGAATTGAAATATTCAATGCAGGCAGCATGAAACCTCCAATATTTGATGGACAAAATTCGTGGCATATTTTCAAGAGACAATTCGAGGCTGCTTCCGAAGTAAACGGATGGAATGATGCAGACAAAGCTACAGCTCTGGTATTAGCACTTCGAGGTTCTGCATCAGAGCTTTTACAAACTATACCGATAGAAAGGCAACGTGATTATACTTCATTAGTACAGGCGATAGAGTTACGTTATGGAGATGAACACATGCAGCAAGTATATCGCCTACAGCTACGCAACAGGATTCAAAAGCATGGCGAATCACTACAACAACTGCAGGCTGATGTGGAAAGATTAGCTTATCTCTCATACTCTAGCGTAAATGCGGATTTCCTTAATGAAGTGGCAACAGAAGCATTTGTGAACGCTATTGCAGATCAAAATTTACAACAAGCATTAAGGCTAGCAGGAAAGAAATCAACAGCAGAAGCACTAGCCTATGCACTAGCGTATGAATCTGCCAGGCAAGCTTCTCGAAGTGCAGTACGAGTGAGAGAAATTTTGGTGGAGGAATGTACTTGTAACAGAATGCAGTCATCACAGAGCACTCCTTCACGCGGTATTTTTCGTTGCTGGAATTGTAATAGACTGGGACACCTCCAAAGGGACTGCAGAAAACGCCGACGAATGGAAGCGCTAGAAGAAGGGCAGAGATATCGAGCTGGGCAAAGATATCTAGTTGGGCAGCAGACTCACAGCAGAATACCGTCATCGATGCTGGAAATGTAGTAGACTGGGACACCTGCAAAACGACTGTAGGAAACGAGGACGAATGCAAACAACAGAAGAAGAAGGGAGAAGATGGCGAGCTAGAGAGCAAGCTTTCCGTGGAGAGACTAGACTGCAACCTCATGACTTTGAAATCCCATACCGCAAAGGACGTATCCACGGATATGCAGAAGCTTTTTCACAACGTCCATGCAATCCTGAATGGAATCGTTGCGGAAGGATGGAAGAAAAAGATGACGATGACTACAATGATGATAACGAAAGTCGAAAGAAGAAAGGAAAGAAATCAAAAGATGATGATGATTACGGTGATAAAAGTAAAAAGAAGAAAGGAAAGAAATCCAAAGATGATGATGATTACGGTGATAAAAGTAAAAAGAAGAAAGGAAAGAAATCCAAGAGCGAGGACAATGAAAGAAAGAAAAAGACGAAAAGTAAAGGGTCTAAAGATGCTGATAATGACGATGATAAGGGTATAATGAAGATCGGAAAAGGTAAAGATAAAGTTTCTGACGACGATGATAATAAGAAGCGCAAAGGCGACAATGAAAAGGATGACAACGGCAATCGAAAGGGCAAGAAATTTGAGGACAAAGGAATCAAAGATAAAAGACGAAAGAAAAATCAAAGCATGGAAGAGTGTTTCAACAGAACATTAATCAAACATCTCAGGAAGGTCTTCAACTATAATCAACGCGATTGGTTTCGACATATTCCTATATTTCTAATGGCTTATATATCAGCTGTTTACAATATGACCAGACAAAGCCCATTTAAGGTCATTTTCGGAAAGGAAATGCGCTTACCTAGCGACCTCAAGTTTGGTATACCCAAAGGCGAACAAAAGTTACCAGAAGACTACGTAACAAAGCTCAGACAACGATTAGCTGATGTACACGAGGCCACGAGACGTTCTCCAAAGTTACCACAACACTGGGAGAGACCGTATGCAGTTAAAACTAAAATTAATAACATGCCATACAAGAATCAGCGCGGTACAAGATGCAAAAGAAAAATCGTTCATCTAGGTCGCTTGGGTCAATACGGAGAGCACCAAGACCGTGGACCATCTGTTGTTCGGGACGAACAAATTTTAAGAAGGGGGGCAGTGTTACGTGCCACAAAGTGAATCAAGCGACATCTGTTAGGAATGGAAGCAACTTTAGGTTAGTGTCATCTTAGTAAACTTTGGGTTCGGAGAACGGAATATTCAGGAAGGTTCTAGGATAATTCGTAGAGTATAAATACGGCACTCTGACAGCTAGGAGGCGGAGTATTATTTCAGACAGCGAAGTGAGAAGTGAACGAAGTAAACTATTTGGATTGCGATAATTAGAAGTACAGTACTAGCGATAAATAAAGAGTTGATTTGATAATTATTTGTGAATTTGTGAGAGTAAACAGTAAAGTTGAATAAAGAAAGAACTTTTGAATTATATCTGAAATATTGTGTTTTGAATAACGAACTAAGGCCACGCTCGTAACAATATTATAGGAGGAGAGTTTTTATTAGCTTTAGATGCATATTAACATTTAAAGTACTTGGAAATAACCATAGGCGATGTAAACTAAAGTAAATTTTAGACAAACAAGAACTCATGATGTCACAGAATTTCGTACGAAAGTTAAGGAAATGTCAAGATTACGTACCTTATCGGCAAATGGCAAGATACTCCCTCCTAGCCAAACAGAGGGAAGATACAGTCTATCCTTAAAGCTGATAGCCATGCCATGTGACTGCCAAGCATTAAGCTTTGATTTGTTCGATATGGACCACTGCGAAATCCTATCCAAATCTCTGTTAATATGCTCCACACAATCTTCCATAAGCTCAACTGGTCGACTCAGATCAAAACCCTCGAGAATACTTCACAAGCCATGAAACAGACTCCCTCCCTACCACATGCGAGGCCCAACGTAGTCCTTACATTCTAAAATATTTGCAGTGTTCTTATGTAAAAGTGACAAAAGTTTGATTTGAATATCTTCTCCGCCCTAAACTACTATTCATACAGAAAAATGGCGTTCTGTTAATCTTAAGCTTGCTTTCTTATCTTCCGAACCGTAATAACATTTTCATACCTTTCCTAACAAAATTATTTAAAAAAAATTATCTTACCAAATGACAACGATTCCTCAAACAAAAATTCTCCGCTGAGTAATCATTGTAATGTCGCTGTGCAGTCATGACATGCCGTGGGCTGATGATATCGAATGTAGCTGCCTACAGATTCGGACTCCGGCTGCACATACACTCATGCAATTATTACTCAGCTGAAAGGTATTGAGCGTAGAATGGTAAGGTTACTTTGTAATCAAAACTATTTTATTATTTTGTTAAGTAAGTTATATCGGAAATTCAGCCTTTGGGAAGGTAAGGAACCAAGCTTTAAATTACTGGAAGACTATTTTCCTGTATGGATAGTAGTTGAGGTTCTATGACATACCTAAAGCCAATGTTTGGAACTTTTCCATAAGTATCAATATAGAACATTTTAGAAAACGGACTCCGAACGCACACATGTAGATTTCTGTTTCATGGCTTGGGAAGTATTCTCGAGGGTTTTGCTCAGATAGATCTGCATACATAGATAAGTATGCTTACATCTTGTAATATTTTCGGAAGATCATTTATAAAGAACTAAACAGGAGAGGTCAAAGGACGGATTCCTGCGGTACGCTGCAAACTAATGGAAGTAAAACAGGCGATAAGTCATTATAGAGTGCAACCCTCCGAGACCTGTGAGAGAGTAAATTATCCGAAGAGCAGATGAAGAGAAATTGAAATAATCTAACAGCTTACACAGAAATTTGCTACGGTAAACACTATCAAACGCCTTTGAGAAGAAATCAAGTAAAGTGATGATGTAAATATCACAATTGTCTAATGCTATTCGAATTCATATATCAGTACTTATTTTGATTAAAGCTGTGTCACACCCATGACTAAACCGAAAGCCAGACTGCCACTCATAGATTAAGTGTTTAATCTTCAGATGATCTTGCATTTGCCAGTACATTCACTTTTCAAGCATCTTAGCTGGAAAACACAGTACACTTATGGGTCGGAAATCACTGGGAGTCTCCGAAGAAGAATTCTTTTGAATGGAAAGCACGTTAGCAGTTTTCCATAAACCAGGGAATAAAGATCTAGTCAGACAGCGATTAAAAATTAGCTGTGGAGGACTCAAAATAAATGGGAGTATGAGTGACTAAAATCTGTGAGTGAATAGGACCCACGGTATTGGATTTGATATAGTAAATTGCTCTGATAAGCTCGTCCACTTCAATACACCTGAAACTAAGGCTGCAGGTAGAAAAAGTATCACCAGCTAGAGTAGGAGAATAACTGCTACTGTTTGTATGACTAGAATTACAGGACTGAACTTATTAGCATAAAATACTCGTTTAGCATAACAAATTCTTCTGGTTATCTGACTTCTTAATGTTTTATATAACATATGATTGTGTTCCGTTTAAGGCTGATGTTGCCAGTAAAGAAATTCACGCTCGGCAATCATAGAATGGATTTAGGTGGTCATTCATGGATAAGTGTAGGGTTTAAATATTTTCATCCTAACTGGAATATATTTATTGAATAAATAATTTATTAAAGTAGTAAAGGAGTTCACTTTGTCATCAATCGAGCTCAACTGCTCTAGTAAATCCCATTGTGTAACAGAGCACACCTGGAATAGTCCCTTAGAGTTAATATTATATATATATAATTATAGTCACGGAATGGAAAAGTTTTCTTGGGATAAATTAGATCTAGCTCAATAAGAATAAAATGCTATGATCGAGAATACTGGGTGGTATTAACTGATTCTTAAATAAAACACTAGAGTGGTCACTAACTTGGAATAGATCTAATTGTGAAGAATTTGATGTACGAATATAAGTTGGTAATGAATTGACTATGCTGAGATTAAGGGATTATATGTCAGCAAGCTTATTCCCAATTTCAGGCTAACATTAAAGTCATCTCCTACAATTACATGGTCATTATGTTGAGTGATGGAAGATGAAGTGTAATCCGCGAAATTTCCAGCATTATAGGTTTTAGGTCGACAATAAACTGCACATAGACCACATTTTTGTCTACAAGTGTCCACAGTGACCGCCTTGAGCTTGTTAGTAATGTAAATGGTAATCTCGCCTCCTCGAACAGCGGTCACCCCTGAACAAGTTGTAATCATCAACCAAAAACCACTTACAAAGATGGCATATAAATTGGACACAGAAAACATCAATTCAACTTATACTTATTCTCCAGACTTGGCTCCCTCGGTCTACTATTTGTTCCCCAATATGAAGAAATTGCTGGCGGGAAAAAGATTTTATTCAAACGAGGAGGTGATTGCAGAAACGAATGGCTATATTTTTCAGACTTGGACAAATCCTATTATTCGGAAGGGATCAACAAACTAGAGCAGCGTTGGACGAAGTGTATAAGCCTAAAAGGAGACTATGTTGAAAAATAAAAGAGGTTTACCCCAAAAAAATTAAGTAGTTTTTATTTTTGCACGGACTTTTCAAACGACCCTCGTAAATCAATAAAATCAATTTGTAAATATAAGTGCATATTATATAGGTATATATATAATGAATTTATGAATTTTCCATCATTCTAGACTAAATTAAAAATTAGCATTCTCGTACATTATTTGTTTCTTTCTGTGCACATCAACCTACACATAATTAGAAGTTAATTCTTAATTGTGTAGAGTTTACATTAAATAAATAAAAAATAATAATAAAGTTTCCCACGGATACTACGAACATTGAGATGACTAACATTTAAATTTTTACAGTGATTACAAAATATCTTCAGTAAGGCTCCCACTTTGTGAAGAGGATCAAAGTTATCCGAAATTGTATGGCAATCCTACGAACGGGTTACCTGACTTGTCCATATTTGAACTGAAATCTCCGATTTCTTTAGACGGTCTCTCGAGTTATTATGGGGACAGACAGATAGACACGTGGACATGAAAAAGTCAAAATAACTTTTAATATTATACGTTGGTGTCTATTGCATTTTGCTGTACCATCATTATTTTTAAGCGATACAAACGGAATGAGATATAGCCCAGAGCTGTTAATTTCAAGTACCATTCCCATTATCATTACCATTAGTTGATTTAGCTAATATTGTTTAGTCATAAGATTTGTGAATTCAACTAATTGTTTAGTTAGTTTTGATAATCTTTCAGAATTTCGTATCCGAGCATGATTGTTTTTTCAACTAATCATTTTGTTGAATTAAATAATTTTTATATATTAAATTTCGAAAAAATAGAAATATCAGCTAAAACAGTCGTTGTTTAATCCAGTCTTAAGAAGCACTTATTGGAACAATCGACTAATTAATATTGCGCTTTCAACAAATTCAATTCTCTAAATTAACTAATTGATTGGTTGATTTTGCATACCGCATTATTTAAAATAACTGAAACATTAGTAATAAACTAATCGACTTTGTTAAAATATGTAAAGAAATTGGAAAGTTCAACTAATTTTTTAGTTGATCATAATATTAAAATGCTATGAATTTAGTTATTTTTGTAATTATTATTTTTATATGATTTTATTATCTACCCGCAATAGGCTGACAATATTTGTTATAGAGGCTCTATGTGTACTCATTAGTACGACTGAGAGTTTTTGCATACTGTAGACGCTGAAGAAAATATTAAGCAAACCCTATATATACACTCAGTAGTATTTATTTAAGTAATAATTAGGTCTATACTTTATTTTGATCGAAAAAAATCTTATGTATAAGACTTTAATCACGTGCTTTATTTTTCTGGTTTGCTCCTTTACACAATCGTATGCGAATGATCTTGAAAAAAACTGAAACTGAACTACATATATAAAGAAGCAGTTGAATAAGGCAAAAGTTTCTGATATGTTGATTTATCGAATGTGTAAGTCGAAATTACGAATTGGGTTTTAACATGTCCAAATGAAATTCAAATTGAAAATAGATGTGCCAAAGCAAGGGTTCAGATTTTTCGATTCAACAAATGTATTGGTTTAATTTAATGGTTTTGCGCATAAGTTTCTAGAACGATGAAGCGACAGTAAAAATAATTATGATTCATTTCGCAGGTAATTTCTCAGTCTAAGAACAAATTGGCCCTAAACGATTTCCCAGAACACTTAAAATATTGTAAATTTTGTATGACAACACCACGGATTTCAAGATTTCTTCCATTTATGAAATTATATTTATTATTGTTTCGAAAATGCCATAGACGAACGGATAGACGGCCAAACGGACAGACACGTAAAAATCAAAATAACAATTATGCGTGGGTGTCCAATCCGTTTTTCCTTTATATGCTTTACTAGCGAAATAATAAACTCAGTATGACCAACGAGATATCAGCTAGGATACAAAAATAAATATTAATGATGCAGTGATTTAAAATTTAAAGTTATGTTATCAACTAATGTAATTCGTTAATTTTGAAAATTGTGAGGTTCATCATATTAAAAAAATCTATCAATTTATTTGTTGAATTTATTAATTTCATAAATTCGCTAATATAACAAATCATATTCTTAAAAATAAACAAACAGTTTCGTTGTTTCTGCGAAACAATTAATAATTTTATTTGTTGATTTTACTAATATGTCTTCTGAAAAATGATTAGTTAATTTATCATCAAGCTACAACGAGGCTACAACTAAAGTGTTTTCCAAAACAACTAAGGGTAAATCAACTAATTCCAATTAGAAATTGCAACTAATTTGCACTTACAATTTTATTAATCACTTAAGTGATTTTCCAAATCAATTTACAGGAATAACTAATGTACAATCAACTAATCGTGATTTTTCGTTTAACTGTTTAACTAATAATTTTTTTTTCAGTGTGGAGGTCAATTCAAAAATAGAATGACCTGGTACAATATATGTTATATGAAGAAATCCTTAGGCAGAATAGCACTTTTTCCAACCTGCCATGACAAAGGACATTGCGATCCTTAAGGATGAGTCCTTAAAGAAAATGCAGCAAAAGCTAGCTTACAACATAGTGAAATTCAAACATCGAAACATCTGTACAATTGGGCTGATACACAAGAAGATGAAACGTAAATTATATTCACGTTTCAACAAAAGATTAAATCGGTATTGAAAGAAAAATTAAAAATCGAAATAATCGTGTCAAGGCAGTAGCAGGTACCTACGCAAAAGTTCCACAGTTATTAATGTTAAAGATACTTGTTTTGTACTAAAAATGGAATTATAAAATTTATGAAATAATAAAACAACTATTTTGTATTACAATATTTTTTAAATATATATTTTATTAAGGTATCCAAAAACAGTAAAAAAAATCATCATTTTTTTTGAGTAAATTCTAAAATCTTCATATGAAATTTTGCAGAGACGTTAATCAAGGAAATTGTATCGCCTAAACTAAGAGCAGAACAACCGCAAATTATGATATGATATGTTTATTGTTGGTAGAGCATTAAAAAAAAAACACATTTTTTAGAAGGGAGTAATCAGTAAATTAAAAACATATCCACAGTGAAAAATATAACAAAATACATTGAACTTTAAATTTTTTCACTTTTAATCACCCCTTTTGAAGAAAACTGACAATATTTCGTTTGTTATGGAGAAAATTCACAAATGTTGCAACATTTTAAAATCTCCATTAAATAATGGGCACTGTTTAGAATAATGTGCCAATGAAGTACAATTTTTTTTTCACCACAGTACAGTGCACAGTGGTACCCGCCATGCGAGATAATTTTGTAAATGTCATAACAACTAAGCAGACCGAATCAGTTATGACTTTTTACGAAAAAAGCCAACTTTACTTGTTATTCCTGACCGATAATAATTTTAAACTAAAAAAACAAAGCTGGAAAAGCTTTTTATTTTTTCTGGCAAAAATAAAAAGTCAGCTTGGCTAGAAAAAATAAAAAGCGGGGCTCGTTTTTTATATTTTTACCGAAAAAAAGTATCAGGCCGTTGCGCTTGCTTTTGTAGCTTCAAAACTATTACCAGCCAGGAATAACAAGTAAATTAAGATTTTTTCGTAAAAATTCATAGCTGATTCGGACCCTGGAAATAAGAATCCAGCTTTGATTTTTATATTTCCGGCTTCAAAAGCTGTTACTTCCAGCTCGAAAAAATAAAAAGCCAAGCTGGCGTCTTATTTCTGCCAGAAAAAATAAAAAGCCTTTCTAGCTTAGTTTTTTAGCTCTTTTTTTAGTTTCAGGAATCGAAACGGCGGGTCTCACGAGACATCTTTTGGTATATTCCACTAAATTCCACGATCATGATTTATTCCTTTTTTTTTTTGGTTTACATTTTGAAAATACCAGTTATTTTCGGTATTTGTGCTTCATTGTAGTTGTAGTATAACTATGATGACACGCAGTTCTTTATGTATTTGTTTTAGATGTTTCACAAATTCTTTTATGTGCCAGTTACTTGTCGTTTATCGTTCCGAAACAAATGTTTGCACAATAGATAGCTTAGACCTTACTTTTATTAAATCTTTTAACCGTTTTTTCAAATATTTCCAACTTTTCGAGAAATTTTAGTGCTACGTAGACATACCCCGTACTTAGTAAATGCATATACCGTCATGTCACTACCGCTATTTGCAAGTTCTATGCATGTAGTGTAATTTATGAATTACTTGTAGTTATATTAGATTATATATAGGTACAAGCCATCATTGTATGTTTTCACGCAAGTATACATCTTTAATAATTGGCTTAACTATTCTAATGATTTGATTATTAATTTATCCATAGAAGACAAGGAGAATATGAATTTTGGTATAAAATATATATGCAAAAATAATTACAGTACTTTGGCGAAAAAATTATTCGATAAAATCAAAAGTCATATAAAACCATATCACTTAGTTAGATACATACATATACTCCAGAAACTGTGATTTTGGATCGCGTTAAACAATCACAGCCGGAGATCATGCCACCTAAGAAACGAGGACGACCAACGAGTGATTTCGGAAAGTGTTCGATACGGAGGAAGCAGAAAAAAACAAACAGCTAAAATAGCTATGATTGACGAGTCTGCAGCTGTGGTCTTAAGCGATTATTCTTTAAAACCCAATATTGCAACTGAAGCCATTCTAAATGCAGATGTAGTCCTTCCTCTTATTATGGAGGCGAAACTAACGAAGCACCAATAGTTGCTTATTAAGAGCTTCTAAATTGTCCCAGAACATATGTCCCTATTATAAGAGCATATAAAAGGAGAAGAAACTGTCTTATCCCGACCAGGAAAAAATGCTCTCTTAATAAAGCAGGGACAGTGGGACATTTAATGATGACAATACTGCTAGAATTTTTTTGGGAATCTTGATATTGCAGCTGAAATTATAGGAATTGATAAAAATTTGATTGAAAGGTGTACCACAAATTTGCAGACCTTTGCGTGTCAAGCTTCAAGATAAATAACAATAAATTTAAATAATTTTAACTAGAAACTGCCAGACAAATTATTAAGATATATACCTGGTATTATCTACTATACACCATGCATTACTACCTAACCGTGAGCTTTTGGAAGAAGCTGCAGAAACAAAAAATAAGGATATTAAAATGTTTATGCTTCACCACACCCGAAAAATATCTCTAACTGTAACAAATATGGACTTATTAAACAAGCTTCTCTTAAGATCTGATCCACTAATTACGAAGCTCAGAGGAATTGCCTAGAAAAAGAAGTCCATTATAATCAAAACCTGACCTAGAAGTAATGAGTTTTTGAAACTAATTTAATTAAAATTAATTTTTAATTTATTTTAAGAATATGCAGATAGTAATTAAGATGTTTTATAATTTTTAAGTTATTTTTTTTTATTACATTAGTAATAATAGATAATTTGATATTCAATAGCCTATTTTTCCAAATTAATTTTTTATGTAATTTTTTTTTTTTTTTAATTAATATCTATCACCAAATTGCTTTGGTTTTACTCATAACATAACATACTTATCGTGCACTTTACTTTATATTTTGGTCGAACCTTACTATGGACTGTGCAGCGGGTCAAAGTTGAGTGATGTAGTAGAGCAAAAAGTTAAAAGACACTTGTTTTTTCTGGGACGTTCCCATTAATTTTTCAAAAAACATTATATTCGTTGGATGACCCAACTAAAGATAATTTGTGGATTCGGTAGCAAAAATGAAAATAACAGAGATTTTTTGAAATTTCAAAAAAGTCAAAATAACTCAAAATCGGTGAGATTTTACTGAGGTTAAGTTTTAATATTCTGGCATGTTATGATCCAAGCTACCATCGCCTCAAGTATGAATCATATCCTATATATAAATTTATGTGTATATTATTTTTTCCGCCTACGATGTTTTTTTTTCTTCTTCTTAAAAATCTCTTTAACTTATCTCAGTATTCCTGCCTTGGTTAGAAATTTGTCGTCATTTTCCCTCCGCAATGCATGGAAATCTACAACTGAAATCTTTCTGACTTCAACAAGAGCTAATTTTATCGACACTTGGGTGTGAATAGACCGAAGCGCAGGGGCTCCCTCTCATATAAATATTTACGCTTCCACACATTTCACAAAAACGGGACATACTATACATATGTATGTAGTTTACCACTACTATGGCTCCTCTCTCTCTAACTTTGCCTTACACAAAATAAAATAGCACTTGAGTGTAGGATAGGAACGTAATCATCGGTGGCACTCTCATTGCTGTCTGACCTAATTTCCGTTGATTGCACTTAATCGCAAGAAAACCCTTTCTTTCGTCGCGGTGGCCTTGTACTATATATCGCGCCGTTACGCTTCCACCTTCGTGAACGCGATGTGTTTTCCAATTAAATTGATTGACCAGTGGCTTGTCAGTTGAGCAGTTTTTATGCCACAACAGAATCGCCTCTAGGAAACATACATATTGCATTTTGCGTCTTGTATTGGAAATAAAACCTATTGACTAATTAATTATCTCTATAGAATTACTCCTTCCCAGTGGTATTAACTTATGTTAAGTTAGCAGATTTTTGGCACGAATAGCACAATATTAAAAGTTAATCATGCTGGCATATTTATTTATAAAGATCCAATTTTTGTATGCTTGGATTTTGTATTAATACCATAAAATCGAAGAGCTTCTTATCAAATTGTCATTTTACGAATCCAGATGGCATTATAATACGATTTCTAGTCAATGCTTTATGCTAAAGAAACATAAAGTACAGAAATTACTTAAGTTGAGGACGATGAAACTTTATCACAAAGTTTTTGTGCCACGAGAGCGATCTTTGGACATTTTCGGAAGTAAGCAATTAATGCTGAGCACAATTTAAGCCTATTAATTGCTCTGTGTCTAAGGCTTTTCAGCGTAGCAAGCTTTAGAGTTAATTCTCCCATTAATAACACAATGCAAATGTAATTCATTATAAACTTGATGATGAGTCAATGCGTAAACTTACTGTGGCGTTTGAACTGTTGAAATGTTTAAGATATATAGATATTTTATCTTTTATTTATTTATATGTATATATGTATTTATTTTTTTTTTAAAGGATATTGCTTTTTTTTATATTCTTTTTGTTAACTCTATTTTGTAAACATTTTTAATACATATAAAGAAATTTATTTATTATAAAAGCTTTTGTGCCCTTTGCCTTCAATCAATTGTCACTTCCAGCTGTCGCTGCGCAGGGAATTTTTAAGTAAAGTTGTAGTGTTTTTTGACTTTCAAACTCACTTTTATTTGCGATTTCTTCGGCTACTTCCTCGATATTGTCGTGGTGGGTTCTGTCATAAGCAGATACATTAATTCTTCGAAAACTCTCTACTGCCAATGTAATGGGAAGTGAATTTTGAAGTGTAATCAAAATATTTATGAAATATAGTATATTGCCTGCTTCTAAGAAGATTATTAATGTCCAAAGTATTTTACTCGACGTTCATCCATTCGTTTTGTAATCTGTTTAAGTAAATTTTTACTTAAGTTCATTCCAAACTCGTCTAACCTTTCAAATAGAAATTTATAAATACCTTCAGCGGTCAAAACTGTCGCTGAATTTTTAATTAATTTCTTGTGTGTGTGTCACTGATCTGTACCCCCCCCCCCCCCCCTACCTATTGCGTATACATACTGTATGTATAAATAGCCACATCCTTAATAAACATCAAGGTTTAATGTGGCGAGAGAATTCAATTGAAACGCAAATTTACTAATAGCAACCAGTCAGTTCTACATTTAACTAAGAGCTACGCGAGAATTCAGCCACAACCAGAATTAACTAAATATTCTTTAGTTAATACTAGTTCTAACAAAGCGCTCTCGTTAATTCTAGTTTTAACTGTGTTATATTATTTAAAACTAGAATTACCGAGAGCGCTTTGTTAGAACTAGAATTTCCTAGTAAAATCGGGTTTTGACGGATTTCGTGTTTTGACTGTAACATATATACTAAATTTTTGTGTGATTATCTCAACATTATATTTATAAATATATTTAAATTTTAACCGCAATGTTATCATTCAATTTTCAAATTAATATGACAAAAAATTAACAGTGCATACCACAGTGAATTTCGAGCAAATTCAAAAATCTCAGTACTTAATAGGTTTTTTTCTATTTAAAATTTAGATAAAAAAAATATCCACAAAACAGCTGATTTGTTTATTCAAAGAAACTTTAATAAATAAATAATCTTTTGAGCGAATTCCAAAAATTTCAACGCTTAATATGTTTTGTTTATCTAAAATTAAAGCTAAAAACTGCCACTTGAGAAAGTAATTAAATCGTTAAATATATATTATTTTGAAAATATCTGAAAAATTGTAGAAAGAAAATAGTGTTGTGCTGAAAAATTATGCAAAAAAATATCCGGATTATCGGATAATTAAGTAAAAATGTGATATGTGATATCTTGATATCCGGATTGGAAAGCCTAGATATGATCATATTTCTGAACATGTTAAAGATGCTCCCAATTTTCTTCAAATCAGTGTTTTGGTTTTCATTTTTTAACTCATTCGTTATAAGAGCCCTGATTATCTATATAAAAAAAAATCCCCTCTTCAGTCCTCCCGCACTAGAGGTCTTTTGATCCTGAAGCACAGATACTTGCAATGCAAAGGAATGTTCTTCATCTATGCTATTAGAATATGGAACTTTTTACGTAACAATATTCGGGGAGCCAGGAATATGCCTGTTCACCGTCTGGAATCGTAATGAAACTTAGTTTTTGATCATCCTGAACTTGGAGCACTTAATTTTTACTATTTTTTTTTTAATTTTTATTTTATACGTCTTTTTTTGCCATAATGTATCTGCGTCTTTTTTTTATGATGTTGCTAAAGCTCAGCATCAGCAGGAAATGACGAAGGGGTAGAGTACACTGTAAAAATATTAGGACTATTCCCTAAATTTAAGACACGTTTTTCCCTAAAAATAAATGTAATTTTCTCTGATAGAAAAGGAAAATCAGTTTAATTTCCCCAAATTAATGGAACATTCAGTGAATTTAGGTATTTGGCACTAGAAAACCTATAAAGTACGTAAAATTCCCGAAATATTAGCTCTTTTAGATATGAGGAAGAGAACATTCAATAAATTAAGTACTATGCTGCATTTTTAATGGAAACATATTTTCGTTTATATAATTCACACATTGTTTTTGAAAAGAAGTCATATATTGCTTTTCAATATTGTGTTTAAGCGTGCCCAGTGCACCAATTTAACTTCTATACTACTTAGTAGTAGTAGAGCTATTCAGCTCATTCTTATGTTTTTTAAAAGGGGTGGTCTTCTATCACTTTCACCTATGGTGGAGAGTGGTGAGGTGCCATCACATATTCCCTACATTTTACGGAATATTCTCTAAATTTTAGGGAATAGTCAAAGTATAAATAAGAATAAGTAGAGACAGAGGCGAACAAAATTGGAAATTTTCCGTGTTTTTTAGACCGAAAGAGGTAATCTCATATACTTTTGTCTTTTGCATGAATGGGGGAAAAGAACTTGGCTATGCATTATTATAGTGCGACTGAGACAAAGAGTTAAAAACAAAAATTGAGAAAACGTAGGAATACCCGAATGATAAAATTTTCTTGAATACCTTCAAAATTATTTCAAACTATTCATAATAATGTACATTGGGTAACCCTACCTCCATTTGGCAAGAAAAAGATAAATTTCGCAATAAACAACGCACTAAAAGGAGATGTAAAATTTCTATCAAATAAAATTCCCCGAATCCAGCATGAGATTCCCCCACTTAATCTCTTTCGAGCAAAACAAATGTGAACAGAAAAATGTGCTGTTCACATATCATAGGATTATACTAACAAACATTAGAATTCCTGCGAAAAACATTGGGACAATTTCAGAAAATAGTGTTTTCATAAAAACGCGGGAACATTTTATGAGCGTAAAATCGGAAAACTCTGCCTATTCTCTCTTATTTACGAAAATAAATCATTTGCCATTCCATTTCGTTGCATGTAATCTCGCTTTCACATTTTTTGTCTTATTCGTAAAATGTTCAAAGAGGGTTTGATTTTTTTTAATTTTTTTTCTCTTCCTTCCTTCCTTTTCTCGCCGTGTATATTTAAATGGAAAACAATCGGAACACTCTTCTGTGTCCTGTCTTTTAGTTATTTATTCTTTGGAATAGTCCCTACATTTTAGGGGAAAAAACAAAACAACAATTTAAAATTCCCTATATTTTAGGGAATGCTCCTTAATTTTAGGGAATATTCCCTAAAATGTAGGGAAACACATAAAAACAAAGTATGAAAATTTCCTACATTTTAGGGAATATTCCCTAAATTTTAGTGGAAAAAAAACCAAAATTCCCTACATTTGAGGCAGACAAACCTATACCTACATTTTAGGGATAAAAACCTAATCGTAGTTTTCCAAGGTGGAGCTTTCCCTAATCTTAGCGACAAATGCCTAGCCTGTGTGGCACAAATTGTTGCCACTCACTTTAGGGAATTATTTTAACTGTGTAGGTCCATCTCCAAAGAAAGCTTGCTGGAAAAGTGCTTTCAATCCATCAACCTTAATCAAATTATCATGACATATAACCGGTCAGTATCTAGGTGGGTTTATTAAGCGTAGAAAATAGATTGGCGATGTTTATGATGCGCTGACTTACCCTCTTTTTCGCCAGAGTGTTTGGCTCAAGCATTTTTTTTTGCACTTTCGTATATAAAATTTTGATAGCTTTCTGTAAATATTATTGTTGTTCAAACCTTTTTGGTATGACGTAAGTTATACAGATCTTCGTGAATATTTATTGTCGCCTGCAACCACTTTGGTGACAGCCAAATTGTCTGCCATTATTACCATTGAACATAAATTTATCATTCTCTGCTGCCACAACAAAAAGCAGCCATTATGTTATGATATCCCGTTTTCAACTGAATTTTTTTAAGCCTTTGCGGCCGTTCCGCGCCGCTGTCTATTAGTGGAAGCCAGACATACTTCCGAATAAGATATCAACGATGTTATGAGAGTATGATAAGATGGAAAATTCTATTTTTGAAATGACATTAGTTTTTTTGGTTACCAGCTATTAGGCTACAGCCTAGTAACGGGCAAAGTAAAATTTTTACGCGGTCTTTAAAAATTTTACATTAAAATCGCTAGTAAAATTTTGACGTATATTAATTTAGAAAAAACTAAGTAATTTATTTTTATATTTTGATTAAACACATTTAACCGTTCAATTAATCAAAACAACAAATTGTCATAGAAATAGGAAATGTCAACATTTTACTAGTCATTCAATGCTTCGTGCATTAAAATGTCTAGTAAAATAAGTGGAGAAATTAAGGTGCCATCTATTTTATAAAGAGAGAACCTTCAGTTTTTACCGGTGAACTCCGTACTGCACTAGTAAGATATTCAGTAAAGTTTTTGCTTGCGATTTTACTAGTGGTAGAGTTCAATACGAACTTGTCACATATCACATTTTACTGGAAACTCGATACTAGGCTTTATACATGCATTTTTTGCTCTTGTCATAGAAAACCAAAGGCTCAAGGGTACCATTACATAGTATATTTCACAGAGTAGGTCAAATTAAAATACAGTAGAACCACGAGTACTTAAAATGAGAATTAACCATTGTGTCAATATCTACATACCTGGGTATGTTTGCAATTTTGAGAATGAAAAACTTTATCTAATCTTCGAAATTTTTTATCCATCACTTTAGTTATCCTCAAGGGTTCAATTTGTAGCTAATTGTATGTTATAAAGTTTTGAAAAGTATTGTGTGGTTCGTCAGAAAATAGACCTGAATTATAAATATATGTTACCAATCTCAAAGCATACCCAGGTATGTAATACATTTTTTAGGAATTGGGATTGAAAGCAATAATAATAGAGTTAATTCTTAAAAAAATTTATAGAATTTATTATGACAAACATTTTTTACATCCGGGAAATTCTATAGAATGCTCTGCACATACAGGTTTACAGCATGTTGTGCAACATTTTCTTGAGGGTTGCTGCTTACCCTCCTCTTTGCAAATACCGCAGTTACCTTTGATTTTAGTCTGTCTGTTTGATCCCGTATTGCTGGTCCACTTGACGTGGATGTATATCGGACTGGTATTTGGTGTCCCATCATGAATTCGATAGCATATCTGGTCCCGAACTTCCTCAGAATGTGTGAGTTCGCTGCTTTGATTTGTACAGCTGGCATGGTGAGGGCTTCACCAAGATCTTGCAAGAACGTACGTCTCTTATTTGTCATTTGGTTAGGATTTCGGGTATCGGATATAATGAAGGCTGCCAGAGCAGCTACATCCAAAATATTATAAAAAAATGCTAGAGTCCTTCGCAAAGTAGGCAGGTCTCTTGGTGGTGTAATGGCATACCATCTTATCCATATTATCTACGCCCCCCTTGCATTTGTTGTAAAACAATATGATTTCAAGCTTTTGGAGGACACCACTAACACTTTTATCGTAATGCACTGTTGAAAGCAAAATTAGAGATTTTCTCTTTTTTTGTACATAAGAGCAAATCGTGGTTTTGGCAAAAAATCCGAACTCGGTAGAAAGCAGTGTCCTCGAAGATATAGCTTGAAATTCTGTAGGAATATATTAGAAAGTTCCAGTATGAGGTATGCTTTGCGGTCGATACCTCAAAATGCGATTTATGATCTAATCAGCCTTGCTAGTCAGTAGAAAAAGTAAAAGCCGGTTTGAAGAATAAAATTTACATTTAATATGAACAAATTCTCCTTGGAATACTCGAAAAACTGTATTCCTGCCATCAACAGTTATCCTACCTCCAAGTTGTGTAAGCCATATGTAGCATTCCCACCTTTCGGAACAGACCTAATCATAAAAATAAATTCTTAGAAACTGTTTGACTAAATATTCTATTTATATATAAAGCAAAAAAATGACACAGTTCCACAGAAATATACGTTAATATGGTTACATACCCGGGTATGTTATGGGTTCGTTTACGTCATTTATTTTATCCATTGACACAAGGGTTAAAGAAGTGTAATTTCTAGAGCATAATAAGTGAACTACCTCTTGTAAGAGGCACGTTTTTGTTCTGCAAATCAAGATATAGAGGTAATTTTTCTTTAATTTTAAAAGACTGTTAATTATTCACATTTTGGAAAAATTATTTCATTGGTGTCAACATTTTACGGGACCAAAGAGAACGCTTACTCGGGCGGACGAAAGGTTAACATAAACAGGGCAAAAAGCTAAAATTGTTCTAAAACCAATATTTTTACTGTATGTAATTTCATATTGTCTTGTCTACGCAAGTTTAATTGTTAACTACTTCATGCACACATTAATTTTGAATTTCTGGTAAAAAATTATTACCTAACTTTTTGATAAAAATGTGTCCTTATGCATAATAAAATGGAAAAAACACATTTTCAGCGTCGTAGCTAGTATAATTAAGAGGTGGAGGAATTAAACAAACATTTTGTTTTTATATAAATATGTATATATATGTATAATAATAAAAATATGTATATAAACTATAAAAAAATAAATGTCAGTGGCGTTCGCAATTATTTTTGCCATTATTATTATTATTATTATTTGTTAAGGAGATATAACGGCGCCCGTAATGGACGGACGGACGGACATGCAAAATCAAACTCAACTTTTATTATTATGCGTGAGCCATTTTGCTCTACCAGAATTATTTCTAGTATGACAAACTTAGTACAGCCTACAGATTTCGTCTAGGGTATGTATAAAAAAATTCTTTACAAGTATTTAACTTTAATAAGGCATGTTAACCGAAGCATTTGACAATAAATCGTAACATAGTGGATATTTTTACAAAAGATAAATTATCCTCTTTGGTCCTGTGATATTCTTGGAAGGACTTTTGAGCATTCAAATGACTACACTTCCTTTGGAAAACGAGAAATTTTCAAACGAAAATCTGCGGAGGAAGGATACTCCATTCTACTTATTTACCGAACACCCTGTATAAATATAGCAACGTTTAGTAACTCTATTGAGGTATGTTTATAAATATGTATGTAAATTGTACATATCTATGTGGGATATAGGCATCTCATGAATAAAATGAACCTCTAAGCGCAGAATTCGCGCAACCAAGCAACCAAGATTAAAACGACAGCATCTAATATCACAGCCAGCAGTGGCAAATGGAGACGTCAAGGACAAAAATACTCATTCCTGATTTTAAGCCAAGATGTGGGAGGCTTCCCCTTGAATTAATCTTAAGCGGATAACCATTAAATGTACTGGTGGTGCAGTAGGTAGAATTGTACTCTTCTCATTAGTTCAATAGTAAGTAATTTTTGTATAAGTTAGATCAAATTTTGTAATTGCAATCTACTTAGTGAACAGTTTTTATGGAGGTGATTTGCTGTATATGGAGATATTGTTAGGACATTATCATGCAGAGCAATAATGTACATTTAACATCTTTTATTTTTCGAAAAAGGAATATAAAAGGAAGTGATTATTTCGCGTGTACACTTGCGGCCTGTAGGACTAACTACCGTTGCGCATCCACACATCTCGAGTTATAAAAGAATTGAAAAATTTTAATTTTAGTTAGAATATGAATTGGAAAGGACTATATTTTCCGGTAATTATTAGTGTGAATGGACAAACCAGAAATCAAACGCGATATTTCGTCAGAGTTATCCTCTCCAATTTAATCAAATGAGAAATTAAGAAGATTCACATTTCTTCCACTAGTATTCCAATTTAAATGGTCATTGGAATACTTCCCCATAAAACCATATAATACTGTAAAATTTCTCTGAGAGCACCCAAAAGAAATTTTTTGTGGTAATATTTCACATTTAGTAAGCAGATTTTTTGTTGCTGTCAAAGTTAGTAAATGTTAACATATATACATCAATTATTATATAAAGATAAAAATATATATAAGAGCTAATATACTTACTCCATCATAGTTGACATTCCATTTGTTATTAAGATCAACATGCATCCTCCTTTCGACATCCTCTTCAGAGTCCGAACAAGTGCTAGATGGTACTTTTCGAAAGCGTTCAGATTTAGTCTTCGATTGATAATGAGATCTCAAGGAATTGCTGGCACCTGGCACATGATTGTTAACAGCTTGAGAAACTGGTGAATGCTGTAAATCCAGCAAGCTTAAACGTAGATTCTCTCTGTTGCTACTCATATTTTTACTAACTGGCATTTGTTGCAGGGACGCGTATTAGCCTTACTGTTTCGGTTCACTTAAGTTTTAAAGTTTAAAAGCACTAATGTTTAAAGAGTCTAAAGTTTTTCCCACGCATGTTTGAGGAAATTTATTTATTGTAGAAAAGATACTAAATACTCTAAGATGAGCAGTCTTTCAACAGAAAATAATACCAGGTAAATGAAAAAATTCATCACTGGAAATAACCATCCAAGTATAGGATGTTTTCGCTTTTGCAACCTCGAGGGTGTTCATTCTTGAAATGTGCCTAAGCCATTGTTAGTTATTTATGCTTTGCCATAATATCTCTCATCTCTTTTTTGATTCTACTGTACATATATGGGAAATAGATCCCCTTGCTCGAAAGCACCTAACTCTCTAATTAATGTTGTCCTGCGTGAGGCTGAGGACTCAATATCTGAGCCATATTTCACAATTATTCTTATTATTGCACGGTAATTGATCTTATTTCAATTTCGAGAAAGTCAGAGGCTTCACCGAAGACAAACTCTGTACCTCAACAGGCTAAGGTTCATATATAGAATGAAACATCATTGGTGGAGTTAAGCTATTTGCAGAAATATTTGAAAGAATCAACGCACTTAAAGTCCCAATCACTGACCATAGCATTTTGTTTGATTCCATGTCTAGTTGGAGTTGTCAGATACTTCGACCTATCCTCGTTCGTTTGAATTCCCATGGAGCAGACAAATCCATTTAGATTTAGTAACAGTTCTATGGTAATTCATCAGCGTATCTAAGGCAGCAATTGGTTTTTTGCGTATACATTTATCGCACATTGAAAACGAGAGTGTCACAACACAATAAATGTAATTTTTGTAAAATTGAATATTATTATTTATTGTATCTCTAAAAATAGCATTTAAAATTACATTATTTATTTTGTACCATCTCTTTTTGTAATTTGAGGTCTAATAGTAAATTAGCTATATTTAGCAACAAAACGGACAGAGTATGACACGCTTTTAGTGATTAGAAACTCCTCAGTTGTATCATAGATGGCACAAGAACTACTGGGTGGAGCAAAAGTACTGGCACTATAGAAATTACTTATATTTTTTTTTTATCTGACATCTCCTGTCATGTCATTCTGATATTGAAAATTGTGTAGTATACAAATGTAAAATTATTAAATATAAACATGGACCGTTATACTCCTGAATAACGTAGAATAATTGTGTCAATGTCTTTACTGAATAATTCATCAGTGATAAAAACACAACGTGAATTTCTTCGACGATTTCCTCGCCGTCCGGCACCGGTTGGTCGCACAATACGACGCTTTGCCACACGCCTCGAAGCAACTGGCGCAACATTGGATAGAAGATGTGGAAGAGGGTCCAGCAACATCAACGAGGCGACGTGGCACGCAATTGGGCATTTCCAGGCGGACTCTGCAGCGTATTATGGTCAAAGACTTGAAGATGTTTCCGTATAAAACTCAGATGACTCATCAGCTTCTGCTTACTGACCACCGAGCTCGTCTAGAGTACAGCTATGATTTTTTTTTTCAAAATTGGTTATGAGTGACGAAGCGCATTTCATCTCTCGGGGCATGTCAATAAACAGAATACTCGCTTCTGGGACATTGAAAATCCTCGCATTATTCAAGAAATACCTTTACACCCACTAAAAGTTACTTTATGGTGTGGCGTCTGTGCTGAAAGAGTGATCGGACCCTTTTTTTTCGAAGACGCTGGACGCAATGCGATAACTGTCACTGGCGAGCGCTATAGAATCATGTTACGTGAGTTCTTGATACGCAGTTTGGATGAATTGAAGCTGGAGCTCATCTGGTTTCAACAAAACAGTGCCACGGCACACACAGCGCGCGACAGTATAGTTAGTGAGGGGCGCTTTTTCAGGCCGTGCTATCTCTCGTTTTGGCAATTTGCCTTGGCCTGCAAGATCACCCGATCTGACCTGTCCAGACTTCTTTCGCCAAATTATTTGAAATCACTGGTGTATGTGCCACAGACTCTCGCAGCACTAAAAGAAAACATTCATCAAGAAATAAGGAACATATCGCAAGAAGTGTTACGGCAAGTTATGGAAAATGTCATAAATAGGGCTGAAATGTGCATCATCTCTTACATAAATAAAAAACTAATTCTAGTTTTCTAATTTAGAAAAGAAGTTGTAGCTGAACCAAATAGGGTCATTACTTTTGCGCCATCCAGTTGATGTCGCATGCAGTACCAAAGAAGTATACAAAAGCTATATGGCTGGGTGGTCCATTCCGGAATGGACCACAACATTTTAAATGATGTATACGTTGAGCGATTCATATTTTTTCATATCTGAAGTGTTGAGGAAGTCGATGAAATGTATACAAAACTGCTATTATAAAAACATTTGTTTTCGGCAGGCTCTAAAGAATGTTACGGTCCATTACAGAATGCACTACCCATTTCACAATCTGTATACTAAGCTCTAGTATGGAATGTAATTTTAATGTTATATACGAACACGAACACGAAATCTCTCAAATATGATTCTGAAAAGTTTGGAGATTTCTTGAGTCATGTCCATTCTTAGCAGCGCAGTAAACAATGAAAACCTATCGAATATAAGGTGAAGCTGTGTGTTATACCCACATAGCTCCTGCATTACTTGGCATACAGGGAAGATGCAGTTTGAGATGTCCACCAATAATATGCGATAGGACTTTGTATGCTGCACTTACGGAGGAGATATTTCTATAAATTCTGTATAAATTCCTATTGGTAGGAGATCTATGGGGAGGAAATAGTTACAATAGACTTCTGCCGATTATTTGATATTATTTCCGCAAATTGGTTGCCCAACTGGTTCACCAAATCATACTATAAAATTTTGTGCCAAATGCAGTATGCAATACCTTGCGACTAATTAATAAATGTATGCGTCTCTGCAAGTAGCTACTATCATTTTTGAGATTATATTAAAAGGAAAAGACATACAAAAACGAAAGTATATCAGAATCTTGTCCTTGATGTATATTCTGTGAAAAATAGTTCTCGAGAAGACCAATAGGTCAACGTAAATATAATTTTACATAGTCCTGCATTAATACTCACATCACGTAAGAAATACATTTGGCAGATTGTTCATGAACAATCTGACCCTAAAATCAATATCACCACATAATCATATATGTCAATATTCATTTAAATAGGCCGAGTGATATCAGGAAAAAAGAGGACATGAGATATAAGTATATGGTTACCAAAAAAGGGAAGTTTCATAAAACTTAGTAAAAGGTTATCGGTCATGTAGCGTTTCATTTGATCAAGATCAATAAGTATAATAAAGTTAAAATGTCTATTTCCGTCATAAGGGTAGGTAACAGTTTTGGATACTGAAGCTATAAATCAGCCACACTAAAGTCCTCACAATGCTTTGTAGTGACATCACGTCATTGGAACCTGTGACGATGCTTTCGTTCCTTGCAGTCTGGAATGTTCGTTCCAAAAAGCCGTATAAAAGTTGTGGGGTGTGCGAGGATCGGCCACAAAATTTATTTATTTACTAGTGCTCCTATTTCTCGCAATTCACAGGAATGACCTTCTCCTTTAATTGCCAAGATTGGGCAATCACACAACAGATGTTTAATGCTTTTACCTCATCTTCGTCCATTCAATAAGACCATTGAAAGGCGCCACTAAAGTAGCGCATATTTGCATAAAGGCAGTGTGAGTGCTAACTGCCGTAATATTGCGCACATCTGTACAACTCCATCTCAGTAGAACTGCCGTTCGCTTGTGATAAATTTTGGGCCATAGATATTTTGAGATTTATCTTCTTTATTGGATCCATAGCTCAGCCTTTCATAGTAATTTCACCTGACGCTTCGCTTCCAGATATGTTTACTGTGACAAGGTAGGGAGTATTTCTATGAGAAACACTTAAGGCGCATACGCTATTTTTACGATATCGCTAAGATTGAATTTGGTGTTCCCAACTGCAGCTTGACTATGAATAAAAGTTTGAAATTGGAGTGATCAGCATTGTCGCGTTATTTATGGGTGGATTTTGCACTTGAAAGACACTCCACAGTCCAGTAAATGTGTAAGTATTGAGAGGGTTGAGTATACTACAGATCCTAATCCGATATTTATTTAAGATCCATCTGTGAAAATAAATATGTCCAATTCTATAGCAACGAGACTCCCAGTATTCTGTACTAGGCATACTAGTGGAGATATTTCGTTGAAGTTAAGCTGCATAACAGTGTTTTCCATTGCTACTGCTGAACACTCTTAAAGATAGATTTTTCGTATCCTGCTTTGACTATTATCTGGGGTTACCCAGCAGCCTGTCACATTCTTAGTACACTTCTTGCACCTACAAATTTACGTGAATCTACAAGTATATGAATAGAGTATGGTTTCCATTGTAGAGACTGAAGTAATATCCAGAGTTCCTTTTATACCCAAAAAAGCAACATCAGGAACGATTGTATAGATGAGTTGCTTTTGTTGACAGTTCCATCATACAAAGATTCCATATATGAGGATAGGCAGTGAGAAATAAAGGTGTACATCTGGTGTATGCTACGGGGTTCATGCCCCTATTGTTGCCAAATATTTTTTTGCAAGCATATAAAAATCGATGGACGCCTAAACGCTTTCATTTACATTTGTCTTTCAATTAGGCATAAAGTCTAATATTATTCATAGATATTTAGCTGCGCTTTTCAGTTCGATGGTGTTGTTACCGTTAGCAGTCAAAAAGTCAAGTTCAGTCATTGATAGTAAATGAGAATTGTATTAGTTACTAATAGCTGAGACAGAAACAAGAATACTAAACACTGGAACACTAGACGAAAGAGGCCCTTGTACTAATCAATGTAAAATATGGAAGGAGAAAAATAACTGTATTATCTGAGAATAGAAATCGAGATCTTTTGCGCAATAGAACTGAATATAGATAATGTGGACCAACCTTTGTTACTAGCATAAATACAAAAGGTCTTTTACGTATCTATCATAACATGTGTGCTATGATATATTTCCAAATTCCCCTGTCTTTTTTGGTGTTCGCCATGCATTGTGTAGAATGGAAATTTTGAATTTGCACTTTTATTAGAAGATCAGTTGAAATACATATTTCACAAGGACGGAAAGATATACATCTCCTTATCAAGAGGACATCTCTCGGAATAACAGGGTACTCCTTCAGTGTGTGCCAGGGCACAACAATATCAGCGGGAACAAGAGGGCGAAGGAGCTTGCTTGTCTTGGTGCAGCCTCAGACGGATGTTGTTCCATAATCGGGATTGCACCAAAACACCTTGTCTCTATTACTTCGGTTTGGGCTGAACGCCAACACCACCTTTGGTTAGATAACCCTTCGGGTAGAACTACATTCTCAGGAAAGCGATACAGAATTCTCGGCTCACACCTCACCTCCCGGACGAGCTGCTCGAAGCCGACAAAGAGAGCTGGGCGTCAATACTTCGCTTTGTAAGAGCATCCATTTGGGAACTATGAGCAATTTCTTATAAGTCCGAAGGGCGAACAGTGGGTCTTGTTTTGGCCTATGTTCAAAGGACCTCTTGAGGCTCCAACCTCTATTCAAACTAATTAACTACCTAACTATCAAGAGGATAGAAAACTTTCAGTGAGTACATGAAGCTGGTAAGTGCATTGGCCCAGTATAGTAGGTTGATGCGTCTCATTTTCAATCATAATTCGCTAGTATCATATATCTAATTGACAAACATCATGTTTACTCATACGGCCACACATATTTGACTTATACAGTGAGAACAAAACTTACTCGCAGAAAATAATTGAGGAACAATTAGTTGGGGCCAAGCAGAACACATGTGAGTGATATATTTCAATGTAGCTTAGTATAGCTCAATTAAAGTAGAATAGACTTTTATAAAGCACCAAATGTTTCAAACAACTACTCACAGTTCACCATATTCTTTAAAAACTAGACCTATATTTATTTTTATTTGCAGATAGGAGCAGAATCTCCAACTGTTCCACCAAACCGATAGATTGTACATAATGATTTTTGCAATGAAGACGCTTGCTTAAAATACTGCCGATTTCTGTTGCCTAAATAATTGTCAAATTTGGTTAGACTTCAAAACTTTAGAATTGAAATGATTTTTTTGCAACTTATAAAATCGTAAGCAACACAGGGCAAAAAATTAAACTGCTCTTACCAACAGATTGCAGGAAATCTGCTGATCTATCCTTCAAGGGTGGTATAACTAAGCTTGGAAGACTCTCTATCTTGAACTTCAACTTGACTCGGACACATCTCAAAGGGATGAATGGGATAGTTTAAATAAAAATGCTCGTGTGACAGTTAAGGCAGATGGCTCTGTATACCTCAAGAAAGTGAAAGGTTCCGCACCATTTCTTCAAATTGCACTAGCAAAGGAAATCATCTTATATGAAAGCTCCCTTACGAATCTTTCTTAAATTCTGTGAACTCAAGTAGAGTTCTAACTTCTGAGGATATATTTCTGTACGAATCAAGTTAAATACGATAAAAAAGTTAATCTCCTTATGTCTTTTAAGAGTCTTTTGGACATGGGTACAATTTCAAGTGATACAGGCACCTGCTAAGTGCCGTAAACGCCAAATTTGCAAATTTAGGGTTAGACATTAAAACAAAAATTTACCGTTATCTTTTTCTTTGGCAAAGCATCAAGAGATCCATTTTGATATATTTTCACGGCCTTAGAAGGAAAGACTAAGGGATATAAGCAGCCTTTCAGAGCTAGCGCGAAAATCAAATCAGTGTCGGTCACTTTTTCGAGTCCACAATACTAGTGTTGCGCCCAATTTCTGCAAATCAAGTTTCATCTGGGGATTTTAAAGACAATTGTTCTGTTGTGTTGCTGTTGGCTAGAATTAAATAGCGATAAAAAAATTTAGTTGCAGTTGCATGCTGACCGACTGTCTATGGTAGGTTAGGTTAGGTTGAGTAGGGGCGACTAGGCTATTAGGCTGCGGACACAGTGACCAGAGTTGAGCTATTGAGTTCTCCTTAATGAACTCGATTATTGTTTTTTGGGGTTAGCTTGCAAACCGTATTTGTAGTGATAAATGCTTCTCCAGTGATCTACAACCTTGAAGCTGTAAGCGGAAACACTTCGAAGTTTATGGCTATAACGATACCATAAATGTGTTTTTGACTTCAATGTGGAAACATTGCTACTATATGATTGCGAAAGTAGATTTCGGCTGCGAAATTTTGTTATTAGGTGAACAACTAGAAAATCATGGATTGAGCTAAAATTGGTCGTACAGAAAAGCGCCTTATACCCCTCGAAGGATTAATGTAGAAGGTAAGTGGGTAAGCAAGTGGCGCTGACCAACCTAGCGCCCGCAGAAAATGGGTTTTAAGTGGTTCATTTCATTTAGTAAAACTTTTTAAGGATACTCTACATCTAAATATGTATATATAATTTTATGATATGAAATGTCGTAACATAAATACTACCTAGACTGGATATACATATATGTATGTATTCATCTGCATGAAACTTTACGTGTCGCTCAGCCGACATCAATGTTGCACACATAAAGGTGAAATTAGGATGAAATATGATGAAACAAAGTAAGCAATGCATGATATGTGTTTACATATTTCAACCTTACTCCTAAATAGAGCTAGCGACATTTTATTTTTATTGAACGAAATAATCCACTGTCACACAAAATATCAAATGAGCTGTCAGTTACACTGTGTTACAAAAAAAGAAAAATTCGATATACTTTTCACTAGATGTAGGGGTCTGGTGGAACTAAAAGTAATGGTATACAAGAGATTTCTCAAATACCCAGCGTTGCCATATTTTTTTTAAAGAAAACTGTAACAAATAGAAAAAAAACTGTTTTTCCCAGCAAAAAACTTTCATTGAAAAAAAGATAGCTTCTTCTTAGTTTAAGTATCATTTTTATTATATACGTACTCAGACCATAATAGATATTACAAAAATCACACTTCGTGTAAGAAAAATCACAAAAATTATTAAAATAATAGGTTCATTTCTATTGCCACAAAACGCCTCCTTGGCATAGCATATTGCTAACTAAAACTTGAATACGTAGTAGAATATAATTATTAATTATTTTGCATAAATCTTTGTCGAATTTTTTTATATTTCGTTAGAATGTTTAAAATTTGTGCAATCTGAATTTTGCTTTTTTAAATAATCTTTCGTCCTTAAAATTCAACACAATGTGGGGACCTCTAGCCTGTTCCAAATTTTCGTTTTATTAATGTTGATTTGTGAGAAAATTCTCTCTACATTTGCTGTGGCTACAGGGATTGACAAAACTGCTGACACCAGTTTTTTCAACAAAGGAAAACTCATGAATTCATCGCTGCGCTTTAAATTAAAAATTGTTTCCCAAAACTTTACATGAACAGAATTAATATGACGCAGTTCAGGCCACCCAATGGAAGACGATATTAGGAGTTTATAGATGAGATGACAGATGACACTATGGGAGTCAGAAAAAAAAATTACATTCCAGGATTGCCGTTTGAACCAATTTTGAAAAGAGCGGAATTGAAGCAGAATATTTGAGCTTTAAAAGTTATACAATAGGTCTGTTTTTGTAAAATAATTAAGCAATTATAAAAAATTACTTTTTGTCTACAAAAACTGTAAAAAACTGTCAAATTTGGCGGATAACTGGGGAAAATTGGAAAACTGCACAGCTACCAAAAAAACTGTCATTTACAGGAATAACTGTCAATATGGCAACGCTGCATATACCCCTAAAATTTCATTTTATACAAAAAAACGATACATGTCGAATTTTGTGGTACATGAAAGAAGAAGAGATAGGGCTTTGTAACCATATGTTCGTTGTTTTATTGCAATGCAAAGTCAGGAAGCTACAGCCGAAAACATTTCGAAGTTTACAATTTTGAACATATTTTTTCAACTATGACAACAATTTGATGACATATCTTGATCTGTAATATTTTTTCTGTTTATTTATTAAATGCAAATCCGATTTTGCATCTAATGAGCTTTTTTTAACTAAAACTGGTAGAAATTTATCAAATTTTCTCATCAAGCAGATACATGTACGTAGATGTATGTAGATCTGAATTGGCACATATTTAGTTCTCTGAACAAGGACTTCTTCCACAATTCTCGCTTGAGACAGAGGGAATCGCGATGTGCTAACTGTCTATAAAATCAATGATGCTTAACATAAGTTACAAACAAGTAAAAAAGCTAGAATTGGTCTAAAACTAATTCTTACGATACCCTAGGGCAATGTCCGTATGTAACTTCGTATGGTCGGTCAACTCTCTATGTAAGTTTGTTTGCTGAAGTGGTTCTTCGCACATATTTCTAGAACCCTTTGCCGGGTAATGATTATGACGAATTTCATAGGATTTTATATTCTGAGGAACTTGTCAATAAAATAAAAATGTCAAGAATTGATCGTTTTCACATTATACGTTAAAAATCAAAATTTTTATCTGACTACACCGGGAGCCCATTTTTTTAATTTTAATTTGCAAATGCTATGAAAACACCAAATTTCAGCTATCTACGTCGACGCGTTCTCAGTCAGCATCCAAATATTTAGTAAAAAATACGAAATTTTTGTATGGAAACTCCCTGCCCTTCAGCCTATGAGCGATGACATGATAATTTCAAATATATGTACATAGTTTTGCAGGACCATCGACATTTTTGTAGAAGACACTTTTATCGTTAGTTGAGCTTTAAGCAAGCTTGTCTGTGGTATAATTACGACCTAGTTAAGGAGAAGCTTCTCTGATGCATTTAGAAAGTCGGCTTCGCCTAGTTTGCCAAGACATTTCCCATATCTTGATGAATGTCAAGAGAATGTGAGAGAACACTTACGGCTTGCACTCTCGTGTGCAATTATGGACTAATCTTCGCAGTCTTACCAAGCCAGGCGGAAAATAGTTTTAAATGACTCGATTTAAGTTGAGACAATATAACGGTTCATATGGCGTATATTGAATTAATCCAAAAATAATTATTAAAATTTAATGCGTGTCATTAAGAAATCTGTGAATGATTGAATGGTATATATATATATGTAGTACATACATATAATACCAGATTCTCTCCCTTCATTTTGAAACGGACACGGTTATAAACGAAGATCACATATACCCAGATATATTTTTATATAATCTTGCGACAACACGAACATTGTACTAATTGTATAGTAAATAGCCACCCACTCGACACGCTCTGCCAGTATATCACTTCAATATAAATTGCATCCCCTCAAAAAATAACGCAAGACGAGCTCATCCCACGTTTCTGTCGTCTTACGAATTTTATTTTATAGTACTACTAAAGCTGATGGAATATTTTGGATTGCAAAAAGCGCAAGAAATCTCATCTCATCAATTACAGTGCTGCAACAGGTACTCTGGTATTTTCAAGAGTTAACGAGTAATTAATTTTAGCTCTCGTCAGAATACAAAAAAAAACCAAAACATTTTTTAGTAGTAACGAATAAGACTTTCACATAGAGTTGTCGTTAAAATAGTCTGAAATCGAATGAACTAAAGCCGACGTATATATATACGACTGGATTGAATAAGTTGTTTTATGAAAGCCTTATCTCAATAGAACTCTACAAAAACTTTGAATCGACACATGTTTTATTTTTGGAAAATTCTCATGCTAGCGAACGATCCCTGTCGTTATATGTACGCCTATGTATGCCCATGTGTACACTTCTCATAAATATAGCGAAATACACGATGTGGAGATATGCGTGTGTATATCCTAACAGGTCAATAACAAATGGAAAATTCTCCTTTTAATAATGGAAAATTGTTTTCTTTTGCATATTTATAATTAACTATTTTCAAGATGTTGAGAAAACATCGACAATCTGGTGATCTGAATGCAACAAGGTCAGAGACACTTGACAAAAATGTGATAATTTTTAGATAAAAACAAGTTTTGCAAAACAAATTTCAAATAAAATTTTTTGTTAGGCATCACTTTTCTTTTAGATATAAGAAAAATTGCTTTTATTTCACGCTTTTTAAATTCTTCTCATTTTCACTTTACTTTATGTGTAATATGTATGCACTGTAACACTACTGAAATTTTTTTCTTACAATCAAAATGGCACAAACTTAAAGACAAAATTCTCTAAATAATATTTTTCGAATTTTCACCTTTTAAACGCACTTCGTAAAATAAGCCGGAAAATTCATGGTCACCTTAATTCATAATGAGATAATGAAATAGGAAACGCGCGGTGGTCTTCCGCCTTTTCAGAAACTTTTAACAACAACCAATCGTAGAAAATTCACATCTTCCTTTCCATTACAGTTTTTAGCCAAATAATATTTTCCATTCCATGCGCACCATAATGTTGGGAAAATTCTTCCATTCGGCAAATGAAAAAGCGTATCAATAGCTGATTGGAATTCGATTGTATTCGATTTTCAGGAAAGCAAAACAAAGGTTGTGTGTGGGAATTTTCTCAATTTTGTTATTATACAGATGTTTTGCGACGCTGAAAATTATGAAAATATTGGAATGGAAATCTGGGGAAATATGTATGTATTCGTATTTGTATTTTTTCTTCCAAACTGGAATATTTTGATGAAATCAAACGATACATACTTTTAGGGTGCCAATGGAATAATGCGCATGCCACGAGCAATTGTACATAGCTATTTTCTGTGCTAGTATGATATTAACCTGTTGCTTATTAATAAAAGAGAAAAAACTTTCCTGTAGATAAATTGTCCCTGAACGTAATCTGTGAAAACGTGGCGATGAAAAAGCTTCGGTCCTTAACTACTTCAAGAGTTTAAGCGCAGTTGAACTTTTGTGTACTTCCGTCTTAGTGGGTGGGGTGAATTAATCAACTTGTGTACCATGAATTTACAAACTTATATGCGATGAGAAATTAAGAAAAGTCTGCAAAAATATTATTTTCTATATAAATACAAATACAACAAAGACGAATTTTTAAATTTAGAATTGCAAAAATGGAGAATATTACTTAGAACAAAAATATTTTTTTAAAGGCAACAGTTTTCACCACAAACAGAAACGAAATGTCTACTAACTCCGATACAAATGTCCTTAATGTCGCCCAAAATAAAGTGCTCATTTTTTGAGTTCTGTTCGGTACGAGTATACAATTCGAAATTTAGGTTATTTTGATAAAACAACCACAATTCCCGCTTTATTTAGTGATAATGGGCTTGATGAAATTCTTTTTTTAAATAAGTAAGTAAGTAAGTAAGAAAATAAGTAATGTTTATTCATTTCCTAAATTCCAACTAACATAATTTCTTATATTCTCATTCAAAATTCAATTAAATCTGGTACATGGAGAAACTAAGACTATAAAAAGGCGAAATCTAGCAATATATTATGTGTACACTATGCTTAAGAAAAAAGAAACACAATTACAAGTAAATAATAAATTATATACAGAACTTATCTAAATAATAAATAAATAAACTGTGACAATGACAATCAAGACCGTCTGTCGGGATTAGCAACGCAGGTATACATATATACTTTTTTTAGTAATTGCACTCATTATTTATTAAAAAAAAAAGTATTAATTGGTTACGCATTAAATTCACTCACCAAAAAGGAACGATATCTCTAAGCTGTTGTTGCATATAAAAACAAACTAATAAAGTTGTTTTTTCCATATAAAATTTCTATAATTTCAGTTTCAGTAAGCTAATATTTCTCAAAGGCTCTAATACAGAATTCTGAAAGAACAAGATAGGTTCCGAGAAATTGTAACAAACTCTCGTCTTCATCTAAAGCCTAGTATTGTGTTCATTTCGCGGATAAATTTGGTATGGAAATTTAGCAGTGAAATTTAGTTGCGAAATATTTTGCCAAATCGCTGGGGAAAATGGTATTGTGTTTTATCAGCTAAAAGTTTGTTTAGTTTTGACAAGTAGATGGCAATAATTTCCATAATCATATATTTAGCATGAGATTTATCCACTCAAGCTAAAATTTTGACGTTAGAAGTTGAATGAAACTGGAATACAAGAGTGCCATTTTTTTCTGCTAAAAAATTTCCGTCTTCATTTAGACAATTCTTTTGAAAATAAATTAAAATAGTATGGGACATTGGGGAATTGTGAGTCACACTTTTTCCAAGCTCGATAACTGCCACAAAAATCAAATTTTTTTAAAATTTCAAAATGGTTTATGTTACTAGGAAGGAAACCATAACTTTTAGCTTAAGCAGTATCTTGAAATTATTATTTGCTGAAAAAATCTGAGCGTTGGCAAAAAACATGCATTTTTGAGATTTTTAAAAATGTTGGGGAATTGTGAGTCACCGTCTGAATTAAGTGGAAAATCAAAAATATCGCTGTAAAATATTTATTTTATGGTTGGAAATTACATAACAATTAGTTTAAAAAAATATATAAAAAGGAAGGTATTAAAATTATTCGGATTCGCAATTCGGGCATGTGAAATAGGCTCCAGTACTGACGCATTTCAAATGAACAGCTCGATCGCATAAATCGCAGCGAATGGAATTGTTTCGGTTCAATTTCTTCGGCATATCCAACCACTCAACTAATATTCTGTTGGAATTTTGCATAAAAAATTATAAACACGCGTTAAAAATGCGATATTGGCTTGAAAAATGCCAAAGATGTTGTGGCTCACAATTCCCCAAACGTTTTGATTGACAAGAGGGCCGTGTATGATTCGCTCATTGCATGTTTATGCGAAATTCCTTTTAAAAGTTGAAATGTCGATGCCATAAGATAATTATGAATATATTTACCTGAATCGATTCTCCGAAAATCGTTGTCACATCAATGCAAACAGAAACGCGAATAAATATTTTGAGAAAATTTTCCAAGTGGTTGCCGCACGGAACGAACGAGTACGTGTACACGCATCGATTGCTAATGGAAAATGAGTTTGGTCAAATATAAGACAATGACAGCCATTTGCATGAGTCAGACTTTCCAATTATGGTGAAATATTGACGTGACTCACAATTCCCCATGACTCACAATTCCCCAATGTCCCCTAAGTATAAAAATAATTTTCCTTATTATTTCGAAATTGGGTAATTGCAATAGCAATCCAAAAGAACACGGAATAATATCACAAACGCACGACAGCTGATTGTCAGAAGCAGCCACCTATAGTTCAAAACAATGAACAATTTTAGCCGTAAAAAAGGTTCCTGTTCGATTGCTGTTAAATATTTATCCGCTAAATGAACACAATTCCGGGCTTAATCGACAATATGAGCAAAGTGATCGACCGGAACTTCTAAACGGACTGGCGTTTAAATTTGTAAGCCCTCCCCTATACCTGTTAATCAAATAAATTTTTTTCGCGGAGAATTAAGGTAGATGTTCTCATTACAATATTACAGTTAATCGTAAAGGTCATGCCTCACTGAACTCCTAGCTTTATCAGTAGCTCTTTGTATAACTAGTACTTACTTCTTCTCTGTCCACGAGATTACTTAGAATTACTCTTAAATTATCATAGGATTGATGTGATAACTATATTCACATCTAAACTATGGCAACTGGGTAATTCCAGCCAACTATTATATCAGAACATGTTCCTGTTCCTACTAACGACTTTGAAGGGGCCAGCTGATGAGGGGGCCTATTGCAATAAAGATGAAAGAGAGTTTTCAACATATAGTCATATATATTCAGAAAACTCCGAATACTATGAACAAAAAAACGGATACAGACAATATCAATAACATTTATTGCGCGCATTTGGAGAGCTTTGGGAAATGATAAAGCTACGTCTTGCACCAGTTGTTTTTGACGAGTGGTTGGATAACCTTCCACATATAGTTCATACAGTTTCTTTTACCATGTTTTGTCATTTATTTATTTATTTATATTTTTTATACTGTGGTTTTTAATTAATGTTTGCTGTTTGTTATCTGTTAATATTTTTACAATGTTGTTTAATCCGTAAGTAGCCTTTGTTTTTTTTGTTTGTTTTTTTTTTTTTAATTTTTAATTTTTTAATTTTTATAACAAGCAATAGTTACATTGATGTTTTAATTAGACTGTGTCCTTGAGAACGGTTCGAGACATCGGCCGAAACGTCGGAGAACAAATAAAATTCTTACTAATTAAAGAGGTGTTTTCCTCCTGACTGTCCAGCCCGAAAATCCCAATACACGGAAATTTAAAGAAAACGGTCATCATACTCATATCTATCGTCAAAATGGCACTTCAATGTGTAAATGATCGCTGGGTCGAAAAGTTCAATCTTTTTTTGCACTTAAATGCATTTTGTAAATTTATTGAAATTATTTTCAATAAATTTCAGTCTGTTAGACGAGAAATCTTCTTCGTATAAATGTATATATTACAGAGACCAAACTCTAAATGTATCACATAGTTAGGGGTAGTTGTTGGCAATCGAAGCATTCTTTTAACAAAATATCGCTGTAGCTTTTCAACAGTGTCATATTGCTGAAAGCCGCACACCCGTATCAAAGAACTGTCCTGGAGACAGCGTTGTACAGAACAAATTTGTGAGAATGCTTAATACCTTCTTTTCTCAGAAAACTATTCCAAGTTACATTAATAGTTGTCTTTGAAGACTGTAGACGGTTTTTAAGGTGTGCGCTTAATGACAGCTTCGGTGTTAAGGTAGTACCCAAGTATGTGTATTCCTTTACAACTTCTACTTGGACATTGTTATATTGCCAATTTTCATTACACTTCCTCGGTCCACACCCAAGCTGCAGCAACATAATTTCGGATTTTTCCATGTAGGGAACTAGGTTTCATAAGTGACAGTATTCCTGAAGGTTATTGATCATACGCTGGAGTTTTTGTGGATTGTCAGATAGTATAATGATATCGTCAGCATATTTTAAGACATTTAAATTAATGTCATCAAGTCTCAGGCCTACCTCCATAGAATCAAAGAACATCTAACAGAAAGAATACGCATTTCGTATATTGAAAACTTTTATATGGCGGGTCGTTCTATTACCAACCGTTCTCACAAATTGTATGAAAACCCTCTGTATGTTAACGACCCGCCACTCATTATTACGACACGCTCTCACAAATTTTACGAAAACTCTCTGCTTTGACGGCCCGCCACCAGTGGTGATGGTAAGTTTCCTTACGGCGGGTCGTCAAAGCACCAGCATTCAGCACAGCACCAGAGCCAGAGCCTGCACTTCACATCTTGCCAGCATTGCAATGTATGCTCTCCTTAAGTCTTTTACCTCTTCTTTAGGAAACCGATTTCATCAAGAATACTTTGTTTGAGAGAATTTCCATTTACATTGCATTACAGTACAACAGAGGGAGAATAGTAAGATGAGCGGTTGGGATAGTTAGGAATTGGTGGTCCACAAGCAGTCAGGCAGCAAAGTGAAACATGAAAGTATGTGCATGGCTGGCATCGGAATGTGTACATGTACAGCTATGGGGTGGCGGGGAAAGAGAGAACAGAGCAATATTCTCTTAGTCTTAAATCTTTGCTTCTTTCCGTCTGTTAAAAGCATACAACTTGTGAATTTATGAAGCTTCTTGTTAAGTTATAGGTATGTTCTTTGATAGAGTTTTAAATAAAAATTGCAAATAACAGCGAATGAATAAAATTAAGTATAGTTACTTATAAGTAAGTAAGTATTTGCTTAACATATTTGAAAAACCTTTGATATTGTTATTTGACTGGCGAAAATATATATAGCTATTATAATTTACATCTATATACATATATTTCTGTATTTGCTATATTTTACGGTCAGGAGCCAAAACTTAATATATCTTGAGGGCAGACTGAAGCTAACAAGTGCAGAAAATTTCTGTACCACAAAGCAATACTTGTAGAATTCATACAACGATAATTCTATAAGTGGGAAATTTTGACTTGTACAACTTACTGTACCAATAAACTACATGCAATACCACTCTATCATGGCTTGTAGAAATTCAGTGATTTTCGTACCTATGTTTTCAAGCTAGTAGGTTTTGTTACAAGTCAGTAAAAAAGTAAAATTTTGATACTGAAAATAGATTTAATTTTTTCTGCGAATGAACATTCATTTCATAATCACTTGCGATCCATTTGGCACGGAAAAAACCTAATCGTATGTCGCTGCCATAAGTGTCACACCACGTGTGCCCTATGGATGCATTAGCACGTTCGCCGAATTGGGAACTACGAGCTAGTGCTGCGCGATATTTATTGAAGTTTTTTAAACATCGCTGTTTGTTCACGATGTTCGATGTTTTCACATCGGATGACATCAGAGCTGGGCAATACTTAAGTAAAAAAAGACTTATGTACTAATTAAAGTACATTTTCGTTACTTAAGACTTCTTACTCAATACTTTTGAAATGCCCCTACTTAGTACTTGAACATAAGTACCAGCGTCTATTTACGTGTACTTAAGACTTAGTTTTGTACTTCAGTACCAAGATTTTTACTTAGAGTCTATTAAGTACCTACAAATATCTAACACTTCGTAGAAAAGAAAACACAATCTCTAACGCAACTGCTTTTTTGTTGAGTTTTAAAGCACGCGAAGAACTGTCGAAGCATGTGCCGCACTCACGCATCAAGACAGAATCTTAGGCAAACAAATAACATACAAATAAGACTGGGCAAATAGAACTAAAACCAATAACGTTTCGCACGAATATAAAATCGACGATGCCTCGACTTGATGACATAACCACTGACATGTATAATATAGACTGACTAACTACGCACGTTCATAGAAATACACTGCAGAAAGTTGGCTCTCTTCTACATTGCTGACTTTCGGTCTAAGCACCAAGTACCAACTGAGAGAGAACTGAAAACAACAAATAAATTAGTGGATTCGTCGAAATACATGATTTTAAATTAATCATTTAGTGATATTACTTATAAAAATTGGTTTACCAAAGAAAATTTATTCATTAGATACGCAGAAGAAATTCTAAATGTTTTATTAAAATCACTTTCCGACCTACGTGCTCACTTTTTCAACTTCCCGCCAATGATTTTTTCAATGTTGGCATCGACGTAAGAACTCTTTTTGACACAAGCAATTGTGCCCACGTGAAATAGAAAAGTAAGCAGTCCATATTATATACGTCAGTGGACATAACCAAGGGTAGAATTGTTAGGCATTATTGGAGGATAATAGGTGCTTGGGCGGACCTCTAATAGTTTTTATGAGTGTAGCATTGAGTGGTGAAAGTTTTACTCTACCTGCAGCGCCGAAAACTATAAAAAATTATAAATAGTAGCCACTGGTTACTATACAAATTATAGTTTTCAAAAGATATTTATTTATTAATATATATTAATAGAACTCGATAAACTTCATTATATTTCTGTCAACGTACAAAGATTCTAAAAAATATCTCGGAAAGTGTAAGTTTCCGCGAAAAGTAATTGTGATATTTGTGATTTGCGAGCGAACTATAAGTTATTCGCAAAGTTTGAAGAAAATCGGTTACAATGGTTGATTCCTGACTTAATCCAATATTTCTTAAACTTGATTTTTAAAGACCCTAAAGCGTAAAAGTATGTAAGAGGGACAGAGAAAAGATTACAGATATTGTATTGCACTCTATTTCTACTCCATATATTCATTTGTAAAGTCCACTGAACTATGGTGGATTTCGCATAGACCTTATTAAGTAGAAGTTCAGTGGAATACAGTACTTAAAACGAAAAGAGAAAACTATAGAAAGTCATCTAATGTTATTGCAAGCAATTTCAGTAGTGTCAGCGGTTCATATTTATGTTATATGTACATCTCAGTGATATACGGATGCACAAGAACAATGACAGTCTATGTGTAAGCTTTATACTTTTTAGGAATTCTACACGCCCCCCTTATGCCGTCTAGCTTTTGTATCTATTGAATGTGAACTGACAACGGATATTTTGCCGCAGTGTTTGTGAGTTATTTGTATTAGAGAATAGTTCTGTGCAATTGTCTAGCCAGATTAAACCCCAAATAATGAATAAAAATTACAAAACCAAGGTTGAATCTAAACTTCCAATACATTTCAAAAATCGGTGGACTGAAAGCTACGAAACCAGCCAGCCAAGATTCATATTTAAAATGGTCCTAGAGCATTACGGCGCGCGTGTTATAGGATATGTTTTATTCCAATCTGGGTGGTGGCCTTCCTACAGGCCTTTCGTTATAGTTGATCATTTTTCTTCGGAGTATAGAAGTCTCTGCACTCAAACTAATACCTAGGATGAGCTCCATTCGAATTTGTACTAGATTTTAAAAAATGTCCTGGATTACTTTTTGAGCGCAGCATATTTTCTAAATTTTTTAAAAATCTAATTGAACTCGTAAATTTTGGAGATCTTTTAATCGTTATGCCCACTTTTTTTGTACTCCACTAAGGTGGGGGGGGGGGGGGTGATTCTGTTGCGGCACACGATAACTTGCAAATTTGAGCAAAAAAAATTGCGATTTTTGCTCTCTTCCGTACCCAGGCATGTGGATGCTTTTGAAAAGCTCTCTGCGAATTACGAATTCGCTGCAAAAGCGGTAGTCCAAGATCCTTCATATCTTGGTCATCTCTTAACCAATATCAATCATTTATAGATTTATTAGGTATATAGTTCGGACCCAACCCCACTCCACCGCAGAGCTTGAGGATGAAAAATTATATATTTCTAAGTTTTTTTCATATATGATCAGACGAAGACATTTCGCCAATTCTCTTCACATTTATTTTTAATTATAGCTACTACCTGTGAGATTCAATCACAATACCACATCATAGCATACACCCTTCCGTAATTTAGAGAGAGATGAAAAATGGATAAAATATGAAAATAAAATACAGATATGACTACAGTTTTTCTTCATATCTTTACTCCCATTTTTTCAAGATAGTCCACTACTACTCTTGAACTCATAGGAATTTCTATGTTACCATATTTGAGAATCCGTTTTCCAACATCCAGATTTATTTTAATGTACTCATAAAATATACGCCAAGAATAAATTCATCTATTATGTCTGAAACTAGGAAAATGTGAGGAAATAGTATTTCGTCTAACTGAACCTCTGAAGTTATTTCTCCAAAAACCTGCGGTTGTTGTAGTGATTCTCCATTATTTTGGATCCTGTTGCGTAACTGTAGGCGATATACTTCCTGCATGTGTTCATCTTCATAATGTAATTCTATCGCCAGTGAAGTGTATAATTGTATATAATTGTGTATAATTTGTAGCAGTTCTGACGAAAGGACTAACTACTAAGTAACTAATTTAATAGTAAATGTTGATTAATTGTTAATTTGAAACTATTATTTCCTTAAATCTACCAAAAATATAACGAAGTGCTCCGTGGCGCTGGGGTGTGCCGCATATAATGGGAAATTCCATCCATGCGGGACACATTTACCAAAGAACTGCAAGCCATTTAAAAAATCGAGCCAGAAGCTTTATGTTACAACAAGCTGATGGACCACTGTTATAAAACTGCTTTTTCAGCAACCGATAAGAACGTATCTGCAGTATTTTTTGAAATTACAATGCTTAATCACAAAATCCACAAACCAAAACCGTTGAGAAATACTTCCCAAGTCGTCTTCCCTAATACATGAAAGCCGTAACTTTGGCCCAACATTCTAAAACGCGAGTCAGTGCTGACTATTCTGTACTGACAAAATATCTGACCAATCAGTACAGACTAGTCAATAAACTGTCTAATGTAAACTTAAGATGGTGGAAATTTAAAAAAAGAGGTAGATGCTAGTGGAAATTTGTGTTTATATTTCTAATCTTTTCTTTGAGTGGGAAATGACTGAAAAGAGTTTAACATACATTTTAATTTTTATTTTGTAGAGAAAAATGATGGATTAAGGAGGAAACCGTTAGATATGCATATAGAAGAGGAATGTCTGCACCGCTTGACGACATTTTATTATGAACTGACTAGTCAATTGATCGAACGCAAATCTTTTTTTGTCAGTTAAATGGACAGACAAAATCAGGACTGTCCGCCAGCTCTATTGACTCGTGTAATCGTCGCGTTACCTTGTTCTTATGTATTATATGAAGAACTAATTAAAGTTTGATTTGAATAGCTGCTGTTACTACTTATTTATCATCCAAATCGCAATGAAATTTTATACCTTTCTTAACAATATTATATAAAAAACAAGTAAAAAGCTAGAATTGGTCTAACACCAATTTTTATGATACCCTAGATGGCTGCCCGTATATCATTTCGTATGGTCACCCATCTGTGCAAGTTTGATTTTTCAAGTGGTTTTTCGTATATATTCCTAGAACAGTTCGTCGGACAGAAAACTGATTATAACAAATTTTATAGGATTTCATATTCTGAAGAACTTTCCAGTATGTTAAAACCATATAGGACTTATCGTTTTCACAGTATACGTATAAATACCAAACTTTTATATGGCAACACCAAGAAGTGGTTGCCCTATTTAGTCCAGTTGTAACATTATATTTACTATTTTTATGAAAACACAAAATTTTAGGTCTCGAAGTTGACACGTTCTCAGGCATTGTCCAAATATGAAGTGAAACACGAAGTTTTTGTCTGGCAACCCTACCCGATTTGTCCCATTTTCGAACTTAATTTTAGTTTTATTTCTTAAAAAAAGGCCATATGCAAAATTTAAGTTCTCTAGGTACACGCGTTCTCGAGTTATCTTGAGGACGGATGGACAGACAGATATACTAAGTGTGTCATTCCGTTTGTAACGTATAGAAATAATTATGGTAGAGCAAAATGGATTGGACACTCACGCATAATATTAAAAGTTATTTTGATATTTACATTTTTATCATACAAAAATTTCGTTTTTTACGACATATTTGGATAATGCCTGATAACACATCAACGCCGAGAGCTGAAATTTTGTAGTCTTTTTATAAAAAAAAATCAATATAATTTCAAAAACGGGCTAAATCGGACAATCTCTTCTTGGTGTTGCCATATAAAAATTTAAGATTTTTACGTATACTGTGAAAACAGTCAGTCCTAGACATTTTGATTGTACTAAAAACTTCTTCAGAATATGAAATGCTATAAAATTGTTTATAATCATTTTTTCTGTCCCATGAACCCTTCTAGAAATATATGCGAAAAACCACTTCAAAGGTCAAAATTGCACAGATGGGTATCATAAGAGTTGACCAATTCTAGCTTTTGTACTTGTTTTAGGGTAAAAATGTAAATCTTTACGTTTAATGCAATGAACTGTTAATTTGTTCAAATTTAGAGAAGTTGCGCGCCTTTGATTTCGCCAGTGTCTTAAACTTGCGCACCCGATGCTTAAATATGCACTTGGCCCATTCTTCATGGTCGTTAAATTAAAATGTGCCAAGTAAAGACGCCTAAACCGTGTAATAATCGTCGTTTTTATAAAACGCTCGCTGTGTTCAGGTAAAATGATTCATTACTAAACTAAACAAGCCAGCCATCCATTTGACACAAGCCACTTCTCCCCCTATCTGTGTTTAGCGTGTAACTGTAAAAAAACGAGAAACATTCTGAAACACCCTGTATTACTTAATAATTCCTTAAATTAGGCTTTCAAAGTAATCTTAACTGTTAATTAATTATTAGGGAGAAATAACGTAATAATTACTTTTTAATTTACCTCATAAAAATGAGGAAACAAGTGAAATAAATAAGTAAAATATCCTAAATCTGAGGCAAATTTCCTCAATTTTTACCTGTATTTTACTTAACTGTGAAGTCAAGTTTAAGGAAATGTATGGACATCGTAGTTGGATCTATTCCCAAATTCAAGACAAGATAACGTAAATATTCCCTAAATAACTCCCTATTGGATTGTATTAGCCCTCAAAGTCCCAATTCCTAAAAACAGTTAACCTTACTGTAAATTGGACTAAATGGGAACGTTTAGTGAAATCCATCATAGTTGAAATTACGTATTAATATAACCAAAAATTAGGATCATTTACTTTTGTTCGGCTTCAGTATCACTGGCATTAATGAACTGTTCCTCCCATTGAATCGCTTTATCAAGATTCAAAATGTTGCTCTTTTTTATGACACATTTATATCGGAACCACTCATGAATATTATTTGCTTGCATCTTCTCTCAAATATGCAACACATGATTTGGGCCAATACACTTGATTATTTGCTCTAAACCATGTGGAATATACGCATATTCCACTGCGTTTGCATTCACCGGCTTTTTAACAAATTCCTCCATCTTGTATCAAAATGATGATGTTAATGACATGGTTTACTATTTTTAAAATATAAATAAAATATAAGAATTAATAACACCGAGATATCCTTACCGTCTTCATTGTTTGACAATCAATTCAATTCTGTCAATTGTTAAATTCATTTTCCATAATTTAGGGTGAAATGCTTACTTTAAGTCGAACTTTCTTTGTAGGAAAAAATTATCGATGCTTTTGTACACAAAATTACCTAAACAGGGACTTTTACCCTAAAAGTCGAAAATTTTGCTTTTTTCGCCTTGCTATTCAGGAAAGTCGTCGTATAAGCAAACAATTTAAGCCGAACTAACTTTTATGTCGATAGATGTAATATGCGCCATATTTATTAAACAAAACACCTTGTTTGCCATATGCATTAAAGGAATGATTAGAAAAATTCCATGATACATTAATTTTAATTTTCTCTATCGTTACTGCAAAAAACACCCAAAGAAATGCATTTTTCTTAATTTCAGAACGATTAAAAAATATAAATTAATTTCAAGTTTCTAAATGGCAAACTAAAGAATAATTATTATGAACAAGGCATATAACTCTAACTTTTTTTTGTTTTTATGATGACTGATTATGAGAAGTATTTCTTTAATAAAATATATAGAAATTATAGGCTTATTCAAAACTACTCCTCTCAGCTTTTTAGCGCTCAATTTAAAACGACAAAAATTTTATTGATAAAAATGAAAATAATTTTTCGAAAAACACCAACGCGCTTTAGAAATGTCGTATATAAAATATAATAATTTTAAAGTTTTTTAAATTACGCTGTGTTATAGCGAAAATACCTTTTGACGAGACATAGTGGCTTAAAGAGCAAAAATTCTATAACTCAATCAAATTTCAACCAATTTTAGTTAGCACATGCTCATTAGACGTGGAATCGAATTCGCTATTAGTGATATGAACAGAAAAGAAAATATTGTAGAGCAAAATAAGCCATCAATTGTTGTCAAAGTTGAAAAAATGTGTAAAAAATGGTAAATTTCGAAATTTTTTCGACTGTAACTTCGTGACTTTTCATCGCAACAAAATAGGGCACATATGGTTAGAAAGGCCTATCTTTCTTCTTTCACATACCATAAGAAAAAATCTACATCGAATAAAAAATGGTGGAGTTATAAATTGTTATATACATACATGGACCTACCAAATAACGGGTTTTTTGGTCTAAAATGCGATTTTGAGGGTGTATGAGAAATTTTTAGTATACCACTACTTTTAGTTCCACTACACCTACAACCTACACTATGTCTCGTCAAAAGTATATCGAGTTTATCTTTTTTGGCACACAGTATAATTATATTACCTACTAGGGAAATTATACACACACAATTCTTATAAAATGAAATTCCTTCTACATTTAACACACGTTAACATGAGTTAAACTAGGAAGAAAATGGGTCGAGATTAAAGAAAATTTATGTAAATTCGACGTTAAATTTACCAAATTAAGGAAATGTGTCCTCTGCAATATACGGAAATATTCCACAATTGCCCTAATATTTACGTCCATACGACGTCATCTCATTCTCCACTTACCTAAGTCGGACGTAATTATTAGGTAATCCCAACTTAACGACAATTGGACGCTGCCCTAATTTACTTCGAATAGACGTAATTTCAACCTGAAAATTAGTGGAAATGTTCCTTTGGTAAAACAATTATCTATCTATCCCGATAGGGAAACAAAGCACACATATTAATTGAAGGATGAATATAGTAAAAGTTTTCCTACTTAATTCGTTCGTTGTTCATCACTAAAAAGTTCATCTGCTGATGTTATCTGCGGATTGTGTAAAATATACTAGAAAACTAAACAACACACTTTCACTTCATATAATTATATAAATCTGAATACATATGAGCGGAATATCAGAAGCGGACAATATAAAACGCAGAAAAGTTTGTTCATTGCCAAATAAGTAATTAGGATTATCAGGAACGACAATTCAAAAAAAAATTACACATAATAAGCTAACTAGCAGGAAAATTATACGATTTTCCGCAAATTACCCAAAAATTTCCCATCACGCTGGAAAATTTGTTCACATCTGTAATCGGTAGTGTGTATAATTCTATATCGGCTGATATATAGCAAACAGCTTATTTATTTTGTTCTCGGCGATCTTCCATGCCAACAGATAAAAACAAGCAAAAGGTGGAAAATGAGGTTACTGCTTGACTTTTAGATTTATTTATATTAGGAGGAAAATCGAAATTGATTCGTGAAATTTTTAAGGCGCGAGGTGGGTGGTGAGCATGAGTCATTTTAATTAAGCGGGACCGTGGTTTTCAATAAAGTAGCAAAAACATTTTCACTGCGAGATCAGTTCATTTATGGCGAACATGCTTAATTTGATCTTTCCCACAAACAAAACGCAGTTTCTGGATATTTATCGATCTCAAAGTTTATTTGACAGAAGAAAGCCAAAAGTGCACGACACCCTGTTTTATTGTAACATCATAAAACCCGAAAATCAACATCATGGATAAAATGCTTTCCGGAAATGACCTGATTTCAGTGAATGTTTAGAAATCACATATTCCATTTCCATCCAACTTACGAATTTTAACACTTGAAACTACACTTGTACTAAATCATACATTTGGAAGACGTTCTCATCCAAATAAGTTGCCCCTAAATGAATTATGATCAATATGAATTGAGTACTTACCGAAAATATTTGCTGGCGCTGTTCAGATATCAAGCGCTCACTTGAACCTTTCAGCAACTCAGCTAGAAGCTCTGGCGTCGGAAGGATATTGCCTTTTCCAGATTCGGACAACATACTGCGTTCAGATGGAGTACGACTGGCCTGTGATAGTCGCATTTCATCCAGACTCCGTTTTTGATGTTTATCACTTGCTGTAGACGCACTTCGTTTTGCATGTTGTTTGATATCTGGACTTGTAGTATCCGATGAGGCCCGTTTAGGCGATCGATCTCTGTTGCTGTCAAGTGAAAATTTCTTCGGTTCCTTTAAGCGGGAAATTGTTGGACTATCTAAACATGAATTATCTATACTGCTTTGATATCGTTTTTCTTGAGGATTTATAGCCCCTATTGATGCTGTTGTTGTCGTATTTTCAATTTGTGATGGTGTTGAGGCGGCACGAGTATGGGATGGTACAGGTAAGCTAGTGTTGGATTTTCTGCTCCTACTAGTTTTTTGCTGATGAAAGAGATGCGTTTCGTCAAATGAACGATTCGCAGCTCCATGTGAACGGACACACAGTGAATTCGATCTGAAATTTAACAAAAATTTTGGTTTAATTAAGTATAATCAGAATTAATTGAAAATGTAATATGGATGATTTTCCAACAATGCATAAGTTATAACATAAGTTATTTCTAAGTCTAATAAAATGCCAATTAAAGCCGATTCTATGCAGGGAATGATTTTTGATAAAGGCAGGATTGATTGTCATTATCAGCTTGAAAGAGTCCATAGGTATATAATTAGGTATATATTACTTGCTTAAGCGATCTTAAACCATTTATTGCAGGTCTAAAGCTACCAGTAAAAGTCTTAGACTGGTGGTGATTGGTCCACTGCTGCCAAGGTAATTGATGTCAAGAAGGTGAAATTGTCAATTTCAACCTTCTCCGCTTTCGAAGCCCTGGGTCCAGCTGGAATTCTGCCGATCCTTCATAAGACAGAGAGCGTTGTTCTGGCTTCTTACATTGATTCCATTTTCGGGCCATATATCGCTTTTGGATATGTCCCTGAGGATTGCCTTCGCTCCGAAGCCTGGCAACGCATCATATGTGGACCCGAAGAGTTTTCGAACTATAAGCCTCACCTGATTCTTTTTGAAATGTCTGGAGAGGCTCGTACATGAATATATTAACGGAGTAGGCCAAAAAGCCTCTCCCTTGAACATCTCACAGCACGCTTACCACATGGGCAGATCTGCTGAAACGGGTCCCCATTTAATGGTTACTGTCACTGACGGGGACTAGATCGTGCACTGCTTACCTTGGGAACCTTTCTGGACATCGAAAGGCTTTTGACACGGCCATTCCCGAGTGGCTGTATGAACCAGATCATCGGCAGAACCACCGTCAGTGTGCTGGTGGAAAGCAGCTGCGACCAAGGTGGCGCGCTGACCCCGGTACTCTGGTGTATGTTGGTTGACTCACTCATCACGCTGCTGATGGGGCATTATATGGGATTCTCATGTAAAGCGTTCGTGTATGACATCCCTCTGCTCATCTCCAGGCACAGTATAGCTACTGCATGTCCGGCATACAACGAGGACTCAATACTATTGCGGATGGTTGCACCCATCATAATATGACCGTGAACCCTAAAAAGACCAGCTTGGCGCTATGAAAAAGGGCGGGGGTATATTGAGCTCATGGAAATGTTGGGGACTGCTGGACTGGTTCTTCTCATTGCTCTTTGGCATATTGGCTATATCGGGACGACCCTCTGGCCCACATGCGTTGATGCGATGATATCAGAGCTTCGTTTTGGGCGTCACTTCTCTCTGAGTTTTACTGAAAGGAAATCGTGGGCGCTTTATCGCGCCTTCCCCGGTCCGTTCTAAAGATTTTCACCGATGGCTTTTCAACTTATGAGGGAGCCGGTGCGGGTGTAACCTGACATAAGGTTGGAGTACTCACTTGGAAGCAGACTACTATCTTCCACGCCGAAGTCTTTGCCATCACCAAGGCATCGAAAATAACCGTTCGTAGGGCGATCATTTGTGAAGATATTGCTATATTTTCGGATAGTCCGGTAGGCTTGATGGCGCTGAGTGGCCCTCGGATAACATCTAAGTTACTGGAAGGCTGCAGGTTGTCTGTGGATAAGCTATGTATCCACAACAAGGTATTCCTTAAGTGGGTTCCTGGTTACATGGGGGATAATATGGAATGAAAGGGCTGACCTTCTTGCTAGGACTGGCATTCTCCGTTCCTCGGACCGGTACCCGCCGTAGGCGGGTCTCTCGTCAAAACGGGTCATCGTAAAAAGCATCAGCAGAGATTGGAGAGCCTGAGTACTTGCAGGTGCACAAAACTTTTGTTTTATGGGCCTAATAGGAATATATCTGATTTTCTTTTGGGGCTCGGAACGAAACAATGTAGAACTGTCGTTGGAATCGTCACCGTCCACTGCTCGCTTCGCGCTCATCTAACAAAGATGGAAGTTGTTGATGGCTTATCTAAAGTTTAAGTCCCCACCCATACAATTTTTTGCTTTTCTAAGTATGACCTATCCATAGCTTTCGGGTAACACACCACTTACGGGACACCCTTTATAATGGAATTCGAAGTAAAAAGAGGAGTGGTAGCTAGTAAAAGACAGAACATACCTGTACGTTGGTGTTATTATTACTTTAACAATTTTCCGTGTTTCTTTTATAAGATCTTGGTAGTGACCAGCTAGGAAATATTTAACTGTAAAGTAAGTGTTGCACGCTTTTCGGAGACAATTTTGTCTAGGTATTTGTGACAATATCTTATCACATCTACTGTCCATAGGTCCATTATGACGACTGGCGATATCTATGTACTTTTAACGAATTTAAGCTGCCATTAATTAGAGCTATTAGAGCTTTTATTTTTTATACCCTAGATGAAATCTAAAGTATACTAAGTTTGACATTCCGTTTGTAACGCACAGAAATAATGATGGTAGAGCAAAATGGATTGGACACCCACGTATAATATTAAAAGTTATTTTGATTTTTGTATCTCCGTCGGTCCGTCTGTCCGTGCGCACGATAACGGGAGTGCGTTCACTTAGAAAGCTGAAATTTTGTACACGATCCTAAACAAAAAAGTAAAATTACGTTTGGAAATGAGAGAAATCGGGCAATTCTATCGTGGGGTTGCCAGTATATATCTGTACACTGCCTGAGAACGCGTCGACAGAGAGAGCTGAAATTTGGTACATGGTGTTTTCATTGTACTAGCAAATAAAATTTCAAAAATGGACTAAATCGGGTAACTCCTTCTTGGTGTTGCCATATAAATATTTAGGTGTTTTACATATACTGTGAAAACGATCAGCCCTAGACATCTGCCTCCTCCTCGGACCCAAAAATTTGATCCTAGAAAAGCATAAGGATCTCTCAAAATGTCGTCAACTAAAGCAGAAAGTTGTGATTGACAGACTGAACACAAGACGTCCGTCGCAGGTTAAGTAAAAGCTCATGGATATTCTGATGATGATGAGTCCCTGAAAGACTGCAAAAGAAGCAGAACCAATCGATATGGCGGAAGTTCATCACACAGACGAACAATTTTATTCGTCAGGAATGGGGGATTCTACTGCCCACTTTTTTCCTATTTCTCTCCAACACATTGCGGAAACCATAAGAGTTTTGTTTACTCTATCTTCTAGGTGTGATTTTCACTTTATTTAGTAAAATTCCAAAGCACTTTACTCTGTCCCATAGTTACAAATGCTTGGAGCGAATAGAGGGTAGCTCAGTCTATAATTAATCGTTTTGCACAAGTACACAGAGTCCAATCTCGAAACGATCTGTAGTATAACCCTTGGTATACCATCCAGGTGAGCATTGGTTCTATTGTTTAACATGTGTGTGATCCAATGGTTAAGAAATTGTCAATGAATTTGTGTAGAAGTACTTTATTATATATGCCTTCTATATTATTTAAAAATAAAGCCCTTTTCAATTTCGATATATTACAAAGGTAGGGACTGTAGAATATAGTATACATATGGGAATGTTAAATATACCATCCCAGAGGGGGAAGTCAAACCGTCGTCAAGCAGAGCCAAAGACTTTCAGGAAGCATACCTATCCCCAATATCGTCAGACGCAACCTACCAATTGTGATGGAATTTTTCTTCTCACCTTAAAAGTGCATCGAAGAATTGTAGGAGTCCATACTAAGAATATTTAAGGCGACTTATGGTTTCGGGTATATTCGCCATTTGGAGAATAAATTATAATTTAGACGAAGCATGATTGAATCACTGAAAAATGACATAATCAAAATACTTACTACATCAAAAGTTCAGACCTCATATCACGTGATCGAAACATTGCTGATTGAGCTAGGAACACATAAAAAAGAGAAGGGTATCCTATTAAGTTCGTATAGATGAGTGAAGCCGAAAAGGGTAACAGTATACTGCAAGAGTAAGACTTAAAAAAGAATGTAAATTTCTCTAGAAAAATTATTCTCAACACAAATATTAGTCCGGCTTCACTTAATTTGAGTTGTCAGCACTCCTTTCTTTTATATATTCGATATTCGATAATACTGTAAAGAATATGTGATTTGAATTTTACCAAAATCGGTTAAACAGATCTTGAGATATCTTGTTCAACAATTTGAAAAACGCAGTTTCGGGAAAAAACCCAAGAGAAAACACAACTATTTTTGCCACGCTATTTTCTAATGGCTATGACTTCAAAGATAATTTGAATTTTGAAATGGTTAAACGCTTAAAATATAAATCAAAGTAGTATAAACAATTTGTAGAAAAAAAACATTTAGATTTTTTGGAATCTTAAGGTGGTGTAACACCTGATGTCAGCAGATAAAGTGACGCAGCCGTAGCAAAATCTGTAACTTTGGAAATAATTTTAATTTTGAAACGATTAAACGCTCGAAATATTCCTAAAAGTATGACCAATTTATCTAGCAAACCAAAAATTGATGAAATTTTGAAAATCTCAAGAAGTTTACAGAAAATGTTTCGGCAGAATTTCTATTCACTCTTGGTGGCCGACAGGAGCTATTTTCAGATTCTGTATCGGTCTCCAATAACATGCATAAAAATGTCAAGGAAAAAATTTCCTGTAAATTTCTAAGAAAAAATTGAGGGCTTCTCTATATAAGGTCGAGGCATCGTTAATTTTATATTGGAATAGGAGCATACATGCATGCATATGTTCCAGTCAAAACACGAAATTCGTGAAAACCCGATTTTACTACGAAATCCTAGTTCTAACAAAGCGGTCTCGGTACTTTTAACTAATATAACACAGTTAAAACTAGAATTAACGAGAGCGCTTTGTTAGAACTAGTATTAACTAAAGAATATTTAGTTAATTCCGGTTGTGCCTGAAGTCTCGCATAGCTTTTAGTTAAATCTAGAACTGACTGGTTGCTAATAGTAAATTCGCGTTACAATATTGAAATCTCTCACCATTAAACATTGATGTTTATTAAGGATGTGGGTATTTATACGTACAGTAGGTACGTATGTTCGTCTCCGTAGCTGCAAGTCCTGATAGTTTCAAGCCCCCGTCAAATAAAACCGTTGCCTCATTCTTGGCTAAAGCTCTACGAAAACTATTCTACTTGTCTTATTCGACAGGAACATTTCCAATTGCTTGAAAACTGCCTACCTCACGTTCAGCCTATTCCCAAGAAAGGAGCGATCCCTCAAATTATCGACCAATTACAATTAATTCAATTCTTTAAAAGGTTTTTGAATCTATTATTAGCTCAAACCCTCAACGATCGTCAATATGACTTTTCTTTTTCTGACTCTTCTTATGGAACGTTGAAACCGTAGTCTTCACAATTTTGGTGAGTCCAAAATCGTTGTCCTAGATATATCAAAGGCCGTAACTTAAGCTGAACAGATCACATCTGCTCTGTTGTCAAAGAACCATCGAAATATCTTGGGTTTCTTAAAAGGTGTAAGAAATCGATTCTAGCGCTCCTCTACAGTTCCTACATCAGATCTAGAATGGAATATAATTTCCATATGTAGGCCGGGGCTGGTCGCAGAGCCTTAGCTTCATTGGATATTGTATAAAAGAGGGCCTTCAGCTCACTGGCGATGTGGCAAAAACTTGTCAGATGGACTCACTCGACCATCGCCTCAATGTTGGTTACCTTTCGCTCCTATATTGCTACATGCATGGTCAATGCTCTGATGAAATACTTACTCTGATCCCTGATTCTTGCATGTAAAGCTCGCACTGCAAGCCGCTCACATCGTTTTACCCTTCAAAATACTTTCGGCCGTAGAGTAAAATGCCGTGATGATTTTTATCACGAACTGTGCGAACGTGGAACAGACTACCATCTTCTGTCTTTCCTCCGGCATGCAATATGCGAAAGTTTAAGGGTGACATACATCGGCAGCTTCGCCACTCTCCTCAAGTTCCCTCATTCCTTTCTTTATCGCCTTCTTGCCACGCTGTGCTTTGCATCATAGTTTATAGGATATCTTCTGAGCTTGGTTTAATAATATAAAAAACAAAAGAAGTCACAATTTCTTAACTTGCCGAGGAAGTTATATACGTACAAGGTATGTATTATGTACATCGGTTCTGTGACTGCTATTTTAAATAAATGTAAATTTTAAATTCCTGTATTTTACAAAGATAATATTTATGATGATTCATGAATTTTAATGATTGGGAAGTTTTACATTTCCACTATTTATAAACAAAATGAATAATCTAATATCTCCTTTGACTTTCGGAAGTGGCAAAGAACGTTGAGAAATTTTCTTCGTTGCGACTGGTAGCAACTCGCTAATCTGTTCGACTCGTATCTTTTAAATGATAAGTTGTGTGAATTTAACATTTACGAGTGGTGGCGATTATCTTCAAACTTTTGTTCAGTGCTCAGCATATACCATTTATAAACCATAGTTGCGCTCCCCTTCACAAAAATCCTGGATCCGCCACTGTACTTCATTAACCTATACTACATCACCCACGAAAGGCATCCAACGTAAACAATGCAAGCAAAGTTTTTTCTTCTTATTTCAGGATATTTTAAAGAAAAGAAAAGCAAATTCTCAGAGAAATTGTAAACAAATAGCGATGTGTGGAATAGCGTTGTTAATGCCTGAGAATGGGTCGTACGGGCTCTGCCAATAAATTCCAGGAAGAAATTTTCTGGTACAACGCAAGCATGGTTATCCTTATGTTATATTATTTTTGGAAAAATATTGGAATTCTTTGAAAATTTTAGTTACCAGTTTGGCGCCCCTAAATTTTGGGGTCCCCGCGTGCCTTATCTATGCCACTGGGAGCAAACACAGTAAAAACTCACTTGGCTATGCTGTCAGATTTTTCCCCTGTTGCTGACATGAGAAGCTAAGCTGATTTCCGCGATATTTAGGTAAATTTAATTGCGATACAAATTAATAACTTCTCTAAAATTAAATTGATCTCCATAGTCTTATTCTATATTGTCACTAGAAATTGTCTTACCTTTCAGGCGCTTTCAGTTCCTCAAGGATCTCATCATAGTTCAGCTTAGCCGGTTTTTTCATTTCTGCTTCCAACATTTGACCATAAGGACCTCGAAGAGGCCTTTTTGAATACCGTTTCAAATCTTGATCTCCCGGAACAGGTGAGGGGCTAGTTTGCTCCCTAGATGAAGGTGCTCTATCACTTTCATTGTCGGAAATTGAGTCCGATCTCAAAAACATAATGTTCTTATGCGGTCTCTGATATGAAGATGCCGATATAGGTACATCTTCCTTTTCTTCTGAACTCTGGCACGAAAGACTTGTGCGACGATTAATTCTCGGCCAGACTGGACGATTATAATCAGATTCTGGAGTAGATGGATCAAATGAACACTGAGATCCGGGTGTTCGGCTGTCTTCAGGAGTTCGACATGTTAAAAATAACGGACCTGAGTCATCGCTCTGATCTACTGGTGATTTGATAGCAGAAAAATCGACTTTAGAAAGATCAAGTCCACTATCTTTATCTTTTGATTCATCAACAGCTGTTGCACCATCTATACTCCCACCCCATTCAGAACCATCTGGTTTGTCGATACTGGGCCACTGTATATACATTCCCTTACGCCGTCTTGACTTATCCCATCGTTTTTTATCTTCACCACCTCGACCAAGATTTGAATCGACTGATTGAGATCGATCTCCTGCCTTAAGCTCATCATTGCTGTACCTTTTTTTCACTGCCGTGTATTCAATGGGTTTTTCTACTCCACTTTCTTCAATTGACTTATCATCGTGCTGATGCTCTTCTGAGTAATGCCCCACTTTATCATCAAAATCAATAATTCTATTTTCTTCAACTATTTCAGGTGACAATATTTCATTAGACAGAGAACTGTCATGGCTTACAGATATAATAGGAACCTGATCCATACCAGGAGGTAAGTGGTCACATGCATCTATAGAACTATATACAATTTCATCATCCTTTCTCTTTGTGGTACCCAAAATATCTTGAACTGGCTCGACAATTTCTGGGCTAATTCCTATTTCATCTTGAGTCATATCTACCCATTTTGCAGTTGCATTATCAGGAGTCCAATCCTGAGCTATGCACTCATACACAGGAACAGGTATAAGGCATGTCGTGGCTGTCTGTAGAAAGTTTTCTGGAGGTAACTCCATGGGAATTTCTTCTTCTGTGAATATACCTACATTTGTCTGGCACGGTCCAATGTCGCTCATAATAAATGGATCTAAATTTTCTTCTTCTGATTTCTCATCTACTAAAGTTGGAACGATTACCTCTATAGTCTCTGTTGGAGGAGAATTGTTCGTAGATGTTTCTGAGAGCAGTTCTTGTGATTCCGATATTTTCTCTGATTCTTCCAATATTACGTCGGGCGGGTTAACTATTTCTTCAAGAGAAACCCTTTCGATATCCGATTCATACTTCAAACTAATATTTAATTCAGTTTTCTTGAGAGGAATAATTGTAACGTCCCTGTCGGCGCTTCCAGATCGCCAATGCCTTCTTGGACTCTGACTTCGAATATTATCCTTCTTTCGTGGAAGTGTCAAATTAGCGCTATCAACCACTGATGGTTCCTTATCTCTTCGCAGTTTGTCCCTTATTGCTCCAAGAGCCGATTTTATATATTTGCCAGAAGAATAATCAATCTGAGAAAATGATGCCGATCGAAATGGAATAGCCTTCTGCGCATATGATCCCACTATCGATTTCGATTCAGCTCTTGAAAGCTTCGTAAAAAATTCCTCATCTTTGAGGGAAACTGTTGGTGGGGATTTAGATTTTTCTCTATCGCCACGTCTAAACAATAAGGATTCTAAATTAGAAACACTGGTATTAGGCCTTAATGACTGATATAGAGAGGATTTTAGAGTATTAACTGCAGGTGTACTATTTGAACATTCTTTCCGGTGTGATATTTCGTCGCTTTTACGGTTCACAGGTACGGGAATGTGCTCTTCCTCCTCATCCATCGGAATAATATCTTCTGTGTCTGTTGCTGAAAATGGTACTGGTTCAGAATCATTTTCTTTATCAAAACTATTTGATTGCCGAAGCTTACGTGGTGGTGGAACAGGTGGCGGAGTGGGTGATAAACGATTTCCCTTAAGAAGCTCTGTCAATTCCTTTAGACGCTCAGATTTATCAGATGATTTTCGACTTGACTTATTGTCCTGTGTTGGACTGGGTGCAGATCTTCTGCCAAATCCTAATCGTTGCAATCGATCCAACGTATTACGGCGTTTCTCCATTATTATCTGTAAAGATAAAATGGAATTATTATAAAGAATTAAAAAACACATAAATATTTGAAAAATATTATAAATCCAAATTATAATTCCTAAGAGTCTTTAATACCAGATAAGTAAGTACCCAAGCGTGCAAAGGTACCAGAGGTACCCTTTTTTGATTCTTTAATGTCTGCTAGAATATATAAACTTGCATTGCCAGCAAAGATAAAAAAAATTAGAGCATTGTCTCTCCATTTATACTACGTTATCGTCTACATAACTACCGTGACGTCTTTTGTTTTTTAATTGAAGCCATGGAATGAAAAATGCCAAGAACGGAGGCCAAAACGGCCCATCCTATTACCCTGCAAAATATACAAAGCGACCTCTCACCAAAACCTTAATTATTATTGACAAGAATATAAATATTGATTGATAACTCTTATTTCATAACCAAAAACAAGAAATTGTGAAATAATGGCTAAGAGTTAGCAAAAAATTAGTCGAGAGGTAACTATATTAACGTACAATTTTTATCATCAAAGTTATGGCAGCTAGACTACTCTCTCTATACTTTCAAAAAAATTCCCGTTTCTATGCACCCTACAAGTCAATTCAATTCGCAATCTCATGTGGTTTAGAGGGCACTGCACCGCACCAAAAGAACACAGCTTTATGTGTAAATCAAAACAAACATTTTGCATTTAAATAAAAAGGAAAGCGGGTTTTTATACCCCCTGGTATGAAAGGATGGTTTAACCAGGGTAAGGAAGGTATATTTAATTCTACGCCAAATTTGCCTGTGATAACTAACAAATGAATAAATTATGCCATATTCTTCTGGGACATTAGTAAATACGTTATAGATTATTGTGCTATAAAGGGTTAAACCCTCATCGACAGACAGTGGCTGTATTGGTGCTCAAGAGTAAAGAAAACTCAATGTGACGTTAAAAATTCATTCAAATCTAAAAATATTTATTTTATAATATACTTAAATTTGTATATTATTTAAACTTTATAAAAATAATTAACTCTATATTTCATATGTTTTCATATTCAAACAGATGGACGCAAGAAAGGTGTCTAAGAATTTTTTTTCAGCAAAAAGGCGGCAGTTTTCCTGTTATCTATAACTCAATAGTATCTACTAACCCTGATAATATCAGAATTTTTCTTTAGAAACCTAGATCTGGGGAGAATGTTTTTTTTTCATATTTTGGGCTATACATTTGTAACAAACTCAACAAGTTTTAAAAAGAAATTTTGGAATCCTTGAATATAAGGCTTTTAAACGATACCCCCTACATTATAAAGTTTTTTGACCTAACATTCTGATAAATTTCAAATTCCTACGTCATGTCATTTTCGAGAGAGACGTCTAGAACAGACAGACGGACGGACGAACGTAAGAATGATATTATAAGTGCTCCGTTTTTTTCCTTGTAAGGTACGGAACGCTAAAAATCTACCAAACTTGGAGCTTACGAACTACAGTGAGATATATATAGATTGGCTACATTTTACCATGCTGAAAGCAATTGATAAAAATTCTTCTCAGCAATTAAAATTGGGTTTAAAGGAAAAATTCGCAGATGTATTATTGAATCATTTGTATACGTAAGAATACGTATAGAAGTTACGCAAATCAATTGGGAGGATGAGGTACCATTCGAGGAAAAATTGGTGAAATGAATGTTTTAGTCAGGGACCCTAACTGGTTATTAGACTTATGATAAAAAATACCCTTTAATAAATACATTTCAATCCCTTCAAATATAAAAAAATTAAAAAAAAAAAAATAATAATGAGAATCCCGACGGACGACTTAGCTCTTTCGCTATAGTCAATAAATAAAATTTATACCTCGACGTATTTTTATTGGTTATCGGATGACCATTATTTCACAACTTTTTGTGTTTGGTTAAGATTTATGATAACCATGTTAATTCTTCAATAATAATAGTAAGGAGAATTTGAATACCATATTTGTTTATGATATTCAAAATTTTGTAAGAATTGCTTAATGAAATTAATGAAATTTATGTGACAGAAAAGGACCAGTGCAATTGTTGGGAATTAAGCGAAAAAATAAATTCATGTTGAGGGAATAGATGAAACCAATGAAATAAAAATCGTCAAATAAATCTTATTATTGACAAGAATTATAAAAAATGGTTGATAACTTTTATTGCATAACCAAAATAAATTAAATCATGGTTATCTAATAACCAATAAAAATAAATCGAGAAATAACCTTTATTAATTAAGATGAAATAAAAAAGTTATTGAATTTAAAAGATTTTTTAATATATTTTATTTTCGACTTATTAGTCATTACACTTTCGCTAAAAACTTATATAACGGTACATAATCTATCTGACATATGCATATTAATTCGCATTTACGTCCTCTTGTGAACGTTATGCTGTACTTTCTGTTACTCTGTGGTAAGTAGTTTAGAAGTTGATTGGTCTTTAATGTAAGTACTTCCATCTACATCAAGGTATCCCTTCAATGAGTTCCTGGGCACATGGAGATCATGGGGTGTGAAAGAGCTGCCCAGGTCTGGCTCTGGTTCCCCGTTCTTTTGACCGGGACTCGCTGTAGTCGTTGCCACCTCGGTTATCGGGTCCCTCATCAAAGGGATGTTCATATGAAGAATCACCAGAGATGGGCGGACCTGAGCACTAGTAGGTGCACAAAACTTCTCTTGATGGGCTAAATATTTCTGAATTTCTCTTGGGGCGCGGAACGAAACAATGTAGAACTGTGATTGGCATCATCACCGGCTACTGCTGCTTCACATGGATCTAATAAAGATAGGAGTTGTTGACAACTCTCAGTGTCTGTCCTGCCTGGAAGTAGAGCCTAGGACAACGGAACACTTTCTGTATGCTTGTCCGGCCTTTGCCCGGAGCAGGTTGGACACGCTTGGGTCTGCTCTCCTATCTGTAGATGCACTTAATTAACAGGACGGGACGGTTTTGGTGACGGAATTTCTAGCAGGTTAGCACAATGGGCTGCCCTGACCTACGTGCTTGGGATCTCTCGTCCCCTGTCTAAAAAAAAATACTTACATGTAAAAAAAACCGTCACATGAAAAAACTGTAAAAATTTATTTCACATCAAAACCCATATAACGGCTTAACATAGGAAATTCAAATGTTCCCATCAAATATGTAAAACATTATGCTAAAGCGTTTAGAAGAAAATCCTTCCCCGCCACACCAACCTACCTCTGTAGACAAATCGAGAATCACGCATTTCAACGATATTTGGCTGAAAAAAATGTCTATTATAAAGTTTTTTGCAGAAGAAAAATATGCCAGTTAATAGCACTCAGCAATAGCTTTAATTTGATATCACACACGACCCAAATTGGATAATCCCAATAGGTTTAGTGTACCACCTTACCAAAAAACCCCGAAAAAAATAAAAACGTTTTAGCTCATCGAAAAGCTCCCCATTTACTCATTTTTATTAAAAAAAAATCATGTTAATCCATCCACGTTTACTAACCTAAAACTTTTTCCAAAATTTCACACTTATGTCACTAACGGCCCGCTTACGCACAAAATTATTTAGTCAAGAGTGAGTAGATAAAAGCAGAGACCGTAACAGTTATGAATGTTAAAAAAAATCATATTTAAAAAATCATTTTCTGATTTTTGTTCTAAAAGTCAAAAACAAAAATCAAAAATCAAAAATAAAAATCATAAAATGATTCCCTATTTCACAAAACTGTTTTTCGGGTGAAAAACACTTATTAAATAAAATAAAAATCAATTTTCAATTATGATTTCTGATTTTTAAAATATGAATCCAAAAAGAAAGGTACTTTTTATACTTTCGAAGAGAAATTTAAAAAGTATAGAAAATTTGTGAAGATTCGGTAATAAGACATAATGCTACATTCCAATCAATCCTCCTATAGCTTTTTCTAAATGATTTTTGAGTTGAAAAATGAAAATGATTGTTATTATTATTCCCTAGATAAAAGTTATTTAAAAAATACTAATCAAAAATTAACCGTTAGGGTGCAATTTTTATATTATTTCTTATACTTATTTAAATTACTCCAGAAATTGAAATTGAAAAGGTGTAAAACAACGGTAATTTTCGATCCTTGGTTTTAATCCATTTTCAAAAACCTCCCTTAAAATAAATTATAAATTTAATTTATTCCGCAGAAATGAACTTGTACATATTTCAAAATTGTTCTCAGTTCAATTTCAATGAACTTATGTAAGCTTGAGATCATAAAAGTGCAACAATGCACTTTACCTAATTAGCAAAAGCTTGGATATTGTATATTTTTCAGGCCTACAATTATGCAGTTCTCGCTGGATTTTCAACTTGTCAATCAGATTCAGTAATTTAATAATATTTCTTTCTTCTTTCAAAAGGTTGAGTATTATTTGATTTTTATAATTTTTGGTTTTTCTTATACGCGTACGCATAGCGTAATACCCTACACAAAGGAACTAATGAACATACCTCCGAAATTCGAATTTTCAAAAATCGTTTTACCTTTGAATTTTAATTTTTATTACTATAAATGTGCTATCAATTACGTAACCTTCATTGAATAAATAACTAATAAGGAAGTGGAGTATCGCGCGAATACAGTATATATGTTTAAGCAATTCAATGACAGTCGGACCTAACTAAATTAGTTTTTTTTACGTTTCCGAAAATAAACATTTCAGAATTCCGGGATTTCAGTAAAACTTTGTGATATTTAATTATACTAATTAATATTAGAAATTTTAAATTGTGGTATTTCGGAAGTTTGTAGTGTATAGTATTCTTGAGATCAGTGATTTGTGAAATTAAAGCTGTTAATGTTAAGAGTAGGGGCGACTAGGCCTCCAGGACCTTGCGGACACCGCGACCATAGTTGGTCTATTGTGCCTTCCCCCAAAGTGGTTAGGAAAAATCGAGTCTTTTAACGAGCTCGATTATTGCTTTTGGAGTTAAATTGGAGACATTATCTGGAGAGACAATTGTTATTCCAGTGATTTGCAGCCTTAGACCTGCAAGTGCTGGGCACTCACATATGACGTGCATCGAGGTTTCATCTTCCTCTTCGCACAGTCGACACAGTTCACTGTCGGATTTTCCTATCTTCTTCAGGAAGTGACGGAAGGGGCCATGACCAGTGACTACGTTAGGAAATAGTCTGAGCGACTGTCTGTTAAGTCTAATAAGTTGGCGCGGCTGGAAATGAGAGGGGTTGAAGAATTTCTTCACCTGCCTCATACTGAGCGCGCTACGCCAAAGGAGATCCAATGGCCTGCTTTCCCACCTAAGCAATTCTCCCCTAAAGTGGCATTTTGGTAAGCCAAATTTCGGGTTGGGACCAGTATACGGACATTCAGCTCCGGTTTTAGCCAGTTCGTCCGCTTTTTCATTACCGTTCATTCCTTGATGTCCAGCGACCAAGGTTACTTGGTTCCAGACCAAGGTTACTTGGTTGGCCCTAGACAGTAGTTGGAGTTTCGAGTAGCTGCTCCCGACTAATTTCGACTCAAAACCTTGAGAGGAAAGAGCTAGGAGCGCAGCTCGGCTGTCTGAGCAAATGTAGATATTGGAGTTCTTGCAGCCATTATTTAGGCTTTCCTGAAGCCAACCTTTATAGCATAGACTTCCGCCTGAAAAATGGAAGGTAAGGGATCAAGCGGAATGGAGAGTTCCACATCTGGACCAACCACACTTGCGCCTGTTTTTCCGTACTTCCGGGATCCGTCAGTATACCAGACTTGGACCCGTTGCGGAAGCTGGAGTCTCTGCTAAGTATGGCCAAGAGACTTTCTTTTGAAAGAGGTTACAAGGTAACGATAAATGAAAGAAGCCGCATTTATGGATATCTTGTAACCTCTATCAAAAGAAAGTCTCTTGGCCATAGTATCTGCTCAAGCTTCTAGGTCGTTAATGTTAACCTACTCGAAGATAGTCAGATAACCCACCCTGGAAGTGGTGAGCTCATCTGGGCTTTCCTTTCGAAGCATACTAACCGCTGTGTTCCCTCTGAATAAAGAGATAGAGAGGCTGTAAGCCAATAATGGCTTCAAAACCACGTTGAGGACACGATGTAAAGGCACCAGTGGCGCCTAAACATGTCATCCTTCACCTTATCAAGGTTTCTCCTGGAAGTTGCCTGCAATGTTTTAGGCCACCACACATTTGCCCCATACGAAAGTATGGGTCTGACTATGCCCTGGAAGATCCATAAGGTCATTTTGGGCTTCAGACCTGTGGCAAGAACTGAATGTCCACATGGCTTTGTTAATTATCATTTCCAGATGGGATTCCAGGTAAGCTTGCTGTCTAGGATTATTCCCAGATATTTTGCTTCTTTGGAATATTTTATTGCAGTTCCATTTAACTTAGGAGATGGGATCTGAAGACTCCTTTTCCTAGTAAAAGCAACTAGCACTGTTTCGTCATAGCTAATAATTATAACTTACGATATATTTTCAATCAATGTTTTAAATTAATTATAATGCCTTCTAATAATCATTTGGTTCTAGTTCAATTAAATTTCAATTTCAAATTACCGCCAGAAGTATAGATACTATAAAACTAAACTTGTTAACTTGCTACAATTGTAAATTTGTCAATTTGCTATAATTCGAGTTCAGTGAAATAACCAACAAAATTTGTAATCGCGCTGTCCTCTCATAACCTTGAAAGAATAAACATCACATCGTGCAAGTCAACCTAGTTCTTTTTTAATTGGTTTCAGTTTCAAGTGCAAAACTATTGCATTTTAACATTTGTCGCCCGAGCAGAGACAGTTTCTTGTGGAGATAATAATAATTACTGCAGCTGTATCAGCTTATCGTCGTTGGATCAATTTTTACCTATCGTCGTTGGATCAATGAGTAATTATTAAATTTATCAGCCTATCGTCGTTGGATCAATCAATAATTAATAAATTGATCAGCTCATCACTTCATTGCGGTGTACCTACCTACATACGTACGTGTATAACCCAATTTTTCATAGTTCATTGTGCAGGAAATGCAAATGCATTTATTTCGTTCTCGGGACAAATCATCATCATATGATAAAAATTAATATCCATCGAGGAAATTGTTCCAGAAATAGCCACTTGCACAAAGTATCAGGATTGCATCAAATCGCTAAGTAATAATTTACATTATCCAATTATATGGTATGTACATATTTGTTGCTGTTATGAGAAATTAGTCCACAATTCGGTTAATGTTCGGTGAATGGAACTTTAAATATATCGATCTCGCATTTATACAATCTAAATAGCAGATATTTTTGTGGAATTTTATGATTTCGGTGATACATATATCAGATAACGTGATTATATTATGTGGATTGCGGTAACTTTTATTGCCAGTTAATGACATTTTTGATTTGCGCAAATCTGCCGAGAAGCTCTTAATTAGTTATTCCATAACAGTTTATCTCAAGAATAAAGATAAAAATATTTTTTAGAAATTTAATGGAGTTTGGATATTTTCTGTGTGTGATGTTGGCATTGTTGTTGCATTTTGAATAATTGACTAATAAATATCTTTGGTGTGATTGAAGCTTTACGTGATTTAATTCTAGTATTTTTTTTTGATCCTCGAACTTTATTAAACTTTGCATTATACTTCAATACAGCAAGTGCGGTTGTTATTAGAATATTTTAAAATTTTATAAATATGAGCGAAATTGCAGAACTTAAAGCTCAAAGAGCATCCACTAAGGGGTGTATTACGCGGATTAAGAATATAATCGAAACCAAAGCAGATTCGTTGTCTTATACGGAACTTGAGTGTCGATTAGGAATTCTCGAGTCATATTTCAAGCAGGCATTAGCCCACCGTCAATTGAAAGGTTAGCCGCAGAGGACTCCAATGAGGCAAAGTGCAGAGCCGAATTAGAAGATCTCTATTGCGCAGTTAAGTCGAAAATATTAACATTAACGAATGAGCATCGGAAGTCTACCAGTTTTCACGAAAATACGGTATTAGTAAATCCCGCTGCTCCAGCCTGTAACCTTCCAAAGCTAAAGTTGCCATATTTCTCCGGCAAGTACTCAGAATTTCCAAATTTCTTCGGAACCTTTTCAAAGCTAGTAGACAAAAGCGAATCAATCATCTACTTTCATGTTTAAGTGGTGCGGCATTACTAACAGTAAAAGCCTTCGAAGTAACTGATGACAATTATGATAAAGCTTTAGGTCAGCTAAAGACAAGATATGATAACAAATATTTGATATTCCAAGAGCACATTATCGATTTGTTCAATTTACCAAAGGTACATAAAGGATCAGCGAGCCAACTGCGCTATTTAGTGGATAGTGCTAATGCACATTTGAATGCCTTGCAGTCATTAGGCTCCCACGAAGAGATTACATATGCATTTATAATCTACTTGGTCAACGCGAAATTAGATCCTGATTCTCAAGGTAAATGGGAAAAGTCGATGGAGCTTTCGACAGTACCTACTTGGACTCAGTGTGCAGATAGCCTAAATAAGCGCTGTCAATTCCTCGAAGGATTCCAAGTCCGATTCAAAGAGTGAATTGGCTTCATTGTCTTCAAAATCTCACTCATTTCGAAGAAAGGAGTACAAGCCGAACGCAACTTCGTTAACTACTTCAAATGCTCCTTACTCTTTTTGTAAAATAAATGGTCATCATATCTACAAATGTACAAAACTCTTAGAGCTTCCTGTGTTAAGTAGATTTGAGCAAGTCGAAAGGCAAGCACTGTGTATAAATTGTTTATCGAAAGGTCATGGAGTTAATAGATGTCCATCCATTCGTCGATGCCGAGTATGTTCTATGCCACACAATACCATTTTGCATAGATATGCTGAAATTACAATGCCTAGAGATAATACCTCCTTTAATCTTAATAATCGCCATAAACCTTCTATGAAAGTCAGCACCTCAGCTAGCGCCAATCACGCTTACTCTGCTTCGTCGTTGTTATCTAAGGATAAAGTTAGTAATCACGTTTTTCTTGCTGCTGCTGTCGTACAGGTTAAGCACAAGTCGGGCCAGTACCATCTCGCAAGGGCATTGTTAGACTCAGCATCTCAACTCAATTTTATTACTGAAAATCTAGCACAAACTTTAAGTTTGAAAAGGTCACAACCGAAAACCAATATTAGTGGAATAGGAGCTGTGTGTTCGAAGGTTCGCTGGTCTACAGAAGCTGTAGTTAGGTCTAGACTTAATGGATTTAGCACAGACTTATCATTTCATCTTCTTCTACATATCACCGGCCTACAACCAGATTTCAGAGTAGCAATTGATTGTTGGGATATTCCTGATAATATACAGTTAGCGGATCCACAATTCTTCAAACCTCAAAGAGTAGATCTTCTTATTGGGGCCGATACTTGCAAAAAGCCGTATTTGGTTGGGTTGTCTCAGAGAAATACTTAAGTCCATCCTCGTTCCATCAACTCTATCTTGTAACATCACGTGTGATAGAGAAGAATCTGGGGAAGCGCATTCGGAGGAAACTTCATTCAATAAATTAGTCGAGAGATTTTGGAAAGAAGACAGTATCGAAGAATTATCAACTAAGTTAAGTGCAGAACACATACAATGTGAAGTTATATTCCAAAATACAACTCGTCGTTTATCAGATGGGAAGGTCATGGTGAAATTCCCGTTTAAAGATTCACCAATTCAGCAGTTAACCGATTCTTTGGAAACAGCTCGTCGTCGGTTTCATTATTCGGAAATGAAGTCTCTGACAAAAATTCCATTAAATGGTTGGCACCCTTCCTTGATGAGTCAAGTGATGCGGAGCTCTTACGAGTGGGTGGTCGATTGAAACATGCTGACTTATCTCCAGATCGACGGTTTCCAATTTTATTACCTGGCAATGACGCTTTCGTGAAATCGTATATAAGACATATATACATAAAAAATTTCCATGCAGGACCACTCACCCTAGTTGCCATCATACAGCAAAGATTTTGGATAGGCAATGCACGTTGTTAGGTTAGAAAAATAGTTCGAAACTGCATTCATTGTTTTTGGTATCGTCCACGGCTCGCACAACAAATTATGGGTGATCTACCTAAAAGCATAGGAAATACATCATTGCCATTTTCTCACAGCGGAGTGGATTTCTTTGGTCCAATACAAACAACTCACAAGATCCGAGGAAAGGCTCCATACAAATCTTACGTCGCTATATTCGTTTGTTTCGTCACACGAGCGGTGCACATCGAAGCTGTCTCCGACTTAACTTCAGAGGCGTTTATCACTGCGCTGAAAAGATTCATCGCCCGAAGAAATTTATGCCGACACCTTTATTGTGACAACGCAACGAACTTCGTTGGAGCTCGAAATCAGCTAACCGAATTCAGACGAGCTTTCCTTCGAGAGCAAACTCAAGGAGATATCGTAGACTGATGCACCAATAATTCTATCGAATTTCACTATATACCACCAAGGTCGCCCCATTTTGGGGGCATTTGGGAAGCGGCTGTGAAGTCTGCGAAATCGCATCTTTACCGCACCTTGCAAGGCGCCTTATTGACGTTTAAGGAACTCACTACAGTAATGGTTCAAATAGAAGGTATCCTTAATTCTAGACCCATTACCCCTCTATCAACAGATCCTAACGATTATCAAGCCCTAACTCCCGCACACTTCCTTAATCAAGCCACTTGAGATGCGATCCCTGAACCCCATTTTCCATTTAACAAGTTAAGCTATCTTCGTAGGTGGTAGAGAGTCTCCGCTCTAGTACAGCATTTCTGGCAGCGTTGGTGCAAGGAATACCTGTGGCAATTGCAAGAAAGGGGCAAATGGCAATCCGAGGCTTCCAATATACAACAAGGAGCCATGGTACTGATACAGCACGAGGATCTTCCCCCTTACAAATGGAAGCTGGGTCGGGCAAACAAAGCTATTCTAGGTCCTGATGGTCGTATACGTGTGGTGGAGATCAATACCTCTTCCGGCACCTTTCTCAGAGCTGTACAGAAGGTGGCCCCACTTCCTGCAGATGAATAATTGATAGCATTCGGATCCTTTCAACGGCGGCGGGATGTTTCGTCATAGCTAATAATTATAACTTACGATATATTTTCAATCAATGTTTTATATTAATTATAATGCCTTCTAAAAATCACTTGGTTCTAGTTAAATTAAATTTCAATTTCAAATTACCGCCAGAAGTATAGATACTATAAAACTAAACTTGTTAACTTGCTACAATTGTAAAGTTGTCAATTTGCTATAATTCGAGTTCAGTGAAATAACCAACAAAATTTGTAATCGCGCTGTCCTCTCATAACCTTGAAAGAATAAACATCACATCGTGCAAGTAAAGCTAGTTCTTTTTTAATTGATTTCAGTTTCAAGTGCAAAAACTATTGCATTTTAACAAGCACTGTTTTCCCTGGGTTTATTGATAGTCCCATGTTCTGGCACCATTTGCTAACGATGTTAAAAGCAGTTTGCATAAGCTCGGGTAGAGCTTATTCAAAGTCACCTTTAACACATGACAATGTCATCAGCGTATCCTTGAGCCTTAAAGCCGGCCTCTTGGAGTAAATTTAATAGCTCGTCCACAACAAGGAGCCATAAGCGTGGTAACAAAACCCCGCTGTTAAGCTATTAATTTAACGTTATGAATTGTGCGGTGCAATGTTGCACAAACAATTGCCGAAATTCCGGTGGAAAATCCTTTTTTAGGCAAGTGAATATATTTTATTTATATTTTTTTCTGTTTTATAATTATTCATGAAAGAAAATTGTAAATACAGGGTGTTTCCGTCTAGGTGGTTCATAGAGCAGGAGGTGATAGCATTCACCTAGACGAATAAAATATTGTAGGGATGGGGGAGGGGGTCCACATCAACCATTTGGGAATCGTTAAGAAAACAAGATAGTTTATCATAAAATACCCTGTGTCTTAAAAAGTACATGGCGTACGGTCACAGTTAAGGACTCATTGGCAAAGTCAAAGTTAAAAAAAAGGTACGAAAATCCGAAATTTTTATTTTAGCCACACATAACTCCTGAGATCACCAGGGTACTGGGCTGTTTGAACAGTCGTTGGAAATGCCATGAAGTTCTGCATACATACAATTTGCTCTTCACTGTGACTGGAAGCCCTGTACTTTTCAAGATACAGGGTGTTTTGTGAAAAACTAGCGTTTTTTCTTAATCACTCTGTAATTCCCAAACGGTTCACGTGGCCATACAATTTTTTGTTTGTTTAGGTGAGCACTATCACCTCCTGCTCTATGGGCCACCTAGACGGAAAGACCCTGTATATAGAACAGAAACAGAAAATATACGAAAGTTTAAATCATGTCCGATTTGTTCCTTTGAGAAATATCAGAAGGTTTCTTCTTTTCAATGTCAGCCGTATATTCCTTTTACGTAAAGAAAGGGGGCGCTAACGATTTGTTTATTTTACATAGTAATTTGGATTATAAAAAATGTCCCCCTTCAAAATGTCACAATTTCCTTACTGCCATGACGAAAAGAACACAAACACAGCACACTAATACATTACGGCGAGTGGTTTAGGCGTTCACCCGGTATGCCGTTTCCTTATTAGTTATTTATTCAATGATAAAAATGGATTGGAATTTGATTTTAGTTAACAAAATCTTGGGTTATTGAATTTTCAAAAAAAATTTTTACGAATGATTTATATTGATCATTGATTACTTCAGTTTTATTGTTCTTGTCCCTAATAGAAATTGATTGGGGCGAAACTGCCCAATTTACGTATATTTTAATTGCCTGAAAGCAAAACACCTAGTCATTTTCATTGCTTATTTAAATACCTCGTATTTCCACATTTGGGTTTAAACTAAAGGCTCTCTCCGTATTCCGCGATTACTGATAGCGCTATTGAAACTAAATCATTATATACTACGATTCATCACCTGCTACTTATTACGAACTTTTAGCATTACTGCATATATAAAATTGAAGTCCTTATTCCACCGCAGCTTTATTTCATTACGAACAGACCTGCATATCATTTGCACTTGTAGGACAGTCATTTGGTGCGTAAAATGGGATTACCTGATAGTTTTGAAAATTGTTTTTTTTTATAGATTTCGAGATGTTTTTTTTCGAATTTTTGCCACCTCGTATGCCGCTATATTAAAATAACTGGCCAAGTGCGAGTCGGACTCGCGTACGAAGGGTTCTGTACCATCGTACGAAATTTAACACTACGTACTTTTTATTTATTTTTTCAAATTAGAGTAGGCGTTATGTGAAAAAATAATGTTGTCATGTGAAAACAAATGAGAATAAAACGAGAAAAAAGTCAGGTTTCGTGTATGGTGGTCCCCTTTAATTTTTAATTTTATTTTATTTTTATTATTTGTTGTTATAGCGGCAATAGAAATACACACTCTGTGAAAATGTTATTAACCTTTTTTTTATAAATATAATCAATTGTTTCTGCGTTAGAGCGCCGCAAAGTCACTCCAACACGTGTATTTCGTATATTAACGAAAAAGATTTTACTACGGGTTCGAAAAAGAGGCCGACTACGGCCTATACGGGCTGTCGCAGGTATAAAGCGATGCTGCCCTTTGGCGTTCGAGCCCCTTCTATGGAACATCTGCCGACAGAGTTCAAATATTCTGCTTGAATCGTCAGTACGAATATATCGTTTTAAAGTTTCATTCGCATTTTCATAGTCATGGTTTCTAAGGAAGTGAACTGTTTTATTGGTGTAAATCCACTGCAACTAAGTGAGGTGACCGAAGTGGATGAAAGTGGATAAAAGCAAGGTCAACAAGGGTAAACTCTTGGTGGGATTGGAATCGATAGCGGTCCACGATGTGTGTCGAAAACGCTATAATAATGATACCAGTGGCCACTTCTTATATGAAAGTCTTTCCACTCGCAATATATGCTTGATTTGAAGGAAGGAATGGAGAAAGCTGAAGAATAAACATTTTTGACAACTAAAGAATACTTTACAATTAGACGTTCCAAAAAAATGTTGGTGTGGTACGTGGTCAGATATGACGATTGAGCACAATCCTTGAGGAGGACGATGAAATGCCTTGGTGGCTTTACTCATGTACGAGGAGTCAAGGACAGCATACTTTCCAGGTGAACGTTAGAAATGGTGTTCCTGCAAGCTTTTCCAATTCCGAGTAGCATGTCGAAATGAGAAGCTTGTGGATTAATCGTTACAATGTCCACATAAATAGAAACTAATGGATTGATTGTGCCAGCATTCTCCTTTTCCAGAAGTAAAGGAACCCATGTCAATAAGCACTGGAATTATTGAAGTTGTGAGATAAACTGTCACATGTCTCAAGAAGTTAGTAGTGCTGGCATTTCTAAAATCATCGGTGGGGATTTCTATATCATAAAAGTCATACGCAATGACAGAGTGAAAACACGTGGCGTTAAATGGAAGAAGACGTCATCATTTTTTTTTTCAAAGAATATGTGTATCAAAAGAATCTGATAATGAATTTAAAAAGTTACTTACGTACGAATTTTCTCAGTTTCCGTTATCACCTTTCAATGTCATTAGGCCTACATATGGCTTGGACCTAACTGGGATACAAAACAAAAAAACGCTATTTGCTCTACTTCATGGTGGTGTGGAAATGAGTTTTATCGTCAACACACGTGTTGGAGTAGACTTTGCGCCGCTCTTATGCTGAGACTATTGATTTTACAAAAAAATAATGTCAGTACATAAATTGTAGGAAATTTTCTCTAGCTTAATTTATCACATAATTTTTCATCGTAAAATGAGTCGGAAAGGAGATAATGTCAAAAAACTGTGTTTGGGCGGGGTTCTTTCTGCGGAGTGAGCAGCAAAGATAGGTGTCAAATAAAAATTGGAAAGGGCACGTCGAAATCTATAAAATACCAATTTTCAAAACTTCAACTTCAAAATGAAGTTATTATAAGCTGCTAGGCTAGTACAAGTGTGACCATTCCTTGAATCATTTCTTGTTCACAGCAAAAATAGCAAAAAACTGTAACACTCTGATGATATTATTCTCCCCCACAATCCCATAAAAAAATTCTTTACTTTGAATTCCTCTATGTATGAGCCCTTGACGAATGGCATTAGTTATTGCGACATATTTCTGTATGTGTATCTCGATAACGTCTAAGGTCTAACAAACAATAAAGTATCTTAATTTCGAATTTACCAAAACATTTCCTTTTTAGGCATTTACAAATAGACATGCAATAAATGAATGTGTGGGTCGTAATCTCATAATTCAGTCTATTTACATTATTCAAGTTCTTAGAAGAAGAAAAATTACTCCATTGATTCATTTCGTATTCAGTAGGATTTCATTAATTAATCGCATCAAAATGGTCACTTGTCATAGTTGAATTTCTGATCTAACACTACACAATTCGTGGAATGGAAGAGTTATTTTGAGTACAACTAGATTTATCGAGTCATTTGCTGCATTAAGCCTCAATGAGTGAAGTTTATAAAATGATTTTGATTTCATCTAAATATTTCTTTATTACAACCCAAATTGGAAATATTTATTATACAAATGCCCCATGAAATTAACGGATGCACGAGTGATGTCTTGAGGAAGAAAATAAATATGTAAATCAAAGTATAACGGAAATAAATTGACGGGCACAACATTTCTCAGTCGATATTTTGACAAATTTTGCATATACTTTATGCCACTAGCCAACACATAATTGTGACAGTATTGTTGGCGACATGATGATTGCTGATAAACGCACCTTCCCCCATCTTTGACCTTTGGCCAACTTTTAGTATATTATAGCGAACAAGTAGATATACTTATATATGTATGTATGAAAAAATAAAAAAAACAAAACAAAAATGAATTGAATATACTATAATTTGAGGCGATAAAAATAAATTTTAGTTTGGAAATTTTCTGTTTTTCGACTTCTGATTTTTTGCCACTTCTAGGAACCGTGCGTAACTTTGATGACAGACATAATGAATTTATTCGTTAATTGGCGCAGAGTTTGAACTTAACATTGTATTACTATTTTTCGAAGATTCTTTTATTTACTTTCAAACATATTTTCTCGCAAGTACATAGCAGCGGGCAAAAAGGAAAAATTATTATGGCATAACGTTTTCTCGGGCTAATCTAACGTTCTAAATGGTGCAGTGTATTCACTTGTTGAGTGTATACTTTCCAAATCTTTTATTTACCCGACGGTCCTGATGAGGATTCTTCGTCTCTGCCGAAACCTGCCATAGTGAAACCGTTTCCGGGGATAGAGGCGTGGCTTTCATCACGGATGAATCGCTTAAATAGGCAGTTCATTCGTTCGAACCTTTTAAGTACCCGGGCAAAAATGGCATTTTCCAGCTCTTTTTTAATACTCGGATGACTCTTTGATTAACAGTGTGACCCTTCTCTTTAGGGCATGTATTAAAGCCGAAGTTGTGGTAAGAAGTCCGTTGTAATAACAAGACGTGATGCAATATCGTCATGTAGAAAATATAACTCTATTTTCGTAAACTTTTGCAGTCACCGTGTTATTTGAATTGTACTTGTATCACGTTATTTGATTGTTTATTACCAACGATGAGCGGAGGCAGTAATTAGGAAGATTTCCTTAAGATAAGTTCAGAGAGCAGATATCATTCTTAATTTGGCGCAGCTATGAAACTCTCGAACTGTGATAAGACTGATGAATGAACGATTCGTTTAATGAATTATTCCCAGCTTATTTCTACACAAGTAAATTTGCTAGTCGAATCTTAATTACGATTTGTACAATTACGATATGTACACATGCCCGTGATTTGGGGCATGTTAAATAAAATTACTTGTTTGCACTTATGTGCTTAATATTTGTTTTGATGTGATGCAACTGGCGTGACCCATGTTAAGCAAGATGCAAAACATGTAAACAAATGCCGTCCCCTACTGTTCGAGTGTGACGTACATTTGGGTGAATGTTTTGCTTATAATGCATTAACATTATTGTGTCACATTTATTGAGAAATGCATTCTTGCGTTTTTAATTGATTTGTTAATCGTTTGTATTTTTATGCATAGTTACATCACACCGTGTTGTGTTTATTCCCAAGGTAGGCCGCGTAGATTACTCAGCTGCTTGACTTCTTTCTTACTCAAAACATTGTGCGAGGGGGATCTAAGGTTCTTCATTCCCACAGCCAGATTGTCACAACATGAACACGCGTATTTCAAGGGAAGATCAGTTGAGACGGCATTTGGCGAGGTTATTCACTCAATAAAAAAGGGCTTCTTAACCAATCTGGGCTGGCTGTTTTCATCGACGTAGAATGTGCGCTCAATAATGCTCTTTTACATAAATTTACTGAACTGCTGACAAAACATGGAGTGAACCAGTCAATAAAACACTGAATCGCACACATGTTGAATACTAGAGCTGTCTCTGCAGATCTGGGCGGGGTAAGCGTTCATAGCGGACCCCGCACGGTGGTATCCTATCACCTTTATTATGGGTACTCATTATGGATGCTGTTTCATTCACTTGGATGGGGTACAAAGCGGTATGTTACTCGATGACGTGGTGATCCTCGTCACCGGGAGCTATAAGTCCGAGCTTGCGAACTGGTCAATCCTACTAGCGGGCTACCGATTTCGGACTGGGCATCAAACCACAGAAAACTCATTTATGCCTTTTTACTAGGAAAAGGAACATCCTCAGATTAAACGTGCCTTCTATTGGTTCCACACGTTTGGAGCTAAAGAACAGAGTAGAATCTAGGCACACACTAGATAAAAAGCTAAACAGAAATACAGGAAATAAGTAAAAAAGCTCTATGTTATGATACCCCAGATACCCCGTATGTAATTTCTTATGGTCACCTATTTGTGCAAGTTCTATTTTTGAAGTGGTTTTTCGTTTATATTTCTAGAACGGTACGTCGGACAGTACAAATTATTAAAATCAATTTCATAGGATTTCATATTCTGAAGAACTTTTCATTAAATAAAAACTGATCGTTCTTACAGTCTACGTAAAATACCTAAATTTTTATATGGCAACACCAAGAAGGGGTTGCCCGATTTATTCCGTTTTTTAGTATTTTTTTACTATTACTATGAAAACATTGTGTATGAAATTTCAAACCTCTACGTCGACGCGTTCTCAGGCAATGTTCAAATATATCTTGAAAAACGAAATGTTTGTATGGCAACCCTACGAAGGATTTACCTGATTTGTCCCATTTCGAACCTAAATTTTTTTTTTTTAGAAAGTCTGTGCGAAAACTTTCAGCTCTTTAAGTGAGCGCGTTCTCATGTTATCTTGAGGATGGACAGACAGACGGACGGACGAAGGGACGGACGGATAGGCGGACATGCAAAAATCAAAGTAACTTTTAATTTTATTTGTAGCTGTCCACCCCATTTTTCTCTACCGTCATTATTTCGAGGTTTTACAAACGTAATGACATACTTAATATACCTCATAATATTCATCTAGGGTACAAAAAGTGGACACTCAAACCACGGATGATCCTATGGATGTACACTAGTATCATCTAACCCATTATTATTATTATTAATGGGGGGATGCAGACAGGACTCCCGCCTCTCAAATAGTCACCGCGACCCATAAGATCTTTTGTGACATTACACCTAAATGCCCTAGGGCACCCATTCGAACTTAAGGTCTTTAGTAAAGCCAATGATGCTCTTGGGGCCTTTTTTTCGACATCCTCTGGTAGTGCGAATGCCTTTCCTAGATGGCCAAGCCTTATGCGGTACAGAGCTTCACAGTCACATAGGACATGTTCACCGGTTCCAACGTCTTCCATACAAAAGCGACAGGTCTCATCATCGACATTACCCATCTGTTTTAAATGTTATCTAAGTGGGTACTTCCCAGTAAATAGACCCGTTATGAGCCTCAGTTCCTTTCTGCTGAATGTGAGGAATGCTTTTGTGCTCTGTTGCGAATACTTTATAAACTTCTTCGCTTCTCTCAGCCACGGGGTATTTTCTCAGTGTGCTTTGATTGTTTTGTCCTCCAAAAGCCTGATCTGAGGTGAAAGGTGACTTTTTGGGGTTTCCAAAGACAGGCTCAGGGCCAATAAACAGAGCTATGGCTCCTTCCTTTATAAGGCGGTCCGCAATCTTATTGTCCGTAATGCCTTCATGTCCTGGTACCCAAATCAGTGTCACCTTGTTTGTTTCGGCCAGTTGCTTCAAAACAGTAACACAGTCATAAACTAGTATAGACTCAAGTGCTGCTTGGCTGTCTGATATTATATATATTTTGGCTCCCAGTATATTCTTGTGAATTATTTCGCGAGCGCAGAGTTCTATGGCTTGTATTTCTGCCTAAAAAATGGTTGGTTAAGCCCCAGTGCCTTTGCGCAATGGCGCCTTGGCCCATATATGCCCACACCTGCCCTTACCTCCAATTTTGGACCCATCCGTGTACCATTTAAGAGATCCTTTTTCAGGTAGGTCCCCAGTGTGCCACTGTTGACGGTCCCTCAAGATCACCTTAAATGTCTTTTCAAAGGTATGGCGTTTCGACATAATGTATGAAATTGGGTTGGATCACTATCATGTGGCCCAACAAATTTTTTGTGCTCAGGAGGTTTGCCCCTTGCAGCCTAATTGTACTGAGGGTGGCCTCCTTCCTAACATGCAAATATAAAGGTAGTAGGTCCAACATAGCCTCTAAGACCGCAGTTGCGCAGAGACGCATTGCACCAGTTACTTCTAGTCTAGACATGGAAGCCGTTGTAGTTTTTGCAAACTAGTTTGAGCCATCTTTTGTTTTATTTTTGACCACCAAACGAGACAGGTATAAGTGATCTTGGGTCTTATGATAGATGTGTATGACCACAGAGTCATTTTTGGTTTAAGAACCCTAAGTTTTGCCAAAAACCCTGCGGCATGTCCGTGTTGCCACTGTGGCCTTATCCAGTACTCTTTTTGAGGGGGAGTTCCAGGTCAGTCTGCTATCTAAAGTCATACACAGATATTTGACCTTCTTCAGGACTTCCACTACTATTCCCTCAAGAGATGATGATTGTAAATAAAGATTCCTTTTTCTCGTGAAGGAAACAGCTACTGTCTTACCAGGATTGGCTCGAAGTCCTATTGTTTGACACCAGCCTCGAACTATGATTAGGGCATTCTGCATTAGATCACAGATTATCCGGTCATGTTTGTCCTTAATTGTAATGACCACCTGATCTGCATAGCCCTGGTTATCATAGCCAGAGTTGGTCAGTTTCTGTGGGAGATCATCGACAACCAGCGACCATAGTAGTGGGGACAGAACCCCACCTTGGGGATATCCCTTGGTAGCCACTACTGTAATAAAGTCCTCCCCAGGCTAGCCGTGGTCCTGCGGCTTTCAAGCATAGCTTTTATCCATTTCATCAAGAAAGGTTCGATTCCTTTTTTGGTACCCATGTTGGTTTGGGAGCAGCGGTGACCGATTGAGGGCACCGTTCCTAATATGGTTGTGTAACACTTTCTCAATTGTTATGAGGACAAATGAAGTTAGACTGATCGGACGGTATGATTTGGGTAGAGCGAGTGAATGCCCTCCCTCTATTGGTATAAATGCTACCTTAACTTCCGCCCACTTCCTCGGTATATACCCTACAGTGTAACTTGCTCTAAAGGTCTTGGAGATATTTGCCAGTAGCTCTTTTAGCCCTGTTGAAGAGGGGCTGAAAAGATGCCATCAGCTTCTGGCGATTTGAGTGCCTTAAAGGTATTGACATACCATTTAACTTTGCTTGGGTTGAAGATTCTGCCAGAGAGGCTTTTAATCCTATTGGAAGGCCTGCGTTCAGGTCTTAGCGAAATTGAAGCCTCGCTTGAGGCATGCCAATTTGCAATGCTATCTGCCATATTTGGGCTGATGAGTGTTAAGTCCAGCACCTCCTGGCGAATGACGTTGCAGAATGTTGGTTCATTGCCTATATTAGTCATGTTTATATTATTTTTAACTAATTAGTCAAAAAGGTACTCATCTCGTCTGTTCCTATCACTACTTCCCCATACAATGCTGTGGGCATTCGCGGCAGGACTAGGACTGCATCATAATCAGAACTGGATTCACATTGAAACATGAGTTTCACACGAATCCATCTGCCAGTTCGTGCAGTCCATCGCATCTGACATCAAGAAGTATTTTGACCACTTCCTCCATATTATGCTATTTTAAATCTAGAATTCCATCCAAGGTAGAATGGGAATCACATTCTGTGGTTCAGGCATTAACGAACCCTGTTATTATCTACACTGATGGCTCAAAATCCCAAGAAAACACCAGAGCAGGCGTTTTTTGCGAGGAGCCACACATAGAAATTACCATAGATCTTGAAAGCTATGTCGCAACTTTCAAGGCGAAAGTCAATGCCATCCTTGAATCGGGAAGGTATCTCCTTAACTCAGATATTAGAAACAAAAAGTATGATCTCCTCAGGCAGCCAATCAGTTGTCAAGGCTTTAACTAAACCCACAACCTAAAACCTGCAAACTAGTACTGGAATGTAAAATCACCTTGAATTCCCTCCCTCGGAATAACTTGCTCGTCTTGGTGCAGACCTGGTGGAATCCTCCTCGATAATCGAGATTGCGCCAAATCGCCTTGCCTTTATTTATCTCGTAAGTATTCAGAGATTAAAATACAAGATTTTAAGTATGGCAGTATGTTTAGTCATAAGTACACACTCTAACCTTTCCAATGGTAGGTATACATACCCACATATACCTAAACCTATAGGCCACAGTTAGAAATATATAAAAAAATTAATTCACAATTTTGTGATCGTTTGGCTGAATTTCTAACTTTTAGGTGTAGACTGCGGACTAACAAACAAAAAAGCTATACTTATTTAACATATGTATTTCGGGAGCTCTAAAAAATCTGTATTGGATGGGGGAAGGTACCCCTCAAATTTTTTCTTTTAAATCGTCCAGCTGGTCTGTAGATCTATTACTTGCGTTTCTTTCAGTGAAGTCCGAATTTTTTGGTTTAAGTTAAAATATGTAGTAATAGTACACAAAGCAGGCTTTATCTACGCAAATTGGCTAATTGAGATACATTAAGCTAGTTTCTTCGCTCAAAGGATATGTCAGAAAGGGCCATAAGTCATTAGATATTTTATTAGTTTTAAGTTATTAGGATATCATAAATATTCATGTATAACTGCACAATGTGTTATATGGCAACAAGTACTATAATATTGAATAAAATATATGCTATGATTATTTAAAATAAAGGATGCAGTTAAATTAGCAGACAGAAAAACAAAATTCTCTAAATGGTCAATACCAGTAAGTTGTTTTGAAAGTACGGTGTTTTCCAATATATCCTGAAGAAAAGTCAATTCACATGAATGTTGTTACATCTAACTGCAACTTTTTTCTAGCATTTAATTGTATTGTCAGCTAAGTAAAAAAGTACGTAACTCCTTTTTTCATAAGAGTCCCAAGTCCAAAAGGGGCCGAAAAAGCAGGGCTCTAAGGTCACGTCCAGAACCCATCTGAGCATGCAAGACCTGCTTCTTTTTAAGATCTTGTACTTCAAGTTTTATCTGCTAAAATTTCGGCATGAACCATTAAGCCACTGCTTTATTTATCTTCAATAAATTAATCATTAGTTTGTAAACAACGAAAATCATTTATTTATTTATTTACAATCCATTACATTAAAATAAGAAAATGGAGATCCCTTTATACAGGACACCAAAAACCATGACAACCAAAAATAATAAATAACTACATATACACAAATATAATACAACAAGGGATTAACTTTTTTTAGTTATGTATTCCTCAATATTTATCAAGAAAAAGAGCGAGATCTGGGGCCGGATTTTGTAACTCGGACAGTTTGGGAGTTTGGTAGATGAGAATTTTCGTTTTCCCCGATTAAAACTCACTGACTCTCCATTCGAGAGTCTCTAACATATTTGCGGAGTTAAAGAAAACGTGAGAAGTATCGAAATATTGAAAGACGACTGAGGGTCGTAGAGCATTGGGGGTTTTTCCTACGGATTTAGGATCTAGAGTACAAAAATATAGGTGAACAATTTCTGGGGAGGGGCTTTTGGGTGATGGGAGGTCGTACGTCATGTTTGGTATCAAATTAAAGAGGGAGAAGCCGGTAATCTTAGGGTATTTTAGGGAATGTTCCCTACATTTTAGGGAATATTTCCTAAATTTTAGGGGGGTGGGGGAAACCAAAATTCCCTACATTTTAGGGAGAAAATCCTACCTACATTTTCGGGAGAAAAACCTAATCTTAGTTTTCCAAGGTGGTATGATCTAGGTTACCGACATATACTTGAGTACGCACAGTATAAATGTGCCAATATAGCATACTCTAATTTCCCTGCCAGCCGAATCCCCTCCTGATACGGCACGAAAATTGAGTTGGACGGCCAAGCTCTCTTCAGGCTTGTCTTTCAAAGTATTACTATTTAGTGCGGGAAATTTTGCAAAAAATCAGAGTAATTAAAAATAAAAAGAGGAACAAAAATGTAAATCGAAATATATATAATTTATAAAGTAAAAATATCTCGTTAACTATTTAAAAAAAAGGAAACAGAAGAAAATGATTATAAAATATCGTGTTGAAAGTACCCCTTTGGGTAAGTTGTAAGTTAAGCACATGACTAGAGTTAAAGACTAAATTTTTGTAAATGTATTCATAGAGCCGCATGTGGAGGACATAAATAAATAAATAATAAACGTAAGAAATCAATTGTTTCATGTATAATATTATAAATTTATTTATATTAATAACTAGTTCAATGATAATTGTGAATATGTCTATATTTATACTGTAGCTTCAGAGAAAGGTATGTAGGTACTAGGTCAAATTTAATATTGAAGTAAGAGGACGAAAATAGTGTAGCGCGGCGTTATTTACAGCTCAAGTTCCTTGGTGGCGTGTACGTTTCAAAACTAAACCGTACAAATTTATAATTGGACGCGATTATAAATGTCAGCGTGCAGTATACGTCTAACCCTGACAGAAAATTTACAATAAAAACCTTCCTACCGGTATACCGTACATTTTCCCAACTTGCAAATTTTAATACAGTTTTAATCAAATGTTTACCTCAAGAAATACTTAATTATGTTTAAAACATTTCTGATGTAGTAAACAATATATTTCGTTCCCATTTTTGTTAAAATTTGCAATGGAGTCAGTACCAAGATTTGCAAGTTTCGTACATTTTTCAATGCGAATTTCTGGCAAACTATTTGTAGCAGAATAACGATTATAACGATTATATTAAATTAAAGGTAACGAAGAAGTCTAGTAAATAACGTATTGGAATAAAGATATTAACTCGGAAACTTGTAAAAAATTTTACAAATTGAAGTTTTTTAAATCAAATTCCTGTTAGTGGGTATTCTCATTTCTTTAGATTGTCACTATTTTAGAAAGATTAGGACTAGATCTAGCAAATAACTTCGAGTTTTTAATTTTTAGTGGCACTTTTTTTAATTATTTAACTCTAATAGTACTTGTTTTTTCTCCCGATATTTCCTCGACGAGAAATTGCAATATTTCGTTGAAAGTTGTTGAAATACAAAGCAAAATAGTATGTTTAACAATTATGTGCAAAAAAATCTAGAAGAGTTAATTTTCGTTAAAAATTTTCAATTTATTTGAACTGCAAATAGTCATTTTTCGTCTTAAATATTCGCATGTTGGGTTTTTATCTTTTACGCTAGATGTCTCTAATGTGGTCTGTGGTCCACGTCTAGGCCAATTTTATATTAATTTTCATATTTTCAGGACACAAACCTACGAATAGTAAATTTTATTGCCTACTGGCTCGCTGGTAGCTAAATTGAAACTTTTCCTGAATACAAAATCCGAAAAAAAACACAAAATCTGATTCGGTCGTACGGGCGACCAATGATAGGTTCTGAACCGTCATTTCCCTAGATGCGTGATTTGTACCCCACTAAATTTCACTTAATTTTGAAATCATGTATGCTTATCACACTATCAGGAGAAATAAATTTGCTTTCTGTCAGATATTATGAAAGATAGCCATCGTGGTGAGTAAAAAGTTAAGAGATATACAATTATACCCTAGACAGAGTGTCTCCATAATGACTAAATTTTTAATTAGATGAAGTCAAAATTGCAGTGTGTTACACAAATGAAGTCCCTCAAGGAAATTGAAATTGCAGTACAAGCGCCATTAAACATTGATTTTATACATATAGATATGCCACCAAATCTGTTACCTCTTCTCGACAGATGGCCCTACATGCACCAAATTAGAAAACAGAGGCGAAATTTTTAACGAATGACTGAAATCATGTGTACAGATGGCGCCATCTATTAGAAAAAAATTGTAAAATAAGAGGATATAAGTTATTTTCGATAACAATTTCGATTCTTTTCCTTTTATTAGTTTCTATAAATATATGAGCTATTGAATAATATAATTTCATTATTCCCAGACAGCTTCTTTGCTGCTAGTATGTGCCAGACGCTTTTTTTCGATAAAAAAAAAAATGACTTTATTATGGCTGTAATTTTTATACGAGCTGGTTTAGCGTGCGAGCGAGGAGTGTGATAGGGAATAAATGTGTAAGAGTACGGCCGACAGGACGTTGGTTTTTAACGAATAAAAACGGCTAGCCCGGTGCCAGCAACGAGGAAACTGTCTGGAAATAGTAAATTTATATATATTGTTCGATGTTTATGAAAATAGATGAAAAAAAAATCGAACTAAAATCATTTTAAAAACTACTTTGAATATATCTCTCCAACGGTTCGTCGAACAGCAAATATGATTATAACCAATTTGATAAGATTTCGTTTTCTGAAGAAATTTTCAGTACCTACATTAAAACCCTGATTGTTTTCACAGGATACGTAAAAATCCTAAATTTTTATATGGCAACACCAAAAAGGGGTTGCCCGATTTAGTCCATTTTTGAAATTATATTTTCTGTTTTATGAAAATCCTATGTACAAAATTTCAACGCTCTACGTTGACGCGTTCTCAGGCAATGTCCAAATATGTAGTGAAAAATGAATTGAAAAATGAGTTGTCCCATTTTCAAATTATCGTGGGGACGGCCATGCAAAAATCAAAAGAACTTTTAATTATATGCATGAATGTCCAATCCATTTTGCTATATTATCAACAATCTTAGTAGATTTCATCTAGGGTATAAAAAAAAATGTTTGTTACGCTCATAAGATATTGCTTTCTGTATACCTCGATCCGATCCAAATATTCTAAGAAATTTCATCAAGTGAGACAAATTGCTTGGCGGAAAATATTTCAAACTATTCACGAAAAATCAATGTACCAGTCACATCTGGTTTTGAAAAGGCAGGTCGCAGAAATTCTATCGAAAATCCGACCGAAAGATTTCTTGTAAGCCTAGATAAGAATTTTGTCTGTTCTGCAACTTTCTGCTGCGAAAGCGAAGTATGAAATTCTTTTCACTTAAATCACGTATCATACACATTTGCCAAATCCTTCAAATCATCTTGATACTAATCAAGATATGCCTTTAAATTTCTTTATTGCAGATTTTTTCCACATTTCTACACATCATTAAGCTTAGTACTAAGGTCCGCGCTAACAAAATTTTCTATGAAAATTTAGCAAGCTAAAAGATATTGACAAAAATTTATCAGGAATTTTAGAGAGAGCGGTATTAAGGTCAACGCGCTAAATTTGCCTTTGGGTTTTGATTAGAGATGGCACCACCAGTAAGTCTCCAAAAAATTTAGCTTGAATTTATCCACCCGGGCCGTTCTTTAGCCCGCTAAAAATATTTATTGTCAGAGTTCTGATATTTGATAAATTTATTGACCGGATTTTTGTAGTTAACGTAGTTTTGTACGTCCTTGCTGTAAGTACGGATGAATTAGATTTCTTTTCGTGGCCATATTTTCATTATCATTTTTTTTTTTACTGTATACATTAGGCATATTATTTTAATATTTTTAATATTTCCAAATAATTTTACCTACCTATTTTTTGAAATATGATGTCCGCGCGTTGGAGGTATTTCCGTAAAAAAATTGCAAAATTCTTCTTCTTGTTTTTAATATATGTTTTCTCTGAGTCTCAGCTGTCATATTTTAGCTACTAAAGAACGGCCCGATATTGGAGACCCGCCAAAATGTAGTTTAGCGCGGACCTTAGTACTAGGATTTAGATAAAGAAAGACGGAAAAACAAAATTAGATTAGATTCATTGCTGTGATGTGGCGCTATTTATTATCGAACACAACTTATTATCATCATATTCGCCAAGTTTGGTAACAGATGGCAGACCTTTTTGTGAGCAGATGATAAAGTCTGGAGTGGCGACACTGTGAGAAGAAGTAACCACAATTTGTGCGCGGCGGTGGCATATATGTATAAAATCAATGCCTTTACTCATATTGAGGAATTGTCAATGACATAGCAAATGAAATAATTTTCCTCCATAGTCTGCCGCCTCTATATTTCCCTGAAATGACTGAATTTCAAATTAAGTCATTATGAATACAGTCGGTGTAGGGATTAGTTCCCGGAAAGCTTTGTATGCCTTTTCCGATGGGATGAAATAGTAGAAATTTTATATCTTAAATTTTTTGGAACGTTCTAATGGAACCTCGATTTAAATATAATATCTAAGCTATCAGCTCTCTAGGGGTTCACCAAAACCCTCGAGAATACTTCACAAGCCATGAAACAGACTCCCTCCCTATCCCTTCTTATGCAAAACTGACAAAAGTTTGATTTGAATAGCTCCCCCGCTCTAAAATACTATTCATACAGAAAAATTGTGTTCTGATAATCTTAAGCTTGCTTTCTTATCTTCCGAAACGTAATAAAATTTTCATACCTTTCCTAACAAAATTATTTAAAAAAATTTATCTAAACCAAATGACTACGATTTCTCAAACAAAAATTCTCAGCTGAGTAATCATTGTATATGCCGCTGTGCCGTCATGGGATGCTGTTGGCCAAAACCCTCGAGAATAGTTCGCAAGCCATGAAACAGAAATCTATATGTGTGCGTGCTTAGTCCGTTTTCTAAAATGTTCTATATTAATACTTATGGAAAATTGCTAAACATTGGCTTAACATATGCCATAGAGCCTAAACTGCTATCCATAAAGGAAAATAGTCTTGTATTAATTTAAAGCTTGGTTCCTTACCTTCCCAAAGGCTACACTTCCTATATACCTTACTTAACAAAATAATAAGTTAGTTTTGATTACAAAGTAACCTTACCATTTTACGCTCAATACCTCTCAGCTGAGTGATAATTGCATGTGTGTATGTGCAGCTGGAGTCCGAATCTGTAGGCAGCTACATTCGATATCATCAGACCACGGCATGCCATGACGGCACAGCGACATTACAATGATTACTCAGCTGAGAATTTTTGTTTGAGGAATCGTAGTCATTTGGTTAAAATAATAATTTTTTTTTAAATAATTTTGTTAGGAAAGGTATGAAAATTTTATTACGGTTCGGAAGATAACGAAGCATGCTTAAGATTAACAGAACGCCAAATTTCTGTATGAGTAGTAGTTTAGGGCGGAGGAGCTATTCAAATCAAACTTCTGTCACTACATGTACCATGGGCCTCGCATGTGGTAGGGCGGGAGTCTGTTTCATGGCTTGTGAAGTATTTCAAAACCATCGAGAATACTTCACAAGCCATGAAACAGACTCCCTCCCTACAACATGTGATGCCCAGCGTAGTCCTTACATTCTACAATATTTGCAGTGTTCTTATGTAAAAGTGACAAAAGTTTGATTTGAATAGCTCCTCCGCCCTAAACTACTATTCATACTGAAAAATGGCGTTCTGTTAATCTGAAGCTTGCTTTCTTATCTTCCGAACCGTAATAAAATTTTCATACCTTTCCCAACAAAATTATTTAAAAAAATTTGTCTTAATCAAATGACTACGATTCCTCAAACAAAAATTCTCAGCTGAGTAGTCATTGTAATGTCGCTGTGCCGTCATAGCATGCCGTGGGCTGGCCTACAGATTCGGACTATGACTGCACATACACACATGCAATTATCACTCAGCAGAGAGGTATTGAGCGTAAAATGGTAAGGTTACTTTGTAATCAAAATTATTTTATTATTTTGTTAAGTAAGGTATATAGGAAGTGTAGCCTTTGGGAAGGTAAGCAACCAAGCTATAAATTACTAGAAGACTATTTTCCTGTAAATATAGTAGTTTAGGCTCTATGGCATATATGTATAAAGCCAATGTATAGCACTTTTCCATAAGTATCAATATATGTAGATCATTTTAGAAAACGAACTAAGCACGCACACATATAGATTTCTGTTTCATGGCTTGGGAAGTATTCTGGAGGGTTTTGGGTTCACCCTATGTACGTGTGTGTGTGTGTGTGTGTGTGTGTGTGCTTGCTTTCAACTACAATTAAAAACAATTACTTTTCCTACAAGAACCGATATTTTAACAAAAGTTTAAATACTGAATTTTCCCCTTATCGTGAGAAAGAATTTTGTCTGAAAATATAAAAGCGAAACGTGAGAGAATAAGAATCTCATATTACAATTCTGTACTTCGCTCCAATATTTTCCCAAGCTAATTTTTTCCTTGAGTCAGGGTTAAATCCTGATGTAGCTCCTTCATCCATATAGTTTTGATTCATATTTACATTTATCGGTTTTTTCCTTTAATAACAAAATAATTCCAAAACACATACAATTGCATTTATTAAATTGGTAGTAGTAAATAAGTTTCGTGAATTTTAGTTCCACAATTTCTTTCAAATTTTTCTCTTAATTAAAAATAATTTCTTCAAATAATATTTCGGTACTATTTGTGGAGTTATTTTCGGTATTACAAACATTTGGATAACTACATTTTGTCGATTGCAAAATTCTCTGTTATTAATTTTTATTTTACAATTGAAATAGATTATCAAATAGCTGCCTTTTAATGTTATCTTCGTTTCATCACAACTGCTATTTAGAAATCCTTACTCTGAATTATTAATTATTACAGTATTTTCTATCTCTATAATTTCGTCTTTAAACTTATTCATAAATTTACAAGTTCCAATTAAAACACAATTTTTATACTTAGTTTAAATTCTTTCGTAAATTTTCCTTCATCAAAAGCATAACTTTGGTTATTGATAATATGACAAATATTTCAGTTTTTGAATCTACTTGTTGGTTTTGCGATCGGTACTAACAATTTCTTATCTCATGTCTCTTGTCATGATTATCGCTTTGGTCTGTAAGTTTAAATGGGCGTTTAATGCAATTTTCGTGTACATTGGACAGATTATATTATGTCTGAGAAATTTGTGATTTTTAATGAACCCGAATTCTCTATGTTCCTAATAATCCTCTCTACTTTTATTACTTTTTTGAATTACCTTTTTTTGAATTTCACTAGCCTATCATAAATAATATTGAGATCGATTTCTATATTTTGGACGGATATACATAGGTGTCGTTTTGATTGTGGAATGATAAGATCTATTATATATGTATTTATATCGCTTTAAGAAGTTGTACTCTGATAGGTGGATTTCTTTCTAAATTTAGTGTTCCTATTTTTTCGGTTATCATTACACTTTTCGATATCTGCGTTATCCGTACGATTGTTAGTTTTTGTGACGTAATTCACCTAACTTTTTCTAGTATGGTTATGTTATTTATATCCTTTAAACATAGGCTAATGGCGTGTTTAAAAAGTTAAGTTTGCTATTGGTGTATATACCATATCCATATGAACAATTTCTTTTATTGTTTTAGGGGTTTTGGTTACCTGAAATTTCCTTTTGACGGGCTCCCTATCGTATTTTTCCCCTGAACAAATATCGCAACTATTTAAAATTTCATGAATTTTAGATTTGAGTTTGGGATTATAAATTTTATATTAAAAGTCTTAATAAGTAGCTACTATACCTGAATGACCAGATTATTCTTTATGGAAGAGCGATATATGCTTCTTTTATTTCTGGTCGTTTTCTATGTGTTTTGCATATCTCTGTTTAGAAATAAATATATTAATTTCTTTTGCAACTTATTGTACTCGTGATCATTTAATTGAGAATAAATGTCAAATTTTCATTATCTATATACTTTCTAAGAACATCTAATTTCGCTTCAAGCCTTTCTTATCTACGAACATTCTTCTATAGTTGAAGATTTGTTTAAATTCCTTTTCTTTATTTTCTACCCATTTAATTAGTATTCTAAACCTATTCTATAGTTTCTAACAATGGTGTAGGGTCGTTTAAATCTTTCTCCTGAGAGTGGAAAGTTTGTACTTCCATTGAATGTAGTGGACTGGCTCTCAAATTTTCAGTATTAGTGCCTTCGAAATTTTCTTCTGATGAGTTACTATCCTGATTTTGAATATGACCTATATTTTGAAGATCTTCTCCTATACTTTCCTTTTCTTTGGGTTTGTCTGTCTCGAATAAGTTAATTTCATTGGTTTCTGTGTTAATTCGACTTAAAAAATCGGCAACCTTATTCTCCTTTCCTTTTATGTAGTCTATCTTAAATATGGTACTCGCCTAAGTGTATTAACCATCTTTATAGTGATGGGTTAATGTCTTTATCTGTGTGCTTTGCTTGCAGCCACTTAATTGATTGGTGATCGGTTTGCAGATCGAATTCCCTACCAAACACGTATGGTCGAAAATAGTTCGTTCCCCACACTATTGCTAGTAACTCTTTCTCGATAGTTGCATAATTTTTGTTGAGATCTGGGTATCTTAATATGGGATACTTAATGACAATTTCTTTGAGTTTGTCAAACGCTATGGTATACCTTAGGTCACTAAGATTAATTTTTGCATCTTTCTAAGGAATATTACTGTAGGCTTTGCAATTTTCCAATAATGTTTTACGAACTTTCTGTAATAGACTACTTGTTTTTGGGTGGTTGGAAGCTTTAGATTTTGAATTATTTCTACTTTACTAGGATTTGGTTTTATTCCACCCAGTGTCAGTATATGACCCAGGTATTCGGTCCATTTACTTAAGAAGTTGCACTTATCAATTTGTATATTGAGTCCTTCTGATTTTAATTTATCGAAAATTTTTCGAATACTTGTGAATTGTTCTTCCAGTTATCATCAAGATATGCAACAAACAGTTAATTTATGTATTCCTGCAATACTAAGTTCATCAATATTTGGAAGGTAGATGGAGCATCCTTCAAACCACCTAGCATCCTTAGATAGTTATAGTGTCCGAATGGAGTTTAAAATTACGTCTTCTTTCTATCAGATTCCTTTATTAAAATCTGATGAAAGCGCTTCGCTAAGTCAAGTGTTGGGAAATATTGAGCTCCTTCAAGTTTTTCTAAGATACCATCAATATTAGGGTTTGGAAATCTATCGGATATGACAACCTCATTTAGTTTTCTATAATCGATAACAATCCTCCATTTCTCCTCGCCTGAATTATTTGTCTTTTTAGGAACAATCCATAATTGACTGGGGAGTTACTTTCCTTAATAATCTTTTGTTCGAGCATGTCCTGAATTTTACGCTCTATTTCTTTTTCGTGTATCTGAGGATACCTATATATTATAGAATAAATTGGTCTGTCGGTGATAGTAGCTATTTTATGTGTAATTTCATGAGTTGAAGTCAATTCATTGCTTTCTGAGCCCAAATCTGACGATACCCTAGAAGAATGCCCGTATGAAATTTCGTATGGTCACCCATCTGTGCAAGTTTGATTTTTGCAGTGGTTTTTCGCATATATTTCTAGAACGGATCGTCGGACAGAAAAAAAGATTACCACCAATTTTATAGAATTTATTATTCTGAATAAATTTTTAGTACAAAAGAAACGTCTAGGATTAATCGTTTTCACAGTGCACATAAAAAAAACCCAAAATTTTATATGGTAACACCAACAAGGGGTTGCCAGATTTATATCATAGTTACTATTTTTATGAAAACGTCGTATACAAAATTTCAGTTCTCTACGTCGACGCGTTGACAAGCAGTGCCCAAAATGTATACAGGATGTTTCCGTCATGGCGGTTCATGGAGGTGATAGTACTCACTTAGGCAAACAAAAATGTTATGGCATGGGTTGGGACATCTCAACAGTTTAGCAATTACAGGGTGATGAAAAAATGCTATTTTTCCACAAAACACCCTGTATCGTAAAAAGTACATAGTATATTTGATTTTAATTTGTTGAAAGGAAGGCCTATATCTATATATATATGTATATGTCTGCTGAGGATGAACCGTAATGATGTGCATAATCTTACTGCCATTATTACGGGATATTGCCTCTTTGGAAAACATGCAGAGCGCATGCAAGCTCCACACAATGCTGCAGAAGCTGTCTGGACGAGGAAGAGGTTGAGAGCGCTCAGCACCTGCTGTACGAATGCCCTAACCTTGCTAAGCGTAGGAGGAATACGATTGGTAGCTACTTTTCCGCGAACTGGGAGAATTAGCAGACAAAAAGTTAGAGGACCTGGTAAGGATCATAAACTATTGTAGCTGGTTTCATCGCTCCCCTAGCTTTTTAAATATCTTTTCCAGGCAGGGTTCCAATATAGTGACATCACAATGGACCACAGATGATGGTCTAAGTGTGGCTTTTTTTCTATTTTTTTTATATTATTAAGCCAAGCTCCAGGGGATACTCTATGATGCAAAGCACAGCATGGCAGCAAGGAGATAGGGAAAGGATTAGGGGATATGAGGAGAGTGGCGGAGGTGCCGATGTATGTCGCCCTTAAACTTCCGCGCAGATTGCATGCCGGAGAAAAAACAGAAGATGGTAAGCTGTTCCACATTCGCACTGTTCGGGATAAAAAAGCATCACGGAATCTTACTGATCGTACAGCTTCCTGCGATGGCCGCCACTCTAACCTAACCTAACCTAACCTAGGTATAATTTAGTTTAAGCTGAATATTTATGCGACAGTTTCGTTTTCTTTGAAATAAATTAATCATAAGTTGTCACACACATAGTTTTATTCATAATAAACTGCTACTTTTCTAAACAGGGGCACTGAATATCCTTGTTCAATCCATGAATGACTACCTACTACATCACCGAAAAAAAGATAGTCTTCTGTTTTATTAAATATGTCAATGGGATGGTATTGCTGACAATGTACAGGGCTACCTAAGGAGACCTCTTGGTTTGTTTGAGGACTGTATTACTCGCATTGATGAGGATTTACAGAAAGTCAATATCTATGGAAGTATCTTATCCTCTCCAGATAGCCCGTTTATGGAATATTCTTCCACCTAGTTGTGAGAACGCGAGATCTGTCGGTGGATTTAAGTATCTCCTGAGGGTCCACGTTTTTAATTAATCTGCCGTATTTTCACGTTATTCTCTTGTCTAACGGCATAGCTCACATTCATAACTTTCATAATATTTATAATTTTTATCATTCTCATAATTTTATAATTTTCAATTATGTTTAATATTTTGTTTTATTTCGTGGATTTTAGCTATAATTTCTTAACTTTAGTCTCCTTTCTTATTATTTAATTTTTGATTTAATTTAATTTTCTTTTTATTTCATTTTAAATTTTTTCCGCCTCTGTTTTTTTTTTTTGATAGTATAGGTACTTTTTTTGTTATTTTTATAGTTATTTCTAATTTTTACTTAATTTTAGTAGGTTTTTATTTTTATAAAATGTACCTAAATATAATTCCGAAACATTTTGTACTCAAAAAATTGTGAAATCTTGTGTACTTTGCCAGTCCAATAAATACTAATATAATAATATACATTATCATGAAAGATTGCAAGATTCCGTCACACGCAAAAATTCTCAGGATTAAAAAACATTATGTTCCAAAAGGACGGCGTCACGGCTCATACAACAAATGAAAACATTCAACTTGCAAAAACTATGTTTCGCAGTCGTTTAATCTCAAAAATTTGTGATATCGATTCTCGCCCAAATCGGCAGATCTAACATTATTCAATTTATTTATCTGGGACTTTTAAAAAGAAAGGTTTATGCTAACAATCCAGGAACAGCTGAACAACTCAAAAAATTTATAACGTTAATCCGGAATCTTAGAGTTGTCATACAAAATGTACCTTACAAAGTCAGCGCAGCGAATAGAACCGGTGATCTGCCCAATATCGTTTTCTATTTTAGTTCCCAAGCTTAAATAAATATTGCAAAAAAAAACAATAACAATACTTTTCCGTACTCTTAAAGTTATGTTATTCAAAATCAAAAGATCGACCGAATCTTAACAACTAAATTGACAACCATTTTTGTATATTTAAAGAAAGTTTTGAAGTTTAGTTGAGTTCTCTTAATTTCAGTTTTGTGTTAATAAAAAATAGAAGATAAGTTAGTCTGAAGAATAATAAGTACGATTGTGACTCTCGATCACTTATTATTGGCAAAACGTTAGTTGCAATAGTAGAACCAAATATGGTTGAAGTTGCAACTTAATTGCCACCAACGAGTTCTGTGGGCTGAACAACACCTATCTAAATGAACAACAATGTAGGAATAAATTAAGTGAAACTAAATTTACAATATACTGTGCGGGATTATGGTGTTGATGACGGACTAACCTTAATTTAATCCTCGAAGCATTTTCTGCCGACGGCACAATTGTGAGATAAGATAAGATTAAAAAAGCAGCAGCATGGGGATTTCGCGGCGGCTTCTAGAACTGTCACTACCTTGTAGAAAATGCTCGAAATATTTCGAAAACCCTCTTCCTCACTCGGGGGGAATCCTATGTATATTAGCACTCTTGCATCTGAAAATTATCCATACATGTATAAATTTCTCTGCTTTTGAATGTGGGTGAAGTTATCTGATGAGTTCCATCCGATGAGCCTCACGATGAGCATACCATGATCGTTTTCATATTCAAAATTCATGCGCATTTCCACGAAATTATGATAAATGGTGTGTTGTATTGATTAAAAAAACAACAAAGTTTTTAATTATGACATCCAGTTGAAAACCAAATTCGTTTCCAGAAAGCTGTGTAAAATGCTATGAAGTGCATTGCTACCATCGGCTCATCTAATCCCATGTGAGACAAAGAGTAGAAATAGGTGTTCTTTTTTGTACATTATTTATTGGTGATGTGCCCTCTGTTAAACCGATTTCCCCTCTAGTTCTTCATGATCTCCTTTTACGACAGGTTCTCTGATAAACGTTTAAAACTTTGAAATATACCCCCTCTACCACTGAGCCATCACAGATAATCAGAAACGAAAATATGCGCATTTCAAAGCTGTGAACATTTTCATTGTTTCATCATGAATTTTGATTGATCAGTGGTCATTATGACAGTAAGAAAATAATGTAACAACTCATGGAACTGCTTATCGAGTGATCATGAAAAAGTTCATTAGAACAGATTTATCATTACCATCATTTAAGGGCACTGATGAACTCATCGATGAAATCATGGAATCGTGTCTACTAGGGTACACTCATTAACTCACTATCAATCTACATACACAAATACATCGCGTTGTGTCGTCAAAGCACACACACATTTCCAAATTGTTCAAGTTAACCCGGTAATAAAACATATGTAGTAAATGTAGTACATGAACTGAGTAAAATACAAAATCAACCCCCAAAAAAAAGTGTTTCATTATAAATCCTTTATATGCGAGGCAATTGATATTTATTTAAATTTTTGTTTTTTTTTCTTGACTATTTTCTTGTATCACGCAACCTAGTGGGATCAAAAGTATTTGCGAAAGGTCAAGCATACGTTCGATGGAATTCGATTAAAAGATCTTGACGTTTCCAAAGTGCAAGACAAAATGTATTACAATCAACCAGCGTTGGAAGATATGAAGCGTTTGAGGAAACTTCCATCATATCGAAATATCAACTAATCTCTACAAAATCCAAATAGAAAGACTGAAGAAACAACGATTTGCCTTAAATTTATAATTTAAATTTGTTCCTTCCAATGTGATGATATGTAAATCAAAAGTGAATGTTGTATGACACAAGAAAATAGTCAAGAGAAAAAAAAATTAAATAAGTATCAATCGCCTCGCATATAAAAGATATATAGTGAAAAACTTTGTTTCAACGGGTTTGATTCGAAGGCTTTCGAAAAGACGAAAAAAGTTCTGAAAATTTAAGTTCTACAACGGAATGAATTATTGCGAATCAACGAACTTAGAATCTGAACTCAGTTGAGTAAGACCGAATTGCTAAAATGACGAAAATTTTGATGTGATATTGTAAGTCTAATCTAGAACTAAAATCACTTCACTTTATTCACTTTAAATCACTCACTGACATAAAATATTGCAAAATTTGTACACAGTTACTTCTTTCCTTTTTCACAGGACAAACAATTTTCGGTACTAATTTTAACAGCCAGAGCCAACGGTAAAAATATTCAAAATTTCAAAAACGTCGTTAAAGTATCTAGTGTTTTTCCCAGTAATTTTTTTTTAAACTTAATTATACGTGCATGCATGTGTGCGTGGGCGTGTGTGTGTGTATGTACATGTGTCATGCCAAAGTGCATTGTCATCGACGACACATCGATGTGGAAAATTTCAGCTCGATTGGATACCAGGGAGTTGGTCAATTTTTACTTTCTAAGTCTGCGGAAAAACCCGGCGGTGAAATTAATATAAAGGATTTAAAAAGGACTCTGGATTTTTCTGTTATATTGAATATATCGACGAGGAAGAAAAAAATGTTTTTTTCGTTTGTTGCCTTGCGGTCATCATTATATAAAAAACAACAGAAATTGTTAGAATTGGTTTAAGACCGATAATATTATACCTTTGATGAAAATGAAAAACATATAAATTGTAAAACCAAAGTTTTGTATGGAAACACCAAAAAGGAGTTGTCCGATTTATTTGATTTTTAAAACTGTATTTATTATTTTTACGAAAACGCTGTGTACGACATTTCAGCTCTTTACGTCGACGCGTTTTCCGGCAGTGTCCAAATATACGGAGAAAAACGAAATCTTTGTATGGCAACCAACCCTACGAAGGAGCTGCCCGATTTATCCCATTTTTGAACTAATGCCTGATTTTCATATCGGTTCACATATTCGCGGCTTTATCTTAATAACCAATCATCGCTGAGTATCCACAGCAAGCCAGAAGTGAGAATTTCATGGTTACTTATCTCTTTGAGTTGTCAAGACAGTCTAAATGAAGTTTTAAGATTACTAAATTATTAGTGGAAGCAAGAGCTAAAATAACAAAACTCTGTTAACTAGTTGCTGTCAATTTTACCCGAAAAGTAAATGATATTTGAAGAAGGCAGGATTTATGAGCCATGACTAGTCACGGCTTACAAGACGCGGCTCATTAAAAGCGTCTTCTGAGTGGTTAAGGAAAACAAGCCGTGGATAGTGAGCCGATATGAAAATCAAACATGAAATATACATTTTTTTAAAGAAATCCAAGTGCAAAATTTCAGTTTTCTATGTAAATGCATTCTCGAGTTACAGAGACATGCAAAAACAAATTAACCATTCAATTTTGCTGTACTAGCATTGTTGCTATGCATTACAAACGGTATGACAAAGTTAATACAACCTATAATTTCATTATCGCGGGTATAAATATGGTATCATACGAGAAAAAACTTCCACCATCGAAGATCCTGTTAATACAAAAGCGTTTTTCTTCATTTATAGGAAACATATTTCCGAATTATAAGACTTAGCCCAGTGTCGCCATTTACCATACATCAAAATTGCGAAATATTCAAGATGCATTTTCATTTACACTATATGAACTTCTCTAAACACATAATACGATAACATAAAAAGTAATATTTGTCGTCGTTTCTAGTTGTAGTGATATATAAACAAATTAAATAATTACTCACCGCTTTATCTTGCTGATCTCGAGCATGCAGCTGGCCTTTATATATATATCCGAATGATTCTATAGCTGGGACACGTTTTAGTACTGGACCCCTTACTGTGCCAAGGGATTTGTGGAGTGTAGGAGGTGGAAGCGCTGGCAGTGGCGGCGGTGATGGAGAGTATGTGGTATCACTATCGCACGGCAGAGTATTATTTTCTTTATTTTTGATTTTGTTATGATCTTTTAAATCACTACCGAAAATTCTTACTTGATTGTTACAATCACAAACAGCCTTACAAGATTCATATAATTCATCACTTTTACCAATTTGCTCACTACTACTACATTCACAACAGATGCTATCCTCGCTCAAACAACTTATCGTACTGGTTTCGATATCACTTAAACTATTATAGAGATCCCTGGCTGACAGGCTACGAGTATTGTAACTTGTATTGCTATTATTACTAATAACTTTTGGCACTGAATCAAATGACAAATTGCAACTATTTTTGTTGATAGACGTCACTGTCTTGCATGTTAAATTACGGATATCAAGATCACTTAGCGATGACAAGTAATCACCTTCTCCCGAAGAATCGATAAAGCCTATATCACTGTCATCAAGGATACCACTGTTCACAGTACAGGCGGCAACGGTAACTGTAGGATAATCAATTTCACTTTGACTAATTAATCGATCTTCACTTTCCCCTCGTGAATGCTGGTCAATAAACGGAAAGGATTTTTTTGATAACTTTGGAGTCAATTTTCGAATAACTACTGACGCGGGCGGAGATTCCGAAAAACATTTTAGCCTAATACTGTGATTACTAGATGACATGGACAGCGGTTTTCCGACACTATTGTACCGTAAAGTACGTACTGACTGAGTACCATTATGATGTTTTTCAGATCGACTGACGCTACTAAAACCATCTAACACATTAAATTCATTCGATTTCAAGATAGCGCGGCTATCACTCTCGTTATTCGAAGAACAATTATTTTCACTTACAGAACTAGCACACTCACTGCGATCAGAATTCAATTGAGCCCCGGAAAAGCAACCGAAAAATTCAAATCGATTACCATGATCATTTTCGATTACATTTTGTTGTTCGAACTTTTGTATCTTACGTCGAAAATTAGTTGGATCGATTGACTGATCCTCACTGCTACAGCTAGCCGTCGGCTTCGGCGGAACTGGAGGCGGAAGGCCGGATAACCGATCCGAACTTTTAGCTATAAATTTCTGCTGGAGAATCGCGCGCGGTATTCGTTTCTGACTAATTCGATTCGATTGCTTCGATATGACTTTACTATTATTGGCGATTGTATAACAAATCGAAGGAGTCTGTTTCGGTGTCGGAGAGACGGAAAATTCGCGACACCGTTCAATTAAAACTGAGGCCGAATTTAACTTACAACAACTGACTGTGCTGCAACTAACACTATCACAGGATTGGTATATGACTGAATTATTGGGCACTGGTACTGTGGTTGACATCCCCGACGCTGTGGAAATTGGCGTTGTTATCGTCGCGACGCTCGATTCTACATGCACTATCTTAGCAGATTCTGAAGATGCTTGTGATGATACCGACTGTGGTGTAGATGATGCTGTAGGTGTGATCGCCGAAATTTCTATTTGTGTCTTATGGCTATCGGTTCGTTTATCTACGTTGAGTACATTTACACCTTCAGATGAATGTGCTAGTGCCATACTTGTCTTTCGATCATCCGGTTGCTGTTGACGTGATGGTATTTGTGGGGATCGTGCAGCTGGTGGTGGATCTGGCGCCGACATTGCTCCTAACGAAAACGACGACGATTGCGACGTCGATAGTGTTCTATTCTTAGCTGGAATATAAGAAAAGTTTTTATTTATTTTTCGCCATCCATCATTTTCGTGAAAGTTTTATTTATTTACATTTTTCCGTAAAATTATTTTTTAATAAAATAAAAGCTATTGGTGATGATGGCTAACGTCAGCGTATCAAAAACTTTGTTGGTCATTATTAAATGAAGATTACAAAAAAAATTATTGCCAAAATTCTCATACTGCTTATATATACACATTTTCACTTATTTATTTGTTTCTCTATATTCGTCAGACCGATTTAGCAACACAAAATCGTCTTTAACACAAATAATTTATGATTAAACAACTGGAAAAAGACGTATTCTAAATATTTTTAAGATTGGAGATAATTCGGGAAGAAATTAAACAAAAATATATAAACAAAATATTATGAGCATAAAGGTACAGTTCATTTATATCCTTCGGGCAGTTCATGATACTCACGTGTACGACATACGCGCGAAATACTTAATGGATTATGTGCTGCACATTGTCCTGGAACATTATTATCGATTATTGCGTTTCGCCTTTACCTTTATATTTTAAATGTTTTAAACACCACCGGACAGGCAGACGCAAGAGTGATCTCAGTAATCTTAGCAAGGAAGAAAGATAGAATTCGTCTTAAGTAAGACCAGTTCTTACGGTATCTTAGATAAATGCTTGTAAGTATATAATTTCATACGGTCATCCTTCTGTGCAAGTTTAATTCGTAAAGAGAATTTTTCGCATATAATTCTAGAACGGTTTGTTGGACAGTAAAAATGATTATAACCATATTAATAGCATTTTAATATGTGAACTTTCTGAACTTTTCGGTACACAATAAAAACGTCTAGGAATGATCATTTTTTTGTATTTTTATATGGCACCACTCAGAAACAGTTGGCAGATTTAAGGCCGAAATACAATGATGCCGACACGACATTGACGGCGACAAATTAAATGTTGACCTAATGGCAATACCATGTTGTTTTACCCAATGGCGCCGACCGATTTTATCGCCGTAACCAAAGTTGGGAATAATTCAACTTTTGTCGTCGTTGTCGTCGTAATATGATTTTGACAGTTCCAGAGTAATGACCAAAAAATGTCTTTCGAGGAGCAATTAATTAATTGTATGACAAAACAAGTCCCCAATATCGGGATACCTATTTAAAGGAAAAGAAATGGAGAGAAATTGGAGAAAAGCTGAAAATAAGTGGTAGGTGCATTGGCGTAACTAGGACTTTTTTCTGGGGTGGGCCAGGTCCCCCAACTTTCGTACATAGGTTCTGTTTGCGAAGTATACCAGCTCATGAGTATTCCCAGCTCTTGACTGACATTTTTTATGCATTTCTCTGAGCATTTACAAGATACTGATATAATGCAGCCAATGAAATTGCATAGATTATAAGTAAAAAACGAGTTTTCAAACAAAACTGAGGCCAAGCTGCATGAAAAGGTAGAAAATAAACTTTTCTTCACACACAGAGGTGGACTCAGATTTTTTGATTGGGACATTTCTCTTGAATATTCTTTCTCTTCATGAATCAAATCACTTATTACCTCTGATTGATCATACTGAAATATATCGGTGATTGTCAGCGAATAAAATCTGGGTCCACCTCTGTGTGAAGAATAGTTTATTTTTTACTTTTTCATGCGGCTTGGCCTCAGTTTTGTTTGAAAACTCGTTTTTTACTTATTTTATTTTCTGCCTTTTTCACGTTAACTAAATTGTTATTACGTGCTGCACGGAGATATTTTAAAACAATTTTTAAGTCATGTTTGGTGCCGATCCGAAAACAAAAATTTTTCGAGTATCAAATCGTTGAAGTACTGCAACGGTTTTCTGAAATTCAAATTATGTTTTAAACAGCGCTTTTTAGCTGTATTCCAGCTTGATCCCATATAACATGAATTTTCCCGATTTTCCATGTTTTCCACAGACTTTTCCTATTACTATGAAATTTTTTTAAAAATTTACATGAATTTTCCTCAATTTTTCATGCAAGTTTCCATGATTGTTGAAGAGAAAGTATTGATGCCAGTAGGACGGAAAAACAATGATTCCGCATAGCTTATAAAACTTTTTTGTCGGTAAATTTTCCGGAAAAGTCTTAAAATTCCGGAAATTTCCGGAAAATTTCCCAGAAAAATTTGAAAATTCTGAATTTTTCCTGAAACAGATTTATCACTAATCATATCGATGAAAATTTGTTTGCTGTTTTCCCGCATTTCCGGGTTTTCCACGGAGATTTCCATAAAAGCAACTTTATGCAACTCATTTCGCTCTACAACTTCCAGTTGATTCCAGTTGATAGGGAACTTGATCCTGTATAATTTAGAAAACTTTTTTTCCGGAAAATTCGGAAAATTTCGAAAAAATCGGAAAACTCTGCATTTTTCCTGAAACGGATTTATCACTAATCAAATTTGTACCAAATTTTCAAATGATTTTTCCCGATGTTCCGGGTTTTCCATGGAAATTTCCGGTTCAAATTTTGATAGATTCAATTGTCACGCGACATGAACCTGTGTGCCAAATTTCAGCTCACTGTGATGACGAAAAGTGGTTCTACGAGAGTGTCGAAAATAGTAAAAAAGAAATATATAGGCAGACAAATTCGTGTACGAGTTAAAGGGAATGGCCTCAAAAAACCACAAAGTTTCTAGTCTATAAGTTACAGAATTCACAAGAAACAAAAGCTGTGTTTTTTTGTGTACTTTGTTCTAGAACTCCCATATACTGGAGAGAAGAAATTGTTCTGTCGGTTGAAGCGAACTATTTGTTCTGTTCGCTTCAGTTGTAAATCTTCGATGAAAATGTTTTTTTGTGTATCTTTTGTTCTGCTATAATCTAAATTCTAGAGTATATTTTCCGCTGCACACAAAAAATAAAATAATTCTCATAAAAATAAAATTATTAATTTATTCAAAAATAAGTCTTTGTCGAGGTTGCGATGTTAAGGTCAGAAGAACAAAGAACAATTTTCAATTGTTTCCCATTCTTTATTATAATTCTCGTTGAATGCTATTGAGTACCCCAAGAGAAAAAACCATGGTTACATCCCTTATCAGTTACTATAAGTCATCAGCATTCAATCAATTTTTGGATAACTAGTTAGTCAACATTCAGCGATCAGGCTATATTTATTGCTTATCGAGACCAACGGCGTCGAGTATTTACGAAATAGTTCTAGTCGGACATTTAAATTATTGTGAAACTAGATTAGTACATAAGGTAATTGGCGAATTGAGTAAGACTGCAATCTTTTCTTTAATCCCAATGAACCCAAGCGACACTCATCTATTCCCTACAATCCACTACAAACATCTAACGCGATTTAAATTTTTTTTAAATCATATTAAGTACTGTTTATTTGAAAAATAAAATAAAATTTGTATTTTTCTTTTAATAAAAGAAAGTGGTGTCGTTTAATTAACAGAGACTTTTGTTTTCCCCATCCCCTCCTTTGCTTTTCTCACGAAGTAAGGAAAATAAATCAGAATCCTCAAGTTCCAAGCACCAAAATGATATGATAGGTGACGCCCTGCCTAATAGTACCCATACTTCAAATCTTTTAAATACAAGGTCCGGTACTGGTACATAAAATTTTTCAAGTAAGTCCAGGTACTGGTACTGGTATTTATTAGTTTCAAGAGCTTTCGAAAACTCAAATCAGAAATTTTGAACCAATTAAATAACTGGATGGGGTTTCCATTTACGAAATATCATAAAATATCGTATAAGCTTTTGCTGTTTTATTTCGACATAATTTTGGAAGTTGTTCATATAGCATGTTAGTTTGCCTTTAGCAAAAAAATTGTCACATCAGATAATGATTGCCAACATAGGATATCGATTCAGCATGTCAATTTCTGTCCTACACTTACTGATATATTGCGCTAATTTTCTTTCTATTTTACTGCAGGCGGTAAGATTTCTTGAGGCACTGTCGAGATGCAGATAAGCTCTATTATTAGAAGCCGTATTTAATAATTTATAAGATCTGAAGTACTTCGCGTTATGACGGTATTTGTAGTAAGTACGTTAAGTACCAGTATCGGGACTTTTACTTGAGAATTTTTTAAGTACTAGTACCGGAAGTTGTACTTGTACTTAAAAACATTTAAGTCCAGGTCCTGGTACTGGTACTAATATTTAAGTACCAATGTACTTAAGTACTTTCCAGGTCTGAAGTTAGATAAATATTTTCGATCAATTATTTATGTTTTTATTAAGGACTATTAGAGATAGTTAAAGTCTGTAAACGCTTTAGTTTACGGGTTTTTTTTGCTGCAAACATATTTAGCACCTGTTGCGCTGTCAGTTTGTTTTTAATTATCTTATTTTCACTATTTATGAGTGCCATGTTCGAAAAACTCTCCTAAAGCAGGTGCTCTTAACCAAGTCTTAAGTCGAGGAAAAAGCTCCGTTTACATCCGGCCAAGCTGACAGGGAGACCTAGAGCTGATTGCAGCTACTTGTATTAATTTACGCAGAAGTCTTTATTAATTTCTGTTTTCAGTCTTTCCAAATTTACAACAATGCTGTTGTTTTGGAACATATTATTTATTATTTTTGTTTCAGCCTGTAAGGTGGAAATGTCTACATTAAAAACATTTTTATAATTTTCTACAAATGCCTCTCCATCTTTGTGGTCCAACTTTACAAATAAGTTAACTGAATGTGTCGAATGTAGATTTTCAAACCAACTTTTGAAGTTACTGATAATGATGTCCATCACTTCGTTGTAAATATGTAGGTTCGAGAAAAATTTAATGTGCTTCTGTGTCTAGATTGCTAATATAGTTTTATTCCATAATGTAACGTAATAAGAATAAAGTTTTTAATTCCCCAGTAAATATTTCTTCCTTATAAAGATAATCAGCCGTATTACTGAAACCGTTGGTATTAGAAAATCGAAAAAGCTTAAGAAAGTTTTTTTCGGGAAAATTAAACAAAGTTTTACGAAATTTTCAAAATTTCATTGATATCAAAGGTTATCAATTAAAATCTCCGCACAAAATGTCAAAATAGTTCTGCATGATTTCTCCTTCGGATCACACCTTTGTCACAATTCAGTGGAATCAAAGCAATCTCAGAATAGTTTTTAAAAATTTTAAAAAGATTTTAAGATGTTTTCTTGAAGAAAAGAACTCTTTAAAGCCTTTTCGATTCCGATCCGAACGGATTCAATTTAATTAGGTCTAAGATTGTAGGAGTTAACGAATGTTTTATGGGAATTTTCATAATTTTCTGGATTGGTCTAGTCCACATTCTGGGGCGGGCCGGGGCCACCCAGACCCCTACCTAGTTCCGCCAATGGGTAGATAATATTTTGTAATCCATATAAACTCAGCGTTAATCACTGCTTATTACAGAAACTAGGTGCCGAGTGAAATGGGGGAATCTCCGTGACCAATTCATGAGAGAATTGAGGAAGATGGAGACCCCATCAGGAAGTGCCGCTGAATTTATTATATCAGAAATATTTTTATGTCATGTTCTTGACATGTTTGTTTCATGCAGTACTAGTAGAAATTTGCCATATATCGGCAACAAATGTAGAAGTAGACGATTTGTTCGGGATGCCGGTAGAAATCGCATCATCGGAAATGCAGGAGGACGATTCCTTGCTGGCGGTTTTTGATTCTCCAGAGGCCCACTCTTCTGGCAATCTGCGTCGGATGCGAGAAGAGTCTTCATCGGCAACCTCTCCAATACTAGCAATTCGTCGAAAACGGTCCCCCAAGCATGACATCCTAAAAGGGTTTTTTGAAAAACTTCTGCACGAAGTGAAGGAGAAAGAGGAAGAGAATGAAGTCGACATATTTTTTAAAAGTGCAGCACAAATGGTGAAGAACTCAAACCTGTCAAAAGTAGAAATTTTAGAATTACAGGTTGATGTCCTCAATTTGATAAAAAATAAAGTAAATAAGTAAAACATATATTACTTTTTTTTTAACAATTCCACCTTATAAAAGATACTGCGACAGTTTTTCCCTAAGGTGAAAGGCCTCTTAGGAAGCATTATTAGATCCTCTGACCCGAGCTTGTTACAGGTTGGCATCTTCTGACCGCCATAAGCCAGGTATTAATGTTTCATCTATAAAATAGTCTGCATATGTTGGAGAACAATATGCACTGCTGTCATTTAGCTTGAGGTAATTATGGAGGACAACTACGGCTTTAATTATTTTGTCCACATTCTTGGGGTGGCAATGTATATCATTTTTCAGCACCCGCCATCTACTTGCAAGGATCCCAAAAGAATTTTCTATTGTGATCCGAGCACATGAATACCTTTTATTGATGTCTTCATGTTTGGTTGATAGTTTATGTCCTGGAAAAGGCCTCATAAGATTTGGCTTCAGAGGAAATACGTTATCTCCAACGAAGAAAAATGGGAATGTTTCCGTTTAGTTTGGGAAAGGTCTAGCATTTGGAATACTTAAATCTTCTTTTAAAAGCAACTTGCCAAACAAGCTATCCTTTAGAATTCCTCCGTCACTTTGGCTGCCGTATGCACCAATATCTACAGCTGTAAAAGTATAATTGGAATCGCATGCAGCCAAAATTACTGCGCTGTGATGGCCCTTATATTGAACTACCATTTGGCAGACAAATTATATTTATGTGCTTGCTGTCAACAGCCCCAACACAGTTGGGTAGTCCCCATCGAACATAAAAGTCATTAGCGATTTTTTCCCACTCATATTCGATGCATATACCTAATGAGAATCTCTTGCATTTTTCGTATATCAATGTGAAAAGCTTTCAATTCTATCGAACAGTCCCAAAATATTCTTTGTTTTTTGTTTATGAATTCGTCAAAAATTGGCTAATTGATGTGCTGCTGCTGATAGTTGGTTATGGAAGAGCTTGTACTAATATTCATTTTTGGTAGCTGGAAATCCTTTTATCCGGACGAGATCTCTTGGAAATTGGAGTGTACCCCTGCCTAATGAAATCTGTATGGCTCTAACTTAATGTCATATTCCCATAGTCTCCATTTTTCCAATTCGTAGCAGTTTACCGTTTTACGTAGATTGGGGTCAGCTGACCAGATAGCTTACTGTACTTAGAGTAGTTTCTCTCGAAGGGAGTCTGATGTTGACTCCAGTTTAAGCAAGCTTTAACCAAGTTAACTAGACATTAGTCAATGGCGTGAATTCGAATTGAACGTCAGATTCGTGTTTTTGCACTATGTTTTGTATTTTGTGTGTTATTTAAACAAAAAACGTTAAACTGTTCTGTTAATTGTGTTAATTTTAAATAAAAACATTCGAAGTGATAATTTACTTAAGGCTGGGTCTATGTCATAATTGGGACAACTCGGTGCACAGTTAGCAAGATGGGCGTGGCGTTAAGATTTTTGAATAAATCGCAAATTGATTAATGGAATATTTATTTAAACATCTAAGGCAACAAATTAACGTTTTCTAATTTTAAAATTTGTCCCCCAATTTTTATTGAAAATGATTTAAAAATGAAAATTCAAAGATTTTTTTTTAATTTCTCTGGTTTGCGGTGCGGGGCTGCCACAAATTTGAACTAAATTAAATAAATTTTTAACATAAGCTTTTTGAAGTTAGTAAGCAGAAAATAACGGTTTCCTATTATTAAAGTTCTACTTATATCTACGACAATTCGACGCAATATTTTTGTTTTACCTGCATTTTACCCATTAAAAAGCAATCTATTGCATCAAATTTTCACAAAAATAAGTAGAATTTTAAAAATCGGAAACCGTTATTTTCTGCTTATTAACTTCAATAAGCTTATGTTAAAAATTTATTTAATTTAGTTCAAATTTGAGGCAGCCCCACTCCGTAAACCAGAGAAATTAAAACAAAATCTTTGAATTTTCATTTTTAAATCATTTTCAATAAAAATTGGGGGGACAAATTTTAAAATTAGAAAACGTTCATTTGTTGCCTTAGATGTTTAAACAAATATTCCATTAATCAATTTGCGATTTATTCAAAAATCTTAACGCCACGCCCATCTTGCTAACTGTGCACCGAGTTGTCCCAATTATAACATAGACCCAGCCTTAACAAGCCTTGGACTTAAGTTAATAAACGGGAGAATATTTCAACAATGAATTGTGCTGTGTGGTGCCGTTGCAAAATTGCCGAAATAATCCTGGGAAGGCGTATATCAGGCATGTTGAAGTTCTGAAATTTCCTTTCCGCAAATACGTGCAAAAGAAGTGAAAAGGAGGGAAACGAAACAAAAATATCAAGTATTCAAATTATTTCTTTGTTTACGTTTTTCTGTTCCCTACTTTTTTTTATTGTTCAATTTTGTCACAATTTTGTTTTATTTCAATTAATAACTACGACAAACCCGATTTAAAAATATTTCAGATTTACTAATACTTCTGTGAGCATAACGAATGCATAAACAGAACTCCACCAAATAGTGGGGAATGCCGGAATTTTTCGGAATTATTGCGTTCCTTTAGTTAACAATTTTTTAAATTTCGAGCTTCATTCGAACAGATTTTCGAAAAATTAATCACGTATTTCGCCGATATATTCCGGATGGATCGTGTTATGTATTCATAGCGCACAAATTAAAATTTAAGAAAACAGCGACATCTATCAAAATATTTGCGAACCATCTAGGCTTCATCTAACAGGATTTTAATAACAAATAATTTTTTTATGCATGCAGCTCGATGTGAGAAAGAATTGATAAACCAAAGTAAATCAAATCAGATTAGGGTAGATCTACTGTTCATGTGCAATCTAGCAATGCATGTGGTATAACTCATTGCATGTAATTCCCGGTGTACAAACTATGGGCACACTTTAAGACTAGACGAGAAACAATTTACGTAAAAAGAGGGGTTGAGTTTTACCCATACAGAATCTACAGGCAATTTTTCAACCAACTGCTTTAAGCAATAATTAAATTAAGAAGAAAGCCCATTTTCTTTAAAATGATTCATAGTTAGATTTTGTACAAAATCTTTATATGATTTACTATCAATATTTGGGCAGCTGAATTCACTGTCTAGTGTAGACAGCAGGCAATCCAGGGTTTCATTGCTGTCTTGATGAGATCGCCCTGTACTGCTGATCGAAACACACAATTGAGAAACTATTTAATCTTTACATCCTATGATCTATTACCAGATACAATCCATTTGATAAATGTCAAAAATAATCTCATTCCCTGCAGATTTTTTTTGTACATATTCATAGCCCTCACTTCCAGAACATTCTCCATTTAATTGGACTCGACATTATGCTTGTTACTCGTTTTCTCAACAATGTCTTTATCTCCAGTGCGTGTAGCTTGCCGTAGATTTCTTTCAATAAGACTGTAAAATTCTTTAGTCCAAATGATGGTAATAAAACAAAATATTCGAATAGGAGTAAAATTGGAATATTGTGTCACAATCATATTCCCCGGAGGGCATAAATTTTCAATAAGAAAATCGTTAAGAAGTTTTCAATCTTAATTTGTTATACGCCTCCTATGCCAAGCAACTTACTTTCACTATTCTTAATAACTTTCTTGTTTATGTCTTTCCCATTTTGTTAATGAACTTCAACTAATAATTTTAGCGCCAACATATGTATCTTGATATGTCAACGAACATAAGAATGTCGGTCGGTGTCATTGGGTTAATTCAGCGACATTTACGACGACAGTGTCGTCGTAAATGCCGTGTCGGCATCATTTTATTTCGGCCTTTAGTCCATTTTTACTATTTTTATGAAAAAGCTGGGTACAAAATTTCAGCTCTCTACGATGACATGGTCTCAGGCAGTTTCCAAATATATATTGAAAGAATAATATTTTTATGGCAACCCTATGAATGAGTTACTCGATTTGTTCTATTTGCGAACTCAGATCTACAATTTTGTTAGCAAGCCGTGTGGAAAATTTTAGCTCTCTAAGTGAACACGTTCTCGAGTAATCGTGCGAATAGACGGACAGACAATGGACAGACAGACGGATAACAAGACAGACAGACGAACGCGTAAAAATCAAAATAACTTTGAATATCATGGTACCAATTGCTCTACCAGCATTATTTCAATGCTTTACAAACGGAATGATAAACTTAGTATACTGTACCTATGACTTCATCATCTAGTCTAGGATATAAAACCATCTCTCTTTCAGCAACTATGAGACTGACGAAAAAGTAGCAGTTTTCCTGTTATTTATGACTCAATACCTACTAACCTAGATAATATCAAAATTTTAACCTTAGAAACCTAGAAGATCAGGGGGAACGATCCTTTTTCGCACATTTTGTTCTCTATCCTTGTAACCAACTCACTAAGAGTTTCTGTAATCCTTAAAAGTAGTCCCTTCAAAAGATTCCTCACATAATACAAAGAAAAGAAAAACGTTTTTTTTGCGCGAACCCATCTCACCCATATAAATAATTAAAAAACATATATTTCATAATCTTTACTGTCGAAATATGTGCGTCTTGATGATCTAACATTCTGCCAAATTTTAAATTCCTACGGCATGGCGTTTTCGAGACTGTCTGTTATAGTTCGGTTTTTTCCTGTGGTACGGACTCTTAAACAGGGATGGGCGTAGAGGGCATTATGTAAATCATTGCTTGTGAATTGTAAACAAGGAGATATCATGGTGTGGTAAAATTGATCGTCTTTACAGGTTTGAAGCCTAAGCTGGTTGACTCCTGAAAGCTCAGGCGTCTAGCGTCGTTTACAATTATTGTTTGCGCAATATTATGTTCAATCATAAAAGACATTACGAAAACATGAATCAATTAAAAAATTATTTTAGCTTTGAAAAAGCCTACAGCTGGCAAATTTAACAAAAAAGTTTCGTATTGGCAGAGACTCTGATACTCATCAGTATGGTTGAGTATCTGGATGCCAGGTGAACAATGGGCCTTGACTTGGCCTTCGTTCGGGGGACCTGAAAGGGGTCCCAAACCTCATAAATCAATCAATCAATCTGGATGCCATAAACGACAATGGGAAGACTAAGCTATTCGTTTTATACCGAAACCCGAAACCCCCTTGCCATATTTTTGTAGCTTGAACTAACGAAACAGATGCCGTTCCCTCTTGTATTTTGCAATTTTTTAGCCTATTAAACCACAAATGCTTTCAGCTGGCATTAACCAGTAACGATGAAAGCGCACAATTATTCAATTCTGGCAATTTTTATAATTATAAATCGATTTATAAAGAATTTGTGTCTTTTAAATCGATTTAAAATAACAAAAAAGACAACAATTGTATATGTGTGCCTGTTGCTAACGGACATAAAAAGTTGAAAATGAAAAACTATTCAACTTCAAACAAGTAAAAAAGCTAGAATTGGTTTAATGTAAGACCAATTCGTACGATACCCTGTGCCCAACCCTTCAGCTTCCCTGAGTCACATTAGAAGAAGACGATTTATATTGGGCCACACATAAATTATACTAACCCTAAAGATAGCTGATGAACAAAACTCGAAGAATACACATACTTAGTTAACAGTTTTAATTATTTTAAACATCACTAATTCATGAATTTTTTATTATAAAATTAAATAAATAGCAACATGAAATTAATGTGATATTTGACTTTTTTTTTAGACAATATTTGCTCATCAGATATTTGCCTTCTATTTTTATTCTTTGTGTTCTTCATCCTTGAAAATAGCTGCTTACAAATATAGGTGCTTCCAAATAGCGATGCCATGAATAATGCATGATTGTGAAGCAAGGGGTATTTTCTCTGGGAAGATATATCTTACAAAAGTCCAGTAAGGAGAAATTATTAAAAATTTTCTTTAAGTTGAATCTCAAAATTTTCTAGTAATTTGGTTATGTCCACTGAAAATGGAGTCAAAAAATTGATGATTTTTTCGGAAATCTTGAAATCTTTTCTCAAATTCCTGTATCGAAAAGCAAGTTTACATATTTTTCGTTACCCACAGGACAATGTTTAGCCAACGTTTCAAAATGCATAAAATTGTTTGCCTGAATTTGTGACTGCCATAGTTTCAGTTTCATTTCGAAAGCTGTTATAGTTTGAAGCATAGTATGCATGAGTTGCTAATCACCTTGAAGACGCATATTTAACTCATTTAAATGAGCTGCAACTCTACTAAAAATGTCAAATCTATGAGCCAGTTCTCACCACCAAGTTCTGGCACAGATTTTGTTCTTGATTCCATAAACGACTTGATTTCATTTTGCGAATCATAAAATCTTCTCAGCATTTTATCTCGGTTTAACTTACTTCAGAGAAATAAATAATTTGACTAAGTATGCGTAAACTTTCTTGGGCCACATTACACAATTGTATATGTATTATGTCGAGAAGTAACTACTCCCATTCCGGGTCACGGGTTGGACATGCCTGCGCTAGATGAATACCCGTATGCAATTTGGTATGGTCACCCATCAGGGCAAGTTAAATTGTTAAAACAGTTTTTCGCATATATTTCTAGAGCGGGTCGTCAGACAGTAATAATTATTATAACCAATTTCATACGATATTATATTTTGAGAAAATTTTTCAGTACAATAAAAACGGCAAAGCCCGATCGTTTTCACAGAATACGTAACAAACCAAAAATGTTGTATGGTTTCCCGATTTAGTCGATTTTTTAAGATTTATTTACTATTTCTATGAAAACTAGGTGTACAAGATTCCAGCTCCCACCGTTCTCAGGTAGTCTCCAAATATCTAGTGCAAAACATAGTTTTGTATGACAACGCTGTGAAGGAGTTACCCGATTTATCCCATCATCTAACCTACTTTAGTTGTTTTTTTAAAAGCCCATATAAAAAATTTCAGCTCTTTAAGTACACGCGTTCACGAGTCATCGTGAGGACCGATGGACAGACGGATATACAGACAGAGGGACGGACGGATGGACGGATATGCAAGAATGCAAGAATCAAAATAACTTTTAATATCATACTTGGGTGTCCAATCCATTTTACTCTACCATCATTATTTCTAGGTGTAATAAACGGATTGACAATTTAACTTAATTTATTCAAAATTCATCGCGTTGATTACTACAATATTTATTACAAAAGAAGTTATTCCATGCAAAAAAGAGAAAAACGAAATGCAAAACAATAAAAACAAAAGAAGAAAGTGAAAACAAGGAAGCAGATAAACTTAACTAATATCTGATTTGAGCAGATTTTTCAGTTGCAGTCTTGAAAAATTCAAATCAATACTGTCGAAAGGCTCATTAAAGAAGCGGGACATGCCAGTTAAAGGTTCGTTCGCACCGTAGGTGGTTCGATGGTAAGAAAGGTGGAGGAAGTTGTGGCTCAGAAGAGCGAGCGGGTCGGAGTTGATATACCAATTGAGCTTAACAGAAGTGGCGAATTGATTGTTCCCTTCAAAATATCAAAAATAAAGACAATTCTAGAGATATTACGTCTAGTTTCCAGCGTCTGCAAGGATATCAAGTTTAAGCGATCTATGTAGGCAGGTAATTTTACAGGGTGATGTGAAAGTACCTTAAGGGTCGTCAAATTCCTTAGAAAACAAACTTAGTATACTCTATAATTTCATCATCTAGGATATAAAAATGAAGCAATATCGCTGTATGTAAGAGATTTTTTAATGGGATTTGTAACAGCGCACATTTTACGTCAAAAGACAAGATATTTATCACGGATATACACTAGCGTCATCCGACGCATCCCAGCAAACAATTTGGCGAACGTCCGCAACAGCAAATCTTAAGCGACAATGGACAATGCGAAACATGAGAGTAAATGCGACAGAGATAAAACTTATTTGTTATCGAAATGATATAAAAGCGAAACGAACGCGAATATAAATTCTGTTCGCTTTGATTTATCTTACATAAACACGAGCATGGGCGCTGTTTTGTAGGTATCCGAACTTCTGAGAATTTTACAGTTTCAAGGATTTTCAGTTCTATTTTTTCCGTTTCAGTGTGAACAGATCAGAAATTTGTCGTGTTTGTGTTTCAATAAATTGTAAAAGGTGACCAATCAAAATGACATTTAATTAACATTAAGGGTAAAATAAGAGGCTACATTTATAGCAGACTGAATTAGATAGGTAGATACCTGCAAGCATAGGTTAATAAATTATATTCACACGGAGACGCTGATATCGTTAATGATTGAGAAATATATTCATTTGCGAATCGCTAAAGTTATCGTTACCATAGTAGATTAATAATCACTTTGGATACATTTAAATTTATTGCATTGTGTTGAAAAAGAAAGGCAAAGTGAATCCGAAGTGATAACCACCAATCTAATACAATTTTCTGTCAACATTTGCTCCCGCTCGAAGTTTCGCTTTCATATCTCATCTGAATTAACTCGCGAATTTTTTGTTCCAGTTTGTGATATTTTTGCTATTCGTATTAGCTTCGCGGTTCTTTGGTATACTGGAAACTTCGAAACGGAACATCGCCAAAGGACATCGATGTAACGATAATATCGATCATATAACATCGATGTACAAGCAACATTAATAGTATTGATTTAAATAGAGGTTATACGTTATCTGTTTTGATAATGAGATTTAAGCCTATGTTAATTTAGCTTAGTTGTTCGTTTGCGAGATATATACAATATATACGCATATCAGATAATATTTAAATATTGAACTTACCTTTGTGACTGAATTACTAATAGAACTAGAAAGGTACTGGTCTTCTGATTAAATGCTATGCCAATTGCTTAACTCTAGGCAACTTTCTAAAACCTTTATTTTGTCTATGTAGGATTTCCCCAGATAGCGTGTTGGCATTCCGTAGTGGCGGCAACAGCAAAACCATACCAACTACACAAGTAGTTATTTGTTTTCTTATTTTTGTATAAGTTCCAAAACCCTCTAGAAATACTTCCCAAGCCATGAAACAGAAATCAATATATGTGGGCGTGCGAGTCCGTTCACTAATTCTATGTTGATACTTATAGAAAAGTACAAGACATTGACTTTATATATGCTGTAGAGCCTAAACTACTATCCATACAGGAACATAGTCTGCTAGTAATTTAAAGCTTGGCTCCTTATCTTCCCAAAGGCTACCCTTACTATATACCTTGCTTAACAAAATAATAAAATAGTTTTGATTAAAACTTAACCTTACCATTTTACGCTCAGTAACTCTTAGCTGAGTAATAAGTTTTTTTAAATAATTTTGTTAGGAAAGGTATACAAATTTTATTTTTTTCGGAAGATAAGAAAGCAAGCTTAAGATTATAAGAACACCATTTTTCTATATGTTTAGGTCAGAGGAGCTATTCAAATCATAAATAAAAATTAAAATTAAGCAATTTTTGTTTGCCTAACACTAAAAGTAGGTATGAGGGACAGAGAAAGAATTACAGATATTGTACTGTCACCTATTTCTATTCTATATATTCATTTGGAAATTTCACTGAACTATGGTGGATTTCGTATAGACGTTATTAAGTTGAATTTCAGCTGAATACAGTACTTAAACCAAAAAGAGAAAATATTAATAAAATTAAAGCGAAAAATGCAACTTATACCACTACCAAAAACATTGGTCTCATATGAAATACATAGAAAATGAAGCAGTTCATGTTATACTTATTATATAGTATATTATATTATAGTTGTACGTTAGTCTACTTACGTAAAACCAGTCCTAAATGGAACGGTCTAAACCAACTCAATACCGCATCAGATATCGACTTAAAGGAGAACTGGTTTTTTGTAATGTGACATGTTTAGAACACTTCATATTAGATTTTTCTACGTAAGTCGACTTATGTACAGCTAATCCTAAATGGCATGGTCTAAACCAGCTCACCTCAGTGCATGTAGCTTCTGATTTCCGAACATCAAAAGATAACATCAATGTCATTTGGAGTGTGACGGCATCGATGTAAAATATCGAACATCGTGAACGAAACATCGATGTTTCAAAAACATCAACAAACATCGCCCAGCACTAGTGGATAGCAATAAATTTCGCCAATCATCGTAAGATATTGGAAAAGATTCAAAGATTGTGCTTCTTCAGTGTAAGTGGCGCTCGCAAGTCTACTAGAACTCAAGCTCGTGAGGTTAGGAGCTGGATTCACACTGGAACAAGATTTCCGCACAAACGTATATTTGAATTTGTGCAGTCTATCGCAGCTAACATCGACTGGGATGGGGACTACCCTCTCGAGGCGATACTGAACAGCAATTTGAAATCCAGGATTCCATCCAAGGCAGAATGGGAATCACATTCTGTGCTTTCGCCATTGACAAACCCTGTTATTATCTACACTGATGGCTCCAAATCCGAAGAAAGCCCCGAAGCAGGGGTTTTCAGCGAGGAGCCTTACATGGAAATTGCCATACAGCTTGTGAGCCATGTCACGGTTTTCAAAGCGGAAGTCAAGGCCATTCTCGAAGCTATCTCCTAAGCTCAGACACTTAGAACAGAGAGATTCTCACCTTCTCAGAAATCCAACCAGCTGTCAGGGCTTTATATAAACTCTTACAACCTCCAATCTAGTATTGAAGTGTAAAACAACCGTGAATTACCTCGCTCGAAATAACAGGGTACTCGTTCTGTAGTTGCCAGGGCACAGCAATATTAGCGGGAACGCAAGGGCGGACGAGCTTGCTCGTTCTGGTGCAGCCTCGGAGGAATCTTCCTCCATAATTGGGGTTGCAACAAAATACCTTGTCTCTGTTGTTTCGGTTTAGGCTGATCACCAAGACAGTCGCCTTTGATCAGATTACCCTTCGAGTAGAACGCCAAAGGAACTTTGTGGTAAGCCTAACACAAACCTATAATGAATAAGCTCTTGGGACTAAACAAGCCAGCCCAGAGAACTCTAGTGTCAATTCGCACCACGCACTCTTTTCTCAGGGGTCACCTTTACAGGATGAGACTTGCTAATTATATTACATGCAGGGTTTGTGGAGAGGAATCCGAAACGGTGGCACACTTTTGTCGGCTCTTTCAGGAAAGCGCTACAGATTCCTTGGCTCACACCTCCTGGACGAGCTGCAAAAAGCCGGCAAGGAGGGTTTGGGGGCCAATACCAAGTTTTTTTAAGGCGTTGCACAGGGACCTATGAGCAATTACTCATAAGTCTGGATGGTGAATAATGGGCCTTTCTCTGGCCCACGTTCCACGGACCCCTCGGGGCCTCAACCTCTGTCTCGATCCATCCCATCCAACACCGCACATTTTACGTCGAAACACAAGATATTTATCCCGGCCTATAGGAAATGTTATTGCTGAAATTATACAATTTGCAATTCATGGTTCAGAGGACAACGCAAATACTTCTCGGAAGAGATAACGATACTACTGTATTATGTCAAAGGTCGCGGTTCAAAAAAAAAAATGTTCAAATGAAAAATTAATGCCTGCAATGAATATTCCGAAAAATCAATTATTATGTCACACACGTAAATGGAAAATTATATAATTATTTAATTAAGCAAGCGCTTTAATCAGACAGTCAAATCAATTAACACAGCAATGAATAGAAAATTAAATAATCTAATCAACTTAACATATTCTTATTATTTTAAATAGCCTTTGCGTTAGCAGTTGGGTGATGAGTAGCCATATTCTAATATAGGCAGAAAATTAACCTGGGCTGATTAGGGTTTTAAACAATTACAGTTTTCACAACAAACTGAAAGGCAAAGAAATACCATTGAATAGGAGAACTTTTACGAAAGAGGTACATGTAGTGAGCTCCTGAATGCAGAACTGGCTAGAAGTTCCTGCTTTACATAGAAAATTTGGAACTAATACTAAGAGATAGTTCAAGAAAAGCTACAGAAAATAAACAAAAGAAAAAAATAAATTTTATTTGATCTGTGCCTACTAAAATAGACTCAGGTATCTTTTGTTTCTAATTTGTGGTTCTTACTTTTAAGGAAGAACGTTAATTGATTTAATAAAAATTATACTAGTTATTTTTTACGTAATAATATATGAATAAATTTGTAAAAAATAAATTACTGTTTTATTTATACACATATGCGCATAAAGTTCACGCATAGAGCTTGTTGTTAATATTTGATTGCATGGTAAAAAATTTATGAATCGAAATTGCTCGTCAACAATTCTTTTGCTTCTACGATCTCAAATTAATAAATTATTTAAAAAAAAAATGTGTTTGCGACGTAACCCTCCTTTTTGTATTTACATATTCTAAACCTCGGATAATTATGATATTTACAGCGCAAGATTTGTTTGGATTTTAATTTCCGCATTATATGGGTTTAGATTTAAATTAGTGGAGGGGTGTACAAAGATGTTAGCCTCGCATTTACTGTGAATTCCCGTTTAATAATATTCCTTTTGACAGCTGAAGTCTAGAACCTTTCTGGGGTTGAGGTTTTACATCTAAACAAGGGTTATCTCAATTGTTATATATTCCAAGCACATGCTTAAACTTAAGGTCCGAAATTTACACAAAAAGAAATAAGGGTATTGTTTATAATAATAAAATTTAAAATTAAATTAGTAGATAAGTACTGCAAAAATAATCACCTGCAACTGTTGATACAGGCAACTTCGTTCTTGCATAATTAGCGCTCCAAGGTAAAATGATTCCCGAAGAACCGATACAACAACAACAATGAATATCTGAACTTGTACTCCGTTCACTACTTCCACTTCTACTTCCGGAACTTAAAGAATTGGCAGCGCTAACACTTAGTGATGGACTTATCTGTGATGAAGCAGTCGACGGTCTTCCAGCACAGTCAAAAGAGTTTGACCCCAGTGAAAGACGAACTCCATATCGTATCGTCCCAAGTGTGATATAACCAGCTTCTGGAATAGCCCTGCAATGCAATACAAATGCGTCATAAATAAATCGGAAAATATCGTCCATATGTGCGCCAAGCTACATGCTTATTGTTTATTTCTTAAAGATACTTTACGCCTATACTTATGCAACGAAAAAAGTTATGCTGATTTCCATATGGAATTATTAATTCAGAAAAGGTTTATTTAATTTAGTTATTTCTTTTTTTTAGGAAGCAATATAAAGTTATTTTCAAATTTCAAATATTATTTTTAAGTATGACAACAACAAGTTAAGATAAATGCATGATGTTATATAGAGTAATAAGCTATGTTCCATTTGAGCAAGGAATTTCTGAGGAAATGTATAGAAAAACATTTTTTGTTTTTTTAATTTTTTGCAATCTTTTACTGCACAATTAACCATTTTAAAAGATTTGCTTTGCTTAACTTCTATTAAATATGCACTAACAAACCCAACTCGATTTAATCGCTTACGAATTCTTCACAGCCGTCAAAATTTTGGGAACTGATGACGCAATGAAAAAAGAAAAAGTGTTTCTCTCATACTGAGATGGAACATACCTTCTTACTCTTTATACCATGAGATAAATGAATAAAGAAAAAAATGGAATTCTTTGCACATTTCGGACTAAGTGGTTAATCCAGCAGCACATGCCTGAAATAACTCGATATTGTCGATATGCAGAGCATTGTGAAATATTAATAGAAAATTTCCGGAGGGGCAGATCCTTGATTTAAATCCAAGTAAAACTATAAGGGAGTTTGGAGTTTGAAAGAGCATTACACAATAATTTTTACTGCCTTCATTTAGTTAATTAAAACTCTCCACTTAGAGTGGCTAATTAGCATTTGATTTTTTTTTCGTCCTGTAAATTATACCAAAAGAAAAGAACAAAAGTTTAGAACTAGTGAGGTACCCTGCCCTCCGATCTAAGAGAGCATTTGCTGAGAAAATGAAGTGATTTTTAGAAACAATTAAACAAAATTTCAAGTTCCACTTTCGGGTGGGGAGGATTAATACTCAAATGATGTCTGTCGGAAAAAAAATTCGTCACCTCCCGGCATTACAAGTGTGACGAGATCCTATATTATGTATATGTTCGAATATGTTAATTATCCAATCGGAAATCTTTCTGGAAACTGTTTACCTAATATCTACCTTTTTAGATTTAAGTCAACTAATTTCATTTCTTTTCAACAGATTTTAGAAAAACTTCAACAATATTCAACAAAAATCCAACAAATAAAATTCAAAGGGTTTTTCAAAATTAAATCACAATTTTTTTAATTTAATTCAAAATTTCTTCCGAATGAAGTACAACGTTGTTTACAATTATTACAATGTTAATTAATAACGATATAAATAATTTTGAAGTAAATATGTTAAGTCAAAAAACCGATTTCTGAAATTAAATTTTTGATTTGTCAACTTATATCTTAGCTTGAAGAAATGTTATATTAAATTCAAAAACTGTTGGGTTAATTTTGAAAAACCCGTTGAATTTTATTTAAACTTTGGTGATTGATTTCTGAAAATCATTGAATTATTTATAAATATTGTTGAAGTCCATTTACAATCTGCTTAAAATAAATAAAATCTATTGAATTTAATCTGAAAAAGGGATAGCTATATGTAAGTCCTCAATTACGACAATAAAAAGGTTTAACCATTTCAGTCAGTTCTAAGCAGAGGTGACCTAGATTTTTGTCGGCTGTTGGCTTCATTCTTAGGTGATACCTCAAAGAGCAGTGCCCAGAAAGATGTGTGGCCATCAAAAGATGTGTCGCCATTAAAAGATGTGTCGCCAGCTAAGAGAGTGGTTTTTAGTAATCTTATGTTGAGAATGGGTAACAAGTATCTTGAGGGCTGTCTAACATAATGTATTCTTTGTACAGAGTACGGTGATGGCGAACCTATGACATGCGTGTGAAAGGTGACACATTAAGACGTTTTGGCTAGCACGCATCGTTTCCGGATGGTCTGCGGATAAGAAAAGTTAACGCCTGCGGTGCTTACTTCGTTCCAGTCGCTACTCTCTTGTATCCCCTATGCTTCCAGGAAGCTTTTATTGAAAATAGCATGATTTTTATTTATTTATTGTCTCAGTCCTGTGATTAAGAATTAAAAAAAAAAGTAAGAATAAATTATAAAATAAATGGTGGTAGCAGTAACTCAGTAGGTTCAGACTTGAGTATCTGAAAAGAAGTCGTTTAGAGAATGAAAAAGAGTACCACTAAAAACAACAGTTAGTAGATGCACCAACGCGAATTCCTGATGCAGCTGGAAATAGAGCTTTTACTGGATTTGTTTCTAACATCTCATCCTGACAAATATTCCATCTCAGTTGGCTCCCCTCTCGGTAATTCAGACCATTGTTTAATCACGGCTCAATTTACCCCCACAAACCTGTGCCGCGCTACTTCACCACCTACAAGTAGGCTTCTTTGGCACTACACGAATGGTGATTGAAATAGTATCAATCAGTATCTTAGAAAAATTGATTGGTCGGCCTGTCTTGCTTCGAGGGATATTCATGAATGCACATTAGAATTTAGTAACATACTATAAGTCCTGGCATGCGTGAATACATTCCGTACTCTTACAGCAACCAAGCTATAAAAGCGAAAGAGTCTGCTTTTCGCATTAATTGCATCCATATTCGGAACTGAAACAAGTCTACAAGATTGCACGGAACACCTGTAAGTCCATTATCCATAGAGAGAAATTTCTTTTTGACCAGAATATTAGACAAAGAACCTTGGCAAGACGCAAAGATAGCAAAGGTTTCTGGTCAAAACCATCAGGAACAACTTCACGAGTTCCTCTATACTACTTAGTAGTGGTGAATGATTGCTGACTACCTGGATAAAACTGATATTTTAGCTACTAGATTTGCTTCAAATTTTCGTCTTCCACCCAATTCACGAACACCTGTTTTGCATCTCGCGTGTGAATATGTACAAGAGCCAATACACATGTGTTGAAAGTCGCAGGTCCTGATGGATTTTCGCCCCTGTTAATTAAAATATGTGACTCATCCTTGGCTAAACCGCAGCGCAAACTATTTTACTTGTCTTATTCGACAGGAAAATTTCCAGCTGCTTAGAAACTAGCTAACGTTCAGCCTATTCCCAAACAAAGATAGGGAAGCAATCCCTCAAATTATCGACCAATTGCAGTCACTTCGATTCTTTCAAAGGTTTCTGAATCTATCATTAACTTCTAATGCAGTATCTAGAAACCATTCATCTCATCAACGAACGCCAATATGGCTTCCAAGCTGGACGCTCATCTGGAGACTTGCTCACTTTTCTTACGGAAGGTTGGGACCGTAATCTTCACAATTTTAATTTTGGTGAGTCCAAAATCGTTGCCCTAGATATTTCAAAGGCATTTGATACAGTCTGGCATCCAGCCCTTTTAGCTTGATCTCTCCCCTCCTCTCCTATTATGGATTGAAAGTTTCTTATCTAGTCGCCAAATACCTGTAGTATTAGATGGCGTTATATCTGAACCTCATTCCATAAATGCAGTGTGCCTCAAGGCTCTGTTATCTCACCAGCTCTCTTTTTAATTTTCATTAATAATCTGCATTCACTTACTTTCAACCCCATCCATAGTTTCGCGGATAACAGTACCCTTGATTTCGCTTACTCCTTTGATAATCTGGCAGAAGAAAGGGGGAATGCCGCATGTATTAAACCAGATTCTATGTTTAGATCATTGAATAAGACCCAAAGCTGTCTCTTCTCATTAAAATAAGACCAAAACTTAACCACTCCCGTTTCTTTTGATAGAGGATTATTTTCTGAATCACCGTCACTAAGCATTCTTGGCATTAACATTTCCAGTAAGTTGAACTGGATAGATCACAAGGAAGCATCGAAATGTCTTGGGTTTCTGAAAAGGCGTAAGCAGTATTTCAGTCCGTCAAATCTAGCGATCCTCTACAAGTCCTACATTAGACCTATAGAATAGAATAGAATTCCCATATATGGGCTGGAGCTGGTCGCACAGCCTTAGCTTCATTGGATATTGTCCAAAAGAGAGCCTTTAAGCTCATTGGCGATATGACATTAACTTGTCATATCGACTATCTCGAGCACTGCCGCAATGTTGGATGCCTCCTTTATCGCTACGTGCATGGTCAATGCTCTGATAAAATATCTATTCTAATTCCATAGAGTGATTCCTGCACGCAATACTCGCGCTGCAAACCGATCACATCCTATTACCCTTCAAATTACTTTCGGCCTTACAGTAAACTTTCGTGGCGCTTTTTTTTATCCCAAACAGTGCGAATGTGGAGTTTACCATCTTCTGTGTTTCCTCCGGCATACAATCTGCGGAAGTTTAAGGGTAACATACATCGGCACCTCCGCCTGTCTCCTCATATTCCCTAATCCGTTCCCTATCTCCTTCGTACCATGCTGTGCTTTGCGTCATAGATTGTCCGCTGAGCTTGGCTTAATAATATTAAAAAAAAAAAAGCTATAGGATTTCCGAATTTTGGCACACTGAGCTCAAAAGGCTCGCCAACTTTCGTCTTTTCTAATTAATCATACTTGTGAAACTATTAGGGCTTGCATTGCTGACTAATGGTGCTCCTATAATGTGTTTTAAATACAATATGTCATTCTGGATTAATCTACAACTATAATAGCTTCTCGTTCATTCCAGATCCGTCTGCTTATCAGACCAAAGTACCCTTTATAAGTTGAGGTTATAAGATTCTGAAACCTAGCCTATCCTTAAACACTACACCTGATTGCTTGACAAAACGTTATCGGGATCCTCCCCAATATTTTACTAATTACATTTTTGAGTTGATCTTCAAATGGTCCATATAAAAGGGCAGGTATCGAATTATTGTAGACTAAGCGGATCATTTTGTTGTTGCGCTTACGGCACCCAAATAGGCATTCTTTCTTGTGTGATTTTATTTTGCTTTTGGGCATGAAGAATTTAGTTTTTTTTCTGCAACATTGCAAATGCTAAGTGAAATCCAAAGTGTGTGATGCTGATATTAGTCAGTATCACGTCCCAAATTACAGGATCGAACCTCTTTTCATTCAGCAGAGAGAGTTCGCAGAGTATGTACATATAAGGACTCAAATGGCCTTACAGTTCTTAAAGATATTCCTTCTGCAAATCCAGAGTTTAATCACATCTGGACTAGGCTCAAATTCTATAGGCAAATCATCTACTTCTATTTCCTTTATCGCAGCCTAAATATATTTAATGAAGACACAGTATCCGTTTTTGATAATATTTCTAACAATAATGATCACATATTTACTGACTTCCCCTCTTCAGTAATCGTGCTGGCTGGCGATGTTAGTTTCAATAACATACTCTGGCTCTGACACTTTTCTACCACAAGTCTTGCAGGCCTATTTGGTGATCTCTTCTGTAAGTCTTTTAATTTGCAACAGGTAATGGATGCATCAACGCGAATTGCTGATGCAGCTGGAGATAGAGATAATTTATTATATTTGTTTCTATCAACTCGCCCGAGCAAATATTCCACCTCAGTTGGTTCCTTCTTGGTAACTCAGCCTACAACAATTTATCACTTCAAACCTATACTGCCCTACTTTTCTGCCTGCAATTAGGCTTATATGGCACAATACAAATGCTGATTGGAAAACTTCAATCAATACCTCAGAGAGATTAATTGGTCACTTTGTTTTGGTCGAAGGATGATGATAACGGGCCAAGAAGTGTAATTTAATTCGAGGATATTTCAAAAAACTCCCGAGAGGGATTATTTACAAAAGGTAAGCTGCATTTTTCTCTAGAAGCCAAAGCAGCAACAATTAGACAAATATTTATTATGAACGCTTTCAGTGTTTAAAGTGTTATCGAGTATTGTATTTAATTAAAGTGAAAGTATAGCGTGAATTATAACCTCTGGAGGAGGAAGTATCACTATAAGGGGCATGCCCTAACGTTCTACGTCGCCAAGATTTGGAGCAGTTTCGCTGGAGCCGGTTCCATTTTGGAAAGCCAATTAGGAGCTATGACTCGTCCAACCGGAGGCACAATTTGAGCTAACTGAAATTACTCAAGACGAAACATTACATCGTTCTGAGTACGTTGGAATCGGACGTAATATCTTTGGTACCTGATGTCCTTTCCGAGCCAGCTGCGAAGGAAAAATAAATATTAATTTTTCGTCTTTCGAAAGTGAAAGTTATCGGGTCCCAATAGTTTCTCGTCCATGTTAATTAAAAGATATACCTCATCCTATGCTAAACCTCTGCGCAAACCATTCTACTTGTCCTATCGACAGGTAGCATTTCAGGTGTTTGGTAACTATCCCAGGTATAGCCCATTTCCAAAAAAATCCCCCAATTGTTGATTGCAATTATTGCAATCACTTCGATTCTTTCGAAGGTTTTTCCATCTATCAATAAATCCAAATTAAAAGTATCTAGAAACTAATCAATTCAACTACAATCGCCAATATGACTTCTCCTCTGAGGATGTTTAAATCTAGTGACTTGCTTACTTTTCTTATGGAACATTGGAACCGTAGCCTCCGCAATTTTAGTCAGTGGTTGACCGAGATAATTTGCAGGCCATTAATAGAGTCTGGCATCCGGCCCTTTTATCCAAACTTAAAACAACTGGTCTCTCCCCTCCTCTTCTATGGGTCAGAATTTTTATGGTGGTCTAATATGGGTTGTATTAGATCTGGATTTCACGCTATAAATGCCGGTGTCCCCAAGGGCATGGTTATTTCTCCGTTCTTCTTTTTAATTTTTATTAATGATCTAATTTTCATTACTTTCAATCACATACATAGTTTTGCTGATAACACTATGTACCCTGCATTTCCTGTGAGTTTTTTAAATCGTGTACACTGGCAAATTCTTCACAGTTGCGGAATTCAGCCCCAGGGCAGGTAACTTTTATCACAGACAAGAAATACCCAGATATCGACGGTAGTACTAAGAAAGTGATATATGGAAGAGCTCATAGCAAACCTCAATAGCTCACTGATCTCGGCTAAATATATCATGGGCACGAACCAAAAATGTTTTTCAATATATGCGAAAATTCATTTCTTTCTTAGAATTTAAATCGACCATATTTCTTCAGAATTCATTTGCATTATTGGTGGCTGCTGAAGACTATTCGAATAAGATGTGAGTTTTGTCTGGGCAGTCTCGGCTTCGTGGAAGTTGGATTGATTTGGTTGCTTGGGCTTGTTAGCTAACAATTTTTATGAGCGTTGATATACATTTAAAAATTTTTCAATGGAGGAAAGAATTGATTTATTTTTTAGAATTGAAATCGACCATATTTCTTCAATTCGTGTGAGCACATAATGAAAGTAGATTTATTATGTGCACATAATTGGTCTCCTCCATAAATGATTTTTTCAAATAAGAAATGAAAAATAATCATTATTTCAAGCCATGAAATAAATACATTTTTATTTGATTTGAATTTCTTTCAAAAAATTAATTAAAAGTGTTTTATTTGTTCTTTAATACTTAATCACAAAATAATTTCATGGAATAATTTCATTGATTAATTATTAACATTACAGGACTTTGTCGAATTAAGTATTGTATTAAATTCTTTTAAACAAATCAACACTAAATGCTAAAATATAGAGATGTAAAAAACAATTTATATTACATTTTAGCATAGATTTTACAAGAACTAGATGTCGGATGTCGCATGCAAAGCAGGGTATACAGAATTTGAAATGGAAAGTGCATCCCGGAATTGACCACTTCATATTTTAGAGCGTGCCGAGAGCAAATGTTTCTTTAACAGCAGTTTTGACCTCCTCAATACGGCAGATACTTTGATATTTTGTGATCCATTCCAGAATAGACGCAGTCGTATCAAAGTTTTATATTCTGCTCTGGTATTGCATGCGACATCTAGCTGTTGTGCCATCTATAATTACAGGTAATACTTTTGGTATGCTTTATTGCCTATAAAAATGTTAAGTACACTGTTTGCCTAAAAATGTTTCCTAAAATTGATAAAACAGGTAAACAATTTTAATTTTTCGGAACTGGTCCTTTTAAACTCGTAGAAGAAAGGATATCAGTGATAGTTATGTAAGTAATTTCTAGTTGAATGGAATTTCATAGAAATGACATATCAGTACTATCTGCTAAAAATAACCCAATAATCATTACCACTGTGTATTTTCTAAGCCAGTATGAATTCCCTCCACCATAATATTTCTACAATACGTTGATTGCTCAAAATTACCTATCTGTATGAAACACCAAAGCTGCGACATCCTGCATAATTAATATCTGATTCTACATAAAAATATACATCATGTACATATAAGATATAGGCTCAAAGATTGTTTACATATATTTATAAACATATTATCCAAGCTCAGGGGATCCATCTAATACAAAGCACAGCATGGTAGGAAGGAGATAAGGAACGAATTAGAGGATACGAGCATATCACTCTTGAACTTTTGCAGATGTAAAGCCCGAGAAAAGACAGAAGATTGTTAGTCCAGTCAGTAGTTTTTGCCCTACAAAAGGTGGGGTAGTTGTGATTCTTATAAATGTTATTCAGTTTCGGGCCCCTATGAAAAATCCAAGTTTAGACTCTTCAGGGGGTCCGCGCGGTCCGCCATCTTGGATTAAAGGTTCCAAAAATTGGATTTTTCAAAATAATTCCTCAACGGTTGATCCTACGACAAAAATGTAAAAAATATAAATTTGAACAAGACTAAAGTCTCTACATTTTTTGTAAGTTTGATGTGTAACGAGTTACACCGGCGGAAACGTAAACATTCTTCCAAAAAAATGTATACATATAGTACCATTAATACAGGGTATTTCGTCCATGATGGTCCATAGGACAGGAGGTTATAGTACTCACGTAGTCAAACAAAAAATTGTATGGCAAGGGGGGCGCGGCATCTCAACCGTTTCGGAGTTACATGGTGATTAAGAAAATTCGGTAGTCTTTCGTAAAATACCCTGTATTTTAAAAAGTACAGGATGTACGGCCACTTACAGAGCTCATTGTATGTAGAGCTTCATGACATTTCCAACGACTATTCGACCAGCTCCATACTCCGCTAGATTTGATGGGCTGAAATATTTCCTACACCTTTTCCGATATCCAAAACATTTTTATCCTTTCATTGTTATAGAGAAGACATGATCTGCCCAGTTTACCTTACTGGAATGATTAATACCAAGAATACTTAGTGACAGTGTATTGGAAATTAATCCTCCATCAGAGCAAACGGGTCAAATGATTATCTTGCTTTAAAGAGCTTAGACTGCTTTGGGTCTTAGACCTATTGAATTCGACGCGATTGATTTTGCTCTAAGCGAGAATATTATCAAGTTTTTTATTCAATGATGCAATCTCAGTTTACACGTGTGGAGTCAAAGCAAGAGTGTCAAAGGAGTAGGAGATATTAAGAGTACTACCATCAGACATACTATGAATGGAATTGCAAATAAGAGAAAACAGATCATTAGTGAAAATTAAGAAGAGATTTGGAGAGATAACAAATCGCTGGGCACACCAGCATTTATAGGGTGCAATTTGGATGTAACACAATCTAATACAATCCGTATTAGGCGACTCGATATAAAACTTTCAATCCATAATAGAAGAGGAGCGGAGGGACCAATTACTTTAAGTTTGGCTAATAGGGCAGGATGCCAAACTCTATCAAAGCCCTTTACTTTGAAGAATCTAGGGCAATGCTTTTGGACTCATCAAAAGTGTGGAGACTACGGTTCCAACGTTCCGCAAGAGAATTCAACAAATCACCAGATGAGCATCCAGACCGGAAGCCATATTCGGGATAGTTTATTATTTGATTGGTTTCTAGATATCTCATTAATTTGGAGTTAGCATTAGGTTCAAAAATCTTCGAAAGAATCAAAGTGATGGCAATTGGTCAACAATTGGTCTTCTTTTGAAGAATAGGCTGAACGTGGGCTAGTTTGGAAGAAATTGGAAAGATGTCCACTGAAGAAAACAAATAGAATAGTTTGCGCAGAGATTTAGCCAAAATGAGGCATAGGACCCGTGACTTTGGAGGCGTTGAGCCTGCTAAGTACAATGAACACGTCTTTCGTATGTATGTATATTGGCTTTTGTACACATCCACACTGGAGATAGAAAACAGGTTTCTGTTAAGTCTATGGATGGCGAAAATTCGAATCGAATCTCCAAGCGAAAATATTAACTTTATCCAGGGGGTCAACGATCACCATTGTTAAGTAGTGAAAGTCTAGAAGAACTGTCGAAGTTGTTCCCGATGGTTTTGAAGAGAGACCAGAAACATTTGCGGCCTTCGCGACTTGCCAAGTTTCTATGTCTAGCACTCTGGTCAAACAGAAATTTGTTTCTTTGGATAACGTACTCCCAGGTGTTCTCTGTAGTCTTATAGGCTCAGAGTGGAGATGGTAAAATCGAAGTTTTTTTTGGATTTGGATAACTAAATCTCTATTCATAAGAAATACTAGAAGACATTGAAAAATACAAAATTTACAATCTAAATACGTATACCGTTAATAGAATTTTGCCCGCCTAGAATGTTTTACATACGAAATAATTATTATAAGGAGAAAATGATAAAATGAATGTCATCATTTATTATTTTTCTTTAAAAGGGTCATTTCCAAAACTTTCTGGCACTTATCGAACTTTTTAAGCCATTTTCAATAAACATGCTTAAGAAAAAGTGCAAAAAACGCAGAAAGGGTTACATCTTGGGTACAGAGTGTAATATGTCATTTTAAAGCTAAGCTTTTGCGCTTCTTAAATCCAAAATGAAAAATTGGTATTGATGACGTGTTTTTTGATAAAAATAGTAGTTAAATAAAAAAAACGAGTAAAAATTCCGAAATTTTAACTTTGTTGAGCCATAACTTCAAAACGGAAATGGTGTAACGTGTTCAGAAGTTACAAGGTGATCTATAAAAACATACCCAAATATTTTAAGGTTCCGTTATCTCAGAAACCGTTACGACCCCCCCCCCCCCGCCCACCGCACCACAACCCATAAAATTTTTTTTCTTCTAAGCATGACCTATCTGTAGCCTTCGGGTGAGACCACATACGGGACAGCCTGTATAGTGCTGTGTACTTCTTTGCATCAATCAAATTAGCAACATGAGAAAGTATAAAATTTATTACAATCAAATGAACAATTTAAAATACAGTTTATATACAAATGTATTTTCACAAAATAATTAATAATTTATGGTTAAAAAATTAATTTGCCACTTTTTGTCTCTGAACTCTATAAGGAAATTTTGTGTGTATGCTTTAAAGATGAACATGTGCTAATAAGGCTAATAAATTCTTGCATATAAGTATATTAAAGGCAATATCTCTAAAGTCTAGATTAGTTTAAAGCACGTCATTGCTTTCTGCCATGCTTAATATTGTTAGCATAAAAACAAATTACTTATTAAATGCAAATCACTTCAAGATGCTTATTACATATGTGAACTGCAACCAAACAGAATAAACCAACAGAAAAATACCTGCTCCACTGCTGTGCTCTATCAGCCACTCTTTGATGTGATTGGATTTGGGAGCCGTTCAGATTTTTCGCTTTCTCTTCCTGAACTTCAACATGAGCAGCAGCCATATTTCACATCTGAAACAAGATAATAGAAACGGAAACAAAATCCAATTTTAGATTCATTCATTCCTTCCATTTATCAAGTTAGCCTTACATTGAAGAGAAAAAGTAATTTATACTACAGAAATAGCAGATGTCACCGGGGAAATACAGCGGCACCAATAAGAGTACGTATTTATACTAACCCATATCGAATGGCTCGACTAATTAACAACAAAAGTTGAAAAAAATGCATAACTTGAGCTTAGTGAAAATCTTAAGCTGTGTGCGCAATATAAAGCGCAGTCTACATAAGGAATGAATATAATAAAAAACAACCAAGAACGACGCGCGACATCTAGGAAGTGAGCTTGCGGCATCGAGTTAATAACACAATAGTAACAATGGGTGCAAAGAAGGTCATGTGATGGCGCTACGTGACATGAATGCGATGAAATGTCAACAAAAATGATTTCTCAATTAAATCTAGTGAGGTTTTTCCAGTAAAAAATCATAGTTTATGACGTCATGTCTTATTCTGATGCTTATGGTATGATTTGAATGTATTTCAATGTAGAAATGATGAAGAAACAATGAAAGCAAATAACCCTAGAAACGTATTACAAAACCTATACATTAAAGACAACTGGATAGACGAATTTTTACAAAAACTTTTATTTTTAACGACTCTAAATTAAATTATAAATACAAGAAAAAAAACGACGGCCTTTTGAAGCCAGGACCATTGAGTAAATAACTAAAAAGGAAGCGAGATATCGTGCGAGTACAGTGTACCTCATTGACAATCGGATTGAACTTAGTTGAACTTTCTTTAACGTTTCTGAATGTAGATTTATAAGAGTTCCGGGAGTTCAGTGAAACTTTGAAAAATTTAATGATTTTAATAAATATTATATATTTGAAACTGAGTTTCGAAAGCTCTAATGGCCGGTTTCACAGTCAATGCTTAAGCCAAGGCTTAAAAACATATTTCTGTTCCACAGTCAAGGCTTAAGTGACATCACTGGCTTAACATAAGCTTAATTTAAGCCCGTCATCTCGAAGGGTTAAGCCTCAGATGTTGCTGTGAAACACATATGGAGATTATTGCTAAATTCTTATTTTTCCTAAATATTATAATTTTTGTTATTAAAGGAACGTACATATTTCAAAAGTTATACTTTAAAACTAAATTGAAAATTTCCAAATGGAAAAGACTTATCTAGTTAGCAGTTTTGAGTACTGTCTGGCAGCTAGTGTCAGCATTCCATTTGACGTTTTAGGAAGAAACCAAACAGTTTAAGACAAAAATTAGTTATTTATCTGATGCAGAAGATATAAGCGCAAAGTGTGACCCGTGAAAAATTATAAGAAGGCGCTCGCAGCATTTCGAGAAATGGGATGACGTCCATTTTTATTTCAGGTTCCGACTATCGAAACATACGGCTATGATGATTTTGGATCTGATACACTCGCAGATAAAAACCTCGGCTGACTGGTAAAAACTGCGCAAAGTTTAAACAAACGAGTGATAACAATATTTTATTTTGATGTCTTCTTCTTCATCGGAATTCACACTGTTAATTTTCTTTTAAAAATTCACAATTACCGCAGTGCTGACAGCTTAAGCTTTTTCATCTGCGGTTTAACTAAGCTGCTGCTTACTGAGTACTGTGAAACTGAGTAGGCTTATGTTCTGGGCTTAAGCCACACACATGACTTAGCTGAGCTCTGGCTTAAGCTTGGACTGTGAAACCGGCCACAAGTGTATAGTTTTATTGAGTTCAGTGTTTTGTGAAATTAAAGCTATTAAGCTATTAATTGAACGTGATGAATTGTGCGGTGCAATGTTGCAGAAACAACCGCCGAAATTCCGGCGGAAAATTGTTTTTTAGGCAAGTGAATAAATTAAAAAAAAAAGTAATTATCTGAAGTGATGAAATGTCTTATGCGGGAACAAATGTAGGGGTTTATGGAGAGCATTTCTCTTCTAAGTGAATGGCAATCTGGTTTTCGTGCAAAGCATAATTGTAGGACGGTTCTTCTGAGGATTACAGATGATATATAAGAGAATATCGACTCTGATATGCTCACTGTTCTTACATTATCAGACTTTTCACAGGGGATCGATATGGTAAACCATATCTTACTCTGTGGAAAGCTTCGAAAGGAGTAGTTTTAGCTATAGAGCAGCGAAACTCATATTTAGTTTTCTCTCCGGTCTCAAACGACGTGTCTCAATTAACAATCATGAGTTTGATTCCCCAAAGGTTTTGCGCTTGCACCTCTCCTTTTCAGTTTATTCATTAATGACATTGCTCAAGTGGTGTCGTTCGTCAAGATCCACCTCTATGCTGACGATGTGCAGGTTTATGCTGCTATTAATGCCAATAGGTTGGACGAGCATATTGCTTTGATTAATTTGGACCTTGCAATTATATCTCGATGGTCGACTGAAAATGATTTGAAAATTCATCCAGCGAAGTCCAAAGCTATTCCTATTTACCTATTTCCACTTTTGATATTAGTCGCCTACTATTTGTAACTACGACTAGTAATCTCGGTGTCATCTTCAATAGTACCCTAACTTGGAATGATCACATAATTTATGTGGTTGGACGTGATGCCTGAGATGCTTGAGGCAGTCCGCTTATTTCACACCACAGATAACTCGTTTGCGACTGGTAAAATGTTAAATTATCGCAATCATAACATACGCCAAGAGAGGAAATTAACAGTGGCATTTAATTCTGCTGTTAGGAATGTATTTGACCTGGCGGAGACATGATCATGTCTCTAAGCATTCTAGACAGGTCCTGGGTTGTTCTTTGTCGAATTTTCTTAAAATTGATTTGATGGCCTATCCACTCAATTTAATTTATTCAAGGACTCCTATGCATCTTTTTTCAAAATTATTTTTCTTCAGTCATCTAGTTCTAGTAATAGACAGCTTCTTGTACCGGGGCACAGGTATTTGCAGAGCGGCGCTATGTTCTTGGTCTACACAGTTAAGATTCGGAATTCACTGCCTATCAGTATTCGCGTGCTCCGGAACTGTGGGTGGGCTCCAGGACAGGCTTGCGGACACACTTGCATAAATTAAAAATTTCTTTTAGTCATGCTGTTGGTTTGTGAACTCAACGTTTCCTCCTTTTATTTACTATCTTTATTATTGTTATTTTTTTTTGTTTTTTATGACTTTCTTCTTTCTAATTTTACTGCATCTAGTAACCCAAGGATTTTTTTTTTTTGCATAAGTTCATTATGCTTTTACAGGGTTTAAAATGCTCGAGCTTTTTAATTGCTCTTGCTCTTGCTCTTACTTTGCTCTTAATTGAAACAAAGTAAAATTACTTTGCTTTACTGCGCTCTGAAACAATCCTTAAGCACTTTTCATTACTTTGCTTTGCTCTGAAGACAACTCGGCTCTAAATGATTTGCTTCAAAAAACTTTTTGCTCTGATAATTTTTGCTTTACTTTGCTGTTAAATGCTTTAAATACTTTGCTCCGCTCTCATGTTTTTGCAAAGAAATATTATAACAATAATTTGGGTCATAGGTAAAATTTAAATAAAAAAAAAGACAATGTTTGTTAGTGTAATTTCTATGCTATTTGAGCAGAATGTATTTACATTCGTTTTGCTCTGAAGAGATTAAGTGGGAGATACTCATGCTGGATTCTCTGATATTTTCTGGAAAAATGATAATTTCATTTGAAAAGAATTTTACATCACTTTTCAGCATCTTGACCAAAGCGAAATTTATCTTTTTCTTAACAAGTAAAAAAGCTAGAATTGGTCTAAGACCAATTCTTATGATACCCTAGATGAATGCTCGTATAAAATTTCGTATGATCACCGATCTATGCAAGTTTGATTTTTGAAGTGGTTTTACGCATATATTTCCAGAACGGTTTGTCGGACAGAAAAAATGATAATAACCAATTATATAGGATTTCGTATTCTGAAGAAGTTTTTAGTACAATAAAAATGTCTTGAACTCATCGTTTTCACAGTATACGTTAATATCCTAAATTGTTATATGGCAACACCAAGAAGGAGTTGCCCGATTTAGTGCATTTTTGAAATATTATTTGCTAGTAGAAAGGAAACACAAGGTACGAAATTTCAGCTCTCTATATCGATGCGTTCTCAGGCAGTGTCCAAATATATAGTGGAAAACGAAAATTTTGTATGGCAACCCCACGAAGGAGTTGCCCGATTTGTCTCATTTTCGAACATAATTTTACTTTTTTTTTCAAAGTTCGTGTACAAAATTTCAGCTCTCTAAGTATACGCGTTCTCGAGTTATCGTGCGCACAGACGGATGGACGGACGGACGGACATGCAAAAATCAAAATAACTTTTAATATTATGCGTGGGTGTCCAATCCATTTTGCTCTACCATCATTATTTCGAGGTGTTACAAACAGAATGACAAACTTAGTATACCCTATAGATGTCATCTAGGGTATAAAAATGGTAGGTAGTGTGACCCGAAGTACATTATTATGAATAGTTTGTTAAGATTTTGAGGGATTCAAGAGGATTTTGTCGTCCGATTTTTGGTTTTTAACTCGTTGTCTCAGTTGCTCTACAATAGTGCATAACCAAGCTCTTTGCCTCTGTTCATGCAAAAGACGAAAGTATATAAAATTACTTGTTTCATTCTAAAAACCACCAAAAATTTCCAATTTTGCTCTACTTCTTCTCCTATCTTCTTATTATGTAATCTTTGACACAGTAATCAATCAAAGCAATTCAAAATTACACAACATTTCTTTATCTATTTGCGGACACTCTTCTTGACCTTGAGAGCAAAGTAAGAGCAAAGTGAGCAAAATTGCTAGAGCAATTTTAAGCCCTTTTCACATTAAAAAGCAAAAAGAGCTAAGCAAATTTTCATTAAACACTTTCGGAGCAAAGAGCAAAGCAATTTCCAAAGCTTGTTTTAATAACCAGAGCAAGTGGGAGCGATAGGTATCGAAAGTTTTTTTGTCTATAGCAAAGCAAAGCACTGAGACCTATGCTTTGCTCCCGTTTGCTCCTGCTTTCAAACTCTGGTTTTATAGTTTTATGAATTCCTTTTATTGTATTTTTTTGCGGTTATTATTTTGTTATTTTTATACTTTCTAATTTTACGCTATGTACTTTTTAAAACGCTACGCCTTACAATCTTCAAATATTTCCTTTGAATAATTTTGAATTTGAACAGAAACAGAAATATACCAAAGTTTAAGATGGTTTAAGATCAGGTGCGATTTGTTTATTCGATAAATGTCAGAAGGTTTCATTTTTGCAATTGCAGCCTTAAATCTTTTACCTTTTATCATTTTTAAAGGGGACGCTAACGATTTATTTACTTTACACAGCAATATGGATTATAAAAAATGCCCCCTTCAAAACGTCACGATTTCACTACTGCCATGGCTATAGGAATACCAATACAGGACACTATGATATTTCCCGAGTGGCGAAAGGGCCGGACCTTCCTCTTTCGTGCCACTGCTCTTACCTCTGAGCGATTCGCTTAGAAAGCGAAAGATCTAGGCCTTAAAATCCAGACAAGGCGATTGTTTTCTTCTTCTTGTATTTATAATTTAATTTAGAACCCTTGTATATAAAAAAAAAATCTTCAATTCCATTTATATGACCGATTCTAAAAATTGTGAGTTCGAGTCCAATGTGGGGAAGGATTAAAATAAAGAAATAAAATTGAAGTCAAGGGTAATGATTTTCTATACTAGTTTTCTCTATGCTATTGAAGATATAAGTGTTCTTACTCGAAGAAGAGTAAACTTAGGTAATCCCGAGACCAATTGCACTGAGCTGTCAAGTATTATTTATTTTTTAAGCTCCGCGAAAATCGTCTACATTTTTCTTCGTTCGACATCTGAACTCCACACTGGGTAGAAATTTTGTGTTTTTTTTTTGTAATTAAAATTCTAAAATTCACTTTTCAATTGTTGTTTCTTCTGACAATTACAAAAAATTTATTAACGGAAAGCTGTGGTCTTTTAAAAAGACACATGGGAAAAGCATTGGTATTCCATATTTTTTATACTAATTTAGATAATTGTGAAATAGACAACTGACTAGGTCCCCATGCAGAACCAATAACTCAATATACGTTACAAGAAATAAAATATTTGGAATCTGAAGGTGTAATAAAAGATGAAAAAAGGTTCATTTTATATTGGAACTTATTTTAGGGGACAACCTTGCTTTGAACGAGGCTTTAAGGCTTTCGAAAAGCTAAGTATTTTTGTAGCTTTTGTAAGGCGTCCAAAGGTAACACTCACTATATAGCATAATTAAGAAAGAAACCTCATTTTTGAGAACAAAAGAAAATTAGATAATAAAATAAATTGTTAGTTATATAATAATAATGCGAAGTGACAACAATGCCAGTTGTAAATTTAAAATTTCGTAAAGTTCGAGCTAGCTACATAGCTAGCTGAAAATCTGAAGCTGTAATTTCTTGCCGATGTACTTGATTCACATAAGAGTAAAAAGCTCAAGATGTAACAAAAGCTCCAACTGAGTTTCTTGCCTGATAACGTATTTAAGCGTTTTTGACATTTTTGGCACATCGAGTATCGAAAGCCGAAAATTTCTACACCGAAAACTTTGTTTTGTTTACACATCAAAAGCCGAACACTTTTTTTCGGTTAAATAGAAGTGACATTTAATTTTCATTTTGTATGATGAGGGATCATACGAATAAGCATGTTTTAATGTTATTCCTTAAGTGGTGATCCAAAAAAAACCGTTTCCCGGAAAATTTAAGAATGTTTTTGTAAACACTCGAGGTAAGAAAGAAAAAAACTTTCGCTCCGAAACGTTCCATAGTGTGGAAACCGAAAAGAAATTGACAGATGCAACCGAAATTTCGTTTTTCGATTGGTACGACATAAAAGTTCTGTTATTCTTAAAAATCTCAGATAAATATACTATTTTCATAGTAAAATTCTTGTTTTATCATATTTCCCTTAATTTTATTAATCATTGGAGCAAAAAACTTGTTTTAAAGGGGAATAAATTGAGCTTTTCGGTTTACATATTTTTGGTTTTGATATGCAAGTACCTTTTGTCAGCGCTGATGACCGTCGCGTTGTGTTTAAAGCTGGTGATAATGCAGTTTGGCGGATAATGGAGAAAAGTTTGGAAAAAATAGAAATGAAGTATTTCTTGGAAAGCTTGGACAATTAGTTATCATTTTGCATTATTTCTTTAATATACTACTCCTACTATACACGAGTATTACAGGGTATTAAGGGGAAATATATCGAAATCATAAACAACCTCTGCCTCCTAAATGCCGCATTTTACTCTTTCATAACTCAAGGTGAAGGTCCGGTCCTCTATCAGTTTCTGAAGTTTAAACTATCAGTTGTGAACCACCTTATAGCTTTCTGTTTCCGTTTCAGCATGCAAATTTCAATTTAAAAATAATTTAATTAAGTATTTTAATAAAAAAAAAATTTTATTTTTATTTTTTTTCGATTTCGGGAAATTGCTATTCAATATAGTGTTAACATTTCACTTGCACAGACTTTGCTTTTATTTGTGTACCTTGAAAATTTTTAAATTTATACACAAATGTAATGCAGTTTTAAAATTTAGTTAAATGAAAAAATACATACCTACGGTATTCTTTAGCACGTATTTTAAAATAAATCGGATCGGATGCTGCATTTAAGTAGGTTTCCTTACAAGGTGTATTTAAGCTGTTTTATGTACGACAAAATTTCAGAGGGAAATATATGACATTTATTTAACTTTATGTAAAATCCGTCAGTAATTTCCTTCTACTCAAAGTGAATTTTTATTCATACCGCAGTATAAACGAGAATGGGTATAGCTTTATATGAGCATTGTACAAATCCTTTCCTTGTATCAATTTGTGAATAGTGTGAACATGTTTTTCTAGACTTTCTCATTATCATAATAGACAATATAACGGCCAAAACCTTGCAGATGCGATATAAGGAAGACAGTTACTAGCCTGAAGCCTCGTTTTCCTGAAGTACAAATAGATAAGAGCATAAGGACAATAAAGAATGATTTTAATAAGTTTCTAATCTTATATACAGGCTGTATGAATATTTTTTAAATAGAAAGTTGCTATCAGCAATCAACACTGAATTAAGCGTTTTATTGTCTTCATAAATGGCGTTAGAAATCAGCAGATTTCGCGATATTATTTCGTCTCGGCTTCTGTGATCCAACCAACGAGATAATAACTAAAGGAGATGAAATTGAGCAAATATCATTAGCCATTTTTAACACATTGACACCATTCACACACTGATTATTGTTTGTACATAAGAACGTTAAAACTTGTACACATGTACGTCATTTTAAAATCTGTGCATAATTTTAATCGATTTTATTTTCTTATATTCAAAAGTATTTACAGAACTTGCAAATATTGCAACATAAAATTGTTAATAATTAGCAATAAAATTTCAATTGAAAAAAGTTTAATAGTAACATTTGTTTCGTGCCCCTTCGGTTATTACATGGTTTTTCCTGCTTCAATGCGCCAAGCCCAAAATAAACCAAAGCCTCCAACAAAGTTAACTTGAATTTGACAGCGAAGACCAAAAATGGCGGAATGAAACAAACACAAAGGCAGGGCATTTTGATTACACTCATGTACATGGATTGTACATATGATTTCATCTCCTTTAGTTATGACCTCATTAGATCCACGTTAAGTGGAGCAGGGTAAAGTTGTCCGACAGATACTCACGAGCTATAACTAATTTTCTGTCAAATGTTTGACAGCTCATTCTTATAGTTTGCACTACGGGTAAGAAACTAAAGGAGAGGCCCATCAACAACAATTTTCGTGCCAATCTCAAAAATGTGTAAGTTTATACACATACTATAAAAAATTCGCATTGCAGGCGGATGGAAAAAAAAGTTTACGCAAGGGATTTTGGCGCGGTTTTTGAAAGTATGACGCAAAACTCTATACCAGCAGCATGATAGTGAGAGCTAGTAATACAAAACAACTTTGTGAGATTCCTGGTTCCCCAGTACGCCTATTTCCATCTTCGGTTGGCTAATAACTTGCCTAAAAATTTCATTTGTGGTAAATCCATAATAAGAAAATATATTAAAATTCCTTTAATTTTATCAAAATTACAAATATTTACCAATATTCTAATTCGTAGCTTATTATTAAAAAATAAACAACTACAGTTTTACTAAATTTCCATATAAAAGAATGTAAATATTTTTCTATTTAGTTCCCTTCCAATTTTAACCTTACCTACGGCTTTTGTGCTAGGGTAGATTTCTTTACCGAACATAAACAAAAGTGACACCTAGGGTATATGTAGACAGAGATATATCCATATGTTAGAAAGTGAGAAAAAGCATCACGTTCGGCACGCAAAAATGGCATATATATACACGCAATGGCCTCTCTTTAGTTTCTTACTCGTAGCACTCGTTTGCACCACGAAAAGTGAGCTATCAACGTCGCCAGATGGAAATTTGTAACCTTGCACCTATTTGTACATTCCAAATGGTAAAAGAGCTTTCAAATGGCATTTCTTTTTAAAAAAAATTATATTTTAGAATTACTATTGTATGTTTTTGTAATTTTAATAAATATTTATTACTTCATAATATTTTCTTTTCTTTCATTCTTGCAAAAAAAGTATTTATTATAAATAAATTTTGTCACAGAACTTCTAAAAGTACTTTGTAATTCTAATTGGCACCCAGAATGAATATAAATTATTTTGATGCGGCAGCATGTAAAGCTTCGTAATGGTTTTTGCACAAATTTGGCTTGTGTCTCAAATAAAATGCGCAATGAGTCTCAGTTAAAATAGCTTAAATGGCTTCTGTCTAAACTAAAATGCTTTCGGTTTAATGGAATTTCAAAAATGTAAATATTTTTATATGGTATGTCTCAGAAATAATGGTAAATATTTTAAGAGGTGAAAGTATGAACAATTTCCAGCAAAAGTATATATATATATTTAATTCGACATGGTCCCTGAGTTGTTCCAGATTTTATATTCTATGAATTTGGCTATATCTTCTAAACCCTTTATCCGAAGAAAGTGGACTCATATTGAAGAGCACAGTCCGACCTACTACTTCGTTTCACAGAAATTACTATATTTGAATAATTTACCAGAAATTTTTGGATTTATAAAATTCGAACTTTTTTAATAGAAATTTTGTAAAGCTTTGGGGGATATTTGTACTGAATATCACCAAGCAATCACCTGATTAAGTTGCTGCAGTTTAGTTCCAAAAACAACTCATTTCATTCCGATACAACTAATAAATCTTAAAAGAAGTATTTATTGTCCAGATATTTTCTCCCATGCTGAAAAAAGCTTTACAGGCAATAACTGGACAACACATTACAAAATAAGTGGATAGGACGAGGTGCTCGCGCACCCAGGACGCTGAGATTTGGAATTAGTACTGTCGCATCGCATCTGGTAATAAATATTCTTTTCCATCGAACGAAATACAGAAATAATTTCTAATTAAATATACGCCTGACCACAATGCAGCGAGCGAGAAGTTTGGAAAATTCAAGCAAATCTTGTCGGCCTGGTGGTCTGTAGTTCCATGGCGTTCCAGGTATAATCCGCGCAATTTCGAGTCGGTAACGGTAGCTTCAAAGGCAAGGCACAGGCGTGCGCGAACTGGCTCGAGGTGGCGTATCACATTTCCTCTTCATTTCGATTTTAACCGTTTATATTTTCAATAAATATGGAGTGGACGAACGAGCTTATTTTTGAGTTCTTAACTAATATGAAAACGAGCCCGCTTTGTGGAATACAAATAGCGCACAGCATAAAAACAAGAACGATTTGGACGATGCGTGGAATAGAATTAAAACCAAATTGACAAATTGAAAGACGGAAACATATCTATTAAGGAAATACGATAGAAGAGGGGCATACTAAATAGTATCCTCTAAACAGCACAAAAGCGAAACAGAGATTCTATCTTGACGCGGCATTTCGGATAAAACTAGGCACCGCGCCTCGCAAATCAATCAGCTCGAACCAACAGGCACTGTGGGAGGTGTAGCCGCGCCGCTGTCCGCACTAAGTGGCTTGGCTCGTGAGACCACTCGACTTGGGAAGCAAGCTATACGTCAATCACTGCCACCAGCCGGAGATCCCAATACCATTCGTAAACAAACAGTAAGCCCAGCTAAGCATTCCACTATGCGAAGTGAATTACTTAAACATGACTCAATGCTTGATTGCAAACAGCAGTGGATGTGACAGTTTTTATGCCCTAAATGAATCATAGCAATTATGCTGCTAGAGCAAAACGTTCGCGTATAATATTCAAAATTATTTTGAATTTTGTATGTCCACCTGTCCGTACGTCTGTTTGTCCGTCTGTCCGTCTATCCATCTGTTTGTCTGTCCCCGTGTACGTCTGTCCGTCTATCTGTCTGTCCATCTGTCCATCTGTCCGTCCGTCTCACGGTAAACTCGAGAACGCGTTCACTTATGATGCTGAAATTTTGAACACAGGCTTTCTATAAAAAAAACTTAATTTTAGTTTGAAAATGAGTCACCAATCCGCAATTCTTTTGTAGGGTTGCCATAAAAATATTTCATTTTTCAGTTTATATTTTGTTACTGCCTGAAAACTCATCGACTTAGAGAGCTGATATTTTATATACGGTGTTTTCATAGCAATAGTAAATACAATCTCAAAATGGACTAAATTTTTTGTGTTGCCATAAGATAATTTGGTTTTTCACTATATATTTTGACACTGGTAAATGGTAAATAAAATGTCGAAAATGAACTAAATCGGCCGAACCCTTCTTGGAGTTGCCATACAAAGTTTTTCTTTTCATCGAGGGTATAATATTTTTGGTCTTATACCAATTATAATTTTTCTCATATTAGTAAACAATTCGCAAACCACCAAGCATTTCACCGTGCGAAGTAAGATGCTTATGTATTGCAAATTGTTTAATTATCGGTACACCTGCTGCTAGCTTCAGTCGTGATGTCACAATTCCAGTAATTTGAATATTGGGCCTCGACACTACTGAAACTGCTTAAATTAACATGGCATCACTTTTCTATAGTTTTTTTTTTTGTTTAAATACCATATTGCGCTCAACTTCAAATAATAACTTCTGTACGAAATCAATCAATCAGTAGATTTTCTAAGTATAAGGGATAAGATGGCAATACAATATTTGTAATCCCTTCCCTGCCCTCCATACAGAAAGTGTGTTGCAACTAGCAACCAATGGCTAAAAGCGACATTATTTAATCTTTTCACAAAAAAACAATAAAATATTATATAGCAATTTGCATAACGTATCAACTACTACAAATACTCCAAAGTACACATGTATGCGGAGGCTTTTGCTACAAACAGCAACATTTTTCCACATTATGTAAGAACAAGAAAAAAACACAAAATATACAATTTTTATTATTAGAAATAACAAACCACGAAAAAATTACAATTCAAATTGTCACTTGTTGACAAATGTCAAACACACATAATATGTATGTGGCTCCCCCTAGGAGTGAAAACATTGAGCGCACAGCACGCGCCGTGGCGAAATAATTAAATGCTAGAATAATAGACAACAGCTGACCTCGACTATATAAAAAGAGGGGGCAAGTTTCGCTAGTAAATCACTTTTTTTTAGGTCTTTAGGCGGAACCACAATAGAAATATACGTAAGTACATTTACTTACGTAAAGCGAACGCGCCCTTCAATTTAACAGGCGTACACAAATTAACTTTAACTCGTGTGAGGGGAACTTTCGTTAAGTTTAAATATCCAATTTTCAGTAAGTATAGTGCGGTAAGAATCGCACATTCCGTAAGAACGCGATGTGTCAAACAGTTAAATTATTATTAAATGATTAAAAGTGCAATGTAAAACTAAAAATGGAATAGAAAGCACAAATCTTGAATTAAATCAACTTCCAATTGTTAATTTTTTCACTTTTACCACTTTTTAAAATTTAACACATAAAATGTCATTCGGGCACTGCGATTAATAGAATGCACAAATCTTCAATTACATCAACTTCACTTTTTCACTTTTACGACTTTTCAAAATTGAAAACATTAAATATCAAGATAATAACTCTTACGGAATGAGATATATATTTAGGCTGAAAGTATCAATTTTTTGTAAGTAAACCTCAGTCTCGTTTAATTTCGTAAAGTTATTCACTTTTATTGTGGTTCAGCCTTTTAACCTGTAAAGGCCCCCTTAACTAGTAGGGTCAGTTCCACTAGATTTTTCAATCAGTATTGTTAGGCAATCACCACAAACTGCAAATTGGGAGGCTTATTCCCACAAATAAATTGTTTTCTGGTATTACGAGGTAAACAAGCCGAAAAGAGATTTGTTTTTTTTTTATATAACCAAACATCCATTATTGTTTATTCAATAATATACTGAGATTTAAAACAATTTCGAATCTTTGAGAAATTACCAAGCTAAGAATAAAATTCTACAATCTCAAGGTTTTTTTTATTTTTTGCGAATGTTGTGTCATAACCGCATACGACAAGTTAATTTGGGAGATATCCAGCTAACTAACGTTGAAATAAGATCTTACATAATATTTTATTTCGGGACATATCCAAGTGACATATCATTGTGAACCCTCCTTCAGCACCAGGTTAGTTAGAGGACAAGTGCCATTGGGAAATTTCCATACCGTATACTTTCAAGTTCAAGTCTGGACTATATCAGCATTGAACCTTTTGGGACGTTTTCAAAAGTGTAGTGCTGATTTGGTCTGGACTCCAGACTTGGATAGATACAGGTAAATAGATCATCATTGAGTATTTTGGGAGATTTTCAAGGGAGCAATGCTGATTTAACTTGGGGTCCAGATTAGATTAGACACGGACACAGGGATCAGCTACATCAACCGCTCGCAGTTGAGTAAGTATGCATCAGGGAGAGTTTGGATAAGTATAAAAATTTACTAACCACATTTTTTATATATTGATTTTTTATAACCAAAAATTTCAATTGCTAGTTTTTATAAAAAGTTTTTTTTTCAACAATTACACTTTCTTTTTTTGTATTTGTAGAAGTGTAATTTAGTTTTTTTTGTTAATTTTTTGAATTTTTTATTTTTGATTTGAAAAATAAAATCTGTCTTAGTTTTTCTTTGATTATTATTTTTGTTTTACGCGAGTAAATTTAACGTAAGTTATAGATATATTGTTAATTCTAAGAAAATTCAATGAACGTATTAAATGCAGGTTGATTTTTATTCAACCTAAAGTTTTCCATTAAATTATTTTTTATTTACAGCCTTCATAGCTATATAAAGTGATTACCTAATGGTATTTCCTTAAAAATCGAGTTGAAGGAATATTTGATGTTATAAGATATGAACTTCCAATAAAAGTAATAATTAATGTATTTGGAATTTGTTGAACTTGTAATGTAATTGTAACAGCCCTGCCAACAAAGTTGGTCCTGCATGAAACAGAAAATGATACAGTCAATGTTAGACATGGCAGTTCAGTGATTCCAACTTATATACATACTGCTGGATATATTGGCAAGAAACGCAAAACTTTTTGATATCTCTCAATTATCCATTGCGGTTAAGTTGAGAAATGGAAAAATATTAAACATAGACGCTTCCTCCTAGAAGTATCTTAAGTACTCGAAATACTCTAAAGTGTCACTTAACACATGAAAAGGTAGGAATTTCTCAGTAACCAAACCTTGAAATTGGATTAAATGTCAAGAAACGTGTTCCTTTGAGGTAGGGCGAAACTGAGGTTTAGCGATGAACTGTGATAGGTACCGACCACTGACTTATAACAATGGACTGAGCGATTTGCTATTTCATGTGGCACAAAAAATATTGTGTTTCTGTATATCGTCGTTAGAGCACCCTTTAAAGCGATTACATAAAAAATATGTAAAACTCAACCAATCAGATGAAATTATACACCCGAAAATCGAATTTAATTAAAAACATATATTTTCTTGTGCCCAAGTGATACTTTAATCGCTTATAAGGAATTAAACTCATTCCGACTTTAATTTTCAAAAGTTATTCTTAACTGAATCCTGCTTATGGGCAAGAGAGACGGAGCATGGTAAACACTATCTTTACCTTATTCCTTCTGCTGTGATTGAATCTGTAGCCAACATAAAAACATCAAATGGCATAAGCAAACGTTCCAGAATGGAATATTTTGTGTTGGTAGCTCCAACTCTGCCATAGCGCGAAAGAGAGAACTATAAAACTTGTGCCATGTTTTCTTATAGTAAAATTACAATACGCTCAGTCCATTGTTATAAGTCAGTGGTACCGACAGATTCAACGTTCAAAACTTTACGTTCTCTTCTCAGAGTCCGATCCTCTCCGACTTCTATTCTGTATTTCAAAAAGTTAATTATCAACGTCTACTCTGCTCGGAACTTCCCAGATGTCCTTCTGCTGTAGAATCAAGAATAAACACTCTAATATTGTAAGGAACTCCGCAGCCAACAGTTAAGTTCTCCCATGATCCACGTTGACAAATTTCCTTACTATAAGGAAGGCTTCACCAGCTCCAAAAGTTCGTTTAGATTTAAACTTTTATACCTTTATTTTCGTTACATATCTCTCTCCCTCTCTTCCTTTCTCGCTTTTGTTATCGCTCTCTTCTTGTTATATAATGGTAAATTTTCGTAATGAAATCACGTGAGGTTTGACATGGCTGACTCTTAAGGCCTAATTGGAATGTGCATTAGCCAGCCACAAGACTTAAAAATTTGACGAATGCTTCCATATGCATGACTGACATTTGTCATATGCGAAATATAGATTTATTATTCGATCTTCGATCATATGGTTCATGTCATCATTTTTTCGGCTTGTTATGGGTTATTTACACAAAAAGTAAAATTTCATTGTGCAGAATTCGATCATGAGCATACAGACAGAAGTTGACGAAGGAAATGAAACTTATCGAACGGGCTCTTTATTTGTCCGCGTCTTTGCATATGGTGACATATGCAAATTGCAGTTATCCCTTTAGACTTTTAGGTTTTCACCTATCTCAAACAGGCATAATCTCCGAATTTCAGTGAAAGCAAAAATGTGAAGATTCTTGGGTCGGGAAATCATAGAAGTTGAAATATTATTTTCTTATTTCGCACGTAACAAATATGTATGATTATTTGAATGCTGATATTTGTAGTAGTTCTGAACTTTGTGTTAGCTATACAAGAGTTTTTTGGATAATTTATACTGTATATACTGGTACTTATATGTATACCGTAAAAAATAATAAAAAAAAAACATGCAATACAATCTGAGAAAATAAAAATTTTGAGCTTTATACATATCGCCCGTTATATGGATTTTGTTACATCAACCTTACAGATATGGTTGGTGTAATAATAATTTGTGCGTTAGTAGCACAAAACAAAGATATGAAAAAAACTACAAAATCAAATTTTCATGAAACTCATCCAAAGACCTCTATAAATCGCGAAAAGAATGGGCATGTAATGAACTCAATCCGTATCTATGTCTATGGCCTATAATGTCAGACAAGTGAAAAGAACGCATGCAGCTCTATTCTTGTACTCCTAAGCTGGCGCGAATAGTTAAATCTAAATTCAACGTTTAATCAAATTGCTTTCTCTCCATTGCTTCCAATTAAATTTTAATATTTTGAAACAAAAATAACAATAATACCCTAATTACATGCGACTTTTGGGAGTACATGATGCAGCACGTCATCCAAAAGTTAAGCAATTGTCGATTGATTCAAGCGGAACGAAATCCCCTTTTCAAGTCTTCAGATATAATTGAACCAGAGTTGTGATCCCAATGGCAATCAAATCAATGAGAAATTGATGAAAACTTAAGTATTTCACGGTCAAAGAGCATTTGGACTTCACAAGTGCATATAAGAATTTTGAATTGGCTTTTAAAATAAATGAAAAAAACAAAATGCCACAGATAAAATACTAAATATCAATAATCAAATAAAGCAAGTTTACAACCAGTTACCAGAAAAAAACAGCTAGAATTGTTTCTTTGATTTCTGGTGTTTGGCTTCAAATATCAGACGTTTGAAGAAAATCAGAAGTCGATGTTGTAATTTGTGTAAACTGTACAAACTTTATCATTTGCATTTTCATTTTATTCATTAATTAACAACGTTTACTGCAGTCGTAATTTTAGATTTTTTTATTTTGTTGGTAACAGAAAGTCTCAACCATTCTAGACGCTGACAGCATTCGAAACTATGATCCATTAAATCACAGAAAAATAATTCAATTTCGTTAAAGCGATACTTGGCTGTAGTTTTATGATAAAATCTCATAATAAAAGAACAATTCATAATAATAACTTAAGACACTTGGCGAAATTTAGCGGATGTCCAAACAATGAACCAAAAATTAATAAATTTTCATTAGTCGAAAATTGTTTTCTTTTGTGACTGACGTTTTTTCAGGTAAGGCAAATGCTGAGGGCTCAAAATGGAGTATAACCTCTGTTTAGCTGATCAACTTCAGCTATAATGGATAAATGAATAGGAAGAAAGGATGGATGTATTGGGGGAATGGTTGGCAGAATTGAATGTAAAGATAGATATTGTTAGATGGTATTTGGTATGTGATGAATAAATATTTCTGGACATTTTTCTATATGATTCAAATGTTAAAAGGGATAGTATGAATAGGATTTCTGGAGGGTTAAAACAGACAGAAAGGATTGATAAATGATGCACATGTTTTGATACTGAACTAGACAAACTATTTGCGACTTATTTTGGCTTACAGAATTTTTGTTTTTCTTTATTTTCGGTGTTTCTATCATATTGGTAGAAAGGCAGATGAAAGAGTTTTAGTCGTAAATTACTAACTGCGTTTTATAAAATCACTTAATTTTAAATTAACTTTAGAGTTTTTATTACCCTTCAAAATCATTTCGACATTTTTTTGATGACAGAAAGAGAATTTATGTAGGGGTCGCGGTGGTTAAGTATTTGGTATATAGATATTTAAATAAAAATAATTTCAGGTGTAATACATAACCCAACATCTCTACACCAAGCATATAATAGAATTGTTGTGTATTATACTCAAGTCTTCTACCAAACAAACCGACCTATGCATATCATCCGAATATATACATAGCTATATATATGATTTTGCAGTCATATACTAATTTGGAATGTGCATGCAGAGCAATATTGAGCCTAAGATTCATCTCTATGCATTCCGTACGAGATAAGCTTATCGAAACTTAACTTACAAGAATCGTTGACCACCAACAACGTAATTAATTTTAATTAGGTACTCAAGAAAAATAATCGTAATTTCCTTCGGTACTACTACTTCGGCAGTTTGTTTACAAATTATGAGCAATAATTAAGATAACTGAGAATAATATTTAAGGCCCCGTTGATTTATCAGTTCCATTAGACCGTCAGCGGTTTCGTCTTAAAATTCGATGTCGGTGCTGAAACCGATATTAAGTAGTATTCGATATTTGAAGCGAAAAATGGAATTTGAAGAGAAATTGGCCGAGCTGATAAGAGAAAATTCTTTTCTTCATAAAAAAAATGAAGAAGACTATAAAAATAATTTGAAAGTGTGTTTGAGTGTGTGTTTATTTTAATTCGTTTAATTCATTCGTATTTTTATAACCTAGATGAAATCTAAAGCATGTACTAAGTTTGTTATTTCGTTTGTAACACACAAAATTAATGCTGATAGAGCAAAATTGGTTAAAAACTCATGCATAATATTAAAAGTTATTTTGATTTTTGCATGTCTCTCTGTCTGACTATCTGCCCGTATGTCTGTCTGTTCATTTGTCCACTCGCACGATAACTCGAAAATGCCTACAGTTAGGCAGATGCAATTTTGCACAAGGCTTTTCTGAAAAAATTTCGATAGCTCATTCACTGGAAAAATTAATTTTTTACCATGAATTTGGTGTTTGAGAATGTCTCGACGTACACAGTTGAGATTTTATACACAGCGTTTTTATAAAATTTGTAAATGCAAGTTGAAATCGGGCAATGCCTTATTGGTGTTGCCATACAAAATTTGAGGCTTTTTACGTATACTGTGAAAACGTTCAGCTCTAGACGTTTATATTGTAATAAAAAGTTCTTCAGAATATAAAATCCCATGAAATTGATAATAATTATTTTTACTGTCCGACGGACCGTTCTAAAGATAGATACGAAAATCGCTTTTCACAATCAAACTTGACTAGCGGGGATACCTTACTTAATTGAATATGGGTGGGCATTCTTTTAGCGTATCGTAAGATTTGGTCTTACACCAACTCTAGCTTCCTTGTTAAACTTTTTATTTCGTTTAGCGTTTCGAATATGTGTTGGTAAATTATTCCATGGGTAAGTATTGACTAAGGTAGCATTCGTGTTTGGATGACCGCGAAAACTGTATACGACCGAAAAAATATTTTAGGAATTCCCATGCGAAGGTATACTCGTAGAATGAAAATCACCTACGAGTTAAATTAGGTACGCGCTTATTGAATAAACAGCAACTTGAAAGAAAAAACATTACCAAATAAGCAAAGCATAAACATAAGCCTTATGCAGTCAAGTTTACACGAACAGATGCTATCAAGCACTGGAAATTAAAGGTTGCAGAAGGAGTAGTGCGGCAGCATAATTATTCTAATAAGCTTTAAATAAGCTTATGAAGTACTCTATAGATCTTACGCTTGATTGATTTTATGATATATTTCAGTTTTATATTTAAGATTTCTTACACATTTCTTACATTTATTTCAATAAGTGGACAGCAGTTTTCATCAATGTGACTATTGCTTATTTTAAAAAAGTAGGATTTCAACGTATTCAAGCATTTATAATTATTAACAGAGTTTTGTATTTTGTCGAGATCAACATTAGTATATTGTCAAAAAATCTTCAGCTTCTTTTGAAAGTTCATTTATGTTCAAATATTGTGGGGAAGAATCGATCCTGGTGGAACTTCGCGTAATAATAAAAGGCTACTAGAAAGCACATTTTGACCTTTATTTGTTGCAATCTGTTTGAAAATCTCCAATCAGCTAGGCAGCAGAAAAAGGAAAGCTAAAGAATCAATTTTGTAAAAGTTTTTGATGATTTCACATTGTCAAAAGATTTTAAAATATCTACAAAAACTATAATGCTAGCCTGATCCTCAACCTTTAATCGGGCTGAAAAAACGACTGCCAAATATTAAGGAATTTTGGAAATAAAAAAATGGCGATATGGTTTCAGCCGGGATACTATAAAGTTTTTCCGGTATTCTATTCTATTCAACCACACATTAAGCAACACAGATTTTTAAACCGAAAATTAAAAAAAAATACTGAGATAGAAGTAGAGGTCTTTTAGATATTTACGTTTATAGCTGCGCGATTGGCCTTTACACTGCAGCCATTCATTGGCTTCTTGTACACCGGCTTACTTTTAGTTCATCACTGTTCCTAAGGCAGTATATTTTGGAAGAAATTTCCTCAAAGTCGGCAGTCTTTAAAAAATATGAGCCAAAAGTCTGGAATCTACATCGTGCAATGCCATCAAAAGAAACGTGAGCGACGATATTGGCAAGATCGATACTCAATGATCTAATCATGCAATCTCGTATAACATATACGGCATTCCCTCTGGAGTCTGTAAGAGTGTCAAAGGAGTAAACGGAATCAAGGTTACTATCATCGGCGAAACTATTGAAAGGATTGAAAGTAAGGGAAACCAGATTATTAATGAAAATTAAAAAGAGAGATTGAGAGATAACAGAGCCCTGAGGCACACCAGCATTTATGGGCTGAGGTTCAGATGAAACGCCATCGAGTACAACTCATATTAGGCGACCGGATAAGAAACTTTCAATCCATAATAGAAGAGGAGGGGAGAGATCAAATGCTTTAAGTTTGGCTAAAAGGGTTAAATGCCAGACTCTGTCAAAGGCCTTTGAAATATCTAGGGCAACAATTTTGGACTCACCCAAATTGTCAAGACTACGGTTCTAACGTTCTGTGAGAAAAGTCAGCAAGTCTCCAGATGAGCGTCCAGCTCGCAGGCCGTATTGCCGATCGTTGATGAGATGATTAGTTTCTAGATACTTCATTAATTTGAAGTTAATGATAGATTCAAAACCCTTTGAAAGAATCGAAGTGATTTCAATTGGTGATTTTGGGAATAGGTTGAACGTGAGCTAGTTTCCAAGCAGTTGGAAATTTTCCTGTCGAATAAAACAAGTAGAGTAGTTTGCGCAGAGGTTTAGTCAAGGATCAGGCGTAGCTTTTAATTAATAGGGGCGAAAAACCATTAGGTCCTGCGGCTTTGGAGACGTCAATCCCCTTAAGAACCTTGATCTTATCTCTTGTACGGATGTTTATCGGCTCTTGTATACATCCACCCGGGAGATGCAAGACATGTGTCTGTGAAGTGGTTAGAAGAAGAGAATTTGAAGCAAAACTAACAGCCAAAATATTAGCTTTATTCAGGGAGCTCACAATCACTTCACCATTATTAAGTAGTGAAGGTATAGAGGAACTGCTGAAGTTGCTGCTGATGGCTTTGACCAGAGAACAGAAACCTTTGCTTCCTTTGTGGCTTGCCAAGATTCTTTGTCTGACAATCTAGTCAAAAAGTAAATTTTCTCTCTGGATATTTGACTTATAGGTGCTCTGTGCAGTTTTGTAGACTTTTTTCACTTCTGGACATGGACGCAATTGAATAGGCGCGAAAAGCAGACTCCATCGCTTTTATGGCTTGGTTGCACTTATCGTTAAAGCCAGAGCTATTTTGCTGTTATTGAGATCTGCTGTAGGAATGCGAAATGTAGTCACGCATACCAAGATTTAAGATGTTATTGAGTTTTAATGTGCATTAATCAACATCCCTTGAAGCAGAACGGACCGACCAATCAATTTCTCTAAGATACTGATTGAGACTTTCCCAATCAGCATTTTTATAAAGCCATAGAGGCCTACTTGGAGGTGGTGAAGTAGGGCGGCACAGGTTTGAGGTGGTAAATAGAGCCCTGATTAGGCAGTGGTCTGGGTGGGAAGTCAAAAACAGATCTAATAGATTTGCTCTATCTCCAGATGCATCAGGAATTCGCGTGGGTGCATCCACTAGCTGTTGCAAATTAAACGATTCACAGAAGAGTTCGACAAATCGACCCACAGGGCTTGTGGCAGAAGAATGTCAGAACCATGGTATGTTACGGACATTAAAATCGCCTGCTAGGACGATTTCGGAAGAGGGAGAGGCAGAGAGCAGGTGATCAATATTGTTGGAGATATTGTCAAATGCGGGTACTGTGTGGTCATTAGACATATTTGGGCTGCGATAAAGGAAACAGAAGTAGATGATGTGCCTGTGGATTGCCGGAAGGAAAATCTTTAAGGATAGTACAGGCCACATCATTCCGAATATATATTGCGATCCCCCCTATGATAAGAAGAAAGGGGCACCAAGGTGTAACCAGGGATGTGATACTGATTAATATCAGTATCAGAAACAACCTTGGTTTCACTTAGCACAAGATTTGTCGGATTTTTGGAGTTAAGGTGGCAGTTCACCGAAAAACGATTATCACTTAATCCGCAAATGTTTCAGAATTCTAAGATTAAACTCTGCATGCTCAAAAGCAGAAGAAAAAAGCGACACACAACACACAGGTATTTGGGCGCCAGCAGCAGTAGTCAACGACACAGCGAGTTAAAAAAAAACAACAACAATGGTGTTATGTATATTTGCTGCTTTCAGTACCTCAAACCGTGCAGTTCAATTACCACAACTGGGAGCACCCGTAGTATAAGTGCACTTGCACTGATCTCGGACGGACAGATGAAAAAAGGAGCGTTACCATACTGTGCAGCTGCTGTGATGCTGATGGTAGGGCATAGAAAAGCCCTTCGCTTGGCAATATCTAATTAATAAAAAAAAATTATTTATTTTTAGCGCGCCGGATGGAATTTTGTTATTTATTTAGGTGTAATTGATTACAGTTTTTCCTTTTTATTGGCACAACAACAATAAGAACACTGGATTTAAGTACTACACTGAAACCGAACCAGAACAACACGGGCAACGACCGATCGAGTTGGCTCCACTCACTCAACTGATGATGAAATGGCTTTCGGTATCGCTTGGCTAACTTTACAATTTGTTTTTTGTTAATAAAGGATCAGCTTAGTTTTTCGTATGCACATCTGGTGATGGCGTACACTACTACTTGGAATATTGAGGTGCATTTTCCTAAGTTTTCTAGATTGGTAATTTGTTATTATGTTAGCATGAAAATACAGCTTTAGACGTTCCGGTCGGGAACGAAAGATTCGGAACGCACCCCAGATTGCTGACAGTCAAAGGAAAAATAATAAGAAGAGTCTGAGCGGCACAAGAAGAAGGTTGTCAAAGAACAAGTTTTTGTCGTGAGCGAGGAAGAAGGAACAAGTGTTGGCAGAAAAACCAAAAGTAGGGATTTTAAAATAAATAAAAACGTAGACCTGGTGCTTGCCCGGAAGATTTTTTAATCCTGCGATTCTGGAGAAAAAACATCAAAGCAGCAGTGTTGCTGTATTGCGGATCCGCAAATTTCAGAATGCGCAAACACTTTTTTCAATTAAACCCGTCCGTACACATAAACTGCTCGTAATTAGCTGCGCTAAATCAATAAAGACATTAGTAACAATAAGAGCAGAAAAATAGAAAGGAATCGAAGGACGGTTCCACCGGCAAACCCGGTCTGTAACTTTTTGCTGGACATATTCACTCCCAATCGGAAGCAATTAAACGGTAGAGTGAACAATGGTCCCATCAGAGCTAATGCCTGAGCACCGTAACTCGGATATAAGTCCACTTTGCATTGAAGCTAATGTGAACTGCCTATCTTGTATTAGATCACCACCTTGGTCATAGTACTCCACCGTATATTAACTTATGTTAACCTTAATTATCAGGTCAAATTTAACAAAACTGTCGTAGGAACTAGCCTTGATCAAGCTATATTATCTCAGATAGATGGGATCGCTGCATAGCTAAGGGTATGAAGATTGTAAAACGTAAAAGTAAAGGAGAAAGGGCAAGAAAAGACATCTCAAGTGAAAAAGCCTAAAAAGCCAGATTCCGTGGTGCCGGGGTCCAATACTTAGAAAATCGTAGGGCAGCAATAATCATAAAATTTCCGAATTGTAGCTTTCCTTTTATCGAGAGCACCAACTATAACACTAAGGAGCTCCTTAGAGGGATAAAGCTCATTAAATTTGAAAAGCATTTGTTTTACCTTAGGATGAGACAACTTACATCTAGGTGTGAAAACCTCACCTCGAATTGAAACGAGCTAATGGCCCCCTAATAGAAAGCTCCATACATTCTCGCTCTCTTTCTCGTGCTGTATTATGCCACATAAATTCTTCGAAATGATAGCTTTCTCTGGTTGAATAAAAAGTTAAAGAGCTTTGAAAAACTAATCCGAATTTATATGGAGATTTTCTTATCTAATTGTATGTTATCTGTGCCTTAGGTAAGCTTCAGGTCATAAAATTTCTGATAATAGATAATCTAGTACATTTACGTCTGCGCATATTTCAATGGATATACGTGTTTATGCTAATCGTGACACCTTTCTGATATTTTATGAAATATACCTGAAGTTTAATTAATTAAAACTAAAAGAAAAAAATATAAAAAGCAGAAAAATAAAAGGGAGAAAGAAGGAGAGTAAACAGGCCCTTTCTCTGAAATATTTTAATTAGCTTATTTTGGGGTAATTATGAAAATTGTGGAATGGAAGCAGTATCCGGAGGAAAATTCTTCCTTTATGAGATTATTGACACTTAATACCATATTTGCAAACAACAATAATGTTTTTTACATATTACGTATACCAAATGTTAGCTTGCTATTTTGTTATGGAATTTCAACTCAGACAATGCCATTATTCGCTGCAATATTTTAATAGTTGTGCTCCCGCTAATTTTAATCATTGTTCCGTTTTCCGCACTTTACAGAATTTTTTTTTTTTGTATCCACATTACATTATCCCGAACGATCTTACATCTATCAATAAGATTTCATTTGTTATGAAGACTATAGTAACACTTGAGAAAAATAATTCTTAGACTTAACGGCTGATACAGACAGGAGTTGATAATATTTTTTATATTGACCCAAATTGTATGAAAAAATACTTTCAAATTGGCATCGTTAAAATTTTCCTCGTTTATTTTCATAGTATAATTGCTTCGCTTCATTCCTTCATGCTCGATAATGAGAAGTTATGATGATCTGCATAAATAAACAGAACGTCGGCTTTTGTGGGCAAGGCAAAAGAAAACATAACATAAGTGTTACCACATCATAAGCAAACAGAAGAAAGTACCGCACTTCGCTAATAATAGAGCATAACGCAGTGGAGAGCGTTAATTACACTCATTGTAATGCTCAATGGCTATCAGTTGCAGTTTATTACTCTTTGATTTAGCACAATAATACACAAAGTGTCTGGTAGTGATTCCAGGTCTTCGTCTCCTCAAATTTTAATCCCTCTAATATTCTGGCCAACTGATATGTACAACCAAATGGAAAGTGTTCTGAGTTTATTTTTAAATCGAAAATGAACTAGTATGCTTTTCTTTGATATTACTTGCCTCGTACACTTATAGATGTTATAATATTCAGTATAACGAACCGTATATCCGTGATCCAGTTTTATTCGATTGGTCGCAATTGTGTCCAAGAATTTATTATAAAAATAGGAATAGAATTCGTGACATGGCATCGTAGCGGATTTTCTTTTCCCGGAGGTTTCCAATCAAACGAAGCGAGCGAGAACAGAGCACAGCACAGCACAGTTTTATGTGTAAAATTTTCCTCTGTATTCCGAATGGTGACAGCAGCTTTCAAATATTAACGGAAATAATTATAGAAATAATTAATACTTTGCGCTATCGTCGCGGAATATTAGATCAGCCAGAAGAAATTTTGGCATTTAGAAGGGGAAGCGGTTTCTTTATAACTTGTGAGAACTATTTATTTAATTTTTACCAAATTTTCTCTTTTCCAATGTTATTGCTGACATAATTTTTGTGGAACCAAATATATTGATTACACCAGCTGTTTCCTCAAAAATACTCAATGAAATCATAGGTATAGAAATAGAGTATAGCATTAATGCAGTGAGACAATTTTTTGTACTATCAGAACCAGCTTATATAAACGGTCAACGATACATACTTTTTATCATTATTCGGTGTTAGTATTAGTATGTTAAACTAAACATAAACCGAACACCGGATGAAATTACATGCAATGCAACATAGAACAAAAAACTTGCAAGAAAATTAAATAGAATAAAAAAGATTAAATATTATATAAACATATTTTTAAAACATGCTGAGAAACGTCAACAACAAAATGCAAAATGCCATATTATTAATAGTAATACATTAATAGGTTCGTACATGCTAAAGTTAGACCTTGAGGAGTTAACATGCAACAGGGGTAGCATTCTCAAATTGTGCCTACTATCACGGAAAGCGATTTTGTTAAATAACAACGGAGAGCCAGTATTCGCGTTTAAGAGATGATGCACAAAAGTTCCATCGGCAACCAAGTGATGTTTCTCAAGCGAGTGCGTATTTAAAAGCTTCAAGCGATCCTTATAGGGTGGAAAAATTAATAAATTATTCCAGGGTATGTGCCTGAGAGCAAATCGTAGGAAGTTCTGCCGAACATACTCGGTACGGTCGATGTGTGTACTGTAAAATGGAGACCTGGAGGGTGATTCTGATCTTTTCTCGTACTTAAGTGTCATCATATACAAATAAGGAATGAATTGCTTTTCTTCTTCCTTTTTATTGTTATTCAACTCACTCAGGTTGTGGTGAACTAAAAATGAACAGAAAATGACACAAGTTAATCACTTCGACCGTCAAGTGAATTTTTGTAAAAAGTCATGTACACTTTGACAATAAAGTGAATAAAGGTAAATCAAAAAAGTCCTCATATCATAATTATACAGGAATTTGTTCTCAATAATCTACATACCTAACAAGTGTACACAAAATTTCAATTACTGCAATTCAGTGCCTTCTCATTTCTTAGCCAGTCAAATATAATGTAGTTAAAAACAAATTTTTGTATAGTGCCTTTACGAAGAAGTTGCGCTCATCCACTGTTTTGTGGATTTTTACTATTCGATTTCTTAAATTCGTGTTTTATTTTTCCTTCATCTGTATGGTTTTATTCTGATCGACTCGAGTTCAGTAATAAGGTCCAGCACAATGACGTACTGCCAAGGCATCTCAAATTCTATTGCTTATGTAACATACATACATACATATATGTACCTACAATGTACATGAGAAATGTTAACAGTTTATATTCTTTATAAAAGTTATAAAAACATTTTATTTTGGAATTTCTCACATGTTCCGGACCTCAGTGATGGTTGCAAAATTAAATTTATTATTATTTTACCGTTAAAATTTAATAACGGATTGTCTTTGACTGGCCTATTATTCATATCTAATTTTTGTTCTGAAATAAATTTAATCCGGTTTTACAAAAATCATTATTACAAATTCAAAAATATTATTGAATGTAAGCACTTTTATTACAATAATTAATTGTAGCATTTTCATTTACCACAGTATAAAATGTTTGTCACAACCTCTTGAGCAGTTTTAGGAGTGTTTTTTGAGGTTTGTTCACCGCAAAGTTCATTTTGTGGTAAATAATAGTGAAGACACAAAATGAACTGTATAGAAAAAAAAAGTACGACAAAAGTAATGTGAATATGTCAAAATTCGCGCCTAAAATGTACGACAAAAGATCAGAATCACCCTCCTGGAGGGTGATTCTGATCCTTTGTCGTACTTTAATGTCAAAATATACGCCTTATCTACTGATTTATTCGCAAGCTTTGCTTTACGTAGAATGAACTGAAAATGACATTTCACATTGTAACGAAGCATTTGATTCGTTCATAATTTAATATCTAATTTTCTTGTAAAACGAAATACGGCCCTGACTTTACTTTACCAAATACATCACTGACTTCACATATAATTAAAGTTGCATTTATTTCGCGACTCGACAAGCTCCCAGTTACATATGCCCCGCCACTCAACCAAGCTTTGAGAGAAGCTTTAGAGCTTTGAAGCTTCCGAGGGTATATAAGTCCCAGCACAAGGCCTGACAAGTTAGTCTTTTCCCGGACTCAACCGAGTAAGGCCATTTGGACTACATTCCGCAAGAGCCACATTCCAACGTTTGCTAGATAGCGTGATTGGACCAGAAATGGACACCAGAGCTTTTGTATATCTTGTAGATATAATTATCCTCTGGAAAACCTTCGAGGAACACTTAGATAACTTGAAAGAGGTATTCAGCCGTCTCCGAAGAGCGAATCTGCGTTTAAATCCAGATAAGTTTAACTTTTGCCAATAAGAATAATATACTTGGGACATTCAGTTACGTCACAAGGAATCAAAACCGACCCAGAAAAAGTCAAGGAAATGGTTGAAATATCAGCACCAATTACGCTGAAACAACTTCGCCAATTCCTGGGCATAGCATCTTGGTATAGACGTTTCATCCAAAATTTCTCAAAAATCGTAGTACCTCTCAATCTTCGGTTAAAAAAAACAGAAATGGATATGGGGACCAGAACAAGAGAAATCATTCCAGACCCTGAAGAAAAACTTAACAGAAGCACCAGTTCTAACCTGTCCAAACTTCGAGGTGCCACTCATTTTACAAGCAGATGCAAGTTTCGAAGGGCTTGGAGCAGTACTATCACAGATAATTGATGGAAACGAACATGTGATAGCTCATGCCAGCCGTATATTAAATGACGCCGAGAAAAAGTACTCAGTATCAGAAAAAGAGTGCTTAGCAGTAGTGTGGGGCATCCGTAAAATGAGACCATACCTACATAGAAGGCTATAAATTCACCGTAGTGACAGACCATCAGGCAGTAAAATGGTTACAGGCTCTGGACAATCCATCCGGAAAGTTAGCTCGCTGGACAGTAGAGCTTCAACAATATGACTATGAAGTCAAATACCGGAGAGGAGTACTAAACAAAATAGCAGATGCTCTTTCTCGTCAACCAAAACCAGAAAAGGAAATTGCCACTATTACACCCGAAACAACTTGCGCTTGGTATAGAGAAAAATTCAGAGATGTTAAAACTAATCCAGAAAGTTTCCCAAAATATTTCATCCGAAACCAGAAGTTATATCGTTATATAATAGACCGAAATCATTTTAATGAACCAGATCCCGAGCAAGAGTGGAAACTTTGTATACCGAAAATACTCAGATACCAGATATTATACGAAAACCATGACGCACCAACCGCTGGACATTTGGGAGTGGCTAAAACTATAAATACGATCTCCAAACTAAATTATTGGCCTGGCATGTTTCGAGAGATAGCAAAATATGTACGTAGTTGTACTACATGCGTACAATATAAACCAGACCAACAGAAAACTGCAGGAAAGATGTACACGCTACAACCTACAAATTCTTGGAAAATAGTAAGCTCAGATTTGATTGGACCTTTGCCTAGATCCAGACACGGCCATACAATGATTCTCGTATTCCACGATAAGTTTACAAAGTGGGTCGAGATTCAACCTCTCCGACAAGCAATCGCACCAGCAGTAGTAAAATCGTTAAAAGACCGCATCATTTCAAGATTTGGATGCCCGAAAATCATTATCACAGACAATGGGCCTCAATACACCAGACAATTATTCTTAAAAACTCTAAAAGAGTTCAATATACAACATCGACCTACACCACCATACACCCCCCAAGCGAATCCTACGGAGCGAGTAAATAGAGTGATTCACACAATGATTGCACAATATGTGAAAACAGACCATCGTAACTGGGACCAATACATTCCTGAATTTATGTTAGCAATTACCACTAGTACTCACGACTCAACTGGATATACACCAGCGTATTTAAACTATGGAAGAGAACTACGGCTACCAACAATACGATCCCAGGAATTTTGTGTTACTCCGCTGACAAAACAAAACATGATAATGTCCGTTATTCATGAATTAGTCAGAAATAACTTATGTAAAGCTTCCGAGAAACAACGAAGTAAACGATACCCCGCCAATAAGATTTCCTCTTATGGAAATACCGCACAATAAAAATCAACCAGAAGACGAACACTGGATTAAAAATCCAAATCCTGCCGACAACGGAATTCGTAAAACATGGAGTGAGTTCTTTAATAACCGTAAAAGAATGACTCACATTATTAACCATCAACATCATAGATTCCGCTGTACTTGAAAGGGAGAGATATTGGTTCACCGAAACCATCCAGTCAACCAGTAATCAACCATTACCACATCCGAATGAAGTTAATTATTTTATTTTATGTATGTATTAGTTATAGTTTGTGAACAAATAAATTTGAGTTTCGTGTTATAATTGAATTGTATTAGGGAAACTGGTGTTTTATTTTATTTTTATCCGCTACCGAAGACAGGGGAAGATGTAACGAACCATTTGATTCGTTCATAATTTAATTTCTAATTTTCTTGTAAAACGAAATACGGCCCTGACTTTACTTTACCAAATACATCCCTGACTTCACATATGATTCCAGTTGCATTTGTTTCGCGACTCGACAAGTTCCCAGTTACATATGCCCCGCCACTCAGCCAAGCTTTGAGAGAAGCTTTGGAGCTTTGAAGCTTCCGAGGGTATATAAGTGCCAGCACAAGGCCTGACAAGTTAGTCTTTTCCCGGACTCAACCGAGTAAGGTCCTCTCGGTACCTTAAATCTAGCTGCCGTGCCGTATGGCTATAGCTATATTCCCCCTCCAGCTGCCGTGTTGTATGGCTGTAGTTGACTTCCTATAATATGCCTGTGTAACTGCCGTACCGTATGGCTGTAGTTATATATGTTCCCGTACAGTTTCCTCCTCCAGCTGCCATGCCGTATGGCTGTAGCTGTTACCATACCTAAATATTCCTTCTAGCTGCCGTGCCGTATGGCTGTAGCTATGTTCCTAAATATTCCTTCTAGCTGCCGTGCCGTATGGCTGTAGCTCTGTTCAACATAATATTCCTGTGTAACTACCGTGCCGTATGGCTGTAGCTGTACCTTACCTTAAATATTCCTTCTAGCTGCCGTGCCGTATGGCTGTAGCTCTGTTCCACATAATATTCCTGTGTAACTGCCGTGCCGTATGTGTGTAGTTATATATGTTCCCGTACCGTTTCCTCCTCCAGCTGCCGTGCCGTATAGCTGTAGCTGTTACCCTACCCAAATATTCTTTCCAGCTGCCGTGCCGTATGGCTGTAGCTATGTTCAACATAATATTCCTGTGTAACTGCCGAGCCGTATGGCTGTAGTTATATATGTTTCCGCCCCGCTTCCTCCTCCAGCTGCCGTACCGTATGGCTGTAGCTGTTAACCTGTCTGATTATTCCCCCAGCTCCCAGTATGCACAGTCTAATAATATCTGTAACGAACAACTGAACCTTTCTAACGAACAACTAAATCTATCTCTCTCTCTTCGGCAGTAAAGATCTATATATGTATAAATAGAAGATATTATGTATTAATAAGATTAAGAAAATATACTCTGTATAGGATAAGATCCGAAAATAAAGAAATATTTTATTTTGTAGCTAAGTCTTCTCAATTATTTAAACCTTGGACTACTACAGAGCTGACGGCAACCCCTACCATTGGGACCACAGTAGAGAAGAACGTTACAACATTACAAATTCAAAATATTATTTCAAATTTAAGCTCTAATTAGGTGTAGAATATCCATTAACCACAGTATACAATTTTTGTCACAGCCTCTATTCTGACAGGCCCCCTGACCTGTAGGGTGATTCTGTGTGTTTTGTCGATCTTGAATGTCAAAATAATCGACTAAATGAAATGAACATTTCTACTGATTTTTTCGTGGTTTTATTCAGTTCAGCAAGCTTTGCATGACGTAGAATGAACAGAAAATGACACTTCACATTACAAATTCAAAATATTATTTCGAATTTAAGCACTTGAATTGCTCTAATTAGGTGTAGAACTTCCATTTACCAGTGTAAAATTTTTGTCACAACCTCTGGGAGCAGTTAACTAATTTGTCGATTATTTAGTCGTGTTTTTTGACGTTTGTTCATCGAAAATTCATTATAGTTCATTTGTGGTATATAATAGTGAAGACACAAAATGAACTGTGTTAAAAGAAAAAAATCGACAAAATATGTCAAAATTCACGACTAAATAGTCGACAAAGAGATCAGAATCACCCTCCTGGGGAGTGATTTTGATCTCTTTGTCGTAACTTAGCAATAAATTAATGTCAGAATACATTCAACTGCTTCCGCGGATGTGACAAAAATGTTATACTGTGGTGAATGGATATTCTACACCTAATTAGAGCTTAAATTTGAAATAATATTTTGAAATTGTATTGTGAAGTGTCATTTTCAGTTCATTCTACATAATGCAAAGCTTGCTGAACTGAATAAAAACACGAAAAAATCAGTAGAAAAGTTCATTTCATTTGGGCGTATATTATAACATTAAAGTACAACAGAAGATCAGAATCACCCACCAGGCTAGCGTATTCAAGAAGTGGTCTCACAAAGCAAGTGTACAAAGGCAATGTTATGGTAGGATTCGAAAACTCTCGAGACCAACGTTTAATAAAGCCCAGCATAGAACTACTCTTTGATACCATTTAGTTTATGTGGGGAATAAAATTCAATCTATGGTCGCAACTGACACACATGTCACACACAGAACCCACACCTTTAGATTGTAGTTTTCTAATATATGGAAAAAGCTTAAAGCTGTGTGTAGTTTGCAAATTTTCCCGGAAAACTTGGTGGCTAATGCTAGGTATGGCTAAAAATATAGTGAAAGTAATTTTTGCATCTAAAAATATTTCTAACAGACTTTAATAAATGTATGTTATCAGTTTTAATAACTTAATTGAGAAAATTTGAGCAAAACATTGAAAGGATCCATACATAGATGCGATCATTGTTGCTGTGGATCATACTGCAGAGAAATAATAGTATTTGCTCATATGCAGTAGGTTGAGAATTACCTGTAGACTCGTATTTTGTACGGGTCTTGAAAGAGTAAAAAACTCATTACCACTTTCCATTTATTAGTTAGAAATGGGATGCCCAAAAATAATTTAAATTGTGAAGATAACCAACTTTCCTTAAAATGATTCACATAAAGATTTTTAAATAAGTCTATATATATCCACCAGCAACTTATTGGCATCTGAGTTCACTGTAGTGTATACTGCAGGCAATTTCAGGGTTCATTGCTGTGAGATCGCCCTGTTACTGCTGATCGAAACACTTTACAAACAGTACCTATCTTCCAAAAATTTCTTACTAGAATTTTTGGTCTTCGGCTTGAGGCCAGAAAATGACAGTACCTCGGTACTCGGTTTTTTAATTATCTCTGCTCATACGCAGTAGGTTGAGAATCGCCTGTAGACTCGTATTTTGTACGGCTCTCGAAAGAGTAAAAAACTCATTACCACTTTCCACTTATAGTATTTGATTTGTCTGATTCTTCCACAAACTTTAATATATAGACTGATGACAGCTCGCAAAAAGTGAAGCCAGCATAAAATATGCCTTTTATCTTGCGAGCGATTTGTGCTGCCACAAAGTAAGAAAAATATTTCCAGAAGCGAAATTGTTATACATAAAAGGAAATTCTTCATTTCAGTAGTATTTTATTAGTTTAATAATTCAAAATTCCAAGCTAATAACACAAATTGGATGCTATAAATTTTAGGAATACATCGTAGTTATATAAAATAGAAGAAAATGTACCTACCTACATAATAACAGAAATAGGCACTCTGAAGAATACAGAATTTTTCCATATTATTCCTTAAAATACAAATATCTCTACGCAAACAAATATCCATATAGATATAGAAATAGATTCATATTAGACCAAGCATTATTCAGATATTTGGATTAGTACCTACATAGATACCTGAAGGATATGATAGATAATTCGTTTTGCAACCTGAGATGAGAAAGTGATGGCTTTATTCTGGGTATAGCGACTAAATTTATAATAAAGCGAAACAATGGGTTTTGTATTCTGACAGGGTATTTACTATTTTACTTCTTTACTTACCTGTTTTATTACTCATTCATTTATTATGATGCGAAAACTGCCGCTCTTCAAGAAAAAGTAAGAATCTTACAGTTCTTCTGCTTACCTTCGTTTCTCTGATCAAGATTGATAATATCGTCACTCAGAAAAATGTTTTTTGGCTTATCCAGAAACTTTAATAAATAAATTTGAAACAGGAAAAACGTAAATACTTAAAATATTTTCTGAATATTTAGCACCAACTTAATTGAGAACCATGATACAAAGATAACAAGTTATGGCCGATTCGAGAGGAAGTTTTTGTGTTGCTACGTCATGAGGTGACAATAGCTGCGTTTTTTTATCTCTCAGATCTGTTCCGGTTTAATTTAATGTACGTTCAACAACAACAATAGATCACGCATTGTTGTTGTTTTACGTACATAAAACTGAACCGGATCAGATCAGAGAGATAAAAAAACGCAGCTAATGTCATTTCCAGCTAATTTATTTTGAGTTTTTCGTATTTTATTGACTGAAATACGTTTTTAATATATTAAAATATTTAACAAAACATTAGTTTCTTCGTTTAAAGCACTTTGGGAAAAGTAATTATGTGCTCGTGAGAAAGCAAAGAAATTTCCAAATAGAAAATTGTTTTCACTTTGATAAGAGCGATTGAAATTGAGACGAACAAATTGTTACCAAATGAGGCCAACAACCAATGACAGATAGTTCGGCCATACCTTAATTATCTTTGTATCATGATTGAGAACTGCGCACTTTAAAATAAAACATAAAAATTCCCTTCATCTTAGCTAATCATGGCAGCCCTATTTTTGTAATATCCCACAGCATGACAGAAAATTTGGGATGTTTTGCCCCTCTGATGGGGGCATATTCTGGCTTCAATAATATTGTATGGGAAAGGCCTGTAGTTAGCAGTCTATATTATTCACAGACTTCAATAATGTAGACTGCTAGCAGTAGGCTCTTCCCATACAAAATTTTTGATATCAGCATAACTATGGGGGCTGAGGGGCAAAACATACCAAATTACTGTCATGTTGCGGGATATTACATAATTAGCACTACCATAATTAGCTAAAATGAAGGGAAATTTTCAATTTTGTTTTATAAATTAATTCTGCGCCTTAATTAAGTTGTTGCTAAATATTCAGAAAATATTTAAGTATTTACGTTTTTCTCATTTCAAATTTAAAATTAGGCTTCATATGTAATTACAATTACAATGTGTAATAAATTTTGTATTTTATAATAAAAGTAAGAGTCTTACGAATCTATAAACTATATAAAAATCTCAAAAGTTTTTATGTTTCTTCACGAATTTTTATTTCATGTTATTCCTTTTAAACTTGAAAAAAAAATATGGCGTAAATTCTCTGTGTACTTTTTTTGAATAAAATTAAGAGCTCCAACAATTTATACGATGGGCTTACAGTTTTAAAGTTATTAATACCAACCACTTTTTAAACTTTCTGAATTATCGAAAAAAACATTCTTCTGAGTAACGATATTGTCAACCTTTATCGTAGCGTTGCAAGGTATTGTTCATACTGATCCCCCGAAGCAATCGAAAATTTCTCCTATTTTCTATATATTTTCGTAAAAATCCCCAGAATATGTTTTTGATATAATTTCAATATAAATTTTCCCTGTACAGTAAGTAAAACACATAAAGTAAATCAATTTTGTTTCATTTTCATAATATAACTACATATGTATATGTTTTAAATATTTAAAGATTTTAAAATAAATATATCTACGTATTAAAAAAACTTAAGTTAATCGATATCAGAAAATGCGGCTAAAGCGTTATCATACATACATAGCCTCTGTAAACTTCTTCAACATATTTTCGGTAGGTTTGAAGTCAGTGCATCCACCTTCTGTCCGCAAACAAAACCGGATTCTTAATATTGCCTCGTCAGATTTAATCAATTTTCTGTTTCTAAACTTGTATTTAATTATATTAGCGACCGAAAAAGCTCTTTCAACTGCAGCATTCGAAATCGGTAATGTGAGTACTGCAAAGGCTAGGTTTGACACATGTTTGTACCGTTGAGCTCCAGCTGCATTTTTTTCCACATATGCATTGCTACAAAATCGATTAAATTTAGCTGCTATATTAGCAATATCAGGTTTTATCTGGCTTGTGGCACTTTGAGATGATAGGGAATCTATATTTTCTAATATATATTTTTATATTGTGGAGCTCATTGGGATGAATATCAGAAACACCCATGTGAAATGAATACCCATAATTCATATTCTTGTAATCAGTAACAAAATCTTGAAATTTGAAAGTAGACAAATTATACCTACTTTCCTTGTTCAACCTTTCTTGTGGAACTAACCAGATATGAATATAACAAATCACTTAATTCTTTAAAGTCTTACTGGATCAACGTTGTCGCACTGGAATAATTTGTTTAATTCTGTAATTGGTTTTAAGGTACTCTTCAAAATTCCTTATCCTTAGTAAGTCCAAAATGGAGTTTCAAAGAATCCCATTGCTCGATTATTTTATCTATCGCAGTGTACCTTGACAGCCATCTTGTTTCAGAAAGTTTGTCTATTTTCAACGAATTTTTACCAGTTAAAAGTTCATAATCTTCTGGTACTCTAATTGTTGTTTCTGGCTATATGAAAACCAGTTATGGCTTTCTTTAACAATAAAATCTAAGTGTTTGGGAAGGACTGTGCATGCATGCTCTGCAGCTAAATGAAGCGAGTGGCAAATGCATTTTGGAACAATCAGGTCTGGTATTGAATCTTTCAGTATTGTCGATACCGAATGTCATGCTCCCACCATTACGTTAGCATCCTCAACACCTATTCCGATAAGCTTTTCTCATTTCAGTCCCGCTTCCAATTAAGTTCCTTTTACCGCATCTGATATTGAAGTAGCATTGCCGGATTCAATATCTAATATTTTGAAAAAAGTAGTTTCAATTTTTTGCTTTTACTTACTAAAATATTTTATCATGATACAAAGCAACTTTTTAGTATCGATCGAAGTGCTTTCATCAATTATTAAGGAGTAAGCACTGTCTGAAACGTCTTCAAGTAAATCATTAAAAAAGCAAAGAGAAATTACATTTTTAATTAATGCAGTACACTTTGTCCTGTGAAGTCTTAAATATCTTAAAAGCTCTGAATTTGGATCTAAGCTTCTGATGAATACACCTAAAGATCAGCTGTTTCCAGCGAGCGGTGTCCGGCAATAAAGGCAGCAATTTTTAACTCCGATATTTTTCGTCTTTCGGTTATTGTAGTTTTAAAATAACTGAAAATTTTTTAAGTTGATGCCGTCAGTTGTTGAACCGCTAAATGCTTCTTCGATTTTGAGTGAAGAGCAAGATCCTTTTTGTGCGCAATTAAAGTAAATTTGCGCAATTTACACATAGCTCTTGTATCGTCTCCGGGAGCCTGAGACAACCAATCTATAACGTATACAGATATACCTATATTATAATTACGAAAATATTTATACTATTTATACATGAGCTTCTTAATGTGGTGTGAAATGCCTTTTTAAAGCATTTTGAAGTGCCGGGCTTTGGGCGTTTTGAGTTTTCTTTGCATTCCAATACCTGATACCGCTTCTCTAGGAACCTCAGTAGATCGGTGACTAAGGGCATTTCCCTTGGATTTAGCAATCTTTCTTCAAACAGGCGAAGACTTTCTGCGTCTAGCTTCCTCATTGCGATACATACCATAATTGGACTCCATTCGTCTGTTTTGTAGCTTAAAAGCTTCAGAGCTTCTAAGCACTCTCTAATGGTATCATAAAGCCTTATTATGTCTTCTTGGGACCTGTATTCTACATTCTTGCCATCCATGATAGTATTCACATAAGTTGTGATGATTTTTCTGTTATTGTTAAATCTGGCTTCTATCAAATGTAGAGCAGTTTCATAGTTTTGGCTACTCAATTGCAAATGACTGATAACCCTTCTTGCGTCTCCCTCTAAGTGATATAGGAGGTACTGCATCTTTTCAATGTTGCTTATATGTAAGTTGTTGTGGATGACGTTCTTAAAAATGTCTATGAATGACTTCCAGTTTTTGTAATCTCCACTGAACTTAGGAATTTGTATTGGTGGAAGTTTTGGATAGTTGTTTACTGTGATTTGATCTAGGTTCTGTTGCTGAAGATTCCAGGATGTTGATGTGCTAGGCAGCGTGTGGAATTGAGGATTATATCCAAGATTCTGTGGTGTTGCTGTGAGCGTATTGATACTTTCTAAGTTACTTACTACTGGTACTCCAGCCGTTGTTGTTACTGCTGGAGGAGATGGCGCAGTTGTAGTAACTGGTGACGTTGGTGTGGCCATTGTGGATTTTAAGGCACTTGTGCTGGTGGTTGGTAGCTGGTACTTCTTGGGAATCTGGTAGTTGGCTATCAATTCAACAGCTTGCTTAAACAGCTCGTCTGTCCTTTCGTATAACTTATCGGTGAAATATGGGTGTTCTGGTTTTGCACACTCTGTTAGCTGTAGATGGCGGTCGTTAAAATCTTCCCAGATTGTTTCCAACTCCTTGAGCTTATTTTTCAGGTATTGCTCTGTTTTGTCTTTCTTGAAATTTGCTAAAAGACGCTTTAATTCCTCTGCAAATTCTTTTTGGATTAGGATTGTGTCTTCAGGTTTTGAAGGCATCGCAAATTAAAGTGCAGGCAAACAATTATTGGCGGCAGCTGCTTTAAAAGTCGGCTTTCGTCACGGATGCTATGCTGGAGAAGCAGAAGAAGAGCTTTGACAGTGTGTTAAAACACTTCATTCTAATTGATGTAGTTTTTAGTGCTATTAGCTTTAAGTAGGAAAAACTGTTGGCTTCCGTAGATATATCTCAGCTAGATTTAACAGTGTGTCAAATCTAAGCAATGAAATTGCTGGTTTTTTCAAGCTATTGCTCAGCTAGATTTAACAGTGTGTTAAATCTTGGTAATGAGATTTAGACTTGATTCGACAGCTCGAAGGACCATGTAATGATTCTTGTACTTCAGAATCACCAAAAAATAAATCTTGTGCAGATTTCAACAGTGTGTTGAAACCTAAACAAGACTGCTGTTGAGAACGACTATGTTTCTCAGTAAAAGAAAACTTAAATTCAGACTAAACAGTGTGTCTAATCTGACTTAGATACTGGAGAGTGCTCAGGAAGTAATAGCCACTTAACTCTTGGTTATTCTGTAATTTTATTATCCAAATGCATGTACTTTTATACAAAAATTATCACAGTAAAAAATATTTTAACACAAAGATTACAAAATATAAAAAATAAACAAAGATTTTACGGAACTAAAAATTTGTTTACACAAACTGTAAACAAAAGCCAAAAGAAATTACGGAAATAAGTTTGTTTACAAGAATTGTAAACAGAAGCAAAAGAAGCTATAAAAAGCAATTGCGAAAGAAATGGTAAAAAAACTTAAGCAATTGCAACAGAATGTATGTACATTATTCTATATTCTATAAGTATGTCACTGAGTCGCACAATTAATCGAGCGTTTTACTACCTGTAGTGGCAGCAAAACATGCAGCGTGCGCAATTTGTTTATGAAGTAAGCTTCTGCTGCACTCAATTAACTGTGGCATATTGACCTTCGCTAATATGGATGATGTTCGATCTGCTTGGGAGCTGAACATGTCTGTTCGGGAGCTGAACAAGCGCAACTATGAGAAAAGTTCGCTGACACAAGGGTAAGTTACCAAAATTATGCTGTACATCACAATATTAATGAAATTCTTTCACTTTCAGAACAATATAGCGCCACTATAAGAAAAGGTTCGTGGCACACAGGTAAGTTACCAAAATTACGCTGTACATAATAATATTAATAGAATCCTTTCAATTTCAGAACAATATAGCGCAACTATAAGAAAAGTTTGCTGACACACAGGTAAGTTACCAAATTATGCTGTACATAATACTATTTATACAAAAATTCCTTCACTTCCAGGAAAATATAGTGCAAGATAAAAGAAAAATCCGCTGAAGGATAGGTAGTTTCACAAATCCTCACTGTACATAATGCTATTTATAAAATTCTTTCACTTTCAGCTCGATCTGGCGCAAGATGAAAGGAAATCGCTGAAGCGCAGGTAATTCCACAAATTTATGCTGCGCATACTAATATTACACAAAAAAAACCTTCACTTCCAGGAAAATACAGTGCAAGATAAAAGATAGTCCGCTGGACCACAGGTGATTTCACCAATTTACACTGTACATACATAATAATATTTATAAAATTCTTTAACTCATTTATTTATTTAGAACTTCATCAATGATCTGATTACTGAGTATACAAAAGTGAAATATAACAATAAAATAACAAAAGCATACATAACCATAATAACGATAAAAAGTATACATAACAATGATAATGAAAAACAAGTAACTTTAACTAAGGTGATCTCGTATTTGACTTTTTGAAAGATGAAAGTCAATGCAATCAAACTGGCGGTTAAAGAGACGAGACATTGATGAAACCGGCTCGTGCATGCCATAGTTTGTACTATGCTGAGGAACAACGAAGAAGTCACAGTTCCTCAAGGAGCGCACAGGAACAGATATATCGAAAGTATTTAAGAGCTCAGGGGAGTTTATCACTCCTTGTATACACTGAAATGCAAAGACAACTCTGGAAGTTTTACGTCTATTCTCAAGAGAATCTAATGAAAAGAGTTTAAGCCTATCAACATATGGAGGCAGAATAATAGGGTTGTCCCAATGAAGCCCTCTCAGGACAAATCGGATAAATCTCCGCTGCACAGCCTCGATGCGATTTATATATATACAGAATAGAAGGGAGACCAGACAGGACTGGCATACTCCAAAATCCGGCAATAAAGGCAGCAATTTTTAACTCCGATATTTTTCGTCTTTCGGTTATTGTAGTTTTAAAATAACTGAAAATTTTTTAAGTTGATGCCGTCAGTTGTTGAACCGCTAAATGCTTCTTCGATTTTGAGTGAAGAGCAAGATCCTTTTTGTGCGCAATTAAAGTAAATTTGCGCAATTTACACATAGCTCTTGTATCGTCTCCGGGAGCCTGAGACAACCAATCTATAACGTATACAGATATACCTATATTATAATTACGAAAATATTTATACTATTCGAAAAAATCCGAAAAGTTTTGTACACAAAACTAATGTTTAACAAAAACTAAACGAAACTAATGAAAAAAAATGAGCTATAAAATTATTCACCTGAAAATTCCGGTAAAATCTCCCATGCCTTTCTGTATCGCCGCAAGTACCTTTGATATGGTTTTGTCTTAGACATGATCAGCACGAATTGAATAGACTTAGAAAGTCAATTGAATGCTAACTAGAGCAGAGTATTTATAAATTTTACGATAAATAACCACAATCACAATGCACAAAACTAAATACTAGTTTTTAACTTCAACTTTTTTTAAAAAGTCAATAATAAATACAAACTGCAAGCAATTTAAATGTTTTTAAGTTTCACTATTGAACAATCACAATTATGTCAAAAAATATTTTTGATAAAATTCCAAATAAAATAAGCATCTATCTGCCACCATATATATAAAATATAATATAAAAATTTAGATGAGATACCCAAAACTCACGATTTTCAATTGGTGTTCTCTTTTATCCCCACCCTTCTGCACATAAATTTCGAGAGTCAGATGTCGAAAACTGATTCGTGTGAATAGGGAAATCAAGATCACCATAATTAATATCTGCTACTGTCTTTGTTCTAGCATTATCTATATAACTTTTTTGTCTTCAGGTTTCGTTTCGTTTGCTGATCTTCTCAGAAAAACAATATTGTTTGATGGATTTCATAGGTTAACAACTTTCCATAGATACCTGCCAGCGAAAGTGGCATTAAATTTAATTATTTTATCAAATGCAGGTCATTATTGTATTTTCCAAATATTTTTAATACACGAAACTTAAAATGATTTTTTTTTTAAATTGTACTTCAATAAAATCCTCCATATTTTCCCCCAAATTTAGCAAAATCGTAGTGACCCGCAAAAGTTACCCCAGCGAGAGAAAAAAAAACCCCAATTTGAGGGAAAAATACCCCAACCTGGCAACTCTAAAAACGAAGGTAAGCAGAGCTACTGTAACATTCTTAATTTCTCTTGAGGAGGGACCGTTTTGGAATCATAAGAAATTAACGAAATTACCAGAACAGGTTTCTAAAATTGTCGACGACGAATGCATTATAATGTCTTAAGTAAAGGAGCAAAATAGTTAATACCCTGAAGTCATAATACCACAATGATTGATTCGCTTTACTAGAAATTTAGTTGCTATAGCCAGAATAAAGCCGCCAATTTCCCATCCCAGGTAGAAAGGCGAATTACCTATCATATCTGTCAAATATCTATGCACTAATCCAAATACCTGAATAATGGTTGGTCTAATTCGTATTCCGTATTAAAAATAAATGTTAAAGCATACAAGTTTTGTTATTAGCTTGAAACATTACTATGAATTATCAAGTTAATAAAATATTTATTGCAATAAATAATTTCCTTTTATATACAGGGTGTCCCGTAAGTCGAAGTCAAGCCGGAATTGGGTGATAGACCAGATTATAACAGTTACCAGGAAAAATATAAAAAAATCTAAGTCATGTATTTTTCAAATTATAGACATTTCTTTTGTTTTCGAGTAAATATACACCCTGTGATGGTTTTTTAGCGTTAACGAAAGAATTTTGACGATGAGCGAGCGTATAAAAAATAATTTAAGTAAAATAATTGCAGCGATCTTCAATTCCATCATTGATCTGTTCATTACTCATATACAGGACATGTGGAAAATTCTTCGAAAATACACTTCAACTTGGCAATTAATCTGAAGTCTAGACGTCGAATTGCAGACAACACAATTAACAATTTTGTCGAAGCTCTTGATATCTGTAGCAAGGATGCATTCCCAAATATCCACAAACTTTTGATCACAACTCCGAATGGGCACTTATGTTCCACTTTGCATCGTCTCAAAACCTATTTAAAGTCCACAATGGGAGAAGTGGATGCCATTCCTAATGGTTTTTGCATACATATACCAAGGCTGGTAGGATCGACATCAGATTTAGTCAAAAGAAGGACCAGTAAAAGATCGTTAGATTTGTTTACATTTTCCCATATAAACGGCATTAGTTAGATCAACAGAAATTTTGTATGTTATAAAAATGCTTAAACACCTTAATACATGAGCCTACATATTGACTTAATATTTCGGAATGTTAAGTTGCTACTTCGCCTTGTAGTCTTGATATTTTGCCATTTTGGGGAGTACAAATGCTTCTACTGGAGAAAGGCTTGCTTTTAAATATGTAAGAAGTCAAAATGTAATTTATTTCGTCTAGATCTAATTAGAACTAAGCATTTGGTATAATCTTGATGATTTCTTAAAAATATATATTCTCTCTATATATTCATTGTTTATTTTGAACGAATAAATAAGTTAGAATCTGAATAGCATGATTGCAAATTTCGAGGGGAAAGCAGTCCAGATGATAGAGGCTAAATCTTTGCATTAATACAAGCTCCTTATGGAAACTCATATAAACATCGACAGTGGCTGTAGTGCAGTAGCTTTTGCTGCAAGAGTAGCATAGTTATACTTATTATTGTTGTTTAGAGTCATAATCAATAGACTAGATATATTTTTAGATATTTTTTTCATAAGTACAAATAATTACGATAATCATACAGCATACACAAATAATTCATACCAAATAATAAAACTCTGCTGAAACTTTGTTTTTCCATTAAATCTAATTATGACCACACAATTTTTACCTGCAAAAGTTTTTGTTATCGGTGCCGTCCGGCTCGTGGCGAGAAAATTTCTGCATTAAAAACAACAAATTCTTACGCAGGTGAAAATTTGTGATCGCATGTAAAAATGTAAATGAAACAATATAAAAAATATTGTGTGATTTCCTGTATTGCTTCCAATTCGATTTTGAGGGTGGGAAAATGGCCATCATAACTATGTGATGGCAATGTATAAATAATAAATTGAACGCCGAAGAGGTACTTTAACTAAAAATCATTCAATTGAACAGCGTTGATTTTATTTTCAAATAAACAGAGTTCATCTAGATGCATAGGTATTGTTCCTAAGCATCATAGTATCATTGGCATGGAATTGCACCTTGACAAACTAACTGACATTATCATCTGCTGAATCGTTCATCTAATAAACATTTTTTTGGTGATCCCGATATGATCCAGGCGATATGCTTGTGATACAATCATTCAACAATAGAATCAGAGCTTCAATCTTGTCAAACTGAAGAGACGTGATCCAGGTGATACGATTGTGATATGTTAATTGAATCGTCATTCAACAATAGCGTAAAAACGTTTGATCTTTTCAAACTAAAGTGGCGTGATCTAGGTGATGTACTGATCACCAGTACAGTGAATAGTCGCTATAATGGAGGAGATATCCGCTCAACAAGAGAAAACTGGAAATAGAATCCAGGTAATCTTCGAAAGTTGCAGAAACGATCCTCCACGTCTGAAGAATTCATGTATTACCAGCAGAAGTTAAGCTTGCTGGGAGAGGCCTAGAACTCCTTCGAGAAAACGGATAGCTACATCAGACAACAACATGGGGATCAACTACAGCATGCTTATTTCACCAAAGGAGAAATTATTCGATATTGAAAAAGCTACTACAATAGATAAATTAATGGCAATCCAAAACAGCATAAGAAAAGCTATTCCGCAGCTTTTCGACAATTTCGACAAAAAAAAAGATTATTCGTAAAACACCTGAAGCAACAAATAAATATAAACAGATTCTTGACGAGCAATGGACCCAGTTTGTCAGGAACGAAAATCCACTCAGCGAAGTGCAAACTGAGAACAAGGAGAATCCCTACTTCTCTAAAAATTACTTTGAGAAGATTCAAATACAATATATAGCGTTCTTAAGTAAAATAATGGAGCGATTAGAGAAGTGGCCGGAATCAGGTGTCAATCCAGAAACTACGGAGGTGAGGAAAGAGAACAAAGCTAAATCTCAGCCATCTTAAAATAATATCAATGCAGTAGAAAAAGTGACTAAAGTACTAAGGAAGTAGAAGGCAATATTCGAGTCTCTACATCGACTTTTAAGAAGGCTCAGTGAGGACAATTAGCACCTCTCGAAACAGGCATCTGAAGGAAAAATATTTAACCGAGGAAGCTGAGAAATGTATTCTAAGCATGTCTGAAGAGAATTACGCCGCTGCCTGGACAATGTTAAGAGACCGCTATGACAACCATAGGCTGTTAGTCACTGCACTACAGAATAAACTACTATCCCAACAAAACATAATGTCCAAAAGTTCATCTGCAATCAAATCAGTTCATGACACCACCCAAGAATGTCTATTGTGGCTATAAAATTTTGGAATCTCAACCATCAACTAGAAAGTTGGATAGAACTACTCATGGATTGTATGAGCAGTCGTTGTCCAATCCTAAAAAGCTGCAGCCGATAAAGTCAACTACACTCAACAATGTATATTTTGCAAGGGCAATTAATTATCCGCTTTTCGCTCGTCAAACATTTCTACTAATACCGCCATATAGATGACCGTACTTCCTTAGAAAGACTTGTGTACGAACTGTCTTAAGTCTGGACTTTATGCATCAAAATGCACTTCACGGGGGTCCTTTTAAGTGCTCAAAATTACATAACACTTTGGTGCACATAGAGAAGGTGTTGACTCCAGTTCCGAAGAACAGTCAGCGATCATATATAAATACACAATTGTTGGTGAAGGAAGTAGTTGTCAATTCGTCTCAAGAGATTGTGCCCAAGTCAAAGAGAATGCTACCACACTGTTAATGTACGACACTCACCAAAAAAGGGGTTACGTCATCTTGAGCACTGTACTTATAATGAGGACAGAAACATGGAGTATAGAGCCATTCTGAATTCCGGGTCGCAACTAAATTTCGTACCAGATAAATTGGTTAAAGAGCTTGGATTAAGCGAAGTGCCCGCGCTCATCCTGATTCAAGATATTGGATTAAGCAAGCAACATATACAAAGACGAATCAATGTTCTATTGCAGTCAAGAACAAACGGATTTTCTAGCAGAGTGCAAGCCTTTGTTTTGCCCAGTATCACCTCTTATCAACCAACATAGGTATTAAGTACCACAGATTGACCGAATCCGTGTAAATTAGCAGATCCGCAATTTCACCAACCAATTCGAGTCGATTTTCTGATCGATGCAGACAATCTACCGACCTTACAAAATACAGTTTTCAGATAGGTGGTATCTGACAAAATTGACAGAGGATCCCAACTACATCAACATGTGGTATTTTTAGCGAAGAAGAAAGGACTAAACAACAGTCTATGAAGAAACCAACATAACAAATAAGGAGTGCCATGGGTAAATCTTTTTAATCAAAATATGAGTAGAACTACAGAAGGTAGATTCATAGTAGAGCTGTCCTCCTCCCAGAATCCCAAGGCATTGAGGAAATCAAGGACTATTACACTTAATAGATTTCTATTATTGGAACGGAAACACAAAATTCTCATTATGGTCAGAAACTCTCAGAAGGGATTTTAATGTTGATGACGTGATGACTGGGTGCAATAGTTTATCTGTAGCAAAGGAAATTCAAAAGCAATTTCTTCAATCAGGAGGTTTCAATCTCTGGGTGTGGTGCACGAACAATTACTGCAAGGAATTCCGGAAGAAGGTATTGAGTTACAACTGAACTTCGCTGAAGCAACCGAGGGTCAGATAAAGACTCCTGACTTAATTTCGCTTCCGAAATCTGATGCATTTTCCATAAACACAACATAGAGTGGAGCGACATCAAAAGGGTTACAAAACAATCAGTATTATCGGGCACTGCTCACATTTTTTACCCCCTCGGATTCGTTAATCCTGTTAAGATCATCGCAAAATTGTTTATATAAAAGCTGTGGAACTTAAGCTGGACTCCGATGCAGCCTTACCAATAGAAATGCACACTAACTGGCTCATATTTCATCAAGCACTCAAAGCGTTCAATAATATCAAAATTAAACGGCATGTATTTACAAATCAACTACTATGCAAGAACCAAGGTAGCATCTTTCAAAACTATTACACTTCCTCGGCTGAAATTATGTGCAGGAAAAATATCTGTTCAGGTGTTGTACCTAAGCATCACAACATCATTGACAAGGTATTTCACCCTGAAAAACTAATTCACAGCGGACGATAAAAGAATTGTTCACCTCATAAACAAAGGGGGCATTCGCAATTGTTTTTCCCGTGAAATCTTGTATCTTTTCGATATTTCCATATGACCTTAGATGGTAGTTTAGGTTTTAAATTTGAGCCGAAATAGTATCGCGTAGCGTTGCGTGTTACTACGCACAAATATGTTGGAAGAACAGTACATAATGCATTCAGTGTCACCTGTATTAAGCTCCATGCATTGAGATGACTTAAATACATACAAAGTAAAAACAGATATAAATAAATCTTTTGTTTAATTGGATAGAAAATTTTCGGAATCATGCAAATTATACCAAAAGTGGAAAACTAAAAGCAAATTGTTAAAAAAGGAATAGGCATCTTTTTTTCTGGCAACTATAGGCTTCAGTTTTTGGAAGGATTTACCGATTTAACGATGAAACGACTACTCAAATTTATTCCGATGTTGAATTAATATTGTTAAAAATTTGAAATTATTGTTTGGTTTGTTTTTATAATAATGAATTTTGTTAATTTTTTAATTAAGAAAAAAAAAATCATAAAAGTTCTCTTCCATACGATTTTACGAACTTAATTAATTCCTTGTAAAACATTTGTGCAAAGTGTCATAACATATTTTTAATTAAATATAGTTGTAATGTTATGAAATTCAGTTAAAAACGAAGAAGTACAGGTATAAACAAAAAACTCATTCTTTTCAAAATTACCCCTCATGTAGACTACATACTTACTTTAGCCTATTTATTTTTTATTCGGTGTTTTTTATTAATGTTTCAGCGCTGACAAGGTAGGTTAGTCAAAGTGAGGTACATATGTATGTAGGTACAATATAATATGTGTTTTGAGTAATGTAACATTTACATTGAACATCTTTCCACACCACCTTTAAAGTAGAGTTTTAGGAGTTTTTTACGTTATATCCTCGATACGCTCAATCCGTGATTCTTGAATGTGACACTTGGGGTTAATCGCCGCCACATGTATTTAGCATGCACTCTGGTCGGATGTTGCGACTGCGGTTGGAGGAGAGCTATGAGTTAAAAATACTCAGAAATGTTTCACAACTTATAAATACTGCCAGCGCGCGGATCCAAGGTATCTTGTGAGATATATATATATATATATATATATATGAAACATTTGACCATTCTTCTGACTTCAAAAGTATTCATTTTTTATAAAAATAGTGCCACATTTTTAGCATCATATAATTTTTTTTTTGAAAAACGCATTCAAAATGTATTTTTTTATCAAAAGGGTTCAATAAGGCTTTCAAAATGATATGCATACCTATGTGTATTTTTAAAACAAATTCGAAATTGACAAATAAATATACGAAAAGTGTTATTAAATTTTGGTTTTATTTTCCAATTTTAAAAAATCAACTAATTTTATTGCATATAAAGTAATTTTGAAGTAAAGTATATAAAGTATATAAATATGTATATATAAAGTATATATATAAACTCAGTAAGCAAAATTATTACTTATGACAAATTTCCAGTGTTACTAATATATACTAATAGGATAATACTGTCAATACCGGCGACAAAAGTAAAATTTTGACTGGTAGAAATCATATTGATTTGTTCATTAAAATTGGCACCGTTGTCCGTTAGTACGATGAAAACTACCCCTACCAGGGTGAAAGCTTAGCATAACTAAAGAAAATACCCAAATATTATAAAAAGTGCGAATTTTTCCACATTTGGTGAAGCAGGAGTATTGTTTTTGTTACTATATTTGGACATATGTATAAGTAAGTGAAAGACCGATTAAATTACTCAGCGCTTACAAAAATTTTGTAAAAACAATAAGTAGCAGAGCTCACATCCTTCCTCAGCTTCCTTCATGAAGACCCGTAAAGACTCATTTTGGCGCCTGAGGCAAACATAAATTTACGCCCCTGATTCTAAAATTGTCAACATAACCTAGTTTAAGTATCCTATCCTGACGTGATCTATCAGCTGACTGAACAAAGTTGAGCAAATATTGATAATGATAATAAAACATTCACACAAAATTAGTATTTGATACTCACATTTTGCGAGTAACGTACATTTCAAAATATTGAGGCAAATTTTTTCGATAGAAATATTTGCAAGATTTTGTAGATGGACTTTTCTAGCTTTTTTAGCCGCAAACTATAGTTTATAATATTTTCAAAATCAGAATGCTTGTCATTTCTTTTTTGATGGACAAAACAGCCATGTTCGACTAAGTCTCCTGACCTATTGCAGATCGGAGGTAAAGTTTTATCAACTTCAATTGCTGAAATTTCATTAACATGAAGCTATAGTCATTGGCAATGTCAGGAAACTTGGGGCGCGATTTTAACATTTAGATAGGATTCTTGGAGGGTAGGGTCGTGAATTGTTTGAGACAAATCAAAACGGGTATTTTCTCGGAGTTTCGGCGCCATTTTGCTAAGAAGAAAGGAAAGGAAAGGAAGCCTAAATATTTCGTACCTCCACGTCAGTTAGAATAAAAGAAGATCAATTGATTCAAAAATTTGTGTATACCAAGGCATGAAAGAGAATCCCTCACTACTACATGATATCCCTAGTATGGTTGTAACATTCTAAAATATTTGCAGTGTTCTTATGTAAAACTGACAAAAGTTTGATCTGAATAGATCCTGCGCCCTAAACTACTATTCGTACAGAAAAACTATTTTCTGATAATCTTTATAGCTTAATTTCCTATCTTCCCAACCGTAGTAAAATTTTTATATCTGTCCTAACAAAATTATTTAAAACAAGTAAGAAAGTTAGAATTGGTCTAAGACCAAGTCTTATGATACCCCAGATGAATGCCCGAATGAAATTTCGTATGGTCACCCATCTGTGCAAGTTTAATTTTTGAAGTGGTTTTTCGCATATATTTCTAGAACGGTTCGTCGGACAGAAAAAATGATTATAACCAATTTTATAGAATTTCATATTCTGGAGAAGTTTTTGATAAAATAAAAATGTCTAGGACTGATCGTTTTCACAGTATCCGTAAAAAGCCTAAAGTCCGCGTACAAAATTTCAGGTCTCTAGGTACACGTGTTCTCGAGTTATCGAACTATTTTATTATTTTGTTAAGTAAGGTAAATAGTAAGTGTACCTTTTGGGGAAGGTAAGCAACCAAGCTTAAAATTACTGGAAGACTATTTTCCTGTGTGGATAGTAGTTTGGGCTTTATGGCATATATAAAATCAATGTCTAATTATTTTTCCATAAGAATCAATATGAAAATTTTTAGAGAATTGGACTAGCATGCACACATGGCGTGGGAAGAATTTCTCGAGGACTAGGGTCATCATCTTTTGATTCAAAAAGTTCGAGTCGCTTCTTTTTCCTTGTTGGTTTAACGTTTGCTGGTATGTCCATACTTTCAGCAAATTTTGTAGAACTATCAAAAATTTCCCCCCATGGGAAATTGCTCCTATATTTTGTGCATATATGCTTCCTTCATTTATATAAATTTTTAGCTCCCTCTTTTTCATTAAATCTTGCAAATTGTAGAAAAAAATTGTTTATCTATTACTTTTGATTAGTGGTTCGGTATTTAGCATAGAATCTAGCACTCCTTCTTTCAAATAATAGCATTATTCGTTTGTGAGAAGACGTCTCTTCGATTTGTAAACATTTTAACTTTGTTTTGCCCAGTTCAGTGGATAAGGTTCTATTTGCTCTACTTGTGCTCGGTTCAGTAAGAAATCAAAATAATATCCTAGGTTTTTTACCACTTATAAAAAAAGTCTTTTTGAAGACCCAAAGGCCTGGTTTGTCGTCATTTTCCCGTGTCGGCTTCAAGACCCAGTCCGGTCTGGTGACACTATTCACATTTCCTTCTATATGAAGAGCTAAGGTTTTCTAGGGTCGTCTTCAAAAATGTTGTGGTCGATGAAAATCGCATTCAATGTGAATTTACCTGTCTTCGTCGATGGATACTTCACTGTGCTCATAGGTTGAAATTTCGAAGCCGGTCTCAAATCCGTTTATTTATTTACGTCCCGTCATGTTTTAGAACGGTTTTTGTATGGAAACCCAATGAAAGAGTTACCTGATTTGTCCCATTTTCGAACTCAAATCTACAATCCTTTAAAAAGTCCGTGTGCAAAATCTCAACTCTCTAAGTAAATGCGTTCTCAAGTTAAAAATAAATAGGTGAAGTTGTTTATTAGGAAATGCATTTTTTTGAGACTGAAAATACAAGATTTACCTCGCCTCAAAGTTTCTTTCTTTTGCTCAGAACTTTTTTATTACTAATGTTACGCTAAAAAGTTGTTGATAAAAGTTGTAGAAAATAACTACAAAATGCGGTATTTAACATTTTTATAGAACTCAGGTTTACGGAGCAAATCAAAAACCTAATTGTACCCTTATGTTATACATGTCAGTAACCCTTATTCTCAAAATGGGTCGTCGTTTGACCACCCATTACAAATATTCAGTCTTATACCGATTTCCATTGACATTTCAAGAAAAGTACACATCAATGAATGGAAAATGAGTTCATTGGAACAACTCTCATTAGAATTGGAGTTTGCAAATTTTGGAAGTCATATTGGATGTATTTGGTGGAGTAACAGTAGAAAATGTATATGTGATGCTGCATGATATTCAACAATAACATTTTTCTTATATAGATGTGTGTGTTTTTCTGCATACCACAATTTTTCGATTGTAATACCAGTTTCATTTTGACATACAATTTTTCTTGCAGTACGTATCAATGGAATGATTTCAATGTACCACTACTATAAAAGTGTAACACTTCTACTAGAAAACATGATCAATGGAAATCGTTAAACTTAGAACCATAATCAACTTCCCTTCCAAGTAAAGCCATGCATTGCATATGCATGGAAAAAATATTTACTTGTAGGTTCCACAATTTAATATGGATATGTAACAAGAACAACCAGCCACAGCACAGATGTGATTTAGTGATGATGACGAAAATGTGCAACGAATTTTTTAACATTCATCATTATTTAAATACCTTCAGTAAGCCGTTCTGCCCTGTTGGCTTTTTGATATCTTGTGACCTTCTTAGGAATTTGTAACGGCTCGAACTTAATCTAGCCAAATGAAATGCATTGGAATCACTTAAAGTGCATCTTTAATCGCATGTTTAACATCTCTTGGAAATTTTGTTTAACCGAAAATACTTTCGGATGTTTTCACTCCTTTAAAGCCCACGGTTTTCTGGAGTGCAATTCAAGCAACATCGACAGATATTAAACCTCCCACGTACACGTACCACGTGTATTTAAAGTTTCGTAAGTGCGCATTAGAGGTAAACATTCCGACTCGATGCTGTGATATTCAGCAAATACTATCCAAAGATAAGTATCTAGAATGGAAATGGAATAGAATTGAAAAAAGAAAGAATAGTCATATCATAGCTATGTACTAGTCACTAGTGCCAGTGCGCTGTCTGGGCAATTCTCTTGTTTGATGTCGCCCGCACGACTAAAAATAAATATCTAATCGAAATAAAAGTTCCGCTCTCTCCTATTCCGAGCGAATCATTTGACTGAGGGCGACTGGTGAGTGAACTAGTGAAGGCGTTCAAAAGAAATCTCATTGTCAGTGCAAGAAAGAACGCGGTGAATTGAGTTACATTACAACAAGATGAATAGAATTGTGATGATGGTGACATAAGCGGCAACGGTTCAGTTACTCAAAAATGTGCTTCACGCCATAGTTAAATTGCACATGGAATTAAGCTACCTGCAGCTATAAATGCCATTGTTAATACTTCAAGCAAGTCCACCATTATTGTTATTGAGATCTTGTGTTAGTTGAAAAAACTACACGCTTCGCAACGGTGTGGCCTCTGCAACCCTTCATCTTCAAGTCAGTTGCACAATCATAAGCTCTGGCTCTAGTTCCTTGAAACAATACCATTATTATAGGCCGGGTTATACAGTTGTGAGACATCTACATAAATAACATATAGTAACGCAACAATTAAATTTAATACTGATATAAGCTTAAGAAAGTCCCAGGCCCTGTCTGTAACGCGTTCGAGTTCCAGCATGCCTTTTTATACTCCAGATGATACCAAGTTTGTCATTCCGGTTGTAAAGCATAGAAATAATGATGCTAGAATAAAATGGATTGCACACCCACGTATTATATTAAAAGTTATGTTGATTTTTGCATGTCCATCTGTCTGTCTGTCTGTGCGCACGATAAGTCGAGAACTCGTTTACTTAGAGAGCTGAAAGTTTGCACATAAGCTTAAAAAGAAATAAGTTTGAAAATGAGACAAATCGGGTAACTCTTTCGTGGGGTTGCCATGCAGTAATTTGGACACTTTCTGGTAAACGTATATAGCTGAAATTTTGCTTTTGTACGGCTCCGGGAAATAACACCCGAAAGTGATAAGTGAAATAAGACCCGAAAGTTTCATATATATTTTAACGTTTCAAATGTGAAATAATGTCCAAAATTTTTGGATTTATTTCACACTTTTGGATTTTATTTCAATAATGCCCAAAAATGATTCAAAAAATGAGGGAAATATTTCCCAACGATGTGTGTAAAGTAAAATTGCGTCACGCGCGGCGTGAGGGGAGGGGAGGGGGCTAGGGGTGCAGGGCGCAGGGCGCCTGCGCATTGATATTCTATTTAAAGTAAGAGCGCGTCGTACGAGGCGTTCTTACTTTCAACCGAATATTAATGCGAAAACGCGCCGCCCCAACGCTCCTCCACCAGCCGCGCGACACGTTCTTACTTTACACATATCATTATCAATATTTTGGGCTTTATTTCATTTGCTTGTTCTTGATCTGAATTTTGGGCTTTTGTTCACTTTTTTTGCCCATTTTTCATCTACTTTGTATTTTATTTCATATCTGTTTTCGGGCCTTATTTCTTTAGGAAATAAGACCCAAACTTTTCGGGTTTTATTTCACTTATCACTTTCGGGCGTTATTTCCCGGAGCCATTTTTTACATATGGCGTGAAAGCGATCAGTCTTAGACGTTTGTATTGTACTGAAATGATGCTATGAAATTTGCTATAATCATTTTTACTGTCCTACGACGCGTTCTAGAAATATATGCGAAAAATATTAAGCCTTGAACTGAATATAACTGACTTATATATTTATACACTTCAGAGGCATTTAGAATATATGTTTAGTGCAAAGTGCTGAATCAATTGTCGGAAGATCGACTGCCTAAAAGGATAGCCAATAAGATAGTAGGAAAGGAAATGTTATGATTTTCTACATGGAAGGAATTAAGTATGCAATTTGATACCCCATTAGGTTTCAACCACCTAAAGAAAATCCTAGTGGAGATCAGACTGTATAATATTCTGAATTATAAACGTAAGGACAGATTTCACTTCAAAGACTCAAATAGCTTAGTAAAAATAAGATTTATTGCAAAGAACAGAACCCATTGCATTTGCTTGCAGTTTGCCCTATTATTTCAGAATTCAGGCGATGCTATTTTAATTGTGAAAGTTTCTCGCAATCTGAGTTAGTAAACCTTTTGCAAGGTCACGACTGGGAAAATTTATATTTTTATTTACATATTTATTTAATTATTTATTTAATTATTTATCATCATTAATATTATTAGCATTAGTCACATTTCCTTAATACACTTAAGCCTAAGCCTAGTGTTCTATATGTATATTTCATGGAGACTACATATTTATATGGTTTCTTACTATTTTTGTGCAGATGCTTAGCTTCTACTAGACATGGTTTTAATCTCAAATGTCCGTTGAAGATCTCACTGAATGTCGCCAATAGTCCCCTACGAACCCTTTCTGTTCTTGCTGCTTCCACTCTTATATCATTTCTCTGTCTTATATTGTGAGTATGGAGATCTGTTGCCGTCGTAATTTTGAGGTTTGTTTTAATTTGTTTATTCTTCAACTTATAGAGAAATTTAGCTTTCTCCACGAAGATTATATCCTTTAGACGAAGCTTTTTGATTCTTCTTAGTCATTCCTTTGTAGACGTTAGACAACGTACATTACATAGTGTTTTAAGAGCTCTATTCATAGTTATCTGTGTTCTATTAATTATAAAGTTCGAGCATTGGGACCATACAAGTATGCAATATTTTATGTGTGATAGTACATGAGCATTATATACTAGATTTGCGGTTTTGTTACTTAGTGTCAAATTCATTCTTTCGATATTGCCCATCATCGGTATAATTTTATTAATTTTGCTATTTATATGAGTGCTCCACCTTAACTGCTTATGAAGGATAAGATCAAGATATTATATTTCCTTAACTCTCTGCAACCTCACGGATCCAATTTTTATCTGTAGGTCAATATCTTCCTTATTGAGTTGTCGGAATATTATGGACTTGGTTTTTTCTTCGTTTAGCGAAAGTTTGGTTCCATCTGTCCATTGCTCATATCTTAAGAGATCGTCATTCATACATAGTTCTTTGAAGGACCTCTTTTGTTTTCACCCCATATATAATGTTTGTGTCATCAGCATATATATGATAGTCTCCTTTAATTCCTGCGTTCTGCATGTTTTTTATGTATAGCAAATAGAGGTTAGATACCTGGATGGAGCCTTATGGTACACCAGTGCGGAGTATTTCCGGATCGTTATGTATTTTTTGGACTTTAGTAAACAATTTCCTATGGGTTAAATAGCTTTCCACCAGTTTATTGGCTATCCCCCTTATTCCAAGCTTATCCAGAAAATTCAGAAGAAGATCATGGTCAACTGCATCAAAAGCTTTTCTAAGATCTACAGAAATTGTTCCAACATATAGTACTTTATCTATATATTTTTTGCTGACATTCATTGTTTCAGTTGTGGTTGACTCTATTCCGCTGTATTCCTGAAAGCCGAAGTGTTTCTGATCATATCCTCCAGTTATGTTGATAAGACTCCTGAACCGTTCATCCATTATCTTCTCGAATATTTTTCCAACACAACTGAGAATTGCTATTGATCTGTAATTACTCACATCTTTTTTATCTCCACCCTTATAAATTGCCAGTATTTCGGTATCATTCAGTATATTTGGATAAATACCAGTTGAGATGGTTTGATTTACAAGGTTGTCTATTTGGTATTTGCAGTTATTCCGTCAAGCCCAGGTGCAGATTCTTTTCTAAGACTTTTAACTCTGCCGTATCAGATGGTTTAAGAAAATTTGACTTTGCTTGCCTTTTTTTTTGATGTTGACTTTTTTGGTAACTTTTCCTTAAGTTCATTACCAATGTTAAGTGTGGTTAAGTGTGTCTGCTATTGTCTTGTGATCAGTTTCCATTTTCCCTGACTTCCTTATCTCAGTAACAGTTTCTTTATTTACATTCTCCATTTTTGTGATAAATTCATTAATTATTTTCCATGTTTTCCTTGTATCGTATTTTGTCCTCTGAAACTGTTTGTCTATATATCCTTCTTTCGCTTACTTCAGTAGCATGTTTCCCCTTAATATCCTCCGGGTGCTTCTTCATTTTTTTTATATAACTTTTTTCCTTTTCTTCATTTCATCTATAATTTTAACCGTTATCCATCTATTATTCCCACTTCTAATCTTTTTGTAAACTGTGCTATCTTTTTTACTATTTTTTATAATGTCAATAAGTTTTTCCGTTGTTATTGCTTGAGAGTTTTGTATTCTCTCTCTAAATTTTCTCTATATTTCTCTTCGTCTATCGTTGAAATGACTTTTGTGCTCATCTTTTTTTTGAAAACTTTTGTAGTGATTATGATGATTATGATCTGATATGGCGGTAGCATCCATATACATGTCCATTAAAAATGTCTCGCATAGATCTATTATTGTAGTCGTGTTTTCTATAGATCTAGTTGCATGTATAATATCAATTTTATTTAGGATCCTGAAATTGTATATAGATAATAAGTCTCCATATTGAGTAACTTAAGCTCTCAAGACAGACTATAAATTAACACTGGCTTTCATTAGGTGATTTATACATTGTTAGAATTTTAAGACTACTCTTGCTGTTTATTATACCCTAGATGATATCTATAGAGTATACTTAGTTTGTTATTCCGTTTGCAACGGATAGAAATAATGAAGGTAGAGCAAAATGGATTGCACACCCACGCATAATATTAAAAGTTATTTTGATTTTTGCATGTCCGTCCGTCCGTCTGTCTGTCTGTCTGTCAGTCTGTCTGTGCGCACGATAACTCCAGAACGCGTTCACCTAGAAAGCTGAAATTTTGTACACGGACATTAAAAAAAAAAAGTAATATTAAGTTCGAAAATGAGACAAATCGGGCAACTCCTTCGTGGGGTTGCCATACAAAAATTCCGTTTTCCACTATATATTTGAGAACGCGTTGACATGGAGAGCTGAAATTTGGTACATGGTGTTTTCATAGTAATAGCAAATTAAATTTAATAAATGAAATAAATCGGGCAACCCTTTCTTGGTGTTGCCATATAAAAATTTAGAGTTTTTACGTATACTGTTAAAACGATCAGTTTTTTATTGTACTATAAACTTCTTTAGTATATTAAAATATTGTTTCTGTCCGACGAACCGTTCTAGAAATATATGCGAAAAAACAAATCAAAATTGCTGAAATGGGTGACCATATCAAATCTAATACGGGCATTCATCTAGGGTATCATAAGTATTGGTTTTAGACCAATTCTAGCTTTTTTACTTGTTTTTTTTTCAGTTAGTATCATTTTATACATATTTAATTTCTAGTTTTACATTGTTATACTTTATACCTTGGTTAATGAATGTAGCCACGTTTCATTCAGCACTATTATATCTATCTGTGGGTTTTTGGTAACCACTATCTCGATTTCATCTAGCTTATTTCGAATACTCCTAATATTTAGATATATTAGATCTAGCATGGTGGGCACTCTTTATAAAGATTTCACAGTATATTCGGTTTTGCTCCTTACTATCTAAATGCGTCTATAGTATACCGGGTACGTTCTACTATCAGCAGTTAGCTTACAGTTGTTTAGAGTGTCTTCTTTATTCTTTGTTGCGTTCATACGACAGTTTATACAAGAGACTCCAGTCATAGTGCAGTTTGATGGTTCGTGATTTTCACCACAGTTTTTGCATATATGTACATATCTCTATTCACACCCTTTTTTGATGAATGACCATATTTTTGGCATTTGAAACATCTCAATATATTGATTGAAGTCATCATGTACATAGTGTGAGTTCCAATCGATGTTTACATATTAATCTCCCATACGCTTGTATGCGAATGCACATACCTAACAAAATATGGTCCATTTATTTGTACGTCTATTTAAATTGCTGTATATTATTGTGAAGGAGTGATCTAGATCTCGAAGTTCTTTTAGTAGTTCTTCCAATGTGTAATTTTTCTCGAGATTCGAAATAAATAAACAGAGAACTCTTTCTTACTAAGGGAGGTGTTGTATCGCTCACACAGTTCTTTATTGGCTTACTTTAGGAGAATCATATTGTTATCCGCAGAATTCGATTTAATTATGGCACCTTCTTTAGTTATGGATTTTACTTCAATTATTGGCACCTTCAAGCTGCTTGATTTGATTTTTACCTTAATGTGTTTTTTTGTGTCTTCTGATATTTGGTTTGGGTTTAATGGTCTAATTTTTACTCCCTGTGCTGGTATCGTGGGGCCAGCCTTCTTTACTACTCCCGAGTATGTATTTTTATTATTGTTTATTATTTCATTTGCACCTACCCCATCTTCTACTTTATTTATCGTTTGTAATATTGTTTTAATTACTTCTCTTTGTTCATTACCTTCATTTTTCATCTCAATAAGACCGTTCGATCCTTTATCCAAATGCTCTATAAATCGTTTTTGATACTTGTTTTGTCTTTGAACGTGATCTATTATCGTTTATAATTTTTCCGAGATTGTTTTCATACATTGTTTTATACATATGTTTGCTGCATTCAGAACACATAAAGAAAACGTTTTCTTTTGTATTTATTAAATTAACATCATACTCCACAAGATGTACACATTTAGCATGAAATATGGATCCACATTTACAAAATACTGCATTCTCATTTTTAGTTATTCTCTTGCAAGACCTGCATGTAGCACTCATTTTCACAATTTTGTAGATATGTATATACAAATTTAAAATTTCAAAAATTCAAAAATATTCGCAAAAAAAAAACTATTATTATTTTTTATTTGACATAGAAGTGTTTTTATAGAAGTGTGCTGGTTAAAGAATACATTGCGTAAAAAGCTGAGTACATGCAATAATTAAAAAAGGAATTTTGTGCCACTAATACTTCAATTGAATTGATATATTGCCATATCCAGACAGACGACAGTAGTCATTGCCTTAGTTTATTTCGTCTTAATACATATATTGAATTTTTACAATACTTATAGGCTGCGATAGCATCACTGAAGCGTAGAATGTAAAAAAAGGCGCTACGTAAAGAATTGACGAATAAATATTATAATAATAATATATGCTAAAAACTACTTCAAAAATCAAATTTGCACAGTGGTGACCATACGAAATTACATACTGTCATTCATCTAGGCCTAGCGTATCGTAAGGATTGGTTTTAGTCCAATTCTAGCCTTTTTAGTTGTTATTAAATGAACATTAAAAATACAAAAAAAAAAGTAAAACATTAAAAAAAAATAAAAAAAAATAAAAAAAAAATTAATAAAAATTAAAAGAAAAATGCGAAAAATAAAAAATAAATAAAAAAAGTATAAAAAAGAGAATCCCGTTCTAAGAACGGCAACTCTAGCTATAGTTATACACAAATGCTCTCATTTTACATATTATTGCATTTTACACATGTAAATTTTAAGGAAAAATAATGATCCGCCATTTCTCATGTAAATTAATGAAAGCTTGGCTATGAAGAATTACTCGATCAGCAGGAAAGCTATGAAACTTAAGGGGGTGTCCTGAATTAAAAATTTTATTGTTTAAATCGTTCGATAAACTATGTTAGAATATATGTACAAAGTTACAGATACCAATTCTAAATATTTCCAAGATTGTAAAGACAGGAGCAGACGAGCGTCGACATGCTCGGCGTGTATATGGACCAGGAATAGGTGATTGTCAGATTATCAGCGTAAGTATCTACAAACTCATATATTTTTCTATTGAAAACTTTGAAACGCTTTTCCTTCAGTTTTTATTTTCACGGTTTTTCCAAATTGGCGCCCAACTTTTTTATTTCACTTTTTTTCTGCCTGTTTTTAGTTCACACAGAAGAAACATTTATAATAAATTTAATCTTGTTTTGGATTTTTGCTTCAATAAAATATTACGAGGTGAATCTTTCCCGCCAATTGAAGAGTACAGCAACATGACGCCCATGAAATCAGCTTGGAAACCAGTTTTATTTATTTTTTTTTTTATGTGAAACAATTTTTTTTATTCATTAAATAAAAATTTAAAATTCAATACCCTCATTTCTTTCTTTCCCTTCTAAAAAAAAAATGAGAGTTTAGAGCATTCTAATTAAGGAGACCTCCTTAAAAAACGCTTGATTAGCTGAAGCTGGCTGAACAAAAGTAGATGCATTTATTAGCTCAAGATATGAGATCTTTACGATTTCTTAAATTATTATTTTTTTAGTAGTAGAATTGATAACATCAAGTTGTTTGAATTGCTTACTTATTTGAGTTCTATAATGATATTAGATACTAGTTTTATTAATGAAGTTATGTTGCTTTGTATTCTTATTTTGGAGTACTAAAAAATAAATATTCAATTAAAAGATAATTCGCTGAAACCTTATATTATTTGTTTTATATTTCTAATTGAATCGAACTGGTGCTATTATTATCCTGACTACTCCTGCACGAATGGTTGATACAGGTTGAACGGTGCTCTTGCTAAATATTTTAAGCAAACAACATAATGGTTTCATATGCGCTCATATTAATTTGAGAAAACTCCTGCCCAAAATTGATGAACTTCGTGATATCATAGTTGGCGCAAGAGCTAGATGTCGCATGGCATACTAGAACAGAGTACAGATTGTGAAATGGGTAGTGGATTCTGGAATGGACCATAACATGTTTTAGAACGTGCTGAAAGCAAATGTTTTTATAATAGCAGTTTTGTATATATTTGAGCGACTTCCTCAATACTTTAGATGCGAGAAATATAAATCACTTGACGTATACATCATTTCAAATCTCACCCAGCCATAAAAATTTTGTATACTTTTTGGTACTGCATGCGACATCTAGTTCTTATGCCATCTATGGTGATATGCTGGTTAATTCTCCATTTTATGTAATTTGTATATCGGAAGTTAATGATGTCGATATATATAGTCCTGATTACAGGGTTGTGTGCATTGATAGGATTGGACATAGAGGTAATGTGATGGCTATTTCTACAAAGCATTCCCAGAGTTTTAAAATAATTATCTCTTCTCAGTATAAAGTGAATGAAGTGGAATATATTTTTTGCGAATTAAGTTCAAATAATGTAAATTGCTTGATTGGCGTTGTTTATAAACCACCTAACTGCCACTCACTTAATTCACTCAGCAAGGACTTAATGTAAATTGCTTAGCAACACCAATATATTATTATTGTTGGGGACTTCAACTTGAATTCTCTACGTCCCCCAGTTTCACCAACAATTAATCAGCATCTCCAGCGGTCTCCACAGAATTAATCAGCATCCAACTTACTTTGCGTGTAGTATACCCTCACTCTTTTTATTATGGCCGATACTTCAAGAGCTATGTCTTTTCAATAAATTTCAATTCTTGGTCTATCTGATCATGATGATCTTATTTACTTATGATTTACAATTAGAGAGGATCAGTTTACACACATCATATTCATCTACAATTACAAAGAAGTTGATATTAATGTTCTCTGCAATGATGCTGATTCAATTGAATGGAATTCATTGTGTCTAATCGCATGCGTAATGATAAACTCAATTTTCTTAATTCTGCTCTTCACTTTCTCCATTATAGGGATGTTCCATTAGGACCATAGTAAATCCACAATGTCCTTGGATTTCAACTCATATTTTAAAACTTATGTCAATTAGAGATTGCAATTATGGCAATAGTCCAGGAACTTTAGGATTTCACTTCGGAAAAATTCCAACCAAGCTGAAAATTAGTATAACCTTACCTTTCAGCTCTTCAAATAATGTGAAAAAAGTCCCCGGAATTCGGTTGTCCGCATAACTTTTGACAGCCCAAAAACGGGTAAAAAAATGACGTTTTTTCGGTTTTTCATGAATATCTTTGTTCCTGATAACACAAATAGTTTTTCCGTAATCTGGAATTGACACTACAATCAAAACTAATTACATATCTAATTAGGGGACAAAATGTAGATGCGATCTCATCCTACATAATAGCTTACGTGCATATTTAAATTTTTATAGCATCTCTTCTGTAATGGAAGACTACCAATTGACCATTTTCGCGTGAATTAGAATTTTTAGAGTGTACCTTGAGACACCAAAATCCTTATTTCTCTGAAAGTATTACAAGGATTTCCATAAATTGTTTTTGTAAACATAGCCATGATATGCAGTGAATCCATAATTCAATTTGAAAATCCTAGGTATATAGGTACCTTCACAAAGGACAATAAAAGCAGACAATACTGTCACTTGAGAAATATTTTTCTTACTTCTCCACAACTAACACAGCCGAGAGTTTTGCCGAGTGGAATAGAGAGTTTGGTAAATCTCAATATAAATTCCCCGAGGTACAGAATTCCGAGTGGAGAGTTAAGTGGCAAAAGAACTCTCATCTCCACAACTCCATAGCCCTCCGAGTTAGTGAATCAAGCCCCTGAGGAGCTTAATATTTTTACGGTGATCTTTTACATTTTTATAATGTTAGAATAAGAAAATCAAAAACAGGAATGTTAATTTTGTACACTTGAATATATAAAAAAATGCCAAAACGAGAAGATACAGCAGAGAAACCTCCATTTCAATCGACATGCAATTAAATAGCAATACAAAATTTATATTGTAGTTTCAATTCCAGATTACGGAAAAACTATTTGTGTTATCAGTAAACTTTATTCCACTTATTTTGTAGAGAATCTCCCGCTCTTTCTTTTATATATATACATACATTATAGCCGTAAGATCAACAGGAACAAAGATATTCACAAAAACCGAAAAAACGTCATTTTTTACCCATTTTTGAGCTGTCAAAAGTTATGCGCACAACCGAATGTCGGGGACTTTTCACACCTATTTGAAGAGCTAAAAGATAAGTTTATACCAATTTTCAGCTTGGTTGGAATTTTTCCGGAGATGAGCCCGTTTTTGCCTAAAGTTTCTGGACTAAAGTAGAAGAGATATAAATTAATAGCATTACTTCAGGAATATCGCACTCTTCGGAATCGAACATCGTTAGCAATAAAAAACACAACAATACTAGGAATCTGACATTGATCTTTCGCCAATTTTGAATTAAGTTTCATATTGCAAGAAACCTTCAACTCCTTCCTATCATTTTCATAGCGTTTAAATGTTAGAGGAGGCTGATTTCAAACCGAGGATCGAGTTAAAGATGAATTTCTATTAATGTAAGAAATCCCTAACAATTAGCTTATGAAAAAATCAGTTAACTAACTCAACAGAACTGACCAAATAAATACTTTTATATGAATGTATACCTAAATATGTCGCAGGTTTGCGATTAGTGCACCATGTGTTAGTATCCTAAGAACAATTTAGTGAGTTCAGTTTTAATAGCACCGAAAAGATATTGAGTATTCCAAGTTGCACTGGGTAACAAAAATGTATACTTTTAACTTTTGCTGCAAGTCATGATATGTTGCAACTTATGATATATTTGACCGCCTTCTAAAGCTTCTAAGATTAAAACTAATCACAAAAGAACTGTCATGACAAAGTCTGCAAACAAATACTGGCTGAGCTGAAATGAAAAAGAAAAAAAATTTCAAGATGTTGAATATAAGACAGATCAAACTGAAATTGTTCAGAAAACTTTCTGAGGATAGAAAATACACCAGTGGCAGGTGTGTTCGAAGTTTTAATAAAAAAAAAAAAGTTGCAGATATTCCTGAACATCTTATTGTAATAAACAAGCAATAGAATATAAAACCTTAATCTCCTATTTAATACAAAATAATTCGAAGCAATATATCCTTTTTAAATGATGATTTATCTTCTGAGTCATGACTATAAAACTTTGCATGTACACACAAAAGAATTCTAGCCCCATGTCACATATTGTTAATAGTGCATCCGAATTCTAAGGAAAAAATTTTCGAGTAAATTCTTAAGAAAAGAATTAAAAAAGTAGATAAATGCCCGTATGCCCCGATTTTAGAAGTTTTCCGCACATATATCTAAAACGGTCCGTCCGACAGTAAAAATGGTTATAACCAATTTCATATTCGCAAGAACTTTTTGATATAATTAAAACGTCTATAAGGTTAATGGTTTTCACAGTATACGTAAAAAACGTAAATTTTTGGTATGTCAACACCAATTTACCAAATTTCAACTCTCTACGTTAACGTGAAAGATGAAATTTTTAAAATTTACTTTTTTTTTTTAAACAAACCCGTGTGCAAAATATCAGCTCTCTAAATGAACGTGTTCTCGCGGAGAGACAGACAGACAGACAGACGGACAGACAGACATGCAAAAATCAAAATAACTTTTAATATAATGCTTGGGTGTCCAGTGGACATTTTTCTCTACCATCATTATTTCTATGCGTTACAAACGGAATGACAAACTTGGTATACCCCGAGATTTCATCATGTAGGGTATAAAAATTAAAGATTATCTAGTACGCTCATAAAAATTATACTTATTCGAAAGTAACGAAAACATTTTTATTGCTGCGCACCAATTTTATTGGAATACTGTCTGGATAGTGCATAGACAGACATACATAATTGCAGTTCAACATTGCGTAGTCTGAATTTAAAAAAAAAACACAAATTGTGCACTAATCACAATATGGCATTGGTCTCTTGAACCCATCAATATCTTCGAATTTTGAAAACCTACGGTTAAACATTGCAACTTTTGCTGCGCAGCTTTTAAGGTTACAGTGGTGTTTCCGCGTAGTGGAATAAAATTGCGCATAATCTGCAGATTTTGCTGCGTGCAACTCAAAAGCTGCAACCTTTCGTAAAAAGGTTGCAAATGTGGATTACATAAGCTGCATCAGCGCAGCTTTTGTTGTCAATAGTCTCTAGTTAAACTGTGAAGCATTTGATGCACAAAATTCATGTATGTCGATGATCCATAAGTGCAAGCTGCCGCTTGTTATACCCTAGATGAAATCTATAGGGGTATACTAAGTTTGTCATTCCGTTTGTAACACCTCGAAATAATGATGGTAGAGCAAAATGAATTGGACACCCACGCATAATATTAAAAGTTATTTTGATTTTTGCATGTCCGTCCGTCCGTCTGTCTGTCTGTCTGTCAGTCTGTCTGTGCGCACGATAACTCCAGAACGCGTTCACCTAGAAAGCTGAAATTTTGTACACGGACATTAAAAAAAAAAAGTAATATTAAGTTCGAAAATGAGACAAATCGGGCAACTCCTTCGTGGGGTTGCCATACAAAAATTCCGTTTTCCACGATATATTTGGACACTACCTGAGAACACGTCGACATAGAAAGCTGAAATTTGGTATATTGTTATTTAATAGTAATAGCAAATAAAATTTCAAAAATGGACTAAATCGGGCAACCCCTTCTTGGTGTTGCCATATAAAAATTTTGGTTTTTTACATATACTTTGAAAACGATCAGTCCTAGACATTTTTATTGTACCAAAAACTTCTTCAGAATAAGAAATCCCATAAAATTGGTTATAATCATTTTTTCTGTCCGACGAGCCGTTCTAGAAATATATGTGAGAAACCAATGCAAAAAATCAAAATTGCTCAAATGGGTGACCATACGAAATTTCATACGTGCATTCATCTAGGGTATCATAAGAATTGGTCTTAGACCAATTCTAGCTTTTTCACTTGTTTTTCATTACTTTCGCTAAAAGATTGAGATAAGGAGCTGAAAAGGAAGATGTGTTGGGTGAAAAAATAGATAGCTAATAAAGATTGTACAGGACCCGTAAATAATTTAATGAAAGAATTACGTACATACTGGAGACGAATTTTTTTGTAAAAATTTCCTCCGCTTATCACCTGACGGTTTTGAAGAAATTCTAATTCTTAAACAGAAAAAAAAATACCTGCATGAGGAAAGCAATATCTCCCACTCAACGGTTAGCAATAACTTTGAGATTTTTAGCAAAAAGTAAATATACTTCAATAAATTTGGGAGTAGTTTCATTCGCGCCCCTCTTTCCCCCCTAAAGTTGAAAGAAGTTAATTATTTTTTTTAGATTCAGAAAGATGAGGCTTCGGGGTTTCTATGTGGGTACTCTACATGTATAGATTGTATGAAAAGAAAGTCGCAATATGAGCGTGCAAACAAAAGTGAAATTTTTCGAAAATCGAAGCTTCAGTACTGAAAATTTTCGAAAATTGAAATTTCTTGTACGCAGAAAGTTGCGCGCTATAAATGTACATATTTGTACGCAGCCGGACATCTGGCAACATAGAATCGGAAAATTTATGGTGAAATTAGTGATTTTGCGATTTTAAAATCCGAACCTTTGTAACTTTTTTCGATGAAACTTTCACTGATGAGAAAAACTTTTGAAAAACTTCCAGATTGAAAGGGTCTATCGAATAGTAGGAAGGAAAATCACATAGAATTTAATTAGATATAAAGTTTCGAAGAAATAAAAAAAAAATTGAACATTTTCACGTTTAGAATAGTTACTTAGTGAGAATTTCGAAATTCGAAAATCGAAAACATCAGAAAGTTGTGTCTTCGGATACTCGGCATACGCACCAAATTTCATTAAAATCGATCGAAATTATGGCGAAAAATATGCTCGAAATTGGCCATTTTTGAACTCGATTTGTCGCTCTTACAGACAACATTTTAATAAAAATTTTCATGAAAAAAATTATACATCTTTACAAAAATGAAATAAAAATTTGCTCAAAAATTCAGGAATTCGACTCAACTTTCCCTCGCCAGAATTTCTAAAGTTTTTGAAACTCGATTTCGAATTTACATTTAACAAGTGCGTAGCTCTGTTACGCATCCAATGACACCTCAGTCATTGCTGTAGGCTGTGTAGTCTCGGAGGAGATAGAATTCTACGAAAACACGAAATCACTTTTTACTTACACTGGAAACTATTGGTGGCAGGTTTTTCAATTTACCTTATTCATACCGTATTAAAAAATTTGGTTAATCTCTAATCACAATCAACATCTTCATAATAATCCTATCTATACAGCAATGGGATGAATGTATATCCAGCACCGCTTTAAATCAATTTTGTATTCTAAAATAATCTATTCAAGTTCATGATGTTTTACTTCTCTTAAAGTACTTTATCACTTATATAACTCCTGCTTTTTCATACAGTAACCTGTTTCCTTTGTTTTATTGAAAAAATATAAATTTATTACTTCTGTCAGAACTGCTAAAAGTTTTTTACGAACAATTGTAATTCAAAGACTCGGCTTCGAGTAGCTCATATTAAATATATATAAAATCTGAAAACTTAACTTTTGAACTCAGTAACCGTTTGTAATCCCACATCCTATTAAAGATTTGGTCCTTCAGGTCGGCATAGGGACATTAAAAAGGGAGTAATGGTCGAAAGCTGATTATGTTGCATTTGCAACAATTCCGCTTGGACAGGTTTTGGTTATCTTAAGGGGCACAATTATTGTGACTGTCCAAAAAAGAAGGTGATTTTCAGGAATTTATTGAAAGAAAAGTATTGCATCGAATGTTTTAAAATTTCAAAGATATATTTATGTGTAAAATATGTATACACAGTAATTTATTTTGTATGAAAATATTCAATTTTCAGCGAGTTATGTGCCGTTTCACGGGTCTCCAAAATAAAAACCCTCTCCACTGCTGAAGTTATTGCGGCCTTCAGAGTGCATAAAATTAAAATATCAAAAAGTCCGTTGAACTAGAAGGTATTTCCTGTGCCATGAAGCAGGATTATGAAAAAATATTAATATACAACAAAATGGCGAAGTTTTGAAAAAATAATTTCCAAATTACGCTTAAAATCTGAAGGTTTTTGCCTGGCAAATTGACATTTTCTATCCAATTGAAAAGCTGGAGTTTCGTGGTATGAAGAAACCCATACTAAATACACTAAAATAAGTTTCAAGTCAGTCGGATGATTAGTATTCGAGTTAAAACTGCGTCAAATTCAAAAAATTTCGTTTTGAAAAAAACGCGTTGAAAGATAAGAATATTGATTTCATTGTTATAAATTGATAAATATCATACCTAGAGCTAAACTGCTATTCCAGGCAATTTACGAAAGTTTTGAAAACCTAGAGGTCGAGAGTCGGGTGAATCAAGAAATCTAATAAAGCATTTTTCGACAACTGAAGCCAATTATCATTTTGTGTGGGATACTCTAACCAGTAGCAACGAAAATAAACGCATGTTGGCATTTGCTCACATTTTCACAATTATGGGTTCACGCTTCATAACATCAGGATCTGCTAGCGAAATTAAACGCGTACTGGTAGTCACCACACAATCAGTAGCAGATTTAACAAATCTTGGCCGCCACACAACTAACTGCAGTAACTGGATAATATATGTAGTCACCATAGACTAGAAAATATTGGGAAAATTCTTTAGCTGATAGCACTGACATACCAGAGGTTTACATTTTATCCAAGTTCTTAGAAGATCGACTTCGTATGCTTGAGGCAATGAAAACCATGTGCAGTGAAATCAAACCAAAATATCCAACTTCTCGCGCGCCATCTGCTCGTATTCATTCTGCAACAATGGCAAAAGGATGTACTGCTTTTAATGGTAGACATGAGATAATCTTTTGTCCTTCATTCCGTTCAAAATCTACCGAAAGAAGGCGCAAATTTGTTGGCAGTCAACGCTTGTGATACAACTGTCTGCAACCAGGGCATTCAATGTACGAGTGTCAAACATCTGCTCGGTGCAAGCTATGTAACCAGCTATATTGATCATATTCATCATACAATGCTGGATCAAAGATCTTCTGGTCAGCACACCACCATAACTGCCACTACGGAGAATCCTTCCACATGTAGTAATACAATCGCCCCAAACGACGACTAATCTAGAACATCGGAATGCACTGTTCAAGTATCAATGCATTCACAATTATCTAAGAACGGTATTCTTCTTACAACTGCTAAAATACTTGTGCGATCCAGTGAAGATAAGATTCAGCAAGTATGCGCATTAATGGATCAAGGCTCTAAGTCGACTTTTATTTCAAATTCTGTTGCAACGGCCTTAGGGCTTCCTCGTCGTCGTGTGCAAATACGAGTAATAGGAATCGGAAATTGTGAAGCAGGGGTTACACAAGAATTAATCCCCTTTAACATTCTTTCTATAAACGATCAATCAAGGTCTTTCAGCACTACTGCTTTAGTGTTACCTACTTTATCAACGATATTACCGACTGTACGTCTTGCATATTCTCAGTGGTCTCATTTGCAAGGATTAATATTAGCTGATCCTGATTTTACAACACCTTCAGTTATTGATGTCGTCATTGGTGCTGATCTATACTCACGTCCAATGTTAAGTGGTCTTCGCCGTGGCACCAGGAGCACCAAAGCACAGCGTACTCAGCTGGGGTGAATACTGTCAGGGTCTATCATCGGACATTGAGAATATGTATCATCAGGTCCTTATACACCCTGACCATACCAATCCACAGCTAATTGTTTAGCGTAAGAACATGTCATCTCGACTACATGCTCCTCACAGTCACTTACAGGACTGCATCCGCTCCGTTTTTGGCGTACAGAACTTTGTAGCAGCTTGCATATGACCATAAAACTGAGAACCCACTTGGGGCATAACTTCTACTTAACAACTTTTACGTTGATGATGTTCTCTTTGGAGCTTATGATACTGCGATAAAAGCAAAGAGCGAGCTTGATAGAATATTGAAAAGGGCAGGACTTACTCTTCGGAAGTGGACATCTAATGTTGAATGATTAGACGATATTTGTAAAGGAGATAAAGAGCTCTCTACCTCTTTTCGGGTATTTTCTGTCACTCAGATCAAAACGTTGGGAATCCTGTTGCATCCCGCTTCTGATCAGTTTGAACTCCAGCTTGCAACCCTACCTCTGACTAATGCTAAAAGAAATGTGTTGTCGGATATTACTAGACTTTTCGATCCACTTGGATGGCTGGCTCCTATTATAATTGTTGCAAAAATATTTCTACAAAAATTGTAGCTAGCTAAACTAGACTGGGATGAAGAACTCCAGCTTCATATGCCTAGAGAGTGGCATGATTACCGTGAAAATTTAAAATACATCGAGAAAATTAAAATTAATCGCTGGCTTGGAAGAATTAACAAGGACATCATGCTCGAACTATGCGACCTCTGCGATCCCTCTACCTTAACATACTCGTCGTTTATCTGCGAATTCTGAATGAGTTAAATAATGCTGAAGTCAGTCTGATAGCATCCAAAACTAAAGTTGCTCTTTTAAGACCGTTTCATGGTTACATGGGTAAAGCCGTATGCTTCAATCTAAGTGGAAAACGTTCATCGCTAATCGTACCTCTGACATACAAACAACGGCACTGGAATGTGCTTGGTGTTATATTCCCACAAATGACATCCCGTTGTTGCGCTAGTATAGACTTAACACCGGCCGAGTAGCATCAACATCACTTATGGTGGAATGGACCTAATTGACTTCGTCACCATTGAACAATTTGGCCTAGGAATGTCTTCACCAAGCCACTAAATGAAGATCTAGAAGAAAAGGTTCCGATAACATGTCATGCAGCTCATGTGCCCGAGCCCGGGTCCATATTAACGCAATATTCATCCCTGAGACAACTTCTTAGAATAACTTCGCTATGTCAAACATTTTTTCATATCAGCAAGGATAGAACTAACAAACTTGATTCACCCTTATTTAGTACTGAGCTAGACAAAGCCTTACATTTTTTGGTGCAGCATGTCCAATGGCTACATTACAATGAGAACATCAAGTCCTGCAACACGGACGATCTGTCAGACCAAAAGCAAACAGTGCACCCTGAGTCCAATTATCGGCAAACTTCACATCTTATGGCTACGTGGACGAATACGCCAAACATTTATTCAGAGTGCCATCCTCTCATCCTACCAGTCAATAGTTATCTTACAACATTACTTATCGATGACGCACATAGAACAACGCTCCACGGAGGAGTTCAGTTGACACTGCAACACCTAAGAACAAGGTTTTGAATTCTTAAGGCTGGCATACATAAATGCATAATATGTGTTCGGTACCGTGCAACACCCCGAACTCAACTAATTTTTGTGAGAGTGTGATCTTCGAAATATTTTGAACATACTGGGCTAGTTTACGCCGGGCTCTTAACGATAACATCAATCAGACATCGTGGTGCCAAATCATATTAAGCTTATATAGCACTTTTTATTTGATTCTCTAATCGTGCTCTTCACATTGAGTGTGTCACACAACTGACAACTGATGCATTAATCGCTCCCTTCCGACGGTTCTTAGCACGCAGAGGTCTCTGCTCTCATCTATATAGCGACAACATAACAACCTATGTTGATGCTGAGACAGCTTTACAGAAGCAACTTAAAGAAGCGGTGAGACAAGATGGCAGTCTGCTTCGGGAAATGCTTAGCCAAGAAGGAGTTGAATGGAACTTCATCCCTCCAGCCTGCCCACATGTAGGTGCCTATCGAAATCAGGGGTGAAATCCGCCAAGCAGAGTCATCGGAAGCAAAATTCTATGTATAGAAGGAATGTTAACTCAGCTGGCACAGATCGAAGCGTGCCTTAATTCAAAGCCAGTTAAGTGACGATCCTGAGGACTCATCCGTCTTAGCTCTTGGACATTTCTTAATGGACTGTCATTCCGTTTGTAACACGTTGAAATAATGTTGGTAGAACAAAATGAATTGGACACCCAAGCATAATATTATTTTTATTTTTGCATGTCATTTAATGCAACCTTAAACCAATTGAACTAAACCTTTCAGTCAACTAAACTTTAACCTAAAAAAATTCAACCTTAAACCAATTTTGAATGAAATTTTAAATTTGGTGCAGTTATTAACGTAAAGACTTTTAAATTTCTTCGCAAATTTCTAATTGTTTTATTCTTCTTATACATAATTTTCTTTTAATATTAACACTTAACATTTACATTTTCAAATATTTTTATGTCCACTTTATATGCCCGTAAGACGATACAATAAGAGACGCCCTAAATGGCAAAGAAATATTTTACAAAATTTTTATAGCTTCAAAATTACAGGAGTTAATTTAATTTAACCTGTACGATCCAATAATTACCCTATCAAAAATTGTATTAATATTTGCAGTGTGGGAAGAAACTGTACAGTGACAGGAAGAGCAGACTTACGCTAATGTAATGTAATGTATGTATATGTTTGACTCTCACATTAATAATAACACCAATAAAGCTTTTAAAACTCTGGGGTTTGTCTTAAGGTGTGCTAGGCCTTTTAAACAGCCCTCTACCCATAAAACTATGTACAATACCCTAGTTAGATCCATATTAGAATACGCTTCCCCAATATGGAATCCCTTTTACACAACATACAAAAATAAAATCGAGAGTGTCCAACGCAAATTTACTAGGTACTTGCACTTCAAACTTACGGGCTCATATGAACACTATGACGGCAGATTGACTAGATACTCCATGGTATCCCTAGAAGCACGTCGTTCCTATCTCGATGAAATTTTGTTATTTAAAATATTACACGGCTCTATTGATTCCTCTGAGCTTTTGTCCAAATTAAAAATTAGCTTTCCTAGCCGTTTAACTCGACAGCTATCTTCGTTTCACATAGATCCACCCCGTACCAACTTGCATCTGAAGTCACCTTTGGTTAGAATTCAAAGGGCCCACAATGCCTTATACAATGATTTGAATATCCTCAGTGATACCTTCGGGTTTTTTAAGCGCAGCCTCTTAACTAAAATTAATGCTCTGGATAATTTCTCCATTCTAAATTGTTCAACTTAACTTTAATTTTTATTTGCTTCCTTCCTTCACTTTCTCTTTTCCGTATACTAACCTCGTTGTATGCTCTATTGCCCTATTTTCTCTACTTTGTTTAACTTAAATTATACTGTTTTAAAGTTAATTTAATTTCTAGCTTTATTCGTATATGTGTATAAGTAGGGTTTTAATTCTGTATATCCTAAGCTTTGCTTAAGCTTTATGACTTTTAAATTTATCTGTAATTACATTATTGAATTTTATACTATTCCTTTTCAAATATCTAGATTTAAGTTCCTTATGTATATATGATAGTTGGTTCTATTTCTTTTTTTCCTTTTTTTTACCTTTGAAGTCAATTAGCGCTAACCAAACGGTAGTAAATAATTGGATTTATGTATCTGTTTACTATCGTATTAATTTTTTATAAATAAAATAAATAAAAAATAAAATAGGGCTCCAAAAAGATTGCAACAGAAAAAACATTCAGGAATCATCAATTTCGGTCAGAACCGGCTCTGATCGATTACCACAGGACTCAGTTCAACGAATAATAAAACATTTTAATGGACCACGATACTTTTATAAACCCTTATAAACGGCTGTCGTGTTTTGTTTCCACTTCGCAATTACTTCACTTTGTTTCCGTATGAAATAAAATAAAATAAAATTAATAAGAAAAATCTTTTATTAGAACCTTAACGAACATGGAGCTGCACGAATAAAACTCCCCGGAGATGGAAACCAGTTCTTAACGGTTGAATCAGTCCCGGACACATTTCAGAATCCAAAGAAAGAAAAAAATAAATAAATTGAACTTTGCATCTTGGCATGATCACCACTGAAGAGGCCTTTTTAATGCCTTAAATGGTGCAATAAAACCGATTGCTGGATATCTTTAAGAAACTTTCATTCCAAAAGTTCAAATGAAAGTGACTATTATAACGAATCCAAAGAGAATATAATTATTATACAAAAACCGGTACTGATACTCTGAACTATGGTGTGATCCTTTTAATAAGTAATATAGAAAACTGCTATCTTCGTTATTTATGCAAGTTTTTTTTACGCTAAGGCCCTTTTAACACGTTTTATAATATTTGTCGGCACGGGATTATTTGTCGTATAACCCATGCTCAGAATGTGATTCACTTAGCACGTTTGTACGATTGATCATGCATGCCGTGAGCACATATTTTCTCTAATTTATACTCTGCACTACTTATGTATATATATATGTATGCGTATATGCATGCGTTCATGTTTGTAAAGTGCATAAAAGAGAAATAAAATTTTTCGCATATGCTTAGCTTTTAAGGCCGAAACACAGGTTGGAACATCAACCTGATGAGCCTTGCAATCTTTTGCACTCACAACACGAACTTTGACAACTTCTGTATGATAGCAGTTACATGGGCTATTGGCATGGAAATTGATATTATTTTGTAATAATTTACTACAGTAGGAATAAATTTTCACGTTAAATATATTTGCCAAACTTTTTTCCAACAAATTTCCCGTAAACAATGCTGGCATCAATTGATTACAAAACTTAGCTGTCAAAGCTGACAAAGTTCTAGCAGAGTAGAAAGTAGACCTACTCGAATTCAACCTCAACCTGGCTGGCCTCACGAACTTTGCCATTGGGAGCTTGATAACCTGATCTCATATATGTATATTCTACAGAACTGTCAAAGTTGGTGAGGCCGGCCAGGTTGGAAAAGCCAGCACTGTGTTTCACGCTTTACAGACCCAACTGCTGAAAATATCAAAATTTATAATAAGACAACGTCTTGGGGTACCCTCTGAAAGATTTTTACAGCTAAGTAATAAATCCTATTCAATTCTACAAATTTAGGAAAAATTTGTGAATTTCTCCAGATTTTATTGACGGTAAATAATTAAGGTGGAGTATGCCAATGGATTCCTTGAAGTGCCATGATCACACTTTTGCTCTAAATCACTCCTCGTTTGAAAACTTTTCGTTTTTCTAAGGAACTGTAGTCGTTTAAACGTTCATTATGATATTTCTGTGTTGCCATAAAACGACGTATTTTGCTTAAAATATTTCTATATTATCATGTTCGTGTGTATGTACATATCTGCTACCGCTAAAATGAGCAACAGGATCTTTGGGCGCGTTCACTGCCACTTTGGTAGCGTAGTCTTTGTCGTAGTGTAGTTGTGTCAAACGGACTACAATCGACTATCCTCCTGAGCGTAGTCGAATGTAATCCACTATTTGGTCCATTCAAAGTGCGTAGTGAACGATAGTCGTAGTCAAGCGTAGTCCTTAACTGTCAAAATTGGCGGAGTGAACGTTCGGTAGTGACTCGTAGTCCACAAAAAGTCACTATTTCGGTGGCAGTGAATGCGCCCATTGAGTTAAAGTTCAGTCATCAGAGTTCAGTTCATTGGGCCATCCCACACGAGTATTTTTGATGCAGTATGCAAACCCGTATTTTATGGAAGAGGTGAAAAGACGCAAAGAGATATCTCTTTGCATCTTTTCACCTCTTCCAAAGTTAACTTAATAATAAGTTAAGAAGCAAGCGACATTTCCGAGTGTTTTACATTTACAATGTACATGGCAAGAAAAAGAAGAAAGAAAGATATAAAAAAAGAAGAAGAAAATTAAAGTCTCTTTAAAAGTTTTATGAACAAAGATATAAAATGTGAAAGCGCAAATTGCATGCAACCAAACAGAATGGCAAATGCTTCATTTCATTTTCGTAAATAAATGAGAATGGGCGAAGTTTTCAGATATTACTCTCATAAAATATTCCCGCGCTTTTATGAAAACCAGTTTTCATGAAAAATTGACAAGTTTGGTCACATGTTTTTGCTGTAATGAACACATGTTGTTTCTGTAATCCTATGATATTTGAACAGCACGTGTTTTTCTTTACATTCGTTTTGCTATGAAGAGATTAAGTGGAACAACTCATGCTGGATTCTCTGATATTTTCGGGAAAAATGAGAATTTTATTTGTGAGGAACTTTACCTATATCTCCTTTCAGCATTCAGTTTTGGGAGATGGCTGTGATAAAAATTCCGTCCAAAATTGGAATTTATTGTAACTTTTCCCACAGATTATAATGCAATTTCCCACATCTTTTCCTGGGGCGAAAAGCCATAGAAATACACTAGAAAGAACAACTAAAGTAACATTTCAAAACAAATTCATTTTTACTGATAACAATTTCATATAAACTACAAAAGTTAAGCAAAAAGGTCACGCATGAGAAAGCCTTCTTCCTCTATAAAAGTATATTCGTGTTATTCGTATTCTTCATTACATTTTGTTACTTATATATAGTACATATTCTGAAGGGTCCCTTTGGGAAAAAGAGCGCTCTAAAAAATTTCCTGAAACGCTTTCCGAGAAGCTCGCAGCGCTTCCCTTCTCTATCCCAGTTCATTACTTTTCTACTACGCAGAGGCAAGCATTTCACTGTGCTAAAGAAGCACTCCAGGAGGTATGCTAAATGATGGGCGAAGAAGATTATTGAAGATGTGGCTTGAAAAGTTTTAATAATACGTTGTTTGAATAATAACCGTAGTGCTTCTTCCTTAATCTCACAAGAGGCCTTCAAGACTGCTTCCCGAGAACAGTAGGTAGGCACTTGAAACTGTTAAGTCCACTGACTTATAACAATGGACTGAGTGTATTGCGATTTTCCTATAGGGAAGAATAGCACATGTTTTACAGTTTTCTCTTTCGCCCTATGGCAGAGTTGGAGCTACCAACACAAAATATTGCTTACTGAACGTTTTCTTATGGCATTTGATGTTTTTATGTTGGCTACAGATGCAACCACCGCAGAAAGAATAAGGTAAAGATAGTGCTTGCCATGCTCCGTCTCTCTTGGACTCTTGCCCATACGCAGGATTCAGGTAAGAATAACTTTTGAAAATTAAAGTCGGAATGTGTTTAATTCCTTATAAGCGATTAAAATATCACTTGGGCACAACAAAATAAATTTTTTCAATTTAATTCGATTTACGGGTGTAAAATTTCATCTGATTGGTTGAGTTTTACATATTTTTATGTAGTAAACGTTTTAAAGGGTGCTCTGACGGTGATATGCAGAAACACAATAGTTGTGCTACATGAAATAGCAAATCGCTCAGTCCATTGTTATAAGTCAGTGGTTAAGCTGAATTAGATTGCCACGCAGCGACAGCGACAACGGCAGCAACTTGTTTTCATGAGAGCGATCAGCTGATTGAGAGAAAGCTGCCGAGTCATCCCAAATACTAAATTTGCTGCCGCTATCTTCATAGGGCCAACCCAGACGAAAACTTTTTACGGAAGGAAGGAATTTGGCTTAGATGTGCCATAACAATAATGTTCCTTCGTGTAGCTCCTTATATGATTACCGAAATTAATTGTGTGCGTGTTCAATTAAGTCACAGTTTTTGATATATATAAAAACTGTATCACAAATTCACAACACGTAATGATTATTAAATTATTATATTATCACCTCAAATCGCTGTTATGGAACTATGTTGAGTGATTAGCTTTGGACGTAAAGTCCAGACTGCCAGCATGAGCTGACAGATCACTCGACGGACAGCGTTGACTGTAGGGCAGCACGCTAGCTCGCCTCGGCTCATTGGCGGAGAGTGTGGGGAAGTTCCACGAAAACCTGCCGCTGCCGTCAGCCATAATCAAAAAATTTCGTGCCTATCCAACTAAAAGCCGGCATACATTCGGTCCTGAAGGGACCCTTACGTCACTTACCCATATCCTTGTGGAAGGCGCAGATGTTTTGCCTTCTTTGCCGGCCCCATCCTTTCATCTGACTCTGAGGGGCATAGTTATTCATTGTCCCTATTTGAGGCCCAACGTGGGGCCACCTCACTTAGACTTCGGTGGTCTAAGTGTAAATTTTACTGGGGACTGGGACTTAGAGTGAGATGGTCATTTGGCACTTTGCTAATTGACTGACCTCAAGTCTCATATCCAGTGGAAGTTACATGCGGACCTGAGTCTAATTGTTTGGTATTTGAAAATTTTTCTACAGAGTAACGTTAAAGTTTTAAAGTTTATGGAAGTTTTTGCTATTTTTGATTTTTCAATCTTTGGAAAGTAAATTAAAGTAACGTAATGTTTTGAAAGTTTTGAAAGCTTTGAAAGTTTGTAAAGTAAAGTTAAGATTTGTGAAGTTTTGATATTTTGATTTTTGAAAGTTGAATTGAGTAAAGTAAAGCAACGTAAAGTCTTAAAGTTTTTGAATTTTTTTTTTGAATTTCTTTTTTCGGAATGATCTTTCCCGCTGGCCTTCTGCCATGGAAATGATAGGTGGCCTCACAAAATTTTTTTGTTTGTGCTCTCACGGAAACGTGTCTCTGTTGGCCAACTGGCTGGACAGAGTTGTGAATCTGTGAGACGGCTTTTTGGATTTCAGCTAATTAGTTGATCAGATTCATGACTCTGCCCAGTTGGAAGGTTAGCTGGACATGACAATCAGGTGAAGAGGAAGGAAAGAGTTGTTGGAGGATGGAAGTGATGCTGGAGACCTTCAGTAATCAGGAGTTGGCATACTGCTAACTGCCTGGCTGAAGAATCTCTAGTATCATTTTCAGTCTCTAGCTTCTCCAACCCGACTCTTCCCAGATTTCTGTGAGGACTCAAACATTTTTTTTCAATGCACACATTCACGTCGCTTGCTTGTATAGATTTTCTGACCTGAAAAGGGGAGAAATCATATTTTGATTATAAATTTTTGAAATGCTGAATTGAACGGTTAGGAAGGAAATTTTTATTCAAGGAGCGTCCTAGCGTTTCCGAACTTTGGATTTTTTGTATTTATATTGTATCGAGTCGAGAGGACTTTGCTAACTTTCCGAATGTTTGATTTTTTTTGCACTTTATTGAAAACTTCTTCGAACGTTTGGGAAGAAATTTTTCTGAATTTTAGTATATCGTCCCAAACTTAAATTAGTGCTTCGTCATCCTCACATAGTGAAGAGCCTGTTATCTCTTCCAAACTTTCAAATTTCTTGGAATTTTAAATTTTTAACCTCGAATTACGTCTGAACTTATTATGGCTACAGTACGGACACCACCTCCTGCGACAAACAGTGTGACAATGTTGCCTGAGCTATGCACTATCTGCAGAGATACGAGCTGGTCAGCCGAACGGAAGCCTGTCATGACCGTGTGTGGACATGTTTTCCATGAGGCATGTATACAGACTTGGATAGGCGAACATTCCAGTTGCCCTAACTGTCGACGCCGCCTCATACCACAGGACCTCACTGATTAGACTGGTGTCAATCCAAAAAGACCGAAGAAGTTGAAGCCCGCGAACTCTACCAGGCATGATTCATTGCCGACCTTTGACTTACCTACCTTCAACTTACCACCACCGAATCGGCGATCACTCTCACCGGGAATGCCCGATTTGCACTCAAGGACTTTTATAAACCCCATCTCACAACATCGCAAATAAACATCTGTACAGCCGTCCGATTAGAAATTTCAGAAATTTCGCAATTTCAATTGCTGTAGCATTGGTATGCTGCCGGTACTCCCGATCGAAACTTGGCATTTCGGCATTTTTCCTCCCCCCGAATACTTCTCGATTGTAAAAAGTGCCAATATCCTCCCCTGTGTTGCCTATAGCATAGACAGCGTGGTTATGCTGTCATACGCATATAGAAATACCAGAAAATTCTGCTTGCTCTTTTGTGCTGCTGTAGTGCAATCTGATACACTCGACAGAAAAACTGTTTTTTGCGTTGCTACCACTATCGCTGTTGCTGTCGCTGTCGTGCAATCTAATTCAGGCTTAAGCATGCATATGAGGCAAGGACATGAGTATGAAGAAAGGCAGCGGTGCGTGCTCCCGAAGAATCGCTTCAGTAGACTAATCTTCTATAGAACTTCCCAGTGAAGCCTATAGAAGCTCTATAGTTACTAACTAATTTTTCTGGATAGAGCTTCCCAATTATACCTCGAAAGCGCTTAAACTATACTTCTTTCAGAATAGCTGGTTTTTTTTCTCAATGGGTTACACTTGTCGCTTATACTCATTCAAGCTCTCAAAGCTTTTATTTCAGAAGTGCGTGATATATTAATATCATGGGTGAACATGTTATTTCAATAAATGAGTAGCTATAAATTGTCTCAATTTTTTATATTTTAGTAATATACCTACTATGCTCAATTAATGATGTCGTAATTGTGCAGAAAAAATCAATTTTTTTTTGAAAAATTTAAGATAATATTTTTGTATATAATTTTTCCCACGATTTTGTTCTAGGAGAAGCGGTTATTCCCTTTTACAATTTTTTGAGGGTGAATATGGGAGAATTTCCTCAATCTCCCAACACTTGGCCAAAGCGAAATTTATCTTTATTTTAAAAATGGGAGGTAGTGTAGCCCGAAGTACATTATTATGAATAGTTTGATACGATTTTGAGAAATTCAATAAGATTTTGTCATTCGGGTAATCCTACGTTCTCTTGATTTTTGTGTTTAACTCGTTGTCTCAGTTGCACTACAATAGTGCATAGTCAAGTTCTTTTCCCCCATTCATGCAAAAGACGAAAGTTATGACATTACTTGTTTCAGTCTAAAAAACAGTAAATATTTTCAATTTTGTTCGGCTGATTCCAATCTTCTTATTAGGTAATCTTTGCTTCTTCCTTAAAAAAACCGATTTGTATACTGCATCTTATGAGATATCTCTTTGCGTCTTTAACCTCTTGCCTAAAAAACCCAGTTTGCATACTGCATCAAAAATACTCGTGTGGGATGGCCAATTAGGTGTCGGCAAGTAAATAATGCGTAAATTCAGTAAAACATTTTTTTTAAATATAGTGCTATATGAGTTTAAAAGGTAAGGGATTGCGTTTTTTATGCCATTTTTATTTCATGAGAGAGCTTTTTAAGTAGTATTTCAAATAAATACAATTTTGTTTTTATATTTAATTTATTTTCGGAATAACCACATCAACTTTAATTCAATGATTAGTATCATGAGCCAGCTTTCGTGTGGCTGCAAATTAGAGACCCAAATCGCAGACTACACAACACAAGCAGAACTTTATTAATAGTCTGATTTAATGCAATGCATATAAGGATAAATGAAAGTATATACTGCTACAACACTAAATGAAGCATTGTCGGATATTCGACAAGGAAAATTTTCTATTAGAGCAGATAGCATCAAATAAAATATTCCAAATACATAATTGCAGGATAATTTTTCAGGAAGAGATGCTGAAGGCGTTGGAAAATTTAGCAAAACGAAGGCACGACTACATCCTTCAGAAAAGGGCGAAACTGGTATAACCTTGAAAATTAAGAAGCGAAAGGGAGAGATAAACAGCGCCCTGGAGCACACTGACATTTATAGGGTGAAGTTCACATGTGACTCCATCTAATACAACCCATATTAGGCGACCAAATAGAAAACTTTTAATCTATAATAGAAAAGGAGGGGAGAAAGCATGTGCTTTAACTTTGGCTAAAAAGTATGTTGAACTAAATATAGCTTTAAGGCAAGAGTTTGCTTTATTATTTAAAGTTATAAAACGTTTAATTCCATTATAATATATAGTTCTTTATTGATATGCTCCTTTTAATTTAATAAAATTTATAAGATGCTATTATCCAAAATGTTGTGTTATTCTGAATTTTATCACAACTTTATTTTTTAATAGGTTTTCCAACCAGGAATAACGAAAAAATTAATTAAGTCGTATCTTTTAAAACGATATTTATTTAACAGCCCCTTATAAAAGCAGTTTTTATAACTTTTTGAGCCTGAACGCAAATTGGCCACTAGCTGTACGCAAACTGGTGATTTCCGTATACACTGATTCTTTTAATTTCTACGCAGACAAGTTAAATGTTTTGAGTTTTTAATTTAAACTGAAATGTAAATTTACAGCTTATTATTGTTCTACAAAACTTAAACACCGACTTTAAATAAATCCCATCTATACAGTGAACAATTTTTACCTAAAGTGAGTGGCAACAATTTATGCCACAAAGCTTAGGTATTTTTCGATAAGATTAGAGTAAGATCCCCTTGAAAAACGTAGATTAGGTTTTTAAACCTGAAATGTAAGGAATTTAAAAAAAAATCCTGAAATTAAGGGAATATTTGTGTTGTTTTTTTCCTGAAATGTAAGGAATATTCTCTAAAATTTATAGAATAGATGATATATAGAACGTATACTACACCTTTAAAGAACATAAGAATGAGCTGAATAGCTCATTATGTGTCACACTACCAAGTATTACGGTGGTGCTGGTGCGCTGAGCACACTCAAACAAAATGTTGAAGAACATTATATTACTTGTTTTCAGAAACATTGTGTCTTCCGAGACAGCTTAATATTTCGGGAATTTTACGTACTATATAGGATTTCTGGTGCCAAATACCTAAATTCATTGAATGCTTTTGGGGAAATTAAACTGATTTTTTCGTTCTATCAGAGAAAATTACATTATTTTTAGGGAAAAACGTGTCTTAAATTAAGGAAATTGTCCTATTTTTTTAACAGTCTATTAAAACCCTTATTTTAGGGGTGACATTTCCTTAAATGGGCGCGAATTCGTGCATTTACCCAACGCAAGCCAATACTCATATATGAATGTGCAACCAATAAGGTTGTGCACTTTTATATTTTATATAGATAAATACTGACAAGAGAGTGCAGTTTTATACGTATATTATATCTCCCCATTTTTCTATGTAAGCAATTTTCTATCCATATTTTATTACATAGTATATTACCTAATTCCTTTCTCTCTATTATTTGCAACATAGCAATTCATTATCTTCTTCTCATATACAGGGTGTCCCAGACTAATACGACTATATTTTTCCAAATGATTCCTCTCGTCCAGACAAGCAAAAAATTGTATGGCATGGTGGGTGCAAAATGTCACTCTACCGAATTACAGGGTGATTAGTAAAATACTATATATATCTTTATAATATTACTATACATATATATATATATCATATTAGTCTGGGACACCCTGTATATGTATTAATTTTTTATTTTACTCTTGTGTATACTATACTTCATCTATTTGTGCGAGTATGTTATCATTTCACAAAATTGATTCCCTGTCACACTACTTATGATTTCATTTTCTAATAAATTAAAAAAAAATAGTTCGTCCGTGGTTTTACCGTAAAACCACGGCAAACCGGAGCGTGTGTGGCGAACACCACGTTTTGAGGTTCGGATGTCTACTAAAACCAGAGTTCTGGTCATGCCAGAAATCTTTCTCAAAACATGGGTAAAACGTGGGCAAAGCATAAGGCCTGAAACACAATTGGAGCTTTTCAGCCAGCTTGAGATTTGTTGACAATGTAAATCAATGTAAAAGAACACAATTGGAGCTTTAACTTTTTTGCCAGCTTCAAGCTGGCTTGAGATTTGATCAAATTGCAAATTTCAAGCCCAATGACTGCCAACTTGAGGGAATTTTTAATGTAGCCAACTGTGCGAATGTCGAATATTAGATGAGAATGGCTTCTGTTGACACATTTAAGAAGTAAACAGCTACCAAAAATGTTCAAATGGAAGAAAACTTATAGAGTTAGTATCCAAAAAAGTATGCATTTATCGTAATTTTGGAAAATCGGAAGCATTAACTGTCGTTCCTTAATAAATATTCTCAACATAACAAGTTAAAGTTGCAAATGTCAAAAACGCCAGTTGTGTTCAATTCGGCTTTTTCAGTCAGCTTTAGCAGAAAGCTGGGCATAAAGTTGGCTGAAAAGCTCCAATTGTGTTTCAGGCCTTACGTGTGCGGCGATTGCCGCCTAAAACGTGGTTCTACTTCAACGAGATTTCTAAGTGTTTTACATTTAAAATGTACACGGCAAGAAAAGGAAGAAAAAAAAAATCAAACTCTCTTTAAAACTTGTATGAATAAAGATAAAAAATATGAACGCGCAAATTGCATGCAATGAAACAGAATGGAAAATATTTGTTTTCGTAAATAAATGAGAAGGGGCGGAGTTTTCACGTTTTACTCTCATAAAATGTTCCCGCGCTTCTGTGAAAACCGGTTTTTGCTGAAATATTGTGAGAATTATTATTATTATTGTCACTACAAGATGACGGCAAAACGTGGTGAAGTTGTTATATGTGTGGAACATTTTCTTGACCACATTTTAGGTTCTTATCTCGACTAAAACGTGTTTGTAAGACGACTGCAAAACGGATCGTGTATGGCACCCATTAGAAAGCTTGAGTGAGCGTGCGCGAATGACTTTACAAAGAGAAAGCTGATGAAAGAGAGAGAAAACGGATGGTTCAGTAATATACTTCGCAGTATGAGAACAAATAAAGAACTGAACTACAGAAAAGCTGTTCTATCGGAATGTGATAGAGATTGGAACGAGTATAAATTAATTCGAAATAAATATGCAAAAATGATAAAGCAAGCAAAGAACAATTATATTAAAGGAATTATAAATGAAGCAAACAACCCGAAGGAAATGTAAAAATCGATTAAAACGTGACTCTAGAAACGTAAAAAATAGGAAAAATTTGGATCTATATGCTGTTGGGAAGATAATGAAATAGGTGAAAACTTCAATAACTATTTCATTGAGAGTATAGAATAGATCCATCAGTCAATCCCGAATATGATATATAGTGATGACCTTCAACAAATTGATAAAAAAATTGTTTTCGGGCACAATTCTCAAACGGAATTGCGAGAAATAATTAAGGACATGAATTCTAAACGAGATTACAGTAGAACTAACACAACAAAGTGTTTGGATAATTGGGAAGATGTGGGACTTCCTTTATGTAATCTATTTAATGAATCCTTATTTGAGGGCTCGTTTCCTGACACATGGAAGGAATCTATTATTATTACGATCCAAAAAATGAAAAACACAACGAGATGCGAAGAATTTAGGGCATTAATATACTCTCAACACATGAAAAATTTTTAGAGAAAGTAGTTCAACAACAATTTGAAAAATAGAATCCAACAAGCTCTTGGTAAAACAACAGTCGGGATTTCGAAAAGGGCATTCTTGTGAATCGGCGCTAAACTGGATTATAATTCAGTGGAAGGAAGAACTTCAGAGTAAAAGAAACTTATTAGCAGTATTCTTGGACTTAAAGAGAGCGTTTGAGACAGTGGACAGGTCGGTCTTATTGAAGAAGCTATATAAATATGGAATACAAGGAAAAGAATACAGATGGTTTGAGTCATATTTATCAGATAGATACAAAAAGAAGAAAATTAATGAGTACACATCACAGAGACGACAGAATAAATTAGGAGTCCCACAAGGTTCCGCACTGGGAACTCTGCTATTCCTCATTTATATAAACGACATAACATATACTTTAAAAAGTTGGTATTGTGTTGTTAGCGAATGATGCACTTCTTCACATTTCAGGAGTGTATTAATCGAATGAAAGAAAATTTGAGTTCAGTAAACGTATGATTAAGGGTAAACAAACGAAAATTAAATATAAATAAAACTAAGTGCGTGGCAATAAATAGTGATTATAACAATGGAATTAGTATGAGTGGGGAATTAATTGAATGTGTAAGTGAAATTAAGTATTTGGGTGTAGTGATTGATAAAACACTCAATTTCAAAAGCCATTTTAATTATATTTGCAAAAAATAATTATATTTGGAAAAAAAATCGGCAAGAAAATCGGTTTTCTGAGAAGAATCAGAAGCAAAGTGTCCTTACTGACAGCTATACATAATTATATATATACATGAGTATTGTTCGACAGTTATGTTTCTTGGAACAATAGAGATGTGAGAGAGAATGTAGAAGCTGCAGAATAAGGCGGTGTGGGTGATATTACGTTGCAGTAGGCTTACACCGATATTATCAATGCTTAAGGCACTAATGTGGAATAGTCTTGAATGTATTGTTGTTTATATTTAAGATGAAGAGTAAGATTCTAACGGAATATTTACATAAGTATTTAAGATTTGTTGGAAACCATTTAACGTCAGGAATGTAAATGTATTCACATTAAATAATTATAATACAACAGTAGCACAAAATTCACTACTATGTAAAGGTTTAAAAATGTATAATAAGCTTAACTATTGCAGGAATGATGAAAACTTTGGAGCATTTAAAAGATATTGAGTTTACAGTTAATTTTTTACGTTTTTTGATCGGGTTGATTTAGATGTCGGATTTTTAGGTATTTTTTCAGGAAAACACCGATCGTTTTGTTTTGAAGATACATTTTTTATTTCATTTGCTCAACGTTTCGGGTCCAGGTGCTGCCCTTCTTCAGGAGCTCTTTTTTGTCTGCGCGTATAAATGATTTTCTTAAAAACAGTAGTAATAAATAACAATTACACAGAATAGTAAACTGATTACATTAAAAATAAAAATAAATACATTGTTAATAAATTAAAATAGACTTCAAACAAAAAACAATTTACGTGCTACGAGGACAATATATTGTATATATCTTCAAAACAAAACGATCGGTGTTTTCGTGTAAAAGATATTGTATTGAATTTATAAAAACTAAATTAGATGTTTTATTAATCGAAGTAACCGTAACACTTTTGTGGAACATATTAAATGGAATTGAGAAGCGATTAAGAACGAATACTTTTTTTCCACAATAAAACTTATTTATTTAATTCTTACACGTGTTTCGATGCAACTGCATAATCTTCAGAGTGCTAATCGCTACTGAGCAATAAATTGTGCTTACCACAGATAGTTAAGCGAGTACAATACAAATTCGTCTACAACCAAGAATTGACTATGGTTGGCGTTACATTGGCTAATAAATTTAATTATCATAATAAACAATTTGAAAGTTGTGAACTAATTAAATCCATCTGATCATTCAGAATATTTTTATTAGCATTTAACGCTTTTTTAATTTCAAAGATTCTAAAATATCCAGTTTTCTACCTTTTTTCTCTACATGTAAAACTTTTAGATTATCAATGCTACAATAATGCCCGGCTTCATTTAAATGTTTTGCAAGAGCGGAATTCTGTTTATTATTTTTAAAAGATCTAATATGTTCTGAAAATCTTGTAAATCTTCAAATATGTTCGTTACTAACATATGTAAAAACATCGGGAATGCATAAGTTTTTTCGTGAAGAACATTCCCTATGCAGATTTTGATTGGCGCAATCCAGAATCAAGTAGACCTAACAATAAATATTAAACTTTGTGTTTTTCTTACATCCTACTTTTTAATGAAAATATGAAATTCATAAAATTTTTGCTGAAAGTATAATTTAAACATTTAAAAATTAAAAAATCAAGTATTGACAAACATTGTAAGTTAATATCGTCCCACTTCATCTTACTAATGTGCCTGAGTTTATTAAGGCCAATAATCTAAAAAGATTAATTGCTATAATTTTGTTTGTTTGTTTTTAAACAAATTGTTCTCATCTAGATTTGGCTCAACCACATGTGTCTGAACGAAATCATTTTGATTTCCTTCTACTCTATTATTTCATCTGGGCCGATAAATTCCACAACTTCATCTATGTAATATTACTAAGATAAAAGACACGGAAAATACATTTTTGGCCAATTTAGTAATACGTGATGTCTTACATTACTTAAAAGTGTAGAAAAGATGCCGGAGAAACTGTTTTCCAGTCAGCCACTTAATTAACTTGCATAACCGTTTTTAAACCAACAGATAAATTCATCATCTGCATTACCCCTATATTTCCGTCATCTCATCTGCACACCAGACTGCCTGGCTGATGAAAAACAAAAATAAGTCACACAGAGAAATACGCTTCTAATCAATCTCCTACCTGTCTCTTTATTATACCCATTCAACACAAGCGTCTATGCACTGTTATACTATTATACATCCGTCGGTATATATATTTTGCATACAATAAAAGCCGCTGCGCTGGAATCGTCTTAATTTCAACGATTCTGCGCTAAATTAATCAAAATTCAACGGCGTGACAGAGCGCGCATTTTGATCTTGTAAGTAAGCACAACTATAGCGACCAAGATTATTACAAAAGTTTGTTCAGCGTCTACTAGTCGAGCAGTAAAAACCGCACAATAAGAGTAAAATTAGAAGAAATTTGATACCGGCAGGTATCCACGACTCTAAAGTAGAAACCCACTCACAACACACCTCGAGTCTCGAGACTTTTATCGCAATAGCAATTTAAGGTATCTCTGAAACTTTATCGTGCAGGGCAAGAGGTGTAAATTTTAATTGCAGATCAATCGATAAATATATGACTACTAGTTGAAAAAGTGATGGTGATGGCTAGCTTGAAATTATTTACCTTGATCTTCGAGAGATACGTGCAATCGTGGAGTCCAGTTCATCTTTAAGAATTTTCTTTTTATATTATGCATACCGAAGTTTCTTCTTCGTTAAAAGAAATTTTTATCGTATATTTAACTATACTATAATTACTGTACTCTAAGTATGTGCATACTTCACTTCCAATTCTAATCACAATATGATCAGGCGATTTAAGAACGAGCTTTAAAGTAATAAATTTCAAAAACGACAAACATTTTGGCCGAACTCATAAAAACACCGCTTGGTCTAAATAACTAAATTCTCACGAGCGCAAAATGTGGCGTTTAGTTTATGAAGGAAGTGTTGAAATTAATAATAGTAACAAGAAATAATCGTGAAACAAACACGACGCCAGGTTTATTTTTACATTCTACATGGCAATATTCTTGTTGCTCCGAATAAAACTTTTATGGCCGATCAACAATTTACTGAATGTCTGACTGACTAAAGTCTCACAAAATTTAAGTTTCGACTCACAATCAGATAGTTATTTTGTTTTGTAAAGTGGATACTTTATGTACATATTTTATATCATTTTTTTCTTTTGTTCCTTTTGTTAAATAACATTCCAGCCAAGATGTTACCTATAAAAACGACTGATTCGCGCAGCATGTTCAAGATATTACTAAAATTTACTAAAACAACACTTTTCTTCTAATAAATTAATCAACGACATAAATGCATAAATATTCTCCTTTTAATTTATTCTATTTATTCTCGCAACACTAAATGACAATAATTACGAGAATTAAAATAAAATATTCTTTTCATTGTTTAAATCTTAATTAAGTTAACTTTTATTTTCAATTTTAAAAGTAATATTTCACTCACTAAAGCTAAAAACTTCTTTATAGTAACAATTTTTATTTAGCGCATACTAAGGCAGTTACAACAAATTAAGGATTTGGAAATAAAATTATTGCTCGGCTTTTAATTGGAGTTACAGTCAAGATAGCTCACTGGTTGGTTAGCCATTAAGTCTATCTTTAGTTCCGTATGGGTTTGAATCTCGGTGGGAAGATTGCGTTTGTAAATTCTCTTACAGGTCCCGATCTCACCTAATGGAAAATTATGTGTTATGGTCGTATGTAGCATATTGCATGCAGGAGTATGCTACACTGAGGCTAGCTGCGTCATGTATGCGCGGACTGCTTTCTGTATGGACGGAGAGCCTGTACGCACCGAACGCCACTTAATTGACAAGGCAGCGCTTCCATATAGGACGATTTTGATGAAAGAGAAAGAGAAGAAGAAGTGTCTTTTAGAAAAACAGAAGAAAAGGTGGGATTGTAAAAAGTGACAGAAAAATCCAAGAGTATCGCGAGTAAAATATAACGAAAAAGGAGTAGAAATCAACGCGGTAGACAAGTTTAGTGGCGTGTAAAATTTTAAAAAACATTCTGTTTATTTTATCCGCTCTGTTAAAGTGGGAAACAGCTAGAAGAAAACACGACGAACTTTCAGAAATGCTCTTTAAACTGGGCGCAGGTCAATAAAAGCAGATGCGGAGGTCCCTAAGCAAATTTTAGCACCTGCAAAGAGCCTACCTTGGGCTGAAAATGCAGTAACTTGCTCATCAATTGATCCGCCACCTTCATTTCATCCAGCTAAATGGTATTCAGATATTTCGGGCTTAATTGCGTATTGTACAGACCGCAAAGTAAATAGCAGTATCATAAGGCGGAAAATTCATTACTGTAAGAAATTTGCTGACGAATTTAACTGCGGTTATTTGGCATTACGTGGGGCCCGTAGCATTATCGGCTAAGTTCTAGCATATATATATCTTCTGATTACGAAGAATGCTCAAATTCAAAGAGAATTTATTCACAAACCCTTTCTTAAGGCAACGTGAAACATTGGAATCTAAGACATTAAATAGTTTGGCACTTAGTACAATGATAGCAAGATAAACCATAACCTCAATGTAGGAGATCATATCGCATTATAGAACTACGTACAGCATTTAAATTATATACAAAGAAACCTGATAATAAGCTGGACCTTATACCGTATTGCGACTAGATAGGTAGCAACTAGAGATACATAAAGAAACAACTTCTGCATATGGCAAAAGCTCGCAGATACGCACCATGCGGATAAAATCAACTCATTCAGTCAATTGTTTTGTATGCAGATAGTGTTTGATTAAGTTACAATCAATGCGCTATATTTCGGTTTAAATAAGAAAATTTTTACAATTGCAACTGTGACGCACGTAGGGTATAAATTCAATTTTCGTTTTCGCATGCATTAGTACCCAAAAACTACAGTATAAAAAGAATCCAGTGGCATAGTGGAACTTCTCGGAGGCGCCTCGGCGAGGGATCTGCATCAACAAAATTTATGTAAGTTGCTGTCACCCAATTATTTACCTAATCAGTTTTTATTATTACATTGTTTGAATGATTAAATTTGGAATTTTGCTAGTACGTACTCAACACAGCTTTCTCATAGTGCTTTTTATCCCAATATATACACGGATAAGCAAGAATTAAGTTTACTATTATATAATCTAACTAACTTAAATTACCTTGATTGAACGAATGAATTTTATAAAGTAATGGTGAATCAAGTTTTTTTATTTTTCTTTCACTCTCCCGGAGCCCACTCAGGATGATGGTCGAATAGGTCCGCTCTTCTAACGTTTCAGATATCAGATCAACAGGGACACTGGAAATACTCTACCCTCAGTGTCGATTAGGTGGATGGGGCGACGGCAGGAGAAGGCAGAACATCTGCCGCCTTCAGATGGTTAATGGTAAGTAGTGTAAAGGTCCCTCCAGGACTGGATGTGTTTGACGGCATTTGGTTTGTCAGGCACGAATTGTTTTTGTATATGGCTGGTGGCAGCGGTAGGTTTTCGAGGAACCTCCCTTACACTCTCCGCCAATAGCCGAGGCGAGCTAGCGTGCCGCCCTGCAGTCAACGCTGTCCACCAAATGATCTGTCAGCTCATGCTGGCAGTCTGGACTTCACGTCCGATGTCAATCACTCTACATACTACCATAACATATGCACTTAGTGTTAAGAAAATAATGTCAACATTTCTTCATTGTTTGGAAACAGGAAAAGCTTTTATTTTAAATCACAATTAGCAAACTCGAATCAGGGCACGATTGGGGCAATGGAATATGCGAACTCTGAGAGAAGCCTCCCGACTAGCCCAATTGAAAAGTGAAATGAAGATATAGAATATTGAAATTCTTGAAATCAGTGAAATGAGGTGGCCTGACCGTTGACACAGGTGATTTAACAATCGCAGAAGGTAGTAAACTCGAACACTCAAACGGATACGCCCTAATATACATAAGTCGCAAATCACTAATCAACCCTAGTAGAAATTGCTCGCAGTTTTACCATGTCTCTTCCCCCGCAAGGGGCAGTTATTATGTAAACCAATACTAATTTGACTCAAAAGCATCAGCGTGTTTGCAATTGAGCCTCCTGATGAACATTTATTAAATCTCATCGAAGGGCTCATTAGATATCATGAAACTGCTCTCTATATACTAAACCAGCAATAAATAAATATTTATTTTTGTCATCACCGTGTCGGATGACATTTCTACTAGGAAAATTTTAATTGATTTGTGTGATTTACTTATTTAAACTTTTAAACTAATTTTTTAATTTGTTTTCCGCTGAAAGTCTATCGCCCATATGGTGAACAAAACGTTATGTCCATATCCTTACGCCTCAGGGTCAAATTCGGAAAAATATATGAAATCAATCAAAAAATCAATTCCTTATTTATGAACTCATCATGACCTTCATTGACATGCTCATTAATAAGCTAATCGTGAAACTCATTGCTATGCTCATTAATAAGCTCATCATGACACTCATTGACATAGTCGTTAATAAGCTAATCGTGACATTCATTGACATGCTCATTAATAAGTTCGTCATGACACTCATTATGTTCTCATCGATATGCTCATCTGCAGGGGAACGTTTATCTGATTACTCATGAGGAGCTCATTGATAAGCTCATCATGATTTGTCTACCACGGAAAAGATGAATTTTACTCTCAGGTGTCTACAACTATGAACAGCATATGCCAAGAACACACACTGTCATACGGTAACCCTCGTATTACACGGGAGTTACATGCCAAAAAATTGCCGTGTTATACGAAACAAAGAACTAGTACGGAAAGGCGGGTTAGGTTCCAAAAACTAAAAAATATGCTATTATCTGTTATAATTAAAATAAATATCTTTATTAAAATTATCTTAAAAACTACATTAGTCAGCTCTCGATCTACGACAGGGTTCGGTTCCGCAACTTCGGACATGAGTTGAAATGGTCGTAAGTCATAGAAGTTCATAGAAAAATAAATAATATAATAGACATATGTATGTACATCAACATTAATAGCTTTTATTTCTGATTTTTAATTTTCTACTACATGTAAGTAAATAATTGCATACATAAATAATAGTAAAAATACATATCCCGCCGTAAGCGTTGCCACCTCGAGTATCAGGTTTCTCATCAAAGCGGCTGTTCATAGAAAGCATCAACAGAGATGGGCAAACCTGAGTACTTGCATGTGTATAAAACTGTTCCTTGATGGGCCCAATGGGAATATCTCAGATTTTCTCATGGGCCTCGGAAGGAAACAATGTAGAACTGTGGTTGGCATCATCACCGGCCACAACTCACCTCACGCTCATCTAACAAGGATGGGAGTTGTTGATAGGCCTAAGTATCTGTTCTGCTTGGAGGGAGAGCCCGCGAGACAACCGAACACTTATTGTGTGCATGTCCGGCCTTCACCCGGAGTAGACTGGATACTCCAGGGTCTGCCCTTCTATCTGTGGATGGGCTGAAAAACCTTCCTCACCAAGATCTGATGCGCTTCATTAAAAGGACAGGAAGGTTGTGGTGAATGGACTTAGGAAGACAGCACAATCGGCCGCTATGGCCGCCGTGGTTGGGATCGGGTCTCCTTTCCCCTGCCTCAAAAAAGAAAAAAAGTAAGTGATACATGTGGTATGTATGTGATACATTTTTGAAATTATTTTATGAAATTTTTTCGTCGTAAGTGCGAATGGTCGTAAGTCTAGGTGGTCATAACTCGAGAACTGACGTAATTCATATTAATAAGAATTTGCCTTTTGCAAAAAACTCTGTTATTTTAGATTGCTTACTTTTAGTTGATAGATATTTATAAATTTCCTTATATAGGTTACGCACGTATAAAGTTCACTTTTAAGTTTTGTGCGTTTTTCATTTCAAGGATCTGAATATAAGAAACTTGACGCTAACTGTTCGGCTAAGCCTAAGCCTTTCTTTATGCTTTGTAGGAGTAAATTTCTAACTTCTGCGTCGTCACCTATGCTATTATCCTCTGAATAATCATGGATTCCAGATTTCATTTCGACCAACTCTGTTTCATCAATTTCTTCTACCGCCAGTAATTCTTGGATATCTTGTGCAGTCATATCAACCCCCCCCCCCCCCCCCCCGTCTGAATGCTTAGCATCTTCCACTACTCATCCATTCTGTTTTCTGCTGGCGCGGTCAAATTTTCGGCCGCATTTTTTCCAACAACCAATTAATGTTCTCGGTTTTATTTCTCTGATGGATGAATTTATTAGATTAATGCAGTCCAAGATTGTAAAGATGTTGTTCAAAACCCATTGTAATGATCTCCTTATGTAATTGACTTTAAATGAACCTATAATTTCCTGATCCAATGTTTGAAATAAAGCAGCTGTATTTGAAGGTAAAAACACTACCATTATACGGGGAGGCTCCCAATTTTCCAACAGTGTTAGAGTGAATCCGTTCTATAAAAAGCATCGTGCTATACGAGGATGTTCCAAATTCTCGAACCGTTAGAGTTAGAGTGAATCCGTGCTATAGAAGTGCCGTGTTATACGAGGGCTACCACTAATAGATGAACTTAATTCGAAATGTAGGATCATCAATATCAAATGCCAATGAGCCGAACGATAAATTATTTACGTTTTAATAAATGGCAGTGCGTGTGATAATTTACACAATAGCTGTAAAGGACAAACCAAGACTGATTTTCCCTTTTTTTATTATTTCTTTTTAAATTCAGAGAATCAAAGCCTACTAATTTAATGCCACCAGGGGCAAGATGCTATAACTTCGAAAGTTTCGAATTTCGGCAGTTTTTCGATAGTTATGGCCGAATTATCTGTCAATTGGTTGTTTGCCTCATTTGGGGACAAATGTCACAAATTTGTTCGTCTCAATTTCAATCGTCCTTATCAAAGTGAAAAAATGTCCTATTTGGAAATTTCTTTGCTTTACCACTAGCACATAATTACTTTTCCCGAAGTAATTTAAACGAGGAAACTAATGTTTTGTTAAATATTTTAATATATTCAAAACGTATTTCAGTCAATATAATACAAAAACTCAAAACAAATTCGGTAGAAATGACATTTGTTAAATTGAGAGTAGTTGATGAAATTACGGCCCAAGACATGAATTTGAAATTTAAATGGCCTTAGTAAAGAAATTATACATAAATACGTAATAGCGTTATTTAAATCTAGAGTAGCTGGTACAACTAAAACACATTCACTTTAGACAGTAAATACTACTGGCTCCTCCGGCGTTAAGTTCTTTGAATAATGAAATACCTTAAAAGTATTTACATTATTTTTTTATTATTTATTTAACCAATGATAACATTTCAGGGTATACATACATAGGATGGGAAATAATTAAAGAGTTTAGACTATTATATAGTTCTTTGCAACTTGAACATTTAGGTAGACTATAAAGTGAGTTCATATAATAAGATGATAACAGATCCATGTCGACGAAAAACTTTTTCAAAAAAACCTCATTAAGAAGGCCCTATATAAACTAACTTAATCCTACGCCGAATAAGAGGATTGGGTGATAGCTGACATTTATCAAAGAATTTTAAAGCAATTGTGCTTAATCTTTCTTGGATTAGTTGGACACGCGCGGTAGTGTGTACCCGTCTGGTGGAACAGTGCAATGGCAAGTTCAATATCATCTTAAGCACTTTATTTTGTGCAATCTGCAATTTACGTTTATGAGTTTCTGCGCATTTATACCAACTGGGAGCACTGTAGGTAAGAACAGATTGGAAAACTGTTTTAAACAGGATAAGTTTATTTTCTATACTTAAGGATGATCTTGTGTTTATGAAAGGGTATAGGATTTTCGTTAATATGTTGATCTTATGTACTGCCTTAGAGGTATTATTCTTAAAGGTCAAAGTTTTGTCGAGATGTATGCCTAAGTACTTAATGCTATCAGTCCAAGGGCATTGTTTACGTTTTCTTGTAAAAAGAATTGCTTGCGTTTTAGTCCCCTTGAGTTTGATCTTCCACTTATCGAAATGTTCAGCTATTGTAGTTAGACCATTTTGGAGGCTACGAATTATATTTGGCGTGTCTTCTCAAGATGGAAAGATCGCTGTGTCGTCCGCAAATGTTGAGATTGAACAGTTGGGTAATGTTGGGAGATCAGCAGTAAATATAATATAAAGAAGAGGACCCAATACCGAGCCTTGGGGAAAAGTATTTACATTGGTGTAAGCAAAGTACATATTTCCTAAGCATACATAGTATAAGCAAAGTACATATTATAAGCATACATAAGTACATATACGCAAAGGGTATGGCCGTAGAATACAATTCTGCTACGAGGAACTCTAGGTTACTACTCAGTTCGATCTCAAGAGTTTGACACTAAGGCAACAGAACGTGTATAAAATTCATTCCAATAGATAGTAGCAACTTCTCAAAACAAGAATATCTTAATAGCATTTAGTGAGAATGCGCTTGGTAGTCTTGAAAGAAATAAAATTTTCTGTTATGCACATAAGTCTCCGGAAGTTGTAACTAATAAATTCATCATTTAATATAGTATTAGTATACAAACGGAACGGAAGTATTTGTAATTAAAGTGGGGATGTGTGGACATTTTGTGAAAATACAATTATTTTATTGAAGTGGTTTATTTTTTTATTAAAATCATAAAGGCCGAACATTTTCGGTTATTCTATTTTCTTGCATTCGTTCCAACTTATCTCCGTTATGGACAGGACTAGGTTCGGTATAGATCTGACAGATTCTCGTTCAGTTCAGTGCCTGTTTGGTTTTGTTGAAAATCATTCACCATTATTGTATTCACTACGTAATTGCGCCACTTAAGATTTAAAGCAAGAGCACCAGCTCAGGAAATTTTTATGATGTATACCGATGATGATGTTTCGTTTAAAAGTGATATTCTAGATTAGATAACTGGGTAGGATTCTATTTTGTGTTAATAAAGGCAAGTTTATAACGTAATGCTTCCCTAACGGTATTTCAATTTTGCTCCTTTCACTCTCCTGGAGCCCTCCTAACGGCGATGGTTGCCTATGGTCCGCTCCTCCGCTTCTTACAGGTCATTATAGGGACATTGCGAAATCCAGCACGTGATGACGCAGAGTGGATGGCACACAGCAGTGAAGACGCAACAGGTATGTCTTCGACAGTAAGTAAGAGTAAGTGGTGAAGGGTCCCTTCTGGACCGGATGTGGTGCTGCTGTATATTTTGCAGGCACGATATTTTTTCTGTAAATGGACTATGACAGCGGTAGGTATTTGGTGTACCCACCCCACACCACTCCCTCACTAGCCGAGGTGCTAGCGTGCCGCGCTGTGTCAACGCTGTTCGCAGAGTGAGCTGTCAGCTCATGCTGACAGAATGGACTTCACGTCCAAGTATACTCACTCCTACGCTACCATAAGATGTAACACTTAAATGTTACATATTTTAAATTTATTCAATATAAATGATTTCATATATTATATATTATTATTATATATATAGATTCTTCAAACTTTAGGTTATAAAACTTGTAAGAATGTTTCTTGAATTCAAAAATTAATAAGGCAGTAAATATTCTTAGACATATCCATAACATTAATAGCGCTACCTTAAAAATATATTTTTTTAATTAATTATTTTTTCGTCATTTTCGTTTTAATTAATTATTTTTTCGTCATTTTCGTTATCCACCACAAGTAAAGCAATTGCTCTTGAAATAATCATAATTTCCAATTTTATTATTATTAAAATTTATCAACAACTAGAAAAAGAATTCATAACTGTCGTTTGCGCTAAGGGTAAAAATTCGGAAATAATTTCAAAACAAGCAAAATCGAATGTCGAACGAAAATCTTATAACATCCGCCAGAGCGATATCTTCGCTTCGATAATCGCTTTCGATGCGAAGTTATAACATGTTGCCACGTAAAACTTTTAGTATTTTCGAAATTTAATTTAATTTCGAAACTTACAAATATGCCCGGACTAAGCGGGAGGCTAAGTCGACTGCATACGCATTACAATCGTCACACTCACATAACTAGTCTTGATAAAAAAGATATTGCCTGAAATTCTCATATCTAGGATAACGGAAAGAGCTATAGATGACCATTCTATACAGGTCGTCGCTTCACTGAGTCTGAAACTAAAAATGTTGTCACTTCTATGGTTTTTGCATGGTGGTAAAAACCAAAAACACTTCATGGTTCAACGGCAAAAAATTCTACCGTTGGTTTGTCTAGGAGTTACTTATGTAATAAGCACCTGTCATACTGCTAATATGGAGATTTAACTGAATCTCCTCAATCTTCCACCTCTGCATCTTCAGGTTAAAAAGAACGATCACCAGTGTGCTTTTAGACTACCAGGGCAGAAATAGTTTTAACTAAAAGAACAATTTAAGTATCTTAAAGCAGATTTTTAATATAATCATGATGGATTTTGTAAGGCCATCCGACGTGATTTAAAAGATCAACAACAATCACGATTCATCGAACCGCCCTTCTCCTCCATACGTCACATCTCAAGGGTCCTGGGCCTTACCACAATCGTATTCCAAGCAGAGGTATTGCCTTTATAGGAAAATGGGGCTTTCTCTTCTATTAAAAGAGCTATAAACAGTTGAATCATGTATTTTCTCCCGGATAACCAAACCACCTTAAAATCTTTTATCATTAATCTAAAATTTTCCTGGAATGCCTGCAAAGTCTCAAAATACTGGTGAGGACATATAAAAACCATCCTCATCTTCATGTTTATACCCGGATATGAAAGTCTCAGAAGCAATGATATTGCTGACCGTCTAGGTAAAGTCGTGCGAATACTTCCTTTTTTGGGCCAAAGCCATTTTGTGGCAGTTCGAAATACCACCGAGCAATCCTAAATATCTGAAGATAACCGAAAATCCCTTTATTGGGACGGGATGCACAGACTACGCCAGGTAAGAATTTTGCTCAAAAGCTCCTGGAAAAAGAGCAAAAGAACCCCTCTTCAGAGATTAAAATATTTGCAGAGCTCCTATCACGTCACTGCCGTTTTAAAATACCACCTAAACAAGATTAGCTTGGCCTGGCTTCGACTCCATTGTACTGTGTCGGCCAGGAAGTGCCTGAAACTTCGGAGCACAATAGGTCACAATAAATGGCTAACGCCTTAACACCCCGCTACGAATCTGATCTAAAAAAAAGAAGCTTCTACTAAACACCAACTGACAATAATGATTGTAAAGAATAAATATAACAAGGATAGGACAACTTATGTAACTTCGAATAAAGTAGGAATAGTTCGACCAAAGATAGCAAACCAACAAATCACAGAATATAAAATTTATGTGAAAAAACTTAGTAACATAAAGGTAGAAATAATGCAAAGCAGGGAAGATGATTATTTTAACGTTAAAAATACCAAAATAAGTTTTAAAAACAGAAAAGAAATTGAAGACTCCTAAATAGGCCTTGGACTTCCAATCCAGAGTTCACCTAACACTATTTACTAGAAAAAGAATACAGTAAGAAAGGCAAAAAAAAAAAGAATTTTGCGAGCTTCAGTCTGACAACAATAACTTATTGGTGTCATTGCAAAAAATATCTGTATTTAAGTCAACTTCACCTACATTATATATAAAGAAGGGATAATATTTGCTATTAGTGTAAGATTCGCTCATTACAAAACACGAAAACTTAGAACAATCAGCAGATTAAAACAACGCGGATTTTTCATATTATATCATTAAAACACAAATTAAACTGGAATTTATGATAAGCTTTCTAAGGGCAAAGAGATTACAAACCTTCATCAACAAGAGAAAATGCTACTTAACCGTATTACGAGAGGAATGTTATGTCATTAAAAATTCCGCCTGTAACACCATAAATTCCTTAAACTCTGTGAATATATGTAGTTGAAATTCACGATGGATAACACCCGCATTCCTACGTTAAACAGGCTGATAACAGCCAAGTAGTTAGCTCTTATCGTCCTCGAGTCATCACGTAAATTAATTTGCGAAAATATTTGCGAAACTGTTTATCTCACAATCATTTTTGCTTGGAATTTGGAAAAATTTTATTAAATAGACACACCGCACCCATACCATAAAAGTCGGCACGAATTCACAGTTTACTCCAAGTGATGAAAACAGTTTTTCCATTTAGAATATAGTTTGTACAGGTTTGTAAGGTAAAAGAGTTTTACGCATCGAAGACGGATTGCTTACATCGTTGTACAGTGACCTCCAATCGAGATTTAATACACAAAACATTCGCACTTAACCAGAATATTCTTTGAACGCAGTATTTGCATATCTTCTTTTTGGACTTTTTTGATAAACCTTTACTCACTTTTCGTGCATTTTAACATGGAAAAAATGAACGTCCGCGATTTCTGATCTTCACGAAGCAGTCGACATTAAGTCCATGATGTAAATTATTTTTTGCGCATTCATTTGGATAGGATATTAATAATCATTTCATGTGTGGAAGAATTTTAAGGGATCAACGATCTTTTAGTAGAAAAAAAATGAATAAATACAAAGCTCGCTCGAATGCCCATTACTCTTATGGGATGTGTGAATTTGAGAAAAAGTAGGATTAGCATTTGGAGCAAGCAATGGTCATGTTACCCACTTTGCACTAATAACAGTTTTTATAAAATTTATGTTTAATTAATGTTTACCGATTTGTTCTTGTAAAAATCGTGAATGAAAATTAAATTAAAAAAGAAACGATAGTATCGAATTTGTTGACAACTTTTTTTTCATTTTCTTTTTAATAAATCAAAAAATAAAGGCCTCGAACGCATTAGGGAAACCCTTTGATGGGCTTGCAGCAGCCCAAACCAAAAACTTAAAATAAGACAGAGAATTTATTGTTTCTTAAACGCTAATACACCGATGGAATGAATCTCTTTAGTATCGCTCATTGTAAATAAATCGAATGAGAATAAAGGAAATGGTCTTCCACCAGAGTTAATCCATACCTCATTCCTGGTTTCGGTAAATTTTCCACCCTTTCATCATTAATGTTGCTTTTTAGATTAGATTATTATTATTATTATTTTTATTTCAATATAAATATTCTACGTAAAAATCATTGTTGTTTTCATTCATTGTTTGAAATAAAATAAAATACCAAAGAAATGCTGGCAATAACCAAATCATAGTAGTTTACTATTAGAGTTTTTGTTGAGTTGTAGCCCAAAATAAAGTACAGTTAACATTTCATATCAGAACATTAATATTCAACCAGTACAGTAACATATGGTAGGTGCCAAATACAGAACAACAACCCAAGGCCTATTATGCCAATGTGAGATGATTCCAATTGCCTTCAAGTTTCCAATACTATAAAAGACTTTTGAAGAGATCTTATTAATATAACGTAAGTTTGTGGAACTAGTTTTGCATAAGTTCTACTTTGTGCCATGAGAAATAACGACGACGGTTCCAAAAATGAAGTACTCAATATACTATATAAAACTGCACTGCGCTGTGGTCGCGCGAACCAATTTGGTCTGGCGTTCTTCCCTTATAACGAGCCACCGTTGCCAAACGTATGGTTTTGGTTGTATTTGTACGGCTTTTTTTTTGCCCTTGTACAGTGTACGACCAAGACCTGTGACCGTACGCAAAATGTACGGTTATTTCAATTTTAGCGCAAAATGTACGGTTATTTACGAATTGAACCAAAGGAGGAAATCTGAACGCAGGCCACAGCACAGTCGAGTCAGGCCTGAACTACAATTACGACTGACCACTTTGCCCAAATGGCAAATACATGTGGCAAGATATAATTGCAACTTCGACTGCAACTACGACTGAAAGTAAACTTTGCTCAAAGTGCAAAGTTGGTGTCGGCTGCGGACGGACAACTTCAGTTCAATCACAGTATAGTAGTCGGAGTCGGCACGGCACGGCACGTCTGGTTTATTCAAGTAGTTGAAGTCTTAATTTTATTGCAAATTTTACCTCTGCGTCGACTTCGACAGAAAATCAAGTCGTAGTTGTAATTCAGGCCACATGCATGGAACAGTAACCTATTCGTAGGACGTAATTGCGCAAACAAAAAGGCAGCAATCACCATATTTAGCATTCGTGAAGAAGAAGAGCAATTTTGACTTGTCAGTTGTACAGTCAATTACAATACAAAAATATTTTGTTGAAAGACCCTGGCGAGGCCACGCCCTTAAAACGGTGGGCACATAGATCTACAGTAGTTTTTTTATATTAAATATAAGCATAAACTCTAGCAAACAATAAAAATAAAGTAAATAGTGTAACACTTAAAGTGACTGAGCACAGGTACTAAAGAAGTTAGAGCAGTACTTTTTTTTTTTTTTTTAACAATACGAAAACTTTAAGCCTACAAGTTAAATCAGGTAACTCAATCAGGTACCTTAATATTATTCAAAGTAATTCACCGTAAGTCAAAAAGAAATCAAACTATCCAGTCATAAGAGATATTAAACTACAACACCATCCATATTGAACACTTAACTTTCAATAAAGTCAGCCAACAGTACAATTATTAGTAAATCAGCCTTGATATTCACAGGATCGAATGAGGTTGTTCGACTAATCACAGCCGATAACGCCTCAAAACCTCGAACTTTGCAACCACAAAAACACGAAGACAGTTTTTAATACTGTGGAAACACCATAACAGTAAGACCACCCCTAAAAGGATCACGGTAGCACACATTAGCACAAGCAAGACCAAGAGGAAGGGAAAGAGCTCAATAATCTAACGCAACCCAGTCTCACTCAAATTTTTAAGAAGCCTTTCGCTGAATGAGCTCATGGAAGGAGATTCCCTAATATCCCTAGGGAGAGAGTTCCAGATGACTGCACCCTTAGAAAAGACCGTTCTTCTACCCCTAATGAGTTCGTGTTCGACGGAGAATGATCCTCGATCTATCCTTAGTACTCCATTCAAACTTTTCGCCAATATAAGGAGGCATCAAACCAAGTTTGGCACGAAAAATAAAACGGAGACTTCTAAACTCAAGAAACTTAGATAGTGTGCAAGATAGAAACTCCTCCGCTAGAGCAGACACATGCGCCCGCCTATTCAGACGATAAACATATCTCACACAAGCATTAAGCGCACGAGACAATTTCAAGATTGCAATACATCCGCATACAGAAAATGGGGAAGAATCAATGCTCGCACCAGACCACCCCGAATACCCCCAGGAAGAAAGACCGATACAGCATAGAGCGTCCGAAGACCAAAATATACTCGCGAGCAAATACGGTTAACATGGGGACCCCAGGCGAGTCTCTGGTCCATCAATAGCCCAAGATTTTTCACTGCATCTGGAGATATTGGAATGCTCCGACCCAGAAGAGTAACGGGAGGGAAAGCAGCTGAAGAGACAGCACTATGCCCACTAGTATAGATTATTTCTTGCGTCTTCTCAGGATTCAGATCAAGTCCATTAGCAATGCACCAATTAGAAACTCATCATTTCATTCCTTTTTTGGCTTTTTCTCGTTCTCGTTCTGAAAGCACGGGAACGCAACAATGCTGTTGTGGTACTAACTGCTAAGTTGCTTTCTTTGTTTAAAATAATCGAAAAGTTTATTTCAATGGACGTGGGAGAAATCATTTTCGCACCAGCTTCATTTCATGTATCCAACTTAATTTGAATGAGTGTAAAAAAACACAAGTGTGATAAAACTAGTCCTTTTTTCCTATTATAAATTTATATATTCAATTTCAAAGTGATTTAATTGAATCAAGAAGTAATTAAGTTACCATTTTAGCAATATAACGGGGTATCTGAAGTTTCTCTTGCATTGTTTAGTATAACGAAGAATTTAAGACCAACTTGATTCAAATTGTCATTATGTTGAAAGGACTCTACGTATTTTGAATAACTTCTTAGCTTGGAGAGTTTTCTTTCGCAAGATGCTGTATTTTTTCGTTGGACAAAACGCAGAGACGATAAAAGCTATTGTATCGGAAACTCTAGCCTAGAAGGCTACTTCCTCCTAAATTATCATGCGCAACCACTGCCATGTATATAAATGGACTGACTGATCTCCTGTTTCATGTGGCACCAGTTTTGATTTTAGAAAATATACTCTCACTGTCAATGCTACCAACTGTCGTAAACTGGCGTTATATTTAAAATATTTATTATTTATTTATTATTATTTACTAATATGCATGTCAGTGGGATTTATCGAATTTACCGCAAGAATATTTGGGACCAATTTCTCGTTCACAATCGTTACAGTTCAGTGGGAAAGTATGCTCTCACGGAAAGAGACAGGAAGATGAAAGTTGTGCCATTTGCTTTCATGCATTTTTTGTTCAACGAACAGTGCAAATTTATATACATGTCATTCTGCGCAACTGAAATGAATGAGCCTTTCAATGTCAGTTCACCTATTACTATAAGGATAAATAGTTTCTAAGATTGCAATATCCTTGACTATAAGCTCTAATATTCGGCATAAAAGAGTAACACTAAGCGAATATTATTTAATGCGGTTAAGTATTTCAGTTGTAAATTTCGAATGCTGAAGTAAATAGCACCTATTTTGTGAATAGAATTTTTACTTCCTAATGAATTCATTCTCTCAAAGTCATCATAGAGTAATTGCATAAGCAAAACATTTACGTTTACTTAAAAAAATATTGAAGTTTTCGTCACAGCAAAAATGATTTATTCTTTCTGCGCTACATTGGTGTTTCGCTCCGAAAAAAATTTCTTTAAAATGTTGGTTTTCAAAAAGTGATTTGAAAGTTTTTATAATAGAAATGTTCTGAAAATAGGATTGAAGCTGTACATCAACATATGAAGCCTTTTCTTTTATATATTTTTTATCCCAACGAGTTTGCAAAAATTTTATTACTGGTTCAACAAAAGTAATTTGTGTAAAGTGTGTCAGTAACTTAGTTACTTCAGCACCCCCTGTTCTGTGTGCAAAACGTTGGAAAGTATTTGAAAAATATATTGAAAAATATTTGTAAATTGACTATGAATTTCGTCAATTGCAGAATTGGGTATTCCCAGCAAATTAATTCGCTCAAAAAAAAGTCCAAATACTGTTGGAAACTTTTATCGGCTTCTTTTTATCCGAATGTAATTGCGCTTTGGGGTGTACCCCATTTTCTTCGTTTAAATTATCACCGTTATTCTGATATCTATGATCAACGACATTCATTTTCATTTTATCATTGAATGAATTGTTATCAACTTGGGAAGAATGACTTATATTAGAATTACTTTACTTCCAGCATTTTGGTATGTACCTGTACAACCCACTCTATGTGGCGAAAGTTTTATGACATGTAGCTGAAACAATACAGTTTAAAATTATATGGCTATATATATGGCTATATGCCTTTAAAATCATTTAAATGAGAGAAAATAAACAACATATGTACTTTCAAAGTTTTCTTACAAATAAAACAAGTCAATTTCATATTCATCTCAAAAAAACAAATCAAATAGTTTCTAATTAAAAGAATGTTGTCAAATTTATAATATATAGTTTTAAGAAACAGGTCAGCAAAATAAATAAATAAAATAAATAAATAATTTTTTTTTTTTAATTTTCTTGAAGGAACTTCGCAGCTCACTTCTCTTTCCGGTCGCTGTCGCTGGTAATAATTTAATTAAAGCAAGGAAGGCCAGCGTACTTTTATTCCACTTTATTAAATAAAAAAAAATTGTTTGCATTCATGTATGTTTGCTCCCGATTCTTTAAGAATGTCAAAAACTTTGGCTTCATATGTAGGCCATTTCTGCAAAAAATTATCAGTTTGTGCAGAAAATTGTATTATGAAATAAAACTAAATAAACTATAAGTAAAACATATCCAGTAAAAAAACCTTAGTTTTAATTTTAAAAATCAGACTAAGAGTATAAAAATCAGGGACCAAAATAAACTTTTATTATTTTTTTGTAAGCGAAAAAACTCTTTCATAAAATTTTCTAGGAAGTAGCGTAGTACAAAAGAGGTCTATGTGCAGCACTTAGACTAGCTGCCTACGTTGAAATCAAGAAAGTCTCGATTTTAATATATAAATCCAATCCTAATTGTTATTGTAAGACATATTTTTTATATTTCAATTTTAATTGTTAACAAAAATACTTATATTATTTTACAGCGATATAAAACTCTTTGCCAGAGTTTTACATATTTCGTCTATTATAAGAATTAAAAATGAGTTTTATTTTTTTCCTCAAAAAATAAAACTCATAATTCGAGTTTTATATTTTCCTCGTCTTATAACAGTTAAAAATGAGTTTTATTTTTTTCCTCAGGAAATAAAACCCATAATCAGAGTTTTTTATTTTCCTCAGGAAATAAAACTTATCAATGGACGTTCGCTATTTTTGTTGTCATATATTTGTTAGAAGATACAATTTGTCAATTTTTTTAATCAATTTTGTATAGCAACCGTACAAAATAGTTGCCCGATTGGTCCTATTTTTGAACTTAAATTTACATTTTTTTTTAAAACGGCCGTTTAGAGTGAAAACCCAAAGCTATATATAGCAACACCAAGAAGGGGTTGCCGATTCCAATTTTTGTTTCCCTAAGAACCTTACTCGGACAGGTTTATTTCTTGAGGGAAAAATAAAATTCATTTTTAACTGTTAAATGCTGAGAAAAGTAATAAACTCAATTGAGGAGTTTTATTTCTTGAGCAAAAAAAATAAAATTCATTTTTAACTGTTAAATGCTGAGAAAAATGATAAACTCAATTAAGGAGTTTTATTTCCTGAGGAAAAAAATAAAACTCATTTTTAACTGTTAACAGCTGAGAAAATGAAAAAATCCAATATTGAGTTTTATTTTTTTAGAGAAAAAATAAAACTCATTTTTAAATGTTAAACCGAGAGAGAAATATAAAACTTAAGATAAGACTGTTATTTACTCAGAAGAAAATAAAATTCTCTTTTTAACTATTTCATTAGAAGATAAAATATAAACTATCAATAACAAAGTGTTAAAACCAGACTTTTAAAATATTTCTTATAACTCTTTCGGTCCCTGATAAAAATAGCACTTGATAAATTTTATGAGAAAAACTTAGGAATAATATTTTTGCGTTTACCAAATCCGAAGTCGAACAAGTCATTTCCGCTTTTGTTTATTAAATGCCTTTTTCAGGAAGGAAACGATGTGAGCTTTTTTGGGGATCTCCGATCAGTGAGAAAAAACTACAAAACTTTGTGTTAGTAGTTTATTCAAATTTACCCGACGCGTTTCGACTCTGAGTTTTAGAGTCCTTTTCAGGGGGTCTGTGGAAATACATTTATTCAGTCGTCTAACATATTGAAAAAGGTTGAATATAAATATATGAAATGATTAGATTACCTCTTATAATGTGTGAACAAAACTACTTATAAACTACATATAAAAATGACGAAAAATAGTACATTTATGTAATAAATTAACAGACAAAAAATAAATAAATTAACACAAAAAACAAATACGTTCTAAAATTAAAGACTAGAAAGGTACTGAGCTGCATCAGCTGTTTTTTATTGTCATGTTAGGTGTGGTGTCGTGTGCGCCGGTGTGTGTGCTTGTTGGTTTGTGTAAGTGGTGTTATTATGGATTTCTTGGTTTTGATGTTGTGTGGTGTGGGTATGTCCGTGTTTGTTAATTTGTTTTAGAATTGTGTAATAATCCTTGTGTATAAATTCTGTATCTTGTATGATGTTAATTAAGTATTTCCTATTGATATAAATGTGACATGCTTCTTTTGTCTCTCTCTTCTTTTTATTATCGTCTGTGTCGATGATAGAAGCCTGGTCAAAATTGAAGATGTGACCTGTTTCCAGTGAGTGGGTTGCTAGTGCTGAGTTGGGTTTCTGTTTTTCTATATACTATTTCTTATGTTGTGTTGGGTTTTTAATTTTTTTGATGTTTGGTCGATGTAAGATTTAGAACAGTTATCACATTGGACGTTGTATACTACATTATTTTTTTCTTGTGTTATAATATCATCTTTATTTCTTGTGTTGGTTTGAAAGTGATGTTGAGTTGATCATTAGCATTAGATCTCACTGATCGGAGATCCCCAAGAATGCTCACATCGTTTCCTATATTGATAAACCCCCGATCAAAAACATTACAAAAATTGCTTTTTCAGTAAGAGAATATCTTCTTCAATCTGTTCATCGCAAATTTTGTAGATATCATTTGGTAGACTAGTAGTGCTTCATGTATCAGAATATCTGTTTCTTTTAAAATGTGAATTTTTTATTTAAGATGTTCCTGTTCCTTTTTTGGGTTATGTATTAAATCTATTCCACCAAATTTGCTGTTTTCTACTCTCATCTCAGTGACGGAAACCAAGAAATGGCTGATGCGGCTGCAGCTACTTTTTCAGATTTCCCATAGTCGCTTCCAAAATGTGTGTGGAGAAATCGTGTAAATTTGTGCATATAATTTTTTTTTTATATATTTTGTTTTTATTATGATTAATAAAAATGTGAAAATATACATATTTAGAAATATGTTAAGAATGCAATGTATTGTTACTTTATTTATTTTATTTGGAAAATTACATAAATGCTCAACTGTTACTTTTAAAGTGGGTGTACCGATTCTCATCTGAGTAATTATGAATATTAAATTTATTGTTAGGATTGTACAGTCAAAAAGTTGTGTTCGTACGACTTTGCAATATTAAACACATGGCAACCCTGTAACGTGCGAACTGTAGAGTGCCTTGGGGAGTACTGCTAGTCATCTGCATTGCCACATGAGCTGCCAAATGGTCGTCAGTTATTTTAAATTAGAAGCGTAGTGTATTTGATGTGATGCAAAACTCTTAAATTATCAATAAGAAAATTGATATTGAAGAGATATGCCAGATACCAGTTCTTTGGGGTATTAGCAACGAAATATACAGGGATCATAATAATACATACGATAATAGTTGATAACAGTAGTTCTGAAAATTCCTTAAATTTAGTTCAAAGAGAATTGCCTGGTAAAATAACATTCGCTTTTTAGTGAATGCAAAAAGTTCTTTCTTTTTTCTCTTTTTTTTTATTTTTTGAAAGTTTTCCGACAGCATATAAAGATAAGACATCAGGAATGTTCCAATCCTTTTGATCAAAAGTTAAAATCAAGCTAAATAGCTAATAGAAAAGAGCAACATAATTTTCCCTTGTGGGAATAAAGCTACGCTCGTGTAACAACAACGAGTCTTTCATCATGACACGCGTTCATTTTGAAGCTCGTGTGACAACAACGAGATTTTCATCATGACGCGCGGACAATTGGATGCGCGGTCATTTTGAAGCTCATATGATATTAGCCTAAGAGTTATGAAGCCTCTAACATGGGACTCTGGTGCATGCAGTCACAAAATTGTATGTGAGATTGCGAGTTCAAGTCAAAAGAACTGCAGTGCGTCAGAATCCATCCCTGACTCCTTCACTGTATTCTTTGTCATTTGGCCGTTAAAGAGCAGAACATCTTTTATATTAAATCAAGCAATTTATCTGTGTTTACAACCAGACCAAGAAGTTACCGACTGACCACGAAAATACAGTAAACAGTAAATTTCTCACAACATCCACAACCGCCTATACAGTTCGGTCGACCAATAAATCTCATCTTCGGAAACTAATTTAAGCTACAGAACAGTAATCAACAAGCACTCAACGATCAAAATTATGCATCCATTAGCCAAATGGACACCAGTTCTGGGAGCACTACAAATGCCCCTACGAAACAAACATTCCAAAACCAAGCTCCATTTAGGTCACAGTTTAGTATATTTTTCAGATTTTAAGAACTTTAAACTTCATACGCGAAGAATTGTACATTAATTATATTTATAATTGAATATGGTAAAATATGATCCTGAGAAATATAGCAATCTTCACAAATCGGACAGCTCCTCAGAAAACTACTACTACTTGGAGATTATAATGATAATTCCAGTAATCTACATATTAACAGATTTACCAGCACACCAGAAGTACGTACTGGAAGTTGAGCAATATTATAATTATAACAATATCCTCAAATACGTGTGATGAATGGCGAAAATTTTCATCATATTATCCACATAAAATCACGTTCCGACTTACAAAATGCTAATGAGCAATTCGGCTTAAATAATGCAGTGACGTACAATGACGGAAGACGTTTAGTGACGACAGACTTGCCACCTGGAGCGCTATAGTTTCTACCCAGTTGAAGACCTGCGTCACAATTTCTCCTATCCACTGCTTTTGTACAATTCATACATACACATTAGACGTGCTGAAATGAAAACCTACTCCTGCCAGGAGCATTTAACAACTACAATAACTCTACTTTACTAATTCACATAAAATTAACGAATATTTCGAGTCTCTCTACTTAACAAGTCAGAATGGAAGGCTATCTTGAAGATTTGTAAGCTATCTTGAAGATTTGTAAAGAATAAGAGGATGTGATCTTTAAAAAGAATCAGAAATTCACTTCTACAGACAAATGAAGCACATTATAAGATTACTGATGGTATCTCAATAATTAGTAAGTTATACTGATACCCGTACATCCATAAGAAACAAATTTTAAATCCAAATAAAACAGATGTTGGACCACTGGAGCTCTCCCATATGGATCATACCTAAAAAAGACGAACGCAAACAAGAAAAATAAATGACGCCTGTTCATACAGATTATGGAAAACTGATGAACTACACAATTTTCAGTAAGACCAATAGAATGTCTTAATTTGATGAGCGCATCGTCGACATAAAGCAAGATCATCAAAAATTTACTTAAAAATAGCGGATCAAGGATAGCTCCTGATGCTACTCCACTATTGAGGAATTGATCCGATCCATTCCCATCACATACTATAACCTCTGCAACCAACTAATTACGAAATTTGTCATCAATTGAACAGCATTACAAGATATGTACTAGCTCATTATAAATTTATTTAGAAGCCTGTGAGAGATGCTGTCAAATACTTTAGAGAAATCCAGGTACAATGAATTTATTCACTATATATAGTCCTGAAGTTATCAAGATACTGACTTTTATAACATTTTGACGTATAACAATAAGCCGATAATCTGTGGGAGCTATTGTGATCACAGTTTTCAGGTTAAAATACCTAATACCTTTTCATTTTTTAATTATAGCGCAGTAAATTTAGATAATCCCCATAATGAAGCTCAGTCTCTCCCTTGGAATAATGTTCACACTACGTGTGACGCTGAGGATTAAACTGACTGCCTATCTGAAGTGATCCATTATCTTCATGGAAAGTATGTTCCATTGGTTACTAAAACTAAATATAACCTTGCCTGCCCATGGTTTTCTCCTAGAATTATGAGCCTCATTTGTCGCAGTAATAGAGCATTTCACATGTGGTAACGATATCGAGCTGCCACACTCTGGGATGACAATCGCGTTCTTCGTAATAGAACAACATTTAAAATCAAAATGGCCAAAAAGAGGTATTTTTCTTCATTGCTCAATACTGAACTAACACCAAAAAAATTATCGAAAAACTTACGTTCTGCCAGCGCAGTTTGTGCAACTAAAAATAATATCGACATTGATCCGGAAGAACTCAACAAGAAATTCCTTATGGTACCTGCAATAACTTCGAGTTCCCAATGCAGCCCTGAATTGTCTAATCCCAGTGTACCTCGCAACTTTTCACCACTTAATTTTACCAGAATAACAGCTAATGACTTTCTCATGGCATTTTGTGAAATCAAATCTGACAGCACGGGATGTGATGGTTTAAACCCAAAAATTGTTAAAATGCTCCTGCCTTATATTCTTTCTCCTCTTGCACACACTTGTAATACGTGTTTTACGTCATCTCAGTTTCCGAAACAGTGGAAGTTCTCAAAGGTCATACGTGTTCCGAAAAATTCATCTAATAACGATTTCAGACCTATTAGTATCTTACCTTTTTTTATCTAAAGTAATTGAAAAAATTATGTCTGCCCAGATAAATAGATTCATTGCATAACATAATTTACTAAATGAATAACAATCAGGCTTTATAGCAAAGCCTAACTGTATTACTGCTCTTCTTAAAATAACCAATGATATACGGATTGCTATTAACAGGAATGAGTTCTCCATGTTAGAGCCCTTGGATTTCTCTAAGGCATTTAATTCGGTGAATCATAGCAAGCTATGTAGAAAACTGATAATGCAGATTAGTTTCTCTACCTAGGCTGCAAACCTTATCGGCAGTTACTTGATGGATCGGTATCAATCTGTGTATTCTAAAAATTTATATTCTTCTTTTCAGGAGTGCCCCAAGGATCTATCTTGGGTCCTCTGTTGTTTTCTTTTTATACCCTAGATGAAATCTATAGGGTATACTAAGTTTGCCATTCCGTTTGTACCGCACAGAAATAATGATGGTAGAGCAAAATGGATTGGACACCCCCGCATGAAATTAAAAGTCATTTTGATTTTTGCATGTCCGTCTGTCCGTCCGTGTGCACGATAACTCGAGAACGCGCTCACTTAGAAAGCTGAAATTTAGTACGCGGACATTAAAAAAAAAAAGTAAAATTAAGTTCGAAAATGAGACAAATCGGGCAACTACTTCGTGGGGTTGCCATACAAAAATTTTGTTTTCCACGATATATTTGGACACTACCTGAGAGCACGTCGACATAGAAAGCTGAAATTTGGTACATTGGGTTTTCATACTAATAGCAAATAAAATTTCGAAAATGAACTAAATCGGGCAACCCCTTCTTGGTGTTGCCACATAAAAAATTTGTTTTTTTACATATACTTTGAAAACGATCAGTCCTAGACATTTTTATTGTACTGAAACCTTCTTCAGAATAAGAAATCCTATAAAATTAGTTATAATCATTTTTCTGTTGGACGAGCCGTTCTAGAAATATGTGCTAGAAACCAATGCAAAAAATCAAAATTGTTGAAATGGGTGACCATACGAAATTTCATACGGGCATTCAACTAGGGTATCATAAGAATTGGTCTTAGACCAATTCTAGCTTTTTCACTTGTTTCATCAATGATTTATTTCATTGTGTTAAGTACAGCAAACTGCATCTTTATGCTAATGATGCTCAATTGTACATGATCTTCATTCCATTTATTTGTGAACCATTGACAACATGCTACACTTGAACCCTACCAAAACTAATTTCTTAATACAAAACAGTTTTAGATACTTCTTATTTCTCACCTATCGTAATCAATGGAACGCAAATTCCAATTGATGACTCTGTTTCTAACTTGGGAATTATCTTCAATAGAACTCTTTCTTGGGGCCATCATATTAATGCTCTAATTAGTAAAGTATATGGTGGGCTTCGTTCACTCTGGGCGACGAGTAGTTTTACTCCAGCGAAAACACGTTTAAAGATAGTTAGGACGATTCTCGTCTCTCCTTTTACCTATGAGTGCGAAATATTTGCTTGTCTTGACTATGAGTCTATTCGAAAGCTAAATACTGCATTCAATATTTTTGGGATTAAGTAAGGTTAGAGCGGTAGCCATTTAAACAATTTCCAGCATCAATGATTGGATAGAACAGTAAATAGACTATAACTAGTCGCTATAATTGCTATATAACTGCTATTTTTCCAAATTTACAGAAAAAGTAAGACTCGGATATTCACACACAGCATTCATTATACACAGCAACAATCAGTACGTTTACATGAATACTTGAAGTATACTTGAAGTAGTCAAAATATCATGAAAACGCTCATTCAACGCGTAAATTGCATCTTGAGTAATTGGAAAATTAAAATCAAGAAAAATTCAAGTCAAGTAATTGGAATTAAATTCAATCGACCGACCGCCCACCTGAGCTTCAAGTGGATTTCAAGTTAAGTATTCATGTAAACGTACTGAATGATATTAAGTTTATTAATTATATATTACATGACGACACTACCTGGATTCGTAAATAAAATTTGGGTGTAAAGGATATTGGGAAATGGTCATTTTGAGGAAATGAGATGGCTAGTATATTCTCTTTCTACAAATTCTGAATTTTGAATCTATTTTTTATTTTTTCTCAGTCAAACCATCATCAATTATGGTCCAATTCAATTAATTTAGTTTTTTTTTTTATTTAATTAAAACTGATTAGTTATTCTCGATGGCCCACTTGTAAGAGCGCTGATCTATCATCCTAGGGGTCGTTGACTCGAATTTCACCCAGACTTACTCCTATGCTTTTTCCTACCTAGCCTCTTTTCGCATTACCTACTTCCAATTACCTATTCCCATTCTTAGGATTCCCACCCCTAAGAATAGCAACAACAATCCGGAATGGACTCTATGAGGGACAGAGAGCAGAATTATAACATCACACGAAAACTGTCATCATAAGACGAAAACTTTAACCATAAAGTCCAAAACTCAGTGAGAGCCACACAACAATGTCACCGTAAATTGGTTGCTGTCAAAGATTCGAATACATGGTAGCCCCATATTACTTAACACAATGATATTTGATAATTGATATTTCTGTGTGGATGTTTCATATTTGACATTCGTGTTATCTGTAGATTTGGTTATTTTTGTGAAGCATAGGAAATTAAAAGATAATAATAAATAAAGTAGTTATTAAAAACTTGAATAACATTAATTTCTTTAATTAGTTTGAGAAATTATGGGTTTTGAGAAGGAATTGATAGCGAAAATCACTTTAAACGATGTTTCAAACCTAGTCCTAACCTTTCCCGATTCTTATTAATTTTACGGAAGCATCTTCTCCTTTCTTGTTTTGTTTTTTTTCTTTATGTTTTTCAATTTTAAGTAAGCCATAATGACTTAAAGATTTTTCTTTCACAATAAATAAAAGAGTGACAGTTGTCAAACACACTTGTCGCATAGCGTTCACTGTGCTTTAAATGCGACATTTGGGTCAACTAAATCACCAACATTATTGTGTCGCTCTCACTGTGTTTTGGCCTTAAGATGACAACCCGAAGCCATATGGGAAAACAACTAACAGGCTCCCCAATATGGTGTACTTTTTCTAATAAGCGGCAGATGTCAGTTCATACCTTTTTAATATAGCTACGGAAAGCTAATCAGGTGACATAGCGAAAATATATGATCCAAGAACCTGAAGCAGAACTTCGGATTGAAGAGGCTATGTGAAGCCTGCTTACAAGGGGAGTGAAGAAGGAAGCTAAAGCTATAGTCATTAAATAAATTCATTATACAATAAACACCTTAAAACCATTCAAAAGTAGTTTGGAAGACAATTTCTATTTTTATTTTTTTCCTTAATTTAACCATATGTTTTTAAATGCATTCTCTTTTTATGTTAAGTAGTTCCTTTTATAAGATTTCTAATCCTGCAGAACAAATTGTTAAATAAATATGAAAGCAATGTGGGTTAATAAGCTACGGAAGAGAAATTAGTAGTTAGAGCAATTGTTCGGTAAGCGAAAGGTCCTGAGGTCGAGTCGGATGATACAGTAAAGCATTTCGTTAAATATAATATAAAATATCTGCAGTTTTGCTTAACCAAATACATATAGAGTGATAAAAATATGTTAAAATCCTTACAACTATCGATCTTTCTTTATTTAATATGAATTATTACTTTTTGTCTATTTCTGCGTAAATTCAAACCTAATAACAGCCTGCATAACTATTTAATGCCTACTTTACTGCGTTGAAATTTTACCTCTTACACTTTATATTTCTATTTTTCAAGCAATCTTGTTCATTTAGTTCTGACCTAACACAATTTCGTTGATATTCTCTTACATGAAACGTAGGTACCTACTTATTTATTAACGATTCTCACATATGTATACACTTACGTCCAATAGGTATATGTTTATTAACTTGAAATATGATATTGAGATGAACAAGCATTTTATATGTTAAATACCATGCAAATGTAGATAAAACTATTCACAGCGGTTATACATACATATGCTTATGGTAATATCATTCCAACCTTGATAATTGTGATAAATGGCTTATCAGACTAAACAGATTTTCAGTGAAATTCTACCATACAGTGAAAAGATAAGAATTTTTCTCAGTCATTTCTTACGTTAATTTTTGAACGTAATCAAAATACTTTTTTTTTTTTTTTAAACAGCATTATAGAATTTTCAGATTCACTTTTTCACTTCATTGTCAATATGTAAAATAATTAAAATGTATTTGGTTACTGAATCTATTCACTGAAAACAACAAGTCAACTAAATACATATTATACAAACGAATAGGTAGTGTGCCTTATACATACCTAAAACATAAATTGAAAAACAAAATTATTGCAATTACAAAAACAAACATTCAATTGTGCAGTGTTGCCAAGGGGGGCATTTTCCCGATCTTGTCAACAAGCATATAATATTTTCTTATAAATGGTTATGTAAAATTTAATAACCACATAACAAAAATAATGCATAATGTTGAAATAACCTTTATATATACAAATAATCGCTGCGATGATTAATAGTGAAAAATTTTCTTTTAAACTGAATTTACACTATGATATTGCATTTTTTTCAAGGCAGGAGACGAAAGATCCTAAGCACGGAGGCCAAGGCCGCCTATTATACTAACCTGCTAAGTAGGAGAAGCTATAAAGAAGCTATAAGTAAATACATAGTCGAAAGTAAACAAGGTAGGAGGAAAATCGCAGGATTATGTCGAGATGTTACTCGAACCCACAACTTCTGGAATGGTAGTCAGCGCTGTTACCAACTGAGCCACATGATAATATCAACACCAACAAGCTTCAGTTGTTAGAAATATTGCTAATAGTTGGCTTTTAGTGGTGTAGCTATTGTATCTGAAATGCTACAGGAGGAATTAAAATATTTTTACAAATATACATCGCATCGCACAAAATAGGTGTGAGATTGGATTTCAAGAAGGAAATCCTTTTTTTTTTTCTATGTTCATTTAGAAGATCCTTCAAACATTTACCATCCTCTGCAAATGACTTCAGAAAAATTTGTCGAAATGCTGTGGTGCAATTGGTGGAAGCCATATTCGTTTAAATTTTTTCCTAACAGTGGTAGAGAGTTTTTACATAATTATGCAGCAATTCTATGTCAAAACCAAAGATTAACTAATAAGAATATGGAAACAGCTGAACAAAATTGGAAATTTTCCTTGTTTTCTACACAGAAGCAAATACATACTATTGTCATTTGCATGAATGGGGGAAAAGAACTTGGCTATGCATTATTGTAATGCGATTGAGACAACGAGTTAAAAACAAAAATCAAGAGAACGTAGGATTACTGGAACAACAAAATCTTTCTCCAAAATTGTTTCAAACTATTCATAATAATGTACATCGGGTCACACTACCTCACTTTATTAAGAAAAAAATAAATTCTGCTTTGGCTAAGATGCTGAAAGGAGATGTAAAATTCATTTCAAATAAAATTCTCACTTTTCGCAAAAATATTAGAGAATCCAACATGATTTCTCCCAATTAATCTCTCCAGAGCAAAACGAATGTAAACAGAAGCACGTGCGTTCAAATATCATAGGATTACTACGACAACTTTGCAGCCACAGCCCCTAACATTATCTTATATATATATTTTTTTGTTAAAGATTCCAGTGCAACTACAATATTTTAAAAAATGTCCCACAAAATTTCCGAATATGTAAGTTCTTATATCTGAATAGCAGATAACAGTCAAAAATCTGGGAAGGCTGAAAGAGCTACAAGGCTTGAAAATATTGCGCTTTGCTCGTAACTATATATGTACATCAACAGATCCTTGTCCACTTTTACTTGTTTTTTTTTTAACTATTGAGTCCTTAAATTAAGCAGCTTCCGACTGATTTCTCCTGCATCTGTATTTAATTTTTGAGCGATTTCTTCTCAATCGTTTCGTAAGATTTTTGAAATCGTCTTGTAAAACATCCCAAAGCAGAAACTATGTCATTTTTTATTATCGACATTCAGAATAAATTTTCCTGAAATTGGAACCTTGCTAGATTGGTTGCAAGAAATAATTTGATCTGTCCTCACGGAAATTGTAGCTAGACTGAAGAGACTGCAACGTTCTTTAGCCTAGTCTCTGTACGTTGAGATTTAGTGGAAGCACTTAATCTAGACATATATATCTATCTCTTATATTATTAATTTGTTTTGGGCGATTTAGTGGGAAAGTCGAATGTACCATTTGAGCCAGTCTACACAGTAAAAAAAAATCCCTAATTTTAGTGCAACAATTTGTGCCAAATATAAGAATGAGCTGAATATGAATATGGTTTTAGTATTTGTGATCGCGTTACTCGATTCTTTTGTATGATATTTCAAATTAATGGTTGGCTTTCCAAAGAAATAAAAAGCAAATTAATAATGAAAAAAACAAACAAATTAACCAAAGAAACTGAATTTTTATTGATTTTCGATTTTTGACCCCCTCCGGAAGAGATAAACTCTAAAGTCGCGTCCTGAGCGCATCTGATCACTTATGTACTGCTTTTTTGAAAGTATCAAATTTCAAGTTTTATCTGCTGAAATTCCGACATGGACCATAAAGCCACTGCTTTCTTTATCTTCAATAAATTTATCATAATTTATCGTGAACAACAAAGTCCATTTATTTATTTATTTACAACCCACGTAATTTGTCCTGTTTTTACAGAATTTTAAAAAGAAACCCAAGGCCATACAAATTTATATTTCGCGGCGTACAATTCCCTACTTGGAAATTTTAATGTACTTTCAATGAAATTTTTACCTCAATCAATATTTTATATTTAAAACATTTCTGATGTGGGAAACAATATGTTTAGAGTCCAGTTTTTGTTAAAATTTGCGATTTTTATTAAATAGGGAAAATCTAATTTGGTCGTATGAGCAATCAGTGATAGCTGTTGAGGCATTATACTCCTAGATATTCAATTTGTACCCTCCACTGAATTACGCTAATTTCTACTATTAAAAGAAGTAAGTTTACTTTTTATCACATAATATAAAAGATCGTCATCATGGTGTGTAAAAAGTGAAGAAATATACAATTAGTTCCGGGGAGATTTTTTGTGCCTTTTTCGGCGGGATGAAACAGTAGACTTTTTATATCTTACGGCCATTCTGTGTAACAAAAATCAGAACGTAACATTGGGAAAGAAAAACTAACATTATTTGGAAAGTTCTAATAGAACCTTGATATAAATAGAAAAGTTTGATATATGTTCTAACACGAAACTGATACACATGCAGGTAAATGCGGCAACTTCTTTCCGTATCATATTCAATAGTTCTCCGTTTATGGGAGAATTTTGAGGGTTTTTTTTATAAGTTAGTTTTAGAAATTTACTGTTCAGTACTTTATTTTGAGCTGCTCTTCGTAATGTATGTTATATACATACTGTGCGGTAGCTATTTCTCGCCCGCTCTTCACTTTGCAAATCTCCACGCCCGCTGCCACCGAATAATATGTTGAAAATTTTCGAGCGTCCTCTAAATGATTAGTATAATTTTCTTGCATCGCTGATTGGTATAATCATTTAGAAATGTATTCATCGGAATCAGTTTTTAGGGTCAACAACCAAAATCGGACGAATCTAGTAACGCGTACTATAGAAATAAACATACTTATTCGTTTACTGCATTTTTTAGTACTTATCAAAACCCTCCACTATCTCACAGGGGGTTATTTCATATCATTGCTGTTAATCACCTACTATGTACCCCATATTTTATCATATTTTATATTTAAAAGTTTTATTTTATCGGACTTTGTAGCAATACACGGACTACATTCTATTCCTAATTTGTAAGATACTTTAAAAAAGAATGACCTTCTGAGAAGACCGATCCCATTCGACGCCCCCCCCCCCTTCTCCACCGACTATGCACTACAATTGGCTCCGAAGTTCATCAACAAATACATATTATATTGATAATAAGGACATTCTTACCCTCGCTAAAACCCTTGCGCACTGAAGAAAATAAATATGTATTCGACGAATATCTTCCCAGTTTGATACGACAAGGAAGTAATAACTCCTCCACATATGCACTTTCAATGCGAACAAAATTGAATAGATTTTTCATAAAAGAAGGTTCCGTTAATTGACAGTGGTCATTTTTACACCGATTTTTTTTTTAATACAGAATTGCTTCAGTAATCATTAATTATGTATTTATAATAATTAATTTTAAAACAAAATTGTTTTTTCAATGATCATGGTCAAAAATCTTGGAATAAATTCTACACTTTTTTGGATTGCATATATGACCACACCAAAAATGTATTAAAATTCAATAGTCTCATTGTATTATATTTTCATTTTAATATATTTATGTATTAAAATTCAATTCGTGAGAGATGAAAAAGTCTAATTTTCGAATCCTTATTACAATTAGACTCATATTTTTATTAAAAATTAATACACATGTATTGTATCAAAGTGGGGAATATTTAAATCCAGCCTTTGGATTAAAAATTAATTCAGGGTTGAAAATGTGGGATGTAATTCATAGAAAAATAACAATAAATTTTTAGTAATTAAAATTTTATTTTTGTAGGTAAGTATATTTTTAACATTTATATAAGGAAAAAAATTATACAAAGTATCGTCAAATTTTATGTTGAATACGTACAATGACTTAAAAAGGAAATCGAAGGCTTCCGCTATCGAAAAGTTCAAGGGTAAATGCACAAACCTTTTGTCAGTTACCAAGAAGTATTATGATATTCCTGCCTTGTTCGGCCCAACAGCAATGAGGAATCGTTGATTTTCTTGGATGTTGTACTGCTCCTTAGGAGTATTGCACTAAAAAAATAAATAATTAGGACGAAATTGAATAGGAAGAATTAGAACAATAATACATTTTCAAACGGAATTTACTTTTGCAGAGAGGCTTTAAAATTTCCACGTTTGCCTTTTTGCACTAGAGCCCCTAGCTGTCCCAGGAAGTAACTTTAAAAGGTACAAGAAAGGTTTTGTTTGTAAATTCCAACCTAAAAACAAGCTGCATTAGAAAAGATTACTCGTTTATAAGACCTGAACGTACTTTCAAAATCTGCTGATTGTAATGAAGATGGTATGGCTCCATTTGGAATAATCTTTACCACGTCCGCATAATTCCAATTGTTAAGAAAGTAGCATTTTCTTGGTATCGGAGCTCAAAATCTTGGAGTACCTTTATAATTTATGTATACGTTAATGAGTTTTGCTTTGAAATATTTTAATGAATATCAATTACCAGATTTGGATTGAAATAAAAAAATGGAAACTTTTTTAGTTCGACATATTTTGTAACATTTGATTCATGGAATTTTATTTTGACCAATAATCCCAGTAAACATTCACTTTTCATAATTCCTTTTAATGCAGTAAAAAAACACTCAAAAGAAATACTTTTTAAAGTAAAGAATGACGTCCGTTCACACTAAATTATTAGAACACATTGATGCATAAAATTAAAGCGCAACATGCAACGAGAGGATGACTTGCCTCCGTCAGGCAGCATCACATTTGTGGAAACAAAGAATGCAGTCAATTCACATTAGATATTAAACCGGCGAGGCGTTATTTTTAATCAATTTGGAGTAATAAATAAGAATGTTTGTTTTATATTTTAATCTAAAGGGATTACAATTAGCCAATCGATTAAAATTAAATCCAATGCTAATTTATATATTGTTCTATTGTCACATACACATTGAGTTGTAAATCTCAATATAATGTAGTTTAGATTTTAATCCATAAGGATACTTTTTAATACAAGAAATATTATCTACTAATCTATGAAGAATAAGAAAGTTAATAAAATAATATATAAATTTGAAGAAGTGGAAGATTGAACGGACTTTTTAAGTAAAAAGTATTAAAATCAAATAAAAATGTGTTAATGTTAATGTTAATGTGCATTAGTTCCAATAACTAAAACTTAATTTCTAATCATAAATTTATTTAATATTTTAGTAATATTTAAGAAAGATTAAAAATTAACATATGTATGCCAGTGTAAAATATTGCTTTAATCCATAAGAAAGATAAAAAAATATCCGCAAGTTTTTACCGTGATGAAGTTTTTTCTATTTCCGGTAATTAATGTATTAGCGTAACGTGAACCATAAATGAATTTAATCCAATCACACGGGCAGAAATTTTTATACGTGGTGGATGTAGGTACACCAAAAACGAATAGCAAACTTATATTCCCCTAAAGCATGTAAAATACCAGAAAAATGTGAAGCTTTCTTGCACAGAAATGTGAAAATAATCTCTTAAATGTAAAAACCAATCGCGCGATACTTTATCATAGACAGTTATGAGCACTATCCTTAAATAATTACCAAAGATTGATTGTCTACATGTGAAGGCGATACGTGCGCAACTGCGTTGACAGGTCAATTAAAATATAACTTTTATATGGATCTTGACTAAATGAGAAATGCGCCGAACGAATCGCATCGTATCAGCTGTCATTTTTTTGGCGTAATTTTAAAGGCGTAATTTTTTTTTTAATTTTAATACATTAGGTACAGTAAAGTGGAATTGAATAGGTAATTGATAAAAATATATCGGATGAACTAATAAATGAATAAGTAAAAAGCTACGAGTGCATTTATAATAAGAAGTCTATGTCTTATAGAAATTTAAGGGAACAAGAAGAAGAAAAAGCGTGGGCCGCTATAAACAAATAGATGAAAAATGAGATAGAAAAACAAACGAGATCGATTAGTCAGAGAGATTGCCAAATTTTAACTCCATCAGGAAGTGAAACAAACTTCGAAAAATGCAGTTGGCCTTGCCTTCGCAACTGATTATTTCTGAAGTAATTTATTTGTGGAAATGGGTGGTCTTAATCTTATGGATGTCTTCGTTAATTTTGATTTTAAAATATTACACATTTCATCAAAAGTTTCTTTATACATTTGGTTCACGATCATTAAGCTTGTGAAATACGGTTGCAAAAAATCCAGAAATATTTGTCTACATTGTAAGCTTCTAACCCAAAACTGACATTCAGAGTAAAAAAATAATTCCCTAAAGTGAGTGGCAACAATTTGTGCCACAAAGATTAGGTATTTGTCGATAAGATTAGGAAAAGCTCCACCTTGGAAAACGTAGATTGGGTTTTTCTCCCTCAAATGTAGAGAATTTTTATTTTTTTACCCTAAAATTTAGGGAATAGGTGTTAGCACCACACTCCACCATAGGTGATAGAACACTACCCCCTTTAAAAAACATAAGAATGAGCTGAATAGTTCATTTCTTATGACCCATACTACTAAGTAGTACCATAGGTGGCAAAAGAAATAGATGTCGCATGCAGTACCAAAAAAGTATACAAAATTTATATGGCTGGGTGGTCCATTCGGGAATGGACCACAACCAAAGAATGAATAATTAAAAGAAGGGACACAGAAGAGTGTTCCGAATGTTTTCCATTTAAATATACACGGCGAGAATAGGAAAGAAAAAAGATAAAAATATAAAAAAAAATCAAACGCTCTTTGAACATTTTACGAATAAGACAAAAAATTTGAAAGCGAAGATTACATGCAACGAAACGGAATGGCAAATACATTTCACTCTCAAAAAATGGTCCCGCGCTTTTGTGAAAACCGGTTTTCTGTGAAATCTTATGAGAAATATCCAATGTTTTTTATATCATAGCCAATGTTTGTTGGTGTAATTTCTATACAACTTGAGCAGCACGTGCTTCTGAAGTGTTGAGGAAGTCGATCAAATGTATACAAAACTACTATAATAAAAACATTTGCTTTCGGGACCCTCTAAAAAATATAATGGTCCATTTCAGAAAGCACTGCCTATTTCACAATCTGTATACTCTGCTCTAGTATGCGACATCTATGTAGTTCCATGGTAGTACGGAAGTTATGTTGGGCGCGTGCATGCTCATACAAAATATTGAAAAATAATGTGAGAATTATATAAATGAAAATATATTTCCATAAAAAATGTAGCATAATACCTAATTTATTGAATGTTCTCTTCCTTATATCCAAGAGAGCTTAACATTTCGGGAATTTTACGTACTTTATAAGTTTTTTGGTGCCAAATACCTAAAGTCATTGAATGTTTCAATGATTTGGAGAAATTTAGCTGATTTTCCCTTTATATCAGAGAAAATTACATTTATTTTTAGGGAAAAACGTGTCTTAAATTTAGGGAATAGTTCTATTAGTTTTTACAGTGTATAATGGTATGCTTCAGGCCATATAAAAATTATTAAGACCAAAATCTACAATATCTACAATTATCTAAATCTAAACAAAAGCCCAATTCTTCATAAAATATATAATTTAGATTTGAGCATAATAATTGTCAACCGTTGTCAACGCAGCAGCAATACATTCATTGGGTTATTAAAGCTCCAGAGGAATGCAAGCAATACGTAGTGTAATACAACGCGCGCATCGCAATCATTGGGTCGTCACCTTTAATTGATGTAATTCATCATTTGATATAGTTGAGCGATTTGAAGAATATAAGAAAACTACCAACTAAAATGGAGGAAACTTACTCCTTTTTGAAAATATTCGAATATACTTGAAATTTTCCAAAAAATATGTAATTGTTCTAATGCCTTCAAAGTTTGGTACAATTAAATGGAGTAAGCCATTACTCATTGGGGATTTTAATGCTTTGTGGCTAAAATTGAAATTAATACAAAACCAAATATTCTAATTTTAAAGGCTATGCATTGTTTTTACATCTGCGGCTAAAAATTTTGCTACCAGATGAGCAAAATGTTATTGTTAAAGAGCAATTATTTCAGATTAGAAAGCTCCTTATACCTTTACGAAATCCTCTAGTACCCTAAGAAATTAAACAATTTAGAAAACGAAGATGCAGGTTTAATCAATAAAAAATAAAAACAAGAGAAAAACTAAAACTAACAAATGGTCATCACTCTCTCAGAGAAAATACAAAAATTTTAAATATTTAGTTAGAACAACAAAAATTATTTCACGAACTTGCAAAAGTAGCGGTAGTTGCAGCAATACTAGTTAACAAATACTCGTAAGCCTCGAAAAAACTTGGTCTAACACCAATTCTTATGATGCCCTAGGGAGATGAATGCCCGTATGAATTATCGTATGGTTACCCAATTGAGCAATTTTGATTTTGGCAGTGATTTTTTGCATATATATCTAGAACAGTTCGTCCGACAGAAAAAGTTATTATAACAAATTTTATAGCATTTCATATCCTGAAGAAATTTTTTGTACAATAAAAATGTCTAGGACTGATCGTTTTCACAGTATATGTAAAAAACCTAAATTGTTATATGACAACACCAAGAAGGGGTTGTCCGATTTATTCCATTTAAAAAAAAAAATTCTTATTACTATAAAAACACCATGTACCAAATTTCAGCTCTCTCTGTCAAAAAAATTCAGTGAAATTTTTCCATGAAATTATTTTGTGATCAAGAATGAAAGAACAAATAAAGCACTTTTAAATATTTTTCGGAAAGAATTTCAAATCAAATCAAAAAGTATTTAATCACATACCCCTGTTTAAGCTAAGTACAACGTTGGCCATAACGAGAGTAAGGAGCATAATTAGATTAACAGATCAGTAAATAACCATTCATTCTGTCACATTGGAAAGGAAAAGTGGTTTGCGGAAGAGTTGTAATATCTGCACGAAGTTTTTTTAATAACATTTTGTAATATTCGAATTTTCCTAGAAATGTATTTATTTGCTATCTTGGCTGCGGTATGGGAATACAAACAATTCGAGGATAATGTTCTCGATGAAATACGGAGATATGAGTCTGTATGGCTTGTAGGAGATTTTCAGCAGCGCCTGCTAAATATTGAATATTTAAAAAAGCTGCTAGCGGACTACGTCAAGGAAAATATGGTCACTTTTGGACTGAAAAAATTGATACAAAATAATTATTCGACATGTGAAACATTGATAACAAAGTGTATTTATACTATAATAGAAATTTTGGAATTTTATAAGGATTACGTAACAGATGAAGAAGACGAAATGGTAAATTTAAGAGGGTAAGCAGTGTAATTAGTTTGAACAATTACTGGAAGCAAAAGTGTAATTGTTTTTTATAATGAGTACTACTTCTTGTTAAAGGGAAAAGAGGAGGAAGGAGAACAAGCAGGATCAAATTGCTTGTGCAGCTAAATTAATATTCTTAAACTAAAAAAAAAATCAGATTCAAATAAAATATAGCCAATGCAATAAGTTTTGGTATTTTGTTTATATATGTAAGCTTCTTTTTTCTCAATACTGCCTGTCGTGAAATTTGATATAAGGTTACCATATGAACAAAACAAACGTCAAACGACCATTCTTTACACTTTCGTATTGAGCTTCGAATGCAAGTGTGAATAGATTTGAAAGAAGGGAAGATTGTTTTCTGAAAGAAGTTTTGATTAGTGTAAATGCATACATAAATAATGAAGATTATGAGTGAATTTTACGACTCAAAAAGTATAAAAAAAAGCAAATTTAGTGACAATAAAAATAAAATAATAAAATACTGTTTTGAGTTTTATTTTTGATCGAAAAAATCAATCGTTATCCATTTCTGAGTCCAAATTATAAAAATCAGACGTGAGTTTTATTTTTGACGGCAAAAAAATAAAACTCAAGTGTTATGATTATTGATGATTTTAAGAAAAAACACCTATATGTGAGATTTTTTCTTTGAGGGTATGCCGTGAAACTCAGATTTAATGATTATTAGTGATTTAAAGATTAAAAGTCAAAAATAACTATGTAAAAAACTATGTAAAAAACCTAAATTTTTAAATGGCAACACCAAGAAGGAGTTGCCCGACTTAGTCCATTTTTGAAATTTTATTTTTTATTACTATGAAAACACCATGTACCAAATTTCAGCTCTCTATGTCGCCGTGTTCTCAGGCAGTGTCCAAATATATATTGAAAAATGAAAACATTGTATGGCAACCCTACAAAGGAGTTACCCGATTTGTCTCATTATTAAACTTAAATTTAATTATTTTTTTTAAGTCCGTGTGCAAAATTTCAACTGCTTAGGTACACGCGTTCTCGAGTTATCGTGCGGACGGACATGCAAAAATAATAAAATAGAGTTCTTACAATGGTGCCAAGGCCAATATTGAATAAAATCATTTGCGTTAAGTTGAAAAAGTTAGCGCGCAAGTAGAAAAGTGATTTTAATAAAACGTATGGAATTTCTGCTGGGTATTTAGTGCATATATTGCCTTGGTAAAACACTTTTTATCAGTAATTAACCCTAAATAATTAATTTAAAGTCATTTATTTCGACGAAGTCACTTTTATTTGTTTATTTGTTGTTCTCTCTCAATTAGTAATTGATGCTTAAACGCCGAAAGAGACTGCTATATAGAAGTGAGCCCAGTTTCAGCAGTGTGTTTCTATGAATGTAATCAGTCCATATTATTAATGTCATTGGTTGGTACCAAGGAAAATTCCGTTTCAATCAACATCCATAATAGGCTTTATTGCTGATCGAGTTTCATGTGTGTATTTTTAATTAAAATAGTTTTGTTGCGGCAAAAGAAAATTGTAACTGTACCAGAACAACCTCAGCTATATCTTTCCAAATTGGAGAGCTTCTGTTACCTCGATAGCATATTAATCGCATTTATAGAGGTTCAAGAAAATTTCCGTATAAATGATCAAAAGTGCTTCTTTTTAGCTATCCTGGAAATGAGACTCGTATGATTAAAGAAAATTTACGAAGTGAAAGGTAATCCAATTCATAATTTAACCCGGTGCAAGATTTTTTGCCCAATGCTAAAATTTGCTGGAATAATTGTGTCTCAGTGTTGCTACTCTTCTTTGTGGAAAGTCTTCCACAAGCTCTCAAATATTTCGAATCTTTCACCTCTTCCACGCAAAAGTTAAAATCTACCACAATTTTTGTCTTTAATTTATTTCACATGTTTGTGAAGTGCCTCTGTTCTGGCATAAACGTAACTGTGCCGGCAATAATGAAACATCTCAATATTCATTGACTATATTATTCGATTTCACACACATTTCGAAAATTTTGCAAAATATGATTCAACATGAAAACGTTAATGTTTCTGTTGATTATAAAGACTCAAATGTTCATCTACTATTTTCATTGGAGCAGACTTTGAAGAACCCAGATGAATAGGATGTCGGTAAAATTAAACAGTATCTTTTATAGTACCTACTACATTAAAATGTGTGTGATGAGTTAAAGGGACGATTAGATTTTGTAGATAGCCAGCTAGAGTTACATACATATGAAGATCTTTAAAAAATCAAAAGAGAGAACTTCCTACTGGCATGCCCATTTAATGAAGCCTCTTCACAAATACTGAACGGAGGTCTTTAACAATTTGTTCAAAGGATAAAATCCAAGAATATTTTTTAGGAGATTTAGTAAAAGGCTGGAAAAAGTTGGCTAAAAAAATTAAGAAGAATGCATGTTCAAAGAACTTAGCAAATATGTGTTTTGGCATCCTCATCTTATAGTAATGCTACTCCTGAAAGGATATTTTCTCCTTAAACGAAATAAAAAACTAAAAACGAAATCGTATGGAAATAAAAACCGTAGAAAGTAATTTGTAGACGGTAAATATGTTCTTTTGTGTAGGACAATTTCTAGTTTTATTTTTATATAACTGGAATTTTTTTAATTTTGTTTTTGATTAGTTAGAATATTTTTTTTGTTTTCTTTTTTTTCTTTTTTTTTGACTAAGTGTTTGTTTTTTTTATTGTTCTTGTTATGAGAAATAAAATCTCTAAAATATTGTTCGCTCCGCTCTTTTCTTTTATACCACGCTTTTCCCCTTCTTCCACTCTTTATCAATCGAATCTACAACCGGTTTTTCAAAGGAAGTGCAACACCAAAGTATAAATAAGGATAAGTAGAGACAGAGGCGAACAAAATAGGAAATTTTCCGTGTTTTTTAGACCGAATGAGGTAATCTCATATACTTTTGTCTTTTGCATGAATGGGGGAAAAGAACTTGACTATGCATTATTGTAGTGCGACTGAGACAACGAGTTAAAAACAAAAATTGAGAAAACGTAGGATTACCCGAATGATAAAATCTTCTTGAATACCTTCAAAATTATTTCGAACTATTCATAATAATGTACATTGGGTAATCCTACCTCCATTTTGCAAGAAAAAGATAAATTTCGCAATGAACAACGCACTAAAAGGAGATGTAAAATTTCTGTCAAATAAAATTCCCAGAATCCAGCAAGAGATTCCCCCACTTGAGCAAAACAAATGTAAACAGAAAAAGTGCTGTTCACATATCATAGGATTACACTAACAAACATTGGAATTCTGGGAAGAACATTGGGACAATTCCTGAAATTCGTGTTTCATAAAAGAGCGGGAGCATTTTATGAGCGTAAAATCAGAAAACTCCGCCCATTCTCTCTTATTTACGAAAATAAATCATTTGCCATTTTTTGTCTTATTCGTAAAATGTTCAAAGAGTGTTTGATTTTTTTTCTCTTCCTTCCTTCTTTTTCTCGCCGTGTACATTTAAATGGAAAACAATCGGAACACTCTTCTGTGTCCTTTCTTTTATTTAGTTATTCTTTGGCAACACTACAAGCTAAGACCGGATTCGAAGTAAAATAAGAAGATGACAGTAGAATTTGAGCATATAAAAAGGAGAAGAGTCATGTACTGCAGAAATCCGGAGAGGTATGTGGTGAAGAAGAGTTTATAACCAAAACCATATCAACTAGAAGGTCCTAGAAGGAACTAAAAGCTCTGTCTGGGATGGTTAAAGCAGAATTTAGAAAAGGGTCGGCGCTCCTGAAGTCGTCCGGCTCCAAAAGTCAGTCACCCCTGAAAAAACTGTCTGTAAAATGATTTTGGAAGCAAATACCCATAAAACAGAAATTGAAGAGAATAAAATTATTTGTTTTTAAATTGTATAACAAAAAATAATTTCCCTTACGATTACATTTCCTAATGTCGGCCACAAATGGCCGACGTTGGGCTGATTCCAAGCCATTGGTAACACATTGGCCGGTGTTAGAACTTTGTTGGCCGACTATGGGGTAAAGGTGTACTTTTTCAAACTTATATTTTCTATTGAAAATGTGGGTGTATATTAGTAGAACTGTTATGCTAAACATATGTTAAATGCTTTGAATGCTCAGTACAAAATGTTTTCATAGCAACAGGTTTGTGCAAGTCATCTTACGGCTACCTAAGCTCTAGCTTTGCCGACTATTGGTGCTTTCCCCTACTACATGCTACTCATATTTATGTACCTACATGTTAAATTGTATTAAAATTAATTAACAGCAGTGTTGTGATATAATTTTATCTATTTGTTGAGAATTTGCTATAATATTGTTACGCGCTACAAAGTGATACAAGCGACATCTGTTGGAAATAGAAACACCTTTAGGTTAGCGACATCCTAGTAAACTTTGGGTTCGGAGAACGGAATATTCAGGATGGTTCTAGGATAATTCGTTAAGTATAAATACGGCGCTTCTCACATCCAGGAGGCAGTCTTATTTCAGACAGTGAAATGAACGAAGTAAACTATTGCGATAATTAGAAGTACAGTACTAGCGATAACTATAAAGAGTTGATTTGATAATTGTTTGTAAATGTTATAAAAGTAAATAGTGAAGTTAAATAAAAGAAAGAATTTGTTAATGATATCTGAAATATTGTGTTTTAAATAACGAACTAAGGCCACTCACGTAACAATATATTTATGTTATGTATGTATGGTTTGTCAGAAATAAAAATTATATCAAGGTCGTTGGGGCCGGTAGCCTCCGGGTTAATTGCGATCACACGTATTTACGACGTACTCTGGTCGAGACTTGTGGCTACGGCGGAAAGGGGGCTTAAAAATACTCAGAAATGTCTCACAATTTATAAAGCTTGTTGGTTTTGCCCAGATAGCAATATACTATATTCCAAAAGTGACATTCTCAAGGCGTCAAAATCATTCACTTTTATAAAAAGCATTTGGCATTATTTTTAGGATAATATCCTTTTTATATTTTAATTTTTGGTTTTGTTTCAAATTTTTGAAAAATCAAGTAATTTTATTTCATGTAAATCAATTTTGAAGATATATGGTTAATGTAAATTACAAGTAGCTTTTACTTATGACAAATTTCCAGTGTTACACATACAATACGGTAATGCAGAAAACAAAATACTTTTTATTTGCTCATTAAAATTGCACCGTCATCCGTTAATACTGTTAAAAATAAATTGATGAAAGTTACCTCCACGGAAAAGGTTATGATAATTAAAGAAAGTCCCCAAATTTTAGAACAAGTCTGAATTTTTCCATATTTGGTGAAGCAGTGGCATTTTTTTTTGTGCTATATTGGGCCATATATATGTATAAGAGCAATTGAATTTCTAAGCGGTTGTAAAAAATTTGCAAGAAAAAAAGGGTAGGGTACACAGGATTAAGAACTAACTTCTCCCCTCAGTTTCTTCACGCAGAGCCGTAACGGCTCGTTTTGGTGCCTGAGGCAACCGTATAAATTTGCCCCTCTGATCTATAAAATTGTCAACATAGCCTAATTTAACTTAGATTTTCCAATAACACCCCGCATCTTGAAAAGTATACAGAATACGGTCACAGTTAAATACTCATTGTATGCAGAGCTTCATGGCCTTTCCAACGACTGATCAACCAGCTCCATACCCCACTCGTCTCAGGAGTTATATGGGTCAAAAATAAAAATTTCGGATTTTCTTACATTTTTTTTTAATTTGACCTCTATTATTTTTGCAAAACGGTCGTTAATATAACTTTTCTTATATAAAGTGTAAACTGTAGACTTTCCTCTTTAATTTGACCTATGTGATAAGTGTAGCCCTTTAAGAGTTATTAGCTCTTAACCTAATCTCAAACCTATTTTCAAACCTATTCTCACGATAATTTGTTCGTTTAGCACGTCATTTTAAAAAATATCGTCTAATTTCGGTGTGACCTGAATAGGTTATGAGTTATTAACTGTTTAACGGCTACAGTTAACACATAGGGTGTTATAGATCAAATTAAAGAGGAGAATCTACAGTTTACTGTTTTTATAAAAAAAGGTTAAGTTCACGACCTCTTTGCAAAAATAATAGAGGTCAAATTAAGAAAAAGGTAAGAAAGTCCCAAATTTTTAGTTTAGACAACCATGATTATTGATGGGAGAGGGGTATGGGGCTGGTTTAGCAGTCGTTGGAAAGGCCATGAAGCTCTGACTGTTACCGTATGCCCCGTAGTTTATAAAATACAGGGTGTTATGGGAAAACCTAGCTTTTTTCTTAATCATCCTGTAACTCCCAAACGGTTGATGTGAACCCCCTCATGCCATACAATTTTTGTTTGACTAGGTGTCTAGTATCCGCACATTTCGTTTGATCACGTTTCGAAAATACACATGTATGTATATCCTGACGTGGTCTATCAGCTGACTGAACAAAATTTGATCATGATGATAAAACATCCGTAGAAAAGAAGAGTAAATAATATTTATTGCACACAAAATTGTTAGTTGATATTAATTTTTTGCAAGTAATGTACATTTAAAAACATTGAGGTGAATCAGTTCGATAGAAATATTTGCAAGATTTTAACAAGATTTTATAGATGGACTTTTCTAGCTTTTTCGCCGCGAACTAGTTTACAATATTCTCGAAATTCAGAAGGCTTTTCATTTCTTTTTAGATGGAAAAACAGTAACATTTAATCATCTTTCTTGACCAGTGTAGATCTTAGAACATTATATCAAACATGAATGCGGCTCCGTATAAAATTCGTGTACATTCCCCTCATAATATCTCGATGGGGACGACATTAACGCAGGGCGGAAAATGCCACCGACTTCAATATATAGATTGCTAGCAGCAAGCCTTTCCCATACAAAAATTTTTGATGCCAGCATAACTATGGGGGCTGAGGGGCAAAATATGCCATATTACTGTCATGTTGTGGGATATTACATAATTAAGACTACCATTATTACCTAAAATGAAGGGAAATTTTCAATTTGATTTTAAAAATTAATTCTGTACGCAGTTCTTAATTAAGTTGTTGCTAAATATTCAGAAAATATTTAAGTATTTACGTTTTTCTCGTTTTAAATTTAAAACTATGCTTCATATATAATTACAACTAGAATGCGTAATAAATTTCGTATTTGATAAGAAAAGTAAGAATAAGCTGGACGTGTATAAAAATCACAAAAGTTTATATGTTTCTTTACGAATTTTTATTTCATGTAATTCTTTTTAATCTTGAAAAATTAATATTGCGAAAATTCTCTGTACTCTGTGTACTTCTTTTAAATCAAATTAAGAGCTCCAAAAATGTATGTGGTGGGCATACAGTTTTTAAGTTATTAATACCACTTTTTAAACTTTTTGAATAAGCGTTAAAAAACATTCTTCTGAGTAAAGATATTGTCAACCTTTATCGATTATTATATCATTAGGTAGTCAGAAGTTAAGCAGAGGTACTGTAAGATTCTTAATTTTAATTGAGGAGCAGCAGTTTAGGCATCATAAAAAATTAACAAATGAGTACCAGAATAGATTTCTAAAATTGTTGATAACGAATGCATTATAATTTCTTAAGTAAAACAGCAAAATAGTTAATACCCTGATATCAGAATTCCTCAACCATTGTTTCCCTTTATTATAAAAGTTGCTTTAGCAGAAAAAAGCCGCCACTTTCACATCCCAGGTAGAAAGGCGAATTACCTATCATATCGGTCAAGTATATATGCACTAGTGCAAATACCTGAACAATGCTTGGTCTAATATTAATCAGTCCTAATAAGAACATATTTCAATACAAGCACATTAAAACTGTACGCGTTGAGGTTTTTCTGGTAGCCAATAACGAATATTTGTATTTTATGGAATATTATGGAAAATTCTGTATTCTTTAGAATGTTCATTAACTTGTTTTAATTAATGTTAATGTTTTTATATTTTGTTTCATGGTTGTAATGCATTTAATCTTCTGTAAGATTTTTTTTTTAAATTAATAAAATCCATTTCCATATTAAAAATGAATATTAAAGCACACAGATTTTGATATTAGCTTGAAATTTGACTATAAATTATCAACTTAGTAACATAACTTTGCAATAAATAATTTACTTGTATATTTGACAATTTCCCTTCTATAAATATTTTTCTTAATTTGTGGCAGCACCAATCGCTCGCAACATAAAAAGCATATTTTATGCTGGCTTCACACTTTTGTCATCAGTTCAGTCTATATATTGAAGTCTGTGGAAAATGCAGAGCAAATGAAATACAAGCACAAAAATGACAAGTAACAAATTGGACCAACGACGATAAAGCAATGGCATTGCGTAGAAGTGGCAACAAATTAGAACTCTAATTAGAATGACTTGACTGCTGCTCCTTTATGAATTCTGCTAGCTGTTTATACCTGCACTGAGCTCCCATCCCACATTAGAAAACTTGAGCTCAACATAAACATGGAGAAGCTTCACTTACTTTGACTTATAAGCATTCCTGTTTGTTATATGCTCTGAAATTGTTATTAAATTTAATTTGTCAGAAAAGTTCGAAGCTATATTTAGACAATTACATAGGATTCTTGGAGGCTATAGTCGTGAATTAATTAAAGCAAATTCAGACTATAGGCGTCCATTTTGTTAAGAAGATCGGCAGAAAGAAATACAAAGTCTTCGGGAACTTGTTCCAACATTTCGTACTCCACGTAAGTTAAAATAAAAGAACATCAATCAATCATCAGATTGGTGTACGAAGCTTTTTTTTTACATACTGTCTCGGTCTTTATCTTGTGATTCAAAAAGTTCGAGTCGCTTCTTTTTCTTGTTCTTATTTCTTTAATATCCGTGTTTTCAGCAAATTTTGTAAAAATTTCTCCCATGTCTCTTTCCCAACCTCAACCTTATAAAGCGCGTAAATTCAAATCGAAAACAAAAATTTATTTGAATAAATACATAGTTATAACTCAAAATAATTTGTATTTATCAAATGCAAAATGTCAATTTCGTAAATTTGTTTTTTTTTCAACAGGTGGCGCTCGTCCGCTTCAACGTTCGAGGCAAGTGTCTTACTTGACTCACCCTTATCAGAGCTCCTCTTCACGAATAAAACCCTGTTTTAGTTTTAATTTTATGGGTGAAAAAGCCAACCATGCGTATACATATTTTGTTCATACATGTTTCTTGTATTTATATAAATTTGTTGCTCCCTCTGTTTTATTAAATCTTGCAAAATCTAGAAAAAAGAAAAACAATTTTATCTATAATTTACGATGATATAGTGGTTCGGTATTTAGCATGAAATCTAGCATTCTATGTTTGAAATATAGCATTATTAGTTTATGAGAAGACATCTCTTCGATTTGTAAACATTTTAACTTTGTTTTACTCGGTTCAGTGAGAAAGGTTCCATTTGAGCCACACGAATACCGAGTGTAAAAATGATTTCCGAATAGAAAAGGCTGCCTTCCTCTTCTTGTGCTTGTACAGTAGGAAATCAGAATAATAATTTGAGTTGTTTGCCTCTTATAAAAAAGTCATTAATGAAGACCCTTAGGACCTGGTTTGTCGTCATTCGACCGGGCCGGTTTGAAGACCCAGTCTGGACCTGGTCGCCGATCTTAACAACCTCTGTAAAAAAATAGTACAATTTCAATATCTGCGCGTTCTTAATAACAGTCACGCTCATTCATTTGTTGTGAACATAATAAATAATAAAAAAAATAACTATTATTCTCTTTTCCAAGCCTGTGTGGTAATGAAGATTCAAAGCAGTCTAAAGTGGACGCTCACGCATGTCCACCATTACTTGCTTGAATGGCTTCTATCTATATAAGCTCGCGTCAAGGTAAACTGACATAGACTGTCACTTATGTACACATTTCATAGCAAATATAATAAAAAAAATTATAACTGCTTAGCCCCAAAATATAGCTTCATAAAACTGAAAATTATTTGTGTATCGATAGGCTCTTCAAACTTTTACTAGAATATCGTTTATTTCTCCAAGAATCGAGTTTTGTTTATTTGTCAATTAAAATCTCAATAAGATTTACATAAGCAGAAAATGGACAAATATGCGAGTAGATGCAATTCTTATACATACATAAGTAAAATTAAATGGAAAAGACACCGACATTTATACTTACTTTAGAAATGCAAAAAGAAAATCCTTAAATCCAACAATGCTTGACACCCAACAAACCACTCAACAATTTTTTTTTTTTTTTTACATCTGAAGACAAAAACCACTTGAATCAGACTGCCTACGCTCGATTATAGTTGCGGCGAACGGGAAGGATACGTTCATAGCCAGCACTTCAACACTTTCACAACTCAGAGGCACTTTACAACTAATTTGCCTTCACTTAATCACTTGAGGATCATCAACTTTAGAAGAACATTTGCACACTACGCCAATCCTTTGCGCGTAGCAAAGGTTTCACTAGTTACAATCTAAATTGTACATCCTAGGGTATATGTATCCATACAGCCTGGATCGTAGCTAAGAAAAAACTTTTGTACACTATCCCAACAAATTAAAGGGACAAAAAAAAAGTAACGGCACTCAGAATGCAAAAATGTATTTTTGCAGAAAAATGCACCTTTGATAGGTAAAACTTTACATAAATCACGTACTTAGCACGAATCAAACCCGAACTTTCCGACTATGTTGTTCGAGAGCGATTCAGCGACTAAAAATCTCAGCACCGGACGCTTTTCTTGTTTTGCATACTCTTCCCATAGTCCTCCCGCCTCCTGTCTGTGTTGTCTACTTAACTTGTTCAGCAATTTTGTTGGAGCTGAGCTCCATCCAAGAATGTGTATACGTTAGCCAGAGAATTGAGCTCACGGTAGAAGTGCGCAAGCTTATAGCGTTTACTTTGCTTACAGCATGGCACGGCCGATACAGTAAGCGCTGGGGCTTTGGTCTGGGCCTCTTAATGTTTTAAGCGAAGGCGGTATATCATTACACATATACATACTGCGCCACATGTGCTCCAAGTTACAAGAGCGGCTAAAAAACTGGAGACGAGGTTAGGTACTAATACCATCTAGCAGTAGTGAAATTGCTGGCCGTGGGGCCAATGGATACCACCAAGCAGCTCTAACCGAGATACATGCTGGATATGCAATAGCATTTCGGCTTCTTCTCCAACCTATTTTGAACTATATTTACATATATACCTACTTCATGAGAATGTAATAGTTTAAGTTTTCGGCTGAAGTACGATGTGTAGCAGAAGCTGCAGCAGGTTTTTCTGAAAGATGAATACAAACACGACTAAAGGTGTGAAGACGTTTAGCAGAACTTATAGAACGAGCTAAGCTAAGGTGCCCTCGTGATGTGGGGATTTGAAGATTCAATAATTTTCCACAGCTCTACATTCAAAAAATTTCACCCAAGTACACAGCTGGATAGCAGAATTGTGTGCGTTAATTTGTTGCTTCGGTTTTAAATTTGCGGGTACATAAATTAAAGGCTAGTACCTAATCATTTCGATAAAATTGTTGTATTCTATTACTTTGCATATTTTGTTCGCTATGGTTGCCTAACTAAATTCATGAAAAGGCAAAATTTTTCTTGGATAATTAATAATTTGTGCGAATATAGCTTTAAAAATTTTTATGAAAAACGTTAAAAACATTTAGAGTTTTTAAATTTGATTTTTACCTTCCTATTGTTAATAACATCCACTTTCGAAAAACAGAAGAAAATTATACCACCTAGTGAAAAACATGAGAGTTAATAGAAAAATCTAAAGACAAAATTTTGAAAATGTACATTTCCAAAATTAAGTTTATGTAAAAGATATATCTAAAGCGGAGACTCGATTAGCTACAGATTGCATAACTCTTTGTTGTTAATTGACCTCGCCATGTTGAGTTTCCCTAGATCTGAATGGTATTTTACTCACTTCCTTACCCTACTCCTTTTCCTTCAGAAATTCCGAATCTATAAAAGGGTCCATGAATTCCATAATCCACAATCACAACTGTTATACTCAAACAATAGTTGCACTATTTGGCATTTTTGCATAATTTTAAAAGTAAAACGCATTCCATGTTAGAATCAATAGTTATTTTAATTTTACTAAATTCCTTATACTACACACTCCTTAAAATAAACAGGCACTTAAAATGTTTTACTCCATAATAAAAAAAAATATTTTTCACATTAAACTTATTGCAACAGTTTTTTGGGCTTCAAATATTCCGACCTTTCGTTAGTATTTTGTATAGTCTCCTTTAGCTTAATTCTTTGTGGTAAGCTATTAAAGATAGGGGCTATTTCTTATTTTTAATGGCTTCCCAAACTGTTTTTGCCCGTAACCAAAGTTCATTGTTATTCTTGGGCTTAATGGGGAAGTAATTTAATTTTCGTTTGATTAAACTCCAGACATGTTCTATAATATTGAGTTCTGGAGATTATAACGGCCAGTCAAGGACCGTTATATTATTGGTTTCAAACCATGCCATTGTTTTTCGAGGATCATTGTCCTGTTGAAATATCATGGAATTTTTATCGTCTCCGAAAATCTCCAAACTGTCCAAAAAGGCAGTATTAAGGATGTTAATGTAATCCTCAGCCGCCATTCTATCGGATATTAGATAAAGCTTTCCTAATTTTGTGCCCATTATGCAACCCCAGATCATGATATTACCGCCACCGAACTTTATAGTTTTTTGAGTGCAACGTTTGTGAAGCGATTCACTTTGTTTTCTCCACACCCATTGCCGACCATCTGATCCCATTCTATTAATCTTGAATTCATCACTAAAGATAATGGTACTCCAGTCATCACGGTTCCAGTCCTTGTATCTACGAGCAAATTCCAAACGGCTTTTAATGTTACATTTCCTGAGGGCAGATTTTTTCCGTTTTTTCCTCTATTGCCATTTTTTCGGAGTGCATTTCTAACGGTTTGCACGCAACCTGTAAAATTTGCTTTCGTGACAAGATGATTGTGAACTTGGACCGAATTATCCATAGCACCACTTCGAACAAGTCGCGTTATTCTGCGACGCGATTCAGGGCTAGTACGCGCTTTTCGTCCATCAAGACTCTTCTCACTTTCCGGACGTCTCTTTTTGCTAAATCTACTTATAGTAGAATAATGCAAACCTACTTTTACAGCAATTTCCCGAGTACTCATGCCTCTATCGGGAAAAAAAGCACTTGCTTTTCCTTTTCCTGAGACGTCTTCCTCATATTGTGAAACACACTATTGACAACGTGAGCGCTGAAGAAAAACAAAATAATTTATTTTTTTATCTTTGCTAGGTAATAATATAAGCGTTACTTATATTGTGCAGTATTTAAAATTACAGATTAAGACAATAAAATACACGCAATAACTATTATTAATATGTTCCTGCTCCCACTCAAACAACTGTTGCAATGAACCAAAGCAAACTTTTAGCTCGCAAATAGAACTAAACAAAAATCCACGAGCTATTCTCACTGGTATTGTGTTAGCGTTATATCTCAAAGCATGTGCAGTCAAGTCAAATAAAAAGTGTATTGTTTACACATTGCGATACAAAAATGGAAAATGTATGAATAATTGCAACAGTTGTTTGAGTCACTGTATATATCCCAGGAAAATTAAAGAAAAAAGCTAAGATTGGTCTAAGACCAATTCTTATGATACCCTAGAATTTAGACGAACGCCCGTATGTAACTATGTACAATTTTTGATTGCTCAAATGGTTTTTCGCATCTATTTCTATAACGGATCATTAGACAATAAAAATGATTATAACCAATTTCATAGAATTTATTATTCTGAAGGACTTATCAGTACAATAAAAACATTTAGTAGGTACTGATCGCTCTCACTTAAAAACCCCTCCATTTTTGTATGGCAACACCAAGAAGGGGTTGCCGGACTTAGTCCATTTTTGAAATTCTATTTACTATTTTTATAAAACGCAGTGTACAAATTTTCAGTTTTCGACGTCGACGCCATCTCAGGCAGCATCCAAATATATGTATAGTGAAAAACCAAATTTTTATATGGCAGCCCTGTGAAGAAGATACTTGTTTTATTCCAAATCCGGAAGTAAGTCTACATTTTCTTGTTTTTTTTCAGCGCCGTGGCAAAATGTCCACTTTCTCATTAAATGCGTTCTCGAGTTATCGAGAAAACGGGCACGGACAAGCGGACAGACGGACAGATGTACTTATGGACGGACGGACAGACCGACATGAAAAAATCTAAGTAAATGTTAATATCATTCGTGGGTATCCAATCCGATTCCAGCATTGTTTCTATGCGTTACAAACGGAATCACAAACTTTTTTTTTTGTATAAAGGCGGCAAATTGTGCAAAACCTTCCTGCCCACTTATTGAAGAGCATCAGGTCTAGGTGAGGTAAGTTTTCACTTCATTCACAGATAGGTGAGCAGACCCAAGCACATCCACCCTGCACCGGTCAAAGGCCGGAGACAAGCACACATAAAGTGCTCGGTTGTCTCAAGGCTTAAACACAATTCCGACGACAGAACGACAGAACGACAGACGACAGCGAAAATATCGTTGCGAAACAGGCAGTCCAAAAATTGGGAGCACAATTGCAACAATAGGGGTTAGCGACGATTGTGAAAGAAGAAGATATTGAAATTTCATTTGTTAAATGTTTCGAGCATTTTAAAAGGAGATTTTTATCAAGAATATTTTATATTATATTGAAAGAAATGTAATGGACCAAAGTGTGAAAAATACTGAGAATGCGGAAATTAACTAAATTAAACGCTTTGAAATATCCATCCAGACCACGTCTTTTTTGTCCACTTGACTTGCCTGTCTTGTAAACTATAAATTATTTTATGGATTTCGCATTTCCTCGATCAATTTTTCCTCAAAGCTCATTATTTTAAAATTACCGCGGCGTGCTACTACCTGAAAAAGACAAAAGTGAATGCCACAACCATTTCATTCGATTAATTTTGTTGGTAGGACTGCAGCGACGACGGCAAAATTAGAAATTGATCAATCCCGGCGAAAATGTCGTCGATCGCTCAACGTCGGTCGTCGCAATTTGGTGCATTCGCATAAGATGCTGTGATCGTCGTCTTTTGTCGTCTGTCGTCGCAATTGTGTTTAAAGGCTGAAACAGATGACATTTTAGTGCGCGGCGCGACATCGCGGCAAAATGAACGGTGAAATTGTTCCGCTGCGCTGTGTCACAGATTGCAATAAGAGCGCAGCAGTGTAGATACAGCGCTCTTATACTGGTACTACAGATTTTCATGAGAAGTTGCCTGCCCCAAACATAATTTTTTTGTTGGTACCACTGAAAGTGAGCAGCAAAATTAGGATTAGAAATGATTACGCGGCAAAAATTTTCGCCGCGCTGTCGCGCCGCGTTCAATGCGTGATGCACAATAGGAAACACATGTTCTCTAACATTTTGCCGCGTTGTCGCGCCGCGCACTAAAGTGTAATCTGTTTCAGCCTTTAGCCTTCAAGCTGGCTTCCCTCGGCCTGTGATTTTACGCGCCGCACCGCGCGAGCACGACCCAACGCGCCGTGGGAAGGGCTTGCCTTGAGGTGGTTCGAGCTCGCCTGTGATGGCGCGTCCGATCCATTTCGAGTCGGTAGCTTCAAAGGTACGGCACGAGCTTGCGCGAGGTTGCTCCTTGTGGCATTTTTCATACAAAAGCGGCTGCAAAAACAGGAAATCAGCTCGAGCCAACACGTGCCGTGGAAAGCGTATAGACGCTGCCCAAGTAACAATTCAAATGCAATTTAGTTTTACTCAGATTTTATAATTGTTTTATTAAGGTTTTGATGTTGCTAAATAGTTTTATGGTGATTGTAAGTCATGCCAATTGGTCTTCTAGAACAATTGATTTTATTGTGATGTTTTAAAAACCTCCTGGAGAGTAGTAATAAAATGATTAACATTTAAGTCCATTTGTACTTATAGAAGTTTTATGGCTGTCGTCAATTCATCTAGGATGAAGCCATTAAGCACCAAAATAGGAATTAAATACTACTTGATTTTATTAAGGTTTTATAGCATGCGCCAAGACTGTTGCATTAATATTTGATAAAGCTTATAAATAAGACTCATGAAGGTTATATTAAGAAGCACTGAGGGCTACTTTAAATCCAATTTAAGGGACAATTTGGTCTAAGGAGCTACTGGGCTATGTAGGCATCTATCATAAAACTATTATACGCAGAGGTTTTAAGAATGCATCGCAAAATTCTTTCACAAAATCATTTTAATATTAAGAGGCTTAGTCAAACTCCCTATAAACCTAGTACGTCTTTCTAAGTGTCTTCGTCATGTGACATGCAAGAATATTGTATTCCATTCTAAGTCTGATATCAGACTTGTAGCGCTAGATTTGACGGTCTGAAATATTTCTTACACCTTTTAAGAAACCCAAGATATTTCTATGCTTCTTTGGCAACAGAGAAGATGTGATCTGTCCAGCTTAACTTACTGGCAATATTAATGCCAAGAATGCTTAGTGACGGTGAATCGGAAAATAATGCTCCATTAAAAGAAACGGAAGTGGTTAAGTGATGATCTTGCTTTAAAGAGATGAGACAGCTTTGGGATGAAATATTACAAATTATAAATTAGATTATAAATGATTAGACGTAAAGAAGAAATCAACAAGTCGAAATAAGAGTCATCGCGGATACATATAAAACTAAATATAGATTTATGCAAGAATAAGTAACATTATTTGTGTATCAATAGATTTAGAACGGTTTCAACTGAGATCAAATACATTTGAAAAAGAGCAACGGTTTTATTAACAACTAAATTAAAGTCAAACAAATTTATTTTGTCTTTATAAGTTAAAAAGACGATAAGAAGACTAAATATTCTCCGAAATGTATGGATTTAAATACATATACATATGCAGGTACAGCACGGTAAAGGTCAGAAAGAAGATTTGTGTTCGATTGCAAATACATATACAAACATACTTATAATGCGTTTATACAAAACTAAATCGTTTTAATTAATAGCAAATGGCATTATATCAGTCTGGGAGCACTCAGAAAGGTTTTGCTTAAAACCAAATGGATTTACAATAGAATAAATTGTTTTAATTGCAGCCATCTTAAGATCAAACGGTTTTATTACGGCTGTACAAGTAGAAAATAGGCTTTAATGGGAAATCGCCAATTTATGCTTAAAATGTATTATTTTTAAATTAATTAATTTCAGGAATTTAAGACGTTTCAGAACTAGGAGGTATCATTTTTAAACTTTTTTTTTCAATTCCGAACATATTTAAAATAATATCAAAATTAAATACAGTGTAAATAAATTTGGTTCAAGAAAGAATTTTTTGGGATTCTCCGGTATATAGCAAAAGCTAAAAAATGTTCTAATTTGTTATTTCATCACACAACTCATTAATTTTTGGTGACAAGTTTCAAGTCTTGGTTTGACTCATCAACAGGTCCCAAATAGCGAAATTGGGTGATTTGAAAAACAAATGAAAAAATGAAAAAAAAGAAAAAAGAAATGAAAAGTTTGAGAAAAATAGAAAAAACAGTTTTTTATTTATTAAAAAAATGTAAAAAAAATTTTAAGTCAAACCAAGACTTGAATCTTGTCACCAAAAATTAGTGATTTGTGTGATGAAAGAACAAATTAGAACATTTTTTAGCTTTGGCTATATACCGGAGAATCCCAAAAAATTCTTTCTTGAACAAAATTAAGTTTAACCCGGTAAAAAGTTCAAAAGAGTAATCTTTTTATTTATTTTTCCTCCTGGGCTCGTATAGGAGTGTTTTTTCCTCATATAATTCACACCCAGAATTTATTCTGAGTGTATATGAGAAGAGATCAGTTTGATCTATTTTCAAGCGTCTGCAGCAGGGAGAAAACCAAGCTGCACCGATGAGTGGAAGGTTTTCTGCTGACACGAAACGCTTCTTCTTCTTCCTTTTTCTTCTTTACTTTTCAGCCCACTGGGTGGCGTATACAGGTTCGATTCGCTTCGAATCAATCTGGTTCTTTAAAAAATTTTTTACATTTTTTAATAAATAAAAAACTGTTTTTGCTATTTTTCTCAAACTTTTCATTTCTTTCTTCTTTTTTTCATTTTTTCATTTGTTTTTCAAATCACCCAGTTTCGCTATTTTGGGACCTGTTGATGAGTCAAACCAAGACTTGAAACTTGTCACCAAAAATTAATGAGTTGTGTGATGAAATAACAAATTAGAACATTTTTTAGCTTTTGCTATAATCCCAAAAAAATCTTTCTTGAACAAAATTAAGTTTAACCCGGTAAAAAGTCCAAAAGAGTAATCTTTTTATTTCTAGTGGAAATAAAAAAAACTTATTTTACAAATATTTCTACTAACTTTTCCTAATTTTAATTATTTCTGAGGCGCGTTATTATTTTTCAAGGTATTTTATGTGATATAATCAGTAAATTTTCAATCGCCGTAAAATTTGCTACATTAAATTGTTAAAACTGCACTTACATATATTTTATATTTATACCTACATCAAATTGGATTACATGTGAACATTTTACTAAATTATTGTAAAGTGGAACATATAAATTTACTTGGTTCTATTAATGTAATTATGTAATTATGGATTTAAGGATCGCTTTTATTTTGAAGTTTGAAGTCTAAAAGGTTTGCTGTAATAGTATTTCCAATGCATTTTTATCTTAAAAAAGGTTTGAGGAATGGTTTTGATAACGTTATGCGGACATTTTGATGAGTTGAAATTACACTTTTAGTTTTATGAAAGGATTTATAGAGGACTGCAAGTCATCGCAAAGAGTAATCCAGATAAGACCAATAAGGCTTTATATAGTTTTAAAAACAGGCCCTCGCAACTTATTGTAGCGTGGGTCGTTTTAGTTTTATAATACGTTTTTTACGGTCATATTATTGTTGGCTTAACTATACAGCTTAATTACAAGTTTTATGAAATAATAGACAACGTTATGTAGGCTATGTTAAAACTAAAATTGTTACTTGGGTGCGTGGCCGAACGTGAGCTCGTACGCACTAAGTGGATGAGCCTGAAACGAGCTGTGGCCGGTGATGATGCCAACCACAGTTCTGCATTGTGTCCTTCGGAAATTACAAACTTAGTATACCCTATGATTTCATCATGGTATAATGCGCTATTAGTCATACCAGGCCTAGTGTTACAAATGTGTTACAAATATACTATATTTTCACTTCACCTATCCTATATACATATGTAGCTATGTCTTATTTTCTGCATATATTCAGGTGGCGAAACCACATGCTTCAACTCACACCTGTAACTGTAAAAGCTATACCCAGAAAAATAAATAGTCAAGGTTTGCTGGTACGAAATGACGTCTCTTTAAAGCTTTCTGATACGTGATAACGAGACACTTTTAAGATGAGTGCAGGAATAATTGAAATAAGTAACATTTGCAGTTCAAGTAATTATGTTATTTAACTTTGTTTTCCTTCCACGTTTATTTTCTTGTTTCTGCTATTTAAATACTTAATACGAAACTATAATCGGCTTTTGAAAAATAGTAATTTAGCCCTCCTTTTTAAATCTATTTGCTCTGCATATTTAAAATGTTTCTTCAAAAAATAATAAGTTCTGTGTTAATATTTAAAGTACATTACAACTTTTCTCAGATTTTTAGAGATTTTTAGAATAAATGCTAAGAGAAGTACGAAATCGTACCACTCGAATACATTCAAAGAACTCGATGTCACGGCCTGGAATATAAAGACTGCAATGGCCATGGTCAAAATCAACTATTTTTATATTCTATATGATGAAATCATAGGGTATACTACAAGTTTATCATTCCGTTTTTAGCGCATAGAAAAAATGCTAGTAGAACGAAATGGAAGGGACACCCATGCGTAATATTAAAAGTTATTTTGATTTTTGCATGTCTGTCCGTCTGTCAGTCCAGCCGTCCATTGGTCCGCCCATCTGTCTGTCCGTCCGTCCGTCCACACGATAACTCGAGAACGTGTTCACTTGAGAGAGCTTTTAAAAAAAAGTAAATCTAAGTTCGAAAATGGGACAAATCGGGTAACTCCTTCGTAGCGTTACTATACAAAAATTTCTTTTTTCACTATATATTTGCTCACTGCCCGACACGCGTCAACGTAAGAGCTAACATTTTGTATTTTCTTCGTATTGTAATATAAAAATTTAGGATTTTTACACATACTGTGAAAACGATCAGTCCCAGATATTTTGATTATACTGTAAAGTTCTTCATAATATGAAATCCTATGAAATTAGTTATAATCATGTTTAGCATACTATCCGACGAACCGTTCTAGAAATATATCCGAAAAACCACTTCAAAAATCAAACTCGCACAGATAAGTGACCATACGAAATTACATACGGGAATTCATCTAGGGAATCATAACAATTGGCCTTAGACCAATTTTAGCTATTTTACTTGTTATGATTGAAATAGAGTAGAGACAACTATGTTACTTAGTTACTTTTAATTAGAGAAATTGTTAATTTGTCTGTTGACGGATTCGACAAATAAAATATTTAATTTTGATTATTTTTTAGTTGGGGATAACAATTAAATGGTTGGATATTACGTAACTATTTGATGGTTAACTGCTCTGCTAATTATGTATTTGTCAAATTAAATAAATAAATAGTTAATAATTTTTTACTTATAGTAACCAGAATTAATTTTTGATTTGTTTTTATTTAAATGTATATACATATATATATAGATGAACAAAAATTGCGGCAGAGGGGGGGAGTCCACATCTACCGTTTGGGAGATAAAGCGTGATTAGGAAATTATGCTAGTCTTTCACAAAACACCCTGAACCTTACAAAGCACAGGGTGTATGGTCGCAGTCAAGAGCTGCAGAACTTCAATATCTTTCCAACGACTGTTCAACCAGCTCCGTAATTTTCTCTTCTTAGGAGTTCTGGTGGTCTAAAATAAAAATGTCGGACCATTTTTTGACTTTGACATCTTTTCTTTTTACAAAAAGGTGGTTGTAATAATATTTTGTTTTCTTTGTAAAACTGTAAACTGTGGACTCGCGTCTTTAATTTGACCTGCTACGCCCTTTGTGCCACCTGTAGCTGTTAAACAGTTATTAGCTCATAACCTATTCTCAAAGTAAGTCTCAAACCTATTTTGAGAGATAATTTGTTCCCATAGTTACTGAAAATCCGAATTTAAAAAAACAATCGTCAAATTTCGGTATGACCTGAATTGGTTATGAGCTAATAACTCTTTAACAGCTACTGATAGCACATAGGGTGTAGTAGGTCAAATTAAAGATGAGAGTCGACAGTTTACAGTTTTACAAACAACAAAGTTATGGTAGCCACCCTTTTGTCAAATTCAAAAAAATGGTACGAAAATCCGGAACTCTTATTTTAGACCACCAGAGATCCTGAGAGCGGAAGTCTGAAGCTCTGCATACAACGAGATCTTGACTTCGACCGTACACCCTATACTTTTTAAAATATAGAGTGTTTAGTGAAAGAATACCATAATTTCTTAATCACCCTGTATCTCCCAAACGGTTGATATGGTAGCCCCCTGCCATACAATATTTTGTTCGTCTAGGTGAGTGATATCGCCTCCTGCTTTATGGACCACCTAGATGGAAACACATATATATACGTGTATATATGTATATGTAATAATTGGGTATTCACCGGCAAATATGCATCACTTAATATGTTTTCCAGGTTTAGAGAAAAAAACTAAACTTAAACTATTATCATAGAATGCGCAAGAACTAGATGTCGCATGGCATAATAGAGCAGAGTATACAGATTGTGAAATGGGTAGTGCATTCTGTAATGGACCATAACATGTTTTAGAGCGTGCCCACGGCAAATGCTTTTATAATAGCAGTTTTATATAAATTTGATCGACTCTCAACACTACAGATTCGAAAAAATATGAATCACTCGACGTGGAATAGACCACCCAGCCATATAAATTTTGTATACATTATTGGTATTGCATGCGACATCAAGCTCTTGTGCCATCTATGCTATTATATAGCAGATTTCCACCTAGATGACTATGAAATAACTACAAGAGAAACAATCTACTAATATCTGCAGAAAGCCGACTACAAAATTGTTGAATTTAACAATTTGTTAGTGTTTCAGGAAGAATAATCTAACTACTCTCTCAAATATCCTTAAAAGCTACTATTTAACAGGTACATAATTTCTACAATGTTTCTACTATTTGTAGTTAAGCTTAGCAAAATGGATAATTTGTTAAATGACAAGCGAAAATAGTCTATTCTGACTATTTGATTTTTCTGAGTATATATAAATATGTACTTTTGATTAATTGGCAAATTCAGATATTTCTGATATGATCGGTTTAAATTGGACCGACAAAGGTCCAAAATAATTTTGGCACAAAAGGATAGGCAATCCGCTTGTAAGTTTTTTTTTATATACCTTATCAAAGCAATTTCAGAAAGAATTTTTTCACTAAAAAGTGTGAATCTAAGCTCAACAAGTAAAAAAGCTAGCATTGGTCTACGACTAATGATACCCTAGATGAATGCCCCTATAAAATTTCGTATGGTCCCCGATCTATGCAAGTTTAATTTTTGAAGTGGCTTTTCGCATTTATTTCTAGAACGGTTACTCGCACTGAAAAAATGATTATAACAATTTTATAGGATTTCGGATTCTGAAGAAGGTTTTAGTACAACAAAAATGACTAGGAGTGATCGTTTTCACAGCATATGTAAGAAACCCAAATTTTTATATGGCAACACCATTTAGCCCATTTTTGAAATTTTATTTCTTATTACTATAAAAACACCATGTACCAAATTTCAGCTCTCTACGTCGATGTGCTCTCAGGCAGTGTTCAAATATATAATAAATAAAAAGATTACTCTTTTGGACTTTTTACCGGGTTAAACTTAATTTTGTTCAAGAAAGAATTTTTTGGGATTCTCCGGTATATAGCAAAAGCTAAAAAATGTTCTAATTTGTTATTTCATCACACAACTCATTAATTTTTGGTGACAAGTTTCAAGTCTTGGTTTGACTCATCAAAAGGTCCCAAATAGCGAAATTGGGTGATTGGAAAAACAAATGAAAAAATGAAAAAAATGAAAAAAAGAAGAAAGAAGTGAAAAGTTTGAGAGAAATAGAAAAACCAATTTTTTTATTTATTAAAAAATGTAAAAAAAATTTTGAAAGAAGCAGATTCATTCGAAGCGAATCGAACCTGTATACGCCCCGCAGTGGGCTGAAAAGTAAAGAGGCAAGCGCTTCACTGCTGTGCTTAAGAAGCCCTTTATGAGTTATGCTAAATGATGGGCCAAGATGTTTTTAGAAGACTAGTTTTCAAAAGCTTTATGGAGCTTTTTGAATAATCATCGCAGTGCTTCTTCCTTAAGGCTGAATAAATTTGTAAGCATTCTGTTCCCCCGATTTATTTTCCACAGTTTTTATGATATTGATTTGAAACCTTCGGCGAAATATTAGAAACTCTTAAGTTCAAATGATACTGGGCTTAGATTTTTGAAAAAGATTTTGAGTTTCTTTTAAAAAATCAAAAACCTCAAAAAACAATGTTATTTTCCTCTCCCCCCGAATAACTTTTTCATGTACACACCAATTTTAATTATTTTTCGTACATAGGTTTTCCAAACATATTTGTAAATGCTGGTGGAGCTGTTTTGTCAAGTTTGTTAATATTTTTCATGTTATAATTACTTTCATAACATTAAGATTGAGACTCTTGTAACTCGAATAAAATTTGTTGCTACACGATTATTTTAACACGATGATGAAGACTGAGGTGATTCTATTCTGTGGCCCAAAAACTGTATTAATCCCGAAAGTAGTTTATTTTATAAAAATCATTTTGTAAACCTCTATCGTGATAAAAATTGAATGATAAAATTGGTTTTTATTCATTTTAATTCTCAAAAGCTTTCCGAGATGGCGATAAGCTCCAGTAAAAAAGGCCAAAAAATATATCTTATGTGTCTCTAAAAATGAGTGAGCGGCGCGTCATAGCGCAAGAGCAGCCCGTCTACTGCTAGCTGTGTGTAACTTTGTTGTTGGAGTGGATTAGGATTGCAATGAGAGAAAAGAGAAAATATTTGTTAATATTTTTTGTTTATGGTTTAGTTAAAAAGAGACGAAAAATATTTATATGGAATATAAGCCAAGGGAAAATTATTTGGAATTTTTTTTCTCTTTTCACTTTTTTATTGCATATTTGATTGAGATTGGGAATTTGTTTTGTAATCCATGCAAATACTCGGTTTTTGTCGCTCTTGATGTATTCGGCAAATAATTGAAGTTATCAATTGGGTACATTCTATTTATATGGATATATGTATGTGCATCATTTTGAATAGTGATTAAGTGATTATGAAGGAGTTGCCCGATTCGGCCCATTTGCGAAGTCCAATACAACTTGTTTGAACCATTGTGCCTATACATTACATATATAGAAGACAAGGGATATTATATAAAGATCCCAGAGGCTGTTTAGAAAGCAATAATAAAATTACAAAAACAGTTCAATTAAATTCCGAACAACAATAAAACAATACGCTTCGGTTTGAATATGGCAGACATGTTTCCTAGAAAAACTAAAGGAGAAAAAATGTTTGCCATGTCAATACAGCATTGATTATGTACTGCTGTTAGGTCAAGATACTTATATACAGCGAGTACTGCTTCTGCGTGTGGCACTAAATCGAAAGCTTTGTTCGAAAGCTCATGCTACTACTACATAGTTAAATGGAAGCTCGGTATCGAGAGCTTTATTTTCTGCCATTCACCCTTAATCTCATAAGAGGCCTTCAAGTCTGCTTCCACTACATGGCTATGAGGCAAGGAGCTGGGATAATTTTAGATCACATTTTTAATCACTCTAAGCTTCACATTAAAAATGAGAGCTTCTAAATGATGCCTAGGACGACGAGGGCATACTACAAGAGAAATTTCTTGAGCAGCTGTTCAATACACCCTTATTCGCCAGTGTGTAAAAAACAACAGTGAACCACTACATCAAAACCCTCGAGAATACTTCACAAGCCATGAAACAGACTCCCTCCCTACCACATGCGAGGCCCAACGTAGTCCTTACATTCTAAAATATTTGCAGTGTTCTTATGTAAAAGTGACAAAAGTTTCATTTGAAAGCTCCTCCGCCCTAAACTACTATTCATACAGAAAAATGGCGCTCTGTTAATCTTAAGCTTGCTTTCTTATCTTCCGAACCGTAATATAATTTTCATACCTTTCCTAACAAAATTATTTAAAAAAATTTATCTTAACCAAATGACTACGATTCCTCAAACAAAAATTCTCAGCTGAGTAATCATTGTAATGTCGCTGTGCCGTCATGGCATGCAGTGGGCTGATGATATCGAACGTAGCTGCCTACAGATTCGAACTACGGCTGCACATACACACATGCAATTATCACTCAGCAGAGAGGTATTGAGCGTAAAATGGTAAGGTTACTTTGTAATCAAAACTATTTTATTATTTTGTTAAGTAACGTATATAGGAAGTGTAGCCTTTGCGAAGGTAAGCAACCAAGCTGTAAATTACTAGAAGACTATTTTCCTGTATGGATAGTAGTTTAAGCTCTATGGCATATATAAAGCCAATGCTTAACACTTTTCCATAAGTATCAATATGGAGCATTTTAGAAAACAGACTAAGCACGCACACATATAGATTTCTGTTTCATGGCTTGGGAAGTATTCTCGAGGGTTTTGACTACATCCTTATGAGAAATTTCTTGAGCAGCTGTTCAATACACCCTTATTCGCCAGTGTGTAAAAAACAACAGTGAACCACTACATCCTTATTCACCAGTGTATAAAAAACATCGTGCCTGGTTATTGAAAAATGTAAACATTTCTACTTCACATAAAACAAGTATATTTCTCTTTGTCACACACATGCTGAATTTCCTTAAAGCTACATGCAATTCTTTCTTTCAAATATTATAATCATTTTTTTATTTTATTTTTTCAAATGATGTCCTATTCTCGTGGGTAATCTCTTTCTATCGATCAGCAGTTCAAGAAATTTCTCTTGTAGTATGCCCTCGTCGGCCTAGGAGGGCGCTTAAATTGTGCCTCTTTCAGTAGTGCTGGTTTTTCGTCACAATGAGCATTGACATTGATAATTACATGTACGAGGTAAAACTTAATTCTAGTCCTTATTTTATTTTGAAAATATACCCGAAAATATTTAAATTTTATTTGCATTATTAAAAAGTAGGTGTGATAGAATATTTAGCCACTTGTGCTGCAGGAAGCGCTTCTGGAAGTACTGTTACACAAGGGGTCGTAGACTGCTGGCAGGTCGTAGCTCCCTAAGCAGCGTTGTCTTTCAAGTATAGTGCCATTTCTTCGATTGATGTAAAATGAGCTATCAAGGTCACAGTAGAGGAATTTCAGTTTGGTGCTTTACCAATTTAACCTGAGCAAAATTTGGTAATTTTTCCATTTAAATTAAGTTATTTTGATTTTCTACAAGGTCGGATAAATTTCATCCCCGCAAACAAATTTTATGTTGTACTGGGTGGCGCAAAAGTAATGACCCTATTTGGTTCATCTACAACTTATTTTCTAAATTAGAAGACTAGAAATAGTTTTTTATATGTGTATATTTGTGCTATGCAATTCCGTTGTATTAGGATTTGAAAATGATGTCTCTTAAATGTTAACCTCCAGAGTTGATGCACACACCGGTGCCGGACGGCGGGGAAATCGTCGAAGAAGTTCACGTTGTGTTTTTATCACTGATGAATTATTCCGTAAAAACATTGACGATTATTCAACGTTCTTGGGGAGTATAACGGTCCATGTTTATTTTTAGTAATTTTACATTTGTTTACTACACAATTTTCCATATCAGAATGACAGGAGATACCATATAAAAAAATATATAAGTAATTTCTATAGTCCCAGTACTTTTCCGCCAACCGTTATTAGTTAAAAGCTAAGTTAGAAAGTTTATTTACAAATAAATTTGTGTATTGTAATCAGTTATAAGTATGCCGATATTTTTACTGTACATCTCGAAAGACGCTACAGATATTCCTTGGTCTGGTCTTTGATTACAAAGAATCCATGATTAAACTTTATCTTGTATTTTATGTCAAAATCTATTGGTATTTTATTGATAAAGCTTTTTGATTGAAAATTTGTTTCTAAGGAAATCATTAAGATTTCCCTTTAAAATATTTCTGTATATCTTTAAGCAACTCTACAAATAATACCTATACATATATAAAAAAATATCGTTCTCAAAATGAAAACTTTCTTTTAGACAGAAACCATTTAGGATATTTGAACTGTCATTCATTACGCATTTTATTTGAGACGCAAGCCAAATTTGTAAAAAAAAATTCTAAAGCTCTTCATGTTCCCTCATCAAAATAGTTTATATTAATTCTGGCTGTAAATAAGAATTACCTAGCACTTTTAGATCGAACGAAATTTACTTATAGTAAATAATTTTTTTCCAAGAATGAAAGAAAATAAAAGGGTATGAAATCATAAGTATTTATTAAAATTAGAAGAAAATACAATAGTAATTCAAAATATCAAAATTTAATTTTTTTTAATGGCAATGCCCTCTGAAAGCCCTTTTATTATTGGAAATATACACACAATGGTACAAACTTATAAGTTTCTCTCTGGTGACCTTGATAGTTCATTTTACGTGGCGCAGACTATAGCAGAACACAATTTCTAAAGTCCTCAAATGATAGAACACTGTGCACTGTTTCATTGAATAAATAGTATTTAATTTTTACTATTTATTGATAGGAAATTATTTCTCTTACTTTCATAATTATTAGATCTCGCTGCTGAATCCTATACAATAAATCATACAAATAACAAGTAACTATAGGTTCGATTCCCGTCCGCGGGAAAAATAAAAACTATAATTGGCTTGTGCTGTGCTTATGATCGGGTTATGTAAGAGTTTTATTGACGATTATTTTGGGATTATCTCCGGTTTTTAGGAAAATATATTTCTATTAAAATATATATACTCCCAACGTTTCGACCAGCGGGTTTTACAAGTCCTCTTCTTGGGGCTATAAGCCACTCTTTTATTTTAATTTTTCAAACGGACATAGATCGGAGATAATTCCAAATTAATCGCCAATAAAGCAAATAAAACTATAAAAAGAGAAAGCCCGAAATTTTGTATGACGCATTCTCAGGCAGTTTTCAAATATATAGTGAATAGCGAAATTTTTGTATAGCAACCCCACGAAGGAGTTAATCCATTTTCGAACTTAAATCTACAATTTTTTAAAAAGGCAGCGTGCAAAAATTTCAGCTCTATAAGTGAGCTCATTCTAGAGTTGTATTGAGGACGGACAGAGAGACAGACAGACAGACAAACGAACATGCGAAAATCAAAATAACTTTTAATATAATGCGTCATTATTTCTATGCGTGTCAAACAGAATGACAAACTTAGTATACGCTGTAGATTTAGTATAAGGTATAAAACTGGACCAAATCGGACAACTCTCTCTCTCTCTCTTTTTTGGTGTAGGCATACAAAACTTTGGTTTTCCACTATATATTTGATCATTGCCTTATAACACGGCGACGTAGAGAGCTGAAATTTTTTGCACAGCGTTTTCATAAAAATAGTAAATAAAATTTTAGAAATAAAACAAATCGGACAATAGATATTACTGCCTTAATGACGACAGACGCCGTACAACAACTATGTGCGGCGGGGATACTGTCGCCTTTCGCTTGCACTGATTCCTTAAAAGGTATCTAACTGCAGTATTAATAGAATTTAAGAATCTCCAAAATGGCAAGGAGCAAATATTTCTAGTGTCTGCCTACTTTCCAGGAGATCAAGAACTCCCACCACCACCGGAGGTTAAAGATCTTGCGGAGCACTGCAGTTTAAATAATCTGAAACTGATTATCGGCTGCGATGCCAATGCTCATCATACAGCTTGGAATAGCTGCAATATCAACGTTAGAGGTTAGTAGGTTCTACACTATGTACTCTCAAAAGGCCTACAAATAGCCAACCGAAGGGTAGAGCCCATATTGGTTAATGCAATCAGATAGGAAGTCCTTGACCTGACAATCGCCAATAGGCAAGGTGTCGAACTGGTCACGAGCTGGCATGTCTCAAACCAAGCCTCACTGCCGGATCATAGGTACATAAGATACAATATTGAGGCTCTACAAACAAGAAAGGAACACTTAAGAACCCCAAAATGGACGGATTAGGCAGCATACAGGGCCCTGGTCCAAGAGGAACTAATAGGCCTTCCAAAAAGGATCCAATCGATCGAAGAAGTGGATCTCCTAGCAGATCAACTTCAAACAACGCTTATTCGAGCTAAGGAAAAAAGATGTTCCTTGGTTGAACAGTCAGCTCGGTAAATTAAGGAAAAGCCTCAGCAAGCAGATCAACAGCGCTAAGCCCACTGAATAATGGGAGGCATATGAAAACGCTCTAACCGAAGACAACCAACAGCTCAAGAGATCCAAAAGAGAGAGCTGGAAAAAATATTGCGAAGAAATTGAGAGTACCACAAAAGCTGCGCGGCTCCACAAAGCCTTCTCCAAGGATCATAACAAAGGTATTAGCTCCCTCAAGCGCTGTGATGGAAGCCTATCCGTTAACACCAAGATAACGATAGAGATTCTTCTCAAAATGCACTTCCCACTCTGCAGCTTTGTGACCGAGGAGCCCGACGTAGACACAAGGGGTGCTGAACAGGGATTACCGATCAGCAAAGAAGGTTGTCACCGAAGTCAAGGTGAGATGGGCTGTCAAGTCCTTCAAACCTTTTAAAGCACCTGGCGGTGATGGCATATTTCCGGCGATACTGCAAGAATCGCTGGATCACACTAAGCCCCTTGTCACCGAGATATTTAGGGCCAGTCTGTGCACTGGATAAATCATCAAGACATGAAGACTATCCAGGGTTGTTTTTATTCCGAAATTGGGTAAAAACCCACTCAGCGAGGCAAAATCATACAGACCTATCAGTCTGACATCATTTCTCCGGAAAGCTTTATATTCGGACGAATTCCCTCAAAAGCTGTCCACTCAATGCCAATCAATATGCCTACCAATCCGGAAAATCCACCGAGGACGCTCTCAGCAGTCTGGGAGAGACTATCGAGAAGGCCTAACAGGAAAAGGAGGTCCTTATATGTTCCTTTATGGACATCCAAGGCGATATCACTCTCTTTGACTCGATCAAGAGGGTATCCGAAGATAGAGGCATAGAAACCCGCATCGTCAGATGGATTGGCAACGTGCTTGAGAAACGCTGCATAACAGCTACCATGAACGGTGAATCCATAACAATCATGGCCACTAGAGGCTGCCCACAAGGAGGGGTTTTATCACCACTTCTATGGCTTCTAGTTGTGGATGAGCCATTAATCTTACTCCAAGAGGCCGGCTTTAAAGCCCAAAGATACGCTAATGACATTGTCATCTGAGTTAAAGGAAAGTTTGAATCAGCTTAACCCGAGCTTATGCAAACTGCTTGTAACATCGTAACCAGATGGTGCCAGAATATGGGAGTATCAATAAACCCAGGTAAAATAGTGCTAGTTCCTTTTACTAGGAAAAGGAGTCTTCAGATCCCATGGAATTGCAATAGAATATTCCAAAGAAGCAAAATATCTAGGAATAATCCTAGACAGCAAACTTACCTGGAATCCCCACCTGGAAATGATAACTAACAAAGCCATGTGGGCATTCAGATCTTGCCACAGGCTTTTTGGGAAAAAGTGGGGTCTGAACACCAAAATAATCTTATGGATCTTTCAGGGCATAGTCAGGCCCATACTTTCTTATGGGACAAATGTGTGGTAGCCTAAAATATTGCAGGCAACCACTAGACGAACCCTTGATAAGATGAAAAGGATGGTATGTTTAGTCGTCACTGCCGCCTTTACAACGTGCACTTGAATCAATTCTTGGCTTACAGCCTCTCTACCTCTTTATTCAGAGGGAAGCAGCAGCTAATATGCTGCGAAAGAAAAGGCCAGATGAGCGCACTTCCTCCAGGGTGGGTTATCTCAGTGTCTTTGAGCAAGTCAACATTAACGACCTAGAAGAATAGAATAGAGTAGAATTAACATTTATTGAATGTACACAAGATATTATATCTTATATATAAGTACATTAATAAAAAGGACAAAGTAAGTATATAGGCATGAAACAAAATAAACAAAATAAAAGCGAGCAAAAGAGATGGCATTATTAAAAAATCTATATCCTAAATAAACTAAGGTACATAAAACAAGTAAACAAACTAAAACTAATAAATAATAAACTAACAACTAACAAAAAATAACTTAGACTAGAAAAAAAATTAACAAACTAATGTGAAAGCTCAGCACATGAGGATAAAAAAGTTCACAAATCGCGAGCTTACTTGCAAAGGAATTAATTAAAAATAAATAAAAAAAAAGTACATACTCAACAAAAAGAAACCAAACTTAAATGAAAAATTAAATTAAATTAAAATCCAAAAGAAACAAAAACATGAGCAAAAATTGCAATATAAATAAAAACTATAAAAAGCCCAGTTCATTGCCATTTATTTATTTAATTCAATTTAATATTCACCAGAGAAGCGGTATTTTAACATTGATTTGAACTTATCGAGGGAACCGGAACCTTGAATGGCTACAGGTAGCTCATTCCATTAGCGAGCAGCCTGAACGGAATAAGAGCGCTCCAAAATGGACCTATGGAAACGTGGAATGAGTAGGTTGTTATTTCGAGAAGTATTTAAAAACTGCAATTGATCATAGAGATAACGTGGGGTCCTTGAGTGCATCAGAGTATACAGAAAAACCAGCATTCTCAACGTACGATGGTCATCTACACAGCATCCCACCAGATGGGATCTCAGGTTTTGGACGTGATCAAAGCGTCGAAGTCCGAAAATAAAACGTATACAGTCGTTAAAAGCGACGTTGAGCCTATGAGAGCATTATTATCCAGCTTGGGATATATTAAGCTACCAAAATTAAAATGAGGAAAAGAAGTGACTAGTCTCGTACGCATATCTCTCGATAAAATATCAGCTGATAACCAGAGCTGACGAAGGCCTCCATATATTTTCCTCAGCATGAGGTTGATGTGGTCACAACAACTCATAGTAGAGCTGATTATTACTCCCAGATTTTTGACTGGCTGCACTTTAGAGAGCGTAGAACCATTTAGTATAACCCCAGGAAAGTCGTCAATGTTGGAAATAGCGTTGTTATGCAGGACTATATATTTTGACTTGCCAGGATTCAACGATAGTTGATTTCTCATTGACCAATGGTATATTCTATTAAGGTCATCATTTAGGCAATCCTCTATCAGTTCAATTGGTCTACTGAGATAAAGCTGCACATCATCAGCATACAAGTGAATTTTCACGTGTTAAACAATATTAGGAAGGTCATTTATAAAAGTACTGAATAATAGAGGTCCCAATATAGAGCCTTGTGGAACTCCAAACAGGACGGGTAAAAGGCTAGAGATAACATTATTCACTTTTACTTGCTGACATCTGTCCCATAAAAAGCTGAAGATGAAAAACCAAAGCGAGGAGATAACTTAGACAGGAGAATTTGATGATTTACGCTCTCAAATGCCTTTGAAAAATCGAGCAACACAAGGACGCCTACATGATTCTTATCTAGAGCTAATCGCAGATCATTAGTTACCTTTATCAGGGCAGTTTCACAGATATGCTGGGAGTGAAATCCGGACTGCCATTCCGTTAGTAGTTTGTTTGTTTCCAGAACTTTGGAAAAGAAACAAAGGATACTGATGGGGCGGAAATCGCTCAACTCTTTAGGAGACGATGTCTTGGGAAGTGCGAGAACAGTGGCTACCTTCCATACACGCGGAAATGTAGAACAAGTCAAACATGAATTCAGAACATAGACCAGATGACTAATAATCATGGGTAAAATTAATTTAACGAAACGAGGATGTATTTCATCAGGGCCTACCGAATCAGATTTTATAGAGAAGATAGCTTTAATAACTTCGTCGCCATCCACACACCTGAAGGAGAAGCTGGATCCAAGAAAATCCACAAAGTGATCTCGATCTTCCGCCAAAGCCTGGACAATACCCTGAGTGGAGGTGAAGAATTTATTTAAGTCATTAGGGCATAGATCGCAAGTAGGATCGCTGACCTCATTACGACTGGCACAAGCCCTCCTCAGGTTGTTCCAAAGCAACTTGGGTGGCAACTCAGGGTTCAACTTGTTTTTATAGAACTGACGCTTTGCGCTGCCCATGGCTGAGATAACACGATTGCGAGCAGATTTATACAAGCGCTTGGTATTGTCAGTTCTTACCCGTCGGTGAAAATGATAAAAATGCTCTCGCTCAGATATTAGAGATGATATTTCGGAAGAGAACCAAGGGCATCAAGAAGTTTGCGTTCTTCTGCGTATCAGAGGAGCATGTCGGTCATGTAGGTGCTTGATTAAGGTACTAAAAATTTCAAATTGATGGTCGACGGAAGGACTAAAATAAATGTCACCCCAATTCAGCAGACCGCATTCGTCTCCAAGTTCCGACATATTTACGGCATTATAGTTACGAAATGACACCAACTGAGGCTGCGGAGGGTACAGGGGTAGATCATAGCACATGAATTTCTAGTTGTGATTATTGGATCACGGATAGAAAATTTTTAGCACGCAAATCGCTCTGAAGAACATCAACATTGAAATCGCCCCCTACGACCACATTGCTGTAAGTCTGAGTAGCGTGAGAAATCGCTTCCTCAAACTCCTTGATGGATTCGGCGTTGTAAATACCAGGTGGACAATACACTGCTGCCAAAACACACCTCGCCATACCAGTGCAGACCTCTACCAGCATGAACTCACACCCTTGCGTAGGTGAAGAGCTTATAATCTTGGTATATGTATATGTTCTTGCAACCATGTCTCACTGACCAAAACAGCATGCATCTCTGACCCTGAAGATATTTACCTAAGCTCATCCGCTTTAGCTCTAATGCTTCTGGCATTAAGTAAACAAAGCTCGAACAGAAAGTGGTTACAAGGTAACCAATAATGAAAGAAGCCAGATAGTAAGCAGAGGACTTCAGCTTCCGCAACGGGTCCAAGTCTGGTATACTGACAGATCCCGAAAGACGAAAAAACATGCGCAGGGGGGTTGGTCCAGAAGTGAAACTAACCATTCCGCTTGGTGCCTCACCTTCCATTTTTTAGGTGGAACTCTAAGCTATAGAGGTTGGAGCTCAGGAAAGCCTAAATAGGGGTTGTAAGAACTCCAACATATACATCTGTTCAGACAGCCAAGCTGCGAACCTAGCTCTTTCCTCTCAAGCCTTTGAGTCGAATCTAGACTGAAGATGCTACTCGAAATACCAAGGGACAACCAAGTAACCTTGGGTTGGGTCCCTGGACACGAAGGAGTGGACGGTAATGAAAAAGCGAGCGAACTGCCTAAAATCGGACATTTAGTCTACCAAAAAGCCACTTTAGAAGGGAACTGCTTAAAAAACAGGGAACTGCTTAAAAACAGGCAACTGGATCTCCTTTGGTGTAACGCGCCCGGTATGAGGCAGACGAAGAAATTCTTCAACCTTGTCATTTCCATACGCGCCAACTTATTGGACTTAGCAGACTGTCGCTCAGGCTATTTGCTAACGCAGTCACTAGTCATGGCCCCTTCCATCACTTCCTAAAGAAGATAGGCAAATCCGACAGTGAATTGTGTCGACTGTGCGAAGAGGAAGATGATACTCGATACATGTTATATGTGAGCGCCCAGTACTTGTAGGTCTAAGGCTACAAATCACTGAAGCAGCACTTGTCGCTCCGGATAATGTCTGCAATCTAACCCCAAAATCAATAATCGAGCTCGTTAAAAGGCTCGAATTTCCCCAACCACTCTAGGGGAAAGCACAATAGATCAACTATTGTCGCGGTATCCGCAAGTTCCTAGAGGCCAAGTCGCCCCTACTCTTAACATATTAAATCGGACAATACCTTCTTGGTGTTATCATACAAACTTGCAGGTTTTCACTTAATTTAACTTTTATTTTATTATGAGGTATAATATTATTGGTTTTAGACCAATTACAACTGTTTCTCTTATTTAAGCATGCATCTATTTCTTTTCAACGTATAATATTGTTCTGTTATGGGAACCTTTCTTTTTCTTCTTATTACTATCGTTGTTCTCAACCGATTGAGACTACAGGGTGATTAAGAAAAAAAGCCAAAAAGCTAGCTTTTCACATAACACCCTGTATCTTAAAAACTACAAGGCATACGATCACAGTTAAAAGTTCATTGTATGCAGAGCTTCATGGCCTTTCCAACGACTGCCTCTCGCATCAAGAATTATGATTGTCTAAACTAAAAGTTTGGGATTTTTTTACCTTTTTTTTAATTTGACCTCTATTATTTTTGCAAAAAGGTCGTGAACATAACTTTTTTTATAAGAACTGTAAACTGTAGACTCTTCTCTTTAATTTGATCTATTACACACTACGCGTTAACTGTAGCCGCTAAACAGTTAATAACTCATAATCTATTCAGGTCACACCGTAATTAAACGATATATTTTTAAATGACGTGCTAAGGGTACAAATTATCGTTGAGAATAGGTTTGAAAATAGGTTTGAGAATAGGTTAAGAGCTAATAACTGCAGTTTACACTTTTTATAAAACAAGTTATGTTAACGACCGTTTTGCAGAAGTAATAGAGGACAAATTAAAAAAAAAAGGTAAGAAAATCCGAAATTTTTATTTTTGACCCCTATACCTCCTGAGACGATTGGTGTACGGAGCTGGTTGAGCAGTCTGTGGAAAGGCAATGAAGCTATGCATACAATGAGTCTTTAATTTTGACCATCCTCTATGTACTTTTCAAGATACAGGGTGTTATGTGAAAATCTATCTACTTTTCTTAATAACCCTGTAACTCCCAAACGGTTGATGTGGATCCCCCCATGCCATACAATTTTTTGTTTGCCTAGGTATCTAGTATCCGCACATTACGTTTGATCAAGTTTCGAAAATAGACATTGTATAATAATTATATTTAATTAGTGCTTAAAAGTTATAAACAAGTTCCTGAATAAAATTACCAATGTGGTTTTTTTTTTAATAGTTAAAAATTAATGTTATGTATTGTGGGACACATTCATACATTCATCAAATTAAAAAGCGCGTAGTTGGACGTTATTTTTAGAGCCGTACATAGCTGATATCTCAGTAATGCTGAAAAGTGATGTTAAAATGAAACTACGAATTCCCAGACATCCTGGCCACATCTGCCTCTACTAAATACTGCTCTGATATTGACTGAATATTTGTGATTTATTCCTGTTTTAGCTTAAGTATTCTTAATTGAAGTAGTTTATTTATTTTTATTTCTAAACTCTTTAGTCTTTCATTAAACCATTAAAAATTGGTCTGCAACTTCATTCTAGGAATTTGTAAAAATACGTATATTCCAAATACAATGCACGGATATATTACTTGTTGTTAGATATATCAGAGTGTAAAGTTCATAATGAGGTATAAAGTTGTTCACCTCATCTTACATATGCATATACATACACATATACATATACATATACACAATTTCATCTCCTTTAGTTATTACATTCGTAGAACCTCGTATGAAATTGGTTATGACCGTTTTTACAGTCCGACGAACCATTCTTAAAAGTAATGTTAAAAACAACTTTAACAATCCAACATGCATAGGGCAGGCTGTTTTTACGTATATTCATCTGCTAAAGTATCACCAAATTTAGGTTTAGATCTATTATGACTTTTTTTTAGTTTTCTCTACCTAATATAAGAACATGTAAAACTTAACGAGGCTTTGATTTAAGTTATATTCATTTTATTTGCCATTTTTTGTTTTATTATTGTTATTTTTTAGCTTAAGTTAGAATTGTGAACATAACCTTAAGTGTCAATTTACATTAATTCAATCGAAAATGAAAGGCGCCGCTGGCGTTATTGCTTGTATTACACTGCACACAATGGAACCTAGTATTACTTCCCTATCTGACTAAAATATATACATTCAATCACAACCATTTAACAAAAGTTGTTAAATTAAGAAAAATATGTAATCCCCTATAATTTTAAACCATACCTATTTCAGTGTCTTCTACTCTCAGAATTGATAATTATGAATATAGTTCTGAATTTTCTAATCTTTACTATATTACTAATTAATTTCATTAGAAAACTTCGTACTAACAATATTTCGCTATATAAATTCACAATACCACATATCTTTGATCCAGTCTTTGGAAAAACTCGCACCTGTAGGTAGTCCATTTAGTTGTTGTCGACTCATGTATGAACTATTGAAAATGATGTGCTCGATCAACCTAGAAGTCCTTGGACGGCTTAGTTTCGGATTGTTCGCTACAATAGCCGCGAATAAATTCAAAACACTTATGTGTGCATTGCATCTTACATAATATCCACCCACGACTATATCGATCACGGTCCATCTGTTTGTTGTGATAGATAAAAATAAAGTCGTTAGCAGTATAAATCGGGTTATCTACACATAAAGTAAACGTAATTATAATTAAATTGTAGCAAGAAATGTACCTACTGCTCATTGTTTATTGTTTACTCGTCAAATTTTTTCGTTGAGTAAAGCAATGTAGTTACGTGAGACTTTTATAGACGTTTTTGCCAACTAAGGAGTAGGCATCGGCTGATCCTACTTATTTGTATATAATTTAAAATTTTTAGGGAATTGTTAGTAAAGATCTTAAGATCACTTTATTTATAGTCAACATTCACAGTTTATTCATCATAGATCATTGTGGTTCAACAACACAAATAATTCCACATGCACATTACATGGCCATATTGTACATCTATGCAGTAAAACAATCCCCTTCTACATAAACATACATATATTCATCACTGAAATTGTTGTATTTATAAATTTTTGTTATTGTGCAGTCAACAGCCTCAAAGCTTTCTGAATTAAGAATTAGCGAACTAATCTTTAGCCCTAACAACATCCTCAAAAGACTTACTTTTTCGTATATCACGATTTACTATTATTTAGAGCTAACCACAAAAAAGGATTACAACAAACGAAACACTTTCTTTCCATTTTTGCACTATTTTTAGAAATTCCACCAGAAATATTTTAGTAATACAATATTAAATACGCCCAAAGCGATTAGGTACTATAAGAACTTCTCAAAAATTGGTCTGGTTGATAGAAAATTTTACTTAAAGTAACAGAACAGTTTTTTATATACTTGAATATAATATATAATATAACTAGTTAAAGCTGCCCGTTCTTAGAACGGGATTCTCTCTTGAATTAAAAAAAACTAAATTTTCTTTTTTTCTTTTTTTTTTTATTTAAAAAAAAGCAGACAGAGTTACAGACAGAGTCTGAAATTTTCTTATAAATCTATATGTGTGGCCAATATCTGTTCAGACATAATTAATGACTGAAAAGTAGAAAATAAAATATATTAAAAACTTTTGTTTTGTTTTTGCGAAAAAACACAAATAACACAGAAGATGCTCTGACCATCTTCTCGATATGCTCCACAGGATATAAGAACATGTTCTTTGACTACACGATTTGATATCAAAATACATATTCTTTTCATATCCTTTTCATAAGACTCATGTCCGCCCTGCCGACCGAAATCTTCGAATGTCGGTCAGAAATGATCGTGTGATAATCGTTGGTAATAGTGCGTATCCGAAAGAATATATTCAGAATATTTTCTAAAGCATACAAAATTGATATAGATGATCATCCACAGGAACATACTCGAAACAATATTAACCTTTGAGTACCGACGCGCTTTTTTTTCCATAAGTGCAGACGCATGGTCTTATCGACCACGCAAAATAATAGACTGATTATAGACTCTAGTTGCTTAAAATTTGCTGTTTTACCACAGCTGATGTATCAATTCCAATAATTGACATCTACGAGAAAACTGCGTTCGCAAAGCACAGTTCAATAAAATTAGTCAATTCCTATAATTGACATTCAAACAAACTGTGGTTACAAACGAGAATTTAATGTATGGTGAAATAAAATATTCTGGTGGAGTGTAGCGATTAAATAAAAGAGGAAATTTCTCGCTCCATTGCTCACTCAATTTAATTGCAACTAATTCCTATAAGTTGCAAATTTTACTTCAAATGAATTACACTGGTACGTTTATAGAATTCAATTTCAGTTAAATAACTAGTTCAAATTATGTCTAAACTTATGTAAAAACAAAGGAAAATTAATTATACTAAAACTAGTTTTTACTCGAATTTTCTTTCTCAATCATGACAAATTATGCTACGTTTAAATTTGATAAATTATAGGCTGAAAATTTAAAGATGATTAGAACTCGATGCAAATCTAATTTCCAATTATTATGTTGTGTTAAAATTACCGAAAAGCATAGTTTTCACACGATAAATGATTGCTTGAAAGGTCGATTTGATTGAGTTAAATAAATGCAAAGGAATTAAACTGCTGAAATAAAGAACATAGTTAGTAAGAACCCAATAGTTCTTGCTAACTTCATAGATGTGTGTATGACCAACACCTGGCATGCATATACACAATGAACTTAACGCAAAATAAATAATTCGCAAATTTACAATTAATTTGGTATAAAATCCGTAGCTGATGAAATTTAACAGAAAAAAAAGTTACTGAAAATCCTTTGCTGCTTCGATAATTGCCTTGTTATAAATCTTATGTTTCTAATGCTGAAGAACACTTATATTAATTTTCTGAAAAAATTCTGTTTTTTACCACTGATGATTAAGTATTGAAATTGAAAAAATGTGGAAGGAAAACTACTGCATGTGCTCGCACCTTAACAATTTGAAAAATAAGAAGACTGAGCAAGCGAATGAACCCCGTTTTTATAGAGAAATTTGTTCCAATTTCATATCTATAAAAATGAATTCGTTAATTTTCAGGCTTATTTTGACTATAATATATGATTTCGTTGTTTTCATTTGATGTCAAATTACAAATTGCATTTTTTGGCATCTTTCTCCTAGAAATCAGTATTAATTTCGCATAATTATGATAAGTTTTTCTAAATCTTGCCATAACTTATCGTTTCACCATGTTTAATTTCAATTTAGGAAATTCCTCTCAGAATTCAATTTCGTTCATCTTCATCATGTCCCCTTCACACCTTTGTGTCTCTTTCGCATCATTAGTGTAAAGGTAATAAAAAAAAAATTCGCGATTATTCCGTAATCCATGAAAAATATCTCGATGCGAACGCGCCCATTCGATTCTTCGTCTCTTTTACCCCGGGGTGACATGTCAAACATCGCCAAAGTATGGAGTTTGACGTTCGTAATGTCAGCTGCGCGCGAGTGAAAGATTTGTTAAATTTCGTGTGAGAATGTTTTGTGTGTGAAAATCAATGTTCATCCTGGAAATTAATCATCTTCACACAGGTTGGTATATAAATTTATTTCTTTTATGGCATAGGTACCTGTCAAGGTGAATCTATTTTGCAAAGTCTCACCTAGGTATCTATGCATTCCTTGTAAAAGGTAATTAGATTATGTATTCGTACCTTGTACATTATTATTTGTATAATTTAATGTTGTAGAATATAAAGTTTATTGAGTTTGCATACTGTCTATATGGTATGTATGTATACACAATTTTGTTGTTGTGATTGTTCATTTATTTCTTGTAGATTTCATTTTTTGTTCGTTTTTATCTTACATTTTAATTATTACGTTTAAATACATTATCTTTGGAATGTTTTAATTCACTTCTTATTTATTTCAGGTCAGGTCATCCTTAGCTTTTAATCTAATTTTTCTTTCACTTTTTTACATCTAAATGATGGTAGAATATTGAAAACCAATTATATTTTTGGATTTTAATTTACTTTTTTGAAACATAAAATTTGACTGAACTTATTTCTTAAAAATTTGTATATTGTATAGTTCTTGCGTTATATACATAAATAACAATACAATGACGAAATCAAATTCAAATAAATTTAAAGTATAACATATTTTTTCAGTTATCCACGAAAAAAATAGCAAAATGGAAATCTACGAACAGTCTTTGCACACTTTTTCGCTACACTAGAGGTAGACATACTTTCTACACACGTAACAAGTATAAGATGTCTTGCGTCTTAATTTACACGGGAATAAATTGGCATATGTGTTGTTTGAGAGATTCTTTAACATTATCTTCGATATCATATCTGAATACTCCATGTCTGATTCAGTATCATGCTCACTTTCTTCTACAGTAATATCGGGATCTGCAATCGCGGAATCCGTAACACCGTGCTCTGCAAGCAATTCAGATAAAATTTCTTAATGTCTCCTACTACTTGCCCTTGAGCTTCCCATCCTTGAACTTCCCAGCTGTTGCATTTTACTGATTTTCTTATAATATTTGGAATAAGCCCATATATATAAAAATAAGCAAATCTCACAGACCACGCATGATTTATAAACCGTTATAACTTGCCTCAACAATACGTGCCGACAGAGCCACGCTGCTTGATAACTCACACAGGACTAACTCGAAGGTAGACGGACGCATGTGACGGTGGCGTATCGTCTTCATCAAAATCGAAAGCATAAGAACGGCGTGGTCTGTGAGACCACAGGGCGGCACTTAAGGGTTAAATAGATATGAATGAAACCCATATTCGGGGGATCTAAAATTGAAAAAAGCAATAAAAGTGAGATTCGTATAATTTATTTGATTTAAATAAAACAAAAATTTATTCAATAACAGAAAAGTATATTCAATAAAAAATAAATCATATAAAAAAAATAGAGGCTACACAAACTGCTGCTGTATCGAGGCAGGAAAAAAATCGATTTTCCAAAATGCATGTTAAAAATATATTCTATTTATATGCAGTGGAATACTTATGTATACCAAAATTGAATGAAGTTTACCGATTTGGAGCCGATCGTCTGGTCCATAAAGTATCTTTTCAAAACATGTTCCATTTTGTTATCTGGGCAGTTCATTGCAAAATAAGAAATGCTAAAACTCAGATTAAATCTTAAAACTGATTTCGTTTGACTTTAAGGGTTTGAACTCTATGCAATGAAACTTTTCTTGTGTCTGAGAAAGGAAAATAATATTTTGTACTTTTTAGTGCAATTTATTTATGAAAGTTATTTATTTTAAAAGTTTTTTTAACATATTTTATTCATATTGTGCAAGAATAAGATAATGACTATTTACAATATTATGTGCGTTTCTATTTAATTGCGAGAGAATGTAAAACACTTGTGTTTATTTGAGGATTCTGGCGGACGAATGCGGTATACGTATGTAATATGCATTGAATATTCATATGGTCATTGGTAAAAATGAATTATATAGTTAGATTTTTTACGTTTTTTACGTTTCTTATCCTGTGAAAGAGGATATTGAGTAAAATTACTGTATTTACTTAACGATGCAGTAGGCAGTATTTTCTATGAATGGATTAAATTAAGATATGATTGCTAGGAATATAGTACATCGTTGATTTATTTAACTATGCTAATAGCTTTCTTCTATTTCAACAGCAAGAATAATGATGATGATAATATTGGGTATTTTTGAGATCATTGACTTTGATACTTGCATAATTACTTGTAGTAACTAGTAACTATATATCTGAATCCCACGAACCGCCACAGAATGAACAAATTTCGGAGACCGGAGACCGAATCTGGAGACCTGTTTGCTATAAAATACACGACGGGAGACCGGAGATTAAAAATTCCCAAGAGACTAGGTCTATTCAGAGATTACTTGCGTCTCCGAAGCGTATACGCGGGTCTCTGGGTCGCTAGAGACCCGCGTATACGGTCTCTAGAGGCCAAAGTCACACCGTGTATCGTCACATTAAATGCGAAACGGAAATCAATGCCAGAAGGAATAGTGGGACCTCCTTGTAAAGCAACCTGCTTTTACTATTGCACTAAAAATATAAATGAAAATGAAAATGGTTTATATGAACGCTCCTTAAGGTACATTTTCTGTCGGATCTCTAAGGCCATATTTTGTAATATTTCTTAGCGCTATGTAATACATTTTATAAATTTGTGATTTATGTGAAAAAATTTATATCGGTGCGAGCTTCCCCCTATAAAGGATACAATGGTAGCACTTAGTTCATTCATTGATAAATTCAATTGTGTATTTCTCCTTTTAGTGGTAGGCTCCAACGTATAAGAATTATAAGCTTCCTCCTCAATAAATCCACTTTGTATGAATTCAGTAAGAATCTTTTATGTACAGATGCTTAATCAGTAAGGTATCCACGCTTAAAGCCCTGGTCACACCAAAAGCGGAACGGCAGTGCGCGGCCTGGTGCGACGCGACTTAGTGGCACGCGGCAAAATAGAGTGTTCACATCGAGAGCGGCAGATTTTATCCAAATGTACTCTAGTTCCGATGAAGAAATTCTATTATTAGTAGCTCTGGTTGAAGGAAAACAGAGAAAAGTGATGAGGTTCGATTAAAAATACCTTAAGAATGCAAAAAGCCTCATTTAATGAATTGTGCGGACTTATTTCGAATGAAAAAGCAATTTGCCGCCAGGAGCAGCGGCAAAATTGTGTTTTTATCTCCAAAATCACCGCGCGGCAACTGTTTGTGTCTTATAGATTGAATTTTGCAAGAACAATCACGCAACGGCAACTGAAAAATGCCGTGCCGCTCCCGGTGTGACACCCACTTAAAGTCGCAAAATATCTCATCAGTCACGTTATACAGAGCCACTTTAGCACCCAACTCCAGAAAATCACCTCAAGTTGTTTCGTGGTCCTTCAGATCCGAATTATCACTATAACAAAGTACAATATTGTACATACGTACAAACATAGGCAAAACGAAGGATCCAGTCCTCTTTTAATTACTGAAACCAATGAATGGAGCTTCCACTTCCTTAATACGTTCATCAACAAAACTCTCCAGGCATTTCAAAAGGAATAAGAAGAAACTAATCAAAATAAGAAATGCTAAAACTCAGATTAAATCTTAAAACTGATTTCGTTTGACTTTAAGGGTTTGAACTCTATGCAATGAAACTTTTCTTGTGTCTGAGAAAGGAAAATAATATTTTGTACTTTTTAGTGCAATTTATTTATGAAAGTTTTTTATTTTAAAAGTTTTTTTAACATATTTTATTCATATTGTGCAAGAATAAGATAATGACTATTTACAATATTATGTGCGTTTCTATTTAATTGCGAGAGAATGTAAAACACTTGTGTTTATTTGAGGATTCTGGCGGACGAATGCAGTATACCTACGTATGTAATATGCATTGAATATTCATATGGTCATTGGTAAAAATGAATTATATAGTTAGATTTTTTACGTTTTTTACGTTTCTTATCCTGTGAAAGAGGATATTGAGTAAAATTACTGTATTTACTTAACGATGCAGTAGGCAGTATTTTCTATGAATGGATTAAATTAAGATATGATTGCTAGGAATATAGTACATCGTTGATTTATTTAACTATGCTAATAGCTTTCTTCTATTTCAACAGCAAGAATAATGATGATGATAATATTGGGTATTTTTGAGATCATTGACTTTGATACTTGCATAATTACTTGTAGTAACTAGTAACTATATATCTGAATCCCACGAACCGCCACAGAATGAACAAATTTCGGAGACCGGAGACCGAATCTGGAGACCTGTTTGCTATAAAATACACGACGGGAGACCGGAGATTAAAAATTCCCAAGAGACTAGGTCTATTCAGAGATTACTTGCGTCTCCGAAGCGTATACGCGGGTCTCTGGGTTGCTAGAGACCCGCGTATACGGTCTCTAGAGGCCAAAGTCACACCGTGTATCGTCACATTAAATGCGAAACGGAAATCAATGCCAGAAGGAATAGTGGGACCTCCTTGTAAAGCAACCTGCTTTTACTATTGCACTAAAAATATAAATGAAAATGAAAATGGTTTATGTGAACGCTCCTTAAGGTACATTTTCTGTCGGATCTCTAAGGCCATATTTTGTAATATTTCTTAGCGCTATGTAATACATTTTATAAATTTGTGATTTATGTGAAAAAATTTATATCGGTGCGAGCTTCCCCCTATAAAGGATACAATGGTAGCACTTAGTTCATTCATTGATAAATTCAATTGTGTATTTCTCCTTTTAGTGGTAGGCTCCAACGTATAAGAATTATAAGCTTCCTCCTCAATAAATCCACTTTGTATGAATTCAGTAAGAATCTTTTATGTACAGATGCTTAATCAGTAAGGTATCCACGCTTAAAGCCCTGGTCACACCAAAAGCGGAACGGCGGTGCGCGGCCTGGTGCGACGCGACTTAGTGGCACGCGGCAAAATAGAGTGTTCACATCGAGAGCGGCAGATTTTATCCAAATGTACTCTAGTTCCGATGAAGAAATTCTATTATTAGTAGCTCTGGTTGAAGGAAAACAGAGAAAAGTGATGAGGTTCGATTAAAAATACCTTAAGAATGCAAAAAGCCTCATTTAATGAATTGTGCGGACTTATTTCGAATGAAAAAGCAATTTGCCGCCAGGAGCAGCGGCAAAATTGTGTTTTTATCTCCAAAATCACCGCGCGGCAACTGTTTGTGTCTTATAGATTGAATTTTGCAAGAACAATCACGCAACGGCAACTGAAAAATGCCGTGCCGCTCCCGGTGTGACACCCACTTAAAGTCGCAAAATATCTCATCAGTCACGTTATACAGAGCCACTTTAGCACCCAACTCCAGAAAACTCCAGAAAATCATCTCAAGTTGTTTCGTGGTCCTTCAGATCCGAATTATCACTATAACAAAGTACAATATTGTACATACGTACAAACATAGGCAAAACGAAGGATCCAGTCCTCTTTTAATTACTGAAACCAATGAATGGAGCTTCCACTTCCTTAATACGTTCATCAACAAAACTCTCCAGGCATTTCAAAAGGAATAAGAAGAAACTAATCAAACGGAAGCCCCTTGGATACATACATGAAGCTCCTTCAGACCTCAGAACGGAAGCAACCCTCACATTTCTCAATAACTCATGACCATATCCTAACCTACCCTGAGAATATTATCGATCTAAAGAGTCAGCATTACGCTGTCCATTTTTATTACGACCAAGAAATTTCATCTGCTTCCGGGGTTTTGAAGACTTAACAGGTAGAAATTGATCATTTCACCTTCTCCATACCAACCATCTTACCAGCAGTGGACCAATCACCGGCAATGCGTAGAGTAAAGGAAGTTCACCACTCAACTGTAGGTCTTCCTTAAATGAAATGAAATGAGTCGACATAACAGAAGCCTATAATCATCTTCTTACGACCCCGTAAGAGGGCCATCAAACTTTCTCAGTGCACTCAGTCTGATCAGAGGGTAACTCTTGAGTACCCTGGGCAGCCTAGGATGGATGGATGGATAGAAAGAAGATTGAGTTCCCCTGGAGGAAGAACCCTAAACCGTAGGCCACTACATGCACCACTGTTCACCCTCAAGACCCCTGAAAAGGTTCATAGATCCCTACAAGACGCTCCCAAACCTTTAACCTGCTTCATGCAATTCATCCAGGAGGTGTGAGCCAAGGAATCTGTAACGTTTTCCGGAGAGAGTCGGACAGTGACAAAGAAAGTGAGTCACCGTTTCGGATTCTGGAGAGATTCGGACAGTGACAAAGAAAGTGAGTCACCGTTTCGGATTCCTCTCAGCATCCTCTGCATGTCGGGTTATCAACCAGTCCTATCCTATGTAGTTGATCCCTGAGAAACAGTGTCCAGTGAGAATAGACAACAGAATTCTCATGGTAGTTTTGCTCATTCCTAGCAGCTTTTTGTGAAATTTGGGTTAGGTTTACCCCACAGTTCCTTTGCTGTTCTGCCCGTAGGGTCGCCTAACCAAAGACAACTGTGTTGGTAGTCCGCCCAAGTCGCAATTGTAGAAACCAGGTGTTCTGGTGCGATCCCAATTGTAGACGGAGGTGCCTCCGATGCCGCCAAGACGCGCAAGTTCGCTCGCTTTTTCGTTTCCACTAACATTTCTGTGGTCAGGCACCCAAAGAACGAGTACCGTCTTACACTGAGAGAGGCAGTTCAGGGTAGTCTTACACTCCAGTACTATGTTGGAGGTTATGAAGGGTTTTTCAAGGCCTTGACGGCCACTTGGCTGTCCCAGCAGGTGTCATTCTCCTTATTCTCTGTGTATGAGCCAAGCAGATACCTTCCCGCTTCAAGAATAGACTTGACCTCCGCCTGGAAGACTGTTACATTTCTATACAGGTGTATGGCAAATTTCAAATAAGGCTCCTCACAGGAGACGCCCGATCCGGTGTTATCTTCAGATTTGCAGCCGTCTGTATAAATTGTAGTGTCTATCAATGGGTGGTGCACAGAGTGTGCTGCCCATCCTCCCTAGATGGGATTTTCGTTTTAAACTTACTAATCAGCATGGTCTGGATGAAGTGGTCACTCTCCCTGTCGGTGTCAGGTGCGATGGACCACATAAAATCAAGGATGGACTCGTGTGGAACCATGGTTCCTCAATGAGTCCAGCTCTGATTCAGGCGCAGCCTCAGCACTGCGATAGCGGCCCCTTCTTAGCATGTATCTGCACAATTATTACAATTATTCTTAATATCTTAAGACGGGCACAACTAGATATAGGATTTCAGTTTTCTTGATGCACTCGCATTGCATCACGTACGTTTTTCCAACAATTTTTTTCCAATAAAACAATAAAAAAGCTTTTAAAAAATATCATATGCATATCCTGGGGGCAGAGAGCCTAAGCCTCGGCGAGTTTGTTTTTCTACCGTAGAGTAGTGCAGTTGCTTAGTGCAAGATCTAGCTGAATTCCGTATAAAATAGAAAATAACACTGAAGTTATTGAACAGCTCTCTTATCTCTGTCGTATCAATAAACACCTTATCTGCAGTCGCAGAGTGCAAGATTTAGCCAAATTCTGTGTATGTTATTGTAAAATCCACATATTTTTCATAGTGCAGGATTTAACTGAATGCTGTATAAAATAGATATAATAAATAAGTTATTGTAAAATTCACTGATGTATCTTTGCCATGTTTATCAATAGTTTAAGCACACAGCATATAACGCTTAGTGCTATAGTGGGAGGAGGGGTAGCAGAATCGTACTTAAAATATGCTGAGACAATAAGGAGTACCTTCTTGACTGCTTCCCGCCCTGAAGGAAAGTTTGATCGATGTAGTGTCCATGTCACTCAAATGAGGCAGTACTAAGATCACGTCAACATGACAGAAGTAAAGCGGTTATGACAAGAGAAGACATTTTTCTTACTTGCTTATGGCTGACTGGTTCAATATGGTATCATATTGCTCTACATAAGTCATGCCCTTATCCCAACATATGTGAGAAAGTGGGAACAAGATTCAGGGACTAGATATAAGCCGGTATAATGCACATCATAGTGCAGGTTTAAATAAGGTAAAAACATATACATTATGCTTATTTAGAAATGCATAGATGAACTAATGCTTGCTAATTTCAACTCTATTGACGTTAGTATCGTGGGGCAAGAGGTGGAAGAAAACAAATCCTGGTTGGCTTCAGTATACATGTCCTATGATACTAATGGATGGATATTCCATCCCTCCGACGAATTAAAAGCTCTGGTAGCTGCAGCACTCAGCAACGATCCAGAACAATAACTAACTGCAATACCAATGACCAAAATGTCGTTTGGAGTAGCACCAATATAAATTAAATAGATGCATCTCTTTTTGATTATCTGCTGGAGACTAAATTTATAATATAGTAGTTGTTTTTATGAAAGCTCCTATGTGTCACACTAAGCTATTTTGAGGGTTTGGTACCAACTTAACCGCCGTTTTGCTCTTTACCCAAGATAATGACCTTTTGTGGAAAAATTTTCTTATTGATACTTATAAAGCAGTAACCGATATGTCCAATGTGTTATTTCAATTCTTTACTATAAAATGATACTTTTGCCACATAGGAGAATTAATAAAAGCAGCGATGATATGCAGAGAGAAAACACTACACCAAGACAGGCCTACACGCTTCACTTTTTACAGATGAGAGGCATTTAGGGGGAGGAACTATACCGAAATACTAAGTTTCGAACGGAAATCCGAGAAATATACCAATACTAATGCAAGCAAATAGTTTCAGCCATTACGCCCTGAAAAGTTGTGATACAGTCATTATTTATATCGAAAACTGTAGCATAATTGAATACGTACACAATTAACCTCGGTAATATATAAGGAACTTCCGCGGAGCAAAACTATTGTGATGACAAATCTAGGCACAGTGCCAGCAAAACCCTCTCGCTTTGTGCTGCAGCGTGTAGGTTGCCCCAATGGACAATTTGAAGTTCGATTTGAGATTCAGTATAGTATGCCATCAAATACTAGGACAACAAAAAAACCATTACATGTATTGTTTTATTGTTTTTTCATTATTTATATTATTCTGCGAGCAACTCTGCTTGGATTGATGTACGCTTGTGAGATATTATACCAAAGAAGTAGGACACCCTGTAAAAATGCAATTTAAGTACAGAACATGATAAGTCATTTTAAAGTGGAAGATTTTAGCTTCTTTAACTCGATATGATGAAGTATAGTAGAGAATTACTAGCGACTAAGTTTTCGAAACATTATTTTAAGCAGGAATTTAAGAACACATGTCTTTTCTTTACTTTGCAGAAATTCTGCATACCTATTCATCTAATGACTAACAAACTAACATATATGCTTACTTTTATAAATCTGTGAATAGGATTGAAAATATTAAACAATTATGGGATCTGCAACGCCATACCAAACAACCCTCGTTCCAAAACCCTCAGTGTTCCGATTTGTTTTAGCTCACCTGAATAATGTAGTAATCAAGTAAATTAACTGGTTAGAGAATTTGGTTTAAGAAACAAGTTGCAAAAAAAGTCGTTAAACCCTTTTAGATCTATATAAAAGTTGTACGAGACAAGTCTAATATTATATTGTTCATATTGTTGAACACAGCTGAAAATAAAATAAAATACAATTAAAATACAATATGAAAGGTACTGAATACTTCCCTCGGTCCATGGTCATGTGTCCAGTCATCACTGCCTCCTGTACTTCCAAAAAATATCTGAAATAAAAAAGATATATATATAAATTAGTTCAATAAAACTAATTTGATTGAATATTACAAACTACAAATAAAAAAACTAAGCACTTACATGCAAACTGCCAAGAAACGAGTTTCTTGGCAGTACAACAACACTAAGCAAATGTAAACATTGCAATTTTTCAGCGAAATTCATGTTCCCTGCATAATGAACTATTGCAAAGTATGCAATTATGTTCTTACATGCAAAAAACATAAATTCGCAGCATGTATATACACAATAATTAACGAAATGCAACAATTTTTGCCATTGTTGACATTTCGCTAAACACTTTTACGACTTGCGAAAATTCGCATAATTTGCGGATTTCTTGCAAATTATGCATAGTAAAACTATTCTTACTCACTTAAAAAATATGGGCGCTATTCAGAGTCTAAGGTTAAGCTCAACTTTAACTAAAGCAACATTTAGAATTAAAGCTAACTTCAAATATTTTTATATTCACAGTTCAAGCATTACCGTCTTTTAAGTAAAACTGAGTTTATTAAAAAATCTTTTACATTTTCATTTTAAAAACCTGAACTATCAACTAATCTAGGACTTTATCGAAACAGCTGTTATTAATTGACAGTTGACTGTGAAATAATTGTGATGTTTGTTGTTGGACGTACTGTTTGCGGTTGACATCTTTCCTGATAGAGAAAAGTTTGACAATTATAAAAGCCTAAAACTAGTAAAAATGGAAAACTTTGCATTAAAAAATGTAAGTTAATTATTCATCTGCCAAACTTCATGTAATATTGCAATTTCCATAGAAACGTCATCGATCTGAAAATTGGTCACTCGAGGAAAAGGAATATCTCAGATTTTTGTCAACGACCAAATAACAGTAATAGAAAGCAAAGCCAATGATACACGAAATATTCTTCAGAAAAAAGAGCAATGGCCTGATATTCAAAATAAAATGAAGGAATCTTGTTTCATCAGACAAAATAAGGAAAATCGAGATCAATGGATGAGGATGAAAATGGCAGCCAAATCAAATGTATCTCGCTACAAGCGAGAACGACAGCAAACTGGAAACAAGGGCCCGATCGATACACCACAGGAAATAGATTTTGCAATAAAGAATATAATACCACAGGACTGTGTTGAAGATGTCGTAGAAATAGATTCTGATGTTGCTTGGTGTAATGTAAGCATTCTTTAAATGAAAAATAATATACCAAAGATTATAATTTAATTACTTTAGGCCACAACTTCTAAATCTGAAACGCAATCAACTGAGCTTAACAGCATAAGCAATCCATCCAATAGTTTTGACAACAATCGTAAAGAAAGGTACAATAACGAAAACTTGGCACAAAATTTTCAAGAAAAAGTGGTGAAGACTAGCAAAGTTATCAAAAGTCCGGTGGTTATAAGAGGCCAAAGTGTATTGGAAAGTCGTCGCTATCAAATTTTGATGGAAAAAGCGAACACTGAAAAGCTGTTTCAACTTAAACAAGATGTTGAAAAAGCAAAATTAAGCCAAATAGAATTGGAAAAGAAATTTCTTGAAGAGAGGAAAGAGCGCAAGCAGGAAATTCATAAACTTCGAATTCAAATTATGGAAAAAAAATCTTTCTGTGAATAAGCTTGAAAGTTAAGTTTTTTTGTGTTCCACTTTAATGAAATAAATATTTTACATAAACTAAACTATTTTGTTTAAAAATGTTTTTCAATGAAATAACGCCGAAATGTTGCTCCATTTTTATTGTTCGCTTCATGTGGAAATCATTCTCCATTATTGCTGGATACGTCTGCGATGAGGAACATTAGGAACTGCAAGATAAATACTTAATTGCACTCGCATATTATGATTTGTATCAAGAAAAATTTACTAAAACAGCTCACATCTTTAAACCCTAGACACACAGCACGAACTAATGAATCATTTGTACTAACCATTCATTAAAATGCCGTGTGTTACATAGTATACGTCATTATAGCTCGAAAATCAGATGATAATGAAGTACACTAATGAAGTGTTTTCCTCCTTCATTATAGCTATAATGAGGAAAAATGTGCTAGATTTGGCATATAATGTAAATCTGGAGCTCCGCTGTGCATCAGCCGATTTGAAAAGAAGAAGAAGAAATGCAAATCACAAATTGTATTATTAATATTTTTTTAAATATAATGTTTTTCTCATTTTGAAATTGTTAAATTGAAAATAAAATAAATGAAAACAAAGTTTATCGCGTTAATTCGATCCATATTGCTTCTTTAAGGTGATAAGTTCATCAAAACCAGTTTGACAGCACAACTTAATTAAAGAAATGGCTGTGTGTCCGCAGTTTATAATGAATCATTATAGACTAATGAGTCGTTAGTTATTTCTTCATTAAGAGTGCTGTGTGTCTAAGGAATTAGAGATATTATGCAAAACAGCAACTGCTGTCACAATATTTTTCGCTGTTGGTAAATCCACCCTCCAGCGGTGAAATATGCATCGAAACTTGCTCTTAAGTTCTCCATTAAGTTACTCAATGTTACAACGAGTTGAATTATGGCTTTTGTTATAGCGCTTCTCCTTAATGGTTTTTGGGTTGAGCAGCGGAGTGAAAAGAACTTTCGAGCAGGGATATCCACCATCGCCCAGCAAAAGACCAATATTATTTTTCTCTCATATCTCCTTTAATTTGCAATTATTAAAAATTCGTGACTCATGGACTGATCCCCTCCATCGTGCTACTACGAGTATATCCAGAATCTTATGGTCTGAATTGCATACAATCTAAAGCAATATTTTTAAATATTGTTTAATTGAAAGCTTAGTAAATGTACTTGCCTGCACATTTAAAGAATGGTATCCTTTTCTGTTAAGATAAGTTCCTGCTGCTTCCCGTCCAAGTCTTCGAATTGGTGCCTTAATACGCACATGTGTGCAATCAATTACACCAATCACATTGGGAAATGAGGCTTTACTATAAAAATTTCGTTTATCTGCCGCAATATTTTCAGATGAACTTGAATAAGTTACGAAATTTGGCAGTTGGAGCGCTAGAAATCTGCTGATTTCGGTGATTATCCTACTAACAGTAGGTTGAGACACGTTATGCAACTCACCTAATTAATTTGAAAAAAAATTTATTAAATATATGTCGCGACTAACATAGTTCTTACCAATATCTTGTTGATGAGCATTTCTGGCGAAAAATCTTAAAGCAATTAATACTTGTAAGTCGTGGCTGATTGGAAGTCCTCTATTATTCCTTATTATTGATGGATCCTGTTTTATTAAGTTAATTATGAACCGGGCAGAATCTTTTCTGGTTCTGGTTTCTTATCGGTTGATAATTCGAATAAAATTTGTTATCAGTTTGGTGAAAAGGATCGATTCTTTCTTTATAAACGCGAGCTTCTTTTAAATCAATGTCGTCCAAAAAGTTTAAATCATTTACGATTTCTTCATCAATGTCCATATTTAAAATTTATATTTTGCAATGAAAATGCTTCTCATAGATTTTTGTGGTCTGACAATATGAATATTTTGAGGTTAATATGAGTTTAAAGGTGGATATTCTGACCTTTTAAATAAAAGTCAGCACTGGGCTAAAAACTCACTTTATTTCGACTAAGAATAAGCTAGTGCTAACATGTAAATAGAGATAGCTTTAAACAAGTTGTAAGTTGTCTGTGAATAGCGCCCTATATTTATAAACTTACCTTAAGAATTTATCAATTTATGGGAGAGAAAATACACAAAACAAACACGATACTTGCGAACTAGAATACCGCGATCGCGACTGTCAAATTGACTCGCGAAAAAGTCAATTTGATGAAATTAAATGCGCGCAACCTGTTGAGTAAGTTTAGAAAGTGCGAATTTCACCAGGTAAGCAATTATTTAATAAAAAAGGTGAAATTAATTCCCATAATGAGTGGGAAAGAGAACGATGTTGGAACGAGACAGAAGAAATTAAAGAGAGAATTCACGTTCCATATTGGAAATTGACATAATTTCATAGGGAGCCGCCATATTAATATTTTTGCGAAAAATTGAAATATTTAAATAAATCGATAAGGAAGATAGTGATTATACATGCCAATTTGGGTATAACAGTGATTTGGAAAAGTGAAAGAAAAGGAAAATTTTAGTAGCATAAATAAGCGTCCAATTAAGGTACACTATTTTCATGCTCTAAAATTTAAGGGTGTTTGAGGAAGTTTTTTTGTGGTGAAAAATAGTTGTTTTTTTTGTGATCGGAATTTCAGATAAGTATTTTACATCTTTTCTGAAATTAATTCATTTTTTGGTGACAGCAAATTTTTAGATTTATGTTTGTCCACATAACGGCTAAACTTATGCTCGCTTAGCATATTTAGCGTTTCATGTGGAGAAACAACGTAATTTTAATTACTTTTAAGTGTTAGAAATAAGAAATTTGACGTGAAAACTAATTATTAAATTCAAGTGTAGTGAATTTTTTTAAACACAAAATAATTTAAGTATGAGGTATAAGATTGAGTACGTGTCACGCTACGACACATCAAGCATACATACCAGACGACAGAATTAATAATAGAATAAGCATAGAGTGATTAAACAATAAAGTGGAAATAAAAAAATATATGACATTGAGCAATAAGAATTTGTTTAATAAAGCAGCAGTAAACACAAGCCTACATATCTTGTCATTTTAACACACCGCTACACTAACCTACCCAAAATGCCGTAATATAGCTGAAGTTCTCCCTTACAGCTACATTACAAAACACATATTGTCAATAATTGAACGAAGTCAATGAAAACCACAATAATAGATCGTTAAGAGTCGAGAAGACGACTCCATTCTGTGCAATAGTGAAATCGCTATTAAATATGGTGAAAGATATTTTTGTGATGATCAAACCCTACACAATAGATCATTATTGAACATTAAGAAGAAAATGGATGAAAAAAAATTAAATTTGACAAACATCACTTTTAATGATGTCAAATTAAGATTTTTAAAGGTTTTTGGAGCATTTTTCAAACACATTCGACAGATTCGAAGTTATGGCAACTGCCCAGTAATTAGAATGCTCGCATGGATTTGCCAAACTAACTATGCCTAGCTCATCATCGCATTTGTAACACATAGAAATGATGATGATACGTCAAAATAGATTACATATCCACGCATAATATTAAAAGGCATTTTGCTTTTTGCCTATCCATCGTCTATCTGCCAGAAAAAAGTCGGAAGAAGTGGCTTTTACATTTTTTTTTTAATCATATTTGCGTTATATCACAAAATCCCATTTTCAGTTTAATTTGGGAAACCTATCGATAATTTATCGACATCAATGTCGATCTCAAGGTGGACGTTAAGGACTCATAACCAGATACGCCTTCTCCTGCCGAGATTGTAAAAATAAATGCTGACCCAAGCGATTCTGTCACGGGTGAAGTAATTGACTGAGAGTGAGCTTGCAGCTTGAGTCACATTTAAAGGAATAGGAGAAGGAGTGCATGATATGTTACTGACTATTTCTACCGATGCGAACTTAATTCATCTTGCTTTCTTCTGAAAAAAGTTGTCAATGGTCTTATCAGTCTTCCGCTTTACACATTCACTACTATTTCTGCTTCCATCGCTAACTGATATATCATATCAAGTTTATCCTTCTCCTACAAATTAAAAGTTAACGTGAAGTTAAATTAAACAACACTACTTGAATTAATACGAAAGTACAAGCAAAGCAACGCCAACTACCGCAGAAGAAAGCGAATGAATTTTATTTTTATAGTTTTGACGTAAAAATTCTGTATAAAAATTTCCAAGTAAATTTCCAACAACAAAATGTATGATAGCCAACAGTCTTAAATAGCTTTCGCGACAAAGACACTTGAACCAATACAACTCTTTGGAACCATGGTCGGCCACCAGTAGTGCATGAAAAATCTAAAGAAAAATGTCAAATCTTTGTAAGAAAACTGAATGCTTGTGTCCTTGTCCGAAAGAGTGAACCACCAGAATTAATCCACCTATTCGTTTGAACTGTTGTCGGTGAATAGTAATTCATTAAAACTCTTAAGAACAATTTGCAAATATATTTCTAAGAAAACTTTAATGCTTCCCTACGAACGTAAAACATTTGAACAACTTAGGCCAATGTCGCCATGAAAAATTAACGGGTGGCTAGACGTTGATTGCATGGGACTAGAGTTCTACAGGAAGAACCCTAATTAAAATTCGTTGATAAATGACTTTTCGACACTACATAAAACACAAGAAAATTCTAAGAAAATCGTACACGTTTCAAAGACGAAGAGCTACGAGCGAATGACTATTATACCCACACCAGACTCCTATTACTACTCTAAAGAAGAAAATCAAACGCCCAACCCAGCGCTAACTGTCCCCGCAGATTGGAAAAGTGCGTTACAGCACCAACATTAACCGCTGGCTACAACTACATATTGTGTCCGTACCATACGAAAATCGTCTTGTTAAACTTTTAAAACTCACTCTACAGTCCTGCACCACATTCAATTCATCGTGAAGATGAGGTGGCGCTTTGGGGGAGGTCATGACCCCCGTGACCCTCCCCCTGTATACGCGCCTGTCATCAAGGATATCATCTTGGACTACTTGTGATGTAAATATGCAAAGCCGAAATACAATTAACAAATCAATCAAAATGCAAGAATACACAGTGGGTAAAAATATAATTTCAACCAATTGACCCAAAACAACATTTCCGATAAATCAATCACAATAACTGTGATACAATAATAGTAATGCACTATCTAAGCAAAACAGCATGTGTTCACCCAAATGCAAGTCACACTTGAGTTATTATATTACGTCAACCCTAAGAAGGGACTGCATTTGTTTACATGTTAAGTGACTACTTAACATGAGTCAAGCCAGTTGCATCACAACAAACAATGTCGAGCATATATGTAAGTGCAATTAGGTAATTCAGCCGCAAAAAATCTGCTACATTACTAATGTAACCTTTTTGTATAAATAAGCTGGCAAATAAACCAGCAATGGAAGTGTTGAAGAGTACTTCAGTATTATCACTTGGTGCCTATGAGTTCTGCTATCATATCTTCCCCCTATAGGAGGTTTTCCTTGAGACTGGCATCGACTTTCCTCTCACTGCATAAGCAATAATGACATTCCCTGGGGCCGGATTCACTAACTCGAAGGGTTGGAGAGTTGTGGAGATGATAGTTCTTTTGACACTTAACTCTCCGTTCGGATTTCTGTAAATCGGGGAATTTGTATTGAGAATTACCAAACTCTCTATTCCACTCGACAAAACTCTCGGCTGTTTTAGTTGTGGAGAAGTAAGAAGAATATTTCTCAGCTGACAGTATTGGCTAGTCTTGTTGTGTTTTATGAAGGTACCTAGGTACCTAGGAATTTCAAATTGAATTATGGAGTTACTTTATATCCTGGCTATGTTTACAAAACCAAATTTTGGAAATCCTTGCAATACTTACAGAGAAATAAGGATTTTGGTGTCTCAAGGTACCCGCTAAAAATTTTAAATTACGCAAAAATGGTCAATTTGGTCGTCTTTCAGTACAAAAGAGGTGGTATAAAATTTTTAAATATGAACGTTAATGCTTATATTTAGGATGAAATCGGATCTACATTTTGTCCCCTAATTAGATATGTAATTAGTTTTTCAGTTTCGGAGATAACTGCAAAAGAAGTGAATCAGTCCTTCTCAAGATTAAAAAATGGCCGTTTTTTTGGTACAAAAATGGACACATATATTTTCAACTCAGCATTATGAAGAGCTGGTAAGATGTGGAAATTCACTTTCAATGAGAAAAATGTTCACAACGGAGTACTAATGGATGCGAAACAAATAACGAAAGAAATATATGCAAAATATAGGAACTGAGGTGTATATGACCCAAGTATAAGATATCCGTCTTTCGGCGGTAAAAAGTCCGTTATGAAATTAAAATGATAAAAAAAAAACAACACCACTCGATTACCGGCTGCTCCCTCTATAATTTTATACCAAACATGACGTATTTTGGACAACCCGCTATGGGGGCTGGTACGACCCCCCATCCCCAAAAACCCCTCCCCCAGAAATTGTTCACCTGTATTTTTAAACTCTCCGTAGGAAAAACCCCCAATACTCTACGACCCTCCCACGCAGAGTTAGCCGTCTTTCAATATTTCGATACTTCTCACGTTTTCTTTAACTCCCCAAGTATGTTATCTCGCATGGAGAGTTAGGGAGTTTTAATCGGGGAAAACGAAGATTTTCATCTGCCAAACTCCCAAACTCTCCGAAAATAGTAATCCCAAAAATTTTACGTAATAGAGTCCGAGACTTAATCCACACTGGACAGTGGGGCGTAATAAGGATGAAACAACTAACAAGAAGATACAGTTGGTGTTAGATATGGAGTGTATGGGATTATACGACCCGGTGATCCAGTTTATTTTGTGAAAACATCATATGGTTGTTTAAGCCATTTTTTTATTTTTCAGAAAATATTCCGATATTTCGGTCTTTGGTTTAGACCATTATCAAGGCTAACAAAGATACAAATCAAAGAGTTAATTTTGCTAACAATTTCTTATTAATTTAAGTGATTACCTAAAAATTGGTATGTCAAGTTACTTAAAATGGGTTATTAAAAACCTTATGTCACAGATTAAAAAGACAAAGAAAAAACAAGTTTGAAAACGAAAACGATAGAGAGGCAGAAAATCGCACTTCAAAAAGACAAAAAGAATATCACATAATTAATAACAATCTTATAATTATTAGCAAAGTCAAGCATTTTAAAAAATTAACTAAAAATAGATAAATAAATAGAAACAAACAGTCAAAGAAAAAAGGACACACTAAAAAAACCAAGACCGGGACTATCAAACTAAAAATACGAAAGATATGAACTAAAAACTTAGCTGAACAGGTACCAATTTTGTCCCACTAGTGGGATAGGCCATCCATAGAGAGCATGTATTTATTTATTAAGTGTTTATATTGTGAGTGAATGTATTGTGTGTCGACCTTGAAGTTTGTTGCGTTAGGTTTTCTTGATTGTATGTAGAGAGCTTCTATATTTTTCCTCTTTTTCCAATTTGGCTCTCTGTGTAGGATTTTGGGATTTTCAATATCAAAAGTGTGTGTGTTTTTAATTGCATGCGAAAGACAGGCCGTGCCATAGTTCCGCTCATCCTTCCGTTGTTGGCTGTTATTCTGTGTAAGTTTAGATGTCCTAATGAGTGTGACAAAAGGTTTCACAACACAAATCTTTCAGGAATGTCAAGAAGAAAGTAGCAGTCCACACAAACGATTCAGCAATTGGCCTGTACCACAGAAGCCTTGGCAACGCTTACAAGTGGACTTTGTGAGTCCTTTTTGATCTATGTGGATGGTATGCGTTGATGCTTTCTCCAAATTTCCATATGTTAGGCCGCTTGCCCATCGAAAAACGAAAACGAACGAATAAACAGTTCCACACCGAAAATTCGTTTATGTTTATATATCGAAAACGAACGAATAAAAGTTTGGTTGGGCTTGTATCAAATAAACAGAAATGAAGTTATGTACCGAAAAGAATATTCGTTCGTATGTTCAAAATAGTATGGAACGAAAAAATACTTGACAGTTGGTAACGAAAATATGTTTCTCGTACGAATAAACATAACAATGTATTTTAATTAAAATAAAGTCATATAGATATTTTTTTTTGAAACTGTAATTAGACTAAATATCCAATTTTTTATTACATTGCGGCAAGTTTTTGTTATTTTGTGTTTTTCGGCTCAGCGATTTTGTTTTTTGATGTTAAAACGGCCTTAGTAAGATGAATTCAATAATTAGAAATGCTACAGTTAGGGCACTGCAGAACTTCTTTACTATTGAGGGATTACCAGAAGCCACATTATCTAATAAAATTCCACAATTTACATCAGAGCAATTTGCAGAATTAATCAGACAGAACAAGATCACACATTTTAAAACAGCAACTTTTCATCCAGCTACTAACGGAGAGCCAAAAATATATGTCAAAACTTTTAAGCATACGTTAAAGAAGGCTTAGTGAAGGAAAGGAGGCGCACAATGTACTCACTACATTTTTAACACATATCGTGCGACGCCAAAAGCTTCAACAAGATTATCACCGGTTGAATTGAATCATTCTTATTGTCTGCGGAGGTACCGTTAACGAAAGTCAAACAGCCATTGCGGAAATTCTCAACCAATGATTTAGTATTTGCCAGAAATTTCTCATATAAACCGGTTTAAACATCGTCAATACCCGGTTTAGGAATTCCTGGAAGCCAGAAGATTAACAAGCTCTGTTTAAAGCAGCCCAAGTAGGCACAGCTCACCTGTTGACAATATAGGATCGCCACAAGCATCAGCAACTGTAGATACAGCAACAACACCATTCCGACGTTCAGAGAGAGTTCGACGATCAGTTGTTAAGTTTGACCTACGGTATAGAGATTACAAGTATGTATTCTCATTACGAACCACGTTCCACTGTTAGTGGACGATATGTCGTGTAATGTATAGGAAAGCACGGTACAGAGAACAAAATACTCTCTCTCGTCTCTCTGTTTTTTCAATACAAATGGATATACATTAGGGACGAAATTTCGTCACAGCTCATTTATCAAAATTTAATGAGAATAGCTTGTATTCTCAGTACCGTGGGTGACCCATCTACATACAATTAAGAGGGGAGGAAATGTTATATATGGCAATGACAACCGACATCGTATAACGCGAATATCATTTAATGAAAGACTTGGAATACTGAAACATGCATTCTGGCGTAACCCCCGGAATATAATACAAGCCATGAAGTCTCTGAAGGCACCACTGACATATAATAAGAATGGACTGAGCGTTCTTGCTTCAAAAATGGCACAAATATTGAACAGGCTGTGAAAACCCTTTATTTCCTACAATTGCACACCGATTCATAATTTATTATTATTTGTCGATTGGAAACACTAAAGATGTTATAAAATAGTATTGTATTAAATTAAAATTATTTCGAAAGTTAAACTTGTTTTAATTAACCCAAATACTCATTTGTAATATTACTGAAAAATGTGCTCCTCTGCAGATTTATTGTCAAATTTCCTTGCGCTTGTAAGAGATAGACGTATAAAAACAATATATTTGTCTGAATTTTTATGTCAATTCCAATGCATTCCAATTAATACAGCCGTACTGTTTCCAAAATTGGTTACAGTTCAGTGTACATTTTGAGCTTGAAAGAGACAAATAGATTTTAGCAAAAATTTGTGCCATTTTAACTATAGGAATTAGATAGGATGGCTCAGTCCATTCTTATTATATGTCAGTGGAAGGCACCGACAGATTAAGAGGCCTTAACGTGCCGGGTACAGCATGCAGTAAGAGCTCACTCTCACGGCATTTTGTATACTCGTCATGGAGGAAAAAAACAAATTTCATCTTAAACAGGTCCTAAAGCCCAAAACTGTCGCTCCCACAGCAAAATGAAGTTAAAACAAATTGCAGCCAAATATGTTTTCTTTATAATAGTTTTAAAAAAAAATAGCATGTAGAACAAATTTACGGAAATTATAGCGTTTGAACAAAATACAAGCAACTTTTATATGAAAAACTCCTTCAGTAAGACAAGGCAAGAAGACTGTGGATGTCGCCTGCTGACCGGCCCGCTGCTCTCTTTTTTCGACTTTGTTCATGGCTTGTATCTTGCGGGGGTTACGATTCTGGGCACTGACATATATATGTATAAATGGACTGCTTGATCTCCTGTTTCATGTGGCACCAATTTTGATTTCAGAAAGTTTGCTCTCACTGTCAATGGTACCAACTGTCGTAAATTGGCGCTATATTTAAGTTATTTGCGAATTTACTTATATGCATGTCCGTGGGATTTACCGAATTTACTACAAAAGAATTTGGGACTATTTCTATCGTTAAATTTAAATTATGAGTCGAAGAAAGTGTTTTTTACAAGGATTTTACAAGCAATTTCTCGTTCCTAATCGTTTCAGTTCAGTGGTAAAGTATGCTCTCACGGAAAGAGACAGGAATACGAAAGTGGTGCCATTTGCTTTCATACATTTTTGGTTCAACAAGCAGTCTATTTATATACATGTCAGTGATTCTGGGGCAAGATCCCGGGTAGCGAGATATGACATATAAGCGACAAAACAGCGACAAATTCGTGTCATTTGTCGACAAAATTATGTGACAAATATGATTTGAAACTGTGGTCAGGGTTGACGCCGATTGTCACAGTAATGTTAATAAATTAATTACATTTGAGTCACTTCTATTTGTGACATCTAAATGTCGGCATTTTGTCAAGCTATAATAAATAGTATATACGTAAATAAAACTGAAGTTATAAAAAAAACAAAAATTTAAAAAAAAGATTTATTATAAGCATAATCAATTTTAATATTTGTTCCCGAGCTATGCCGTTACCGTGTTGTAGTTCGCTTGAACTCATTAATAAGATCCTGCAATGCTCGAATTTCGGTTGTTATAAGCTCCTGGTTGTACCGGACAGAATTTGTAATTATATATGAATTACTTTTTCACGGTATGAAGATGTGTATATATTTTAAATTCCATACCTATCTTTTTATATAAGGCCTCATTTGTGAAACTACCAATGCTAAAAGATTACTTAATAAAATTATAATGCAACCAAAATTCAGTTTGCAAGCCCGGCGTCTTTTCTTCTTCAACGAACAGACAAATTTCCATACAATCAACATCACGTTATTCTAGAGAATATTGGTCATCAACAGAATTTTGTGACACTTTTCATGTACAATTTTTGTCAATAAAAATGATATGGTAGCACCTACGAGAAAGAAACTAAAGAAGAGGCCCATCAACAACAATTTTCGTGCCAATCACAAAAATATGTAAGTTTATACACATACTATAAAAAGTTCGCATTGCAGGCGGATGAAAAATAAAATTTATGCGAGGGATTTTGGTGCGGTTTTTGAAAGTATAACACAAAATTCTATATGAGAGCTAGTAATACAAAACAACTTTTTGAGATTCCTGGTTCCCCAGTAAGCCTATTTCCATCTTCGGTTGCCCAATAACTTGCCTTAAAATTTCATTTTTGGTAAATTCATAATAAGAAAATATATTAAAATTCTTTTACATTTATCAAAATTACAAACATTTACCAATATTCTAATTCCCAGCTTAATATTAAAAAAATAAACAAGTACAGTATTACTAAATTTCCACATAAAAGAATGTAAATATTTTTCTATTTAGCCCCGAATTAATATCGAAGTTAAAAGTTAAAGTTCATTCCACGGGTGGTGTAAAGGGCCAACAGAATACGCAGTATTAGCTGTAGCGCAAAGTTCGAACTGCCTTACTTTCCGCTAAGGCTACAAGCGCTGCATCGATGGCAGGCGGCAGCCGTACATTTAAAAGTCATTCGAAGATTGTCATTGCCAAGGAAAGTCGTATCTACTTTGATTAAAATGATATATGCAGAAAATTTAATTCAAATAATTAAGAACTATGAAGTTCTGTGGAATCTAAAACACCCAGAATATCAAAATAGGAAGAAGAAAGCAGAAATTTGGGACAAAAATTGGACATAATGGTAAGTTCTATTATAACAAGTAAAAAAGCTAGAATTGGTCTAAGACCAAATCTTATGATACCCTAGATGAATGCCCGTATGAAATTTCGTATTGTCACCCTTCTGTGCAAGTTTGATTTTTGAAGTGGTTTTTCGCATATATTTCTAGAACGGTTTGTCGGACAGAAAACATGATTCTAACCAATTTTATAAGATTTCGTGTTCTGAAGAAGTTTTTAGTACAATAAAAATGTCTTGAACTGATCGTTTTCACACGTAAAAATCCTAAATTTTTATATGGCAACACCAAGCCCGATTTAGTCCATTTTTGTAATTTTATTTGCTAGTACAATGAAAACACCATGTACCAAATTTCAGCTCTCTATATCGATGCGTTCTCAGGCAGTGTCCAAATATATAGTGAAAAACGAAAGTTTTGTATGGCAACCCCACGAAGGAGTTGCCCGATTTGTCTCATTTTCGAACTTAATTTTACTTGTTTTTTTTAAGTCCGTATACAAAATTTCAGCTGTATAAGTATACGCGTTCTCGAGTTATCGTGCGCACAGACTGACGGTCGGATGGACAGACGGACGGACATGCAAAAATCAAAATAACTTTTAATATTATGCGTGGGTGTCCAATCCATTTTGCTCTACCATCATTGTTTCGAGGTGTTACAAACGGAATGACAAACTTAGTATACCAGATAGATTTCATTCATCTATTCTAGGGTATAAAAAGAAGAAAACGAGATGGAAGACCGAGAGCATGAAATTGATATTTTGGTCATATTACAGCTGAAGAATGCAAGAAGAAGTGGAAAGCGCTGAGGGATTCCTTTCCAGAAAGGTTTCCAAACGGCAGACTTCTGCAAAGGAAGCAGAAGAATGCGAAAGAAGGAAATATTTTCAAAATATGCTGTTCTTGCGTGACCATCTCAGGCCACGAATGTAAGTATATACGTATTAACACTTTCGATAAGCTCTGCATAATGTGGTTTCCCAATAGGACAATTAGCAATTATTCCTGCGAAAAGAATTCGCGAACACCGGCAGTAATACATTCAGCAGTGGATTCTGAGGTCATGGGTGACGATTCCATGTTTTCGACTGTTTCATTGATGAGCTCTCCACCGCCGGCAGAATGCCGAACGGATTCCAACGAGAATTGTTCAACAAGAAAGCTTGAGCTATCCTCATTTTCTCAGCGGACCTCTCCCCTGAAAAGAGCCCGCAGTGATAATGTACTCGAGGATAACTTGTTGCAAGCAAGTAAGAACATCAACTCGCACATGGCACAGCCAGAGGCGGAGGATGATGACGAAGACATGTTGTTCTGTAAATCTTAGTAAAAAATCTTAAACGATTTCCATTATTTAAAAAAAAAATGGATTGAAAATGGAATTACTAAAAATTTTGAGCGATGCAGAGGAAAAGTTTTTTGAATAAAAATTTATTGAATTAAGAACATATTTTTATATTTTTAAATTTTACAGATCGGAAAATTGTCATTTACTATTTTGATTTTTAGTTCTGCGTGCCTAAATAGAGATATTGTACAGCTATACTATTTTATTAAGGAATAGTCCGTCAATCTTTGTCGGACTGCTAAGGCCTCGCACGTGCTGTTATGGGTGCTACGGATATGAAGAACACTTTCCAAACTGATGCTTTCTTGGCGCCAATGCCCCAAGATCAAGCTTTCGTCCTCATCGTAGGAGTCTACATATTTTGATGGGCTGTACCTGTCACATTTGTAGATGCTGTCTATGATTTTCACAAAGTTATGTAAAACTACGCAAGCCAGAATAACTTTATCTGCGTATTTGGGATGAAATTCAATGCATGTACCCAAAATGCCCCAACGTGCACCTAGAATGCCAAAAGCATTTTCAATCACACGTCTGGCTCGAGACATTTGCCTGTAAAATTGTCCTTCTTAGGTTCTACTAAGAGCCCAGGATATGGCCGCATTAAATTGGTTCTCAACGGGAATGCGTTGTCAGCTACAAAGTAAAACGGTGTTACGTTGTTTGAATTTGGCGGAGGAACATTTAACTCATTATTAATAACCATTTGGCCAAAAGAAGATACACGAAAGATACATCACTCTGAGAAGACATAATGGGCATCGCAGACACCCAACAATACAAGAATGAAGTGCCCTTAGTAATTGTAATATTGCGATCCTGAATTTGGAGGGCATTTTATCTGTACATGCTTCCCATCAATACTTCCAATGCAATCCGGCATTTGCCATTTATTTTGAAAGTCTTTGGCTATTGTCATCCAACCGACGGTATTCAATGGGGCTACATACGTTGGAGAAAGATCTTTCCACAATTCGTTGCATACTTTTATTATTATTGTTTTGAGAAGCTGAGAAGCCCATGCGGAAAGACTAAGCAAGGTAATGCCTCGAAACTCCTTGTGATATATATCTGAAATACAATTCAAATGAACAGATGTACTAATCATACCAATGAAATGTTTACGCTAAGGTGACCGCCAGGCGGCATTCAGCACTTATTGGACGTCGAATTGAGGATTTAATAAGACCATGTTCAACCATTCCCAATATAAGTCGTATTGTATCCTCCGTATTGCATTCTCGTATATTTAAAAAACAATTCCTCATCATGATTTTTTTATATACTTGAATGTTGTTTAATAAAAGCCTAACTTTGCCCTCTTTTGATACACCGGTCTCACCCACCAATAACTCTTGCTCCTGCGTTTCTGCATGTACTTACATACTAAATAAAATAATGTCAACGATTTTACTGCAAATAACTTTTTATTTCTTCTGCTCACTCCCATTTTGGCATTAAACAAGAACTTCGCACTTCAAATAAAAATGTAATGTCAATTTGACACGCAGCCTCAAAGTAAGCTCCGTGCTACACCATTCTATTCGTTCAGAATGACGTAGCGCTACAGCTGGGATAAGCGCTTTAGCCGCAGCTACAGCTATGTACTACGTGCTGCACATTCTCCTCCAAGCTTAAATTTTGATGTTGCATCTTTGCCAGTCTCGTAATTTTTTATTATCTTTAATCTCCCATCCGCCAGAACTAATTTAAGAAATAAATCACCAATTTTCCATATCAAAAAAAAATCATAATACTTTCTTTAATACTGTACACTTTTTTAATAATAGAAGCTTCTCTAGTTTTAAGCAAATAATCCTAAATTAAATAACCTGCAGCAAATTATCCTCGGTGTACAAAAAACTAAGTGTAGGAAGAAATTATGACATAAATTCGCTTTTTTCTGTCATTTTATTTCAAATAATCTTTTTTCTTTGCTGAATAAATACAATATAGTAGATTAAAGAAATATATATTTAAATGCTGTACAACTTAAACATTTTCAAATATTGGTTCATAACAAAAGTTTGTGCTTATAGTAAGTTGTTTCCTTTTTTCTAATACTTTTGTGGGCTTTTGGCATCACCCCATAGGTTCTTTATGGCGTTTATGTCGGGGAATAGAGACGGCCAACATTGATTTTATTTTCATCATTTGATTTGAATTACAAGATGTCCTTCTTTTGAAAATGTACAGTAAAGGTTCAAATTTTTATTTAACCGTGCAATTAGTTTACACCTATTTTTTTCACAGCACATATTTTGTTTATAAACTACTTAGCTCGTATAACATTGAAATGGTTTTTTTTTTATTTAAATATATTGAACTTGCTTACGAAAAAGGTATAGCTCGAAAATAAAGAGATGTGGAGAAACAACGAACTTATGTCATAATTTCTTCCCACACCTATTTGTATATGTATTCCGTATATTGTGTGTTTATAATTTTACGATTGTCATTACTCTAGATCCTCTTATTCTCATTTAGTTTTTAAATAATTTCCACGTTACTTGGATTTTCTTTCATATTTTTATAATGTATTCCATCATTCTTGACCCTATCTTACATTATTCTTACTCTTATTATTATTTTCATTATTTAATATTATTTTTCCATTAGTTACTCGTAGAATTCCTTTTTATCTCAAATTGTTAATCTGAACTTCTTATTTTTTACTAACCATTAATTATCTTAGATCCAAAAAGAGTTTATAGTTTTATTTCATTTGTTTTTCTTTCTTCTTTATTCTTTCTTTAAAAGTAGTTTGTAATAAATATTATTGTAATTATACAGTAGTACCTACATAATTGGATCAATCACTGTATCTGTATACTATCGTCGTAACTTTTTAAATAAATAAATAAATGTTGTTTTCGAAAATGAAATATTTAATTACCATTTCAAAAAATGTCGGCCATGTCCCTTTTTACTTGCCATATTTCAAAATAAATATGTAATTCCAAAAATTTCAAGAAAAAAATAAATTTGAACATTTTATGTACACACACAAAAAAAAAAGATTCTCAGATGATTTCCAAAAAATAGCCAAAGACAAACCGAGAAAAAATAAAAATAAAATCAGTCTGAGGAGTATACTCGTCTCCATCTGCAGTCTATTTTTAGGACCGTAAGAGTACGATAATGAGATGCTCGTTAATGGTGGCAATTAGAAGTCAATTGAATGTGGAAATTTTCAAACCTTTGATATATTGTGACCTCATTAGCATTATAGCTCATCTGGCGTACTTTTGTATCCGTGAAGGAAAAGGTTCGTAGATTTCGGTTCAATTCAATTAATTATTGATTTATGTTTCATTTCTTAAAGTTTTGTGTGCCTTTTAATCAAACATACGATTGGGCTTCGTAAAATTCGAAAATGATGGAAATGATATATAATCATATTGTTCAATAAAACTTAAGCAGAGTGTGATTTATTTAGTGAGTCTGTAATTGTATTCTTATATACATATATGTCGTAGACATTTGACGTAACTCAGCATTTCACGAAAAGTCTAGACACTTCATGGAGAGTAGGCAGATAGTGTACCGGTTTTGACTTAGCCACTTTTTACATTATGTGGCTGAAATTTTTAGTCAATTCATGAAAAGCTAAAAGCGTTTACACCGATACTGTAATACCACCCTATATAACCAAATACTAGTAGTGGGAGATGGGTGGTGGAGGGGGAGGTCGCACCCAGGGCTGCGACACACACACCCACACACCGCACATACACACACATATGCACACATACGCACACATATGCACACATACACACACATTCACGCGCGGCGCGAGTATATGTGTGTGTATGGGTGCATATGTGTGTGTATGTGGGTGTGTGTGCATGTGTGGTGTGTGGGTGGGTGTCTCGCAGCCCTGGGTGCGACCTCCCCCTCCACCACCCATCTCCCACTACTATAGTATTTGGTTATATAGAGTGGTATTACAGAATCGGCGTAAATGCTTTTAGCATTTCATGAATTGACTAAAAATTTCAGACACATAATGTAAAAAGGGGCTAAGTCAAAACCATTACATTATTTGCCTACTCTCCATGAAGTGTCTAGACTTTTCGTGAAATGCTGAGTTACGTCAAATGTCTACGACATATACATATATAAATCTATATATACAGCAATTCTATTCCAAAACGACCATCCATCGATCCCGACCCTCTCCAATTTCGATGAAACTTTCAGAATTAGTTAACTATTAAAAAATATTGGACCCATTTTTGTTTTCTTGTTTACCCTGATGACTTCGGGTCTTCACTCAATGTTTTCACTGTGGACGTGTGTTTTTAATTTTCTGATTACTTGGGATAGGGTTACTCAATTCGCTTATATGATATTTCAAATTAATAGTATTGAGGGAGACTTTCAAAGAAATTGAAAAAAGTACAATTTTTATAAATTTTGGAGTTTTGACACCCTCCGGAAGAGAAATACCATCTAAAAAATATTATTTTTGAAATGCTCTAATATTAATACACATCATAAATGCAGTTTTTATACATATACTCCCACGTAGGTGTGAAGTTATGACCAGTATCATGGCTGGGCCTGAGGGTAGTGTACTCATGTTTCTCACTAAGAGATTAAAATCACCTTCTAGAGCGGAGTAAGTTAATGCCTCTACTCGAAAGACAAACTCATCTACGGTGAATCGTGAGCACTGACTTGTAACAATCATGGACTAAGCGATTTGATATTTCATGTGGCACAAAAAATATTGTGTTTCTGTATAGGGTGGAGTGGGGCACATTCGTCATTAAAAGCATTTATCTCCTCTGGAGTCTCTGGAATCTTTCGATTGTATTGCTTGAATTTATATTAACTTAACCAGATAGCTTCGCTATAGAAACTGTTTACGAGTACACATTTTCTAATATTTTTTTCATATCTTTTGAAACAAGTCAAGAATGATGAAGGTGCCCCACATTGGAGTACTTTCGACAAGCGTATGGCGGTGTTTCGTCAACTCATTTTTGTAAAATTAGATTTCATTAGATAAACATATTTTTATTGATTTATATAAAAATAAAGAAAATACATAATATAACATAAACAATATTCTAACTCAAACTAATAATTTTCAATATTATCTCCTAGGAACCCACCTATATGTATGTACTTTTGTATATATGTATGTAGGTATTAGGTATTAAAGAACTAGTAGATATTATATTTATTAAGATTAGTATTAAAAATATACTTTTCTTCTGCACGTGAAGTTCCAGGTGGATGAGTAGGAATTGGTAACTTGCAAACTATATCTATTCGGTGAATTATTGATATATCGCTTACATCAGATGCCCAGTTGTTGCTACACTTTCTGTAAAACTCTACAGAAATCTTAGCATTTACGGTGGATATGATGACGCCATCATAATATCGAGCTCTTTTTTCGGTGTCGAACTTCACCAGCACATAATCTCCTTCTGGGATTGTATCCTGATCAATTAATTTTGGCGGAGAACAGACAACTTCATCAGAAACAGAGTCTGAATCATTAACGCATGGGTCGATAGAATCGATGCTGTCTGCAAAACTAATTTCATTACTATCAGACGACTCATCTAAGATAGCTTCAAGATTACTTTTAATAGTTTCTTTTTTGATTCTTAGGCTTGACATATCTCGTTTTTGCTTCATTTCTGCAATACGGTTTTTTCCTCAGAGTTAGTGTAAATTCGAGACTTGCCCTTAGTTTTCTCGTTGCCCCTCCTTAAATTTTCTTTTAAAAGTGGAATCGGTTGTACCATCTCAGGGGATTTTAGTACATTTATACTCGGAGAAGCAATATTAGGCCCATCGGCTGTATAATTTATAGTATTAGCCGTAGTCGAAGAACTAGCATCGGTCAAGGATTCTTCTACAAAAAAGTTTCGAGATGCGCATTTTCCTGGATTGAACGGCCATATACCTGTTGATTCAAATCCCTTAGATATGTTCTCCGAAGTAATGGCTTTGTTGAAGGGTACAGTTGTCACAGAAGCGATATCATATATAGTGATATGTTTTCCTGGATTATTTACTAAGAATTCGCTCCATGCAGTTGTACAATAACGCTTAAAGGGCCCGTATACACATACATCTAATGGTTGAAGCCTATCGGATGTATGAGGTGGAAGTGATAAAAGCTCTATTCCATTACTTCTACAATATTCAATTACGTTCGAGGTGCCGTGCAACGGATGATTGTCAAGAATTATTAAAATCGGATGATCAATAGAACAGTTTGTATATGCTTTTATATGCTTTAGCACGTCAGGAAAGATTTCGCCAGTCATCCAACCACTTTTAGAATTCAATCCTATACAACCAGCTGGGCCTCCATTTACAAAATGATTCTTGTAGCGCATCCTGGGGAAAACATAAACTGGAGGAAGCCGGTTGCCAATCGCATAATTTATACCGACCACAGACACTAGAGAACCTCTTTCTCCTGATGACACTTGGAGAACAGTTCGCTTTCCTTTCGAAGCAATGACCTAAGAAGATACCAAAAGGAAATACTTATATACGTACCTACCTATATTTTTATAGCATATTTACTTTACCTTTGGTGGAGGCAGCACTGTTGTAACACCGGTCTCGTCCAGGTTAAAAATACTGTTAGGCCCAAAATTGTGTTTTTTATATAATGCATCAAGATTGTTGTAGAATGTAGTGACTGCTTGCTGGTTGAATCCCCTTAATCTCAACAGACTTATTGTTTCGGGTTTTCGTAAGGAAAGATCTTGATTCGATGCATGAAATTGTAAAGCCAATCAAGGCCTGCAATTTTATTTCTATCAAAAGAAGCAGGTCGTCTAATTTTGTCGGTATCAACGAAATCAAAAACAAATTTTCTAGCAGTGAAATAAGTTAAACCGAAACCCATTTCACTGCGTTTTTTTAAAGTATGAGGCGATTTTTCTTTCTTGGTCCATAGTAAATACTTGGTGCACATTATATTTAGATTTTGCTTTGGCGCAATTATCGTCATCGCTCATTCCAGAATCAGAATCGATGGAATTTAAATTAACGTTTTCATTTTTCTTCAACCGAGAAATAAGAGTTGTGCGTTTTATTCCATAAATACATGCTGCTGAAGATGGCGTTTCACGCTTGCTCACAACATCTTTCATTGCTAGTTTAATACTTTTTTCGTTTAAGTCACAACGGTTTGTTCTTTTCTTATAATTACGAACCATTTCTATAATTGTAAAATATGTACCTATATCTATATATAATATTTATATAGCTGTCAAAACTGAAAATTGTTACACATTTTTATAATAAGTATCAAATAAAATTGTCACAACTGAAATGTGGGGTACTTTCGCCAGGTATGGGACAGTTTCGACAATACGTCGAAAGTACCCCAGCCGTACTTGTCGAAACTACCCCACAAGGAAGAGTATTTCTAAAAATAATATATCTAATATATAATAAGATTTTGTACCACTTTATAAGCTTGGAATCAATAAAACACAACTAATACAGTCACTTGATCCTAAGAAATATATACTAAATGCGTAATACACAGAATTATGCTTAATGCAGTTAATAGTGAAACGTGAACCAAAAGACTAGAAAACTTAGAACACGTCTGAAATGGTTCGCTATCTACAAATGAATTCTTTTTGTAGAAAATTTCGTGCGTGACGAAGATCAAACTGAAATTTTCCCAGAATTCTTAAATGACTTTTAACGGAAAATTTTGAAGGTGTCGAAAGTGGCCCATGTCGAAAGTGCCCCAGTCTACCCTATCAGAGTTTGAGCACCCTTTAAAACGTTTACTACATAAAAACATGTAAAACTCAACCAATCAGATGAAATTTTACACCCTAAAGTCGAATTAAATTAAAAAAATATCTTTCAATATCTTCAAGTGATATTTTAATCACTTATAAGCACTCTTATAAGAAATTAAACTCATTCCGATTTTAATTTTCAAAAGGTTATTTTTTACTTGAATCCTGTGTATGGGCAAAAAAGACGGAGCAGGGTAAACACCAAGGTATATAGAAGACAAGCTATTCCCATTAAAATGTTGACACATTGCAGCTGATAGCCTGTGACGTAGTTCTGTGACTAATGTATATACATTTTAATAAGATAGACAGAGAAAGGAAGTACACTTACTTATACATTTTCACGATAATTGGTCACTAATGGCGGAACGTGATTCGTAATGGGAATAGCTTGTATTCTATATAGCTTGGGTAAACACTATATATATCTTTACCTTATTCTTCCTGCGGTGATTGCATCACCAGCCAACATAAATACAACAAATGATTAAGAAAACGTTCAGTAAGCGATATTTTGTGTTGGTAGCTCCAACTCTGCCATAGCGCGAAAGGGAAAGCTATAAAACTTGTGCCATTCTTTCCTATAGGAAAATGACAATACGCTCAGTCCCCAAGGTATATAGAAGACATTCTATATACCTTTCTCAGTCCATTGTTATAACCCTCTAAACATTTGAGAGTATACACCTAAAGTGAAACGAAAACGTGAACTTTACGAACCGCGTTTTACTAATACACCCACGTCTCTATAGTACATGAACACTATAATCACAGCGTAACAAAAACGTACTGAAAACGTACCTCCCTCTAAGCATTTGAGAGTGTACATACACCAAAAGTGAAACGCAAACGTATTGAAAACGTACTTCTGGATTTATTGACCTGTGTCATAGAACGTGACAGCAGACAGCTGTGTTGTGCATGTTAATTTGTTTGTGAATAACAAAACGCCGCGTTAATTTTTATTTTATTAAAACTTTGGAGTGTCAACAAATTTGAATTACTTATATTATTATTATTGAACTTTTGTCAGTTTACTAAGCTATTTTGTAGTCTATCGATAATTCCAATTATATATACCCTACTCGATGTACCTAAAACATTGTAACGTAGTGTAAGGTTCCTAAGTAAGGTTCCTTAATAAACGTTTTTTTGTTCCATTTTTGTGATGCTATCGTAAAGAAGGTATAGCAATAAATAATAAAATAATAGCTGGTAGTACCGTTCAGATAATTTCAATAGTTTGCCCATGTAGTAATAATCGATTAATATATTTATTAAAAAATAGTGTTGATATAATATAACTTACTATAATGGTAAATTAAAATAGAAAAATCTGTTGTTTTCTTCAAAAGCCATTGAGGCCTCATGCAAAACGTTTCGTTAACTGAACGTAATTTTCATTCCGAAGACGGAACACTTTAGAGTACAGTTTGCGAACTGCCACTACACTGACAGTCTACGCTTTTCAGTTTCACTTCTCTTTGTCCTGATGATTCGTTTCTGTTACGCATTCACAACACCAAAGCGTTTCTTTTGCGTACACTTCTATGTAGTGCTGGGCGATGTTCATTGATGTTTTCAAAACATCGATGTTTCGGCTCTCGATGTTTGATATTTTTACATCGATGTCGACACAGTAAAACATCGACGTACATCGATGTTATCCTTTCGATGTTAGGGAATTACATGCTTCTTACCGCAAAGGAATAAATGCATACTGTAGAAAGCAAATAAAATTCCAAAAAAATTATATAGATTTGAACAAAGAAATACGTATATTTCAATAAAAATTTTTGTGGTAAAACGGAAAGAGAAGTAGTGAAGTGATTGTTCATTTCATTTTCAAAGCATCGTTACAATTAATCATCATTAGTTCTTAGAATGATTTGGGCTGGGGACAGAAAACATCGTTCGGTGGAACCAATCAGATTTTTTTTTAAATAGTTGGGAGGAAACAATCAAAGTGACCATACATCACATTGCCGTCACTGATTCAATGGAGACCTAGGAAGTTAGGCCACAAGAGATCTATACAGGTTTGTTTATTATTTTAGTTGCACGGCGAACATATTGTCCAACTTGGTGTGCCACACATAAAAGCTTTTTCTCCACACACTGTCAAATATGCTGTCCACATTAGGATAGGAACACATTTCAGGAGCTGCTAGAACTATTAATTGCTATCATTTCTTCGTTAGACTTCACTCAACAATAACGAATGCGTGACAAGCATCGCCGTAAATGGTTCAATAAGTCGTCAAACACGTATCCCCGCCACTAAAAATCAAGCTAATTTGATTTTCGTCCAACCGCTTGACATACGTGTCAAACCACAAACAGGCCCACACCATTCAAATCTGTGTGTTGGCCAATATGCGTGACCGTACATGGGCCCCTTAAGAAAACGTCTGCCTGCAACTTCTTTTTCATGCTCAACAAGTTCATTTTATGTCCTAATAACATTCGCTTTATGATTGAAAAAACAACAGAAGCATCGGAAGGAAGTTCGGAATGTAGGCAAATGGAATTACCCCTTTATTTAAGCTCTCCTTTGGAACCGCTTCATATTAATGCTTTGGATAATGGCAACGTAACCAACCTATATATCTCGGCTAATACGATTTGCAGCAAAAATGTTGTCCATTGTGGCCGAATGTCTGTTCTCTAAGGCAGGCGAGACTATAAAGTGGGAAACACAATTGCACCGTTTCGATCCGATACGTACAAATGTCAAATTTGCTTATATGAGACGTACGTGTAATTGGACACATTCGCCGAAATGGATCGAAACGGAGAAGTTGAACAAATTTCAACTTTTACGGATAACATAACCTAGAAAAATTACCTGTGCAATGTTTGTGTATAACTCAAGATGGATGAAGAAGTTTTTATTGAAGAAATTATAAAATATGAAGACCTTTATGACAAAGGCAACAAATTTTACATGGATGTAAAAAGAAAAGACAAAATCTGGTAAAATTTCAATGAGAAATTTTAAACTGATGGTAAATTTGAACGGAACAATTGTGCTCATGCACGTAACGGATCGAATTGAATCGAATCGAATTGAATCGGAACGGCGGAATTGTGTTTGGCACTTAACTCAAAAAAGAAACAGTTTGCAAGGAAAACGCCTTGCCGGTTATTGTTTCTTCAGTCTGTAGATAAGAAGTTTTGAGACCTGTAATTTTTCATTTTTATTTAATTTATTTATGCGTTATTTTTAGGAAACTTTTGATTTAGAATTGATAATGAAGTACTTGTTTTGTTTTTGTTACTTTTATTAAGTTATAAATAACGACGAGAGTAAAAAAAATCGAAACTGAAAACCACAGCATTTTTTCTATGATTTACTAGTCAGACATTTGTTCATTAACATCGATGTGATATGTACATCGATGTTATATGATCGATATTATCGTCATATCGATGCTTTTTGGGCGATGTCAATATCGATGGTGAACATCGATGTTCCGTTCCGATGTCCCAGCACTACTTCTATGCAAGCATGTTTACATTTTCGTTACGTTTTTGTTTCGCCTTGCTTGAAGGGAAGTCAGTGATCGTCAGCTATCACTGCTATAGGTGAAGATCTAAGATGTTATAACTTCGAAAGATACGACGTTCGAAAATTTATCGATAGTCGGTATGTTGTAATACTTTCGACAAGCGATAATTTCACAGTCGAGTTTAAACCAAGGTTTAGTTTAAACCACACTCCAAGTTTAAACGTACTTTAAACCAAATCGGGTTTCACAGTGCATTCTTTTAGTAACGTTGGTAGTACTGATTAAATTGTGAATTAAATTAGTTATCGCCACCATTGTGAAGCAATTTTGCAATGAAGCAATCTGTCAATCGGAAAAAGTAAACAGATCAGAAATAAAAAATAAAAAATATGTGGTTATATTTGCTAATTTTAAATATGCCAACATTAAAAAAGGATGAAAATTTTAGCATAAGTATGTAAATGTATGCAAAATTTACCAAATTAGATTTAAATGTTACATTTTTTAAATTTATTCAATATAAATGATTTTATATATTATATATTATTATTATATATATAGATTCTTCAAACTTTAGGTTATAAATCTTGTAAGAATGTTTCTTGAATTCAAAAATTAATATGACAATACATTTTGTTAGGCATATCCATAACATAATACCGCTGCCTTCAAAATTTTCATTTGGCTTGGTAATTAATTATTTCTCCGTCATTTTCGTCATCCTCCACAAATAAAGCCTTTGCACTTGAAAAATTCATAAATTCCAATTTTATTATTATTAAAATTCATCAACAACTAGAAAAAAAATCTATAAATGTCATTTGTGCTAGGGGAAAAAATTCGGAAATAATTTCGAAACAAGCAAAATCGCCTGTCGAACGAAAATCTTATAACATACCGCCAGAGCGAAATCTTCGCTTCGATGATCGCTTTCGATGCGAAGTTATAACATGTCGCCACTGGGCTCGACTGAGCACGCATCGGGAAAGAGGTTGCATACCACATCGATGCCGTATTGCACTTTTGGCAGCTATCATCGCCCGTTTCTGCACGAAACTTCGATAAATTTTATACAGGATATCCTAGGCAATGTAGTGATGCCTTTCTGTACTCATTAAGTAATTCGAATGGAATTCCTGTCGTTTTCCTTGTCATTTTTGACGAGTTTTATTTCAATGCATTTTTTTATTAATGAAATCTAACAGAATTCCAAATCTTTGCACTGCTGCTAATAATATACTTTGTAATGGAAACTTAACATATTTATGATATTAATCATGGTAAAAACAATTATTTTCTTCCAGCCTTATTTATATTTCACAGAGCCAAATCCTTACTTTTTACCTAAATAGACTCTGCACTTATAATTTGACCACCATAATGATTTGCTATTTGTACAGATAATTTGGTTTTACCAGTCACTGTAGAATCTAAAATAATAATTAAAGGAACTTTTCGAAGCATTTTCACATCAAACACAAAACCCGAGAAAATGTAAACCGAAAAACTCAATTTAATCCACTTTAAAACAAGATTTTTGCTCCAATGAATAATAAAATCGTGGAAAATAGGATAAACTAATTATTTTACTATTATAATATAATATATATCTTATATTTGTAAGAAAAAACACAATTTTTATGTTTTATCTACCAAATTCTTCGGCCGAAAAAATTTTTCGGTGGATAACACATAAAAGTTGTGTTTTTCTTAAAAATTTGAAATAAATATATTATTTCCTGATAAAAATTATTTGTTTATCCTATTTTCCATGATTTTATTAATCATTGGAGCAAACATCTTGTCTTAAAGTGGAATAAATTGAGTTTTTCGGTTTACATTTTTCGGTTCTTGTTTTTGATATGAAAGGGCCTTAAAATACAGGGGAAAAATTGGATATCGAGCTTCACACAGGAAAATAAAGTCACGAACTGTCAAAACCAAATTGCCATTAAAAAAGCGAAATTAAATTTTTCGTATATCTCGAACACATTTGTAAAGCTGATAATGGCTTTTTGTAGGCGTTTAAAAACAGCTGGGAGTGTGAGAATGCCGTCAATTTTTTCCACTGAAATTCTGTGAGAGAATTTCACATCTGGAATTTATGCTTATTGGGTAGGAATAAATGTCGATGAAAATGTCGATGAATAATCTTCGAGAAAGCTTCGATGAATAATCAGCGAGAAAATCTTGATGAATAATCTTCGAAGAACGTCAGGAATATTCCCCGATCAAAATATTGACGACCAATCAATGGCTGCAGATCCAAGGGTGGTACTATGTAACTCGAATCGAGTACAGTCAAAACGCTTCCTATATTTCTTATGTAGGTAATTCAGCTATTAGAAGTCGGATGAATGTTATTCGATTCAAGCTCTATAGTAGCGCCCCAGCCGAAAGAATTGGATTTTGGATAGAAAAGGAAGTTGAATCGGTTACAGATACCAGAAAAATATGTAGAAATGTGGAAAATTAATACAAATATTTTTAAAAGAGTTACACGTATATTTCACATAGCAATAATAATAATAACAATTAATTCCCTCAAAGAAATCTCTTTTTTCACTTAGTAATTTTCACAACAACACATAGCCTGATTTAAACTTGAGAATTGAGACTGCAACGGTATTTAGGCAAATGACTCATCAACGAAACTCCAACTAGAACTCACCAGCCACATGGCAAAATTTTATCGACCGAATTTTGTATATTTGAACGATATAATTATCGTAACTCAGACTTTTGAGGATCATTTAAACTTAGCGAAGTTTTAGAAAGGTTGCACAAGGCTGACTTGCTAATAAATTACGAAAAGAGTGAGTTTTGCCGACCGGAATTGAAGTATTTAGGGTATTTGGTGGGAAAAAACGGCTTACAGGTAGACCCCCATAAAGTAAGATGCATTCTAGATCTAAAAAGCCCGAAAATAATTAAGGAAGTGCGGAGCTGTTTTAGTATGGTGACCTAGTATAGACGCGTCGTCCCAAATCTTTCTACACCAGAGAAAGTTTACCAGGATCCTGTTGTTTAAATTAAACATCAACGATATGGAGTATACTCAGAGATTATCTCTTTTTAATTGCCATCTGTAGATCACCGTCGTATGTATCTAGACTGCTTATTTTTGTATAAACTTCTAACTGACTACGTGCTTTGCCCCGATTTACTTTTCAAGGTCTGCATAAATATCCCAACGAGATACTCAGGACTCCATGTTCCATTTAGAATCCCCTTCTATAGAACCAACCTCCGAGTTAAGTCATCTTTGGTAAGAATGCAGAAAATTTTTAATTCTAATTTTAGCAATACTAATGTCTTTTGTTCTGACATTTAAAAGATCAGTTATAACGGAGATAAAATAATTTCCAGATTCTTAGCATATTAATGGTTTTTCAAATTAATATTTGCAGTTTTCTTTGGCTTTTTTTGCTTTGCTTTCAATCTCTAATTTCATTTCCTTGTATAATTTGTATTATTGGAATTTTTAGTAGTTTTAAAATTTTAGTTTATCATTGATTATTTTTTACATTGATTTTTTATTTTTCTGGATTTGCTTCTTTCTCTTTTTGTATATACATATGTAGTTTATTTTTATATAAATTTTAGTATTATTTTGTATTTTCCTTTTTAGTTTTTACAATTCTAATTTATTTTATTTCAGTTTAATTTTTAATTTTTGTTTATTATATTATTTTTTGGCTTTGGTTCTCATTTTGTACTCTTAGATTAATTTACTATTTTTCTTCTTTTTATTTTTATTTTTTTATTATTATGATTTACTGTACTAACTATTCTAAGGTATTGCGTTATTACCGAGAGAAAACTGCTTTCTCAGTTGGCAGTGGCTTATAGCAATTCAAAGTAATGCCATTTGGGTTATGTAATGCTGCAACCACATTCGAACGACTAATGGAATGTGTTCTACGTGGTTTAACCTGGAAAACATCTCTTGTCTACTTTTGTGACATAATAGTAATATAAAGGACATTCAAGGAACATAAAAACAAGTAGTACGTTCCTTCACAGACTCAAAGATCCTAAATTGAAGCTCAGTGCGAGTAAATGTGCTCTATTAAAAAATGAAGTTAAATATTTAGCGCACATAGTTTCATCACAAGGAGTAAGAACCGATCCAGCGAAGATAGAAGCCGTCAAAAATTGGTAAGTTCCAAAGGACAAACATCAATTACGGAGTTTCCTTGGTTTAGCTACCTACTACAGGCAATTCGTGAAAGGTTTTGCAGATATAGCAAGAAGCCTACATCAACTTACAGAAAAGGGAAAGCCCCTCATATGGTCGGATAAATGCAACGAAAGTTTTGAAAACTTGAAGCAACAGCTCTGTGAAGCTCTAGTACTTCACTATCCAAAGTTGGAAAAAACATTTATTTTAGACACGGATGCCAGCAATGAAGGTATTGGTGCAGTGCTTTCGCAGGAGGAGAATTGTCAAGAAGTTCCAGTAGCTTACGATAGCAAAGCACTTTCAAAGTCAGAGAAAAATTATTCTGCTACAAGAAAAGAGCTACTTGCCATTGTAAATTCAACAAACATTTTCATAAATATCTCTAAGGGCAGAAATCCATCCTTCGTACCGACCATGCAGCGCTTAAATGGCTTCTTCAGTTTAAGAACCCAGAGGGAAAGGGACGAGATGGATAGAGCTACTCCAGGCTTATTATTGTGAAATCCAACACCGAAGAGGTCGTATCCATAGAAACGCAGATGCCCTTTCACGACAACCATTCAAACCTGAATGCAAACATTGCGCCCGGGTGGAAGAAAAAGAAACAACAGCGACTTTACAGTTGGTAACCGTGGAACCATCTACAGGTTGGGAAAACGAGGACCTGCGAACAGCACAACGAGAAGATCCGAACATTTCACCTATTCTTGCCTGGAAAGAGAAGCTAACTAAAAAGTTACTGGGCTCAATGGAACTCTCTTCATGTTAAATGTGGTATATTAAAACGCAAGTGAGAAGTTTAGCGCCTCGCTTCCATTTAGTGTGTACCATTTTATTATTACGCTATTTATTATTATTACTTTTGGACCATAAGGTACTTTACTTAGTTTTGCAAATATCTACTTAGTCATAAGTGTGTAATAAGTTAAGTAACAACAGGCCACGATAATGTAAGTTAGATTAGGTAGGCGTTGTTTTAGTATATAAGTAGAGCAAATTAATGTTTTGGAATTAGTACTACTCAGGACTTCAATGGATTCACATCTCAGGATAATAAAGACAAATTAAAATAATATAAAAACATTATAATTTCAGTGGTGACCCCGAACATTCAAAAAGGACCCGAACATTCAAAAAGGACCCGAACATTAACAAAGAACAAAAATTTCCTGAGATTTCATCTGCTGCCCGTTGGCGCAACAAAGAACAAAAATTTCCTGAGATTTCATCTGTTGCTCGTTGGCGCAACAAAGAACAAACATTTCCTGAGATTCCATCTGTCGCCCGTTAGCGCAACAAGGAACAAACATTTCCTAATGTTTCATCTGTTGCCCGTTAGCGCAACAAAGAACACACATTTCCTGAGATTCCATCTGTTGCCCGTTAGCGCAACAAAGAACAAATATTTACTGAGTATTCATCTGTTGCCCGTTGGCGCAACAAAGAACAAACATTTCCTGAGATTTCATCTGTTGACCGATAGCGCAACTACGGCCAAACAACTCCTGCAGTTACATCAGTTGTCGTTAGCACAACCAACAGAGGACAAGAACATCCAAAACGACAGAAATAAAAAAAAAAGAAGTAGGTTATAATAAAAGGTTAGTTAAGTTAGAAAATTTAGTTAAATACATATCAAGTATTTAAGTAGGTAACTAAGCATCACCTAAATAAGCAAGCAAAGCAATTAAGAGTTTGGTCTGTCCCGCATCCTTTAGTTTTAAATATCTTTCGATATGCCTAACGACGACTCAGCTGATTCGCAAATAACACTAGACGACTCAATACAGCCAACTCAGCAAAATCTAATAGTGGCAGCTTCACTAAAACTGCCAACCTTCTGGCCCCCTTGTCCACAGGCATGGTTTATGCAAGTCGAGTCTGAGTTTGCAACCAAAGGCATAACTACCGATGGAACCAAATTCAGGTACGTACTGCAGGCTTTACCTATGGACGTAATAGTAAATATAATGGATTTCCTGCAGAATCTACCTCAACAAAATAAATTTACATGCTTAACAAAAATTCTCACTCAGAGATTCTGCGAATCAGAGGAAAGAAAGTTAAAACAACTATTATGCTCCTCTGAAATGGGAGATCGCAAACCCTCTGAATTCTATCGATCCATGGAAATCCTGGCAGGGACATCTTCAACTTTCAATCCAGAACTTTTAAAAAAACTTTGGTTGCGTAAGCTCCCGAAAAATATAAACATCGCTTTGATGACTTCCTCAAACAAATCACAGCTGAACTTATGACTCCAGCCGACAAAATTTTCGATATTTCCAATAATAAATATATTGCCACGATTTCTTCTTTTCCTAATAGTATCCTTTTCATGGCAACTAATAAAAACGTACGAAAAATAATTCCGATTCGGACAAATATCAAAATAATATTTCAAGCATTGAATCAAATTTATTTACTCTTGATAGCTAAAGTCAGTTCACTGGAAAACAAAATTTACTTCAAAATTTAACCTTACAGGTATCTAACTTAATAAATTTTCAACAAACGATAGGTGCAAGTATGAAGCCTAATCGCTCACGAGATACCAGTAGATTTCAAAATAGGTTCCATAATTATGCTAGAAGTAATTCTACATCTAAAGACAACTCTGCTGATATGAACAAAACATGTTGTTGGTATCATTTAAAATTTGGCAATCAAGGTACGAAATGTTTACCTCCTTGCACATACAGCATTAGCAAAAGCTTTAATTCAAAAAGACTGTTCCTATTTGATAAAGAAAACAAACAACATTTCCTAATCGATACAGGCGCAGATTTGTCTATTCTCCCTCACCATATTTTCCGAAATTACAGATATGACCCGGATAATACTTTAACAGCCGCAAACGGTACTGCAATTAAAACATTTGGAAAAAAAACTTTTGAGAATAGATTTTGGTCTACGTCGGAATTTAGTTTTTCCATTCGTCATCGCCAGAGTCAACAAACCTATTATTGGCGCCGATTTCTTGTCCAAATTTAATTTATTAGTGAACCTTAGAAATAAAAAATTACTATATGGGGAAACAACACTTTACGTTAAAGGAACGACTTTCGTTTAAATGCTCCGACACCCTGTCTCCACTCAATAGATGGAGAATTCGTCAAAATATTGCTCAAATTCCCTAGTATAATTGCTTCGCCATATTTCGCCTTACATATAAAGCACAATCTTGTTCATGAAATTTTTACTAACGGCCAGCTACCTTTTTCAAAACCAAGACGCCAAGACTTGCAAAAATTTAAGGTAGCCAAATTTGAATTTGAACATATGGTTAATTTAGGATTATGTGGTCCATCTGCTTCCGCAGTATCATCTCCATTACATATAGAAGCTAAAAAGTATTCACCAGAATGGGGACCGTGCGGAGATTATAGATGCCTAAATACTACATATAACAACACCAGACGGATATCCTCTGCCACACATTCAAAAATCTTCAATGAATCTCCGTTGTGATTCAGTATTTTCTAAAATCGGTTTAGTTCGAGCCTATCACCAAATTCCAATGGCTATCAAAGACATCGAAAAAACGGCAATTACCACACTCCTTTTGATCTTTTCGAATTTACACGTATGCCATTTGGTTTACGAAACGCCGCACAAACTTTTCAAAGATTTATGGACTATGTTTTCAAAGGACTGGATTTCGTATTCCTCTATATAGATGATATATTAGTGGCTAGTACAAACAACGACGAACATAAACTTCACCTTACACAAATATTTTCAAGGTTAGATCAATTTGGAATTATAATTAATCCGGCTAAATGTATATTAGGCGTACCAGAACTAAATTTTCTAAGTCACAAAATGACACCAATTGGAATACTTCCTTCAGAAGAAAGAGTTTCAGTGATTTTCCAGCACCACAGTCTATAAAACAACTACAACGGTTTATCGGCATGGTAAATTATTTTCATCTCTTTATCCCACATTTAGCAGAACTTTTAAACCCTCTTCATGCTACTTTAACAGCTTCATTTAAAAAACCAAAATCAACCAAATATTTTAATTGGACGGATCATTGCGAAATTTGTTTTAAACAAATTAAAACAGCATTAGCGAACTCCACATTATTGGTGTACCCCATTCCAAACACAAAACTAAATTTAACTGTAGAGGCTGCAGCTTACGCAGCCGGAGCCATTTTAGAACAGCAATTAAACCACAAAATCCAAGAACCATTGGCTTTCTTTTCGAAGAAACTATCACCAACCGAAATTAAATACTCAACTTTCGACAAAGCATTACTTGCTATATTTCTAGAAATAAAACACTTTCAGCATTTCTTGGAAGGTCAATCCTTTACGGTTTTTACTGACCACAAACCTCTAATCTTTGCGATTAACTCAAAAACTGAAAGAAGCCCTAGACAAACAAGACATTTAGACTTTAAAACCCAATTTACTGCTAATATAAAACATATTAAAGGTAGATCTAATAGAATCGCCGATACTCTATCTAGAATCCCAACCGATAAAGAAATTTATAGCTCTTCTACGAACAACGAAGCAGTTAATATAGAAATTATCACAGAAGAACAAAAAATTGATGAAGAATTAAAACATTTAATTCAACTTCAACAAACATCGTCGAACACAAAATTCAAATTAGTTTCGTTACTAATACCAAACTCCAACAATTCAATTTGGTACGATACTTCTACTACAGTTAATCGGCCATACATATATTCCAAAAGGATTCCGACAAAAAAATTTCAACGCACTTCATAATCTTTCCCATCCTGGAATTCGTGCATCCAGACAGAAAATTGCTTACAACGAAATATTTTTGGCCTAACATGAACAAAGATATAAACCAGTGGGCTTAAAATTTCTTAAATTCCCAAAAATCAAAAATTCACACTCATATAAAATCATCACCAGGCATTATTTCACTTCCGCATTCACGTTTCGAACATATTCACTTAGACCTGGTAGGACCTCTACCACCTTCAAATGGTGTTTATTCCTATCATAGATTTATGTAGGCTGAGTGAATAAAACCAATCCTTATTTTATTAAAGGTTACAATTTTATCATATGATGCGCACAAGACTAAAACAATGTGTAGCGGTCGGCAGTCACTGGAAGAAGTACAAAAATTCCCTGTCAGTATGTAGACTGATCTGATTATATCAAACTTGTACATGTATTTGTATGAGTTAAATAGACATTGGTAAGTAGGAAAATGACAAGAGTTGCCATACTAAAGATAATTACTAGTTTGTGGTATACAAAAAGGGAAATTATTAGTTTACAACGTAACAAATGAATATACATATATATCTTTTAACCGTTATAGATCGTTTTACACGTTGGCCAGAAGTGTACCCTCTTAAAGATATCACTACTGAAATGTTGATAAAAACTTTATACGAACAATTCATTCCCCGATTCGGTGTACCATTAAGAATAACTACAAATCAAGGAGCCCAATTCCTCTCTAAGCTATTCTCTGAATTCACAAAATTCTTAGGCTCGCACCAAATTCGATCTTCAGCTTATCATCCACAATCCAACGGGATAATAGAACGTTTTCATCGTCATCTTAAAACTGCTCTCCGATCAAAAGAAGATCGAATTAATTGGTCCTTGCAACTACCAGCAATCTTATTGGGTATTCGGACTACTTTCAGAGCCGATTTAGATTGCTCACCAGCAGAATTAGTATATGGCGAAACCCTACGTATCCCCCGTGAATATTTGATACCTGAACAACCAACCAAACTAGATCAATCAAACTTTATCCATTTACTTCGACGACATGTATAAAATTTTAAACCAGTAAAAAGTCCAAGATATTCAAGAACAAAGTTTAATTATCCAAAGACCTTACATGATTGTAAATACGTTTTTGTGAGAATAGACAGATCTAAACCCTATTTAAAGTGTCCATACGATGGTCCATATATAATAATCAAGAAAATAAACGACAAAAATTTTATAATAAGCAAAAATGGAAAAGCAACAACGATATCAGTTGATAGTTTAAAACCGGCATTTACGGAGGAGACGGGGGATGTGGGAGAGACAGAGACAACAAGACTAAACAGGATCAATATTTAAAAAAAACTAACTAAAAAAGTTAGTTTTGGATTAAATTGATATAAAATTTCTTTTTTTTCTTTGATAACGCTTTCGCTGAAGGGGAGGTTATGTAGCGCCTCGCTACCATTTAGTTTGTACCATTTTATTATTACGTTATTTATTATTATTACTTTTGGACCATAAGATACTTTACTTAGTTTTGCAAATATCTACTTAGTCATAAGTGTGTAATAAGTTAAGTAACAACAGACCACGAAATGTAAGTTAGATAAGGTAGGCGTTGTTTTAGTATATAAGTAGAGCAAATTAATGTTTTGGAATTAGTACTACTCAGGACTTCAATGGAATCACATCTCAGGATAATAAAGACAAATTAAAATAATATAAAAGCATTATAATTTCAAGAAGCACCTAACGGTGAATCATTCCGAATGCAGATAGTCGTGCCAGCATCAAACATCAAAGACGTTCTAGAAAAGTGCACGGCGGAACCTCTGGAGGACATTTGGGAGTGAAGAAAACAATTTCCAAAATACGAGAAGGGTTTTATTGGCTACATATGCGAGAAGATGTGGAGGAGTGGTGCCGCAGATGCACTGTCTGTGCTGCCTACAAAAGGCCGCAACACAGAAGTGTGCTGCTTGCAAAGGGCCGCAACACAGAAGCAGAGGAGAAATGCAGAAGTATAATGTCGGAGCCCCCTTTGAAAGGATATCTGTAGACATCGCTGAACCTTTTCCAGAAATGGATGGCGGTAACCGTTATATATTAGTTGCCATTGACTATTTCAGTAAATGGCCTGAAGCATATGCAATCCCTAATCAAGGGGGAACCACAGTTGCGGAACAAATAATAACGAATTGGGTCAGTAGGTTTGGTGTGCCTCACGAGCTTCATTCGGGCCAAGGACGGAACTTCGAATCACGGATTTTCCAGGAGACGTGTTAAATGTTGGGAATAAGAAAAACCAGAACAATTCCTCTACACCCACAATCTGATGGCATGGTAGAGCGCTTTAACAGAACATTGATTGAGTATCTAAAGAAAGTAGTTGACTATCATCAACGCGATTGGGATCGACTTATTCCTAATGGCTTATAGATCAGCCGTTCATAGCACTACCGGACACTTGGTACCCCCAGAGGTAAACAAAAGTTACCAGAAGACTATCGGAGCTCAAACAACAATTAGCTGATGTGCACGAGGCCACGAGATCGCAAATACTGATCGGATGAAGACACGCTATGACTTACGTGCCAATTCTGCAGGATTTAACGAAGGTGATCTTGTCTGGCTGTACAGCCCGAAGCGACGTAAGGGACGTTCTCCAAAATTACAACAACACTGGGAAGGACCGTATTCTGCAGTAATTAGAATTAATGACGTGATGTACAGGATTCAGCGTGGTACAAGAGGCAAGCGTAAAATTGTTCATTTGGACCGCTTGTGTCAATACTGAACGGGACGAACAAATTTAACAAGCGGACAGTGTTACGTGCAATAGAAAGAGACAACTGGTGACATCTACTGGCAATGGAGAGTAAACAACTTCAGGTTCGGAGCATCGATGATGGAATCTTCGGGAAGGTTCAGGAATAGAACAGTCAAGAATATTCTGGAATAGAACACTCCAGAATAATCTGGAGAGTTTCTAGGGTATAAATATAACAGTTGTCACCGCCAAAGAAAGAGTCTTGTCTTAGACGCTGCAGTGGTAGCAAGGGAAAGTAATGAACAGGCGAAAGTGTTATAATTGGATTGCGATAATTGAAAGCACAGTATTAGCGATAATTAAACTTGAGTTGATTAAGATTAGAATGAAATTAAGAACTTGTATATTAAATATGTAATATTGTGTTTTAAATAACGAACCAAAGGCCACGCTCGCAACAATACGCTATAAGCCACTCAATGGTAGATGACGCACAACAGTGAAGGGATAATGCAATCCCAAAGTATATAAAATGTAAGGTATTCCGTATCTCCGAAATATACCAGCCATGAACAAAGTCTGAAAAAGAGAGTAGCGGGCCCTTAGCAGCGAACTTTACACAGTACGTTTACATGAATACTTGCAGTATACTTCAAGTAGAGATCAAGTAATTAAAATATCATGTAAACGCGCCTTGACTTCAAGTATACTTGAGTCAAGTAAATCACAAAATTTTGTTCGATTTACTTGAAAAAATTCATATAATCGCAACTCAGTACTTGAAAATCTTTCATTTGTGCGAGATATGAAAAAGGCAAAGAGGAACAAGAAGAAGATTATTGTTGATAATTCAGGCTGTGATTCTTAGTACTTTTCTCAAGATATTTATCTAAAAATCCGCAATTATGTATTGAACTTAATGCAGAGGTGTTAAAGGTAAAATGTCACTTCAAGTAAATTTCAAGTCAAGTAATTGGAATTAATTCAACCAAAACCCCTACTTAAGTTTCAAGTGGATTTCAAGTCCAGTACTTAGGTATTCATGTAAACGTAATGACAGTCTTCTTGCCCTGTCTTACGCAGGAGTTGCTTTTTTATATAAATGTAATTTGTCTTTTGTTCAAACTCTATAACTTCCAGAAATTTTTTTTTACAACTATCAGAAGGAAAACATATTTGGCTGCAATTTGTTATAGCTTCATTTTTCTGTGGAAGCGATAGTTTTAGGCTTTAGTTGTTATGATCGTAGTGTACTGCATGTAGCAAAATGCTACATTGAGCAAAGTATACATGGCCGGCCCATAGCCACATGAACGGCGAAGAAAGACGCGCTGAAGACCGACGAGAAAAGAAGAAGAAGAGGAGAGTAGATTTTGTGCTTTGACGTGTGGCAGGAGGTGAAAAAGAAAAGAAATCCGAAACAATCTATTTAGAAAAACGAGGTGTGACAAGTTTTTTTGGAATGCTGAAAATTATAAGTGAAGACAAAAAAATATTAGTGGAATCGGCTAGTTACAGCATCTGTGCAAAAAGAATTATAAAACATAAGGTATTGAAAAGCAGGGTTGTAAATGAGCGCACTCATTTATCATATCAACTCATCGCTCTACTCTACTATTTTAAATAACATAAAGGAATCTGATTTAATTAAAGTGAAACTGAAATTTCAATCAAATAAGAAAAGCTTATAAAAAAGTCATTCATTATATTATATTTTATTAATTTAGCTTTTGCTCATTTTCTTAGCCAACATTTCTTCTTCCTGTCAATATAATGTACAATGTACAATGTACATATTCAAAATTGTGTAAAGACCGTATGGTATTTTCCCAGACTTGAAAAAGATAAGATTCCATTTATGGCGATTCTACTTATAATTATCCATAGAAATACTTGTGAGATATAAAGGGAAAGTAATATGCACATGAGGAACTCAGTTTTGTGAATGTGTTAACTTCAGGCTTTAAAATTTCTTTTGTTATGACCATTACTATTGTCATTGTATGATTTTTATATAGCATTTTCAGATTTAATTAAACATTTTCCAGAAAGAATTAAACCTTTTCCACAAAGAATTAAACCTTCTCCACAAAGAATTAAACATTTTCCACAAAGAGTTAAACAAAATTCGTAAACAATTAAAGGAATGATTTTTATACCCTAGATGAAATCTAAGGGGTATACTAAGTTTGTCATTCCGTTTGTAACACCTCGAAATAATGATGGTAGAGCAAAATGGATTGGACACCCATTCATAATATTAAAAGTTATTTTGATTTTTGCATGTCCGTCTGTCCGTCCGTCCGTGCGCACGATAACCCGAGAACGCGTATACTTAGAGAGCTGAAATTTTGTACATGGACTTTAAAAAAAAAGTAAAATTAAGTTCGAAAATGAGACAAATCGGGCAACTCCTTCGTGGGGTTGCCATACAAAAATTTCGTTTTCCGTTATATATTTGAACACTGCCTGAGAATGAGTCGCCGTAGAGAGCTGAAATTTGGTACGTGGTGTTTTCATTGTACTAGCAAAAAAAATTTCAAAAATGGACTAAATCGGGCAACCCATTCTTGGTGTTGCCATATAAAAAATTAGGTTTTTTATGTATACTGTGAAAACGATAAGTCCAAGACACGGACGGACGGACGCACGGACGGACGGACAGACGGACGGAAGGACGGACAGACAGACGGACGGACGGACAGACGGACGGACGGACATGCAAAAATCAAAATAACTTTTAATATTATGCATGGGTGTCCAGTCCATTTTGCTCTACCATCATTATTTCGAGGTGTTACAAACGGAATGACAAACTTAGTATACCCCTTTAGATTTCATCTAGGGTATAAAAAGGCCGGATTTGAGGTGCATCGTATGAATTCAGCTACTACGATTCAACAGAGAAAAGAATATGCTGTGGAGTTTTCAAGAGACGCTCCAAGTAATAGAGAAAAACTCATTTTTATCGATGAATCTGGGTTCAACCTTCATTTAAGGCGCCAACAAGCTCGTTCGCGAGTAAACACAAGAGCTCGTGTTGTTATTCCCACAGTCCGTGGGCGTAATACTGCCTTATTAGCAGCAATGAACAATGATGGAATTCTACATTACAAAATTATTTCAAATTCAACATGCAACTCCGATAAATTTTGTTCATTCCTTATAGAGCTTATAGGTAAAATTGCACATATAGGAGATGCATGGTTAATCTTGGATAATGCCGCCATACACAAGACGAATGCTGTTTGAGAGGTAGTTGCCACCGGTAATAATCTACGACTTCAATTTCTTCCACCATATTCACCTATGCTGAATCCTATAGAGCAAGCGTTTTCAAAGATAAAAGGAGCTGCGAGGAGGATTCTCGCAGATACATCCGTTGAACACACCCTCTCCTCAGTTATAGAAAGTAGCGTTAAAGAGATAAATTCTACAGATGCTGTAAATTTTATAATGGACATGATGATGAAAATTGCTCCTGCATCGCTTGGCGAACCACTTCATTGACGTCAAAATATTTACAAATGTAAAAAACAAATAATAAAATTATTTGTTTAATTGTTTATGAATTTTGTTTAATTCTTTGTGGAAAAGGTTTAATTCTTTATGGAAAATGTTTAATTCTTTGTGAAAAAAGTTTAATTCTTTATGGAAAATGTTTAATTCTTTGTGGAGGAGGTTTAATTCTTTGTGGAGAAGGTTGAATTCTTTTTGGAAATGGTTTAATTAAATCTGAAAATGCTATATCCTAGATAATTTGTGACGCGTGAAAAAAAATTCTTGTAGAGCAAAATGGATTGAACACCCACGCATAATTGGTTGAGAAATTTATTAATTCCAGAATCAATGAAAATCTGGAATGTTTCGACATGAATACGCAATCCAAAAATAAAAACAATCAAGCTACGTCATTTTGGGATTCAGATTGTGAAGATGACCAAAATTGAATGGTGGGTCAAAAATTGTTCTTGGAGTATAATTTTTCCACAGACAAAACCCCGAGCATATTTGATAACAAACTTTTTTCGGTGATAAAAAACCATTTTACCGAATACAACAGAGCTCTGTCTAGTAGTGCTTAGGTAGAAATATTGTTTAGCATAGGAAAACTAACGTTAACTCCTAATAGATGTCGTCTAAATTACGACAATTTTGAAATACTACATATCAATGGAAAAAATGTAAAGTAAGACGCTGATATTATGGAAAAATGTAAGTACAATTTCCTTGAGTTGAATTATAACATTTTCAAGTATGGTAATTTCCCTACAAGTTTTACAAGTTGTTGAATTTGTCCATTATATTGAGAGGAAGCGAAGTGTTGGCTAAGAAAATTAGCAAAAGCTAAATTAATATAATATAATATAATGAATGCCTTTTTTATAAGCTGTTCTTATTTGATTTAAATTTCAGTTTCAATTTTAATTAAAAAAGATTCTCGTTATGTTTTTTAAAATATGATTTGAGTCCGTTCAACTCAAATGAAGAGTCCGCTCAGGTAGTGGGTCCACTCAAGTCCATTCAAGCAGTGAGTCCGCTCAAGACTGGGTCTGGGATTTTTATCGGTCGAATTTTCCCGCCGAAAAAGGTTTTCGGCCGATAAAACATAAAAGTTGTGTTTTTATTAAGAATTAATTATTAAGGCCTTTTAATGTCGCCGTAATAGTAATTTCATATAGCTTATATCCTTTTTTCAACTTGTAGAATCGAACTTGGCGTTTCTCATTCAGCACTGGAGTAGTTTCAATTGTCGTATCTGTATATTTCAAGGTTCAATCCAGGCCCCGCAACAACAAACAATAAAAATCAGGGCAATTAAATAAAGGGAAAAGTAATAATAAGCTGAAAGTAACTGACCGACCTATTTCAGTACAAGTATTCACCAAACAAATAAAAAAAATAAATAAATGGAAAATTCGGAGAATTTTTTCTGAAATAAATAATAACGAGAATGCGAACGGACTTTAATAGTTTTCGAAAACAAGTAACTTGCATACAGAAACTTGGTCCGAAATTCGAAATGAGAGCGATACTGTATGTACATATATACTGTATCAAAGGCAAGGCAGTCGGAGTTGGTTTCTTGAACGAAAAAGAGTCCAAATGGACAAGTGATTTTACAACTGAAGTATAACTTATAAAAACAACTTATATAAAAAAAAGTAATTGAAAGGAAAAGTAAAAGCGGAGTAAGAAGGAAAATAAAACAGAAATGTAAAGTACGAGAGCTGGACAAGTTGCCGATTTGGTTGTTACCTTGGAAAAAAAGGATTGGGTCGAAATAGTGGAATAACCACGTGCTGGATGGGGAAGCAGAGTGAGCAGTTTTTTGTATAACCAATGATATATTTTTTTCCTTTGTGCATACCTAAATTGAATTTTTGTAAAACCAACGATATATATTTTTTTCCTCTGCGTATAAATTGAATTCAACAACAGTAGATTTGGTATTTATGTATTAGTTCATAATTGCTATAACCTATATTGTCAGTGAAGTGGATTTTATAATTACTATAAGTGATTTGATTGATGTACGATTAATTGCAAAACCATACCAAGAGTTCAATAAAATTAGTTAAATTTGAAATGTGTTCCATTTTGTCGTGTTCTGGTGATTACCCATAGTTTTGTAGTTTAACTAGGAAAAAAACTACGTGGCGCCCAAAGATATAAGAAGTTTGTATTTTGGTGAACTATTTAGGTTCAATGATTGTTCTTTTCTGACAGGCCGCATACCAATACTACTGCAAACAAACAGTTTCAGGCATTTTGAAATTGTGAAAGTTCTCATCGGACGGCTGTGCAATCCTTTACCTGGGATTTAGGTGATAATATACTAATTCAACTATTACCTGCTGTGAACTACGGATACAGTTATTATTTATATTAATAACTGTAACTTGTTTGAGCACGCACACACTTAAACTCGGTAATCATATAAGGAACTACAGCATAGCAAAATTATTGTGATGATACTTGGTTGGAGCAAGTGTAAGAAAATACGCGGAATGTCTGCACCCAAAACCCTCGAGAATACTTCACAAGCCATGAAACAGACTCCCTCACTACCACATGGGAGGCCTAACGGAGTCCTTACATCCAAAATACTGCAAATCGGGAATTGACCCGCCGAAAATATCAGCTGATGACTCCGATGTAACCTGGATAGATTGCTCAGGATGCAAAGGCTGGTCTCATTTAGCCTGTGCTAACATCACGACAGCCGATTACGTCTCGTGTTACTCACAAAAAAGAATAAAATGGATATGCTCGCCATGCATCAAATACTTTAATAGTCAATTCATATCCAACAATATACAAACCTCATCCAACTCTAAACAAAATCCACGAAGTAAAGGGAAAGCAATAGTTTCTCTGAGTCAACCCACGATGATCAAAGCAGTGGAAACTATTGAGGCCCCCTCAAACTCAAGTACAAACCACACCATCGGCGATCAAACGAAATCACCAAAACAAACACCAAAGGCTACTTTACATGACCAGGATGATTTGGCCCTGTATGGAAATCATCACCTGTTAGACGACTTGCATAATAAAATTCTACATCTCACTGAAAAAATTGACTCCTTTACTAGTGCAACGAAAGAGTCAGTCATCACTCTCGCCAACATCAATAGTGCAACTCGAAATCTCGACAAAAAAAGGACTCTGATTGTCAGCAATTTGCCAAGTGCACTGTTGAATGGTGAAGCCAGGGAAACACTTCTTCCCGACCTTTGCAATAGTTTGGGTCTAGATCCTACCTTCACAAGCAAGATTGAGCTTGCTCTACCTTTCAAATCCAAGGAAAGATCTCCCAATAAACTAATTCTTACTCCTAAATCATTTATTAGATTTTATGCGGAAGAAGATTGCAAAAAATTTTTTCAAGCTTACATTAAGAAGCTGAGTACGCTCCCCTCACACTTAACAAACTTGTATCTAATTGCCCCGATTCAAGAATCTACATTAATGAGGATCTAAACCCTACAGATTTAGAACTATTGTACAAGGCACTTGAACTTAAAAGGAACGAGAAGGTGATCAGTGTCTCCACCAGAAATAGAATAATCTATGTGACTTATAAGTCACAAGAGAACGCTGTTAACGTCATTTCATCTCGCTTTTCTCTAAAACTTCGATCACTTCTGTCGGGCTCCACATAGCTCTCCAATCACACAAACAACTATGGATAGGACTCATGCAGTACTGTCCGCACAAGAAGACAGCTCCCTCATCTACTGCGTTTAATGTGCTGTCTTTCAATGCACGGTCTACACCCAAAAATCTTCAATCAATTAGGCACTTGGCGGATGATTATAGTATAGGAGCACTAATGTTATGTGAGACTTGGACGAAGACTCATCATTCAGCTCGAATGATAGAGATTCAAAAATAAAAATTGCACAGACTCGACAGGGCCAGGAGAAGAGGCGGCGGAGTGGCTGTCTATGTAACAAGCACGCACAAATCTCAAACTATACATCGAATTAACAATAATATCTGGGAAATGATGGCTGTTCAAGTCTCAGGCTTTGATAATAACGTGGAACCAATCACACTCGCGGTAATTTATAGATGTGCCACCACTTTTTCTGATTCTAATCTGGCTGATCTCTCGGATTTTCTGGATGTGGTTCTGAGTCGTTCGAGTGTTGATAGGTGGTGATCTTAACATCAATATCGAAGCAACAAATGCGCTCTCTGTTGCGCTTAAAGACCTGATCTCTGAGAAAGGGCTGATTATACTCAACAACGTATCCACTAGTGATCTTTTAATTGCATTACTTCAATTCTGCCCTTCGTCACAGGGCAATGTCCGGGCATCTCAGATCACGAGATCCTATTCGCCTCATTAGACCTACCATTATCCATTCCATTTCTCACTAAATCATTTCATAATTTTAATGCTGTACAATTGAATGCACTCCAGGCGGACCTAATCAGTGTGGACTGGTCTCCAATTTACAATGAGCCTGACCCTGAAGCTGCAGCTGTACACTTCACAGATACAGTATGTGAAGTCTTTGATAGACAGGCTCCAGTAAAGACAATTCGGATTCGCTCAACAAGTGAACTAATATTCAATTCACCTGATATTCTATTGGCCTGTCAAATTCGTGACATTGCTTACAGACATTGGAAAGGTAATAAGACGAGCATTAACTATAGAGCTTTTCATAAGCACAGAAGACTATCAGATTACATGATCAGGGCAAGGCTGCGTTCTAACACTCTCAAGGGAATCAGAGAGGGTAATGCAATTAACTGGAGGAAGGTAAACGAGATGTGACTGGGCTCCAGATCCAAACTGGAATCGGACTTAAGCCCGAATGAGTTTGCAGACTATCTATGTAATATGGCCGAATCGACGAGGCCTCCTCTGTCCACGGTCGAATCATCTCCAGCTAGGAGCAGCACCTTAAACTCAACGAGAAATGTAGCTACTATCAGACAACCTGTTACTCCTAGTTCTGCCTCTAATGTAGGGCTGAGCCCTGATCTGCGCGGGCTTAGACTTACTAATGTTGACGATTCTCCACCTGCTGGTCACTCTTCCCCAAGTCGGACTTCCAACATTGCACCTGTCAGTACTGGCGCAGCAAATTAAACCATATACTCAAACTCAAATATCAATCCCGACCAAATCAATAACAGACCAAATTTAAATATCTGCAATATATCAGAGGTGGAGGTGGTAAATGCCTTTCAGCGTATCAAATCTAACGCATAGGGTTACAAAGACGCTCCTTTAAAATTTTACAAATTAATATTACCATTCATCTTACCAGTAACAACTCACCTCGTTAATAGGCTTTTGACATGCTCGCATTTCCCTCATAGATGGAAGATTGGTATGATAACTCCAATTCCCAAAACTGCATCTCCCTCAAACATATCAGATTGGCGACCGATCACTATCTTACCAGCTATATCAAAAGTGATAGAAATTATCATCACGGATCAAATCACTGACTTTATCAACACAAATAAGCTCCTTAGCAGCAGACAATCGGGTTTTAGACGCTTCCACTCCACCAGCACGGCTCTCTTGGAAGTCACGGCTGACATTCGAGGCATGTGTGACCGGGGTCTCTCGGTCATTCATGTGCTCCTAGATGTTAGTAGAGCGTTTGACTCTGTTCCGCATACTAAATTGGTTGAGAAGCTCAGATCCCAATTTGGTTTCTCACATATGGCCTGCAAACTGATCAACAGCTACCTGTCTGAAAGATTGTTCATGGTCAGGTCCGGTGAAGGTCATTCATCGCTGAGGGCGGTGAGAGCAGGTGGTCCCGCAAAGTGCTATCCTTGCTCCCCTGCTCTTCTCGCTCTACATCAATGACGTTAGCGAGATTCTGAGCGGTGTAGGTTTTCACATCTACGCGGACGACATACAACTCTACGCTGGTGCAAATACTGATGAACTACACGAACTGGTATCCAACATCAACGGTGCCCTGGACAGGGTAGTTAGCTGGGCGGACCTGAACGAATTAGCATTAAATCCTTCTAAAACACAAGCAATCGGTTATGCTATTAGATCAGAGAGGAGCTCGCATCTGACATCAAATATAACCTCAATATCATTAATGGGTCACAATATTCTTCTTTCAGCAACGACTGTCAAAAATCTTGGTTTCCTCATGGACTTCAACCTCACTTGGAAAGCACAGATTAACCTGATGTGTGCGAGAGTTTATCACGGTCTCCAAAGTCTCTATGCAGCCTCTCCTCACTTTGATGAAACTACGAGATTGAGGCTTTTCAACGCCTTAATTCTGCCACACTTCCTTTATGCTGATGTGGTCCTATACCCTATCTCGCAAACAGGTCTAAACAAATTACTTAGAGCACTCAGAGCATGTGCAAGATACGTCTATGATCTCCGACGAAGAGCACATATCAATCCATTGCTGGACATCCTAATACCAGGTTCATTGGAATGCATGTATGAATTAAAAGCGCTTGCGTTTATACATTAAGCCAGATTTGGTCTTCTGCCCAGCTATATAAAGAACCGATTCTCTTGGAGCAGGAGGGACAATAAACGGCTTATTCATCCACGTGTAAATACTCAATTTGGTAGCCGAATTATTTTCGCACACGGGGTCACATGCTGGAATGTACTGGCGGGCGAAATAAGGGAGCTCAGTATGCCTGGTGATTTTGCAAATAAAACCTTGTGCGCCCTCATATCTTAGGGAAGTCTACATCTACACCTATCCTCAATTATACAGCTACTCTCTTTTGTGATAGCTATTATGGCTGGCTGAACACAGCCGGCACGATGGACATGACATTTTATGTCATGTCACGATCTTGGCCATATCGGCTGGACATGTCTCCTTATCCGTGTCATATTCATCCATTGTTTACTCTCTTATATTCCGTTATACTTCTTTCAAATCTACATACCTGAACTAGATCTAGATCGAGCTATTTTAAATTGAGGCTGCATTGACGCATTGAGGATTGAGTCATAGGGCGGATACTGATGTCGGTACATATAAGGTTAATTATAATTATTATTATAGATAATTGTTAGTCTCGATTCTAGGGTAATCTAACCGCTACTCAGGGTCCTGGTTAATGACACAATGTAGTCAAATGCAGACTAACTGCTAATTAATATTTAGATTAAGATGATAATTCTATATCTGACTGTTTAACACGCTAAACATACTAATTTAAGTTGTTCTAAACTAATTCTCTTTAATTTAATATTGTTTATTTTGCAATTGATTGATTCATTCATTCATTTTTTTTTTATGTAAACTAATTACTAAACTATGTATCGTCGTGAAGCCCAGCGTTATACGCTGCTTTAAGCAGGGACTTTGAAATAAATATACTTTGATTTGATTTGATTTGAATACTTGCAGTGTTCTTATGTAAAACTGACAAAAGTTTGACTTGAATAGCTCCTCCGCACTACTACTATTCATTCAGAAAAATGGTAATCTTAAGCTTGCTTTCTTATTTTCCGAACCGTAATAAAATTTGTATACCTTTTCTAACTAAATTATTTAAAAAAAATTATCTTAACCAAATGACTACGATTCCTCAAACAAAAGTTCTCAGCTGAGTAATCATTGTAATGTCGCTGTGCCGTCATGGGATGCCGTGGAGTGATGATATTGAATGTAGCTGCCTACAGATTCGAACTCCGGCCGCACATACACTATTGCAATTATCACTCAGCTGATAGGAATTGAGCCGTAACGTAGCCCCCGCAAGATACAAGCCATGAACAAAGTCGAAAAAAGAGAGCAGGGGGCCGGTTAGCAGGCGACATCCACAGTCTTCTTGCCTTGTCTTACTGAAGGAGTTTTTCATATAAAAGTTGCTTGTATTTTGTTCAAACGCTATAATTTCCGTAAATTTGTTCTACATACTATTTTTTTTAAACTATTAGAAAGAAAACATATTTGGCTGTAATTTGTTTTAACTTCACTTTGCTGTGAGAGCGACAGATTTCGCCTTTAGGACCGGTTGCGGCCGTAACCCCCGGAATATAATACAAGCCATGAAGTCGCCGAAGGCACCGACACATTAAAAGGCCTTAACGTGCCGGGTATAGCATGCAGTAAGAGCTCACTCTCACTGCTTTTTGTATACTCGTCATGGAGGAAAAACTAAAATTTCATCTTAAACAGGTCCTAAAGCCCAAAACTGTCGCTGCCACAGCAAAATGAAGTTAAAACAAATTGCAGCCAAATATGTTTTCTTTCTAATTGTTTTAAAAAAAAAATAGCATGTAGAACTAATTTACGGAAATTATAGCGTTTGAACAAAATACAAGCAACTTTTATATGAAAAACTCCTTCAGTAAGACAAGGCAAGAAGACTGTGGATGTCGCCTGCTGACCGGCCCGCTACTCTCTTTTTACGACTTTGTTCATGGCTTGTATCTTGCGGGGGTTACGATTGAGCGCAAAGGTTTCTATGTAATCAAAACTATTTTATTGTTTTATTAAGTGAGGTATGTAGTAAGTGTAGCATTTGGGAAGGTAAGGAACCAAGCTTTAAATTACGAAAAGACTATTTTCCTGTACGGATAGTAGTTCAGCCTCTATAGCATATATTAAGTCAATGTTTAGCACTTTTCTATAATTATCAATATAGAACATTTTAGAAAACGGACTCACAACGCATACATATAGATTTCTGTTACATGGCTTGGGACGTAACCCCCGGAGTATAATACAAGCACTGACTTATAACAATGGACTGAGCGTATTGTCATTTTCATATAGGAAAGCATGGCACAAGTTTTATAGTTCTCTCTTTCGCCCTATGGCAGAGTTCGAGCTACCAACACAAAATATTAAATTCTGGAACGTTTGCTTATGCCATTTGATGTTTTTATGTTGGCTACAGATGCAATTACCGCAGAAGGAATAAGGTAAAGATAGTGATTACCATGCTCCGCTTCTCTTGCCCATAAGCAGGATTCAGTTAAGAATAACTTTTGAAAATTAAAGTCCAAATAAGTTTAATTTCTTATAAGCGATTAAAATATCAGTTGGGCACAAGTAAATATATTTTTGTAATTAAATTCGATTTACGGGTGTAAAATTTCATCTGATTGGTTGAGTTTTACATGTTTTTTATGTAATCGTTTTAAAGTGTGCTCTAACGGTGATATACAGAAACACAATATTTTTTGTGCCACATGAAATAGCAATTCGCTCAGCCATGAAGTCGCCGAAGGCACCGACACATTAAAATGACTTAACGTGCCGGGTACAACATGCAGTAGTGCTCACTCTCACTGCTTTTTGTATACTGGTCATGGAGGAAAAACTAAAATTTCATTTTAAACAGGTCCAAAAGCCCAAAACTGTAGCTCCCACAGCAAAATGATTCCAGCCACATATGTTTTCTTTCTAATAATTAAAAAAAAAATAGCATGTATAGCAAATTTCTGGAAATTATAGCGTTTGAACAAAATACAAGCAACTTTTATATGAAAAACTGCACATTGAAAAGTAGGCGGCGTGACCACTGCGTTTATGGATGATATCTGATACCTGCTTGGCTTGAACGAGATTTATTTGCTTGCGATCGCAATTTAATTAGTTAAATCAAAATTTAAATATGGTCATGAATTGTTGAGTACCCCAGTGCTCTAACAAATTCGATAAAAATAAAATTTCAAGCTAATTTCATCAGTTTCCTAAGGATGAAGAACTTAAATCTGAATGGATTTGTAAGTAAGTAAGTTAGGAAAGAAACCGTCCAAGTTATGTTATGGTCGTAGCGTGCTGCAGGCAGCAGTATGCTACCTGACGGCTAACAGCAGCACACAGAGTGGGACACGGCGAATGTGTTGTCGACGAGACTCGACCATACGTCGCAAGTCTGACGGGGACAAGTGCCCGGGAATACGAGATAAAGAAGAAGAAGAAGACGTCCTTCGAGCTGCCTGTTTTTGGCAAGTGTTGAGTAGTTGGCTGAAAGGAAGAAAAAGTTTTTTTTAAAAAATGGCAATGACGAAAAGTAAAGTGGAAAACGAAATCAAATATAAATCCCGGAATCCTAACGAGATATTGGAAGTGAAGTGAAGGAAATATTGGGCCATAGTACAGTGGATGGATAGGAAAATATAAAATTCTCCGACGTGGTGGAGAAACATTGATGACGAATTACAGAAGTTCGAGCCATCAACGTATCCAAGAATTTACATGTAATATTTTGCGAAAGTCTTTATCTGGAGTAGCGATGGATATTTGGTGTTAATGATTTGCGAGAAATCCGACCCATTTGCTTGACGCTTCCTTAGGATGAATTTGCTGTCCACATGTATTGGGATGATTTGCTGAAATAAAGGAATCAAATTCGATGATGTTTTGCCAGAGGAAAGTTCGAAAATATCGCTAAAGTTTTTGGTTTAAGATTTCTTTTTGGAATGATTTATTAGCATATTTTTGATGAAAATGACTAAAAATCTAAATCTAAATTTTACTAATGGAATATTTGGCTGAAGTTATTGGCTGCCCAGATTTGCGGGTATAATTTTGAAATCGTTTATTTTTCAGTTGAAAATTGCGGGTTAGCTTTTAGAGTTACGCCAGGGTCAATGCATTCAACGACGGGGAAGAAGAAGAAATAAATACCAGGTTTTGACGTTTTAGACGTGAACACTTATTTAATTTGACACTGAACAAATATACACTTAGAATATTGACCTTTTTTCCATAAGATAAACTTGTCACTTTATTGTCTGTGACAATCCACAATCTTAATACTATTACACTTTGAACATTTACCCTTTTTCCATAAGGTAAACTTGTCACATTATTGACTGTAGGTTTCTTCGATGAAAACACCGGGTAAGCCACGGGCTACACCGGGCTGTACTATCTTGTTTTTTGAAAAACCTGGGCTTACACGGGGTTACAGAAACTTGTTCGATGAAAGCCCGGTAAACGTTTGACATTTGTCATTTGTGAACTGTCACATGGAATTTGTTCGGTGATTGCGGTTGAGTGCTGTATAGCAAAGTGAAAAAATTGAGGAGCTCATACCAAATTCAGATTATATAAGGAAGTTGGATAAGAAATTAGATGACAAAATACCCATCGATAATATGCACATAGGCAATTCGAATGAAAATTATAAGGAAATATGTGAGGAGGCGATTAAGGTCGAAGAACATGGATGAAATCTTAAGATCTGCCTTTCTAGTAAGAAATTTGATCGTAAAAATGTTTCTTTGCCATTATTAACAAGTAATTTTTATAGACTTCACGTTATCCCTGCAGCTACCAAGCAAGTAGATTTGAAGCAAACAACATATAAGAAATTCTCTAAATTCTTAAATGAGATGTCAGGAAAGGGTTTAATAGTGGCTCGAAAAAAACCACTGGGATAGAGAATATCATTTCTGTTGATTTTGATCATCCAAACAGTAATTTTATATCTAGTGACAAAACATCTGATGATAAAAGTGAAAATAGTGCAGGACAACTGTTTCTTGCAGAAATGATTGAGCTATATCTGGTCACAGATGAACCAATTGTCATTTTTTCAAAGTAAAGTTACAGAAAAGGCGATAATATCGATGTCAAAAAGCTAATAAAAGAATATGTAATTAAGAAAAAACTGGGAAATATTTTTTGTGCATATTAATATTTATTTATTCTTAAATTTTTAATTATTTCACCTATTTTATAAATAAATTTTCACAAATCACTGGAAATAGAAGTTAAATTATGCTCAGGAGAACTGTCAGAGAAATGTCATTTCACTAGATTTACCCGGTGTTTTAAAAACTTGTTCGATGAATGCACAAAACCCCGGGTAAAATTGGGGAAAATTGTAGGGGAAGATTTACACGGTGTTTTCATCGAACAAACCTTGTGACAATCCATAATCTTAATACAATTACACTTTGAACATTCACCTTTTTCAATAAGGTAAACTTGTCACATTATTGTCTATGACAATCCGCAATCTTAATACTATACACGCTTATATTTTATTAACCTTTTTCCCATAAGGTTTTACACAGAACTTTTTAGTACACTCTTATAACCTTTTTCCCATACGGTTTTACACACTTAACTTAATACACATTTATTTTGAGGTTTGTTCAGCTGAATCTTCTTCTGTTTACTTCTTTATCCGTGCTTAAAATATAACTAGCTACAGGGAGAGGGGTAATATCAAATGCGGACAATCTCACATTCGGTAGGAAATAAGTTTTCTAAATACGGCGGAAGACGGGTAATCTCAAATGCGGACAATCTCACATTCGGTCGGAAATAAGCAATTCTAACTACGGGATTTTATAGGTAATCTCAAATGCGGACAAACTCACATTCGGTAGGAAATTGAGTCGATTACTTCTTCGCAGCTTAAGTTCAGTAAAGCACCTTAGCCAGTCGAAGCTTGATGATCGACTGATTTGTTCTCGGTGCTAGCTCGCCTTTTATAGACCTAAAAGTGTTACCGTTCTGATGATTCCATCTGACGATTGACATCTCAGATACATGAGTTACCATTATCAATGGAAACGTCAAGAAGGCTTGTTTATATTGGAGCATTTAAGTGATTTACTTTAGTGTAAAAAAATCAGCTGGTCAATCGGAATAAGCACTATTTACAAATTATACGGCATGCAATAACGGGTATTTAAGAATTTAAATTTATATTTGTAACTTCGTTACATCCCCCCCTTTCTTCCGAAAAAAACTGTTACATTTAATCAGTTTTTTTTCAACCATATTAACTATAGTGGATCTCATTATTATAAAAGGAAACAACCTTAACAAATTTTATATGAACATAACTTTTATTAACTAAACATTCTTCACTTTGGTATACAAAAACAAAACAAAAAAAAAACAATACATGTCAGCGTTAATTTTTTTTATTTTTTTACAGGAGGTAACACCGTCCTCTTTCCTTGGCAATGTTCGCACTCTGATCAGTCCGCGGACACCCTGGAGCACGAACTTCTTGGCTTTGCCAAAAGGCACCAATCGCGCCTCAATGGGTGCGTTCACCAACAGAAAGAAAGCGTGCTAAAAGTCACTTTTTGCCACCAGCAAACGCTTTCGTGCGTTCACTGAGCACGAAAAATGACAGATAAACGCTACCGAAACACTTCCATTTACTTTCTACTGCGTTCACTCAGGCGGCTGAAAGTGACTTGTAGCGCGCTCCAATCCACTCCAGTATTTTGTGAAGTAAAGTTGAAAGCGAAATGTTGTATACACAACATCAGGCCTTAAAACAATCAAAATTACCTAAAAAACCTAAAACCTTTAAAAGAAATTCAAAGAAAATTAAAATCAAATCATAAAAGAGCTCAATAAGCTGATCACATTTTTAACAACGTGACCAGCTTATCTTTTCACAAGCGAAAGAAGTTGCATCAGCAATTTCTTCGCATAGCCCACTTGAAAAGACGACAAATAAAGTCGAATTCAATGACAAATTTTACCCTCAGTAAGATTTGTCAGCATAAAATGAAAATTCAAGTGCGCAACAAAGTAGCACGGCAATAAAGCGACGGAGTGGTGCTCGATATTTATGAAAAGAGCGGATTTCACCTCCGTCCGGCGAGAAATTCTTGTGGGCCTGATTAAACATGCCCAAAGATAAATGATTTTCTCAGGATAGGAATGCTAATTAAGCATTTTCCTATCCTGACTGTCGAGACTTAATTAATGAAAAATTAAAACTCGAAAGAGAGTTGGTTTTTTAACGTCGACCTGATCGCCTCGTAAAAAGGATTATTTCCAAGTAATAAAAAGTATTACCGTCGGACTTAAGTAAAATTATATTGCCAAGTTAATAAAAAGTATTTTCGTCGGATTTAAGTAAAAATATTTTGTCGAAGTTAGTAAAAAGTATTTTCGTCGGAACAAAAAAAAAAAGGTATTTCGTCGGATTGAGTAAGGAATACCTCGTCGGAGTAAAAGGGAGTTATTTCCATAAACTCGCGTTGATCGCCTCGCGAATATTTATTGATTGATGATTAACAAAAAGAATGTGACTGGTTCATGGTTCTAACCCGGTGGAATTTCGGTTACCAGATTTTACGGAAAGCCCTCGCCCCACAACTACAAAAATACGTACACTGCCTGAGGTGTGACAACTACAGAAATCGGTGAAAAAGTGGTGAAGTTAGAAGGTGCCCCGTCAAATACGCAACAAAAATTGGCGCAGCCGGTAGGATCAAGGAAGCTTGATTTCACTAAATAATCCAAAGCTTTCATTCCTTGATCCTGCGAACAAAAAGGGGAACCTTTGACGACGCTTTTCAAGCCAAGTCACCCCCAACACTCGGGTAGATTTCATCTTTAGGCGCCTCTGCTCCAGGCGAGCACGCGTTCACCCCAGTCAGTGCACAAGCACCACCGAGGGAAATCCAGACTACAACAAGGCAATCAGAAAATCAGAAGGACGAATACGAAATCCCGAAATAGCCGAGAGAACAGCAGTCAGCTCGCTCATTAGACGACTCCGATCCAGAGTTTAAGGGGAATTCGAAGGCGGCTCTCTTAGCCCCCCTTTCAACTAACACCAGGGGAAGATAAGACGGCTCAAGGCCCCCCCGGCAGCAAATAAATAATACAACAAGCCCACGAAGTACTCAGAGGGAATAGAATACGAAGACGGTTACGGAAACCCCCCTCTTTATAACATCAAAGGGATATAAGCAGGCCGGAGCCCCCCTTTCAACCGACAATTCATGTCAGAAGACAACAGCTCCAATCCAATCCAACAGGAACCAGAAGCAGCAAAGAGGACAAATCCTCCACTTTTAGCCGACGCGGGATCAGCCCCAGGTGCCAATACTACGCACCTCAGGAAAGGTAAATCATCAGCTGCAGATCAACAACCAACACCAACTCCAACAGGACCTCGACTCCGTAGTGGAACGATATTGTCAGGTCCAAATAGCCAAGTAAGTCTTAATAATTTTTTACAAAAATTGTACACACGAGCACGGGATTCGGACAAGCTCACAATTACTCACTGTGAGGCTTTAGACAAAAAATTAAGTAAAGAACGCGAGGTCAGACTCGCTAGAATTAAAGAATTAAAAGAGAACACAGATCAGTTCAGAAAGGAACTCGAACAGCTGTCCGAACACGCGTGCTCACGTGATCTAAATTTAAATAAAGATACCAGTGATAGATTAAGTGATAGTGGTAGTGATAGTGACAACAATAGTGAGTTTACAGACCCAACAACAGAGGACCTTTTAATAGATTGGCTGGAAGAATCGTTAACGGAAACCAGTCCAGAAGGAAGTCCTGTCAGTCCACCTAAATTTAAATATTCAGCCAAAAGGCTACAAAACATGGTGGACTACGCCAAAGTCGCAAAACTGACAGCTCAGCTCGTCCCTTTATTTTCGGGTGAAAGTACCCCACAAATGGGACGTGAGCTACAGACCTTCATCGACTGCTGCAAGCAAACTATGCAGTGCCTTAATGATGAAGAGAACGTGGCTTTCCGTTAGGTTCTCCCCACAAGATTAAGGGGTGATGCATATCAGCTATTCGCTTCAGACTTCCCTACTTCATTCACTGAGGTAGAGGAACGTTTGAAAAGGACATATCTTCCCCGTGAGACTTATCAGGAATTGGTGAACAGATTGATCACCACTCGACAGAACCCATTGGAATCTCTCACTGCTTTTGCTAAAAGGTTGAAGCAGCTGTTGACGATCTGCAATGAGGCTGCGACACAAAAGTATGGAGCTGAGGCAGATCCGGCTGTGAAAACACAGCTGATGGACTTCGCCAAAAATGCTCTCAAAAGTGGAGTAACTAATCCACATTTGTGTCAATATTTACTCACGCAGGGGGAAGGCAATATAGAAACTCTCATACAAAAAGCCCTGGAGAGAAACTACAGCAAAGTGCTACATTCGTCCAGGGTCCTCTGGCACAACCTCCTCCAGTGGTTCCAGTGGACCCAGAGTTACGGGTTAGAGCATTCTACAGATCTCCGTATTATCAAATGCCATCAACACCTATGTTCGCATCACCTCGAGCACCGAACCCAAACCATTTCTCACGCCACGCAAATAACACAATATCACAGCCACGCCAACGAGTACCTGTATACTCTGAAACTAAAAGGTCGGACACAGATGCACTGGTCCGTAACATCACGTGTAGATACTGTCAGCGAAAGAGCCATACATATACAGATTGCCTAAAGCGCAAAAACACCCCTTTCTGCTCGAACTGCAAAAAATATGGACACGACGTTCGTGATTGCAGAACAAATAGACAGATACACGAGGACTTCACCCAGTCTCAACAAAATTTTCCTCAACGCCTCCCCCAAGTAACAATTTTAGTTTTAATATAGCCTACATAACATTGTCTATACTATTTCATAAAACTTGTAATAAAGCTATATAGTCAAGCCAACAATTATATGACCATAAAAAACCTCTTATAAAACTTAAAGGGCCCACGCTACAATAAGCTGTGGTGGACTATTTTTAATACTATATGAAGCCTTATTAGTTTTATCTGGATTACTCTTTGCGATGATGTGCAGTCCTCTACAAAACCTTTCATAAAACTAAAATCGTAATTTTAACTCATTAACCTATCCGCATAACGTTATCAAAACCATCATAAAACTACTCCTCAATCCTTTTTTAAGATAAAAAGGCATTGGAAATACTATTTCAGCAAACATTTTAGACTTGAAACTTCAAAATAAAAGTGATCTTTAAATCCATAATAATAATAATAGAACCAAATAGATTTATATGTTACGCTTTATAATAATTTAATATGTTGAAATGTAATTCAATTTTATTTTAAGTGCAGTGTTAACAGTTTAATGTAGCAAATCTTACGGCGATTGAAATTTTACTGATTATACCACATAGGATAGCTCGAAAAATAATAACGCGCCTCACAAATAATTAAAATTAGGAAAAGTTTAGAAATAATTGTAAAATAATTTTTTTTTATTTACACTATATTTAATTTTGATATTATTTTAAGTACGTTCGGAATTGAAAAAAGTTTGAAAATGATATCCCCTAGTTCTGAAACGGCTTAAGTTCGTGAAAATAATAAATTCAAAAATAATGCATTTTAAGCATAAAATGGCGATTTCACATTAAAGCCTATTTGCTACTTGTACAGCCGTAATAAAACCGTTTGATCTTAGGCTGCGATTAAAGCAATTAATTCTATTGTAAATCCATTTGGTTTTAAGTAAAACCTTTCTGAGTGCTCCTAGACTGATATAATGCCACTTGCTATTAAATAAAACGATTTAGTTTTGTATAATCGCATTATAAAACTTAGCGTACTTATGACACTTGTCTGTGTGTATATGTATTTGCAATCGAATATAAAGCTTGCTTCTGACCTTTATCATGCTTTTATACAATTTACAAGGCTAATAGTACCTATATGCATTGTTCGTACGAAGCATTTTTTACTAATTTGAATTCATACATTTCGGAGAATTTTTAAATTTTTAATTTATAAAGCCAAAATAAATTTGTTTGACTTTAATTTAGTTGCTAATAAAACTGTTCGCTCTTTTTCAAATCTATTTGATCTTAGTTAAAACTGTTCTAGGTCTATTGAGACTCAAATAATGTAACTTGCTCTTGAATAAATCTATTTAGTTTTATATGTATCCGCAATGAAACTTACTTCGACTTGTAGATATCTTCTTGACGTCCAATCATTTATAATCTAATTTATAATTTGTAATCTATCATCCCAAAGCTGTCTCATCTCTTTAAGGCAAGATCATCACTTAACCATTTCCGTTTTTTTTTAATGGAGCATTATTTTCTAATTCACCGTCATTAAGCATTTTTGGGATTAATATTTCGAGTAAGTTTAGCTGGGCAGATAATAAATTTTCTGTTGCCAAAGAAGCATAGAAATATCTTGGATTTCTTAAAAGGTGTAAGAAATATTTCGCCCCGTCAAATATAGCGCTACAAATTTTATATCAGACCTAGAATGGACAATATTCTTGTATGTCACATGACGAAGACACTTGGAAAGACGTGCTAGGTTTATACGGCATTTGACTAAGTCTCTTAATCTTAAAATGATTTTGTGAAAGAATTTTAAAATGCATTCTTAAAACCTTTGTGTATAATAGTTTTATGATAGATTCCTACATAGCTCAGTAGCTTTCTTGACCAAATTGTCCTTTAAATTTGACTTAAAGTAGCCGTCCGTGCTTCCTAATATAACCTTCATGAGTCTTATTTTTAAGTTTTATCAAAGCTTAATACAATAGTCTTGGCGCATGCTATAAAACCTTAATAAAATCAAGTAGTATTTAATTCCTATTTTGGTGCTTAATGGTTTTATCGTAGGTGAATTGATGACAGCCATAAAACTTTTATAAGTACAAATGGACTTAAATGCTAAATAATCTTATTACTACTCTCCAGGAGGTTTTTAAAACATCACAATAAAATCAATTGTTCTAGAAGACCAATTGGCATGACTTACAATCACCATAAAACTATTTAGCAACTTCAAAACCTTAATAAAACAATTATAAAACCTGAGTAAAACTAAATAGCATTTAAATTGTTACTTGGGGCAGCAGGCCACCAACAGAACAGCAAAACACAAAAGCTCTCCAAGTCTTTAACATAAAACTCAAGTGTAATTTTTGTGGTCGCCGTGGACACACAGATGAAAACTGCAGACAAAAGAAAAAGTGGGAAGCCCGGAGTCAGGGAAACGACATGCAGTCGACCCAAAACTCCCCGGCTGGACTATAAATCCAACTAAAAGCTCAAAAGGGTCGCCTCAAGCGCCCGAATCCGGTGTCCCTACAGTGGAACTTCCACTGGACATAAGCCTTAACGGCCAAACAAAACTAGTAGTGGACACTGGCGCTGAGGTCAGTATTATTAAAAAGAAAGCGATTAAAGACCTCAAAATAATTAATTCAAGTGAGGCATGCACTCTACATACCCCTTTTGGAACCGGAAAGACACTGGGAAATTGCAAGGGCAACTTCAATTTTAAAAATAAAATTCCCTGCAAGTTTCAGGTGGTACAAAACCTGCCAGGTCTTTCCGATGACGGCCTACTAGGAAACGATTTCCTATCAAACCATTGTAATGTTGAAGGCCCAAATAAAGCACTTAAGTTTCCTTGTACGGAAACCAACTCCGAAGAGTTTACTGTGCCCTTGTCATACAAAACGGACAAGCTGTACCCCAGAAAAGCAGTCGAAGTGAGATCACTAGCTGAAAAGATGGAACCTAAACAGGTTAAGCTATCTACATGCAGTGTCTCCAAGGCATCTCAAAAGCGTAATGCTGGCTGCCAGGCTCAACAAGAGCCGACGGACTGCGAAAAGAGCTGTCTGGGTGATCAAAAGACCAGCGAAATGAAGCAGCATCTGGTTACTTTACAAGAACCAATATGCATACCTGCTAGGTCACAAATTATCACCACAGTCCCGTTGCGAGTGAAGGAAGAAATGCTCTGTCTATCAAAAGAGATAGGCGATGGAATCTTCCTGGCCAACAGTTTACTCCCTACTGGGAAAGAAACAGTGCTAGCTGCCATACTCAACATTAACAACTTCCAAGAAGTCATCAAAAGTTTATTATTACAACTGCTCCCTATACATGACTACGCCGTCATCTCAATAGGAGAAGCCACTGATACACAACACGTTCTCAAGCCGAATAAATCGCAAGCGAGTAACAGAAACACCAATGAGCTTCTCAAGGCGAAACAGAAGTCAAGGAGGACTTCCTTCTCAAAAATACCTAGATATAAGTTACTAACGCGGCCCAAGAGCCCTATACCAGACGCGTATAAGCTCAGTAAGACCCGGTTAGAGGCAACAATGACTCCACCATCTAATAAAATAAGCTATAAAAAATTTACATGGCCCCAGAATCAAATCAGAGATGCGAGCGAGCCCCAGGAGCCGACAAGCAAAATGCAGCTGACACCTCCATCCAATATACCTAGATTTAAGATAATTACAAGGCATAAGAGCCCAAGTAAAGATGCGTGTGATATCAAAAGGACTTGTTCAAAGGCAAAGCCGACTCCACCTCATAAAAAAGTTAATATAAAGAACCAAATGAGACCCCACAGTCCTACAAAAGATGCGTGCGAGATCCGTAAGACCTCATTAAAGGCAATGTTGGCTCCACCATCAAATATAGTTAAGGATACCAATTTCTCACGGCCCATAAACCAATGTGTCAATGTGTGCGAGTACTCTAAACCAACAAAAGTACCTGTAAAACATGGTACTCAACCATTAAAACTGCCGGAAGCCCATTCCCTGCATTCTAGTAATGAAAGTAAAGCAGATAGTAAATACACAACTACACCAAATGAGGAAAGAACCGCAAGCTTTTCGGAAAACACAGCTATCTTACAACACGTAAGATACTTATTTCCGGATCATGAAGATCCCACACATACTCCGCGAGTCAACAGGATAGACCAAGAGCTCAGCCTAGACCCAAATCTAAATGCGGAAGAAAAAGCTTCGATATCCGAACTCTGTTATGAGTACAATGATATCTTCTTCCTCAAAGGTGATAAGCTCACATATACAAATGCTATCACCCACAATATCCCTTTAATAGAAGATCAAGCACCCATAAACCAAAAGGCCTACAGATTACCAGAGACCCAGAGACAAGTAATCAACGAACAATTAAGAGAAATGCTAGACAACGGGATAGTCCAAACTAGCAAAAGCCCTTGGAATTCGCCTTTATTAGTAGTCCCCAAAAAGGCTGGACCCGATGGTGAAAAAAGGTGGGGCGTCGTTGTCGACTTTCGTAAATTAAACGAAAAGACAATTGGCGATGCATTTCCGCTACCACGAATCGAGGATATTCTTGACCAACTAGGTCATGCCATGTACTTTACCACTCTCGATTTGGCCAACGGCTATCATCAAGTCTTAGTCGACAAAAAAGATCGACGTAAGACCGCTTTTAGCACTAATTACGGGCACTATGAATTTAAACATATGCCATTCGGACTCAAAGGAGCTCCCGCTACATTCCAACGCCTCATGAACTTCGTTCTGACAGGCCTACAAGGCCTCGAATGTTTCGTTTATCTTGACGACATCGTCATTTATGGTAAGAACCTAAATGACCACAATGAGAAACATCGCAAAGTCTTCAATAAGCTGAGAGAGAACAACCTCAAACTGCAGCCAGAGAAGTGCCAGTTCTTGAGAAGAGAAGTTGTTTACCTAGAGCACAAATGCTCTAGCGAAGGTGCATTACCAGACCCCAGTAAAACGGCATGCGTCCAAACATTCCCTGTCCCTAGAACAGTTAGGCAAGTTCAGTCCTTTTTAGGACTCGCCAATTACTACAGGAAGTTCATTCCGGACTTCTGAAAAATAGTTCGTCCAATTACGAATTTACTCCGCAAGGATGTAAAATTCACAACGGATGCCAGCAACTAGGCGCTGTGCTTTCCCAAGGAGAAGTGGGAAAAGACCAGCCTATCGCCTATGCAAGCCGAACGCTAAACAAAGCCAAAAAAAACTACTCCACTATTGAAAAGGAGTTATTGGCTATAGTATGGACCACTAGGAATTTCCGATGCTACCTTCAAGGCAGGAAATTCACGGTCTATACTGACCACAAGCCTCTCAAAGGTGTCTTTAGTGTTAAAGACCCGACTTCCCGTTTGGTAAGATTTCACCTCAAATTATCAGAATTCGATTATACCATCGAATACAAACCGGGAAAATATAATACCAATGCGGATGCATTAAGCCGCATTCCACAAGTATTAAAAGAAGACTATACAGGCAACACCTTAACGATACAAGCCCAAGTCCACCACACCACACAAAATAAAAAGAAAACCAAGAAACACGCTCATTGCTTCGCCGTGATCAGAGCTCAAAACCAGAGAGCCCAAGAGGCGAATACTAGCTCCAGCGCTGAAACACAGCCCATGGCAGCGGAAAATAAGGAAATTGAACCCCCAGAGGCGGAAACACAGCCTCCTGCTACGCTTGAACAAGATATAAGTCCAGTCAAGGCACCTGAGATAATCACGAGCTCCAAGGAAGTTCAAACAATCCTAAAGGATTATCACGACTCTCCTTTCGGCGGCCATCAGGGTGTCATTAAGACTTATAAAAGAATTAGACGCAAGTATTGGTGGAGACACATGGTAATAAAAAGTATTACCGTCGGACTTAAGAATTATTTTGCCAAGTTAATAAAAAGTATTTTCGTCGGATTTAAGTAAAAATATTTTGTCGAAGTTAGTAAAAAGTATTTTCGTCGGAACAAAAAAAAAAGGTATTTCGTCGGATTGAGTAAGGAATACCTCGTCGGAGTAAAAGGGAGTTATTTCCATAAACTCGCGTTGATCGCCTCGCGAATATTTATTGATTGATGATTAACAAAAAGAATGTGACTGGTTCATGGTTCTAACCCGGTGGAATTTCGGTTACCAGATACAAACTGCTGGTTTAGTGAATTAATAAAGGGAATTTAGATTAAGTGAACACTGTGAATTAATAACCAAAAGTGGAATACCATTTAAGATTCCTGAATAAAACTATAGAGGCATACGTGTGGAATAAATGAAGTGTGTTTTATTTTACGGAAAGCCCTCGCCCCACAACTACAAAAATACGTACACTGCCTGAGGTGTGACAACTACAGAAATCGGTGAAAAAGTGGTGAAGTTAGAAGGTGCCCCGTCAAATACGCAACAAAAATTGGCGCAGCCGGTAGGATCAAGGAAGCTTGATTTCGCTAAATAATCCAAAGCTTTCATTCCTTGATCCTGCGAACAAAAAGGGGAACCTTTGACGACGCTATTCAAGCCAAGTCACCCCCAACACTCGGGTAGATTTCATCTTTAGGCGCCTCTGCTCCAGGCGAGCACGCGTTCACCCCCGTCAGTGCACAAGCACCACCGAGGGAAATCCAGACTACAACAAGGCAATCAGAAGGACGAATACGAAATCCCGAAATAGCCGAGAGAACAGCAGTCAGCTGGCTCATTAGACGACTCCGATCCAGAGTTTAAGGGGAATTCGAAGGCGGCTCTCTTAGCCCCCCTTTCAACTAACACCAGGGGAAGATAAGACGGCTCAAGGCCCCCCCGGCAGCAAATAAATAATACAACAAGCCCACGAAGTACTCAGAGGGAATACGAAGACGATTACGGAAACCCCCCTCCTAATAACATCAAAGGGATATAAGCAGGCCGGAGCCCCCTTTCAACCGACAATTCATGTCAGAAGACAACAGCTCCAATCCAATCCAACAGGAACCAGAAGCAGCAAAGAGGACAAATCCTCCACTTTTAGCCGACGCGGGATCAGCCCCAGGTACCAATACTACGCACCTCAGGAAAGGTAAATCATCAGCTGCAGATCAACAACCAACACCAACTCCAACAGGACCTCGACTCCGTAGTGGAACGATATTGTCAGGTCCAAATAGCCAAGTAAGTCTTAATAATTTTTTACAAAAATTGTACACACGATCACGGGATTCGGACAAGCTCACAATTACTCACTGTGAGGCTTTAGACAAAAAATTAAGTAAAGAACGCGAGGTCAGACTCGCTAGAATTAAAGAATTAAAAGAGAACACAGATCAGTTCAGAAAGGAACTCGAACAGCTGTCCGAACACGCGTGCTCACGTGATCTAAATTTAAATAAAGATACCAGTGATAGATTAAGTGATAGTGGTAGTGATAGTGACAACAATAGTGAGTTTACAGACCCAACAACAGAGGACCTTTTAATAGATTGGCTGGAAGAATCCTTAACGGAAACCAGTCCACCTAAATTTAAATATTCAGCCAAAAGGCTACAAAACATGGTGGACTACGCCAAAGTCGCAAAACTGACAGCTCAGCTCGTCCCTTTATTTTCGGGTGAAAGTACCCCACAAATGGGACGTGAGCTACAGACCTTCATCGGCTGCTGCAAGCAAACTATGCAGTGCCTTAATGATGAAGAGAACGTGGCTTTCCGTTAGGTTCTCCGCACAAGATTAAGGGGTGATGCATATCAGCTATTCGCTTCAGACGTCCCTACTTCATTCACTGAGGTAGAGGAACGTTTGAACAGGACATATCTTCCCCGTGAGACTTATCAGGAATTGGTGAACAGATTGATCACCACTCGACAGAACCCATTGGAATCTCTCACTGCTTTTGCTAAAAGGTTGAAGCAGCTGTTGACGATCTGCTATGGGGCTGCGACACAAAAGTATGGAGCTGAGGCAGATCCGGCTGTGAAAACACAGCTGATGGACTTCGCCAAAAATGCTCTCAAAAGTGGAGTAACTAATCCACATTTGTGTCAATATTTACTCACGCAGGGGGAAGGCGATGTAGAAACTCTCATACAAAAAGCCCTGGAGAGAAACTACAGCAAAGTGCTACATTCGTCCAGAGTCCTCTGGCACAAGCTCCTCCAGTGGCTCCAGTGGACCCAGAGTTACGGGTTAGAGCATTCTACAGATCTCCGTATTATCAAATGCCATCAACACCTATGTTCGCATCACCTCGAGCACCGAACCCAAACCATTTCTCACGCCACGCAAATAACACAATATCACAGCCACGCCAACGAGTACCTGTATACTCTGAAACTAAAAGGCCGGACACAGATGGACTGGTCCGTAACATCACGTGTAGATACTGTCAGCGAAAGGGCCAGACATATACAGATTGCCTAAAGCGCAAAAACACCCCTTTCTGCTCGAACTGCAAAAAATATGGACACGACGTTCGTGATTGCAGAACAAATAGACAGATACACGAGGACTTCACCCAGTCTCAACAAAATTTTCCTCAACGCCTCCCCACCCAAGTAACAATTTTAGTTTTAATATAGCCTACATAACGTTGTCTATACTATTTCATAAAACTTGTTATAAAGCTATATAGTCAAGCCAACAATTATATGACCATAAAAAACCTCTTCTCTGTGGAGGACTATTTTTAAAACTATATAAAGCCTTATTGGTTTTATCTGGATTACTCTTTGCGATGATGTGCAGTCCTCTACAAAACCTTTCATAAAACTAAAATCGTAATTTTAACTCATTAACCTATCCGCATAACGTTATCAAAACCATCATAAAACTACTCCTCAATCCTTTTTTAAGATAAAAAGGCATTGGAAATACTATTTCAGCAAACCTTTTAGACTTGAAACTTCAAAATAAAAGTGATCTTTAAATCCATAATAATAATAATAGAACCAAATAGATTTATATGTTACGCTTTATAATAATTTAATATGTTGAAATGTAATTCAATTTTATTTTAAGTGCAGTGTTAACAGTTTAATGTAGCAAATCTTACGGCGATTGAAATTTTACTGATTATATCACATAGGATAGCTCGAAAAATAATAACGCGCCTCACAAATAATTAAAATTAGGAAAAGTTTAGAAATAATTGTAAAATATTTTTTTTTTATTTACACTATATTTAATTTTGATATTATTTTAAGTACGTTCGGAATTGAAAAAAGTTTGAAAATGATATCCCCTAGTTCTGAAACGGCTTAAGTTCGTGAAAATAATAAATTTAAAAATAATGCATTTTAAGCATAAAATGGCGATTTCACATTAAAGCCTATTTGCTACTTGTACAGCCGTAATAAAACCGTTTGATCTTAGGATGGCTGCGATTAAAGCAATTAATTCTATTGTAAATCCATTTGGTTTTAAGTAAAACCTTTCTGAGTGCTCCTAGACTGATATAATGCCACTTGCTATTAAATAAAACGATTTAGTTTTGTATAATAGCATTATAAAACTTAGCGTACTTATGACACTTGTCTGTGTGTATATGTATTTGCAATCGAATATAAAGCTTGCTTCTGACCTTTATCATGCTTTTATACAATTTACAAGGCTAATAGTACCTATATGCATTGTTCGTACGAAGCATTTTTTACTAATTTGAATTCATACATTTCGGAGAATTTTTAAATTTTTAATTTATAAAGCCAAAATAAATTTGTTTGACTTTAATTTAGTTGCTAATAAAACTGTTCGCTCTTTTTCAAATCTATTTGATCTTAGTTAAAACTGTTCTAGGTCTATTGAGACTCTAATAATGTAACTTGCTCTTGAATAAATCTATTTAGTTTTATATGTATCCGCAATGAAACTTACTTCGACTTGTAGATTTCTTCTTGACGTCCAATCATTTATAATCTAATTTATAATTTGTAATCTATCATCCCAAAGCTGTCGTCTCATCTCTTTAAGGCAAGATTATCACTTAACCATTTACGTTTTTTTTAATGGAGCATTAATTTCTAATTCACACTTGGAAAGACGTGCTAGGTTTATACGGCATTTGACTAAGTCTCTTAATATTAAAATGATTTTGTGAAAGAATTTTAAAATGCATTCTTAAAACCTCTGTGTATAATAGTTTTATGATAGATTCCTACATAGCTCAGTAGCTTTCTTGACCAAATTGTCCTTTAAATTTGACTTAAAGTAGCCGCCCGTGCTTCCTAATATAACCTTCATGAGTCTTATTTTTAAGTTTTATCAAAGCTTAATACAATAGTCTTGGCGCATGCTATAAAACCTTAATAAAATCAAGTAGTATTTAATTCCTATTTTGGTGCTTAATGGTTTTATCGTAGGTGAATTGATGACAGCCATAAAACTTTTATAAGTACAAATGGACTTAAATGCTAAATAATCTTATTACTACTCTCCAGGAGGTTTTTAAAACATCACAATAAAATCAATTGTTCTAGAAGACCAATTGGCATGACTTACAATCACCATAAAACTATTTAGCAACTTCAAAACCTTAATAAAACAATTATAAAACCTGAGTAAAACTAAATAGCATTTAAATTGTTACTTGGGGCAGCAGGCCACCAACAGAACAGCAAAACACAAAAGCTCTCCAAGTCTTTAACATAAGACTCAAGTGTAATTTTTGTGGTCGCCGTGGACACGCAGATGAAAACTGCAGACAAAAGAAAAAGTGGGAAGCCCGGAGTCAGGGAAACGACATGCAGTCGTCCCAAAACTCCCCGGCTCGACTATAAACCCAACTAAAAGTTCAAAAGGGTCGCCTCAAGCGCCCGAATCCGGTGTCCCTACAGTGGAACTTCCACTGGACATAAGCCTTAACGGCCAAACAAAACTAGTAGTGGACACTGGCGCTGAGGTCAGTATTATTAAAAAGAAAGCGATTAAAGACCTCAAAATAATTAATTCAAGTGAGGTATGCACTCTACATACCCCTTTTGGAACCGGAAAAACACTGGGAAATTGCAAGGGCAACTTCAATTTTAAAAATAAAATTCCCTGCAAGTTTCAGGTGGTACAAAACGTGCCAGGTCTTTCCGATGACGGCCTACTAGGAAACGGTTTCCTATCAAACCATTGTAATGTTGAAGGCCCAAATAAAGCACTTAAGTTTCCTTGTACGGAAACCAACTCCGAAGAGTTTATTGTGCCCTTGTCATACAAAACGGACAAGCTGTACCCCAGAAAAGCAGTCGAAGTGAGATTACTGGCTGAAAAGATGGAACCTAAACAGTGTGGTGATTCTGATCTCTTTGTCGTTCTATTTAGTCGTTCATTTTGATATATTTTGTCGATTTTTTTCTTTTAACACAGTTCATTTTGTGTCTTCACTATTATATACCACAAATGAACTATAATGAATTTTCGATGAACAAACGTCAAAAAACACGACTAAATAATCGACAAATTAGTCAACTGCTCCCAGAGGTTGTGACAAAAAATTTACACTGGTAAATGGAAGTTCTCACACCTAATTAGAGCAATTCAAGTGCTTAAATTAGAAATAATATTTTGAATTTGTAATGTGAAGTGTCATTTTCTGTTCATTATACGTCATGCAAGGTTTCCTGAGCTAAATAAAAACACGAACAAATCAGTAGAAATGTTCATTTCATTTAGTCGATTATTTTGACATTCAAGATCGACAAAACACACAGAATCACCCTACAGGTTAAGCTATCTACATGCAGTGTCTGGCAGCATCTGGTTTATTTACAAGAACCAATATGCATACCTGCTAGGTCACAAATTATCACCACAGTCCCGTTGCGAGTGAAGGAAGAAATGCTCTGTCTATCAAAAGAGATAGGCGATGGAATCTTCCTGGCCAACAGTTTAGTCCCTACTGGAAAAGAAACAGTGCTAGCTGCCATACTCAACATTAACAACTTCCAAGTAGTCATCAAAAGTTTATTATTACAACTGCTCCCTATACATGACTACGCCGTCATCTCAATAGGAGAAGCCACTGATACATAACACGTTCTCAAGCTGAATAAATCGCAAGCGAGTAACACAAACACCAGTGAGCTTCTCAAGGCGAAACAGAAGTCAAGGAAGACTTCCTTCTCAAAATACCTAGATATAAGTTACTAACGCGGCCCAAGAGCCCTATACCAGACGCGTATAAGCTCAGTAAGACCCGGTTAGAGCCAACAATGAGTCCACCGTCTAATAAAATAAGCTATAAAAAATTTACATGGCCCCAGAGTCAAATCAGAGATGCGAGCGAGCCCCAGGAGCCGACAAGCAAAATGCAGCTGACACCTCCATCCAATATACCTAGATATAAGAAGTAGATATACTATAAGAGTTCTGGCGCACTTTTTTAGCTTCCAGGGTTTCTCCACAGATGGCGCCACCATGGATACACCATGTGCTGCGCCTAAATGTAGGCTTTTGGTTTCATTGAGTTTCGACTGCGCCCTAGCGGGATTAATCGGTACTACCAGGATGTATCATTTGATCTTGACTGCAACCTAGCGGCATTAGCCGGTACTAACAGCATGCTCCCGTACTACGGTTTTCTTAAATAGATATGTGTTGCGCCTAAATGTAGGCTTTTGGTTTCATTGAGTCTCGATTGCGCCCTAGCGGGATTAATCGGTACTACCGGGATATGTCATTTGATCTTGACTGCACCCTAGCGGCATTAGCAGGTACTACCAGCATGCTCCCGTACTACGGTTTTCTTAAATACATACCTAGGTGCGCCTAAATGTAGGCTTTTGGCTTTGAACTAATATTAGTAATAATTAAAGTTGACGCTAGGAAATTTTTGTTCATGCCAATGGATTCTAGATGGTTGGGGTGGGGATATTAGGGGGGATGAAATTTTCATCAGAAATCCTCTACGGGCTCTGGTTTTCGAGATATTAGCGATTTTACCTTTTCTTTTATAGTTAATATTATTAATAATTCAAGCTACCTAGGATAGTTTTGTTCATGCCAATAGATTCTAGAAGGTGTTAGAGGAGCGAGGGTTAGAGGGGGAACGAAATTTTCATCAGAAATACTCTACGGGCTTTGGTTTTCGAGATATTAGCGATTTTACCTTTTTAGATATAGTTAATATTAGCAATAATTCAAGTTTTTTTTCGCTCATGGGGGTGCTGCGTCTAAATGTAGGCTTTGTTCAGCATCATTCGAATTTCACAACATGACATCACCATGAACAGATTCTAGAAGATGTCAGTGTGCCGATACTACCAGCATGCTCCGGTGCTACGGCTTTGGATGTGTGGTACGATTCTTTTGGAAGTTTTTTGCTTCACTTTTGGCCCACACGTGGCAGCATACTACGGTTTTGGGAAGTTTTTTGCTTCACTTTTGCCCACACGTGGCAGCATGCTACGGTTTTGGGAAGTTTTTTGCAAGTGCTTAAATTAGAAATAATATTTTGAATTTGTAATGTGAAGTGTCATTTTCTGTTCATTATACGTCATGCAAGGTTTCCTGAGCTAAATAAAAACACGAAAAAATCAGTAGAAATGTTCATTTCATTTAGTCGATTATTTTGACATTCAAGATCGACAAAACACACAGAATCACCCTACAGGTTAACCTATCTACATGCAGTGTCTCCAAGGCATCTCAAAAGCGTAATGCTGGCTGCCAGGTTCAACAAGAGCCGACAGACTGCGAAAAGAGCTATCTGGGTGATCAAAAGACCAGCGAAATGAGGCAGCATCTGGTTACTTTACAAGAACCGATATGCATACCTGCTAGGTCACAAATTATCACCACAGTCCCGTTGCGAGTGAAGGAAGAAATGCTCTGTCTATCAAAAGAGATAGGCGATGGAATCTTCCTGGCCAACAGTTTAGTCCCTACTGGAAAAGAAACAGTGCTAGCTGCCATACTCAACATTAACAACTTCCAAGTAGTCATCAAAAGTTTATTATTACAACTGCTCCCTATACATGACTACGCCGTCATCTCAATAGGAGAAGCCACTGATACACAACACGTTCTCAAGCTGAATAAATCGCAAGCGAGTAACACAAACACCAGTGAGCTTCTCAAGGCGAAACAGAAGTCAAGGAAGATTTCCTTCTCAAAATACCTAGATATAAGTTACTAACGCGGCCCAAGAGCCCTATACCAGACGCGTATAAGCTCAGTAAGACCCGGTTAGAGCCAACAAAGAGTCCACCGTCTAATAAAATAAGCTATAAAAAATTTACATGGCCCCAGAGTCAAATCAGAGATGCGAGCGAGCCCCAGGAGCCGACAAGCAAAATGCAGCTGACACCTCCATCCAATATACCTAGATATCAGAAGTAGATATACTATAAGAGTTCTGGCGCACTTTTTTAGCTTCCAGGGTTTCTCCACAGATGGCGCCACCGTCGCTAGGTGGTTTGAGCCCGTGCTATATGTATGTGTGTGTCTTGGTTGTATTGGTTTGTGTCTTGGATACACCATGTGCTGCGCCTAAATGTAGGCTTTTGGTTTCATTGAGTTTCGACTGCGCCCTAGCGGGATTAATCGGTACTACCAGGATGTATCATTTGATCTTGACTGCAACCTAGCGGCATTAGCCGGTACTAACAGCATGCTCCCGTACTACGGTTTTCTTAAATACATACCTAGGTGCGCCTATATGTAGGCTTTTGGCTTTGAACTAATATTAGTAATAATTAAAGTTGACGCTAGGAAATTTTTGTTAATGCCAATGGATTCTAGATGGTTGGGGTGGGGTATTAGGGGGGATGAAATTTTCATCAGAAATCCTCTACGGGCTCTGGTTTTCGAGATATTAGCGATTTTACCTTTTCTTTTATAGTTAATATTATTAATAATTCAAGCTACCTAGGATAGTTTTGTTCATGCCAATAGATTCTAGAAGGTGTTAGAGGAGCGAGGGTTAGAGGGGGAACGAAATTTTCATCAGAAATCCTCTACGGGCTTTGGTTTTCGAGATATTACCGACATCTGTTTGGGCGCAAACGCCATTTCTTGAGTAAGGTACCCTAGCGGCCTTAGCCGGAACTACCAGCATGCATTAGCGGGAGAGTTCTAGATATTGGCCTGACGTCATCATGGTTTTTCTGTTTTCAAATCCTGCACGTTTTCTTAGCAGGGAAGTTGTAGATATCAGCAAATTATTATTATTATTGGGTCTTGGGGGTACGTGCAGAGAAAATTCACAGTTGCTCTTTCGAGTGCAAACACCATTTCTTGAGCAAGGTCCCCTGGTGGCATTAGTCGGTACTACATCATCTTGGGCTTGGGGATAGGTACTGGAGGTTGGCTGAGAGCTTTAGTGGCAATATCTGATACTATGACTAGGATTGTCTGTGGTGTGTTGGATTCGGCTACGTTACCTATACCAAGGCTTGGGTAGAATGTATACGGCTTAAGTAATGATGTGAAATACCCTAAGCGAATTTATATCGGGGGAAGTATACTTGTCAGCTTGAGTTTGGTTTCAGTTGTTTACTTTAGTATGTTGGGCTGGGCTAGTTGGTGGCTGAGGAAACGTTACCTAAGGCGCGGTTGGATGTGTGTAGCTGTGCATTTATTTGGATATGAGTCCTTATGAAAATAAGCGACATATTATGAGCGGAACGGCGGATACTTAACCTTGAGGCATTACTCCATTTCATCAGATCAACAAGTGGCAACCCCAGAAAGAATCTAAATCTAGTGTAAATAAAATATGTATTATAGTTTTAGTTTCATTTATTAAAGTAATTTGCATTATAGCTACATATATAAAGTATTATAAATATTTTAAATTGTATTATAGGTGTTTTTTCAAGAAATTATAAAATATCTTTGTTATTAATCCAAGAATTGTGTTTTGATGAAAATCCGAGCCATTTAACGTAAGCTTTATCTCCACTCTTCTTTAAGATTTTCTCTACGAGATATAGGTCTGGGTGTTTAACTATCAGCAGCTCCAATTCATAAAAGCCTCCTGTGATTGGATTTCCTTGATAATCTTCCAGCTGATATGTGATGGGGTTTGTGTTTTGAACTTTAATAATTTTAAAAATCTCAGCTGTCCAGTTTGGTGTATAGCCTTTCTCAAATATATGCTTGTATTTGCTGATGCGTACAAAATCTCCAACTTTATACTTTGCAGGAACAACAGTCTTTATATGACTGTATACAGTTGAAAGCAGTTGTTTCTCATTGGAGGTGTTAATATCACGTGGTCTCATTTTCGTAGTTCGATGTATTCTTGAGTTGTATTCAGTGAGCAGTTTCTTTACCATACCAATCCACTGATAAGTTCCATTAAAGCTGAATTCCTTCCACATCATATCCTTTAGAGTTCGGTTAAATCGTTCCACTATTGATGCTTTGAGGAAACTGTACGTAGAGTAATGATTAATTGCATGCTTCAGCATTAGATTTTTAAAGAGCCTGTTGTAGAATTCCTTTCCATCATCAGTCTGCAGATTTTTAGGTATTCGTCCCTCGGTTAATATAGATTGCATGGCATCTCTTACTTCTGCACCAGTTTTTCTTTTAATTGGAATTGCCCATGCATATTTGGAGAAGGTATCAATTACTGTCAGCAGATAGCGGTAACCCTTGTTCACATACTTGTAGGGATCCATTTCAACCAAGTCTGCCTGCCACAAGTCATCTAGTCCTTTGATAATCACACGACGTCGTTTAAAATTTTTTCTCGCTGGTTTATGCAGCTCATTTACCACTTGTCTCTTACTCATCGTAATTATAAATGAAACAGATTTCTCAAGAGTTTTTACTCATATACACCATCTTTTGGTGTCAAGTTTTTCTTATTTATTACTGAAGTAAACAGATAGTTTTCAATCTTCGCGATTTCATCATTGATATATAGCGTTAAATTTGTCACCTCTATATTAACAGTTTTTTTTATTTCTTCAACACTTATTTTAATTTTCTTGTCAACATAGTCTTTGGTAGTAGCATCATCATTTTCAAGGGGTTCACCAAGTCGTTTTATAAACTTTGAGTTTAGATCGTAGTCTCCGTTTATCGTTAAATTAAATCCAATACCCCGCTCTCCTTGTTCACCAGCTGGACCCTGAGCTCCTCGTTTACCATCTGGTCCTTGAATTCCTTGTTTACCGGCTGGTCCCTGAGCTCCTGTTGGTCCACGTTCACCTGCTTTCCCAAGATATCCTCGCTTAGAGAAACGTCCAAACTTGTCAACGCTCATCTGTAGATTGTGATGAAGTATGGTAATGAAGTAGTATTTAAACTATAATATCCGCTTCTCGCAACTCCTCCAGGATAGATACAATTTCATTGTTGTGACTGGTGTTTCCAGCCTGCTTTGATGCCATTAGAAGACGCAGTCTATCCACTAATTCATTTGGATCATCCCAGTAAATGTGATCAATGTTTTCTTTAGGCAGACGCATTAATCCCATGCCTTTATGCTGTATAAATTTACTTTATACTTAGCCGCTCTAGTACCCTTTATTTGCCCATCTTCAGCATAGTCACGTTTATATGCATTGGTATCTCTCAAAATTGATCCATAATTAGTTAAATCCTCTTTAGTATATAGACTTTTTACAGGATCTTTCATAAATAGCAGCTCACATAACCCCAAAGTTGTTTTATAGCTCTTCCCCTTGATAACAATATTTCCTACATCATCAAAATCAAACGTTGAATTACCGATTCTCCACGCGTTCTCATCATAGTAAACTCCATAGGTTGGATCAATTTTAGGGCTATTATCAGTGAATAGCTTTAAATAGTTTGAAACTATGTATCCAGTCGTATCGGGGGAGGTAACAGGAGACCTTCCTGTCAATGTTCTTGAATGTTTCGGTGTTGCGAATTCTTCTGCAGATGTTAAGGAATAATCTCCATAATTTAGAGGTGTGCTACTAGCCTCCATTTTCACATATTTTCGTTTTGGAGGGGTAAACGGTTCCACAATGTCATTGGCTTCTTCTTTTGTTTCTTCTTCTTCTTCTTCTTCTTTTTCTTCTTCTTCTTCTTCTTCTTCTTCTTCTTCTTCTTCTTCTTTTGTGTCTTTTGTCTCAAACTTGGCTATATCCGGTGGCTCGTATTTGACTCTTCTAACAAACTCTTTTAAGGGTTTAGTGATTGGCTTAAAGGTTTCTTCAAATTGAGCTTCTGCTTCAATCCTTCCCATCCTTAGAGCTTTAAATTTCTTTCGCACTGCATTCCTTGTCTTGATGAGTTCTTTTAAAAGATTTTCATTCATCTTCGATATTAACTGAATAATAGCTTTTCAAACAGCTCTGATAACAGGTAAACAGCTTTCCAAACGGCTCTGATAACAGCTTAACAGCTTTCCGAACAGCTCTGGTAACAGGTTAACAGCTTTTCAAACAGCTCTGATAACAGCTTAACAGCTTTCCAAACAGCTCTGATAACAGCTTAACAGCTTTCCAAACAGCTCCGATAACAGCTTAATAGCTTTCCAAACAGCTCTGATAACAGCTTAACAGCTTTCCGAACAGCTCTGGTAACAGCTTAACAGCTTTTCAAACAGCTCTGATAACAGCTTAACAGCTTTCCAAACAGCTCTTATAACAGCTTAACAGCTTTCCAAACAGCTCTGATAACAGCTTAACAGCTTTCCAAACAGCTCTGATAACAGCTTAACAGCTTTTCAAACAGCTCTGATAACAGCTTAACAGCTTTTAAACAGCTCTGATAACAGCTTAATATCTCTGATAACAGCTTAACAGCTTTTAAAACAGCTCTGATAACACGTTAACATCTTTTCTAACAGGTCTGATAATCGGTGAATAGCTTTAATCTACTCAACAGGTCTACAGGACTCGGTGTGCTTTCGACTGAGTTACAACTTCGACTTAAGAAGGTTTCGCATGTTTCATCCTTTTATAGTACAATGAAGGTATCAAATCCTTTACGGTAGCGCCCCTTGTTTAATGAGCTATCCTTATCAATCATCAAGAAACCATATTCATCCTTCCAACACTCAGCACAGGCTCTTCGAAATGTATCAAACTTCATGTCTGTGTTCACATGATCATTATAGATATGTTTCATATTCAAGTCATCTTGCTTGAATAAGATGATTAAATTAGCATTGTCACGTATTAAATGCTTTGGTATATGCGTATATGTTTGACAGAGATAGAAGCTGTCTATATCTTCGTGACGACCCATACAAAAATAGGATCGCACATTATCTTGCTTTTCACATGCTACATCATCGAAAAAAAAACACTGAATGTGATTTGGCTTCCTCTGGTGGTAGAACGTCGCAGTTGTTTGAGAATGTATAATACCCCAATCCTGATATGGGAGTCATCACTCGCTTCAAGTATTCATACTTTGGTTGATGTAAGGATTTGGAATATATGTAAATATTTTCATATCTCAAACCATTGGGATGTTCCAGCAAACTTATCATAACATTAGTTTTTCCACAATTGGATGGTCCAACAATGATGCTCCTTATACTATTAGGCAATAGGGGCCCATGCTTGTTTTTCACCTTCATAACAGCTACATCAGCATTTCGAACAGGAAAAGCTTGTTGTTGTTTAATGAACCGCATATTGAAGACTAACGGGATTCCTATAAGTATACCTATTTATATTACATTTCAACAGTATCATCGGAACCTTATAAGATGCCGGATCACAAATCGAAACGCTCCAGAAAATCTTTGAAAGGGGGCAGAGGACTATTAAATTCAATCATCAACAAATTACCTGTAGAATTACATCTACCGGGATACCAGTACTGTGGACCAGGAACAAAGTTACAAAAAAGATTGGCGAGAGGCGATCCGGGCATTAATCCATTGGATGCAGCCTGCAAAGAACACGATATAGCATACTCGCGACATAAAGATACAAGTGATCGACATATAGCTGATAAAATATTAGCTGAAAAAGCCTGGCAGCGTGCAAAATCTACGGATGCAAATTTGAGTGAGCGTGCCAACGCCTGGCTTATAACAAACGCAATGAAGGCTAAAATTAAGCTAGGTATGGGTCTTAAGGCTAAAAATAAACGCCAACCCACATTCCGAGAAGCAGTACGAAATGCACGAAAGATTTTAAAAATCAAAAAACCACAAGACTTGATGGAAGCTATAAAAATAGCTCTTAGTGCAGCTAAAAATATTGTAAAAAGAAAGAAGAAATCAATTAAAACTCCACGAGTGATACCTGTACCAAAGGTTGGTGGGGCACTTCCATTCCTCATCCCGTTGTTTGCTGGGCTTTCAGCATTGGGAGCACTATCGGGAAGTGCAGCAGGCATAGCTAAAGCAGTAAATGATACCAGTGCGGCAAAGGCAAAATTGGAAGAAAGCAAACGTCATAACCAAGCAATGGAAACTATAGCGGTTGGTAAAGATGGAAACGGGCTGTTCTTGAAGCTATACAGAAAAGGACTTGGACTCTATCTACAACCTCAACCAAAAAACTATTAAAGACGCTACCCAAAAGACCGCTAAACGAGTTGGATCTTCACAAATATACCACACACTTGCCGCACTTCAGAGGAGTATTTATGCGTGATAATCTACCTAAAAATCCATGGAAGCGAGAAAGCGGTATTATTAACTTGGACATCTCAACTGGAGCAGGTACACACTGGGTAGCGTACTACAAGAAAGGTGATAACATCGAGTACTTTGATAGCTTTGGCAATCTCCAACCACCACGGGAGCTCATAAACTACTTGGGTAGTAATATTACGTACAACTACAGTTCTTATCAGAACTATGATGCAGTAATTTGCGGTCACTTATGTTTAGAGTTTTTATATAATTGTTATAGCCATTAATTATTATCTATAAATAAATGTATCTATATTGAAATTGTGACAGTTCATTATCAACCGCCATGTCATTAACACTTACTCTCACGGGAAATTCATCTCTACTCAGTGCTGAGTACTTTCCTCCGCTGGAGCTAGCAACGGATTATGTTTGTGGATTAATTGATTTTCAAACATACAACTCTATACCAAATATTGATGTGAGCAATAATCTGGTTCATGTAGGGAATGAGGTTGTTGAGATACCTGTTGGATCCTATGAGATTGATGATATAGCAAAATATGTACAAGGATACTTGGATAAAGAAGGGAGAAGGATAAAGGTTACAATAAAGGCTAACAATAATACATTGAAGAGTGAAGTTAAGGCAACTGAAGAAATACATTTTGAAAAGCAGAGATCCATAGCTCCTCTGCTAGGATTCAGTAAAAGAAACTTATCTGCTAATATAGTGCATACATCAGAGTTGCCAGTCAACATCATTAAAGTAAATACTATACGCATCGAATGTAATATTATATCAGGATCATTCTTCAACAACACACAAGTACACACTCTCCACGAGTTTTCACCGAACGTTGGGCCTGGGTATAAAATAGTGGAGGTACCCAAAAATGTAATCTATTTGCCTGTGAACACCAAACGTATAAGTTCTCTAACATTGAAGCTCCTTGACCAAGACGGTGACTTAATCAACTTCAGAGGAGAGACTATAACCATCAGGTTACATTTGAAGCCACAGCATGTTGATATACAATAATGATAAATACGAGTTCGGAGCAGACAAGATCATTAGTCAGCGGACAACCTCGAAGCGATCAAGACCTACATTAACACCTGCAAATGCAGCATATTTACAATCGATAGGCTTAACGCTGAAACAATGAATAAAGGAATACTAGATATTGCACCAGACGCTCGCTTTGATAACAGTGTTACTAAATTTGAACATCACTCCTATTCACCATTTCTAACATCATTTAAAAACAGCGATGAAATCCGTATCTCTGTACAACATCAGGACTTGAATCTTCTACCCAGCAGGAGTTTTCTTTACATTGAGGGGTCGCTAACAAAGCTGGATGGAACCGTTTCAGCAACCGCAAAATTAGCTAACAACGCTCTACCATTTCTTTTTGAGGAAATACGCTATGAATTGAATGCAGTGGAAATCGATCGTACAAGAAATCTTGGGATTGCGACAACATTAAAAAACTACGTATCGCTAAATGCAAATGTAAGCAGGATACTACTCAACGGCAGCTGGTCACCAGATTCATCCGTTATACCAGCCAATGGACTGTTTAACTATTGTGTACCTCTGAAATATTTATTGGGATTCGCTGAAGATTACAAGAAAATTCTGATAAATTCCAAACATGAACTCATATTGATCCGGAGTGGGACAGACGATAATGCCATTATATCACCAACTGATGTGGTGAAAATTGAAATTACCAAACTTCAATGGAGCATTCCGCATGTTACAGTATCCGATGATGAAAAGCTGCAACTATTTAAAATTATCGGGAGAGGTCGCCCGATACAAATACCATTCCGCAGCTGGGACATATATGAGTATCCAGTACTACCGGAATCCACGCATCAAACCTGGTCAGTTAAGACTTCCACTCAACTGGAGAAACCTCGATTTATCATCTTAGCATTACAAACGGATCGAAGGAACGATAAAACCAAAGATGCAAGCAAGTTTGATCACTGTCAACTCGCCGATGTTACAGTTCATTTGAACTCAGAATCATATCGCTATGATGATTTGAATTTGAAATTTGATTTAAATAGATACGCATTGCTGTATGAGATGTATATAAAGTTTACACAATCATACTATGGTCATCAGTATCAGCCGTTCCTCACATGGGAGAAGTTCAAAACCGATGCTCCGATCGCTGTCATTGATTGCTCATATCAAAACGAAACAATAAAAACTGGACCTGTTGACATAAGGCTAGAATTCAAAACATCTGAAAATATAGCGGCTAATACAACAGCATATTGTCTGCTTCTACACGATCGAATAGTGGAATACAGTCCGCTGACAAGTGAAGTTAGAAAGTTAAATTAAGAAGGTGGCTGTCATCGTAGACGTCCAAGGATTCAAAACAAATCTCAATGAATTCATCACTAAAGAACTGGCAATTTTAAACAATGAAAACCAGATGCAGCACTTTATATTTCAACCACCGTTCAGATACAAAGATTTGACTTCAGCAAAAAAGAGACAAGTAAAATGGCTTCAACACAATTTTCATGGATTCCGCTGGGATGATGGCTACATACCATATCACAAGCTGTACACTATAGTTGAACCACTGCTTCGAAACAAAACCGTATATGTAAAGGGAGCTGAAAAAGTTCATTGGGTGCAGAAGATAGTTGGAGAGGGTGAAATCATTATTAACGTTGAAGATGAATACAACTGTGGAAAACTAATAGAGATTAACACAAATGCGCCATCTTGCCAAGTTCATATTGGACAATTTGCTATAAGAAATACTTTTATAATAAGAAATTTTATTGGAAATAAAAACAAGTGTTTATAAAACATAAGACTTTTCAATACACACATACCCCAGAACCCTCACTGACATCGTCTAGAATCTGTTCATGGTGATGTCATGTTGTGAAATTCGAATAATGCTGATATCTACAACTTCCCTGCTAAGAAAACTTATTTAGGTGCAGCAAAACCATGATGACGTCATGCCAATATCTAGAACTCTCCCGCTAATGCATGCTGGTAGTTCCGGCTAAGGCCGCTAGGGTACCTTACTCAAGAAATGGCGTTTGCGCCCAAACAGATGTCGCTAATATCTCGAAAACCAAAGCCCGTAGAGGATTTCTGATGAAAATTTCGTTCCCCCTCCCATCCCACACCACCAAGGATCCATTTCCATGTGCAAAAATAACTTGAAATATTAATACGCTAATATCTCGAAAACCACAGCCCGTAGAGGATTTCTGTGAAAATTTCATTACCCCCCCTCCCGCTCTTTATTACCCCCCCCCCCCCCCCGCCCTCCCACCACATACCACCCCTCTAGAATCCATTGGCATGAACAAAAATTTCCTACTATTAACTTTAATTATTAGTTCAAAACCAAAAGCCTACATTTAGGCGCTCAAGAAAAATCAATTATTACTAATATTAATTCAAAACCAGGCGCAACACTTGAAAACAACAAAAGCTTACATTTAGGCGCACCACACATCCAAAAAAGTGAAGCAAAAAACTTCCCAAAACCGTAGCATGCTGCCACGTGTGGGCAAAAGTGAAGCAAAAAACTTCCCAAATCCGTAGCATGCTGCCACGTGTGGGCCAAAAGTGAAGCAAAAAATTTCCAAAAGAAGCGTACCACACATCCAAAGCCGTAGTACCGGAGCATGCTGGTAGTATCGGCTCACTGACATATTCTAGAATCTGTTCATGGTGATGTCATGTTGTGAAATTCGAATGATGCTGAACAAAGCCTACATTTAGACGCAGCACCCCCATGAGCGAAAAAAAACTTGAATTATTGCTAATATTAACTATATCTAAAAAGGTAAAATCGCTAATATCTCGAAAACCAAAGCCCGTAGAGGATTTCTGATGAAAATTTCGTTCCCCCTCTAACTCACGCTCCTCTAACACCTTCTAGAATCTATTGGCATGAACAAAACTATCCTAGGTAGCTTGAATTATTAATAATATTAACTATATCTAAAAAGGTAAAATCGGTAATATCTCGAAAACCAAAGCCCGTAGAGGATTTCTGATGAAAATTTCGTTCCCCCTCTAACCCTCGCTCCTCTAACACCTTCTAGAATCCATTGGCATGAACAAAAATTTCCTAGCGTCAACTTTAATTATTACTAATATTAGTTCAAAGCCAAAAGCCTACATTTAGGCCACCTATGTATGTATTTAAGAAAACCGTAGTACGGGAGCATGCTGGTAGTACCCGCTAATGCCGCTAGGGTGCAGTCGAGATCAAATGACATATCCCGGTAGTACCGATTAATCCCGCTAGGGCGCAATCGAGACTCAATGAAACCAAAAGCCTACATTTAGGCGCAGCACATGGTGTATCCAAGACACAAACCAATACAACCAAGACACACACATACATATAGCACGGGCTCAAACCACCTAGCGACGGTGGCGCCATCTGTGGAGAAACCCTGGAAGCTAAAAAAGTGTGCCAGAACTCTTATAGTATATCTACTATAAGATAATTACAAGGCATAAGAGCCCAAGTAAAGATGCGTGTGATATCAAAAGGACTTGTTCAAAGGTAAAGCCGACTCCACCTCATAAAAAAGTTAATATAAAGAACCAAATGAGACCCCACAGTCCTACAAAAGATGCGTGCGAGATCCGTAAGGCCTCATTAAAGGCAATGTTGGCTCCACCATCAAATATAGTTAAGGATACGAATTTCTCACGGCCCATAAACCAATGTGTCAATGTGTGCGAGTACTCTAAACCAACAAAAGTACCTGTAAAACATGGTACTCAACCATTAAAACTGCCGAAAGCCCATTCCCTGCCATCTAGTAATGAAAGTAAAGCAGATAGTAAATACACAACTACACCACATGAGGAAACAAACGCAAGCTTTTCGGAAAACACAGCTATCTTACAACACGTAAGATACTTATTTCCGGATCATGAAGATCCCACACATACTCCGCGAGTCAACAGGATAGACCAAGAGCTCAGCCTAGACCCAAATCTAAATGCGGAAGAAAAAGCTTCGATATCCGAACTCTGTTATGAGTACAATGATATCTTCTTCCTCAAAGGTGATAAGCTCACATATACAAATGCTATCACCCACAATATCCCTTTAATACAAGATCAAGCACCCATAAACCAAAAGGCCTACAGATTACCAGAGACCCAGAGACAAGTAATCAACGAACAATTAAGAGAAATGCTGGACAACGGGATAGTCCAAACTAGCAAAAGCCTTTGGAATTCGCCTTTATTAGTAGTCCCCAAAAAGGCTGGACCCGATGGTGAAAAAAGGTGGGGCTTCGTTGTCTCGTCGTTGCTCTTTACCCCATTAAAGGAAGAGCCAGCGTCAATTCAGAGCACAAATACCCCCCAGAGACCTACTTATTAAACTAAATAAACCAAATTCCTGGATATTCTCGTTGATAGAACCAACAGTTGTACACCTTCAGTGTACCCAACAATTCCTAACTTCGAAACTAGAAGGCCAAGGAATAATCACTATCAACCATCCCTGTCAATTACAAGTGGGGTCGCAAATCCTACACTATGAGGCAGAGAATATCCAAAAATTAAGTCTCAGACAACCTAATTATTTCCCAAACACAACCTCACTAGAAAGAATAGTGAACCGATATCTGAATTTTACTAGCCATGAGTCAAAAATAGAAAATATTAAAACAGAACTATATTCAGGAGATAATACGAATACGCTGATCCTAAAAGGTGCCCACTCATTAAAAGAGCTGGACGATAAATTAGCAAAAATAGCACCTCATATAAGTCACCACCCCACACATGTACTGGCAACAACTTCAGTTTCCCTAACTGGTGTTTTCATCACATGTATCTAAATCACATGTGGCTAAACGGCTAATACCAACTGTAAAAAATTTTGCGCTCACACAAGCCTGAAAAATCTCAAGAGGTGGAGGAACAAATCCAAACAGTCGAACCTACCCCTCTTAAAAGGACTCAAACCCTACCAGCTACAAAGTCGGTGCAAGTGGTGTAAAATCTCCACTTCGTAAAGTCACCCGTTCAAAAAAAAAAGTCACTATCTAACAACCACTAGCCGATACTTAAAATAGATAGAAACAAAGGTACTAGTAATAGAAAAAATATGATGTAAATCTCAATAGAAGAGATAATAAAACAAACACAAAAAATGTAAAACAAAACAAAATAAATATAGACAGAACAAAGAAAAAAAATAATTATAATAAATTGAAAAACAAAAACAAAACCTATACATATAAATATATATATACTATTACGTGGTTATTATTAGTAAGTAAGATAAATTAAAACCAACCTTAGAATAGGGTATACTATAGACTATAACCTTAATTAAACAAAAGGAATTTTTTTGGGACAGTGTATAACTCCTAGCATTTTAGAAATATGGTGTCAAAACCACATACGTGCATATAGCAAAATAAATTTGTATAAAACAAAATACATATATATATATATATATATATATCATATAGAAAATAGGATAATCATAAAATATATATTTAGATATCCTTCTCACTAGAAAATTAGTAATTACAAAATATATTAATAAATAATACTAGGCTAACAACACTAATCTAGTATAAAACAAAAACGTAACAAAAACTAACACTAGGTTAGACATTATATACGAATATTATTAAATTAGTTTTTATTACATAATAATACAAATATGATAAGACATAATAAGACAAAAAAAAATGTTCATGTAAAATACGGAATGGTAATAAGTAATTGTAACGACCAAGTTTTCGCTAAGGGTTAGAACCATACCAAGCCCAAAAAATTGTGCCTATCATTTTCAAATAAAATACGGTACAACAAAGTAATTAAAACAAAGATCGGGGCTAACACCTCGCAAAAATAAGAACGGGATAAGAGAAATCAAAACGCGGAACTTTCTAATTGTAATTTTTTTTTATTTATATTTAGATTAAGCTCACAAAACAAAAGAGGAAACAAAATTTTATTCAAAAAAAAAAAAAACCACATCGGTGACTAGCTACTCTTCGTCCTCCAAGTCAGACCAATCAACAGCGGCCGGGTACAGGGGAGGGGTGGCGGTAAACTCCCTCGCCAAACTTGTCGCCGGCGAATCGAAGCAGCTGTGACAACAGGTACACAGGCCACGAACACCTACAAGTGTAAATACGCCGCCTAAAAGATCAAAAAGAAAAAAAGGGGGGAAAAAATCTTTTTACAAAAGATCTTACCTGCAGCTACTAGGGATTGCCCTCGATGGGGAAACAGGGGCAGCAACATTTGATAATATCTGCCAGGTATAGCCTCGGCACCCCAGACAGTACGGGGACGCTCCCCATCCATGCGTACCACCAAACGCACTGGACCACTCCACTCCATCCAGGGGACACACGCAAAACATACAACGAATAAAACGTAGAAGTCAAGCCCGCAGGACTGCGCCAAGGCTCTTGAGCTAAAGTCACAGTGAACGACATCACGAAGGAATTAGAACAGTCAATGACAAGAGAAGTAACTAGAATGAAGTATTCCAATATATTCAAGGAGGCTAGTTGGCGATCTGATCATGCAAGAGTTTACCTCCAGGAAAAGGGAAAAACGCCTAGAAAAACCCGATCATAATAATAATCAAAGAAAAAAAAGGAAAACCCAATAAATCAAACAACTAACACATGTGAACCTTTTTCTATTGTTATTTTTATGAGAGATATTCCTCTCCAAAGAATAGCTCTCTTCCTCACAGGGGGAAGGTATGTTGTATACACAACACCAGGCCCTAAAACAATCAAAATTACCTAAAAAACCTAAAACCTTTAAAAGAAATTCAAAGAAAATTAAAATCAAATCATAAAAGGGCTCAATAAGCTGATCACATTTTTAACAATGTGACCAGCTTATCTTTTCACAAGCGAAAGAAATTGCATCAGCAATTTCTTCGCATAGCCCACTTGAAAAGACGACAAATAAAGTCGAATTCAATGACAAATTTTACCCTCAGTAAGATTTGTCAGCAAAAAATGAAAATTCAAGTGCGCAACAAAGTAGCACGGCAATAAAGCGACGGAATGGTGCTCGATATTTATGAAAAAATCGGATTTCACCTCCGTCCGGCGAGAAATTCTTGTGGGCATGATTAAACATGCCCAACGATAAAAGATTTTCTCAGGAAAGGAATGCTAATTAAGCATTTTCCTATCCTGACTGTCGAGACTTAATTAATGAAAAATTAAAAGTCGAAAGAGGGTTGGTTTTTTAACGTCGACCTGATCGCCTCGTAAAAAGGATGATTGCCAAGTAATAAAAAGTATTACCGTCGGACTTAAGTAAAATTATTTTGCCAAGTTAATAAAAAGTATTTTCGTCGGATTTAAGTAAAAATATTTTGTCGAAGTTAGTAAAAAGTATTTTCGTCGGAACAAAAAAAAAAAAGGTATTTCGTCGGATTGAGTAAGGAATACTTCGTCGGAGTAAAAGGGAGTTATTTCCATACACTCGCGTTGATCGCCTCGCGAATATTTATTGATTGATGATTAACAAAAAGTATGTGACTGGTTCATGGTTCTAACCCGGTGGAATTTCGGTTACCAGATACAAACTGCTGGTTTAGTGAAATAATAAAGGGAATTTACATTAAGTGAACACTGTGAATTAATAACCAAAAGTGGAATACCATTTAAGATTCCTGAATAAAACTATAGAGGCATACGTGTGGAATAAATGAAGTGTGTTTTATTTTACGGAAAGCCCTCGCCCCACAACTACAAAAATACGTACACTGCCTGAAGTGTGACAACTACAGAAATCGGTGAAAAAGTGGGGAAGTTAGAAGGTGCCCCGTCAAATACGCAACAGAAAGAAAGTTTAGCTATCGCAACGGAAGCATGTGGCATTGACATCGTTCTGGATGAAAACAACATGGCAAGTTTATTAGGGGATAAATTGCTAATTTTTGAAAATGGTAAGTAAATATTATTTTAATTTAATTTAATTAGAAATATTATAATTCAGTATATATTTCTTCCTTTTCAGAACAATTTCCGTTATTAAAAAAGTGTGTGTAAATGTTGTACTACCCACTTTTTGTTCCTTTGCTTTTTTTAGTATTTTAATAATTAAGTATTTATTTGCTACCTGTAATAATAATAGTAGTTTAGTAGTATTTTACTTAAGTTCTTTTAAATTCAGTATATTTGAACGTGAACGTTTTGTACAGTTCGGGAGCTTATGGTTCCTTTTGTTATATATGGACAAAAAAATGTTTATGTCACTTCTTTACTTGAAAGTGAACCATTTTAATGCTTGCATCGTCAAATGTTATGTGTGTATGTATCACATAGTAAAATTATCCGCATTACTTTGTTTTGAAGCTTTTGAAGTCGCTTAACAATTCTATAATTGTCAAGAAGTACTGAAATAATGATTATTTTAACTAATAAATTTCTTTATCTTTAATATAAAGTTGTTCAATTTTAATTCTGGTGATAAGTCACTGCAAAATACTTGCCCATTTTCTACAATTTTATTTCAGATCAACAAATATACAAAAAGGTGTCGCCGCAAATACTCAAAACGTTTCAAGAGAATAATATCGTCATTCGGGTCGGCTTTCAAAGTGCAGAGCTGTCAGAGGTTGGTGTAGGTGGCCCGGAAGTAAGTGGAGGTTTAGAGGTCCCGCAAGACCATGAAATGGAAGCGAGTGAAGATGTGGTGGACCAAGAAAGACAACAAAGCAGTAAGTAACCCATAAATCAAAAATTCACACTGTTACAATGTTTAATATTTACTAGGTAATGTAAGATGGACGAAAGATGCTATTTTGCGCCTCATCAGCATTTACGCACGAAAGCGGCCAGAATTCACAAACTCTGGGAAAAGACATTCCCAAATTTGGGAAGAAATTGCTAAGGATATGGCTGCTGCTGCTGGATTTCCTTATAGATCAACACACTGCAAGTGGAAGTTCGGTTATCTGAAAAGGCAATACAAAAAGAGGAACGACAACATTAGATCAACTGGTTCGTCTCCTTTTATATTTCCTTTCTACGATGACATGAGGGAAATTTTAGGACAGCAACATGCCGCGAATCCCATATCCTTAGCAAGTTCTTCCGAATTTCGGGCGCCACCTTCCACTGTTCAAGCAGAAATTTTGAGCGCAGACAATAATGTGGAGGAACCAGCGCACTTAAGTGCACCAAGCACTTCGCAGCAAAATATTGTAGAAGACAATAGTGCGGAAAATGAGGCAAATGATATTCCCCCCACAAGCTTCAGGAACGAGAAGACGGCGTAGAACCATATCGGAGACGATAGAGCACCTCATAGAAGAAGGAAGGGCAGAGAAAAGGCGGATGCACGAGGAAAAAAAAGAAATCCTGTCGAAGATGCTAGAGGTTCAGCAAGCCGCAGTTGCATCATGTTAATGCCGAAGAATATATTTGCAAGCAATCAAATTACTTATATGTGTAGAATCATAAAATTAAATTAAAATCAAAAGAAAATCAATCATCATCAAAATTGTCACAGGTAAAGTGTAAAGAACTCAAGTTCATGACCGCAATTCTTGAGAATCATATTACATGCATTGCTCGAGAAAGCGACGTTTGAAAAGAGTTCAGCGCACTTTATGCTGAATTGCATTTTTGCCTTAATATTAATGTAACAAGTAAGCAAGAATTAATTTGTACAGATATTGATTTGCATGTTAATCATATTTTTATTATAAATTTGAGATTCTACTTAGAATAAAGGCAGTTATAATTTTCGAATGAAAAAGGTCGTTTTTGGTTTCGTTTATCGTCTACGTTCAGAACATAGTTTGCCCTTAAGCACTTCATATTTAACATTGTGTACTTGTTTTGTACTTGGACACACATCTCCAACCGTGCACTTGTTTTGTACTTGGGCACACACTACTTATAATTGCATTGGTTCTGTACCAAAGCAAGAAAAGCGGCCAATAAAGGAATTTGTCGCTCTATAAACATTTTGGTGACCCCGACGTGATCTCTCACCAAGAAGAGTATCATACCAACATTCAATCAATCATTTTTTCAAGCATGGAGGCACTTCTAAGCAAGCAGGCAGAGATAGGAGAAGCCATTCAAAACGGCTATAGAAATCTTAAGAAAGATTCGGAGATTCGGAAAACCGAACCGGCGTACTACAACAAACGCTTAAACAAACTGCAAGTTCAGTGGGAGGAATTTCAACTAAATCATGAGAAATTATCTTCCTCTGAGATCAACAAAGATAATGAATACTTCACAAAAAAGTATTACCAGAATCTAACACCGGTATATGGGGCCTTTAAACAGATGCTAAAGGAAGGACTAGCGACTATTTCAGAAGACATCAGAAAGGATCCAGGCTCATCAGCAGCAATTAGTGAAGAAACTCCCGTAACCACCCAGCAGTCAAACAAACCCGAATTTAAGGTGTACGATGACTTACCAGATAATAATCCTGATGAAGCAATCAAACTAGTTAGAAAACAACAGCGAATGATGACCAGCTTAACAAGGCATCTTCAAGAAATTGCCAACAAAGAAGGCGAAATGTCGAAAATCTATTGCAACCTTAAATTACAATTAATTCAGAGGTCATGGATCGATATAACTACAAATGACGAGATTATTTGGAAGACTACAAGCAATCCGCCACTAGACTACACACAGGAACTGTACAATGAACTTGCTGACTGGGTCCAAGAGATCTTAATAAACCTACACGAAAGGTTAGAAGTGTCAAGCACAGTCAACAATCCTGAGAAGAGCATTCATCCAACCTTAAAACTTCCCCAAATAACGCTACCTACATTTGATGGAACTTACGTCAGATGATCACATTTTCATGATCTATTCGTACAGCTGATCCATACACAAGAAATCAGCGACGCACAGAAAATGTTCTATCTGACAGTCAATCTAAGCGGTGAGGCAAAATCATTAATCCAACATCTTGCGGCGACCGACGCTAACTATTCCGCAGCTTGGGAAATCCTGACTACACGCCACAACAACAAAAGATCATTGTCCACAGCCTTCTTCAACAAACTATTGGATCAGGCAATAACACAGCATCATTCCGCATCATCAATTAAGACTCTGCATGACACCACCAAGGAATGTCTTCATGGGCTTAAAAATATTGGCATATCTATTGATACCTGGGACCCACTTCTGGTACATTTATTGATAAAGAAACTCGGCAAGATTACTCACTCTCTTTACGAGTCATCGCTGATTTCTCCACGAGAACTACCGACCATTCAAGGACTCATGGCATTCTTAGAGAGGCGATTTCAGGCATTAGAAGCATTGAGGAGAAAAAAACACTCAGCGTTCCTCGAATACTCAGGCAATAAATCAAGTTATAAATATTCAAGGGCAACGCTTACATCAACAATAAGAGCACAAGGCTGCATCATTTGCAAGAAGAATCATCCTCTGTACTTTTGCAAGGAATTTTTAGCACTATCACCTCTCAATAGGTTGAACTCAGTCAAGAGAAACAAACTGTGTATAAACTGCCTGAAGAATGATCATTCAGCTGACAAATATACAGCCAGAAATTGCTGTAAATGTGCCAAGAAACATAACACATTGGTACATGTCGACAGCCCAGAATCTAGTACCAAGAATCAGGTCAACTCGTCAAGGGTTAAATCACGAGCTATCAACCTTAACAGTTGATTGCAGCAAACCGAACACAAAGGTGCGTCGCCATCTCAAGCAGATTTCAATACTGGTACCCACCGAGATCCAACTACTTTGGCAGCAGCGCAATCATCAAATTTCAATAAAACCAGTGTAATACTAAGTACAGTCATAGTTGAGATAAGCAGCAACGGCGGTAATGTTAGTCAATGTCGGGCCATTCTCGACTCTGGCTCTCAGTTAAGTTTCATAACTGAGAATCTCGCAAGAAAACTAAAATTAAATCGAAGCTCTGAAACAATGTGCATTCAGGGCATAGGAGAACGTAAGCTAAAGGCTCAGCATAGAGTAAACTTGCAACTGAAGTCAAAAATGAACAATTACTCGACACGAATAGAAGCGTTCATACTATCCAGGATAACGTCTCATCAACCAGACCAATTGATAAACACTAAGCCATGGCGGATTCCAGAGAATATACATCTAGCTGATCCAGAATTCAACCGCCCTGGTCCTATAGATCTGCTCCTCGGTGCAGACATCTATTATGACATACTATCAGTCGGTCAAATAAAATTAGGCAAAAATATGTCAACACTTCAAAACACACTTTTCGGATGGGTAGTAGCTGGACGTTTTATTGGAGAAAGATCTCCATATGTCTCTTGTGGAATCTGCACCGAATCCATAGAAGACCAGTTAGAGCGATTTTGGAAATTGGAAGAGATTGAATCATCTGATGAAAGCGAAAATTTCACTACAGCAGAACAAAAATGTGTTAACCATTTCTATCAACACATTAAAAGAAACAATGAAGGAAGATTCATAGTCAAGCTACCGTTTTTAAACGATCCCAAGGCATTGGGGAACTCAGAGAACATCGCTCGCAACAGGCTCCTTTCTCTAGAAAGAAAATTCAGCAGGCACCCAGAAATAAAAGAACAATATGTGCAGTTCATGCGTGAATATGAAGCTTTAGGGCATATGAAGGAAGTAAACCCAACTGAGATCGGTAGTCCACATTACTTCCTCCCACATCACTGTGTTACTAAATTGGATAGTAGCACTACAAAACTTCGTGTAGTATTTGATGGCTCAGCTCAAACTTCATCCAACGTGTCCCTAAACCAAGTGCTCTGCAAGGGACCAACAATTCAAGATGAGCTATTTTCCATCTTGATTCGATTCAGATTTCCGAAGTTTGTATTCACAGCAGACATCGAGAAGATGTATAGACAAGTCCTGCTAGCTGAAGAGGATCAAAAATATCAACTAATCTTGTGGAGGGAAAACCAAGTTCAGCCAATCAAACACTACAAGCTCAGTACGGTCACGTATGGACTAACAGCAGCACCATTTCTGGCAACGAAATGCTTAGAGCATCTAGCTAACGAAATGGCCCTAACTCATCCTCTAGGATCTCAAGTGTTAAAAAGATATTTCTATGTCGATGATGTCATGACTGGATCCAACCAGCTAATTGAAGCTATCGAGATCCAACAAGAATTAAAGCATATCCTTCAATCAGCTGGGTTCAATCTACGCAAATGGTGTTCCAATCACCCCAAGTTGCTTGAAAATGTGCCTCAAGAAGACATCGAGCTAGAACTAGATCTCAATGACACCCTGGAAGGATTCATAAAAACATTGGGACTGATTTGGCTACCCAAATCCGACATGTTTTCTATCAAAACATCATGGAAAGAAACGAAGAGAGTCACGAAAAGAACTATACTATCCGATATCGACATCTTTGATCCTCTTGGATTCATGAGTCCTGTCATTATAACTGCAAAACTGTTTATCAAGAAAATCTGGACCTTGAAACTTGACTGGGAGGCAGCATTATCCATGGAAATGCATACTAGCTGGCTTAAATTTCGGGAAGGATTGAAAGCACTCAATGATATAAAAATTCCACGACACATTGCATCAGGCAAAACTATCAAGATACTTCAAATTCATGCATTCTCAGATGCCTCGGAAGCAGCTTACGGAGCAATACATCAAGATGATACCATAACTGTGAGACTGCTGTGCGCAAAGTCAAAGGTTGCCCCAAATAAGACAACAACTCTTCCTCGCTTAGAGCTCTGCGGCGCAAGGCTATCAGCTCAGTTAGTGCAACGTGTATCTTCAAATTTAAGGCAACCCAACATAAGATGTTATTTTTGGACAGATTCTGAAATCGTGCTGGCCTGGATCAATTCAGAATCATCATCATATCACACTTTCGTTGCCAACCGTGTTGCGACTATTCAACGGTTATCGAATGCAGATCAGTGGCGCCATTTCCCTTCTAAGGCAAATCCAGCAGACATAGTTTCGAGAGGAATTCCTGCAGACAGATTAGCTCAGTGTAACCTCTGGTTTTACGGTCCTATGTTTCTACATGGCACGGAAACAATCTGGCCTAAAAGCTGGTGCAAACAGCCTACAGATTTAGAGAAAAGGAAACCTAAAGTAGCTCTAACTACGTCTGCACTACAACTGTCATGGATTATGGACATAAAGCACAACAACTCATTTAAAGGGTTGCAGAGAATAGTCGCATACGTTGTGAAATTTACACGATTAATGAAACGGCGTGAAGGGACTAAGGCTAGTATCTTGACTACTGAAGAATTAAATGAAGCCTTATTGTTAATTTTATCCCAAATCCAGCAAGATGGCTTCAAGAGAGACTTACATCAGTTGCAGACAACTAAGCGTGTTGATGTCACTAGCTCTTTAAGTAGTCTTGCACCCTTTCTTGATGAAAGAGATATCATTAGGGTTGGCGGTAAATTAGAAAACGCAAATATATCGTATGAAGCAAAACATCCTGCACTTCTACCATATGAGCATCAATTAACGAAGCTCCTGATGACAGACATTCATCTCAGCAATCTCCACATTGGACCTCAGGCCCTGCTCGCAACATCAAGGCAAAGGTTTTGGCCCATAAAGGGAAAGACAATTGCCAGATCAATAGTGCAACAGAGTACTCGCTGCATCAAGGCCAAGCCAAAGCTGATGACCCAGTTCATGGGAAATCTGCCACCAACAAGAGTACAACCTGCAAGACCCTTCATAAACTCAGGGGTTGACTTTTGCGGACCAATTTATACGCATTATAAAATAAGAGGAAAACATCCTCAAAAGTCATACATAGCAGTATTCTGCTGTTTTGCGACTAAGGCACTACATCTCGAAATAGTCAGCGACCTCTCTACTGAAAGTTTCCTTGGTTCCCTCAAACGATTTATTGCTAGACGCGGACACTGTCAAGATTTGAGCTGTGATAACGCAACAAATTTTGTTGGTGCAAACAACCAATTGAAGGAACTGCAGGATGCGATATAAAACGAAAGAGGCCAAAGGAAGATCATCGAATTATGCCAATCAAAGGGAATTAACTTCAAGTTCATACCTCCACGTGCCCCTCAATTTGGTGGATTGTGGGAGGCAGCAGTGAAGTCAGCCAAATCCTTGCTAAGAAGATCCGTAGCGTCTGCCTCCTTGACATATGAAGAACTATCAATAGTCACAGCCGAAATCGAAGCAATCTTAAACTCAAGGCCAATTACGCCATTATCATCAGATCCAAATGATCTTGCGGCTCTAACTCCAGGCCATTTCCTAATTGGTGAGCAACTTACAGCAATTGTCGACCCCCAATCAAGTCCTCAACCCATCAGCCTTTACAGCGGTGGAAACTGGTAGCTCACATTAGACAAGAGTTTTGGCGTCCTTGGTCAAACGAATAATTAAGCGAGCTGCAACATAGGCACAAGTGGAAACAACAGGGAAGGAATGCTCTCCCAGGGATGATGGTTTTAATCAAGGAAGACAATTTACCTCCTTTAAAATGGCAACTTGGAAGAATAACAAATGCAATAAAGGGCGACGATGGTTTAGTACGTGTTCCTGACGTTAAAACGGTCTCAGGCATTTTCAGAAGACCGGTTCATAAATTAGCTCTGCTACCCATGAACATCGACGAGGAGAGCTCGATTACGCACAGCAACAACATAACTGAGGACCAGGAGACTACTGAATCCCAGCCAAAACCTAAACGGACAAGGATCTCCTCACGTCCAGACTTAAGTCTGATGCTTCTTACATGCCTAATCATGCCAGTGATCGGAACGCCTTTGATCGAACTCACTCCCTTTGATTCACAACCTGGCATACACTTTGAGAGCCTAGGGTCTGTTCATCTCACCTCCAACGAATGGAACCTAGTTGTTTATTACGACTTAAAAAATTATCGGAAGGAATTTACAGCTATTAATAGGAGCATTTACCAACTAGAGAACATATGCAATTTACTGACTGACAAGTCCCGGTGTAATAGTTTACTGAAACAACTGATGCGACTCAAGGTACAACTCTCTAATGGCAACGAGCTTTTACTCCCTACAAACCAATTGAAGCGAGGGAAATGAGCTCCACTAAACATCGTGGGAAATGTTGCTAGTGCATTATTCGGTGTTCTCGATTCCGACTATGCAGAGAAACTATCATCAACAATTGACAACATTAAGGGAAATGAAGCTCATCTGTCTGAGTTGATCACAAATCAAACCACCATAGTAGACTCCACTATAAATGTATTAAAACATGACGAGGAGGCATTTTACAATCAACTTAGAGAAGTTAACAAGCAATTCAATGAAATAGTGGAAGAAATCAACAGCTTCACTGACGTCTTGCAACAACAGAATTTGGCACAACTATTTTCAACATTAGCAATTGAAGCAACATTATTATCACTAAACTATCAACGCACACAAGAGTCAATCTTAGAGGTTCTGATAGACACCCATCATGGAAAATTCAACCCACAACTACTAACTCCAAGTCAATTAAATAAAGAGTTGATGATAATCAAGGATCACTTGCCATCCAACCTCCGAATACCCTCCAAACAAAATAACATCTTGCACCTCTATAATCTAATGAAAGTGGAGGGTCGCGCAACAACCAAATATGTAATTTTTCGAATAAGATTACCGCTATTTGCCTTCGAGGAGTTCGAATTATTCCACATCATTCCGGTCCCAGTACTGGTCAACAATACATTTATGGCCATTAGACCATCAGCTGAGCTCTTAGTTAGAAATCTTCACAGAGACCAATATTATCCACTCAACGAGCAAAAATTCAGAACATGTATGACCATAGATGAAACTGACCACATCTGTAAGCAAAGACATCCACTTTATCGAAGAGGAGCAAACATCAGCACGTGTGAGTTCAATCTTATAACTCGCTCACCTCTTGCAGAAAGTTGCGAGATCACAAATGCAGAGAAATTACCCAAGTGGATTCAACTATATAATCCCAATCAGTGGATATACTCCGTAAGAAAACCCACCATTATAAATGTCGTTTGTGGAATTACCATGGTTCAAAAATCAGTAGAAGGAGTCGGGATTTTGAAAATGCAAAGAGATTGCGAAATAAAACAAGAATTCCTAACAGAACGAGCTCATAATGTTTATCCACAGTCCACGAGATTATCATTCACACCAACAGATAACCTCACGGACTTTGTGAAGCCGGAACACTTTCCACTGATACATCACCTCAAATCGCAAGCTATCGACCATGCGAAGAAATTCCAAGAGTTACAGAGAAGTCTCCAAGAAATCAGGAATGAAGAGATATTACCAAACCAGATACATTCAAATGACATCCACCAATTCACGATAGGCTACTCTTCTCTTGCAGTAGGATTAGTCGTAACAGCCCTTCTAATCTACACCAAATGGAAAAGGGCTGCAAAATCTAACTCAAGCATACCAGTCCCGATGCCACGGACATTGCAGACCTCACAATTTGTGATCAATGTTGAAGATGAAGCCAGTTGAACACCGTTCAACGCGGGGGAGGATGTTAATGCCGAAGAATAGATTTGCAAGCAATTAAATTACTTATATGTATAGAATCATAAAATGAAATTAAAATCAAAAGAAAATCAATTATCATCAAAATTGTCACAGGTAAAGTGTAAAGAACTCAAGTTCATGACCGCAATTCTTGAGAATCATATTACATGCATTGCTCGAGAAAGCGACGCTTGAAAAGAATTCAGCGCACTTTATGCTGAATTGCATTTTTGCCTTAATATTAATGTAACAAGTAAGCAAGAATTAATTTGCACAGATATTGATTTGCATGTTAATCATATTTTTATTATAAATTTGAGATTCTACTTAGAATAAAGACAGTTATAATTTTCGAATGAAAAAGGTCGTTTTTGGTTTCGTTTATCGTCTACGTTCAGAGCATAGTTTGCCCTTAAGCACTTCACATTTAACATTGTGTACTTGTTTTGTATTTGGACACACATCTCCAACCGTGCACTTGTTTTGTACTTGGGCACACACTACTTATAATTGCATTGGTTCTGTACCAAAGCAAGAAAAGCGGCCAATAAAGGAATTTGTCGGTCTATAAACAAGGGATATGATGCAGAAACTGATAGACAAATAAGAGGAAAAATTTTCTTTTTTTATATTTCTTTAATTTTTATATTTTTTTGTATTTTGAAATTTGCTTTTTAAGTACAGTTGCAATAAGTAATTCTAAGATTTTTAGGTTTTGAATTGACGAGGAACTTCATATTAAAGTTGGAATACGTTTTTATAAGTATTTACGGTAAATTTATTGATAAAGATCAATTATATGACAAATTTTACATATAAAAAAAGTTTTTTGTGTCAATCCATTTCTCCAACATTACAAATTTTATTTGCGTACCGCTTGTGCCTGCCCCTAAAATAATGAAAGTGAACTTGTGTCTGCCTGTGAAATAATAAAAATGCGAAATTGAAAATAAACATTGCATTAAAATAATAAATATAATTTATTTTCTGTACAAGGTAATAATACACAAAATAATTATAATATATAAAAAGGCCATGTGGATATTATTGGGTTTGTCTTCTTCTTCGATGTGTCCACAACTCCCTTGCAGTATTTCTTCTTGTTGCCTCATTTCGTCTTATTTCCTCAGTACGTCTTACCCGGTCCTGTGGCGTTTGATTTTCAGTGGACGGGAAATTTTGGGTAGCGTTCCGTTTTGCTACAGGTAACCCTTCATCCATATATGTACTAATACTTGGATCCCAATTTTGTAGACAATTATTATGAAGTACACATGCTGCCAATATCGTGTGAGGAACCCATTCGAAGCGGTTCATCTCTAAATACTTCAGCCTTCTAAATCTGCCAAAAAGAAGTGCAAAACTCCTCTCTATCATTTGGCGAGCGGATGCATGAACTGTATTAAAATTCTTGTCTATGTCAGTGAGATTTCCACGATCAGTGTATGGTACCAAACACCAATGAAGAAGTGGAAATGCCTCATCTCCTAATATTTTCCGATCATTTGGAAAATACAAAATAGGATTGGCCATAATGTCTCTGTATACCACTGAATTACGAAACACTCTGTTGTCATGCGCCGAACTTGAGAAACCAGCAAAACAGTTCATAAATTGCATTTTATGGTTGCAAATAGCCTGAAGAGTTACGGCTGTGAACATCTTTCTGTTTGTGTAGGATTCCCTGTGTTCCGCAGGAGCTTTCACCGGAATGTACGTTCCATCAATGGCGCCGATGATATTTTTTAACTTGGTGTTTTCTTCAATACACCTGGAAGTTTCAGTCATCTCGTCATGTGAAAGCCATTTAATGACAGAGCTTGCGAGTTTATTTAACGCGATGATAACTCTGAAGAACACTTTCGACAAAGTTGATTTGGCCATGTCAAATCTCTCGCCTACTGATCTGAAACATAATATTAAGGAATATAAATATATTATATTTCAAATTAAAAGAATTTTTATGTGTACCTGTAAGACTCTTGATTTGATAACAGCCAGATGATTGACAGTACCTGCTTTTCCAGCGGAACACTCACACGTGAACTTTCCACTGATTCCAAAATTATTGGAGACACCTTGTCCATCAAAAGTGTGAAAGAATCATAAGTGATGCGAAAGTTCCTCTGGAACTGTTCGCTGGTATAATTGCGCACAATACGCTCCACATATAGCTCTATCCTTTTCGGCTTTTCCTTGGCCAATGCTACACCTATTGTGTAGCAGTTCTTCCTCATCATCGTTATCAGAATCAGCACCAAACAATTCATCTATGAATGCTGATATACCAATCTGTAAATAATGAATAAATAAACATAAATTAATATAAACATCTTTTAGAAATAAAATAATATGTGCGCAACTCTTGGCGCCTCGAAAGTTTTAAGAGTATAATAACAGAGCAAACATTTAACTAAGTAATAATAACATGAAAACAAATAGACTAGTACATAATGAGAAATGATGCATATAAATTGAATATGCATACTAAATTATAATATATTAATAAATAAACAAATCAAGTACGTACGAAAATCAGTATGGTAGCGCAATAAAAAATAAAATACTTCACCTGATTTATTCTCGTATTTGAAAAAAGTTCTTCTCCCAACGATAACGCAACTTGCAATTCAATGTCCATTTTAAATTACAATTTCTTTATTTTTCACTATTTAAAACTTCACAGTTATTCTTCACAATTTTGTCTTTACAATATTTTCACAACGCTACGCTTTTTTTCGTTCACCGTGCCAAAGTCACCACCGTAACAATTAACTGTCAAAGTAATTTCTTTTGACATATGTTTACTACGCTCCGCTAACACTACGCTAAAGGCTGAAACAGATTACACTTTAGTGCACGGCGCGACATCGCGGCAAAATGAACGGTGAAATCGTTCCGCCGCGCTGTGTCACAGATTGCAATAAGAGCGCAGCAGTGTAGATACAGCCCTCTTATATTGGTACTACAGATTTTCATGAGAAGTTGCCTACCCCAAACATAATTTTTTTGTTGGTACCACTGAAAGTGAGCAGCAAATTTAGGATTAGAAATGACTATGCGGCAAAAAATTTCGCCGCGCTGTCGCGCCGCGTTCAATGCGTAATGCACAATAGGAAACACATGTTCTCTAACATTTTGCCGCGTTGTCGCGCCGCGCACTAAAGTGTAATCTGTTTCAGCCTTAACACTACGCTACAAGACGCTATCGTGTCGGTGAACGCACCCAATGTTCTCGAGCACTGCTTGGTCCGATGATGGCGGCTTCATGCTGTTAACTGGGGGCTGTCCTTCCATGTGGGTTGGGTTTTCATCGGTTCCTGATTTCATGGGTTTTTTGGTTACTGGCACCTTTTTTGCGGCTTGTCCTTCCATCTGACTTCCTGTAATGTTTTCCATCTTTTTAATGATGTCAGCCACTTGACTCCGTGGTACAAATATGTTGCTTGGCTTCAATGGTTGTGTACGTTTTCGTACACATGGATTCCGACTGGAGGGCGGAATTAACTTCTCCTTCCGTGGTTCTTCGGTGGTCGTGATTGTTATTTCATCCTCTGTGGATGACGGTGCAAAGGTGACACGTCGTGGTATCGCCATGATGTCTGATTTCAAACTGACTAATTGTAGTTTGTGTATAGTACTTATATATGTACTTATTACCGTGTTCTGGTTCTGATTCATATTATTTTTTTAAATCTTTCAGCAGAGTTTAAATTTTTTTACTTGTATACTGAGTGCCATTATCGGATATTAATACTTCGGGATAACAAAAACGAGAGATTATTCTTTCTCTGAAACCGCGTATTAGTCCAGCGGTGGCGGCTTGTCGGAGAGGCATAAATTCTACCCATTTTGTGAATTTATCCTGGAACACTAGTATTGCGGTGTGACTTTTTGTTGTGCGAGGGAGAGGTCCAATGAAGTCTGTTCTAACGATTTCCCATGGTCGATTAGCGGGGAATCTATGCATTAAACCAGCAGTTTTCTGTTGTTCGGCTTTGTAACGTAGACATATGTCACAGCTTCGTACATATTTCGCAATATCTCGGAACATTCCAGGCCAGTAATAATATTTAGCAATGCGGGCTATAGTTTTGTTGATTCCAACATGGCCTGCGGTAGGAATATCATAATTTTCTCGTAATACCCTGTTTCGAAGTGGTTTTGGTACACAAAGTTTCCATGGTACAGTATCTTCGGTTTAAGTTGTAGAGTCAAAGAATCGTCGATACATGTGTCCATTTTCAATTTTGTAGTCTGGACATAACTGTGGTTGTTTCTGAATTTCATGAAGTTTATTTTGATACCACCAACATTCAGATGTTATCTCAATAGATAACAGCAAGGTAAATAGAGAGGTTTGTGACTCGGAATTTTTTAACGGTTGGCGTGACAGTGCATCAGCTACGACATTTAGTTTTCCTCTTCGGTACTTGATATCAAGGTCGTAAGACTGAACTTCGATAGCCTATCTTGCTAGTCGGCCGGAGGGATTTTCAAGCGAATGTAGCCATTTTAACGCTTGATGGTCGGTGATGACTGTAAATCTGTAGCCTTCTAAATACGGTCTCATTTTCCTGATGCCCTATACAACGGCTAGACACTCTTTCTCTGTCACGGAATACTTTTGTTCGGCATTATTTAACATACGGCTAACGTAGGCGATAACATGCTCTACGCCATCTAGATCTTGACAGAGTACGGCTCCTAGTCCTTCTTGGCTAGCATCAGTTTGAAGTATAAATGATTGTGTGAAGTCGGGAAAGGCTAGTATTGGTGACTCGGTTAATTTTTGTTTTAATACTTCAAATGCCTGTTGTTGCTCAGGTCCCCAGTTCCATTTATGTTTTTTTTTTTTTGTATTAGTTTGGTAATTGGTGCTACAGTGGTAGAAAAGGACGGCACGAATCTTCGGTACCATGGCGCGATACCTAAAAATCGTCTCACTTCTTTGACAGTTGTCGGCGCGGATAGTGTACTTATAGCTTCAACTTTTGACGGATCGGTATGTATACCTTGTGAACTGACAATGTGTCCCAGATATTGAATCTTCTCTTTCAGCAAATCACATTTGTCGGGATTAATTTTTAGATTTGCAGCTATGAGTCGGTCAAATAATTCCTTTAATTTTTCCAAATGTTCCTCCAGAGTACGACCAATCCAGATATGCAAAAGCATATGGTTCCATTTCCGGACCGATTACTTGGTCCACAACTCGCTGGAATGTAGCGGGTGCGGAATGAAGTCCGAATGGCATAAACATAAACTTAAACATTTATTTATTTGAGCACCCGTGCCAAAAGCACGCTGAGCGTTGGGCACATCTTAGCGAGTTACATAGTAGATACAAACATATATTAGCAAAATTAAACACAAACAATTAAGAGGAAAGCATTTGGAGGCTTAGAGCAACTATAGTAGCAAGGAGCAGCGTTAGAGCAGCAAAAGAAAAATTATAATTCCATAGCAAATTAATAAGAATGAAAACAATAAAAACAATAGCAAGAACACAAAAATTGTAATATGATTTGTAGCATGGTTTGTAGTATAATTTTGCAATATGATATTACATATTGCCAGAAAATAGATATATAAAGATAGAAAAACAGCGTGTCTTGGCGACTAACTAGTATATCTAGTACAGGCAACTAGTTAACACTGAGCACTTAAAGATAACTTAAGCTTAAACTTAACTATGTACATTACACAAAATGAGTTACCAACTAGTGTATGTAACCAAAGAACACATATGGTTGGACTAGAGATTAAACATAACATAAACATACTATCAAACAAAAAGGATTACCTTTTAGTGTAGGTAGCCAAAGAACACTTATGGTTGAATTTTAGACTAAGCATAACTATATACATTACTATATACATCAAGCAAGATGAATAACTTGAGATTGGACATAACTATATACTATCTATCAAAATAACTTTCCATTGGAACAACCCTCGGCCGGGAACGGTAAATGCTGTCTATGGTCGGCATTCTACTGTCAGAGGAATTTGCCAGTAACCTTATTTAAAGTCCAGGGTGGAAATATATTTTGCGCCTCTCAATTTATCCAGTATATTGTTGATTTGAGGTAACGGATAGGCGTCTTTAACGGAATTTTCATTAATTTGTCGGTAGTCGATACATAATCTCCATCCGCCCTGTTTTTTACGTATTAGTACAATGGGTGTACTGTATGGACTTTTTGGCGGTTCTATCTGGTCTTCGGCAAGTAGTTCATCTATTTGCAAGTTTATAATTTCCTGCATAGCTGGGTTCCTCGGAAAATAACGTTGTTTTATTGGACTGTCATGTTTCATTCGGATATGGTGATGTGAAATCGGAGTGGGTCCGGAGATTTTGTCAAATCTTTGAATTTGAGTGGACAGGAATTCGGTTATTTGGTTTTCCTGTATATTGTTTATCTCGTCGGGTATTACCACTGTACATGTTGCTGGTTCGGATATTTCCTCTTCAATGTTCATGATTCCTGGTGAAATTTCCTGGTTCCATATTTTTACTGATATGTCAGCTTTTCGAAGAAAGTCTACACCCAGTATGATGGTTTTGGCTAGATTTGGCATGTAGTAGAATAAATATGAAATTTTATGATTATTCCAATGTGTGTCCACCATGCATGACTGGTGGATTTAAATTCACTACTGTTCGCCATTCCAGTTCTGAAAGAACATGGTATCGGAGGAATATTGTGTAATTCCAGCAGTTTTTTGACTTCATTACCAATAAAAGATTTTGCAGCTCCAATATCTATGAGTGCTATACACGGTGTTTGAATTACTGACATGGTGATGAAGTATCGGTCGTCCTCATAGTGTACGTCTATCATGGTTGTATCGGGTAGAGTTTTTAAGGCTTCTGGTTCTGGTTCTGGGATACTCGGCTGCCTTGTCTCTCCGGTATCCCTTGGTCTTTTAACGGTCTGTTCATGTTTTGGCCATGACAGTCCCTAGTTAACACACCTAGTTTCCCACACTATGAACAGCATATTTTTGCCGGATTTTGACATTCGTGTCTACGATGTCCCAGTTGTCCACATCTCCAACAGCTCTCTCGCCTTATATGTGAAACATTTATTGGCAAGTTTGGGGTGTTTTGGGATGGTCTATTCATCTGACGGATCGGTTGTGTTTCGGTATTACGGGATTTTGTTGAACTTGGATATATTTATACTCTTCTGCGAGTTGAATAAGTTCAGATAGTTTACGGAAATCTTTCCTTCGGATGTATAGGCGGTACTCTAGTAATATGTTTTCATAAATTCGTTCAAGTTTTTCTTCGGTTGACACGTTTGTTTGCCAACGCAGAAGTGACTGGATGGCCGTGATAATCTTTGGCCCTTTCTCTAGGTTTCTGTAACCTAGTTCGGATCTCATCGGCTAGTTTAATATTGAAACGTGGTGGTAGGAAAAACAATTTGAAGTCACTTACGAATTCATCCCATGCTATCCATTCTTCTCGGTTGTTACGATACCATGCTAGTGCTGTCTTTGTCAGCAACTCGGGTAAGGTATTTAACATTCCATCGGTGGGTATATTGTAACATTGTGCCATTTCCTCAATTCTCTCGAGGAAATTTAACGGATCTTGACCTTGGTCAAATCTCACATTCCATTTTCTGACTTTATCCAGAATGTCAGCGTCTGAAAGTGGTCGGTCTCGGATTTCTATCGGGTACGGAATATTTTGAATAATCGGTATATTGTTAAAAGGTATCTCCTTGTCGGTCACACTTTGGCGTGTTGGCGGTATATTCGGCTGCAATCTTTGCTCATCGGTTTGTGTTTCGGTATTGATGATCGAAGTTATCAATATATATCGGTCTGGGTTTCGGATGTATTTGTATTTGGAGGTGTCATTTTATCGGTCTCAGTTTCGGTTGACACAATTTTTAACTGATTTTGCTCCTCCTCTTGAAGAGCTTGTTCACGTTTAACACTGTCTGCAAGACGTTTTCGCAGTTCGTCCACGGTTCCCTTTGTATTTAAATTCCTACGGTTCAATTCAGTGATTAAGTCTTCCCTTTTCAGCTGGTAGACGGCACTGACGGTTATTTCACTTTTGTCGGTCATTTTGAATTTATACGGATATAGTTTTTAACACATAGGTATTTATTTTGTTAACGAGTATTGCTTATTTTATACACTGATATTTATTATATGCACTGGTATTGTCTTTTACCCTAGATATTATCTTCTTCTCGGTCTGGCCTATGTATACAGGTACGGTGGATACTCTACTTCATTCACTGACGTTTCTCCAGTGGCAGAAAAGAGCGTCCCTGCTCGGGCGCCATTTTGTAATCGTTTATTTTTCAGTTGAACTTTGCGGGTCAGCTTTTATAGTTACGCCAGGGTCAATGCGTTCAACGACGGGGAAGAAGAAGAAATAAATACCAGGCTTTGACGTTTTAGAGGTGAACACTTATTTAATTTGATACTGAACAAATATTTTTATTGTTTTTAGAGAAGTATTAAATATTTCACAAATGTATTTGTCTTTTATACAAACTTACTACTAATACACAATCTTAATACTATTACACTTAGAATATTGACTTTTTTTCCATAAGATAAACTTGTCACTTTATTGTCTGTGACAATCCACAATCTTAATACTATTACACTTTGAACATTTACCCTTTTTCCATAAGGTAAACTTGTCTCATTATTGTCTATGACAATCCACAATCTTAATACTATACACGCTTATTTTTTATTAACCTTTTTCCCATAAGGTTTTACACAAAACTTTTTAGTACACCCTTATAACCTTTTTCCCATAAGGTTTTACACACTTAACTTAATACACATTTATTTTGAGGTTTGTTCAGCTGAATTTTCTTCTAATTACTTCTTTATCCGTGCTTAAAATATAACTAGCTACAGGGAGACAGGTAATCTCAAATGCGGACAATCTCACATTCGGTAGGAAATAAGTTTTCTAAATACAGCGGAAGACGGGTAATCTCAAATGCGGACAATCTCACATTCGGTAGGAAATAAGCAAATTCTAATACAGTGAAAGACGGGTAATCTCAAATGCGGACAATCTCACATTCGGTCGGAAATAATCAATTCTAACTACGGGATTTGATAGGTAATCTCAAATTCGGACAAACTCACATTCGGTAGGAAATTTAGTCGATTACTTCTTCGCAGCTTAAGTTCAATAAAGCACCTTAGCCAGTCGAAGCTTGATGATCGACTGATTTGTTCTCGGTGCTAGCTCGCCTTTTATAGACCTAAAATCCAAAATGGATATGAAAATCGTCGAAACTGCACGACTTGCAAGAATTCAGCGATAAGCCGGAGGAATGGCCTATGTTTTCTACAACATATCGCCAGTCAACAGTTGCTTATGGGTTCAGCAACCTCGAGAACACATTTCGACTACAAAAATGCCTCAAAGGTGAAGCAAAGGAAAGTGTAGAGTCATTACTAATTCATCCAAATAATGTGGAAGAAGTTATGTCTCAACTAGAATTTATGTTTGGTCAACCTGACCATCTTGTTAGAAGTCAGATAGGTAAAGTTAAAGACATTTCGCCAATACCAGAAAGTAGACTAGATTTATTGATACCATTTGCTTTTAAGGTAAGAAATCTTGCGACTTTTTTGGAAACAACCAACAGCCAACAACATCTAGGTAACCCGACTTTAATGGAAGAGTTAATTGCCAAATTACCAATGAGTAAAGAACAGTATGCGATAAATATCCAACCTTATGCAACTGTAAAAAACTTTAGTGATTGATTAAATCAATTGTCCAGATCAGTAAGCCTTGTCACGGCTACATCGTCAACTTATCAAAGTCAAAGTGACAAGCGAACTAAACCAAAAAGTGTGGTCCTCCATACACTTGATCACAGCCAGAAACAATTGCAGTCAGGCTGCAGTATGTGTGAAAAGTCCCATTCTATAACTGAATGTTTCTCTTTTCTCAATTTAAACGTTTAGCCAACGATGGTGTAAAGCTAAAGAACAGAGACTTTGTTCCGGTTGTCTAAAGTTAGGGCATAACACCCGTACATGTAAAATAAAAGGCGCACGTTAATTATATGGCAGTCAACGGATTCATCATCCTCTGCTTCATTAGGAAAAAGTAGAACAAAAGCCAAAGACAATAGAACCAAAGCCAATAGTTACGAAGAACTATGGAGTGACAAAGGAAGACAAGCCTGATGTTACACATTCATCACTTAATTGCTATACCGAAAGGCCAATGAAGAAGCCAGTGGAATTGTTATTTAAAATTGTGCCTGTGCGCTTGTTTGGGCCGAACACAGAAGTGGAAACATATGCGCTGATAGATGAAGGTTCTTCTATAACACTAATGGATGAAAGCCTAGCTAAACAATTAAAAATAAATGGAAGGGTAGAGCCGCTTACGTTGCAATAGTTTGGCAACAAGAGTATAACAGAACTATCCACGCTGGCTAATCTAGAAATAAGTCAAAATAAACCCAGAGCCAAAAGGTTTGCTATAAACAACGTGAGAACCGTCAAAAACATTAGCCTACCATCTCAAACATTGAAACTTTCAGAGACCTACAGCAAAATCAGGGCTTAAAATTCCTGCCAATAAGTGAATACGTGAGTCCTATATTACTAATAGGAATAAACAACTGTCATCTCGGTCTCCCAAATCGTTCCATCCAACATTCGTCAAGCGACCCAGTTTGAACGAAATTAGAGTGGATTGTTTATGGACAAAATAGTACTAACAAATTTGATGGCCACGACAGCACCATTGTTCTTCATACCAAGGAAGCAGCAAGTGAAAACAGCGATCACCTGCATCAGTTCTTCGAGGAATATTTCTACACGGAAAATTTTGGAGTAAAAAAGAGTGAAATAAACTTGGAATCAGATCTTGACGAATTCTTGATGAGACTACCGTTCGAGTGGGGAACAGGTTACAAACCGGTCTCCTTTGGAAAAACCAAGACGTCGTACTTCCAGATAGCTACGATATGGCCAAAAGAAAACTTGAGGGTATTGAAAATAAAATGAAAAAGGACCCAAATTACGCAGCCAGCTACAGTGAAATCATTTCAAACTACTTAAACAGAGGTTATGCCAGAAAACTCACAGATGTCGAAGCTAACAAAAGAGGTCCGAAAACATGGTTCTTACCACATTTCACGGTACGATGCAGCCGAAACAATGAATAGTACCTCACTGAACACTGAACTACTCAAGGGACTAGATCAGTGTCAGTCTCTTACAACAGTATTATACAACTTTCGTAAGAGAAAGATAGCAGTATGCGCTGATATCAGAGAAATGTTTCATCAAATCTTGATTCAACCTCAAGATAAAGATGCACAGCGGTTTCTATGGAGGGATGGAAACACCTTAAAGCCGCGAGGGGTTTACACGATCGAGGTAATGACAGTTGGTGCAACTTGCTCACCATGCTCAGCTCATTTCATAAAAACTAAAAACGCAGCGGACTTCATCGAAAAGTACCCAAGAGCAGTTAAAGCAATTATGATACATCACTACGTCGATAGCTTTGACGACATCGCTGAAGCGAATGAAGTATCATCATCCATGAAACAAATCCATAATCTAGGAGGATTTCAGTTAAGAGGCTTTGTTTCAAATAGCGACATCGTGGCTCAAACTTTGAATGGCCATAATAAGACACCAGAACATCCGGCCAGCATGAGAATGGAATCCTCAGCTGGTACGGAAAAAAATATTGGGAATGTACTGGGACACAAAGGATGACACATTGAAGTTTCAGCTGAAGTTTCACCGAGTAGATAAGGACGTGCTCGCGGGTAAAAGACGACCTACCATACGGGAACTTCTAAGCATGTCCATGTCTGTATTTGACCCGTTCGCACTGCTGGAAAACTTCATGATACACTCTATGGTTCTGCTACAAAAGAGTGGCACAAGGAACTGGAATCCGTGAAAGACTTTCGTTTGTCAAGATGACACTCATCCCACTTGTCCATCGCCATAGATGTACAACTACATACGTTCATCGACGCCAGTGAGAGCGCTTTTGCCGCCGTATGCTATTTCAGGATTCAGTCAGCTAATGGTATCCAGAGAGCCTTCGTAAATGGCAAAATAAGATGTGCGCCATTAAAACACTTGTCAGTGCCATACCTAGAGCTACAGTCAGCGGTACTTGGTATACGATTATGTAACAATATAATAGAAACCCATGATGGAATAGTCAGTAATAGATATTTTTAGTGTGATTTCAACAGTCATCAACTGGATCCACTCTGATCACCGACGCTACACACCGTTCGTAGCCCACAGAATAGCTGAAATTCTAGAGAGTTCCAAAACGTCTGAATGGCGCTGGATACCTAGTAAACAAAATGCAGCAGATGATCCGACAAGAGCCAAGTATCCAGCTCGTTTCGACCCACGAAGTAAATGGGTGAATGGTCCAAAGTTTCTACAAAGCAAAGAGAAACTCTGGCCAAATACTCCAGAACAGAATTCCGGGTACGAGTGCGAAGAAGGGCTCCGAACAAAACATGTGCTGCTCAGCCAGATGGTAGGCAATAGCTGCATTATAGATTTGACTAAATTTTCCGACTATTGCAGACTAAAACGGATAACAGCCTGGTGTTTAAGGTTTATTAATAACTGTCAACCGAAAAGGTATTCCGCCGTCAACAGAGAGCTAACAATACTGAAATTACAAAATGCTGAGCACTTACTGTGTCGTCAAGCACAGTTTGATGACTTTGGCGACGAAATAAAATTACTCATCAATGGTGAAACCATCAATAAATCAAGTTCCTTGAACCGACTCACGGCGGTCTTAGGAGAAGGAAGACCCTTTAGAATCTCAGGTAAAATCGATGCAGCTACAGCTGTTCCAATAACAATGAAGCGGACAATCATTTTGTCAAAAGGCCACTCCTTAGGGCAACTAATTGTAACATACTACCATAATAAACTATTTCACCAAAACTAAGAAGCAACTGTGAATGAAATTCGTCAACGCTGGATTCCTGGCCTACGATCTCTGGTAAAACGTACGGCAAAACACTGTCATGTATGTAAGAACAAATCAGTGATGCCAAAAATTCCCCTGATGGGACAGCTACCAAAGGATAGAGTAACACCGTATATCCGCCCATTTACATACATGGGCCTCGATTACTTTGGACTCTTTAAGTAAGTGTCGGGCGTCGTAAAGAAAAATGTTGGGTAGCATTGTTCACCTGTCTGACCGTTCGAGCGGTACATCTTGAATTAGCAGCCGACCTATCAACAGATGCATGTCTATTATGCATTCGCAACTTCGTTAATCGCGCGGAATACCAAAGAGGATAAGAAGTGATAATGGAACAAATTTTGTGGGTGCAAAACGAGAGTTACCAACTGCGATTGATGACTTCGATAACGACAAGATCCAAGCTGGATTATAAAATAGAGGTATTGAGTGGATCTTTAATTGCCCAAGAAATCCTCATGCTGGAGGCTGCTGGGAACGCCTGGTCCAATCAGTTAAAAGAGTTCTAGCCTGCACTCTCCATGAACAGGCTCCACGGGTAGAAAACTTCGCAGTTTACTAATTAGAGGCCGAATGTATTGTCAACAGTCCACTAACCACTACCACTAACACATTTACGGGTATCGAGTGATGAAGAGAAGAACCACTTACACCGAATCGCTTTCTTATTGGTACGATGAACTCAACCCAAACGCCAGGTACGTGTGACGACAAATTATGGTCATTGCGTAAGCAATTGTGAATCGCTCAAAAGCTGAAGAATCACTTTTGGAAAATATGAATCCAGCAGTACTTACCAACATTGACGCGGCGGACGAAATGCCACGAGAGGGTAGAACCAATCAAAACTGGAGATTTGGTAATAATATGTGACAATGATCAACCCAGAAGTAAATGGCAAAGAGGGAGAGTCGTTGAAACCTTTCCTGGCCCGGACGTCAGATTCGGACTGCCGCAGTTAAATCAGCAACTTCAATACTGAGGAAGCCTGTCTCAAAGCTCGCAGTACTAGATGTTGTCAGTCGTGAATCTTCGGATCCTGTACCACTACCATTGGAAGATCCTGGTACTGGAGCCATGGCAATTAACAGGGAGCGGAATGTCGTGGGAACGAGCGCGAAGTTAGTAAATGGCGGCAAGAACCTGGAGGGTCATATTAAACAGAAGATACAAAGAAGAAGAAGAGAAAAGCGAGGGAAGTGATTCTCTGCCAAATATCGAACTAGTACGGGATAAATATTGAACGTGCATTTTATAGTATAAGCCTAAGCCATTGAAGGCACCAAATAAAGTAAGTAAAAGTGAATTACTCAATGTATTAGTTATAGAGAACTGAATGTATTATTTTTATAGAGAATAAACACGTACCACACGCGCCACATGCGCATACATATTATTTGAGAAATGTGGAGTTTAATTCTTTACACCGCCTCCAATCTGCCAAACGGATAAACGAGCCAAGGCACGCCTGCCTTATATTATAGATTAGTTTCCGTACATAACACACTTTACTAAACGAATATATTCTTTTATATGTAAGTCATTAGTTTTAAGAAGGTACTGAAATAATTTATGAGAGTAGTTTTACTGGAAATTTAATCAGAACCGAAGTTCGTTAATTTTTTGAGAGAATGCTTCGCTAAAGAATTTTTTTATTTTCGTAAATCATTAGATTCAAGAAGGTATTGAAATAATTTAGTAGAATAGCTTTACTGGAAAGTTAACCAGAACCGAAGACTGAGATAAGTTATTAATATAGTATGGTATTAAAGGAATATTCTCCCGAAGTCATGGTTTTAAAGTTGATGCTAAAATGATTCATTTGAATTTTGTCAAAATCCTTGGCTCGAGTAGTTCCGAGAACAATTTATTAAAAATAATAATTTACCGGTTTATAATTTTCTGAAAGGACTGGTTAGTCTCACGTATGGAAAAAATTACAAAGAAAAGGAAGGCTTTATTGGAATAGTTTGAGGAACTTAGCAGCTATAATCAGTCACAAAAATAACTTACAAAAAAAGGAAAAAGAAATTTTGCTGGAATAGTTGCTAGTTGGCATTCATGAAGTAGGCAGCTGGTTCATATTTTCCTACATATATGATTTAATATTTAAACAGTACTACAGCGGAACACTTCCGGAGGCGCCTCTGCGGTGGAGCCCAACACGAACATGTAAGTTTTTTTCTCTTTTAACATTTTTGTAGATTTACGTTTTTATACACATTACTACAACCCTTACAGTACATTTGAATATACGGTGTTTCTTTTTGTATTTCCGAGAAAGAACAAAGAAAAAAACGTTTAAGGTAAACGATGACTAATAGTTATTATAAAAGGATTATCACTACTAGTAGGTACGTACTCCGCTCAGTGGAGAGTATTCCTGAAAATATTTGCTCTATGCCATAGCATACTCACGAACAGGATAAGTTCGCGGTAATAGAAATAGTTGATAGTACTTTAGTCTATAGCGATTAAGACAGTGTAAATGTTGTATGTACACCACCTTAGTGTCAATTTTTGGTAATGAAGGAATTTTATAACGTTATGCCGCAGTAAGTTTTACTCCCTTTTCCTCTCACTCTCCTTGAGCCCTCTCATGATGAAGGTTGAATAGGTCCGCTCCTTCGATAGAATTTTCAGGTCAACAAGGGCAAAGTATAAATAAGGATAAGTAGAGACAGAGGCGAACAAAATAGGAAATTTTTCGTGTTTTATAGAATGAAACAAGTAATTTCATATACTTTCGTCTTTTGCATGTAGTGCAACTGAGACAACGAGTTAAAAACAAAAATCGAAAGAACGTAGGATTACCCGAACGCAAAATCTTATTAAATCCCTCGAATTCCTTTCAACCTATTCATAATAATGTACATCAGGTCTCACTACCTCCCATTTGTAAGAAAAACTTCGCTTTGGCCCAGATGCTGAAAGAAGATGTAAAAGTCCTCTCAAATGAAATCCTCATTTTTCCTGAAAATATCAGAGAATCCAGCAAGAATTTCTCCCACTTAATCTTTCATAGCAAAACGAATGTAAACAGAAGAAGGTGCTGCTCACATATGAAAGGATTACACCAACAAACATTAAAATTCCTGCGAAAAACATTGGGACAATTTCTGAAAAACCTGTTTTCATAAAAAACGCGGGAACATTTTATGAGCGTAAGATCGGAAAACTCCGCCCATTTTCTATTATTTACGAAAATAAATCATTTGCCATTCCGTTTCGTTGCATGTAATCTTCGCTTTCACATTTTCTTGCATATGGTAATGCCTAGCAACCAACTCTGTAAACATAGCCTAAATAAGAAATGCAAAAGTGACACTGAACTGTAACTCTTCTACTTGTTTCAAGCTCGTCAACTTGTATATTTAAATTAGAAACTAAATAAAGTATTTTGTATTCATAGAACAAACTGTGTTATAAACATTAAATCCTCCCTGAAGACACAGAAGTGGTGTCAGAACATAAAAGTGGTGTCAGAATATTGGAAGCCAGGAACTTCACGCCAAATTAACAAAAGTACAGGGAATTCACGCCGTGTAGTACCGAAAAAAAAATCCACGTAGTAGTGGTATCAAAAAACGCTGACTCATGCCATAGTGGTAACAAGCACATAATAAAAATATATATTTTCAGAACCTTACGCCGAAGTTAAACAAATAATCGGAATTGTAAAAACTAATTTTTTTTAATTAATCCAGGCAATGACAAATCTGTTAACATAGGCAATAAAGTCAGCTGCAACCTAAGTAACGACTTCAGCACGAACAGAAAACATCTTGACAGAACAACAGTAGAAGATTATTTCGCACGCTTTGATAGTGCATTAGAATTAAGTGTAATTCCAGAAAATCAACACGAAAATTACGCATACGTACACATGGGCGCAAAATTGAGTAGTGCACTCAAATTCCTACTTAACCCACGTAAACCAGAGGAATTAAAATACAAAGAACTACGCGAAGTGCTTACAAAACATTTTGACCGTCCAAGGGACAAATTTGTAGAAAGCATCAAATTTCGCCGTTTAAAACAAAAAAGGGAGAAAACTGTAGCACAGTTCGAGTTGCGCCTTCGTCAAGGAGCCGTACATTGTGAATATGGTTCAATCTTAGACAGGATGCTGATCGAGCAGTTCCTGCATGGTCTCGAGAACCGTGACATGTGTGATGGAATCATTTCAAAGAAGCCGGCTACATTCCAGGCCGCATATGAAGTGGCGAACAGAATTGAGGCAACACAGAACACGTCCACAGAAGTCAGGGCAACTGCAGAAGTGACTAATGAGACGACTAATTCACTCGGCTTTACGCCTCCACAAATTAAGCGAGGTAAACAAAGCAATTGTCAAAAATCAGGAGTATGGAAAAAAGACAATCGAACTGGGGCAAATCAAAGATACCTAAAACAGTTCAAAGAAAAACAAACTAAAAATGGACAAGTGTGCAAGGGGTGCAGAGGACAACATGTGCGCAATAAGTGTCTATTCCTAAAGGCGGAATGTCATAACTGCAGGAAAATAGGGCACATAGCAAAAGTTTGTAATCAGGGCAAGATGTCGCGAAGCACTAACCAAATCAACAATGAAGAGCAAGCCGACGAACAAATTGACAGCGTGGAAACTTTTAATAGAATCAACTGCATCGAAGCCAAGTCATATCAAAAACACATGATTGGAGTTAACATCGATAGCAGCAAAGTAGAGATGGAATTCGACACAGTGGCTCCATAAGCACAAGAACTCTACGCAAAATTAAACCAAGCTTCACCGTGAAGCCAACTAAGAGGCAGTTCACAAGTTATACATGTCATCGCCTCCAATGCGTGGGATACGTTACAGTAAACGTCACATTGGGCACAATAACAAAGAAAATGAATCTATACGTAATCGAAGGCGATTATGAGGCACTGTTCGGTCGCGAATGGATTGCACAATTCGCACACGAGATCAAGCTATCGGAATTGTTCTCCCCAAACAACAATATACACACACTCTCAGTGAAATCTCCTCAATTAACGAAGAGTCATAAAGAAAGATCAGAGAAGATACTAGTGAAGTACGATGACATCTTTAGGAGACAGCAGGCAAACTCACCGGACCACCTATCAAGGTAAACTTTAAAACAGACGCATCACCTGTTTTCGCCAAAGCACGAGAGATTAGACATCACAGATGCGTATACTCATCTACCAGTGGATGATAAGTTTAGTCACGCGCTCACCATAAACACACCGACGCATGGGTTGATAAATCCAACACGCGCAGTCTATGGTGCAGCTAATATTCCTGCAATATGGCAGCGATGAATGGAAGTAGTCTGTAAAGGTATTCATAACGTATTAAATTTTTTTGACGACATTCTTGTATTTGACGAAGATTTCGAAGTCATGTTAAGGGCACTCATTGACGTGCTCAATCGAGTGAGAGAACATGGGTTGCGACTAAACCGTGGGAAATGTGTCTTCGCAACATTATCTGTTGAATTTTTGGGTCGCAAAATAGATGCAACAGGTCTGCACGAGTCAAACAAACATATCGAGACAATCCGAGATGCCCCAAAACCAAGGACTAAAGAAGAACTAAACCTGTTTATTGGCAAAACAACTTACTACAATGCATTTATACCGGACCTAGCAACCACTAAGGAATACGCTGTCAGCAGACGAGTTTGCATGGACAGCTGATGCTGAAATTTCGTATAAGGATCTGAAAGAAGCTCTAATTTCATCACAGGTCCTTATGCCATATAATCCAGAACTTCCACTATTACTGGCAACAGATGCTAGTAAAGTAGGTCTAGGAGCGGTTTTGTCCCAGAAGTCAACTATACCCTAGCAGGCAATTGTTTAGTGTTTGAACATCGTGTCATTGTACCACCCTCACTTCGCCAACACATTTTAAAAGATCTTCATATCGCTCACATAGGCATAGTTAAAATGAAAGGAATAGCTCGTTCGTTCGTTTATTGGCCAGGCATCGATGCAGACATAGAGAAGGTAGCTAGATCGTGTAGTGAATGCGCTAAACATGCGCATGCTCCAGCCAAATTTAATATTCACCATTGGGAGTACCCTAAAGCTCCCTGGGAGCGCATCTATATAGATTATGCAGGACCAGTTGCGGGAACAATGTTTTTAATTGTTGTCGATGCATACAGCAAGTGGGCAGAAGTAAAAAGAACAAATTCTACATCAAGCAATGCAACTATTGGAATTCTTGATGAAATATTTGCAGCTTATGGATGCCCAACCATCGTTGTATCCGACAATGGTACACAGTTTACATCAAACGAATTTAAGACATTTTTACGGATGAGTGGAGTGAAATACCAAAAGCTTTCGGCCCCGTATCATCCATCTACAAATGGGCAGGCAGAGAGGTACGTGCAAACAACAAAAGACTCTCTATGCAAGATGAAAACCACTCTATCTACTCTACAAAAGGATTTAAATTAATTGCTGAGACAATACAGGAAAGCACCGCACGCAACAACGGGTCAACCACCTGCACAACTTTTCCTGGGAAGAAACATCCGAACCCGAATCGACCCAGTAAGACCAGACAGCACACAAAAAAGAATAGCTGAAAAACAAAAAGTTAAATTTGACCCTACCTATCGGCAATTTAAAACAAACCAACCAGTATATTTTCAGTCACACAATCCAAGAATGGATAAATGGATTTCCGGTACAATAGCAGCAAGGTTAGGCGATCTTCATTATGAGATTGACCATCGAGGAAATAAGATGAGGCGTCAGTCACGTGGACCAAATAAGAGGTTATGAGGAAAGCACAGGGGAACCAACAAACAAACAAGGAGTGAAACCACAGCACCAACGAAGAATATGGTTTTCGGAATCGTCACTGGAACCTGGAATGGATCAGCAGGAAAATCAAACAAACCTTCCGACGGAGCCGACTACCTCTTCTCCTCCGGCAGGTCAACCTGAGGAACCACTACAAGTTGAACAAGCTTTACAGCCTTCAACTCCACGCAGATCAACCCGACCAAGAAGACTTCCCAATCGATACTCACCGTAGGACCTATCAACTGTAAAGGGGGGAGGAAATGTTGTATATGGTAATGCCTAGCAACCAACTCTGTATAAATAGCCTAAGTAAGAAATGCAAAATTGACACTGAACTGTCACTCTTCTACTTGTTTCAAGCCAGTCAACTAGTATATTTAAATTAGAGACTAAATAAAGTATTTTGTATTCATAGAACAAACTGTGTTATAAACATTAAATCCTCCCTGAAAACACAAAAGTGGTGTCAGAACATAAAACATTTTTTTTCTTATTCGTAAAATGTTCAAAGAGGGCTTGATTTTTTTTATTTTTTTATCTTTTTTCCTTCCTTTTCTCGCCATGGAAAACAATCGGAACACTCTTCCGTGTCCCTTCTTTTAGTTATTTATTCTTTGACAAGGGACACTGGGAAAAACCGGCTGCCCTCAGCGTCGATTGGGTGGCAGGGGCAATGCAGCTGAAGGCAGAATTTCTGCGCCTTCACTAAGGTAAGGGTAAGTGGTGTAATGGTCCCTTCAGGACCGAGTGTGTATTTTCCTTTTTGGTTTGAAAGCACGAAATTTTTTGTATATGGCTGGTGGCACAGCGGCAGGTTTTCTTGGAACCTTCCCAAACTCTCCGCCAATAGCCGAGGCGAATTAGCGTGCCGCCCTATAATATAACGTGGTTAAAGTAATCAAAGGTAATGCAATTTTCATTACATGAAAGCTAAACATTTTATCGAAGTCAGGTGTACCTTCGAAATACTTGCTATTAACAAAGCTACAATATCTTTGCAACAAGAATACTAGTACAGCAGCAAAAGAAGAGCGGTCTAGCAAACAGAAAACAGTATTAAAAATACGAAGCAAAGTAAGTTGCCAAATTCCTAAATTGTTAGTACAATTTATATTTAAGACTCATTTTCCTTGAAGAGCTGTACTCAAGAAGCACACAATACCCATAATTGTGAATGTTCCAGTTTAAATAAAATTGATTTACATAATTATAAATATATTAAAATAAATAATAATAATTAAAATAGCTGATTTGGCTCTTATTCAAATATACATATAATGGGCCTGTATGGTACATCTAGGAATTGATTGCACCTAGGAGCAGATATAATAACAGGACTTTCGAGACAATTAACGTTTTTCCCAACGGTATCTACAAATTTATATTTTGATGTTAGGAAAGGTATATTTCCGTCAATTTCTGTTTGTTACCAGCAGTTTTTACATCATGGAAACGGAGCTTTTCTTTAAGTTACTCCATATTTTCTTCATTATATTTAATATAATTGCAATATAAAGTAAATATTATACCTATTTGACAGCTATAAAGAGCGGGCTTGTTATGGTACTATGCTGAGTGATTGACTTGGACGTAAAGTCCCGACTGCCAGCATGAGCTGACAGATCACTCGATGGACAGCGTTGACTGCAGAGCGGCACGCTAGCTCGCCTCGGCTATTGGCGGAGAGTGTGGGGAGGTTCCACGAAAGCCTGCCGCTGCCGCCTGCCACATACAAAAAGAATTCGTGCCTACTTGCAAAAAAACGCCGGCACACATTCGGTCCTGAAGGGACCCTTACTTCACTTACCTACATTCAGTGGGAAGGCGCAGGTGCTCTACCTTCCATCGTCGTTGCCGCAACCACCCTGTGATACTGCGAGCGATATTGTACAGTATCCCTTGCTTGACCTGAAAAGAAAGGATTAGCGGACCTGGCCGACCTTCACACTAAGAGGGCTCCGGGAGTGAGAGGAGACAGAAAAAACAGTCCTAGGACTTCATTACGTTATAAAGACAAAATATCATTTATTGAGTCGGCTTATATTCACCCCCGTAGATCGATGGTCTTAAAGTATGGACAATTTCTTCATTATTATACTATTCATATTAGACAAGCTCTATGGAATTTGAGATTTTTAAGGGTGCGTAAGTGATTATCTTGGAGGTAATTTCACAAAACAGAATGATAGCAATCCGATATGGCGATCGCTAGTATTTTAAAATTTAATTTCCCACATGCAACGTCTTTCTACCAAGTCAAAACAAAATTACACCGGACTGTGCTTATACATTAAAGACTAAAATTTACTTACTTCCAGGGTTCCCCGACTTGTTAGAGCGCTCCAGCAGACAGATGTACCTGAATGGATGAAAATGAAAATCTCCCGAAACACGGCTTGGTGTCAGGGATAACGAGTATTGAGTTCACTGAAAAAATATTTTCTTTTTTTTCTTTTTGTGACAACAAATATATGTATGTAAAATTTGTAGAAATAATAGACTAATGTATTAGATTTTCCGCAAGAGAAAGCAACGTCAACAAAAAATGTTTTGTTAAGCCCGGTACGCTAGAGCCAAGGAATTATTGATCCTATACAAAAACTATGTAAAAAAAGTGTCATGGAATGCTCAAGGAATTTTTTTCTTGACCGATTCCTTGAGGTAGTACGCTAGAGAAAAGTAATTCGAACAGAAAAACTCTACTTCCCGATTGACAAAAAGACGTCGCTGTTTTACGAAAAATCCATTTATGTCAATATTTCTTGAAGAAATAAGTACCGATGCACTTATTTCTGTAAGGAATATTGACGGTGGTGGAATAATTGAAAAATTGAACGAAGGAACGGCGATTTATCACGAGGTGTATCAATTTTGAAATGACAAATGGACGAATAAAAATTGTTTTACGTATATCTTCATTTTTCATTGGAAATTATCCATTTCTTCACTTTCTTTGTTATTTCTTTATTGTCAGAAATATCACACAATTGACAAATCCAAATTGTCAAAAATTGCTTGACCTAATGTCAAATTTTCTTTAAGAAATAAGTGGAAAATTCCTTGACCTAATTCCTTTGCTCTAGCGTACCGGGCTTTAACCTTAACTATTTGAATCACTTGCGTACCCTTGTACCTATCTTCATGTGATCTTTGTTGTACTAAAACAACCAACGTTGGATAGTTTATACAAATTAATATGTTTATATATACGCACACGTATTTTCAAAAGAAATCTAAATGTTTCGTTGAGCAAATTCCTTCATCGCTATCTACATGGCCGAATTAATTTAGTAAGCCATTAAAGATCTCGTCACGCCGAATAATAATTCTATGTCTACAGGCCATAAGTTCCTGATAAAAACTTAGATATTGTGTTATGAAAATTCTATATCTATATAATCATATGTATAATATAATGATACTCTATAATTATCTGTAATATTATGTATACTAAAAGTTAAATATTTCTTCATGCCAATTGTTAGGCCTACATCCACCGGCCACAGTGAACTTATAAGAAGGTTACATATTTCTTTAGTTCAACTGAAGCGTATATATTGTTACGTGCAATAGAAAGAGACAACTGGTGACATCTACTGGCAATAAACAACTTCAGTTCGGAGAGTAAATGACTTCAGGTTCGGAGAATCGGTTATGAAATCTACAGGAAAGTTCAGGAATAGAACAAATAGAATAGTCAAGAAGCTTTTGGAATAGAACAGTCCAGAATAATCCGGAGAGTTTCTAGGGTATAAATATAACAGTTGTCATCGCCAGAAAAAAGAGTCTTGTCTTAGACGTTGCAGTGTTAGCAAGCGAAAGTAATAAGGAAGCGAAAGAGTGTAATTAGATTGCGATAATTGAAAGTACAGTGTTAGCGATAATTAGAGTTGAGTTGATTAAATAAATGTTTGTGAACTTTATATGATTTAAGTGTAATAAAGAACTTATATATTAATTATTTAATATTGTGTTTTAAATAACGAACCAAAGGCCACACTCGCAACAACTGGTGTCAGAAGTGAAATAAATTCGCGAAATAAAGTGGTGGCAATTGACTAAAAATTAAAAGAGTGATTAATTTTGAGAAAATGTGTTAAATTGTGAAAGTTCTGGAAAATAATTTATATTCATCTATAAGAGAATTACTAAAATAATGGGGCGCAAAGTGGACGAGCTTCGAACGCAGGATTTGAAAGTGGAGTTAGGGAACCGGTCATTACAAACGACAGGCATAAAGAAAGTTCTAGTCGAGCGACTTAGACAATCTTTGATAGAGGAAGGAAAGAATCCTGAAACATTTGTTTTCGAAGCGAACTTGGAAGAAATCGAAGTTGAAGAAACACCTGCGATGAAAATGGAACAGCTTTTGAGTACTTTAATGAGTAAAATGGAAGCCCGTTTTGATGAGCAAAAGAATTCTCTCGAGGAACAAAAGAATTCTCTAGAATCACGTTTAGATGAACAGAGGAAATCTATGGACGAACAAAAGAATTCTCTCGAGGAACAAAAGAATTCTCTCGAGGAACAAAAGAATTCTCTGGAATCACGTTTAGATGAACAGAAGAAATCTATGGACGAACAAAAGAAATCTATGGAAGCCCGTTTTGATGAACAAAAGATTGATTTTGAGGAACAAAAGAAATCTCTGGAAACCCGTTTGGACGAACAAAAGATCTCTCTGGAGAATTGTCTAGAAACTCGTTTGGAGGAACAGAAGACTTTCCTGAAAAACTCATTAGACGAACAAAATAACAAAATTTGAAAATTGAAGGAATCGAGCAGGAAGTCGCGGAAGCTCAACAAAAAGTCACCGAGCAGCTTGACAGTTTTAAATCAGATCTGGAAAGAATAAAGCATCGTCAGCCTCTAAACGTAGCAACTGAAATATCCGGTGCAGGTAGAATGAAACCTCCCATATTTGATGGACAAAATTCGTGGCATATCTTCAAGAGACAATTCGAGGCAGCTTCAGAGGTAAATGGATGGAATGATGAAGACAAAGCTATAGCTCTGGTGTTAGCACTTCGAGGTCCTGCGTCAGAACTCTTACAAACTGTACCGATTGAAAATCAACGTAATTACTCTTCATTAGTACAGGCGATAGAATTACGTTACGGAGATGAGCACATGCAGCAAGTATATCGCCTACAGTTGCGTAACAGGATTCAAAAACATGGCGAATCACTACAACAACTGCAGGCAGATGTAGGAAGATTAGCGCATCTGTCATACTCCAGCGTGAATGCGGATTTTCTCAATGAAGTGGCGACGGAGGCATTTGTGAACGCTATTACAGATCAAAATTTACAACAATCATTAAGGCTAGCAGGAAAGAAATCAACAGCAGAAGCACTAGCCTATGCATTAGCGTATGAATCCGCCAGACAAGCTTCACGGAGTGCAGTACGAGTGAGAGAAATTTCAGTGGAAGAATGTACTTGTAATAGAGTGCAATCATCACAGAGCCCGCCTTCACGTGGTGTCCCTCGATGCTGGAATTGTAATAGACCAGGGCACCTTCAAAGAGACTGCAGAAAACGTCGACGAGTGGAATCACCAGAAGAAGAGGGGAAAGAAGAATGCCAAAGATGTCGAGCCAGGGAACAAGCAATTCGTGGAGAGACTAGATATCAAACAGCGACTAGTCGCATCGTCTCTCCTCTTGAGCAGTCGGAAAACTAGTAAAAACCAACTTCGTGGGGCAGAAGTTGGTTGGTGGAATCGACAGCCCCGAAGTCATCATCCAAGTAAGTCAGTTACAGAGAAATAATAGCAGTCTTGTTATATATGGAAGTGTAGGAAAACATGACTGCGCAGTTACTATCGATACTGGAGCTTCAAGATCAATTATTAGAGCAGATCTTGTTAAGAACAAATGGCTTCACAACACCTCCAAATATCTACTAAGAACAGCAACTGGAGCGGCAGCACAGGTGTTTGGAGAAATAACTTTAGATGTTCAACTAGGCGAACTACTATTTCCTCACACTTTCCTGGTTTCAGACATAATGGATGATTGCATTCTTGGAATAGATTTCATGACCACATACAAAATAAATCTGGATGTCGGAGAGCGGATTCTCAAATATGGCAACATAGAAATTCCTATGAAACTAGGAGAAGAAGCAGATCATCCTGCGAAAGTAAGGACGATGGTTTGCGAAAATATTACTCTTTCGCCATGCTCCGAGACACTAATATGGACAAAGCTTACTGATGACATCGGGACCTGCCGATTCTATCTGGTGGAGCCTAACCCCACAAAAGTTACATCGAACATCATCGTTGGCAAGACTTTAGTGAAGGCAGAAGGTGCAACATTAATTCCAGTCAGAGTGCTTAACACATCCGAAAACGAGGTACAACTAAAAGAAGGTGCTATAATTGGAAATTGTGAACCCGTTTACCAAATCGTCAATTTAGATAATGGTAGTAATGTCAAGGAGACAAAAACTATACCAGCTACTACCCAACAGGTTCAGAAACTTCTTTCGTCCAGTGCCTTAAGTGAACAACAACACAACGATGCCAAAGAGGTGATCGATGAATTTTCGGAATTATTTGCAATGAATGATGATGATTATGGTAAAACAAATCTTGTCCAGCATCGAATCGATACAGGAGATTCCAGGCCCATTCGACAGACACCACGAAGATTGCCATTAGCCAAACAACCAGAAGTTGCAGACATGATGAACTCCATGAAGAAACAAGGCATCATAGAGGAATCTAACAGCCCTTGGACATCGCCGGTTGTTCTGGTTAGGAAAAAGGATGGCAGCACCCGATTCTGTGTAGACTACCGCCAACTAAATAACGTGACGAGAAAAGATAGCTATCCATTACCACGGATTGATGACACATTGGATACCCTTTCCGGAGCGCAATGGTTTTCCACGCTGGATTTGAAGAGTGGTTACTGGCAAGTGGAAATACATCCCGAGGACCGAGAGAAAACGGCTTTCTCAGTTGGCAGCGGCTTATGGCAATTCAAAGTAATGCCATTTGGGTTATGTAATGCTCCAGCCACATTCGAACGACTAATGGAATGTGTTCTACGTGGTTTAACCTGGAAAACATGTCTTGTCTATTTGGATGACATAATAGTAATCGGAAGGACATTCATGGAACATAAAAACAACTTACGGGACGTACTTCAAAGACTCAAAGATGCAAAATTAAAGCTCAGTGCGAGTAAATGTGCTCTATTTAAAAAAGAAGTTAAATATTTAGGGCACATAGTTTCATCACAAGGAGTGAGAACCGATCCAGAGAAGATAGAAGCCGTCAAAAATTGGCCAGTTCCAAAGGATAAACATCAATTACGGAGTTTTCTTGGTTTAGCTACATACTACAGGCGATTCGTGAAAGGTTTTGCAGATATAGCAAGAAGCCTACATCAACTTACCGAAAAGGGAAAGCCGTTCATATGGTCGGATAAATGCAACGAAAGTTTCGAAAATTTGAAGCAACAGCTCTGTGAGGCTCTAGTACTTCACTATCCAAAGCTGGGAAAAACATTTACATTAGACACGGATGCCAGCAATGAAGGTATTGGTGCAGTGCTTTCTCAGGAGGAGAACGGTCAAGAAGTTCCAGTAGCTTACTATAGCAAAGCACTTTCAAAGTCAGAGAAAAATTATTGTGCTACAAGAAAGGAGCTACTTGCCATTGTAAGTTCAATAAAGCATTTTCATAAATATCTCTACGGACAGAAATTCATCCTTCGCACCGACCATGCAGCGCTTAAATGGCTTCTGCAGTTTAAGAATCCTGAGGGACAAGTGGCGAGATGGATAGAGCGACTCCAGGCTTATGATTTTGAAATACAACACCGAAAAGGTCGTATCCATGGAAATGCAGACGCCCTTTCACGACGTCCATGCAAACTTGAATGCAGACATTGCGCCCGGATGGAAGAAAAAGAAACAACAGCAACTATACAGTTGGTAACCGTGGAGCCATCTACAGGTTGGGACAACGAGGACCTACGAACAGCACAACGAGAAGATCCGGACATTTCACCTATTCTTGCTTGGAAAGAAGACATGGAAAGACCAGACTGGAAGGATATTTCGGAACGGAGTGAGAAGCTGAAAAGTTACTGGGCTCAATGGAACTCTCTTCATGTTGAATGTGGTATATTAAAACGCAAGTGGGAAGCACCTAATGGCGAATCTTTCCGAATGCAGATAGTCGTGCCGGCATCAAACGTCAAAGATGTTCTAGAAGAAATGCACGGTGGAACCTCTGGAGGACATTTGGGAGTGAACAAAACCATTTCCAAAATACGAGAAAAGTTTTATTGGTTACATATGCGAGAAGATGTGGAGGAGTGGTGCCGCAGATGCACTGTGTGTGCTGCTTGCAAAGGGCCGCAGCACAGAAGCAGAGGAGAAATGCATAAGTATAATGTCGGAGCCCCCTTTGAAAGGATAGCTATAGACATCGCTGGACCTTTTCCAGAAACGGATGGCGGTAACCGTTATATATTAGTTGCCATTGACTATTTCAGTAAATGGGCTGAAGCTTATGCAATCCCTAATCAAGAGGCAACCACAGTTGCGGAACAAATAATAACGAATTGGGTCAGTAGGTTTGGTGTGTCTCACGAACTTCATTCGGACCAAGGACGGAACTTCGAATCGCGAACTTTCCAGGAGATGTGTAAAATGTTGGGAATAAGAAAAACTAGAGCAACTCCTCTACACCCACAATCTGATGGCATGGTAGAGCGCTTCAACAGAACATTGATCGAGCATCTAAATAAAGTAGTTGACTATCATCAACGCGATTGGGATCGACATATTCCTGTATTCCTAATGGCTTATAGATCAGCCGTTCATAGTACTACCGGATAAACCCCAGCTAAAGTCATATTCGGAAGAGAGATGCGATTACCTAGCGACCTCAAATTCGGTACCCCCCGAGGTGAGCAAAAGTTACCAGAAGACTATGTATCGGAGCTCAAACAACAATTAGCTGATGTACACGAGGCCACGAGGACGAAATTAGCAACAAATACTGATCGGATGAAGACCCGCTATGACTTACGTGCTAATTCCGCAGGATTTAACGAAGGTGATCTTGTTTGGCTGTACAACCCGAAACGACGTAAGGGACGTTCTCCAAAATTGCAACAACACTGGGAAGGACCATATTCAGTAGTAACTAGAATTAATGACGTGGTATACAGGATTCAGCGTGGCACAAGAGGCAAGCACAAAATTGTACATTTGGACCGCTTGTGTCAATACTACGAGCATCAAGACCGTGGACCACCTGTTGGTCGGGACGAACAAGTTTAAGAAGGGGGCAGTGTTACGTGCAATAGAAAGAGACAACTGGTGACATCTACTGGCAATAAACAACTTCAGGTTCGGAGAGTAAATGACTTCAGGTTCGGAGAATCGGTTATGAAATCTACAGGAAAGTTCAGGAATAGAACAAATAGAATAGTCAAGAAGCTTTTGGAATAGAACACTCCAGAATAATCCGGAGAGTTTCTAGGGTATAAATATAACAGTTGTCATCGCCAGAAAGAGAGTCTTGTCTTAGACGTTGCAGTGTTAAGAAGCGAAAGTAATAAAGAAGCGGGAGTGATTGCGATAATTGAAAGTACAGTGTTAGCGATAATTAGAGTTGAGTTGATTAAATAAATGTTTGTGAACTTTATATGATTTAAGTGTAATAAAGAACTTATATATTAATTATTTAATATTGTGTTTTAAATAACGAACCAAAGGCCACGCTCGCAACAATATAGATATGTCTATATTGTGACAGAAGCGTTAAATATTTCAGTATTCAGATATGTAAATATTATTTGACATATCCGTCTTCAGGCTACAATTATCTTATTAAAAAAATGAATATTTCTATTTCAAACTACTACATCTATATCTGCAGGTTACAATTACTTGGCAAAAATATTATATTCACTTTAGGCAAATTGATGAGCCCATCTCTTATTCAAGCCAAGCCCTCCGCATGCAATTTGAAGAACAGTACTGGATCATCATTACTAGCCTTTCTTTAATTCAGGTTGACGAAACTTTGCTGCCTCCTCCAAAGATGTAGTAAATTTAATCCTTGTATTTGTGACGTCGGAGACGATATGAATTCTTGAGGTACATCAAATCTGCGTTTTCTCCTAAACTATGCAATTGGGCTTTAAATATTTAAAGCCTTGGTGACTGGATGTGAAGGGTATCACTTTTCTGGCGAGGCACATTTGTTTACTCGGCCTCTTTGTAGGATTTTTATACTTCCCGGATCCCTAAAGGCACTTTCACATCAAAAACAAGAACAGAAAATGTAAACCGAAAAACTCAATTTATTCCACTTTAAAACAAGATTTTTGTTCCAATGATTAATAAAATCCAGAGAAATAGGATAAACTAAGAGTTTTACTGAGAAAATAATTCTGTTTATTTCAGATTTTGAAGAAAAACACAACTTTTGTTTTATCGGCCGAAAAACTTTTTCGGCGGAAAAATTCCTCCGATAAATCATAAAAGTTGTGTTTTCTTAAAAATTCTAAAATAAATATACTATTTTATTAGTAAAATTATTAGGTTATCCTATTTTCCATGATTTTATTAATTATTGGAGAAAAAAACTTGTTTTATAGTGGAATAAATTGAGTTTTTCGGTTTACATTTTTTCGATTCTTGTGTTTTTTGTGAAAGTGCCTTAATACCGCACTACGTTAAAATTTTAATTTTTCTTACATCTTGACTGCTACCATCGCCTTTTTTCCAAATTTTATCAGCAATTAAGATTCCGTTTCCGATGCTTTTGAAAATTTTTGATTTTATTTTTCCAGTCGGCCAACCACCTTTTTCATCACTTTTCACATTCCGCCCAGAAAAATGTCTATCTTCTTCTTCCTCTCTTTCTTTTCTTTTTTTCCGCCACCTTTTCTATCTGGCGCGATGAAGTTTATTAGGTCGCGTTCGGTGTATATAGCCGCTCCGTCCACACAGATAGCAGTCCGTGCTTTCATGGCGCAGCTAGTCCCAGAGTAGCATAATGCTACCTGCATTATGTAACGAATATAACACAGCTGTCCATAAATCCGATGGTGCTGCCAAGAATCCAGTTGTCAGTTTTACAAGTATTTTCATGCCCCATTGTTTATATCAAAAACTGAGACTTAGTGAATTCGAATGGGCTGCTCTATTTGCTCTAGAATTGCTCGACCTTAGAACTTTTGTTCGAATGACATTTTCAATTTGCTTTCTGTCAGATTTTGTGTTCGGATGAAAAAAAAATTGCTGGCAGAAAGAGCGAAAAAAGCACTTTTTCAACACTGTAAAGTGAAGTGAGATTTGAGGTTGCTCTATTAGGTTATAAAATATTTGACAAGTAATACGTACATATTCCTTGTTGTTAAATCGAATGATTAAAATTGCTTGTGAAAAACTATTTCTGGTTTTGTAGTTATGGATGCATTAAGGTTGGCCGAGCTATTAACCTCATCTTCATCAAGTGATGATGAAGAAGTATTTTACGTGATACATTTGGCAAAAGAATAAAAGTGTGTATTTTGGGGCGAACATTTCTTCGAACACCAATGAAGAGGTACAATCTTGTACACGGTTTTTTAAATTATTATTTATCTTAAGGCTGAAACAGATTACACTTTAGTGCGCGGCGCGACATCGCGGCAAAATGAACGGTGAAATTGTTCCGCCGCGCTGTGTCACAGATTGCAATAAGACCGCAGCAGTGTAGATACAGCGCGTTTATATTGGTACTCCAGATTTTCATGAGAAGTTGCCTACCCCAAACATAATTTTTTTGTTGGTACCACTGAAAGTGAGCAGCAAATTTAGGATTAAGGCTGAAACAGATTACACTTTAGTGCGCGGCGCGACATCGCGGCAAAATGAACGGTGAAATTGTTCCGCCGCGCTGTGTCACAGATTGCAATAAGACTGCAGCAGTGTAGATACAGCGCTCTTATATTGGTACTCCAGATTTTCATGAGAAGTTGCCTACCCCAAACATAATTTTTTTGTTGGTACCACTGAAAGTGAGCAGCAAATTTAGGATTAGAAATGACTACGCGGCAAAAATTTTCGCCGCGCTGTCGCGCCGCGTTCAATGCGTGATGCACAATAGGAAACACATGTTCTCTAAAATTTTGCCGCGTTGTCGCGCCGCGCACTAAAGTGTAATCTGTTTCAGCCTTTAGAAATGACTACGCGGAAAAAAATTTCGCCGCGCTGTCGCGCTGCGTTCAATGCGTGATGCACAATACGAAACACATGTTCTCTAACATTTTGCCGCGTTGCCGCGCCGCGCACTAAAGTGTAATCTGTTTCAGCCTTTAATGTTTCTGCATTCTTTTAGTTCCGAAAACATTTTCGAGTTTCAAAAACAACTATAGATTTTCTCGCAAAGCTTTACGCGAAATTCAGTCCGCAGAGTCATGGAGGTGTTACTCAACCTGATAATATAGTTTACCTCCTTTCTTTTTTTATGGTAAACAAAAATAATTAGTTAGAGTATACCAAAAATAAAAAATTTGTATAAGTTTGCTGGCAACAAGTCAACAATAAGAGAAGTTGCTAATTTATTCTACACTTCGGAGTCATTATGTCATAAATATGTTAATAAAGTAATGGACTATTTATAGAATATATATATTGTTGTAATACTTATCAATGAGCGCTTTTGTTTCCACATCATTTCAGGCTACGAACAAACAAGGATATTAGAAATGTTATGCTTCGCTAAAAGTTCGTATTGTAAATTTACTTATTTTTATCGGATGACTTTCCGCCAGAAAGGAGTACTCACAAAAATCTACAAAAGAATTACCTTGAATATTTTGCAAATAAGTAGTTATGTATTAATTTCATACCATCATTAGCTGCACTTCCCATTTTTGCAATTACAAATTTTTTCCCAACAATAATCTTCTTCTTACTCCCTTCTGTCAAAAGCACATCTAGACTTCAAGAGTGCATGCAATCACAATCGAACATATTTATATTTTCCCCGATCGGAGAGCAGAAAACGAAGCATATCTAGAGCATAGTTCAAAGCCCTCCTCGGAGCCAGGTCAAATCTAGATCTCCCATTCGAAATTACCATTAATTGAACACACTCACAATTAATTCGGTAATCTTATAAGGAACTACGCGAAGCAACATTATTGTTATGGCATGTCTAAGCCAAGGGAAGGAAATTCCTTCCTTCCTTGAAAAGTTCTTGTCTGGGTTGGGCCTTGGGCTAACGGACTACGATATGGAACTACTAAACTGGCCGAAATTTCGGTCAGATTGTGATTTGTGGAATGACATTTATGGCAAAGTTCACATTGGTTTCTTTTAAATTGTTTACGTTTTTTACGTTCTTTGGACTTCAAGAGCAACTATTTATTATTTTTAATTTATTTCAACAAAAGAATTTCTGTATTTATACAATTTTGCATAGAATTTTGTATTAAATAGGTAACTTTACTTTTATTTTGTTGGATAATGGTGAAAGAATTTTCCCCTCAAAGTCTGCTTCCAAATTGATGTTAAATTGGGCGTGCCTCTAGGTCCAGATCAACTCATTTCTGTTACAAGTTGTTACAAATTAAGTAAGCTTTTAATATAAGCCAATTTTGCATTTACATTGTCATTTGGGATATAGTAACTATAAGTATTCTGTACTACATTATAAGTAATATGCTTATTCATTACCCCTGATTAGTTCACCCATCTCGATTGCTATTAATTATCTATGTACCCACCATTAGTAGATGTGGCCAGTGTCTTAATGAAGTTTTTTGTATTGTATTGTGTTATAAATGAAGATTAATATTTAAGTATTTTTCTTATAGGCACAGTCTAATCATGGTTATGCTGGAATCTTGTTGGTCGCCGTGTATTTGGTCAAATTCTGTCAGAACCGGCAGCTATGCAATTGCTTTCTACACAGTTGCTATTTCTGTTGTTTTGATTACAATGGTAGCATAAATATTTCGAGAATTAATTGAATCTACTATGGTTTTTTTTCAGATATCTTACATGTTAACAGGTGGAGAATCTTCACAACTTGCTTCACCGCTGTTTGAAACTGACATCAGATATTCCATGAAAGTTGTTGGTGGATTTTTCATATTTTATCTGATACTCTTGATTTCTTCAGCAATATCAGTCTATTATGGTATTAAAATCAGGTAAACAAATTTGTCAAGAATTATTTCGAATTGGAGCATGCCAATTATAAAATGTCTTGTAAGCTAACTAAATAGTTAAGCTTTAAATTTTAAGATTTATGAAAAGCGCATGGCTTTACTTTGCACTAACTTAGTCCTAACATTCAAAAATGTTTGCAGTGCTCATTTTCCTGGGCCCTGAAATTCATATAGAAAATGGTCTTATGATAAGGAACTGTCCATGAAATGTCAAAATGCGTTTATTTCCGAACCGCTGCTTAAAACAACGTATAACAAAATAAAAATTAAATTAAATCAAGTAAACAGCCATCTACATAAGGATTTTGATAAAACCTAGTAGATATAACTAGTTCTCAATAGTTAGGTCTACGCAGATAGCTGAACAATCAGTTATACCGATTCTGTAACCACTACATCCAGTACACTGATTATACAGCTTCACATAGTTAGATGCATAATTTATCATGGATATAAGGCAAACAACTTTATGTGTAGTTTATAACTGTACAGATTCTCAGTTTAAGCAGTTAATACAAATTATAAAAGTTCTACCGGTTATAAAGATTACTCAGATTCAACAGATTAAGCAGATCATCTATGTCACACCTATTAAATGGCTTATTATTTTATAGCTTTTATATTCTACATACTATATAGTCCTATCGAATTATTACCAGTCTTGAGATTAGATTTAGTTTCACGAAATGCGTCAATACCCTAGATGAAATCATAGAGTATACTAAGTTTGTGATTCCGTTTGATTTTTGCCTGCTCGCTCGCCTGTCTGTCCACGAGAACGCGTTCATCTTAGAGTGGTGGAATTTTGCACACGGACTTTTAAAAAAATCAATTTAAGTTTGAAATGGGATAAAACTACAACTTCTTCGTAGGGTTGCAATATAAAAAATTTCGTTGTTCACCTATCTTTGAGCACTATCTGAGAAGGCGTTGACGTAGAGAGCTCAAATTTAACTTTGTTTACATTAAATTACTTTATGTAATAGTAGTAGTTAGATAATTACATGCAACTTTATACAAATATATATGTATATTAGAAATGGAGAAGATAGGAAGACTGCGTAGCTCTTGAATTAATTGTTACCATCAACCAATATTAAATCTATTGGGTATGAGCAAAGGAGACTGAATAAAGTTTTAGTACCTTGCATTCGCCACTAATCACACATCTCTTGTTTCACAGATTATATATAGTACTTAAATTTTCACTCAGTAACATCAGAGTGTAGTATCTTTTATAATTTTTAAAGAAAAACCTGGGAGCAGTCGTGTGACTTTGACTCCACTGGAGCGGCTATTAACAGCTCAGACTCCGAGATAAAATGGGGGTATGAATAGTAGGAGCAGCTGTACCGCTTAGTACTCCTATGTGGAATAATACACGACGGTTTGTAACTTTCTCGATAAATCAAGAGAACTGAATGAATTCAATTTATTGATCGTTCTTAGCCTATATATACATAATTAGTAACCTATGGTACCCTATTCTTACTATTCTAAATGCTGACGCTGGGCGAGTAAGCAATGTGCATAAAATTATGATGACATGCATTTACGCGTGAAACCCCTTGACGATGAATCGTTTGGGTCAGTGGTGCAATCGCTTGCTTGTTGCAAATAAATGTATGTCATTATTATCATCAATTATTTTCGATTATGAATGGTGTTGTAATAAATTTGTGCTGATTAATTTTAGCGTTTTACATTTGTTGTGAAATTTGTGTTTACAGCTTTTTAGTGTTGTTTGTATTTATGGTATTAAATGTATATCACACCTTTCCCCCTTAGGGAAAAAAAAAATTTGTGTTTACATAAATTTTTTTTTTTTTTTTTTTTTTTTTTTTTTTTTTTTTTTTTTTTTTTTTTTTTTTTTTTTAGTTTGTTTACGTTAAACCTTAATTGTTTGCTCGCCGCAATGAAGCATTTTATCGCTTATGTATACTAATAGTTCATATGGTATGTTTTTGTATGTAGCTGATTATAATGAGTCTTAATTCCTAGTCGTATTTACATATACCTACTTATATATAGTTTATTATTATAGCTCTTAATTGCTCAATGGCATTAGTAATTGGGATCTTTATTGTTTACGTTTACTTATCTAGTTGATTACAATAATTCTTATTTGTCTACACCGGTGTGTAATCTAATTTAACATGCTAGAGATAGTTAGAATAATAGTACATAATTTTTAATTTTCTATCTTTCTTAGCCTATTCTTATGTATTTTGATTTTGTTCTTATTTATATCTTCGATAATGCAATTTACGTTGTCTATTGATTTAATTATATAAGGTCCGTTGTATAGAGGATCTAGTTTTCGTCTATTTTGTACTGTCATTAGTACTTTGTCGCCTACTTTGATTGATATTGGTTTGCAATTAGCATCCTTGACTTGCTTTCTTCGCACTTTAGATGCCTGGAGGTATTGTTTTGCCTTACCTATGGCTTGTTGAAGTCTGTATTTCATCTCTTTACTATACAGGTCATAATTATACACGGGATCTGGTCTATCAATTGTGAGTTCTGAAGGTAGGTCTATATTTTTGGCAAATATGAGTTCGAATGGTGTGTAGCCATGTACGGTGTTTGGTGTGGTGTTGTAGCAGAATGCGTAATATGGAATCCATGTATCCCAATCGTCTCTATTGTCATTAACAAAACATCTGAGATATTCATTTAGGCACTTGTGGTTTCTTTCTAGTGCTCCGATCGTTTCGGGATGTGCGGCGGTCGCGAACAGTTGTTTTATTTTCAGTATATTACATACTTCCGCAAAGACCTGGTTTTTGTATTCCGTTCCTAGATCAGTTTTAATTTTGCTCATAGGTCCGTATGTTAGTATGAACCCATTCACTATGGCTCTTGCTATGGAATTTGCTTCCTTGTCCTTTGTGGGTATTATTACTATATACTTGCTTAGATCGCATTGCATTGTTACTGCGTATCTGTTATCGTTGGTGGTTTTTGTAAATGGGCCGACTGTGTCAATGGATACAATGTCGAAAACTTTTGTTGGTGTTGTAGTTATTTCCATATGCTCTTTATTATGCTTTTGGTGCTTATTTTTCGCACAAAGCTCGCATCTGTTTATATATTTCGCTATTGTTTTCCTCATTTTCTTCCATTTGTACATTTCCTTCAGCTTTTTATACAGTCTTGATTGACCCAGATGTCCTCCTGTAGGTGTGGAGTGATAGTTATGTAGGATTTCGTTTATTTTCGTTGTTTCTGATATGTACCGTTGCGGTTTGAAAATTTTAACGTTTATATTTTTTAATACTTTGTTTCCTAGGATTTTAAATGCGGTTAAATTAATTATTTTAAATATCTCGCTTTCTGCAGAAAGTTTCAGAGTCTTGGTCTGAAATTGTTTATATATATCATTATCCAATACTTCGAGTACCTGCTCTAGTGCGGGCTCTACTGGTTGGTTGTTTTTTATATTTATATACCGCTTATATTTTATTTCATACTTGTGCACTATATTTATTTCTATTTGTGTTTCTTTATTACTGCAGTTCTCAATTTTTACTTTTAGTTCAGGTAATTTGGCTATCTTTGTTGGAGATGGTATCTCCCAAACGCGCAGTTGATCAGGCTGCGGGACTATAGGAGTATTTTTCATTTCATCGGACATTATGTTTTGTTCTTTTTGTTTTTTCATTGCTCGGGTTTGGACGCGTCGGACATTTATTTCCTTCAAATCATTAATGTCAAGTTGTATTCTTGATAACGCGTCGGGTCCGTTATTTCCTTTTCCTTTAATGTATTTGACTTCGAAATCGAATTCCTCTAAATCTAACCTCATTCGTGTTAGTTTAGATGATGGGTTTTTCATGCCAAAAAGATATGTTAAGGGTCGATGGTCTGTTCTTATTGTGAATTTTCTGCCATAAACATAAGGCTTAAAATGTATAATTGCCCAATGTATTGCTGCGAGTTCCTTTTCAATTACTGACTTATTTTTTTCTCCGGCAGTAAATGTTTTACTAGCGTATGCGATTGGGTGTTCTGTTCCGTCGACACTTTGTGATAAGATTGCTCCACATGCAGCATTCGAGGCGTCTGTGGAAATGGTGAATTGGGTTTTGAAATCAGGGTGCTGCAGTATTATTGGGGATATCAAACTTGATTTGAGAGCATCGAAAGATTTTTGTTGGATTTCTGCCCATTCGAATTTTGTGTTTTTCCGGAGTAGTTTGTTTAACGGTAGTGCTATTTCTGCAAAGTTGGGGATGAAACGGCGGTAATAATTACAGAATGCTACGAATCGTCTGACTTCGTCGGCGTTTTTTGGGATAGGATAATTTTTAACTACCTCGTATTTTGAACTGTCTGGGCTTATGCCTTGTGCTGATATTCGATGTCCAAGATAGGTGACTTCGGTTTGGAAAAATTTGCATTTTTCAGGATTTAATTTGAGATTACGCTCTCGTAATCTGTTAAATACTGTTTGCAAGTTTTTTATATGGTGTGACTGTGAACATCCGACGACTATGATGTCGTCAATGTACAGAAAGGCTATTTCCGGTGGTAGACCCGTCATGGCGATGGTCATCATCCTTTGGAAACTATTTGGACTTATATTAAGTCCGAAAGGAAGTCGTGTATACTGGTAGTGACCTTGGTTAGTTGAAAAAGCTGTGAACTTTCTAGAAGATTCCTCTAATGGTATTTGGTGGAATCCGGACATAAGGTCAAGTGTAGAGAAGTATTTGGCTCGGCCCATTTGGTCGAGTATCTCTTCTATACGCGGTAAGGGAAATTTATCTGCCAGAACTTTTTTATTAAGATTCCTAAAATCAACTACTAAACGCCATTTTTTATTTTGGTTGTTGGATTTTTTGGGTACTAGTAGTATTGGAGAATTAAAGTGAGAAACAGAGTTCTCTATTATTCCGTCTACTAGCATTTTGTCTACCTGCCTATTAATCTCGGTTTTGTGTGCTTCTGGTATTCGGTAGTTTTTTGTGTATACTGCTCTATTATCAGTTAGTTCTATATTTTGTTTGTAGAAGTTATTGGTTGTTAGAGGTTCACTTTCTAACGCAAATATGTCTTCATATTCTCGGCATAATTCTTCGAATTGAAGTTTGGCGTAGTTTGGAATGCTGTTTAAGTTTAATTTGGAGATAACTTGTTCTGTTCTTTTTGATTTTATTGTGTCTGTATTAATGACGTTAAAGTCTGAGAGGTGTTGTGTTATTATGTCGGAATGTTGTAGTGTGGTGGTTTTGTTTGTAGTGTTTAGTATCCTGACTAGTGGGTAATTTTGTGAAGTTACTGATCCTGCAATGAATATGCCTGGGTGGATTTCTTGTCCAATGATTACCATATCATTGGCACCTTCTTGTTTTTTAACCTTGAACTTTCTTATTATTTCACATCGGGGTGGTATGATAATAGAATTTTCGGATGGACCATTCAGTATTGGGATCTCTGCCGAACTTTCAGGTGTGTTTAATGTAAGGGTCCACGTATCATAATCGATAGTGGTCTTGAATTTTGTTAGGAAATCTAGTCCTAAAATTGCATCAGCCCCGAGGGAGAAATCATCTTCTACTATCTGGAATAAATGTTCGACCGCAAACTGGTCGTTAAAATGTAATTTTGTGTATGTTGCCCCAATCGACTGCCTCTTAGTATCCGTAACCCCTTGGATAATACAAGTGTTTTTAGGATAGTAAAGTTGGTCTTTATTAATTTTTCCCCTCTTGAATATGGATATTTCTGCCCCTGTGTCTACAATCAGAGTACATACTGACCCGCACATGTCGACATACGCTTTAATAAAGTTTGTTAAGGATAGGTTTAGGCAATGTATTCTTGGCTTGAATTCGTCGCAGCCCCCAACCGTGTTGTTTCTTCCTCTGGTTGGGGGGCTTGATATTCCCCCGATTCGAAGTAGTTTACATTTCTTCTTTGATTATAGGTATTATTATTATTTGCTCGCAGATTATTCTGGTAGCGACTACTGTTATTTGGTGCAGCATCACCGAAATATCTTTTATCGCGGTGGTTATATTGATTTCGTGGGTGGTTTTGTCTATTATTGGCTGCCATATTTCTATTGTACTGTTGTTTGGGCCAGCGCTCCCTGTTCCTGTTAAAATTATTTTGATTGTTGAACCCTTGCGTATTATTATAATGAAACTTTCTTGATGGGTTGGTATTATAATGCAGGACACTGCTTGGCTGCGGCTTATCTACTGCTATTGCCTTCGCTGCTAATTCTGAAAGTGTTCCTAGGCTACTAGCTTTTAGTATAATCGCTGTTTCTGTATTGGCAACATTGTTCATAAATGACTGTATTGAAAATTTTTCGGCCAATTTTTCAGCTGCTTCTCCAGCTGCTACTTTCTCTGTTATAAAGGCTCTAGTCAGCTGGCCTGATAGATTTTCTATCTGATTGGAAAAGTCTGCAAGTTTTCTGTTACCTTGCTGGCATGATCGCAGTTGTGCCAGAATAGCATCTGACGATAATTTTGCCGAAAATTTTTCTTTTAATTTGGCTTTGATCGTTGATACTGTATTTGTGCCCTCCGATATTACGTACTTGGCTTTTCCAGTTATACGTGTCTTGATGAATTTGATCATGATGGTTTTATGTTCGTTTGCTGTTAACTCGTCTAGTAGTTCCATAGACTCGATAAAAGAATCAGTTTCATCCAGCTTTCCATCGTAGGGTTGTATGAGCGATGTAGCTGTTTTTATGTCAAAACCCATCTTTGTTTGTTTTTGTGTATTTATGTTTTCTAAGATTTTGTTTGCTATACTTTCAATTTCTTCGTAGATAACTTTTATCTTCAATATTGTTTCGACGTCCGCTTGTTTAAGTGCGTTTTCTTTTGCCTTGGCACAGAGTTGATTTGTTAACTTTTCTTTCTCTTGCAGAGTTTTCTCAGAATATGGACGGTTTTTACTTTTCTTAAAATTGTCCAGAATATTTTCTAGTTCGTCCTTAATCTTTATAAGTGCTTCCATTTATCAGACGGTTGATATGTTTAATTTTGCTGGGGTACTGAGGTATCTTTTCCTTAAACCCCTCCTATGATCTTTGTACAGTATGTATACAAATTCAATGATTTTAATTGCAACCAATATGCATAAAATTATTATTATCTGATTATTCTCGACCGAAACTGTATCCTCTATAATTAGATTATTAACAATTTCCCCGTTGTTATCTGAAGTTTTGGATTGCGTTTTACCCATTACTGAAAATGTTTCGCTTATTTCCAACAACTTCAAGCAAACAGCAAAAGAAAAAATTTTTTTTTTTTTTTTTACATATTAATTATTTAATTATTATTATACCTTTATACTACGCTACTTCTACTTTATATTTTAAAAAAAAATAAATTTTAAATTAGATCATTAAACCCTTATCTCTTCCTTTTGATGACGTTCAGTTGTTTTTTTGTCAATATTATTAGTTTGTTGTATTTTTCCCGTTCCTCCTCAGTTGCTGCTAACTCGACAAGTACCTTGTAATTTTGAAGTTCCTGTGCAATTTTTTGTCTCTTGCCTCCTCTTTTTCGTGGTTTTGTCTCCTGAGTTTTTACACTGCTTGTGTTTCTGCTTCTATACTCCTCGATGGTGATTCTTTTTGGACCCGCTTCGTATGGTGGAGGATTTTCGTTGTCCAGCCTTGATTTGGGGATGTACGGCGTCGGCTTCTTATTTACTGGATACAGTGTTATGCCTTCTATATTCCTCTCTGGTATCTTCTTAGTTTCTTCAATAGTCTTGAAAATGTGATTGAAGATGGCATCTATCTCGTTCATACTAAAATTTCTTCTGATTGGTACTGGTAGTGGATGTAGTCGTCTTCGCAGTTTTTTGGTGGTTGTTACTATGTCACCGTAAAAGTTTCTATTATTTATGAAAATTCCCAGCTGCACTTTTGATGATGATATTATGGTCTGCAGATTCGCAAAGTTACAAATTTCGCAGTTTCTACGATGTCACGGTCGCCATGTAGTATCTTTTATAATTTTTAAAGAAAAACCTGGGAGCAGTCGTGTGACTTTGACTCCACTGGAGCGGCTATTAACAGCTCAGACTCCGAGATAAAATGGGGGTATGAATAGTAGGAGCAGCTGTACCGCTTAGTACTCCTATGTGGAATAATACACGACGGTTTGTAACTTTCTCGATAAATCAAGAGAACTGAATGAATTCAATTTATTGATCGTTCTTAGCCTATATATACATAATTAGTAACCTATGGTACCCTATTCTTACTATTCTAAATGCTGACGCTGGGCGAGTAAGCAATGTGCATAAAATTATGATGACATGCATTTACGCGTGAAACCCCTTGACGATGAATCGTTTGGGTCAGTGGTGCAATCGCTTGCTTGTTGCAAATAAATGTATGTCATTATTATCATCAATTATTTTCGATTATGAATGGTGTTGTAATAAATTTGTGCTGATTAATTTTAGCGTTTTACATTTGTTGTGAAATTTGTGTTTACAGCTTTTTAGTGTTGTTTGTATTTATGGTATTAAATGTATATCACAAGAGGATGTGTACAGAAACAAGAAAAGCTTGAATTGGTATATGTGTGTATATAATTTTCTATGGCCACCCATCTTTGCAAGTTTGACTGTTGTAGTTTTTGCATATATTTCTAGAACGGTTCGTAGGACAGAAAAAATGATTATAACCAAATTTTATAAGACTGCATATTCTGAAAAGGTTTTCAGTACAATGAAAACTTTTTCACAGTATACGTAAAAATCATAAATTTTTATATGGCAACACTAAGAACAGATTGCCCGACTTACTACTTTTATTATAACTCTGCGTACAAGATTTTAGGCCTCTCTCTACGTTGACGCGTTCTTATAAATATCGAAATATGTATGACAACCCTACGAATAAGTTACCGATTTGTGCCATTATCGAACTTAATTTTACTTTTGCTTTTTAAAAGCACATTTGCGAAATCTCAGCTTTCAAAGTACACTTGTTTTTGAGTTATCGTGCGGACGGGCAGACGGATATGCAAAAATCCAAATATTTTTTAATATAATGCGTGGGCTTCCAATCCACTTTGCCCATCACTATTTCTATGCGTTACAAACGGAATGACAAAATTGGTGCTTATATAAGACGTGCCAGCATACTAATGTTGCTCCGCGTAATTCCTTATATGATTACGGAAATTAAATGTGTACGTGTTCAATTAAGTCAGTTTTTGATATAAACAATAACTGTATCACAAATTCACAAAACGTAATGATTATTAAATTATTATATTATCACCTCAAATCACAGTGAAACATCTGTACAGCAGTCCGATCAGAAATTTCGCAATTCCAAAATGGCTGGAGCTAATTTGCTTGCAGTAGTATTAGTATGCTGCCCGTACTCCCGATCGAAACTTGGTAGCACGGAATTTTCCCTACCCCCGAATACTTCTCACCCGTAAAAGCTTCCTCGTTTGGGCTATGACTAATAAAAACACACCACACTTCCTTAGTAAACCACAGTACATTCATACAATAGAACAGCTTTGTCAAAACTGTCAGTTAAGTAGGATGTTTCTATAATGTAACTATACTTTCTCTTTTAACAGTTTTTAACTAACATTAGTCAATTTTTAATGCAAAGGTTCCTATGTAAATGTAAAGTGGAACTTGAACTTATAGCATTCGTAATCTTATACTAAAAAAGGGGCAAAATGACAAACAAAACTATTTCTGTTTCACTTGCCATGTCATTCGGCTTGGTAAAACTGTCAAACAGTCACAAACGTTATTATTTTGCATATTACGCTGTCATGCAAAATCCTCGAAAATACTTCACAAGCCATGAAAAAGACTCCCTCACTACCACATGACAGCCCCAACGGAGTCCTAGCATTCTAAAATATTTGTAGTGCTCTTTGTAAAACTGACAAAAGTTTGATTTGCATAGCTCCTCCGCCGTAAACTACTATTCATACAGAAAAATAGTGTTCTGATAATCTTAAATTTGCTATGTTATCTTCCGAAGCGAAATAAAATGTTCATATCTTTCCTAGCAAAATTATTAAAAAAAAATTATCTTAACCAAATGACTACGATACTTCAAGCAAAAACTCTCAGCTGGGTAATAATTGTATATGGCGCTGTGCCGTGGCATGCCGCGGTCTGATGAAATCGAATCAGTTGCCTACCGATTCGAACTCCGGCCGCACATACACTTGCACTTATTACTCAGCTGAGAGTTATTGAGCATAAAATGGTTAGGTTACTTTGTAATCAAAACTATTTTATTATTTTGTTAAGTAAGGTATATAGTAAGTGTAGCCTTTGGGACGGTAAGGAGCCAAGCTGTAAATTACTAGAAGACTATTTTGCTGTATGGATAGTAGTTTAGGCTTTTATAGCATATATTAAGTCAATGTTTGGAACTTTTACATAAGTAAGAACATTGTAGAGAACGGACTCCCAACGCACACATAGATTTCTATTTCATGGCTAGGGAAGTATTCTCGAGGGTTTTGTGTCATGGCATCTTTATGAACGAGCACCACTTTATGGTCAAATGGAACAATACATTTGTAAGTAGTTTTGCCGAGATATGTACTTACATAAAACTAATTCTTTCCGTAAATTGCACAACTAGCTACTGTTCGGCCATTTACTTCCGTATCATACTTAATAGTTTCCTCTTATAGGAGAAATTTTTGAGTTTTTGTTTTAAATTATTCTTAAATTCACTTTTCAGTAGTTTTTTTAAAGCTGTTCTACTGTATAAATATACTGCGGTAAAAGATAAACTAATAATATATTAGGTCTGTTTAATAAGATCTAAAAAAGTTTCGAGCAGTTAGAGCAGAGCAGGGCAGTTCACTTTATAGACCGGGAGATGATGACAGAAAAGTCCAAGTCATTTGTTACAAGTATGGCGACCCTTAAAGGGTCGAATTAGGTGATTTTAGAAACGAAAATCATAATTTTAGGGCTGGGCGGCGCGACGTAATTACAGACTAATTAATGTAACTTGTCGGAAAAATTACGGTATTCAAACGATTTGTTACACAAAAACTTACATTTTCTTGTAGTCCATGAAATTAAACATGGCGGTAGCGCAATGCCATACTTTTTTGGCGCGGCTTATGGCCCGCGAAACTAATTAAAATGCATTAATTTTTTTTTTATTTAACATTTGTTACAGGATAATTTTGTTTTTTACAATATTCAAGTAAACATTCTCGAGAATCACAAAGCCATACCATTATGACGGTTCCAAATAACCGCCATACCGCTGCAAAGTCGCCGATTTTTTTAATTATGTAAAAATCATGCAAATCGTTTTTATGAAACGCATTTTTCTGAAAATTTCTGAGATCGGTCATTTTTCAGTATTACACCAAGAATAAAGAATTTATATTTTTGTTTTACTGCAACAGTACGAAAACTTGTTCAGAACATTTTAGTAGATAAACATTTTACCACCTATTTAAAGTGATTCAGCTTCATCCCTTATTAGTAGAGAATCGGTACATTAACTGAATTTTAATTAATAAAAAATGCCAACAAACAATTTTTGAAAGTTGTCACTTTCGTTCACTGCCTGCTCTAAGTTGTTCTTTCAAAAAAGTTAGTACAGAAAATCTTGATCTAAATGACTCCAGTTCGCTTTAGAGCAGACTCATGAAACATATATAATAAGCCTTGAATGCACAACCACGTCTTACTTTTAGTTATTTAACTTATAGATCGAATTGATGAATAATTAGATTTAAGATAAGTCGTAAGACTTCACATAGCCGAATAAGTTTTTGAATGACAAAAAACAAATGAGAATAAAATTTACAAATTATTTCAGTGTTCGTGGCTGGCTCTTGCCATGGCTTGTACTTGCAGGCTTGGCAATTTTATTTCAACTCGTGTTTGGACTTTGGTTACTAGGAGGATACTATATTTATGTAAGTTTTATACTTTTAGGCATATCCTATATTAAACCTTTTTATAACACAGCTGGAAGCAACATTCGCTTGTCTCCTGAACTGGATTTGGATGGCTTATAATGTAAGATTTCCTAATCTCCGTTAACATAACTGTTATTTACAACTTTTTTTTTAGTTTTACTGCTGGTTGTGCGTGTTTTCGCTATATCAGCTTTTCTTAGAGATACAAAATCCAAACATAGAATTACTTATGCCTTAAAGTGACCTTAATCAATCACAAAGAAAAATATTAGAGGAATATGACGAATCTCAGTGAAGCCATGAGAGGATCACATGCGCAGTTAAAAGAAAAGTTAACTTGCATATTTCTATTTAGAATAACTTGCAAAACCGTCCCATTTTATAAATGCAATTTTTTATAACAATATTTTCAATTTTTTTTGTTGACGTCATATTTAGTGTAGGGTTAAATTAATCTAGATTAAAGATTAAGACATTATTTGTTACTCTCACCGTATGTCTAATGTACAAATATAATCTTAGTAAATATTTTTTTACAAGAGGCTTGTTTTCAAATTACTTTCTTAAAATCATAAATTAATAGAAGAGATTCTGCTTTAGATAAAAAAAAAATTTCATGGAGTATACTATCAGGACCAACTTAACAAAGCTCGCTGTGGTAACGCATTTAAATATAGTAGGTAAACAGTAACAATACTTTATGAATTTCATCACTTAGTGTTGTATATTAAACCGAAATTAGAAACCAAACCACAGTATACTCTTACCAAACACTGGATGAAATAACATTATGCTAAGTAGCAATTAGGGAATCAACATTTGAATTTAATAAGTAAGTAAACGAAGGCAAGGTGAAGTATTTAAATATTTATCTTGGAAAACATTTATATAAGTTTCCGGTTTCATGGGGGTTTTACTGTTCCATTGTGATAGAACCAGAAGAACTGGATAGTTCTTTTTACAGTTCTAACTGAACAAGTGTTGTATATTAAACCGAAATTAGAAACCAAACCACAGTATACTCTTACCAAACACTGGATGAAATAACATTATGCTAAGTAGCAATTAGGGAATCAACATTTGAATTTAATAAGTAAGTAAACGAAGGCAAGGTGAAGTATTTAAATATTTATCTTGGAAAACATTTATATAAGTTTCCGGTTTCATGGGGGTTTTACTGTTTCCATTGTGATAGAACCAGAAGAACTGGATAGTTCTTTTTACAGTTCTAACTGAACTAGTTCAGGTCTGTATGGCATAAATAAAGTGGAAATCCAAATTATTTACAACTATATCGGAAGGGTACAGAGAAAGAACAAGGTAAGTCACATTTACTTGAGAGAAAAATCAGAAAAACAATTTAAGCTATTTAATGTGGAAATCTGTTTAAACTTAAGTGCTTATCACAATTGGCTTTTTTATACATTATATACGGTAAATTCAGAACGAGGTAATCCTTCGAAAAGAGTCTATGCCACACCTCCACAGTATATTTTTAAAGCGTGCAAAAATCGTATTTTGCTGAACATATTGCCATAGTTTCTTCGTATAAGTTTGACAGTGTACTACTGGCAATTTGTGTTAAAGATTTGTTATTTCTTACAATGGAAGTCTCCCATGGACCATTATACGATTTTCTTAGCTGATTCGCACTTGGGTAGTCATTGGAAAGTAATAATTAAAAAAAAAAATTCAAAGCAAAATTTATCTTTTTCTTAAAAACTTAAGGTAGTGCGTTCCGATGTAGGAAAATTTCATTATTATGAATAGTTTGAAAGGATTTTGAAGATATTTTATCATTCACGTATTCCTACGTTCTCTCAATTCTTTTTTTTAACTCATTACCGCAGTCACACTAGGACAATGTATAGTTCAATCATTATGTATATATTACATAGTGGTCGCAACTTCAAATAGAGAAGTTTGACAATATTCAGCTTTTTTATACGGCGAACAAATCAGGTTATTTGAGCTCCCTTAAAACTGTATGTGACGTAACACAACTCTCGGTAGCGATATGGTTGCTTCTAGCAATTTCTTTCCGTAGAATTTTTTGTTTTTAGTTTCTTATGGTCACAGTTAAACGTAAACATCAATTTTTTGAGTACCCGTGCCAAAGGCACGCATAGCGCTGGGCACATCATAGTTACATGGTAGATTAACATTGTAGCAAAATAAACGATAAAAAAAAAAGTATATGCACTTAGAATATAGTACAGTCTAGTGAAATGTAGCATACAACATAGTAGTTCAACATCGTAGCAAAATAACATAAATTTACAAGTATCGGACACTTGGACAAAGCACCGCCTAGTAAAATATAGCAGAATAAAATTAAATAAATACATAGTAGTTTAGCATTGTAGCGAGAGAAGCAATAGAAGTTCAAGCATAGGTTTTTATAATATAGTAAAGTTTAGTGATATGTAACAAATAAAATAACATAGAGTATCAAAATAAATCAAAATAAATAAATGGAATAAAATAAAATTAAATAAATAAAATCACGCGATAAAAATTCATTTTTGCCCATTCGATGTGGTTTTTAGTGACTGTAAGCACGTATACGTGGGCAAAAGATTAGGAACTGGTATTGTGCACACCTGTTATTTTTGTAAAATTGTTATGGTCGTAGCATACTGTATGCATAAGTATGCTACACTGAAGCTAGCCACAGCCTGCTACATGTAAGATATTGCCTTTGTGGACGGTGTTATGGTCGTAGCATAATGCAGGCAGCATTGTGCTACACTGGGACTTGCTGCGCCATGAAAGCACGGACTGCTATTGTGTGGACGGAGCGGCGATAGACACCGAACGCGACCTAATAAACTTCATCTCGCGAGATAGAAAAGGTGGCGGAAAAGAAGAGGAAGAGCGCTTCGTACTACTTTTTGGAGAGTTTGGCTGTCAAGAAGGAAGGTTGTTATTGGCTTGTTGATCGAAGTCTGATTCCTTGAAGGGAAGGAAGTTAATAGTTTGGTGAAAGGAAAAGAAAATCTAATTTTTTTTAAGTCATCGAAGGCCGAGGAAAAGTAATCGGGCAGAAAAGAGAAACTCCAGGGTCAGAAAAATTATCTCGTCAACGGATTAAGAGGATATAGAGGACAGCTGGCTGATAGTAGCTGCTTTCTCTCTATCACATTTTTTTGAAATTAGCAATCAGTCCGGGATAAGAAAAGTTTGTGCATTTCCCCACAAGGACGTACTATATGTGAGACCGAACAACCATATCTACGTCCAGCTCGTGTGAAAACATTTACTCGAAGGTCAGGTTGCTGTTGGGTTGAGATTTAGTCAGCCTCACCGTTATAGAGATCTGTGCGTCGACAGCTAAAGACGATATTCTCATCCAGAGATTTTGCCTTATATCTGGATCTCGCAGTTATAATAAGATAAAGGGAGGACTCCGCGACGGCAGTAGTATCGCTATGAACTTACTATTCCAGCTCTAGCAAATTGTTGGAGGTTATATCTCCTACGTCATCTCTGCAGTGCGTATATTCGGAGCCTAAGTGCATCTATACTTGAAGCAGTCTTGGGAAATAGAAATCGGTATGGAGCAATATTATATTTTATATATTTTTGTTTGAGAAGATATGGATACATAATTTTTGAGTTTTTGTTTCATAATATACCTACTACATAGCCATATTAGATAGTATAGTTTAACGGCCGTATATATATATCTCTAATACGTGGAACCTTACTGCTTCTCGTTTCTAATTAAGCTTTTATTTTATTAATTTTAATCGGTTCTTATTGGCAGGAATAACGTTTAGCTACATTAGTCATGATATGGGAATAATTGCGATAAAAATCCTATTCCCGTATTCTAGTAGTTATCACTATCGATTTATGCATTTATATTTTTGGATTCATATACCTACAGTAGTATACCCATAGAGGTATTGATAAGTTAAAGACATCATTAGTCATTCACGTAAATAATAGCCCAACTTTAACATTCTTGAGTTCCAGTATCTAACTGATATTTCAGATAGCCTTAAGGTGGCTTCTGGCTTACTCCCTCTGATTTGAATTTGGATACATTTTTTTATTCTAGGTGTACAATTACGTGACAGAATATTCTAGTTTAAATTTAGGTACATTTTGCGACGTGCATTGACTCCTTTTAATCTGTTTCGCGATATAGAACTACTTACGTTAGAGAATTGGATTGCTGAAATTAAATACATTTAGGAAAGAACAATTTTAAAGTTCGCGAATGAGCATGGGAATTGTAAACCGTAAATTAGACAAGCACATTGGACTAAACAGTTATTAAGGTTAAAGGGAACCAAGTTCGACAAAAATGTTCTTCTAATATTTTCAGCTAACAGAACCATTTCGCCTCCAGGGAGCTCCTTTGAATGTACGAGTGGCATCATGTAAGTCTATGTCGAGTAAAATTTTTTTATTTATATTATATTGTTACATCATTGCGTATATCATTATATTATTAGCATATTTTCCGGTTGCAATCACCCAGATCAGTGAGGTGAGAAGATTTGATTATACCCGGGCATCCATAAGGTGACCTGTCGTGCTTGTCGAATTAAAGGTCTTATTACGGCTTGAAATTATTGTTCACATGATGTATTTACGCATTTTATTTTTTTTTTGTTAACGTAGTGAATAAAATGAAATATTATAACGTAAAAATGAAGTGCTGAACGCTTTTCTTTCTCCTTTCACTTTCCTGGAGCCCTCCCCATGAAGGGCGTCTAGGTCCGCTAGTCTCTCTCTTTACAGGTCAACTAGGGACTCTGAAAATAACTGCACTCAGAGTCAGATGGGTGGTTGGGGCGTGCAATGAAGGCATACCATCTGCACCTTCGATGTGGATGTAGGTAAGTGACGTAAGGGTCCCTTCAGGACCGAATGTGTGCCGGCGTTTTAGTCTGTAGGCACGATTTTTTTTTGTATATGGCAGGCGGCAGTGGCAGGCTTTTCGTGGAACCTCCCCACACTCCGCCAATAGCCGAGGCGAGCTAGCGTGCAGTCAACGCTGTCCGCCGAGTGATCTGTCAGCTCATGCTGGCAGTCTGGACTTCACGTCCAAGCCAATCACTCAACATACTTCCATAACAAAATGGCGCCCGTTAGTAGTTTTCTAACAAAGATTGAGTATAGCTCATATGTAATTGATTTTTAACGAACTTTCTTGTCGGTACGAGATTTTGAGTCTAGCTAATAGGCAAGCGTATGAATTTTTGATTCTTTTTATAAGTTCGAGTTCAGCCCTTAATTGATTTTGAAGAACCTTGTAGATTGAGGCCATTAACAAGAATTAATTGTTGAATTTTTCATTCTTTTCGGATAATCTCGCATATATTAAGCACATAGTCCTGAATTGAGTGCTTATATATAATTATAAATATAAAAATACGTTATAGAGCAACACTAATCCCTAGATTATACATCAACCTTCAGTTGATGAAAGCTTGAATTTTTACATTATTTTAAAAGCAAAAGAATTTCTTTTGGCCCTGGTGCTAGTCGACGACAGCCCGTACATTTCCTTTACTTCCGATATTCTTTCGAGTTTTTGTCCAACTTCTGCACGCTGGCAGGATTATACTCTTCCCAAACACAGACTGAGAAATAGTAACTGCTAATTAGCGTATCGAGACTGCTACACACACATTTTCATAATGGCTACAGCGCGAACACCACCGCAAGCAACTGGTGTACCAATACCGTTGCCAGACCAGTGCTCCATCTGCCAGGAGGGCGACTGGTCAGGACCGAGGAAGCCAGTGAAGACGGTCTGTGGACATGTGTTCCACAAAGCATGTCTGAAAACGTGGATTGGGCAGCAGTCAAACTACCCGAACTGCAGATCCCATATCACTCCATACGATTTTACTGAGTATACAGGTGCGGTCCCGAAGAAGACTCACACAAAGCCTGTTAATCAGAATACTCGACCGGCAGTACCAGTCTTCAACCTGCCACCACTTACTAGCCAACCAGCCAACCGCGAATCTCTGTCCCTAGGTTTCCAGAACTTGCACTCGATGACTTTCTCTCACCCGTGCTCCAGAGTGAACAGTCCTTTACCTACTGCTCAGGCTCAGAGCTCAGCAGCGAGTGAAGCCTTGCTGGCAGGTCTGCGCCTGCAGATGCACGATTTGGTTCGAGAAGGCCTCGAGCAGAGCCTAAATGCCTTACGGACTGAATTGGAAAATAGTGTCCGACAGCAAATATCAGCTGCAATGCCACCAGTCGATTTTTCACGGCCACCTCCTTCTATGTGTGATCCGAGACCACCACCAGAGTGTCACGACGTGCGTAGGCAGTCGTTTAACCGACCGTCTTCAGTTCTTCGTCAGCCTGGACCAAACTATGTTCAAATCCACCAGCTCCATCTCATTGTATCCCGGCAAGCGTAGGACAACGACGTTCTGGCAGCCCCATCCGAAGATGGAATATTTCCTATAGTGGCGACAGCTCTCGACTTACTGTCGATGAATTCGTGTTTAGAGTGGAAGCATTGACTTACTCGGCCTTAGACGGAGATTTTGATCTCCTAGTACGGCACATGACAACCTTGCTTTCTGGACCAGCGATGTACTGGTTTCTCCTGAGGCAGAATTCCACGCCTTCGTGGGAGTATGTAAAGACAGCTCTGTTAGCTGAATGGGGAAATGAAAGGTCAAGGCCCAGCTGAGGTTGAGGAAACAGAAAGCAGGGGAGTCATTTGCCACGTACCATCAACACCTGGTACATCTGCGCGATCAACTGCAAAGTCCTTTGACGGACGGAGAGTTTCTAGAGATCGTGGAGGCTAATCTGCTTTCAGACATTCAGCAGAAAATCTGTTTACATCCCACTAACACCATCCACCAACTACGGAGTCTCGTGACTCAAATACAGGCTTCACAGCAGCGAATCGCGACAGCGTGCAGCTGGAATGCCTATCGCAGCCCAAGATTCAGCGAGGTGGATGAGTGCCATCCAACAGATGCCGAACAGCACAGGTCACCTGAACGCAGTGAGGAAGCCGTCCTACTATCTGCCCTAACAACATCTCAGAACGTTAGCTGTTGGAACTGTGACCAGCCCGGTCACTTTTACCAAGACTGCCGGCAGGAAAGACAAGTCGTGTTCTGCTATGGATGCGGACGCAAAAATGTCTTCAAGCCCGACTGCACCCATTGTCGACAGAAAAACCGGAGACGGGTCGGGAATACCACCACCTTTTCTCGACCAGCGTCAACGTCACGCGCGACAACTGCAATGAACACTCCAATGCAGGCCTTGAACAAGGAGGAGGGTCCGCTTCATTAGCAGATCCTAACGAGGAGTCTCTAAATTGTCCGCTGATATCATTCAGTGACTGATGATGTCAGTAAACCACCTGATGGCACAAATATTTCACTGATAGAGACGGAGAATTTGATAGATTTCTCCGCAGATCTTCAAGCTCCCATTTTCACTTCTGGGGAGCGCATGACACTATTAGACATTTCTTTGGAAGAGTCTTTAATTTCCGATGTCCCAATAACACCGGCAGCACCTTTAGCTGACAAGGTTACTGAGCAGGAGATTCGGCCTCCTGGCATTTCTGTACTAAAACGGTCACCAAACTCTGTTATGACGAGTGGGCGTGAGCCTGTTTTGCATCCGCTGACGCCGTATCACACGCGTCTGAAGAATTATAATGCAGTAAGAGACCGAATCTTCTCCTCAGTAGCGGAGTTAGCTGACCTCATGTATTCTGACCTGGATCTTAGACCAAGAAAGAAACGATCTACCATACGTTGGCGGGAATACTGTCGACGGATCAGACAGGAAAGAAAGGAACTGGCGCACATTTCCGTGTCGATGCCAGATGACATTCGACCGTATGCCGAAGTAAGACTACTGAGGCTGGATTACTTGATAGTGGTGCCACTGTCAGTATTCTAGGCCAGGAAGCTCCAGAGAAGCTTGCAGAAGCAGAGGTTGAATGGAAGAGGTATCGGACACAGGTACAAGTAGCGAATGGTGCCATGACGACTGTGCATGGTCATATGAACTTGGACATCACTTTCCGTGGTAAGACCCAAAACGTGCGTTTTTAGGTTGTTCCTGGGCTCACACAGGCACTATATCTAGGAATAGACTTCTGGCGTCTATTTGGGTTGGCTCCAGATGTCCTAGGTATAGTTCCAGAAGTGACACCAAGTTTACTACCTACTCCTTACACCGACTGCCATGCTCTTTCCGGTATAGATCGACAGCGTTTAGAAGCTACTAAACAGCTTTTCCCTTCCTTCGCCTCTTTAGGCTTAGGAGAAACGCGATTTTGTAAGAGGTGAATCAATTTTAAAATGACAAATTGATGAATAAAAATTGACTTGCGTGTATCTTCATTTTTCATTGGAAATTATCCATTTCTACTTTCTTTATTATTTATTTATTGTCAGAAATATCACACAATTAACAAATCCAAATTGTCAAAAATTCCTAGACCTAATGTCAATTTTACTTTAAGAAATAAGTGGAAAAATTCCTTGACCGAATTCCTTGGCTCTAGCATACCGCACTTACCCGGATTACACGAGATAGTACAGCTTGCATGCAAGCCTCCCTTCCAACGCGATTTTTAACTTGACAGCAGAGGCAGTTCGGTTGATGTCTTATCATTTAAAAAATAGCATTGAGGCGTAAAGTCATGCGTGTATTGGAAAATTATAGCAATAAAGGAAGTAGCAGAAGATAAATACTGTTGCGAGCGTGGCCTTTGGTTCGTTATTTAAAACACAATATTAAATAATTAATATATAAGTTCTTTATTACACTTAAATCATATAAAGTTCACAAACATTCATTTAATCAACTAAACTCTAATTATCGCTAACACTGTACTTTCAATTATCGCAATCACTCCCGCTTCTTTATTACTTTCGCTTCTTAACACTGCAACGTCTAAGACAAGACTCTCTTTCTGGCGATGACAACTGTTATATTTATACCCTAGAAACTCTCCGGATTATTCTGGAGTGTTCTATTCCAAAAGCTTCTTGACTATTCTATTTGTTCTATTCCTGAACTTTCCTGTTGATTTCATAATTGATTCTCCGAACCTGAAGTCATTTACTCTCCGAACCTGAAGTTGTTTATTGCCAGTAGATGTCACCAGTTGTCTCTTTCTATTGCACGTAACACTGCCCCCTTCTTAAACTTGTTCGTCCCGAACAACAGGTGGTCCACGGTCTTGATGCTCGTAGTATTGACACAAGCGGTCCAAATGAACAATTTTGTGCTTGCCTCTTGTGCCACGCTGAATCCTGTATACCACGTCATTAATTCTAGTTACTACTGAATATGGTCCTTCCCAGTGTTGTTGCAATTTTGGAGAACGTCCCTTACGTCGTTTCGGGTTGTACAGCCAAACAAGATCACCTTCGTTAAATCCTGCGGAATTAGCGGGGGTACCGAATTTGAGGTCGCTAGGTAAACGCATCTCTCTTCCGAATATGACTTTAGCTGGGGTTTGTCCGGTAGTACTATGAACGGCTGATCTATAAGCCATTAGGAATACAGGAATATGTCGATCCCAATCGCGTTGATGATAGTCAACTACTTTCTTTAGATGCTCGATCAATGTTCTGTTGAAGCGCTCTACCATGCCATCAGATTGTGGGTGTAGAGGAGTTGTTCTAGTTTTTCTCATTCCCAACATTTTACACATCTCCTGGAAAGTCCGCGATTCGAAGTTCCGTCCTTGGTCCGAATGAAGTTCGTGAGGCACACCAAACCTACTGACCCAATTCGTTATTATTTGTTCCGCAACTGTGGTTGCCTCTTGATTAGGGATTGCATAAGCTTCAGGCCATTTACGGAAATAGTCAATGGCAACTAATATATAACGGTTACCGCCATCCGTTTCTGGAAAAGGTCCAGCGATGTCTATAGCTATCCTTTCAAAGGGGGCTCCGACATTATACTTATGCATTTCTCCTCTGCTTCTGTGTTGCGGCCCTTTACAAGCAGCACAGACAGTGCATCTGCGGCACCACTCCTCCACATCTTCTCGCATATGTAACCAATAAAACTTTTCTTGTATTTTGGAAATGGTTTTGTTCACTCCCAAATGTCCTCCAGAGGTTCCACCGTGCATTTCTTCTAGAACATCTTTGACGTTTGATGCCGGCACGACTATCTGCATTCGGAAAGATTCGCCATTAGGTGCTTCCCACTTGCGTTTTAATATACCACATTCAACATGAGGAGAGTTCCATTGAGCCCAGTAACTTGTCAGCTTCTCACTCCGTTCCGAAATATCCTTCCAGTCTGGTCTTTCCATGTCTTCTTTCCAAGCAAGAATAGGTGAAATGTCCGGATCTTCTCGTTGTGCTGTTCGTAGGTCCTCGTTGTCCCAACCTGTAGATGGTTCCACGGTTACCAACTGTATAGTTGCTGTTGTTTCTTTTTCTTCCATCCGGGCGCAATGTTTGCATTCAAGTTTGCATGGACGTCGTGAAAGGGCGTCTGCATTTCCATGGATACGACCTCTTCGGTGTTGTATTTCAAAATCATAAGCCTGGAGTCGCTCTATCCATCTCGCCACTTGTCCCTCAGGATTCTTAAACTGCAGAAGCCATTTAAGCGCTGCATGGTCGGTGCGAAGGATGAATTTCTGTCCGTAGAGATATTTATGAATATGCTTTGTTTAACTTACAATGGCAAGTAGCTCCTTTCTTGTAGCACAATAATTTTTCTCTGACTTTGAAAGTGCTTTGCTATAGTAAGCTACTGGAACTTCTTGACCATTCTCCTCCTGAGAAAGCACTGCACCAATACCTTCATTGCTGGCATTCGTGTCTAATGTAAATGTTTTTCCCAGCTTTGGATAGTGAAGTACTGGAGCCTCACAGAGCTGTTGCTTCAAATTTTCAAAACTTTCGTTGCATTTATCCGACCATATGAACGGCTTTCCCTTTTCGGTAAGTTGATGTAGGCTTCCTGCTATATCTGCAAAACCTTTCACGAATCGCCTGTAGTAGGTAGCTAAACCAAGAAAACTCCGTAATTGATGTTTATCCTTTGGAACTGGCCAATTTTTGACGGCTTCTATCTTCTCTGGATCGGTTCTCACTCCTTGTGATGAAACTATGTGCCCTAAATATTTAACTTCTTTTTTAAATAGAGCACATTTACTCGCACTGAGCTTTAATTTTGCATCTTTGAGTCTTTGAAGTACGTCCCGTAAGTTGTTTTTATGTTCCATGAATGTCCTTCCGATTACTATTATGTCATCCAAATAGACAAGACATGTTTTCCAGGTTAAACCACGTAGAACACATTCCATTAGTCGTTCGAATGTGGCTGGAGCATTACATAACCCAAATGGCATTACTTTGAATTGCCATAAGCCACTGCCAACTGAGAAAGCCGTTTTCTCTCGGTCCTCGGGATGTATTTCCACTTGCCAGTAACCACTCTTCAAATCCAGCGTGGAAAACCATTGCGCTCCGGAAAGAGTATCCAATGTGTCATCAATCCGTGGTAATGGATAGCTATCTTTTCTGGTCACGTTATTTAGTTGGCGGTAGTCTACACAGAATCGGGTGCTGCCATCCTTTTTCCTAACCAGAACGACCGGCGATGTCCAAGGGCTGTTAGATTCCTCTATGATGCCTTGTTTCTTCATGGAGTTCATCATGTCTGCAACTTCTGGTTGTTTGGCTAATGGCAATCTTCGTGGTGTCTGTCGAATGGGCCTGGAATCTCCTGTATCGATTCGATGCTGGACAAGATTTGTTTTACCGTAGTCATCATCATTCATTGCAAATAATTCCGAAAATTCATCGATCACCTCTTTGGCATCGTTGTGTTGTTGTTCACTTAAGGCACTGGACGAAAGAAGTTTCTGAACCTGTTGAGTAGTAGCTGGTATAGTTTTTGTCTCCTTAACATTACTACCATTATCCAAATTGACGATTTGGTAAATGGGTTCACAATTTCCAATTATAGCACCTTCTTTTAGTTGTACCTCATTTTCGGATGTGTTGAGCACTCTGACTGGTATTAATGTTGCACCTTCTGCCTTCACTAAAGTCTTGCCAACAATGATGCTAGATGTAACTTTTGTGAGGTAAGGCTCCACCAGATAGAATCGGCAGGTCCCGATGTCATCAGTAAACTTGGTCCATATTAGTGTCTCGGAGCATGGCGAAAGAGTAATATTTTCGCAGACCATCGTCCTTACTTTCGCAGGATAATCTGCTCCTTCTCCTAGTCTCATGGGAGTTTCTATATTCCCATATTTGAGAATCCGCTCTCCGACATCCAGATTTATTTTGTATGTGGTCATGAAGTCTATTCCAAGAATGCATTCATCCATTATGTCTGAAACCAGGAAAGTGTGAAGAAATAGTAGTTCGCCTAGTTGAACATCTAAAGTTATTTCTCCAAACACCTGTGCTGCCGCTCCAGTTGCTGTTCTTAGTATATATTTGGTGGTGTTGTGAAGCCATTTGTTCTTAACAAGATCTGCTCTAATAATTGATCTTGAAGCTCCAGTATTGATAGTAACTGCGCAGTTATTTTTTCCTACACTTCCATATATAACAAGACTGCTATTATTTCTCTGTAACTGACTTACTTGGATGATGACTTCGGGGCTGTCGATTCCACCAACCAACTTCTGCCCCACGAAGTTGGTTTTTACTAGTTTTCCGACTGCTCAAGAGGAGAGACGATGCGACTAGTCGCTGTTTGATATCTAGTCTCTCCACGAATTGCTTGTTCCCTGGCTCGACATCTTTGGCATTCTTCTTTCCCCTCTTCTGATGATTCCACTCGTCGACGTTTTCTGCAGTCTCTTTGAAGGTGCCCTGGTATATTACAATTCCAGCATCGAAGGACACCACGTGAAGGCGGGCTATGTGATGATTGCACTCTGTTGCAAGTACATTCTTCCACTGAAATTTCTCTCACTCGTACTGTACTCCGTGAAGCTTGTCTGGCGGATTCATACGCTAATGCATAGGCTAGTGCTTCAGCTGTTGATTTCTTTCCTGCTAGCCTTAATGATTGTTGTAAATTTTGATCTGTAATAGCGTTCACAAATGCTTCCGTTGCCACTTCATTGAGAAAATCTGCATTCACGCTGGAGTATGAAAGATGCGCTAATCTTTCTACATCTGCCTGCAGTTGCTGTAGTGATTCTCCATGTTTTTGAATCCTGTTGCGCAATTGTAGGCGATATACTTGCTGCATGTGCTCATCTCCGTAACGTAATTCTATCGCCTGTACTAATGAAGCGTAATTACGTTGATTTTCAATCGGTACAGTTTGCAAGAGTTCTGACGCAGGACCTCGAAGTGCTAACACCAGAGCTATAGCTTTGTCTTCATCATTCCATCCATTTACCTCTGAAGCTGCCTCGAATTGTCTCTTGAAGATATGCCACGAATTTTGTCCATCAAACATTGGAGCTTTCATTCTACCTGCTCCGGATATTTCAGCTGCTACGTTTAGAGGCTGACGATGCTTTATTCTTTCCAGATCTGCTTTAACGTTTTCAAGTTGCTCGGTGACTTTTTGTTGAACTTCCGAAACCTTTTGTTGAAATTCCTGCTCAATTCCTTCAATTTTCAAATTTTGTTCTTCTAAAGAACTTTTTAGAAAATTTTTCTGATCCTCCAAACGAGTTTCTAGACAATTCTCCAGAGAACTCTTTTGTTCGTCCAAGCGCGTTTCCATAGATTTCTTCTGCTCATCTAACCGGGATTCCAGAGAATTGTTTTGTTAAAAAAAAGCATTCTTTTGTTCGTCCATAGATTTCTTTTGTTCGTCCATAGATTTCTTTTGTTCATCTAAACGTGATTCTAGAGAATTCTTTTGTTCCTCGAGAGAATTCTTTTGTTCCTCGAGAGAATTCTTTTGCTCATCAAAACGGGCTTCCATTTTACTCATTAAAGTACTCAAAAGCTGTTCCATTTTCATCGCAGGCTCTTCTTCAACTTTGATTTCTTCCAAGTTCTCTTCGAAAACAAATGTTTCAGGATTCTTTCCTTCCTCTATCAAAGATTGTCTAAGTCGCTCGACTAGAACTTTCTTTATGCCTGTCGTTTGTAATGATCGGTTTCCTAGCTCCACTTTCAAATCCTGCGTTCGAAGCTCGTCCACTTTGCGCCCCATTATTTTAGTAATTCTCTTATTTTCCAGAACTTTCACAATTTAACACTATTTCTCAAAATTAATCACTCTTTTAATTTTTAGTCAATTGCCACCACTTTATTTCTCGAATTTATTTCACTTCTGACACCAGCTGTTGCGAGCGTGGCCTTTGGTTCGTTATTTAAAACACAATATTAAATAATTAATATATAAGTTCTTTATTACACTTAAATCATATAAAGTTCACAAACATTCACTTAATCAACTCAACTCTAATTATCGCTAACACTGTACTTTCAATTATCGCAATCACTCCCGCTTCTTTATTACTTTCGCTTCTTAACACTGCAACGTCTAAGACAAGACTCTCTTTCTGGCGATGACAACTGTTATATTTATACCCTAGAAACTCTCCGGATTATTCTGGAGTGTTCTATTCCAAAAGCTTCTTGACTATTCTATTTGTTCTATTCCTGAACTTTCCTGTTGATTTCATAATTGATTCTCCGAACCTGAAGTCATTTACTCTCCGAACCTGAAGTTGTTTATTGCCAGTAGATGTCACCAGTTGTCTCTTTCTATTGCACGTAACAATACCAAAGAAAAAGTTAAGAGAAAGGTGTTGGTAAATAATGTAATGCAAATGATCCCAGAAAATCTCATTTTTCCAGAATAAATTTATCAAATTCTCTCAAGCATTTCTTTTCCGCCATTTTGAAAACTGCACAATGTCAAATTACTATCACCTCAGCTGCCATGGTTTTTCATCATGCAAGTTCGCTGAAGCATGGCAGTAGAGCTTACATGTGAAAGAAGTATGGCAGTGCAGCTTCCATGCAAGCTGTACTTAAACTAAGAATTTTTCTGCATGTCAGGCAGCTGTCAACTGAACCATCTGAATGTGATTGAGACTGAGTTTTACAACACTTGACAACTCACATCGTTATCGTTTTGACAAGTATTGTAATCATCGTGTTTTTGCGTATTTCATATAAAATTTGAAAATGAATCAGACTATTAAAAGTTCTGAATTATTTGAAGTTAAAATTTTCTATACAAGAAACATTTTTAAACCGCACAATTCTAATGAAAGGTAACACAATCAAAGAAAAAATAAACATAAAACCATGCTTCACGGAAACATATATATATCAAGATAATCAAGTGCGTTCGGATAGCTCTGTATTGTCTTTAAATAAAAATTCTTAATACTGAGTCTAGCAACACGTGAGGTTTAACAAATTCTGACTTTACAACACTTTTGTCTTGAAGATCTTGGAGATTCTTAGTTTAGCAACACGCCCATAATAATTTAACTTAATTTAATTATCATTGCGTGCTGTGAATTTGTAATTATTATTTATATAAAAACCTGTAAATTGATTGAATACCCACACAATTAAATTCTGTAATCTTATAATGAACTACAGCGTAGCAAAATTATGTAATGATACGTCTGAGCATAAATGCAGCAAAAGGCTTGTATTTCGTGCTGTTACGTGTTGGTGGCCCAACCAACAAAAATAAAACATTTGTTCTGGCAGCACATTTATCAGTGTGCCTTTCATCTGGTAGTACTCTTTGCCCTTGCCATGAAGAACACATCTCCAAGTGCGAACACATCTAAACAATCGATAGCCATTTTGATTAAAGAAAATCATTTTTGTGGCAAGGGTTAAATAGTAAGAAGTCGGCCATTTAAAGAAACTTTTCATTTTTCACTGTGCGAAATCTCTGAGTTCCAGCTCGAATACGCACCTCCCTCAAGTTTAATTAATCGTAATTCGCGATTCAGTAAATTCCCGGTCAAATCAGTGTTTAAAACTTGCAGTCTCAGGCAAACAACAAAGGACTTTGCTACCGTGGGAAAGTAAAAAAGAAAACTAGGAACTGTCTATCGTAGGAAAACTGCTGCTCCGTGAATTCTTGATGTTGAAATATAATAACGTAGTCATATAGTGTTTTAATGAGTTTATTTGTTATTTATAAATCAGTCAAGTCAGGAGAAAATCAAATTATCTGGACTTAACCGAAGACATCCTAGAACAACGCAATTAAAATTTTCATAATCGTGCAAGTGTGGTGTTCATGTGATGAGCTAGCAAAAGTTTTTAAATTGTACCGTCGGAAGGGAGTCGTTTGCTCAAAGGATTACATAAATTGTACTCTTTAACATTTTGGGAAATTTATGTTAAAATCATTTATCTTAATATTTTGATAATTGGCTCCGTCATAACAAGAAGTTATCTAGCCAAATTTCTGTGATTTTAAGTGTGCATTAAAGTTAATTCTAGGTTTTTTTATGTCCGAAGAAAGCTGAAGCCTTGCGTTAATAATTCATCATTGTATGAATTTACCATTTACCCTGTAACGAAAGAAATAAAAATTACAAATTTTGTGAGCTGAGCAGAGCACGCAGATTGCACAACTTATTGACTTTCTCGGACGGTCACTAGCAAGTAAAGTTTGGAAAATGTCTACTCCTGCCCGCCGGCGCTTGATGAGAGATTTCAAAAGGTAATTTAAATATAATTACTTGTAGTTAAATAATTGTAGATTTATTATTAACTGAGGAATAACAATGGATTTTTTAATCATAAGATTCGTCCATGCAACTCCATTGTCCCAAAAGTTGACTCAAGTAATGTCATTTGCCAAAATACTTCTGTGATTCAGACAATCTGACACATCCGCATGTATAAAATTTGTGTGACGGAAACAAATTATTCAAGTCGCTTCATCGTGCTCTGATTTTTTCTTCTGTTTTGTTCCAATAGAGTATACAAAATATGCACAACACAAACGCAATATCTATTAAATTACCAGAAATTATACGGAATGGCTAGATGCGATTGTAGCATATATGATGAAGCGAACAGTTACTTGAAGTAAAAAATACCTCGACCTAGAAAATGTGGAATTGCGTGTAAAGCTTTCTTCTCTGTTTTAAACTGATTCGTGAAGTTAACAGAATCTTTATTTTGTAGAAATTTATTTTGCGTCAATAATGAAAATTTTCTTTACAAAGTAAAATGTGTGAGGTTTATCAATCGTCAAGATCATACAATTTGAGTTTTACAAACTCAAGGGGATGTTATGCTTAGTGTTATAAATAAGTTGCTTTTCCCATAAACTGACTTAAGTTAATCCAATGTCGCGGACATGACGGACCCTGTTAAAATTTCGATTGGTTTTGAAATTCTATTCTCTCCTTGAAACCAAATTGTGTCATTTATTTACAGTATAAAATATATAAAATTCAAATATTTTGTCGTATATACATATAAGGACTATGGAATAAAACTGAATAGGTTATTGGTACTAATGCTCTGATGTGCCCAAAGTCAACTATTCTAACTTTATGACTACTACTTTTCGAGGAGTGAAAACTTGAATATACTCTTCTACACACTATCGGCAGGTAACACCGTAACTTCCACATCTAGCGGGCGAAAATAAGTGAAGTATGTAAAAAGCCAGTAATATTTCCCACTAATGTAGGATTTCAATGAAATTTAGAGAATAGTATACTACATATTTCAAAGGAATAGATAACATTATTTATTAAATTTCCTATTATGTACTTCATTTAATGTATAAATAACATATACCAATCAATAATTTTTAATTTTTAAAAGTTTTAAAAGAGTTCACATAGTAAGCGAAAAGCGTAACAATGTAAATGAATATTTATTATTAAGTTTTCATACCCTAGATGAAACTAAAGGGTATACTAAGCTTGTCATTCCGTTTGTAACACCTAGAAATAATGCTAGTAGAGAAAAATAGGCTGGACACCCACGCATAATATTGAAAGTTATATCCTTTTTTTGCATGTCTGTCTGTCTGTCCGTCTTCACGACTTTCTCTTACTTTCAATCCCATTCATAGTTTTGTCGATGACAGTACCTTGATTTCGCTTACTCGTACTCCTTAGAAACTCTTGCGTACTTCGAGGGAATAGTAAGAAACTCTTGCGTACTTCGAGGGAATAGTAAGCCACACACTAATGTCGATTTCGATGGGACTTCGGTGCAACACCAGTATTGCACCTTTTTCAGCAGTGCAACACTGAAAATGTTCGACGGGACAATTTTTTCAGCAGAAGTGCAGCACAAGCTTTGCGCTCACTTCCCCTACTTTGCACCGGATATTTTGTCGGTGTTACAAATACATATTCAAGTTGAATTGTCATCTGCTCTGTCAAAGTGTACTGTCGCGATTATTTGTGAAATTTCGGAGTTAATGAATTAAAAAAAAATTTGTTTGGGTAATTGGCATAAAGTTAGGAAGAAATTTGTTTCTATATATCAATAAAGAGCATTTATTACGTTTGACAGTTCCGTTTATATAATACGTGTGTCCACAAATACAAGTAATATGACAGAAATATGTTCGATGGACTTCAGTGCTGCCAGTTCTCCGCTGCCAGAAAAAATGCAACACTCAAATGGTCCCATCGAAATCGACATAAGAGTTTTTTTTCGTGCGAAAACACTGTCGGTTGGCGTGTCAGAAAAACTGCCACTTTGCCTGGCGTTTTGGAAAAACTCTTTGCCCACACGCTACTAAAGTTAATCTGTTGAATTGCAGGGCAGTTAAAGTGCTTTTGGAAAACAACAACAAAATGTATACATTTGGCTGGGCGTGTAGAGTCTGTTTTTTCTACGTTTTTCAACTTCACAATCTAATGTCTATTTCGATGGGACCATTTCAGTTTTGCACTTTTCCTGGCAGCGGAGAACTGGGAGAACTGAAGTCCATCGAACATATTTTTGTCATATTCCTTGTATTTGTGGACACACGTATTATATAAACGGAACTGTCAAACGTAATAAATGTTGGTTATTGATATATAGAAACAATTTTTTTCTTAACTTAAAGCCATTACCCAAATAAAAATATTTAATTCATTAATCGCGACAGTACACTTTGACAGCGCAGATGACAATTTTACTTGTATTTGTAACACCAACAAACTATCCGGTGCAAAGTAGGGGAAGTGAGCGCAAAACTTGTGTTGCACTTCTGCTATAAAAATTTTCCCATCGAACATTTTCAGTGTTGCACTGCTGGAAAAAGTGCAATACTGGTGTTACACCGAAGTCCCATCGAAATCGACATAAGTGGATCGTTGGAAAATCTGGCGTGTGATGTTGACCACACACGATGGCAAAAAATCGACAGATTACGTGGCGCGTGAAAAAAAAATGTTTTTGTATGGCTTACTAATGTCACATGTGTTAAACGAGATTGAATCATAGATCATTGAACAACGATTTTGACAATATCCTCACTTGTGCTACGTGATCGTGTCGAATTCCAATTCTGTTAAACCGACTACGATCGACCATCCTCCTGAGCGTAGTCGAATGTAGTCGACTATATGGTACATTCAACGTGCGGAGTGAACGATAGTCGTCATAGTCAAACGTAATCGTTTACTGTCAATATTTGTCCAGGTGAACGCTCGGTAGTGACTCGTAGTCGACAAAAAGTCACTATTTCGGTGGCAGTGAGCGCGCCCATTGTCGCCTTATGTTACAGTAGCCATACAAATGCAACGCCAAAATATATTATCAGAAAATAAACGGGGCACTAGGAAAATCCGTAAAAATGTAAAGTTATAAAAATATTATAGAATTATAAACTTAAAAATTTTATGATATAATGGGATCTCTTCTATTGAATTTCTTCAATACTTAATAAAGTTTCAACCAATAAATTATTCGCCCGGTGTGAAAATATCGTAGTTTATTGCTTCCATGACCACAGTATATTTATACAGTAGCCCAGCTTAGAACAAACTACTGAAAAGTGAATTTTAGAATCTTAATTACAAAAAAAAAACTTCAAAATTTCTCCCATAAGAGGGAACTATTAAGTATGATACGGATGTAAATGAACGAACAGTAGCTAGCTGCACAATGGTTGAGAGAAGTATTAGTTTTATGTAAGTACACATCTCAGCACCAGTCTGCAAATGTATTGTTCCATTACCAAACAGCTGTTTGTTTGCTAGGTGGTGTTCGGTCCATGCACAGTGTAACAGGCAAAATGGCTGTAATAATGTTTGTGGCAGTTTGATAGATCTACCAGCCGAATGGGATGGGAAGTGGAACAAATTTTTTTTAGCTTTGTTTTTTCTTGCAGAAATAGTTTTGATTGTCATTTTGTCCCTCTTCGTCTGGTACAAGTTTGTGCATGCTGTAAGTTCTGTTTCTTCCACTTTAGATTTACATAGGAACCTTTGCATTAGAAATTGACTAGTGTGTTAGTTAAAACTATTGAAAAAGAAAGTATAGTCTCTTTATAGAAGCAACCTACCCGCTTGACAGTTTTGTTAGAGTTAGGCTACTGTATGAATATACTGTGGTATAAATCACTTGAATAAAAAGTTATGTTAGTGAAAAAGAAGCCCTTGCCCGCACCGCCGCTACTATGATTTTGATGGACGTTGACTACCAGGGAGGTAATAGGGCAACAAATGTATTCATTTGTATTCCATCCAAGGCAGATACAGACAAATTATAAATGCCATTCATTTATAACGTTATGAGGTGATAGTCTTTTAATTTCTCCCCTCACTCTCCCGGAGCCCTCTTGTAGCCGTGGTTGAATAGGTTGACTACTCCTCTCGCATTTTAGGTCAGATCAATAGGGACACTGAGACAGATGTGCCCACAATCTCATTGGGAGGTTGGAGTCGGCACGGAAGGCAACCATCAGCGCCTTCGTGTAAGTGATGGTAAGTGGTGTAAGGGTCCGTTCTGGACCGGATGTGTGCTGCTTCGCTTTTTGTGTAGGCACGAAATTTTTTGTATATGGCCGGTGATATCGGCAGGTTTTCGTGGAACCCCCCATACTCTCCGCCAATAGCTGATGCGAACTAGCGTGCCGCCCTGCCTGTCAACGCTGACTACCGAGTGATCTGTCAGTTCATGTGGGCAGTCTGAACTTCACGTCCAAGTCAATCACTCAGCATAGTTCCATAACAAAATCGTTGTAATATTTCATTACTACGTCACCTTTAAGATAATTTTTATGTCCTAGTTGAAATCATAGGGCATATACTAAACTTGTCATTCCGTTTGTAACGCACAGAAGTTAGTTGAGTAAAATGGTTTGGAAACCCACGCATAATATTAAAAGAAATTTTGGTTTTTGCATGACCGTCTGTCCTCATATAACTCCATAACGTGTTTACTTAGAGAGCTGAAATTTTGCACACGGGCTAAAAACAGTCCGAAAATGGGACCAATTGGGCAACTACTACGCAGGGTATCCGTACGAAATTTTCGTTTTTCACTATATAATGCTGATTTTTGTTCTATCGCCGGGATTAAACTCATTTATATACTTCGCAATTCTATTACCATGTTTACATTCACGGTTGAACCATGGTTCAACTCGGGTTCAACTCATTGTATACGAGGCTCGAGTTGAAATTGGATCGAGTCGACTCCTCGAATCGACCACGCTTGGCTGGCGTAGTCGAGTCGAAATAGTGTCCTATAAACACGGATTGAGTAGTCGAGTTGGGAGCTAACAGTTGGAATTTATTTTATTTCTTCTTTACTCGAAAGTTTTGGTACTTTCGGCCGTACAGTAAAATTCCGAGATGCTTTTTTATCCCGAACAGTGCGAATGTGGAACAGCTTACCATCTTCTGTTTTTCCTCCGGCATACAATCTGCGGAAGTTTAAGGGCGACATACATCGGCACCTCCGCCACTTTCCTCATATCCCCTAATCCTTTCCCTATCTCCTTCCTGCCATGCTGTGCTTTGCATCATAGGGTATCCCCTGAGCTTGGCTTAATAATATAAAAAAAAAAAAAATTGGGTACATTTATTGTGAGTTTTTTTTGTTTATTTAAACAAAATTTATAACTTTATAACTTCCTCAAAATACCATAAATAATGTTATGTTTAACTGTCACTTCAACTATAGTTGGACTCGTTCTCAACTCAATATCTCAACCCTGCGTGCTCAAAAACACGAGTCGAAAACTCAACTCAATCTCGACTCGATCTTTCAATTCTGCATGTAAGTATGGTATATGATTGCTCAACACCATTTGTCTCCCTTTCACTCGTACATACATTAGATGCACTAGACATACAGATCAGTATCCATATAAATTTATTGATGAGCTGATAGATGAGTTGGCGAAGAAACTCATCGAGGCGCTCAGTAAAAACACAGTACATACAGTAGCCCAGCTTAGAACAAATGACTGAAAAGTGAATTTTAGAATTTTGATCAAAAAAAAAACATCAAAATTTCTCCCATAACAGGGAACTATTAACTATGATACGGATGTAAATGAACGAACAGTAGCTAGCTGCACAATGGTTGGGAGAAGTATTAGTTTTATGTAAGTACACATCTCAGCACCAGTCTGCAAATGTATTGTTCCATTACCAAACAGCTGTTTGTTTGCTAGGTGGTGTTCGGTCCATGCACAGTGTAACAGGCAAAATGGCTGTAATAATGTTTGTGGCAGTTTGATAGATCTACCAGCCGAATGGGATGGGAAGTGGAACAAATTTTTTTTAGCTTTGTTTTTTCTTGCAGAAATAGTTTTGATTGTCATTTTGTCCCTCTTCGTCTGGTACAAGTTTGTGCATGCTGTAAGTTCTGTTTCTTCCACTATTTACATAGGAACCTTTGCATTAGAAATTGACTAGTGTGTTAGTTAAAACTGTTGAAAGAGAAAGTATAGTGCGAAGATACTGTGCCATGACTGAAACGAATACATCGATGCGGTTCTACTACATGCAGAAAAATGCTTAAGTTTTTCTTCCTCATAGCTAATCCTTTTTGTTATATAATCTAAGGGCTGAACGCACGGACGGTCTGGTAGCGTAGTGTCCCGTAGTTTTGACGTTTTGACTTTTTCAATCATGTGATGTGCTGAAAAGCACATCGGTGTGTACACCTGAACACACGGAAGATCATCACATTAACATCTGCTGGTTGTATCATATGTGTTGTGCTAGGAAGAAGTGTGTATAAAATTATCCCGTTTGCCTGAAAACTCGGATAGAGTACATTTCAACACAGTTGATAACTACCCTAGATGCGCAGTAGGTACCAGCTTAGAATAATAAATTACAAGAAGCTACAAGAAGAACACAAAATGTGCAACCATTTCTGTTCGCATCCTGTGCCACATCACCTCAAGTATTAAATCTGTATTAATATTAAAGCTGTAGTTCATCAAAGTTGATTCCGAAATAAAAATTCCAGGTTTTCGGCATATCCGATGATTGTTTTAAAAAGAAATGCATAAAATGTTACCATTGTTGAAAGTATATTCTAAATACTAATAAAGATTATTCTATTCTATTCTATGTGATTCAAATTCCAGGCACACGGGTGGTGTTATTATTTATATTAAGGAGCAAATTAACTGTGAAATAATATCAAATACTAGTGTGGACTATTTTATATGGCTAACAGTAATTAAAATAAATGTGCAATGAAAAGTTAAGGTCGACGAGTTGGAAAAAATATGCTATCAGATTGAACGCGTTGACATTTAAGTTTCGCCAAATTTGTTTGGAATTTTTATTATAAATTAGCTCGCATTTATACAAATAACATAACAAACATTTCTCAAATTCCTTCTTTGCCTCCAGAAATAAAAAAAAAATCTAAAACAAATCAGGCAGCAGTACAATCTCCCAAGTGTTAGGTTAAATTGAACGCGTACGCGACGAAAATTAGCAGTTCGCCCGATTTTTGCGTCGCGAGCGTTGCGCGCGTTGGTAAAACACTCCATATACAACAAGCGTATATTCGATGTTACCTGTGAACGCGAGCTACGCGTTTGAAATTTTTAATCTGACTCCAGCTTTATATATTGGAGTAGGATATAGATCGCCCAGTTTATTAGCTAGTACTCAATTTTATGAATTCTTTGAACAATGGAGTGAAGATACAATAGCAGGTTTAAGTAATGTGTTAATCTGTGGTGATTACAGTATAGATATGTTAAAAGATAGTGGATATAGAAACATAATGAACCAAATGTGCATTGATCATCGATTAAAGCAAATAATTGAATTTTTAACTATAATTACACAAACTTCTGCAATCATAATAGACTTTTGTGTATACCAACATTACAAGCGCTAAAGCAATAACTAATCCTTCGCTAAACATAAGTGACCACGAATCGATAGTAGTTACCTTTGACACAAAAATTAATTACAGTGAACAGAAAATTATAACATATGTAAGTATGATAATTATAGATGCGAAAGGAGTCTAAAAAGGTATGTGGAAAATCTTGAAAGAAATGATATTAGGGAACTTATATATAAAGATGAAGTCATTAAAGAACCTGAAGTAATATGTGAAAAACTAAATATATTTTTTGTGGAAAGTATCGCTGAAATTCAAAACAAAATAAGTAACATACCGTTTGAGTTCAAAGGCAATGAATATCACAGCCAATTCAAATTTAAACTAGTAGATAGAGATACTATATTAAATGTGCTGTCGAAACTTAAAAAGAAATACGATTCGTGGTTAATAAATGTCCCAAGTATTGAAAGATTCTGAGCAATATCTATATAATATCATAGAAAAGATCGTGAACCAGTCGCTCACTGAGGGAGTTTTTCCAAGTAATTTGAAAGAATCCTTGATTACGCCTGTACCAAAAATCAGGGGAACAAATAAATGTGAAAATATACGCCCAATAAACAGTATGCCGATTATTGAGAAATGTATAGAGAAAGTACTGCAAAACAAAATTATTAATAAGCATCAATCAGGGCTTAGAAAGCAACACTCTTGTGAAACGCAATTAAATTACATAGTTATGGAATGGAAAACCTTGATAGATGATGGTAATACAATAGGGGCTGTTTTTCTTGATTTAAAGCGTGCGTTTAAAACAATCAGCAGGGAAATACTCAAAAAAAACTAAGAAAGTACGGAGTCAGAGGAACCGAAAACGATTGGTTCAAGTAGTATTTATTTGACCGCATTCAGATAACAAAATTAGATAAGAACAAGTAAAAAAGCTAGAATTGGTCTCAGACCAATTCTTATGATACCCTAGATGAATGACCGTATTAAATTTCGTATGGTCACCGATCTAAGCAAGTTTGATTTTTGAAATGGATTTTCGCATATATTTCTAGAACGGTTTGTCGCACAGAAAAAATGATTATAACCAATTTTATAGGATTTCGTATTCTGCAAAAGTTTTTAGTACAATAAAAATATCTTGGACTGACCGTTTTCAAAGTATACGTAAAAAACCTAAATTTTTATATGGCAACACCAAGAAGGAGTTGCCCGATATAGTCCATTTTTGAAATTTTATTTGCTAATGTAGTAAAAACATCGCGTACGAAATTTCAGCTATCTATGTCGACGCGTTCTAAGGCAGTGTCCAAATATATAGCGGAAAACGAAATTTTTATATGGCAACCCCACGAATCGAAGGAGTTACCAGATTTGTCTCATTTTCGAACTTAATTTTACTTTTTTTTTTTAAGTCCGTGTACAAAATTTCAGCTCTCTAAGTATACGCGTTCTCGAGTTATCGTGCGCACAGACGGACGGACGGACGGACGGACATGCAAAAATCAAAATAACTTTTAATATTATGCATGGGTGTCCAATCCATTTTGCTCTACCATCATTATTTCGAGGTGTTACAAACGGAATGACAAACTTAGTATACCCTATAGATTTCATCTAGCGTATAACAAGTGAAAAAGCTAGAATTGGTCTAAGACCAATTCTTATGATACCCTAGATGAATGCACGTATGAAATTTGGTATGGTCCCCCATTTGAGCAATTTTGATTTTTTGCATTGGTTTCTCACATATATTTCTAGAACGGCTCGTCGTACAGAAAAAATGATTATAACCAATTTTATAGGATTTCTTATTCTGAAGAAGTTTTTAGTACAATAAAAATGTCTAGGACTGATCGTTTTCAAAGTATATGTAAAAAACCAAAATTATTATATGGCAACACCAAGAAGGGGCTGCCCGATTTAGCCCATTTTTGAAATTTTATTTGCTATTAGTATGAAAACACAGTATACCAAATTTCAGCTTTCTATATCGACGTATTCTCAGGTAGTGTCCAAATATATCGTGGAAAACGAAATTTTTGTATGGCAACCCCACGAAGGAGTTGCCCGATTTATCTCATTTTCGAACTTAATTTTACTTTTTTTTTTTAATGTCCGTGTACAAAACTTCAACTTTCTAGGTGAACGCGTTCTCGAGTTATCGTGCGCACAGACAGACTGACAGACTGACGGACATGCAAAAATCAAAATAACTTTTAATATTATGCGTGGGTGTCCAATTCATTTTGCTCTACCATCATTATTTCGAGGTGTTACAAACGGAATGACAAACTTAGTATACCCCTATAGATTTCATCTAGAGTATAATAAATCAAACCCGCTTAGCGTTAATGTAGGAGTGCCACATGCTACAATTTTATCTACCATTCTCTTTATACTATATATACACTATTATTCGTAGCCAGGAAAGACATTCAACAATGTCAAACTAAATGGAGTAACGCAATGGATGGACATGAATAAACAAAGCCTAAATTTGTCGGAAACAAAATCTATGGTTACTGCAATTTGTATATATAACACAATTATACTTCCCCGTATGGATTATTGCGAAACTATTATATGTATATTGCTGTAGCGCTGGAGAAGTTCGCAGGTTGCAAAAACTGCAAAACCGGGCTATGTGAAAATTATTATAGAAATTGAAATTATTGAAATTAATTGAAATTAGAGAATCAGATTTGAAAGAATTTCTGATATGTTGTGTGACTTAATCTGGATGACTGTTACCTGATTATTTAGAGGACTTTGTTGAATATGTACATGAGGTTACAAACTATCAATTAAGAAATATAAATGATTTCAGAGTGGTTAAATATAAGAAAACTAGTACACAAAATACATTACTAATTAAAGGACTAAAAATGTATAATGAATTACCAGATATATGCAAGAACGAAACAAATATGACTAGATTTAAGAGAAGCATTATAGATATAGTGACAAATATTTATTAAACATTTATTGTTTGTAGACAAGGATTTTATCCAATAATTTTCAATTTCAATCAATTTCAAACCTTATCTAAGTCTGGCATGTCCATTGTTTTCACTGGGGATACGGTCCCTGCCACTGACATGTATAACATAGACCGCTGACACCACTGGAATTGCTTAATGTATCATATCACAACAAATTTAAACAAGATTACGTTACACCGGCCAATACTAAGGCTGAAATGCAACATTGGCTAAGGAAAAATAACACAACAATTTGAGGAAAATATGTTCAATTTGTATAATTTGATTAAAATACACCGTACTCCAAGAAAGCATATAGTGGATGATCTGATTCGGAGAAATGGGCATGAAGTTTTGCGTCTACCACCGTACCACCCCGATTTAAATCCAATTGAAAAAATTTGGGTTACGGTCAAATCCAAGGTTGATTCCAGAAATACAACCTTCAAATTAGATGATATTAAGCAGCTAGCAACGGAAGCATTTGAAAAATTACGAGGGAGAACTGGAGAAACGTTTATCAAAATGCTATAAAAGCTGAGGAAGGATATCTTGGGTATAAAGCCTTAATGGACAATTTAACAGATAAATTGATTGTTTCCTTATCTGACGATAGTTCTACTTCTGATTGTGTTTTAAGCAGTGACGATGAAGAAGCGGGTCCCTCTACAAGGTGAAGTGATGTCAATTTGCAAATCACATTTTCTCTTCAGAACAAAAAGAAGGCTACATCTGTTGCATGTCTACTCCTATAGGTCTAACTTAGCATTCACGAACGTATTAATCGCTCGTGCATTGCTCTTAATAATATGGCTGAACACTTGGTTGGTTACGTTTTTAAACATTTTCTGAAAAACGTCTTTTGTTTTGTTCTATTTAACTTTTTTTTTTTATGTTGCATTGCATGGCTTTTTTTCCGGTGTCTTGTTTAAATATCTCTTTAGAACAAAAAAAAATCAACAATTTCTTTAAATTATAATTAAGAATATTAAAATACTCTAAAATCTGGAATACAATTTACTTCTTTACGATAAATTTTACTGAAAAGCTATTTCAACATTTCATTTTTCTAACAGTGTATCCCAGCGCAGATAAACAGATCATGCTCGCAAATTTTCTCATTTGTAAATAATATCATAGATGGCATAAGAACTAGATGTCGCATACCATACCGCAGAAAAGTATACATATTTTAAATGGCTGGTCCATTCCGGAATAGACCACAACATGTTTCTGAGGCACCGAAAACGAATGTTGCTTTGACAGCAGTTTTGTATACATTTGGTCGACTGCCTCAACATGGTAGATGCGGGAAAATATGAATCACTTGACGTAACTCTCATCATTTTTCTTTTCATGTCGAGACTGATTAAAGTAAAAGAATGATGCACAGCACAACATATTCGGTGCGGTGGGAGAGACGTAAACGTTACTTCTTTCTTGTCTCGTTTTTGGAAATACTTTTTATTTTACTGCAGTTGATTTGATTTAACAGAAACAACTTTATTAAATTCATTTGCCCCTTGGTATTGCATGAAGGCTTTGCACCAACTAAATATTCTCCTATCGAACTTAACAGTTTTCCTAGAAATTTACAATTCGCCCTGTCTTTGACAAACTAATAACATACGAAGTCTAGACACGTAGAACAAAAATATGCAACGCTTTTCTAGAATATAAAATTAACGATGCCTCGACTTGGCACTTGATGACGTGTCCAAAGTCGGCAATGCCTCGATCCATACAAAGTCACCATTACCACGACCCGATGAAGGGAAGGCCACAGTTTTTTTAGAAATTTACTGGAAATTTCTTCCTTCGAATTTTCATGCATTGGCCGAGGCCGAGAGCTCTAATTAATATAAAATCAATGATGCCTTCCATCAGGTAAGGCCGCAATTTTTTCTTACAAATTTAATGGAAAATTTTTGCCTAGAATTCATACGCACTTTTGGAGGTCGACAACAATTGCTATGAACGTAGACGCGTAGCCAAGCAATAAGCAAAAAATATTCTAGTAAATTTCTAAGAAAAAATTCCGGCCTTCCCTACATCAGGTCGAGGCATTGTTAATTTTATATTGGAGCGAGGCACTGGTCTGTATGTTATTAGTTTGTCTGTGGACCTTTCCTTTGCAGCCGGTGTATAAATTTGCACAAAATTAAAATTTCTTCTTAACTTAAAGCCAATTACCCAAATAATTTTTTTTAATTCATTTAACTCCAAAATTTCACAAATAATCGCATCGCACAGTACACACAGAGCAGATGACAATTCAACTTGAATATGCATTTGTAACACCGACAAACTACCCAGTGTCAAGTACGATACAGTTTAGCAAATAGCTCTCTAATAGAAAGCTCTACACATTCTCTCTCTCTTGCTGTAGTATACCCACTGACTTATAACAATGTACTGAGCGTATTGCCATTTTCCTATAGTAAAGCATGGCACAAGTTTTATAGTTCTCTCTTTCGCCCTATGGCAGAGTTGGAGCTACCAACACAAAATATTGCGTTCTGGAACATTTGCTTATGCCATTTGATGTTTTTATGTTGGTTACAGATGCAATCACCGCAGAAAGAATAAGGTAAAGATAGTGTTTACCATGCTCCGTCTCTCAGGATTCAGTTAAGAATAACTTTTGAAAATTAAAGTCGGAATGAGTTTAATTTCTTATAAGCGATTAAAATATCACTTGGGCACAAGAAAATATAATTTTTTAATTAAATTCGATTTACGGGTGTAAAATTTCATCTGATTGGTTGAGTTTTACATGTTTTTTATGTAATCGTTTTAAAGGGTGCTCTAACGGTGATATCCAGAAACACAATATTTTTTGTGCGACATGAAATAGCAAATCGCCCAGTCCATTGTTATAAGTCAGTGAGTATGCCACATAAATTCTTCGCAATGATAGCTTTCTTTGGTTGAATAAAAAGTTAAAGAGCTTTCAAAAAGTGATCCGTGTTTATATGGAGATTTTCATATCTAGTTGTTTGTAAGCTGTCTCAGCTATTAGGGTAGCGACATACGATTAGGGTTTTTCCGTGTCAAATGAATTCCAAGTGATTAACTTGGCAGCGCCATACGATCAGGTTAAAATCGGACCGGTTTCAAAACCTGAAAGCAACCGTGGCTGGCCACGGTTTGATGACGGCTAATACATACGGTTTGCTGCCGAATGAAATTCTAAGCTCGTTGCGTTCAATTGGACGCGATATACGTTTCGGTTTTTCGCGGAAGGTTTGTTGAAATTTAGTGCAGTGCAGTAGTACAGAAGCAGCGAACGAAACGATATGTAGGTACATTTAATAAAATAATTTGAGATTGTTTTTGGAGTGCGCGTGCGATATTTAGAACGATTTGGGGTTTTTTTTTCTAGTAAGGTAAAATGCTTGGTGCAGAGCGGCTTGAAAGTTTTTGATTTTGAAATTTTTTCCTTAACTATGTTAAGTAATATGTATCAAAAAGAGCGAGAAGACTTTTCTATAAAAACTAAAAAAAACTTTTCATCATCATTTCATCTTTTGAGTAAATGAGGATTTGGAATAGCCTCCAATGGTCCTGTAATAATAAACTAACGCTTAATCCCTCCAAATCTAAGTGTTTGCTTATCCATAGATGTGCACCAAATATGGATGGTTTTCGGTCAGTTTCACTGCTATTCCCATTGTACGTTATACTGACCGGTTTAACAGGGTCTATGCTGCTTGTAGGTTGATGGTTCAGTTTTGCCCTAATCATACTCCTACCTGCAAGTTTCGTCCAGCAGAGCGAGCATAACTGTCATATGCAAACTACTATTTTCCTATTTATACGATGGGGATTCAATTATTTGTTTCGTTCTGAGGAAAAAAGATAATAAATAATTGACTATGTTTCTTAAAATTCGATAGGTGGTAGTACTACTAAAACTTATTTTATAACACCTCTAAAAATTGCTGAACTGACTTCACTGACTCCACAAAATAATCGAGAATAACCGTCTCGTATGTCGTGTAATCACGGCGACTGTAAAAACCGTAGACGGCCAGCCGGACGGGAAAAACCTAATGGTATGTCGCTGTAAAGATCTGGGAAGTAAGCGGTCACTATGCGGTGGGATGTTAAATAGATCGCCAAGTAGAAATGTAAATAAATTTCGTTCAATATTTAATGAATGGTCTGAAGAGTTCTTATCTATTATTACTATAGGTATAGGTCACATAGGTTTTTAATATTGATTTCCTGAAGAGTAGCCTTTATAAAAAACGCATGATAAATATAATACACGAACAAAGTAGCAAATAAATAACTCAAGAACTTACTAGAATTACAGTAGTATCAAAGACACCGATTGATTATATTATTGGTCCGTTTGCACATCGAAAAACGAAAACACTAAACCAAAAAAAGCCAAATATTGTCTTAAACTAAAATAAATTTGCCGCAGTACATGTAATAAAATATTGGATATTTACTGTAATTACAGTTTCAATAAAAAAATATCCATATTTAAAGCTTTATTTAAATTAAAACACATTCTTATGTTTATTCGTACGAGAAACAAATTTTCATTCCGAACTGTCAAGTATATTTTCGTTCCATACTATGTTTCACACACGAACGAATATTGTTTTCGGTCTTGCATAACCTCATTTCCGTTTATTTACATTTGATACATATACCTAATAATAAGGAGGAATTCATTGCTGAACTTCCCCGAAGGAACATGACACAAATTGTATCAGGTAGTTATCATAATATTAAAACCAGAGTATTATCAGAATCTTTATTGGAGGTAAGCCGTAAGTTTATAGAAGGAAAACGCCATGTAAAAGGTAAAAACAGATGGTTTAACAACCGCTTGTCGGACCTAAGGAAAAATAAATTTAATGGCTATCATTTAACACAGCCATAGCGACTGGCTTGCATATAAGCAATTAAGGAATTTGTATAAGCGGGAAATAAATTTTGTAAAATTTGAATATTTAAAAAATAGAATAAATTTGAATAGTGTGGGCCAGGCTATGTGAAAAACTCTAAAAAAAACCAGTCAGGGAAAAACCGCAAAGAAGCACTTAAAGGAATCATTTTCGGAAGATCAATTGTAATTGATCAAAAATATAGGTAGCAGACGAATTTAATAAATTGCTGGTAGCTGGTTGGTTCGTTGCCCTGATTCAACAGAACCAGATCGGCTGAAGTTATGATAGTTAGTGTCTGAGCTGCCCCACACAATGTGATGAGCGTTGGCATCACAGCCAACCAAGGCACCAAGCCGATTAGACCTCCATACTCAACCGCTCGCATTACTCGCTCAGTGGGAGGTGGAGCAGCGCAGTTATACGGGAAATATGCTTCTTGAAGGAGAGCTTGATCGATGTAGTGTCCCTGTTGCACAGATGAGGCAGCAATGTTACCACAACGTCTTTTGTCGCAACAACACAAGCCCTAGGAGTAGAGCACACGGTGTCATACAGGATTTGAGCTCCTTGCACTTCTGTTAGACTGCGCATTCGGTATTTTCAGACCCACGGCTCCTGTACAAGCACCTCTTTTCGTTGTTGGTGTTTTCTACGCAAGTCAGCAGGGCAACGTCCTAGCAAAGCAGACTTCGCCTTGATGTGTTGCAGGTTAATCTGTGTGAAGAGAAGTCCAATCATATGGATTACTTCCATATGCCCATCACTTGCGAAGATAGAGAAGGAGAAGGCCCAGGGACAGCATTACCCATCTCCTTAACTCTTCCTTCACTTACTTCTACTGTCTTGGGAAGTTCCGCTTCGGTCGCTACTGTCAGCGCCTTTTGACTCTGTGGTCACAACCGACGAGGGCATACTACAAGAGAAATTTCTTAAGCAGCTGTTCAATACACCCTTATTCACCAGTGTGTAAAAAACAACAGTGAACCACTACATCCTTATTCACCAGTGTGTAAAAAACAACGTGCCTGGTTATTGAAAAATGTAAACATTTCTACTTCACATAAAACAAGTATATTTCTCTTGGTCACACACATGCTCAATTTCCTTAAAGCTACATGCAATTCTTTCTTTCAAATATTATAATCAGTTTTTTATTTTATTTTTTCAAATGATGTCCCATTCTCGTGGGTAATCTCTTTCTATCGATCAGCTGTTCAAGAAATTTCTCTTGTAGTATGCCCTCGTCGGTCACAACATCAGCTAACCCGCCCGAGTTGATTTGACCCGACCCATGAGGAGCATGAGCAATCTCCATAGGAGTCACACCGCTCTCATCCGCCGATCTCCCCTACTGGAGATTTTCCACGGATGTCAAGATCTTGGGGATAAAATCCTCCGATTCCTCAGATATCCGTGGATTAATAACGCACTTGCTAGAAGTGGATTTGTTTTTCACGGATAGTTCCACACACGCCGGCGTGTGTGGCTGTGTTCGAAACGCGCTCGTATGTGTATGTATGGCCGTCACGTCACGTTGGGGTGCGACCTCCCCCTTCACCACTCATGTTATGTCGGTTGGAAATGGTATTACACATCATATATCGATTGGAATATTAACCCTTCTATCCTAAATTAACGTAATGCTTTTAAGATTTTTTTTTACTCGTGAATGAGGTTAACCAAGACATAAAAATGTTTAAAAAATTTATAATAGTAGGTACCTACCAGCACGACTTTTATCAAATGTTACTTATAAGCAACATTATGATACAAGTGCAATAAAAAGTCCAAAAATATTTGCTCACTCACCAATATCGTACTTTATTTCTTAGAATAGAAATGAATATGTTATCAAAAAAATAATAGTTTAAAAAAACATATTCTATAAGTATCTAATACACATAATATTTTTTTCGTATGATATCTAGTTCAATAAACCGTTTCTTTTTACCGTCAAGCATAATCACATATTGCATGTTATGCAACACATGGTCGTAAATCCCGTTTTACTGTTTCGGTAGCGATTTTTCTTCTTTGATTAAGTGTCCTAGATCATCATTCCTTGTATCAAATAATACGTTTTTAGGTTGCTGGAGAGTTTTTTGAAGACGATATGGGATGCAAATTTGAAATTGAAGTAACGTAAACTTAGAGGGTACCTAATCCTTTTTGTTTTTGATGCCGCTTATATAAAAGGCAAACATTGACGACTGTCACATTTATAGTCTAAAGTAAAATCCTCATATACTATTTATAGACCTGATATTTATCCGGTAAAGCTCTATTCGAATATTCATTAATTCCGGCTACATTACTTACAGGCTCTAGGCAAATATTAAAGTAATCATTCACTCTGAACTCATCTGAGGTTTTTTTTGTAGCTTTTCATGGAGCAATTTCCGATTCGATTTGATTACTACTTACACAAAAGATCCCATGGTTTTTCAAAGATATTGCTAATTAAAATGAGGAAAACTAGTTATCAAAGTATAAGTTAATAAATTCGGCTTAGGAAATTAAAAAAAAAATTAATTAAAACAATAAAATCTTTATTTAAAATTACTACGTTTATTTTATTCGAATTTCACGAAATCTAAAATACAACTGAAATGCGTAATGATAATCAAAAACAAAAACCTTTTACAATTTCAATTCAATTCAATTCAATTCAATTCAATTCAATTTTATTGTAAATGATTTTTCCAAACATTTTATAAATTATTTGTGTGTGTTTATTTTCCTAATTACTAAAAACGTTGATTCAACATATTTTGCGTGAGAACGACGATTCCATGTTAATGGACTGCATGATGCTCCTATTTTTCTATGGGAAAGTTATGTGATTGCGTGTTAACTTATATATATTTTAAAATTGTGGAAATATTCGGTGTTGCAGGGTAGCAAAATGAATTTTTCGGTTCAGCGTTTTCGTTTTCGTCTATCAATGTGACAACGGCACCCACCTGTAAAAATCAAAGTAAAAATCATAGTGTATTTTATAAAAATATGTAGGTATACCTACTTTAAAAGTATAAAGCTTACGTTTTTTTGCTTGTTCTGTATTCCACTTTTAGTATTTTTATTAGTATTAGTATTATTTAACTTTCAAAAACAATTTTTCACCACACTGAACCGCACTACAAGAAATCACAATTCGTAATGCTGTGCGCTTCAATTCCGTAAAATTTTCAACATGCTTAAATAAAACTTAAAAATACACGATGTCGATTTCTTTACGAATTCGTAACGAAAGTTCGTAAGAAATTGAAATTGAATATTCGCACTTCCGACATTTTCACGAATTCGTAATGAAAGTTCGTAAAAAATTATTAACTTCCAACGTCATCAAGAATTCGTAAGAACCATCGGAAGCGAAGTTTTGTTGCTTTGTTCAGTTTTCCGAAAACTTACAGATTTGTCTGAAGTTCGGAAAGTTGTGTTTGCTGGGTGGTGCACAAATAATTTTGTAAATGATTGTATATGCGAAAAACCACTTCAACAATTAATCTTGTACAGAGTGGTGACCATATGAGATTGCATAGGGGCATTCATCTACGGCGTCGTAAAAATTGGTCTTAGACCAATTCTAGTTATTTTACTTGTATTTAAATTTACATTTTAATTAAAAAAGTCCGTATGCAAAATTTCAGCTTTCTACGAAACGCGTACTGTAGTTATCGAGCGGATGGACAGACACAGACAGGCGGACGGATGCAGAAATCAAAATGACTTTTTAATATAATGTGTGGTTGTCCAATCTATTTTGCTCTACCAGCACTGTTTCTAGGCGATATAATCGGAATGACAAACTTAGTATGCCCTATTAGACTTAGAATATATAACAAACAAGAATGTTTATAAGCACTTGTACTTAAGGCATTTCAGCGAAATCAAGATTTTTGATAAAATTATTATTCTGGTTCTATAAATTTAGTGAAGCAGGAGAAATATTTGTGTTGAGCTCAAGTTTTCTAGCAGAATTCATGAAGGAACAGTCAAGAATAATAAGAGTGCAATTTTGTTGATATTTATACACTGCCATTTATTTATCAACTATGATCCCACTTGTTACTTGTACCTACCCCTTCGAGATATGAGGGCTTTACTCATACAAGAATTTTATACGAAATTTTATACGATACCCGCATTGTTATACATATATTCTGAGCTAAGAGATTTCATCTAGGGTATAAAAACGCTGAGTTTTTAATATCTTCTATGTCACAATTCAATAAATTCTTCCTTCCGCCACAATTTTAAACTATCTGTAGTGACGCTATTAGTTTATCTAAACTACGCTATATTAGAAATTTCTCTAAACTCAGCGCAAGAACTGAAGAAGTGAACACTATGTAGTTCCGAAAATTTGACTTATTTTTTTCTAATAAAATTAATTTTTTGTTATTGTATGTGCAAATGTACGTATGTGTTAATTCAATATTTACTTTGATTTGTAGAAACGGTTCAAGATATCGAGTGATGAAAACAAATGGATTTGAAAATTTAAAGGCTGTGGGCTTCTTTTATTATGTACCTACTTTGTAATTTTTCCCGTGGAAGAGCTTACATTGAATGCAATATTCACGGTATTTATTGCATGACAGGAAGTAAAAAATATAAATGCTTATTGTGCTAGTATTATCCTTATACCTATATTGGATTTTGTTAATTGTTTTCCCCACATATTTATATCTTTTTGCGAATCAAGAATCAACAATCATAAATAGCTAATGGAACACATTTTCAGCAACAATTTGGGCAAATTTCAACTGGTCCTTGTATTCGTCAGCCAAATGTAAGAGTTCTATTAGTGGGGGGAATTGAAGGTAATGATCTAACGAAAATGCAAACATGAATCCTCACTTTCATTGTTATATGTACATACATATATCCAACTCTGACATTGATCATTCACAGAATTCTTGTATACATGGACACTAGCAGTTAATGTGATCCGCTTGTATAAATGACAAACTAAAAATAAATTCAAACTTGTGCGTTGCGCATATAACGATACTTATAAACTTCAATCAATAAAAAATGCACTGCTGCTTGTTATTGGAAATATCATCGAAGAAGGGGGGAGCTTTCGTGTTCTTAATTTTTATATACTATTCATAGGCTATACTAATGGAGGATTTACCTTATGATGGCATGCATTTTTTCCAGAAATTGTGAGGGAGGTAGAACATCGTTTACGGAAATTTATTTATAAGTGACAAGCACTGACATGTATAATATAGACTGCTTAATATGGTATTTCATGTGGATGTGATTTTAATAAAACCTTTCCAATCTCTACTGCGTATCTAAAGAATATTGCCTTTAGTAAAACATCTTAACAGTATCAGTAATAACCCGAAATATTCAATTTAAAAACATTTAATTCGACGAACGCACTTATTTATTTGTTGTTTATAGTTCTCTCTCAGTCGGTACTTGATACTTAGACCGAAAGAGACTGCTATACAGGGTGTTTCCATCTAGGTGGTCCATAGAGCCGGAGGTAATAGTAATCACCTATGCCAGCAACAAATTGTATGGCAGGGGAGGGTGTCCATATCCACCGTTTCGGAGTTACAGGGTGATTAACAAAAAAATTTAGTTTTTCACAAAAAACCCCTGTAGCTTAAAATGTACACGGTGTACGATCACTATCTAAATCTACTTGTATGCAGAGCTTAATAAGAGAAACAAACACTTCTGTATATTTTGCAGATCTCGTTTGTCAATTTGTGTGCGTGTCTGGAAAATCTTACTCCCATAAAAACTTCTCAGGCGTAGTCAAAATTTTTATGGGTGCTAGAAGTAAAATATTGATACTGACAACCTTAATCTGTCAGTTTAGACTAATGGCAACAAGTTTTATCATATTTTTTAGAAATATTTATTCAATTACTCTCGATATACTGACAGTAACAAGGTATCATAGCAGTCAACTAATAACTCTAACGGCTACAGTTAGCAAATCGGTGTAATTAGCCAAATTAAAGAGAGCAGTCTGTAGTTTACAGATTTTATAAAAAAAAAGTATGTTAACCACAGGTAAGTAAATTCGAAATTTGTACTTTAGCGCACTATCTCCTTAGAGGAGAAGAGTAGGTACGGGACTGGTTTAGCAGCCGTTTGAAAGGCCTGAAGCTCTGCATACAATAAGCTCTTGACGGTGACCATACACTCTGTGAAGATACGGTGTTTTGTGACAATCTTAATCATCCTGTAACTCCAAACGGTTGAGTGCTATCACCTCCTGCTCTATGAACCACCACCTAGGGGGAAATAACTTGTATAATTATAAAATAAATAAATTGTAATATTATAAATTTGCGTTTCCATTAACTCGATAAATAGCCCAAATTTACCTTAACTACCTATTCATTAAAAGAAATATTTGTAGTTAAATTAATTACTTTCCCACATGAATTCCAAAACTCTCTGAAAACATACACGTGCAGCCACAACAAATTTTCAAGTAAATTGTTTTTACTGCGCCCGCGTTAGGTGCTTGCACCTGGGCCTAGCGTTGGTTGTGTTTGTTCCATTATACAATGAATGGAGGTAATGCAAGGGTTTTTGCTCTTTACTAGAACACTGTAAATTAAAGAGATATCAATTTATTAACTAGGTAGCCCATAGCATTTTATAAAAATAATTTGTTTGTATAGGTACCTAAAATATGAAGTTATCAACAGGCTTGTTAAATTGTTAATCAATCAAAAAAGACATGGCATGTAGAAAAGTTATTCTAATTTTTGTAAACTAAATTGATCTTAACCTTCGTAATTGTTGTCAAAGAGACAAAGAGACAAAACCTATACCAGTTTTCTACCCAACAGGTTCGGAAACTTCTTTCGTCTAGTGCCTTGAGTGAACAAAAATACAACGATGCCAAAGAGGTGATCGATGAATTTGCGAAATTATTTGCAATGAATGATGATGATTACGGTAGATCCAATTGTTCAACATCGGATCGATACAGGAGATTCCAGGCATATTCAACAGACCCACGGAGATTTCCACTAGCCAAACAGCTAGAAGTTGCAAATATGATGAACTCCATGAAGAAACAAGGCAAAATAGAGAAATCTAACAACCCTTAGATATCGTCAGTTGTTCTGATCAGGAAAAAGGATGGCAGCACCCGATTCTGTGTAGACTATCACCAACTAAATAACGTGACGACAAAGGATATTTATCCGTTACCAAGGATTGATGACACGTTGGATACCCTTTCCGGGGCGCAATGGTTTTCCACGCTGGATTTGAAAAGTGGCTACTGGGAAGTGGAAATACATCCCGAAAACCGAGAGAAAACTGCTTTCTCAGTTGGCAGTCGCTTATGGCATGGCAATTCAAAGTTATGCCATTTGTATTATGTAATGCTCCAGCCACATTCGACCGACAAATGGAATGTGTTCTACGCGGTTTAACCTAGAAAACATGCCTTGTCTACTTAGATGACATAATACTTAGTAATCGGAAGGACATTCGAGGAACATAAAAACAACGTACGGGACGTACTTGAAGACTTAAAGATGCGAAATTGAAGCTCAGTGCGAGTAAATATGCTCTATTCAAGTCAATGAAGTCAAATATTTGGGGCACATAGTTTCATCACAAGGAGTCAAAACCGACCCAGAGAAGATAGAAGCAGTCATAAGCAGTCAATTAAGGAGTTTTCTTGGTCTAGCTACCTACTTCATTTATATTGGACACGGATACCAGCAATGTAGGTATTGGTGCAGTGCTTTTACAGGAGGAGAATGGTCAAGAAGTTCCATTTGCTTATTATAGCCTTAGACAATCTACAACTAGATGTGCAAAATTCCACAAAAACGCGGAACACTTCTTGAAAGCTCTTTAACTTTTTATTCAACCAAAGAAAGTTATCATTGCGAAGAATTTATGTGGCATAATACAGCAAGAGAGAGAGAGAGAGAATGTGTAGAGCTTTCTATTAGAGGGCCATTAGCTCGTTTTAGTTGGACCACGTTTTTGTGAGGTTTTGCACATCTAGATGTAAGTTGTCTCAGTTATAGCAAAGCACTTTCAAAATCAGAGAAAAATTGTTGTTGTACAAGAAAAGAGCTACTTGCCATTGTAAATTCAACAAAGTATTTCATAAATATCTCTACGGTCAGAAATTCATCCTTTGCATCGACTTTGCAGCGCTAAATGGCTTTTGCAGCTTAAGAACCCTGAGGGACAAGCGGCAAGATGGATAGAGCGACTCCAGGGTTATAATTTTAAAATCCAATATCGAAAACGTCGTATTCATGGAAATTTAAACGACCTTTCACGACGTTCATGCAAACTTGAATGCAAACATTGCATCCCGATGGAAGAAAAGGAAACAATAGCAACTATACAGTTGATAACGTTGGAACAGGTTGTTACGACAGCTTGCGAATTGCACAACGAGAAGACCCAGACATATCACTCATTTTGGCTTGGAAAGAGACATGGAGAGACCAGAATGGAAAGATATTTCGGAACGGAGCGGGAAGTTTAAAGTTACTGGGCTCCATGGAACTCTCTTCATGTTGAATGCGGTATAAGAAAACGCAAGTGAGAAGCACCGACCGGTGAATCATTCCGAATGCAGATAATCGTGCCAGCTTCAAAGATCAACTACATTCTAGAAGAAATGCACAGTGGATCCTCTGGAGTACATTTGGGAGTGAATAAAATAATTTCTAAAATACAAGAGGTTTTATTGGCTACACCCGCTCTAAAGCTTGCTTCCCACGGTGCATGGTTTTACGAGCCAAGCCACTTAGTGCGGATGAGCTCGAGTCACCTCGCACACGCTCGCGCCGCGCCTTCGAAGTTACCACTCGAAATGGATCGGACGCGCAAGCACAGGCGAGCTCGCACCACGTGGAGCCAGACCCTTCCCACGTCGCGTTGGCTCGTACTCGCGCGGCGCGGCTCGTTAGACCACGCGCTGTGGGTAGCCAACTTAAGAAACGTCCTAAAGCGCTTCCTGGAAGCTTACAACGCTCCTATTTTTTTCCTATCCCAGTTCATTGCTTTTTTACATAGGCATGCCCGCAGAAGGCAAGCACTTCAATGCTGTTCTTAGAAGCGCTATAAGATGACGGCGAAGTTTTCTGAAGGTGCCTTTTCAAAAGTTTTAATGAGCTTTTTGAATAATCTAGCAGTGCCTCATCCTTAATCTTCTTCCTGAGAACGGTAGTAATAGTAAGGCGCTAGTGCTTTCTTGTGGTATTAAATTTTATGAAGTTGAAGATAAGCCAATCTTCTCCCTCTTATTCTCTCTCTATTAACCAAAAGCTCAGATTACTTCTAACCACCCTGAACTTCACGTTGAAAATGAGAAATGATTCGTGAGATTCGTGGAAAATTAGATGAAATCACCCCGTTGCACTTCTGCTGGAGCTCATAAAATAATCTTCTTTAGAGCTTTCAAGCTCTTGAGTTACTACTTGTGCCTTTGCTTATTTTTCTGATTATGTCAGTGAATATTCTTCTAAAGAGCTCCCAAATGATGCCTATGGAAGCGCTTAAATTGTGCATTTTAGAGAAGCCCTGGTTTTTCGTCAAATGGAACATTAAGAAAAAATTATTCACCTCTATGCGAACAATTCTTTTTAATTTCGTCGTACAAATAATTAGGTTCCTTGATGAGTATGACTTCAAGTCCTCACTCGGAAATACTGAAGTATCATAATGTGTCTTATTGTGATACGACACGTCGCCTATAAGACTTTTCTAAAACGAAATTTCGCTTTCATTTCTCCGAATAAAAAAAAATAAAAACGAATTTTCACTTTCACGTTTTAAAAACTGCACATGGTAGTTTTGCGAAAATCAATTGCCTAAGGTGACGTGCACTCGAAAGCTTTGCAAAAATCAAGTGCCTCACAGTAACGTGATTATTAGCACAAATAAGTAAATAGGTATCTATACAGATTACGAATTGTATAGGAAAATTGAAAACCAGAAGTCAGATACATGTTGTGAGTCAATTAAAAAATCGACGACGTCTCGACCTGATGTAGGAAGGTTCAATTCTTTCTTAGAAATTTACTGATAATTTGTTCCTTCGAAGTTTTATGTGTTATTGGAGCTGAATGAAAATTCTACCGAAACATTTTCTATAAATTTCTAGAAAAAAAATTTCTTATTGCATATTTACGCGTCTACCCAAATAACACAGGACATGTTCTGACCATCTTCCCGATATGCTCCACAGGATATGTTCTCTGATTATATGAATTGATATCAAAATACATATTCTTTCCATATGCTTTTTATAAGACTCATGTCCGCCCTGCCGAGCGAAATCTTTGGACGTCGGTCAAAATGATCGTGTGATAATCGATGATAAAATAAGGTATCGAAAACGTATCATTTTTATGTCCGCTCTGATGGTACAGAAATCCGAACGCTGTTGTACCGAGGCAGGAATGAAAATTCGATTTTCAAAAATATATTCTATTCATATCCAGTGCAATCTTTTGCCGAAATTGAATGAAATCTGCCGATTTGGAGCCGATCGGCTGTGTCCAAAAAGTATCATTTTGGGACATGTTTCTTTTTGTTATCTGGGTACGCTCATAAAAATTGTCGGCCTCCAAAAATGCGTGGGAATTCTAAGAAAAAACGTCCAGTAAATTTCTAAGAAAAAATTGAGGTCGTCGAGGTATCGTTGATTTTATATTGGAGCAAGGCATTGCATTGCTCTGGATAGAAACTTGGGTGTGTGTTTGAACATTAGAAACATTTTCTGTTAATAATTTCTTAGCTACAATTTTCGTCGTAGCTAACTAACTTGGTTACCAGAAATGTTGATAAGGTTTTCATTTTTCTTATATATGCGTTCTTCATCTGTATATTTATTTATTTGTGCTATTAGCATAAAGCCGGTCCCACACAATGTGTGCATTTGTCAAATACCTATTTGGCAATGCGTCTCGTTTACACACATCTCATCAAATGAAACGCATTGACAAATATTTGACAAATGCACACATTGGGCCATCCCAGACGAGTATTCTTGATGCAGTATGCAAACCGGTTTTTTAGGGAAGAGGTGAAAAGACGCAGAGATATTAATCTCAAGAATACTCGTCTGGGATGGCCCATTGTGTGGAACCGGCTTAAGACCCATAAGCTTGATTGAATGAGTATGCTGGATTCATAGAAACAGTTTACACATTCATTGACAAACGAAATTCCTATCCCTGCTAATTACTCATTGGTACATAAGTAATTTGGAAATCAGAAGCAAACACTCATTGGCACACATGACATTTCTCGTTTCTTACAGCTCTAAGTAGTGCATTTGCAATAATTTGACTTGCAAAATTAATAAAAATTAGACGTCTGCTGATAGTTTTGAATGCACGTTGAGTAATTTGGATGAGATGTCGATTTCTACAGCTGTACCATTTGTCAGTGCATAGCGATTATTTGCGTTCTAAAAGGCTGCACACTCTCCTTTAGAGCTGTTGAAAAGTGCTCTTTCCATTGAAATTACATTTATTGCAGTTTGCAATATGTTTGCAGTTTAATCAAAACTAGACACCGTGTCTCAGGCCAATACGCGCCGTGGAAAAGTGTACAGGCGCAGAGTGGTGCAGCGTGAGCTCCTCCGCACTAAATTTACCTGGCCTGTGAAACCACGGGTCGTCGGAAGCCATCTTTAGACGGAACGAACTAGAGGTGATATAATTAATACATATGAGCAGCAAAAAAAAGCTTGCGGTCGAATATTACTCCCAAATCTTCAATCTCATTCAGCCTGGGGATAGTAGACATTATTATGAATTTGGTAATCAAAGGAAATAGTATCGATAAAAGATATGCATTTGCATGTTCAGATCGTAATTCGGCGGGAAAGAAAAAAATTGAGGTTAAAAAGTTCATCATCTAACGACATAGTCAGATTTCAGAATGACGAGCATCGATTTTAGAAGTCAGTACTTGCGAGACTTGTATGTACTCTATATCCAAAATTCAACCCTTTCTGCGTTGTATCATAGATGGCACAAGAGCTAGATGTCGCATGGCATACTAGAGCAGAGTATATAAATTATGTAATGGGTAGTGCATTCTGGACCACAACATGTTTTAAAGCGTGCCGAAATCAAATGTTTTTATAAAACAGTTTTTTATACATTTGATCGACCTCCTCAACACCTCAGATACGAAAAAATATGAATCACTCGACGTATACATCATTTCAAATGTTGTGGTCCATTCCGAATGGACCACCTAGCCATATAAATTTTGTATACTTTTTTAGTACTGCATGCGACATCTAGTACTTGTGCCATCTATGGTTGTTTGCACTTTTTTAAGCAACATCCTGTTTAGTCATAGAGGTGCGTTCGGGAGGGACATGGATCATTTCGATATGCATAAAGTGGTGTTTTTGATTTAAACTTGAGTTACTTAGAATTTCAAAATGTGTTTCTATTGTGAACGTAGAATAAGTTGTTAAAATCATACACATAGCCGAATTTGTCTTGATAATAGTTTCCAGTATTGTAATTGTAACATTCATTCATTTTTTATGCTTCAGTAATATACCTACTATTCAATCAATTTTTATAAAAAGAATTTTTATCAAATTCAATAATGGTTGAATATATTTACAGACTTCAAGAAGATCCACCGACTGGAGTCTCTGGAGCTCCAACAGATAACAACATCATGATATGGAATGCTGTGATTTTTGGGCCACATGATACCCCATTTGAGGATGGTACTTTTAAGTTAACGATAGAATTTACCGAAGAGTATCCAAATAAACCTCCAACAGTGCGGTTTGTGTCGAAAGTATTTCATCCTAATGTATACGCCGATGGTGGCATTTGTTTGGATATCCTACAGAATCGATGGAGTCCTACGTATGATGTATCCGCAATACTTACTTCAATACAGGTAACTATATATTTTATTCATATCATATGTTTGGAAAAATATAATTTTTTTCTTTTTCTCTTTTGCATAGTCATTATTAAGTGATCCAAATCCAAATTCACCGGCCAATTCAACAGCTGCCCAACTTTATAAAGAAAACCGTCGGGAATACGAGAAACGAGTGAAAGCGTGCGTAGAACAAAGTTTTATCGATTAGCCGCCGCCAGTCCCTAGCATCGATAAATCAACCCATCAGCCGCCGTATATTATTCTAGAATTTTTAAATTGAGACATGCCAAGATTGTTGTTGTCAGTCAGATAGCCCTCTACTACTTAATATCTAGTTCAGAATCCCCTCCTGAAAGGAGGGTACATTGCCCAAGGCAAAACTCTCCTCCTTCTCTTCCCGCGATTATCAAACTATCAAACTTGATAATTATTTTTGTTAGTTAAGAATTCGTTAAGAAAACATTTCTATTTCGAAATATATTTATTTCGAAGAATTTCTTTTTGCCATATTTCGCTCATCCTTAATGCAATCCCAAATATGTCCCGTTCTATACGCTTTGCTAAACTCTCGTGTTGTTGTTTTTCTTCATTTTCTTTTTAACTTATTCAAACCAATACGGGGATGAACACAAAATTTATTAAGCAAAAATATATTATTAATACTTATTGTAATTACAAAAAAATTAAAGTAAGAATACAACACAAAAATTTAAAATTTACAGAACGCGTTTTATTTAGCTTTTTTGCAAATGTACTGATACTTTAACGCATATCTACAGAAATGCGTCCCCACGCAAATATGTGTAAAATTTTGGAAAACATCACATCGTCTGGAGAATAATACGGACAATGCACCGGACTCGAGTTGATTTGTGAAATTTGCCGCACATACCAAAACGTCTGGATTGTTATACAAATTCATGCGCTAGTGCGATCAAGTTCGCTTAGAAGGCGAATTTATCACACATCGAAGGCACATCGTACCAAGAAATAACGGAATTTTTACACGCTTTTTCACAAATTTCCGGGCCAGCTAGAGCTCTGAAACTTTCAACATTTATGTATTTCTGATGCCAATGCAATATTCAATTGTTTTCAACATGATTTGTTTGAGATATATAATTAAATTTAATATCTTATATAGTTAAAAACACTATATCGCGAAAAGGGGAAGTGCTTTCAAAAAGCGTTTCATCGAATTTTTGTTTTTTTTTTTTAATTTGTTGAGTTTAGAAATTAGAGAGATGGCGAAATAAAATTTTAAGGGAAGTAGCATTTTAAAAACATAACAAAACACTCGGAGAAGATATAATCTTTTTAAAAAGTAGTTATACCTATATAACAATTAATTACAAAATTTAAAACCCTTTACAAAACATATTACTTACCCATCTCTGCTTTGGTTAATGGATATCATTCACCATCTCCTTTTCTTTTTTAGTAATAGGCACTTGCCATAATGACATATGCTGAGCTAGCTAGAAGTGCTTTCTCCATTTTCCAGGGACCGAAAATGACTGTTATTTTGAAATTTTTAAACATGAAAAGATGTGATAAATTATGAACACGCAATTTAGTGGAATATAAAAAAATATATCTCTTTCAATTCCTGTAAAATTATTGATAATTTAACATTTTTTTAAGTTCTGCTAAAACTGTTATTTTTGTCATATAATAATTTAAAGTTAAAAAAACTAAGCTGAAAGGCTCATTATTTTTCCTGGCATAAATAAAAAGTCAGCTTAGCTTGGCTTTCTATTTTATCGAGCTGGAAGTAACAGGGTTTGAAGCTGCACTCTGTGCAAGTTTATTACTCAAGTGATTATAACCAATTTCATAGGATTTCATATACTGAAGAGCTTTTCAGTAAAATAAAAACTTCTAAGACATCGTTTTCACAGTATGTACGTAAAAAACCTAAATTTTGATATGGTACGGGTTGCCCGATTTAGTTCTTTTTGAAATTTCATTAACTATATTTATGAAAACGTCATGTGCTGAATTTCAGCTCTCTACGTCGATGCGGTCTCATGCAGCTCCCAAATATATAGTGAAAACCCAAATTTTTGTATGGAAACCCTATATTTGAACTTAAATTTACTTTTTTTTTTAAAAAGCCCGTGTGCAAAATTTCAGCACTCAAGGACATGCAAAAACCAAAATACTTTTAATATTATGTCTGGTTGTCCAATCCACTTTGGTCTACCAGCATTATTACCGTGCGTTACAAACGGAATGACAAATTTAGTATACCCTATGATTTCATTTAGGGTATAATAAGCAAAACATTATTTTTCAAAGATTTTTTCAAGACACTTCTCAATTTCCTCAGAAATTTAAGAGTCCTTTCAACCAGTTACTAACCATTTCATAAAGTAAAAAGCCAAATTTACTTCTCGTATTTGCTAGAAAAAAATAACTTTAAAACCTGCTATTTTCGGGTGGAAAAAATAAAAAGTCGAGAGCTGGGTTTATATTTTTACCGTAAAACAGCATTAAGCTCTTGCGCTTGCCATTCTATCTTCAAAACTATTGTCGGTAAGGAATAGTAAGTAAAGAAAGCTTTTTTCGTAAAAAGTCACAACTGGTTCGGTCCTTCCCATTTTCACATAGCACACAAGTTCAAAACAGTAAAAAAACGATCAACAAACTGAAACAAATGTTCCAGCATGGCATATTTTACATATAATCACATCGTCTGTATGTAGTGAAACGCATCATCTCAATTTGTATAAACTTTGTTCAAGTGCACATATTGTTAAATATGTGGCAAATGGGCGCATTGTTTGGAGCCGGCTTAAGAATAAATTACTGAAGTTGTTCAAATTGCTTAATTACTCAAGAATGGAAAAGAGTTACGACCTATGTAAGGAGTATTTTACATCTTGTCAATAGTAAAGTCATCAAATGGCGCATTTGCAATGCCTTTAATCACTACACTTACGTCGATAATCCGAAAGTAAACTTGACTCTCCAAACAAATCCATGACCCAATTGTCGGGCTAGTTAGCAAAGCAATCGACGATAGAACAGTTCCATGAGAGCAATCGTTGATTACTTTTCCAAATGCGACCTTGCGTGCGGTTTGGGACAAGCTATTTTCCGCGTGCCAAATTAATTTCCCCATAACAGAGTCTTCACACTCCCTTACAATTTTGTCTTAATCAAGAGAATCAAATGGCAAAAATAATCTGGGACACTTTGCACAGTGCAAGAACCGTTCAGATGATTATTGATTCAACTGCGACTGCACATTGTGAGCAAATAAGAAGAAATTCTCACTATCATGGTACAAACTGATCCATCCCGTGGGGCAGAATTCATATGGATGTCACAGGTCCAATCAATGAAAAAATATCACATGTATGCAAATTTTACTGCTAAACAAACTATTTCCTAGCTATGATTTAAAAATGATATTAGTTTAGGATAAAAAATCATCTTCGACAAAAAGGGGGATAGCAATTCAACCACAGTTTTAATTTATAAGTAAAATTATTATATATTTCATAACGAGGATTTGTATGAAGGTCGAACTAAGAATTAAAATTATTCAATATGATAGAATCAATAAAGACATCACCCACAAAAAGTAATAATATTATGGCTTGCAGCACTGTCATTTGCTTGTGCTTATTTAACATATTTTCTGATGGTGACTACTCGACGGATAATTAAATGGAGTAGAATCGGACAAGTAAAAGAAAAAGAGCATTTTTTGCCGGTCGGACGCAAACGGTAACTAAACATGTAGACAATAGTGTAGCAAAGCTCTATCCAAGAACTAAGGCAGCAATCTACGTACAATAATGCAGATGCCTACTCATATATTTTATTTAATATCGCGCCATTATTTACAAAACGTTGCCTGACCTCTTTGTAATAATCATCATTCCATTCTCTTCAATCATTTAATCTTCCTCTTAGTTCGCTTTTGCAAGCCTCGACGTCATTATATTTGCACAGTTGATAAATTGGTTTCCATTGAGTAATATAGATTTTATTTTTTACATTTTAGTAATGCAAATTCTAACTTACATAGGCTTAACCGCTTTAAAGGGCTAACCACAATGTGCATATACAAAGGCGCGATATTGTTCGTCAATTTTTAAATCCTTTCTACTTTGCATAAGCACTGTGTAAATACTATACAATTGTTAGTCATGCATAATATGAAAGACTTGGGCATATGCAACCTTATGCTCATTGTGGTTTGGAATTAAGGGCTAACTACAATGTGCCAGTATATTGGCTGAAACACAATGGGCGTTAAATTACTTAGTATAGCGAACTCGCCCGTTAAATTAAACAAACGTACAAAAATAACGTTAAGGTGGCAGTAAGAAACTTCGTTAAGTTTAAATGTCAAATTTTCCGTAAGTGAAGTGCGGTAAGAATCGCTCATTACTTACGGACACATGTGTGTTATCCAATGATATTAATTAAATATGAATAAAATCGGTATTCCAATTTTATTACGGAAGAAGAATGTGAAAAGAGGTGGTCCCTTAAGAGAAAAGTTTGCGAGCGAGCTAAGAAAGCGAGGTATTGCTTCTGGAAGTGCTACCGGTTTTTCTTTGTTATTTTTCAGATTATCTATTTTATATAATGTCGATAAAAGGCACATCAAACTTAATTAAATAAATTTCCATTTGTTAATTTTTTGCTTTTACCACTTTTTATACCCTGGATGATGAAATCATTATACTAAATTTGTCACTCCGTTGGTAACATCTAGAAATAATGATGGTAGAGCAAAATTGGATTGAACCCCACCCAAGCATGACATTAAAAGTTATTTTGCTGTTTGCATGTCCCTTCGTCCGTCTTTTGGTCCCTCCTTACGATAACTCAAGAACGCGTGTATTTAGAGCTGAAACGTTGCACACGGCCTTTTTAAAGAAAAAGTAAGAGTTCGAAAATCGGACAAATCGGGCGACCCCTTCTTGTTGTTGCCATGTAAAGATTTCGGATTTTTATGTATATTGTGAAAACGATCAATCCTAGACGTTTTTATTGTATTGAACATTTTTGCAGAATATCAGATCCTATGAAATTGTTATAACCAGGAGAGTAGTATAACAAATACCTGCCGCTGTCACAGCCCATATACAAAAAGAAATCGTGCCTGAAAAAAAATCCGCAGCACCACATCCGGTCCAGAAGGAACCCTTACACCACTTACCTTTACCTATGATGAAGGCCCAGATGTCCTGTCTTCCTTGCCGTACCCCATCCACCCAATGACACTGGGGGCAACATCTTATCAGCGTCCCTATGATGACCTGAAATGAAATTAGTGGAGGAGCGGATCTTTAGTCAACCATCGCTATCGAGCGGGCTTTGGGAGAATGAAGGAAAAATTAGGAAAAACTTCACTGCTCCATTGATAAACCCTTTTTATATTCATACATTTTCGTTTACAGGTTTAGGCATTACGATGCTTCATGTACCCTTCAATTCCGGCTTGATTTACGCTCAACTAGAAGGCTTAGTCGGCATTAGAAATGACCGATTTTGTAAAAGAGCAATCAACATTATTCTAATATAAGCAAACTAAGCAACACTGAGAGAGAATATGGGGTGTGTATTGTTTATAATAAAAAAAGTTCTGAATATAAATTTAACACCAAAAGTACTCACATCAATACGATTGTCCGACATGTTGAAGCTCTCCAACATTCGGTAACTATCTATATTGTGAGATTAAACTTTAAAAATGTTAGCAGTCGAGACTACCCTTCGCTATCTCCTTTGTTTTCTATAAAATAAGATCAACTTGAATGAACTTATACTCTAAAAGTAATGATGACTAGTAAATAACTAATAACATTGATGACAAAGGCTTCATCAATATTGTAACATCTTAACTTGCCTCCTTTCTTGTCTTAACTATTTAATATGATAAGCGGTAAATTTTGACAGTGCCTATGACTTGAAGATTTTACTCTGGGTCGAGGCCTTACGTGCACTATTTTGCCTAATATTTATTTAACTATGTTGAATGCGTCTAGTCTCCGAGTTAACTTAGCAATCAAACCCTTTGGTGATATGAAACATTGGTGACCAGCTCAGGTCCCTTTGAGAGGCGTAATGTATTGATATCCCAAAAGGACAAACATAATATAATATAATAAATAATAATAAATAATATAATACAAATATAATATATATATAGCTCACACTGATCTTGTGTCACCTTACTATTCAATTCTTGTTTCTGAGCAGTAAATTTACATAAAATGGTATTCGTAATTATCTGACATTGTCACAAACGTGATTAATTTATTTTATTTGCACACTAAGCGTTATTCGTTGCCTAATCCAACTGACTAAGTTTTTCTAGTTATTGTTTCCCTTTTCCTTTATATAAAATTTTCTGAAATGTTTTAAAATTTAATTGACAAAATTAGATACGTGGCCAAAACTGTTCGTATTCGTGTACTACCGGTGCTCTGAAACTCTGTGGAAAATAATTCTGCCAATGGCACATTCAGGGGCTGGATTACTCTAAATACATTACCCTTAGGCAATCGATTCCGTCGACGTTAGCGATTAAGAAATCTACTTCTCAAGACTGAGTTTCCCGAGGGTTGTTATTAAATCACTGACCTGATTGGACTGTTTCGGTGTTTATTGTTTTACTTTTGACTTGCCGTCAGAACTTTTCTTCTGTCCTTTAGTTTTATTTTTTTCTTGCTTGCGGTTCTAGAGTTTCAATGTGTTCGGGTTTGAAACAGGTAGCTTCCTGGGAAGTCTTGTAAGTGGAGCACTTTCTATTCCTTTGGACTTTGCCGCCAACGTGATTTGCCCCACGTTGCGTTTCGTAACTGGCAGTCGAATAAATCCTTTATTGAATTCTTTGAGGCTATAGATTTTTGTTCAATCGAATAAAATATTACTGCTCGGTATGAGGCGCAAGTATGACCGCAGCCTCTGAAGACCCCTTCTCATTAACCAAACAAATTTTGTGGGGCGTGGACCTGGCAGATGGTTCTTTTACTTTTTCCATTTTTATTTGCTGTTTACTTTAGGATTCTTCACTACTTTTTCACAATTTAATTACACTGTGCAAATCACTTTGTAGATGTCTGGCACTTTGGGTTATGGCGGTCATTTGAGAAAAGAATTTCTTCCGCCCTCTCAGATGCTTCCTCTTGCTTTTCGAACTTTATCCGTATTCTGTCTCAACTAGGGTTTATTCGCACGTCTCATCAGACTGACAGCACTATCGTCGTGTGGCACAATGTGAACACTGCTGCATCTGACAGCGGCATACATGTGGGATACTTCTTAATGCAGCACGCTGCGACCATAATAGGGCAGGGTTGTGTGTTCCACCTGTGGACCAGACGACAATGAGAAATGGTCGACTGAGCTAGTCGGTCTTAAAATATTGGCCTCGTCTGTGCGGGCGCCCAATATGTGACTCGACCCACGACTACTAGCCCTGATAAAAAGGATTCTGTGCTAGCTCTAGAAAAGCCACGAAGGCCTGTCAGACTCTGCGCGTGAAAAGTCAGAGGCGCATCCCCGAAGTCGCGCCATCCATTGCCTAGAGTTCGACATTTGTCTCGATATCGAAAGTCATTTTGTCAGCACCCCTCTGCCTCCATACCGAGATGAGTCGGAGAAGCCTCTACAATCAATAACCTAAATAACTGATTGCAAAGCTTCCTCCACTCCTGACGTCTCACTACGATCGCAAACCAATACTCGTTCGAGGGTGTGCGTCCGTGCCCCCACACACAGATCGAGTCTCTACGAATTTAAATTAAACAACATGCAGTTCAGTGCCCCCTTTGAGGTGATATTGGTGCCATCATTGGCTCTCACGAGCTCATCCGCCTGCAACCCTACCTACAGGTCCTGAGCACCTTGCAGGCCTTCACTGGACCTCGCCCCGAATATTTCGGTATAGCTCCAGTGTTGGGTTTAAAAATGTTCCTTTAGTCGCCTCTTACGACAGGCAGAACATACCGTGATAGCATTCGTTTTCCCCTCTCACAGGGAAGTAAAGGCGAATGCCTCAGAAAATATTTACAACAAGGATTATTCAACTCTCCCAGGAAGTGTACGGGCTGAAGATTATTTTTACAGAATGCCAGGGTATATTCATTGTCATCGACGTCAGCGTTGGAAGACCTCATCCAAGGTAAAGTAATTTCTGATCCAGGCTTAGTTCTTCTTAAGGTCTGATGTTTTTAGTATGGTAAGTTGTAGCGTATACCCCTCCTACGCTACCTTTTTCTTGTTTGGCTTCTCTACCTTTTTTAGAGAAACCCCCATAATTCTCCCAGGATACCTGAAAAGGGGTGAAAAAGTACATTTTCGAGAAGTAGCCCTATGCTACTTCCCCATATATAAATTCCTGAAAAAAAACTATAAACACACTTTCGAGAAGTAGCCCTATGCTACTTCTCCATATTACGATTCCTGAAAAAAAAAATTTAAACATCTCTTAGAAGTAGCCCTATGCTACTTCTCCACATTATAAATTCCTGGAAAAGATAAAATATAAAGATTTTCGAGAAGTAGCACTGTGCTACTTCTCCATATCATAAATTCCTGAAACCCTGCAGAATACAAAAAAAGATAAAAAAAATTACTCTTCAACAAAAAAATCCCGATTCGTGCAGAACTCGCACAAATTGGAATCTTACTTATAAAAACCTGAAAAGAAAGAAAAATTATATCTTTTGCCCAAGCGAAAAATTCCAATTCACGCAAAACTAGCACAAATTGCAATTTTTCGTTCGAAACAGACATTCAGCAACGGAACTCGCCTAGCTGTAAAACATCACGCGATACCATCACGCCATGCATTACAGCAGGCCCGCCCGAAATTCCCAGAAAATTTCGGTTCGAATGTGCACCAGCTGTGGCGTGAAATCGTGGTAGAATCAAAAAAAGACGTTCGTCGGTCGGTCGGAATGGATGGAGAACGGCGGCGATTGCAGTCAGTCAGTTGAGAGTTGGTCTTGGACAATGATTAAGTGTGGTCCTCGGTACTAAGCGTCGGCGTGATAAGAGTTTTTTGTTTGCTGGTTTTCCTGAAACAGAAGGGAAATTAAGTTTGATTAGTTTTTACGCATAATTACCTACCTGTGTGGGGAGAATATTTAGATCTTTCATGCAGTCCCTGGAATAAACAAAATTGAGTGCGATCGTGATTTTTATGTTACTGATATTTACCTGTGCTGGAAGTACATTTTTGGATTTTCACGCAGTTTTCCTAGAACAAACGGAACTTAGTGTGTTAGTGATTTTTATTCTATTAATACTTACCTGCGACGGCAGAAGGTTTGTGCTTAATTTGTCAATTTTCCTAGAACAAACGGAAATTAGTGCGATAGTGAATTTTATTCTATTAATACTTACCTGCGACAGCAGAAGATTTGTGCTTAATTTGTCGAGTAATAATTTTTCCTGAAACAGAAGGCAAATCAAGTTTCATTAGTTTTTACGTTAATTATTTACCTGCGCTGGCAGTACATCTCGGATTTTCACGCAGTTTTCCTAGAACAAACGGAAATTAGTGTGTTAGTGATTTTTATTCTATTAATACTTACCTGCGACGGCAGAAGAGTCAATTTTCCTAGAACAAACGGAAATAAGTGCGATAGTGATTTTTATTCTATTAATACTTACCTGCGACGGCAGAAGATTCTGCTTAATTTGTCAAGTAATAATTCTTCCTGAAACAGAAGGGAAATTAAGTTTCATTAGTTTTTACGTTAATTGTTTATCTGCGCTGGCAGTACATTTCGGATTTTCACGCAGTTTTCCTAGAACAAACGGAAATTAGTGTGTTAGTGATTTTTATTCTATTAATACTTACCTGCGACGGCAGAAGATTTGTGCTTAATTTGTCAAGTAATAATTTTTCCTGAAACAGAACGGAAATTAAGTTTCATTAGTTTTTACGTTAATTATTTACCTGCGCTGGCAGTACGTTTCGAATTTTCATGCAGTTTCCTGGAATAAACAAAATTTAGTGCTATTGTGACTTTTACGTTGCTGATATTTACCTGCGCTGGCAGTACGTTTCGAATTTTCATGCAGTTTCCTGGAATAAACGAAATTGAGTGTTATTAGTGATTCCTATCCAATTAATACTTACCTGCGACAGCCGAATCTTTATGATTAAATTGGTCGAATAGTAGCTTTCCTGAAACAGAATTTTATTCTACTACGTATCGGCGCCAATAATGAACTTTAAGTGCACGTTTATATTTTGGTTTTTCATGAGTGAAAATACTGACAGTTTCGTCTTGCCGTGACAAGGTCATTTCCCTGGGGAAATAAGTAGTCGTATATATTGTTTTTATATATGTATATACATACCTACAAAACCTGCCGGAAATTTTCATCAAAAGAACCACGAGCTGTTCCCGTCGCTCACCGTGGTAGTTCAACTAATTTGCCTTACCGAACCCAATATATACAAGTGTACAGCTATTTGTTAAACAGAAGGGAATTTAAGTAAGAAAAAAAAAAGAGGTCAATGCACCCGAATGCAAAAAAAAAAAAATAAATAAAATTCGAAAGCACCCAAAAGAGGTGAAAAGAATAATACAAAAGAGGTCAATGCACCCACCAAACATACCTTAAACATCATTCAACGACACAACGTCAGAGTGCACTCTTCCAGAGATTGAGGGACTCCGTCAGCCTCTTTCAACGCCCGAAACGAGGTCCCAGGTTTAGTAGTACAAGAAAATTGATATTTGCATATCTGATAACATTGTTTAGATGTAAGATCTAGATACTTATTTTCTTTCCTTTTTTTTGTTTTTTTTCTTTATTTTCCTTTTTTTATTAAATTTTGTTTTGGTCGTATAGGATAGGATAGTATAAGGAAAATAGTGTAACGAATAATCTGAGCATTTTGATACGGCTTTGGAGGCTTAGCCAGGGTGGATGGGGGCGATTGGGCCCAACATTACCCAAAGCTGGGGTCTCAACAACATCTGAGACTCCTCTCTGTTCTCTCTCTCTCGCTAGATCATTCGTCTTTCCAGCGTTGCAGGCTCTCCGGGTGAGCCAAGTCTTGTTCGGCGTTGCTGAGGTCTTTCGCTTTCTTGAATAACTCTTTTTTTATTAAATAACTTTTCTCCTTTTCAGGCTTTTAGGTTCTACCAGGAGGCCGAAGGCGTTATAGATTTTTTTTACTGTCCGTCTGTCCGTCTGCAGTCACGACTACAATTGTTTTTTTTGTCCGTCCGTCTGTCTGATCAGTTATGTTGACGATTTTGTACAGCTTTACAAGCATTGAAGGGATGTGGGTGGCAAGAACCACCCCAAGCCGGCTGATCGCTAGCGGCATACTCGCTGTGCAGCCACCCACACATATCCCGGCCATGATTTTTGTAACAAGGGGTGTCGGATGCGGTATGTATCTACATCCAGGTACAAGTGAATGTAGGTAGATCTGTCGCCTGACAAGCTCTTCGTTACAAAGTACCTAGGACTTTCCCTGCAGATCCTCAAGCTCCTTTTTTTGATTTGACACGACGCTTTAAAAATGTTCGTCCCAATTTTGCACTGAGCTGATGCTGGAAGCTGCTCTGCATACAGTTTCGCCTGTATACTTCTTGACTCACTATGTAACTTAACAGGTTTGGCTCGAAGGTTGGAAGATTTAACCCCCTGTTCGAATGCATGACTTAAATTTTCTGCGCTCTCGCACGGATTAAGCTCAACTTGTCGCCTGCATCTACTGTCAAAGGCTACTGTCAATTCCTAAGCCTTTGTGGATGAAATAGTATGAACTCGCATGTTCGATCATCTGTTGTCCGTGGCTCTAATTCCTGACAAAAAGGACCGGTTCTCGCAGATGTCTGGCAAACTGAGCGGAGCAAAACTGGACCTCATTGTCAGAGACTATCGTTTCCGTAACTCCGAACATGTCAAATTCTGGTTGTGTTAGTTCTGTTGCCGCTGCAGTGAAAGATCAGTACAGCCGTGTAGTATGTAGAATAAATATAGAGAGCTGGGCAACATGTTATGGAACTATGTTGAGTGACTGGGTTGGACGTGAAGTCCAGACTGCCAGCATGAGCTGACAGATCACTCGACGGACAGCGTTGGCAGAGAGTGTGGGGAGGTTCAACGAAAAACTTGCCGCTGCCGTCTGCCATAATAAAAAAAAAAATCTCGTGCCTATCAACCAAAAAACCGGCACACATTCAGTCCTGAAGGGACCTTGACGTCACTTACCTACATCCAATATTGAAGGCGCAGATGATATGCTTTCACTGCATGTCCCAACCACCCATATGACACTGAGGGCAGCAAATTAGTTTCAGTGTCCCTTAGTTGACCTGTAAAGAGAGAATAAAGAGCTCCAGGATCGTGAAAGGAGAAACAAAATCGAAGCTCTGCACGTCATAATCGTTATAAAAGAAACTCTCCATATATTTTAGGCTTAACTTATTGACAGGCTACGGAAATTTTGTGAAATGAAAAACTAAAGCTGTGCAGTATTCAAAGGAAAACTTAGTAAAAAAATGTAAGATTATCACACTACGAATCCTATAGTATTGTTAGAGGTAAGTATATATAGGTATATCTATTATAAATTGTTAAGGAAATAATTTGCGAGTTTTCCCCTTTCTCATAATTGAACGTTGACACATTATATGTATATATATATAGGTGAATTCCAGTGATAGCTTGATAATATGCAAGGTTTCTTCAGGTTCTCACAAAACATCTGCATGTGATATTAATTGGGTAACTATTATTATTAATGCCCCGAAAATTATACTGGAAGTTTGTTAGCTTTCAAGAGCAGTCTCAAAGCAGTTGGTTGTTTACTTCCTCACAGCAAACTTTTGAGCCTGACACGTTTTCAATTATCGCACAAGCTTTAGTCAAACCTACGTATGTACCCATATAAATGTAACTTCATCTTCATTTTTCTCTTAAGACTCATAGGAGATCGAACTTGTAAAAACGATAAAGTTAGCAAATTACATCAAGCTTTCTTAAGCGAAACTTCAATCCATTCAAATTATTATATAAATAAATATTACTTGTTCTAAATAAGTACGTATCTAAGCATCGACATAAATAATTCTATTAACCAAAGTTCACTGGAATTATCAAACCCAATGGACATCTGGACGTTCCATATTCTTTGATATGACACGCACTCGCTGATAACATTCTTTTCCATCATTAAGTTGTCTTATATGATGTAATTGTTGTTATAATGTAAAGTTCGAGTAAGTCGACGGAACACAAGTATGTTGTTCGTGGTATGAAACTACCGGGAACCGCCGCTACTCTCACTTTGTTATTTGAGTTAATGAAGTTGAGAACGATTGGAGGTTCAACTGTACATAACAAGCCTCACCAGGAAGAAAAGGAGCCTCGTTGGTTTTCACTCCCAGGCATATACGGATTTTCTCCTGGTGCGGGGTTGATGAAAATAGTCTATCTAATTGTAAATGTGTCAGTATGCAAACTAAAAAATATCATAAATTTACTTACAGGATTAATCTATTATCTGATGGCTACGGACACCTTTTTAATCTATAAGCAACTTGCTATTTGAGTTGATGAATTCAAGAAAGACTGAAGTCTACAGATACGTAAAAGCCTCACCAGGGAGAAAGGAGCCTCGTTGGTTTTTACTCCCAGGCATGTACGGATTTTCTCCTGGTGCGGGATTGATGAAAATAGTCTCTCTAATTGAAAATGTGTCAGTGTGAAAACTAAAAATTATTATAAATTTACTTACAGGATTAATCTATTATCTGATGGCTACGGAAACCTTTTTAATCTATAAGCAACTTGATGCTCCCACGGTATAGCAATGTGACAAGACAAATTAGTTTTCTTCTTCTTCCTTTTCTTTCTCCCCAGCATGTCACACCGCACTCGAGGAAACGCACTTCTCTCGGTCGGGGTGCGTTCAAATATTCTGTTTGACAGCAGCCGGCTTACACGCTGCAGTATTTCATGTAGCATATTGCTATATGCAATACGCTACGACCATAACAGGGCAGAGTAGTCTGGGCCACCCATGGTTCAGACAACGCTGAAAAATGGTCGACTGAGCTAGCCGGACTTAAACATAGGCCTCATCGCTGCGGGCGCCCAATGTGTGTCTCGACCCACGACCCAATGAGATTCGCATTGCTCGTCTTCGAGTACGACTGTCGCTCTTACTTGACCGATGACGCACCGAGGACACATCCTTGAAGTCTAGTCAGTCTTTGATCCTACCTCGACATCCTTCTCCGTGTTGGAAATCAAAGGTGCATCGACAAGCTGCTCTCCTTAACCGAGATGCTGAAAAAGCCTCGCGATCAGTAACCTAAAGAACTGATCGCTAAGCTTTCCCGGCACAACATCTCGCTCCGATCTCCGACCGGCGATTGTTCAAGGGTGTGTCCCCAAGGCGTCTTCGAAGTGGTGAGGTTGTTGATTTTATTTCCTAACTTGCTAGTATACAGGATTGGATTCCAACAGGTATATCACCCGCCATTGACGGGGCAATAGGAGGGCTTCGCGATATCCTATAGTTTACCAGTGCAGCTGGGTGGATGCCTTCTTAGGGCTACCAGGAATAGATTTAATACTACTATGTCCGACGGTTACCGATTAACGAAATGTTGTAGACGGACAGACAAGGAAAAATCCTCCTAATGAGGCTGATCCGGAAGTGACTATAAAAGGGTATCTACTCATAAGAGGTAGAGGTGTGCGGATGAGATTGGATTCCAACAGGTATATCACCCACGATTGACGGGACAATAGTAGGGCTTCGCGATATCCTATAGTTTACCAGCGAAGCTGGCTGGATGCCTTCTTAGGGCTACCAGGAATAAACGTGACAGTCGATAGATGACGCCTCTTGACTGGATATCACTGCCTGATGTCTTTGGCGTGATAGACTCCTAGCAGTTTCCCCTGCAGATCTTCAAGCTCGTATAGGGAGTTTCCCTTCTTGGCTTTAACCCGACATTTGACAAATTTTCGTTCCAGTTTAACACTAGTCTGCTGTTGGAAGTTGCTTTGTGCAAAATTCCGTCTAAATACCTCTTGAACCACTTTGAAATCAACAGGTTTTGCCCTGAGATTATAGGTTCTTGAACCCTGTTCGAACGCGTGGTGCAAGTTCTCCTGCACTCGCACGGATCAATCTCATTTTGTCATCCGCATCTACTCTCAACGGCTCATTAAGAGTTCCAAGGCTCCTCAAGATGGAATAGGAGCTGCCATGTTCAATCATTTGTTGACCGAAGAGTGTTCGATACGGAGAGAAGCCAGTTGCTTGGTGGAAAGAGCTCCTGAGAGAATTAGCTATCTGGCTCAGCTTCTCATCCCATCTCGTGTGTTCCTTCCGGATATATGCTCTAATCCCAGACAATAGAGACCTCTTTACTCGCTCTGAAGCGTTTGCTTGTGGCGAGTAAACTGCCGTTCGTAAGTGCTTCACCCCATACTTATCCAGTAAACTGGTGAACTGATTCGAGCAAAACTGGACTCCATAGTCAGAGACTATCGTCTCCGGGACTCTGAACAGTGTAGACGCTTTTCTCATAGGTTTGAGAATTGGGAATTTGAAAAAGTGGACAAGAACTATTACAATGCAGACATTTCCTTTCACTGACCGGGGATATGGACCTAGAAAATCAATATACAGCTTTTGCCATGGTCGTTCTGTCACAGACTGGACTCTCATAGGTGGTCTCAGTATAGTATTGGGGGCCTTAGTTTCTTTACACACGTCACAGGCGCCTACGTAGTTTCTGACATCAACTGTCATTCGTGGCCAGTACAGGCGTCTTCGCAGACGTTCCAGGGTTTTCTCTATACCTCCGTGTGAAGCTAGTGGCGGATCATGAGCTCTCGAAATGACGTCGGTGACAAGCCCTCGTGGAATCCAAAGCTTTCAAGCGTCTTCTTCCTGAATCGGATCGCCTGTTGTCGGAACAGTCCGAATTTAAACGAAGCCATCCCTGACGCAAAGATCTGGTAGTTTGCCAGAAGTAGTTTTAACCTTATGCCGCAGTTCTTCATATTCCAACGAGTTGAAATATGGCGAACTAAGGTCAACTTCCGGGCCAGGATCTTCGTTGGTGGACAGGCTGTCACAATGGATACGTGACATCGCATCAGGGAAGACGTTCAGGCTTCCTTTTCGGTGCTCGATAGTGAAGTCGAAACCCTGAAGCTTCAAACTCCACCGAGCAAGTCTACCGCTGAGGTCCTTTTGAGACATCAGCCATTTCAATTTCGCATGATCCGTCACTATCTTAAACGGCATAAGTTCTATGAAGGGCCGGAATTTTGTACACTTAAGATTGCAGCTAGGGATTCCTGCTCTGTGACGGTATAATTTCTTTGTGCCGAGTTCAACTTTTTCGAGACGCAGGCTATTGGCTTCTCGTGGCCATCATCATCAGTTGAATCAGCACCCCACCAATACCTTGTTGGCTCGCATCTCGCTGGATAACGAACGGCTTGGTGAATTCTGGGCTCACTAGCAACGGAGCAGAAGTAAGTTTTTGCTTTAGTAGATCAAGAGACGTCTGGGCTTCAGGTGTCCATTTGAACTGACTGGGGCTTTTCAAGGTGTCTGTAATGGAGGCAGTTAAGTCAGCATAGTTCGGGATGAACCGCCTATACCATCCCGCCATACCTAGTAGGCGTCGGGCTTGCCGAACAGTTTTAGGTGGCGGATAGTCAACTATAGCTGAGATCTTGTCTGGGTCAGTCCTGATTCCTCCCTTCCCGACTATAAAACCAAGTATTAGTCTCCTTAATGCAAAACTTACTATTCTCAACGTTGATAGTGTGCCAGCCTTCCTCAAACAATCCGCTACACGGGATAGCAATGTGAGATGAGTGTCGAAGTCTGAAGGCAGAATTAATAAATCGTCTAAGTAGACGAGAACATTTTCACGAAGATCGAAAGGAATGACTTTATCCATGAGGCGGCACATCGTTTGTGGAGCGTTGCATAGGCCGGTGTACTGATAGAGAGGATGACCAGGTACAGTAAAAGCGGTCTTCTTTCTGGAATCAGCGTCTAGTGGGATCTGCCAGAAGGCGTCTTTCAGGTCCAGGCTCGTAATGTAGTTTGCCGGAGGAAGTCGACTCAGAAGTGCGTCTATCTGCGGTAGCGAATAGGTATCCTTCTTCGTAACAGAGTCAAAACAAAGCCGAACCTTTCCAGACTTCCTCACTAGAACAACTGGAGAGCTCCAAGCACTCTGGCTCTCCTCTATCACACTCAGTGATAGCATTCGCTCTAATTCGGCATCCATCAAACTTTGTACTGCCGGCGATATCGGATAAAAGCGTTGTTTTATCGGAGCTGCGTCATTCGTTTCAATCTTGTGAGCGACCAAAGATGTTTTTCCCAGGCCCAAAGAGGCGAAAGAAGGAAAAAGCTGTTTCATAGCTTCTAGACGCTGTTGATCTAGACTGGAAAGAACGTGGCGGTCGGTGTCAGAAGTAGCTAGTAAACTTGGTGTCACTTCTGCAGCTATACCTAAGACATCTGGAGCCAACCCAAATAGACGCCAGACGTCTATTCCTAGATATACTGCCTGTGTGAGCCCAGGAACCACGTAAAAACGCACGTTTTGGGTCTTACCACGGAAAGTGATGTCCAAGTCCACACGACCATGCACAGTCGTCATGGCACCCACCATTCGCTACTTGAACCTATGTCCGATACCTCTTCCATTCAACCTCTGCTTCTGTAAGCTTCTCTAGAGCTCCCTGGTCTAGAATACTGACAGTGGCACCACTATTAAGTAATCCAGCCTCATTTCGCCCAAGCAGCTTTGCTTCGGCATACGGTCGAATGTCGTCTTGTTTTTTCCTTTCCAGTCTCATCCGTCGGCAGTATTCCCGCCAACCAACGGTTGATTTTTCTTCTTCGGTCTACAATCCAGGTCAGGATATATAATTTCAGCTAACTCCGCTACCGAGGAGAAGATGCGGTCTCTTACTGCATTATATTTCTGCAGACGCGTATGATACGGCATCAGCGGATGTACAACAGGCTCACGCCCACTCGTCATAACAGAGCTTGGTGGCCGTTTTAATATAGAAATGCCATGAGGCCAAATCTCCTGCTCAGTAACCTTGTCAGCTAAAAGTGCTGTCGGTTTTATCGGGACATCGAACATTAAAGATTCTTCTAAAGAAGTGTCTAATAAAGTCATGGGCTCCCCAGAAGTGGAAATTGGAGCTTGAAGATCCGCGGAGAAATCTATTGAGTCCTCCGTCTCTATCAATGAATTATTTATAAAATCTGGTGATTTGCTAATATCATCAGAATCACTGAATGATATCCGTGGACAATTCAGGGGTTCGTCCAGGTCTGCTAATGGAGCGGACCTTCCTCCTTATGCAAGGTTTTAACTGGAGTGTTCGTTACGACGGGTGCTCGGGACGTTGACGCTGGTCGAGAAAAGGTGTTGGGATTCCCGACCCGTCTCTCTCGTTTTGCTGTGCACAGTGTCCGCAGTTGGGCTTAAAAATGTTCTTGAGCCCGCATCCGTAGCAGAACACTTGCTGTCTTACTTGTAGGCAGTCCTGGTAATAGTGACCTTGCTGATCACAATTCCAGCATACTACTGTGTATTTGGGCACAATGGCTGACACGTCACATAAGCTGGGGTCACTGCCTGTTGCTACTGCCAGTTCGGGGTTTATAGTCTGGAAGTCGTCAATCTCGTGTACTCGTTGGTTCCGGTGAGGGTTCCAGCTACCAGCTGTCGCTGTTCGTAGCTGCGTGGCTTGAATTCGAGTAACGAGCGATCTTAACTGTCCTATCGTATCGGTGGAATGTAGGCATATCTTCTCCAGAATCTCAGGCAGTAAATTAGATTTGACAATTTCCAAGAATTCTTGGTCCGGCATGGTGTTCTGCAACTGATCACGCAGCAACACTAAATGATGGTGGTACATGGCGAATAGTTCACCGGGCTTCTGCTTTCGCGACTTCAGCTGCAAGCGGATTTTTAAATCGTCCTTGGGCACTCCCCATTCAATTGACAACCAAGTCCTGACAAATTCCCAAGTTGGAAAGTGATTATGTCTTAATATCGACCAGTACCAGTCCCTCGCTGGTCCCGTCAATAACATGAGCATTTTCCTAACAAGGAGATCAAAATCTCCTTCTAGAGCGGAATGCGTGAGCGCTTCGACTCGAAAAATAAACTCATCTACGGACAGCTCGGAGTTATTTCCGTTGTATGTCAGGTTCCATTTCTGATCGGACTGCCTGATCGTCGTTGTCCTATACTTGCAGGGATACGAATAGGTGGAACTGGTGGAGGTGGTATAAAATCTGGTCTAGGCTGACCAAGAGCTGAATGCGGTCTATTTGACGACGGCCTACGCAGATCGTGAAAATCTTGTGATGGTCTAGGATCACCCATAGACGGAGGTGGTCGTGAAAAATCCACGGGTGGCATTGCTGCTGAAATTTGTTGTCGGACGCTATTTACTAGTTCAGTCCGCAAGGCCTTCGCGTACTAGGTCTTGCATTTGCATGCGTAAGCCTGCCATAAAGCATCCGTAGCTGCTGAGGTATGTCCACTGCCAGAAGGCAGTTGGCTAATTCGTCGCGAGGTGGTATTTGTGAAGGTCATGGAATGTATATCTGGCATTCCAGGTGATAGAGATCGTCGACTAGGTGGTGGAACTGTCAAAGGTGGTAACTCTAAGGACGCCATGGGAGGCAATGGATCGTGACTGACAGACTTTACGGGCTTTGTCATCTTCGGGACAGCACCAGTATACTCAGTGAAATCATACTGAGTGAGATGGGATCTGCAGATCGGGCAGTTTGAATGCTGTCCAATCCACGTTTTCAGACATGCTTTGTGAAACACATTTCCACAGACCGTCTTCACTGGCTTCTTCTGTCCTGACCAGTCGCTCTCTAGACAGACGGAGCACGGGTCTGGCAACAGCATCGGTACCCCAGTTGCTCGCGGTGGTGTTCGCGCTGTAGCCATTGTATAAAGATTTGCTCAGCAGTCTCACCTCGATAAATAACAGTGTCTATCTCTCAGTCTATATTCGGGAAATAGTGTAGTTCTGCCTTCGTGCAGAAATTGGACAAAATCAAAAAAATCGTGCGAAAATCGGACGTACGAGAAATGTATGGACAATCGTCGACCAGCACCAGGACAGAATTTTTCTTCAAAACAATATGGGAATTCGAAATTTTAATCAACTGAAGGTTGATGTACAATCTACGGGTTGATGTGCAACTGCAGTGTTGCTATGTAACGTACCTCTCTATATATAATTATATATATTCACGACTATGGCCTAATATATATGCAAAGTTATACGATAAGGATGAAGACGATTCCTAATTTTTCCTTGTCAGTAGCCAAAATCAACAAGGTTCCTCAAAAGTAACTAAGGGTTAAGCTCAATATTAGAAAAAGAACCAAAATTTCATATGTTTGTCTATAAGCTAGACTCAGGATCTTGTGACGACAAAAAAAATCGTTAAAAATGTTCTATGAGCTATTCTCAATCTTCGCTGCAGAAAAATATCAAAGTAATTCATCCGAGCTAAACTCACGTTAAGCAAGACAATGCCAAGAGCTTCCGAGTTAGACGTTTTCTCCCCCCACCCTCCAAGAGCCACTCTACACATAAAAGTCTCCAGGTCGCTCCCCCCTTTCAGGTAAAAAAAAATTGATACCGGCAAGCGACGTGAATGTGTGCATGAAAAAATTGTATGAGTTCTCACAGAAATCTGGGAAGAGTCGGGTTGGAGAAGCTAGAGACTGAAAATGATACTAGAGATTCTTCAGCCAGGCAGTTAGCAGTATGCCAACTCCTGATTACTGAAGGTCTCCAGCATCACTTCCATCCTCCAACAACTCTTTCCTTTCTCTTCACCCGATAGTCATATTTAGCTAACCTTCCAACTGGGCAGAGTCATGAATCTGGTCAACTAGTTAGCTGAAAGCCAAAAAGTCGTCTCACAGATTCACGACTCTGTCCAGCCAGCTGGCCAACAGAGACATGTCTCCGTGAGAGCTCACACAAAAATTTAGTGTGAGGCCACCTACCACCTCCATGACAGAAGGCCAGCGGGAAAGATCATTAAAAAAAAATTCCAAAAAAAAATTCAACTGCTCAGACTTGAGGTTTGACCAAAGGCAAACCTAAAGTCGAACTTGCAATTCAAAACTTCCCAAAAAGAAATTACTCCACGTTACGAACTTTCAAAACTTTCAAAACATTACGTTACTTTAATCGTTACTAAAAATTCAAAATACCAAAAACTTTACTTTACTTTCAAAAAATTTCTATTAACAAAACAGTCAAACCTAAGGTCCACTTGTATTCTCCACTAGATATGAGACTACCGAGTCAGACGATTTAGCTACTAGCCAAATGTCCATATCTCAAGTAGCCTCCGTCCCCAGTGTCAAACACATTTGAACACCGAAGTTGACTGAGGTGGCCCCACGTTGGGCGCCATTTTTGTTATGGAACTATGTTGAGTGACCGGGTTGGACGTGAAGTCCAGACTGCCAGCATGAGCTGACAGATCACTCGACGGACAGCGTTGACTGCAACGCGGTACGCTAGCTCGCCTCAGATACTGGCGGAGAGTATGGGGAGGTTCCACGAAAACCTGCCGCTGCCATCTGCCATAATCAAAAAAAAAAAATCTCGTGCCTATCAACCAAAAAAACCGGCACACATTCAGTCCTGAAGGGACCTTGACGTCACTTATCTACATCCAATATTGACGGCGCAGATGATATGCCTTCACTGCATGCCCCAACCAACCATACGACACTGAGGGCAGCAAATTAGTTTCAGTGTCCCTTAGTTGACCTCTAAAGAGAGAATAAAGAGCGGACCTAGGCGACTTTCATGCGAGAGGGCTCCAGGATCGTGAAAGGAGAAACAAAATCGAAACTCAGCACGTCATAATCGTTATAAAAGAAACTCCATATATTTTAGGCTTAACTTATTGACAGGCTACGGAAATTTTGTGAAATGAAAAACTAAAGCTGTGCAGTATTCAAAGGAAAACTTAATAAAAAAAAAGTAAGATTATCGCACTACGAATCCTATAGTATTGTTAGAGGTAAGTATATACATATCTATTATAAATAATTAAGGAAATAATTTGCGAGTTTTCCCCTTTCTCATAATTGAACGTTGACACATTATATGTATATATATATAGGTGAATTCCAATGATAGCTTGATAATATGCAAGGTTTCTTCAGGTTCTCACAAAACATCTGCATGTGATATTAATTGGGTAACTATTATTATTAATGCCCCGAAAATTATACTGGAAGTTTGTTAGCTTTCAAGAGCAGTCTCAAAGCAGTTGGTTGTTTACTTCCTCACAGCAAACTTTTGAGCCTGACACGTTTTCAATTATCGCACAAGCTTTAGTCAAACCTACGTATGTACCCATATAAATGTACCTTCATCTTCATTTTTCTCTTAAGACTCATAGGAGATCGAACTTGTAAAAACGATAAAGTTAGCAAATTACATCAAGCTTTCTTAAGCGAAACTTCAATCCATTCAAATTATTATATACATAAAGATCACTTGTTCTAAATAAGTACGTATCTAAGCATCGACATAAATAATTCTATTAACCAAAGTTCGCTGGAATTATCAAACCCAATGGCCATCTGGACGTTCCATATTCTTTGATATGACACGCACTCGCTGATAACATTCTTTTCCATCATTAAGTTGTCTTATATGATGTAATTGTTGTTATAATGTAAAGTTCGAGTAAGTCGACGGAACACAAGTATGTTGTTCGTGGTATGAAACTACCGGGAACCGCCGCTACTCTCACTTTGTTATTTGAGTTAATGAAGTTGAGAGCGACTGGAGGTTCAACTGTACGTAACAAGCCTCACCAGGGAGAAAAGGAGCCTCGTTGGTTTTCACTCCCAGGCATATACGGATTTTCTCCTGGTGCGGGGTTGATGAAAATAGTCTCTCTAATTGAAAATGTGTCAGTATGCAAACTAAAAAATATCATAAATTTACTTACAGGATTAATCTATTATCTGATGGCTTCGGAAACCTTTTTAATCTATAAGCAACTTGATATTTGAGTTGATGAATTCAAGAAAGACTGAAGTCTACAGATGCGTAAAAGCCTCACCAGGTAGAAAAGGAGCCTCGGTGGTTTTTACTCCCAGGCATGTACGGATTTTCTCCTGGTGCGGGATTGATGAAAATAGTCTCTCTAATTGAAAATGTGTCAGTGTGAAAACTAAAAAATATTATAAATTTACTTACAGGATTAATCTATTATCTGATGGCTACGGAAACCTTTTTAATCTAGAAGCAACTTGATGCTCGCACGGTATAGCAATGTGACAAGACAAATTAGTTTTCTTCTTCTTCCTTTTCTTTCTCCCCAGCATGTCACACCGCGCTCGAGGAAACGCACTTCTCTTGGTCGGGGTGCGTTCAAATATTCTGTTTGACAGCAGCCGGCTTACATGCTGCAGTATTTAATGTAGCATATTGCTATATGCAATACGCTACGACCATAACAAACAAGATATTGTTATGGTCGGAGCATATTGCATGCAGCAGTATGCTACACTGATCCTAGCTGCGTCATGTAAGCGCGGACTGCTGTCTGTATGGACGGAGCGGCTGTACGCACCGGACGCCATCTAATTGTCAGGGCAATGCTTCCAGATAGAAAAAGAGTTTGATGAAAAAAAAAAAAAAGAAGAGGAAGAAGTGTGTTGCTCAAGCGAAGTGCAGGAAGTAACAGGAAAAAAAAGAAAAGCCGAAGGAAAAGCAAAAGGCAATATTATAAGTTAAGGAAATTAATCGATAGAAAGTTTAATCATCTGAAGCCCGGTGAAAAGTTTATAAACAAAGCAGGCATCGAGTGAGGAGAATATCATCCCACAACCTAATTTAGCCACGCGGGCGAGTCCGCAGAAGTCGACGATAAGAAATAGGACGATGGGCGAGTGACAAGAAGAAGTTACCCCGAACATCCTGAAATTCGTATTTGCAGTTGTCTTCCCACGTGAATTGCTCCCATCGTGAACCCTAAAGAGTTCCCTGAGGCCAACGACTCACATTTGAGGAGCAGTATAAGCCTCTCTACAAACGAGCCTCCACAGACATCGCGCGTACTCATCAGTATTGAGATCGGATAAGGAGGCTTCGCTCACAGGAAATATTAATCACCGACGTAGTATAAGCAGCATCCAGCACTTCAGTTCAGGATATGGTCAGATTAGGGAAGTATTTGTTCTCTCTCAGAATTGAAATGATTTAGCACATACCCCATTGTAATTGCGTTTATAAATACCTAGAAAACAAAAGAAAAAAAAATTGGGAAAAGTAAATTACACACGCTCAGCGGATCGAAAGTAAAGCAAAAAGAAACAAAAAGGAAAGAGTGAAAGCCAAATTATAGACAATAACATTTTTTGTCTTCACGCATTTTAAGGTCTTACAGGACATCATGGAGGCGCCTCTACGGTGGACTCATCAGCACATAAATAAAGAAGATTCAGTAAGGACCGGTTTCACAGTTCAAGTTTAAACTTAAGATGTAGTTTAAACTCAGTTTATCTCTTCAACACAGTTTCACAGTGGTAAGTTAAACCTCGTTTAAACTTAGTTTAAACCACTAAAATTAAGCGTTTAAACTCAGTTTATCTTTAAATGTGAATGAAGCGACATTTCGATTTGACACTTGCTCAATTAGATTGGTTTTTAGACAACATTTGTATAATTATACAATTTGTGTGATGAATTCAGACCAGGAAGATATTAGCGATGAAGAAATTTCAATCATGTTAACTATAACATCCAGACGACAAAGGACAATGAGAAATCAACAAAATCATTTTGATGAGTGGCCCTCTGTCAGTCCTTTTACATTCGATGATCATTTTATGCCTTTCAACAAATATCATTAATAATGTTGTTTCTCTTGATGAAAAGTTCGTCGTGCGTTTCAAAGAGTCTACTCATTTTCGTAGGTATAATTAATTTATTTTATTTTCACAACGATTTGGCCGGCAATATTTTGACAGTAAATGACTCACAATAGTTTGCAAGATCACAATTGTACAGCGAATAGCTTGTTAGTTCACAATTCCATAGTGCTGCCATATTAAAAAAGGTCGAACACTGTGAAACTCATTTTGGCTTAAACTCAGTTTAAACTACGAACGGAGTTTAACTAATCCTGAGTTTAAACTCGAACTGTGAAACCAGCCCTTAGAGGGCGTTCTGATATTGGGATGTGATCATCAAGATTTTCAATTGCGGAATGTATTGTAGAGATACCATCATGGTCAGGGTTATTGGGGGTTAATTCGTTCGTGTTGAATTCTATTTTGTTGGGTGTATTTTCATTGCTTGGTCTTATTCGACTTAATGCGTCGGCGTTAGAATTTTGTTTACCCTTTTTGTAGGATATTTCATAGTCGAACTCCTCGAGTTTCAATCTCCAGCGTACTATCTTAAGAGTTTGGGTCCTTAAGACTCATAAGCCATGATAAAGGATTGTGATCTGGCACAGTTTTAAATTTGCAACCAAATAGATATGGGCGAAAGTATTTGGTTGCCCAAACTATGGCAAGGAGCTTCTTTTCAATAGTTGAATAATTGATTTCGGAACTGGTCAAAGTTCTACTTGCGTAACAAATTGGTCTGTCACTGCCTATGCGCCCTTGAGATAACACTGCTCCTATGGCATAATTACTTGCGTCTGTAGTTAATATGAATTGTTTTGAAAAATCCGGATATTGTAATATGGGATCGTTTATTAGAATTTCTTTACAAATTTCAAATTTTTTATATATCTTTCGTTCAGTTCTATTGATTTATCATTTTTTAAACATTCTGTCAGGGGTTTGGTAAGCTTTGCGAAGTCTTTAATAAATTTACGGTAGTAACTTAATAAACCTAAGAAAGACTTAATTTCCTTTTGATTTCGGGGTATAGGAAAGTTTTTTATGGATTTAACAATGTTCCCCAAAAATGCTATTTCTCTATGTAGGAACTCTGACTTACAGAGTTGGACCTTTAAGTTCGCTTCGCGTAGTCTGTTAAATACCTTAGAAAACGTTTTCCGGATGTTCCTGAAGGGATCCGGAAAAAAACAATAATGTCGTCTAGGTACACTACACAAATTTTACCTTGTATGTTTTTGAGAATATGGTCCATTACTCGTTGGAAGGTAGAAGGTGCGTTTTCAGCCCGAACGGCATTTAACGTATTCGTAATGTTCACCTTCTCCTGTAAATGCCGTTTTTCAATATCGCAGGGGTTCATCTCGATCTGGTGGAAGCCACATGCGAGATCGATTGTTGTGAAATACATACACTTTCCCAATTTGTCTAATATCTCATTTATATTTGGTAGTGGGTATCTATCGCTTATTGTCTTTTCATTAAGTTTACGGTAATCTTTCACGAGACGCCATCCTTTTTCTTCGGAACAATCCAAATCGGTGAACTCCAAGGTGAATAACTGGGTGTTATTATACCTTGATCCAACATTTCGATTTGAGATTGCACTTCTTTTTGTTATATATGTATGGATATCTGTATGTGTTTTGTATGGATTGGGATGTCATCCGTGGTCCTTATGTAGTGCTTTATTTGGTTGGTAAATGTAAGCTTTTGGTGGTCTTGAAAAAAGTATTTTCTTCTCTTCTTGATTTAGATGTGAAGCACGAATGAGGTTTGTAATATCATTTACGGTGATTGGGTTGTAATTTTGACTATCGGAACAGATATTGAATTTGTTTAACTCAATAAAACCTTTATTGTTGAAAAGATTAACCTTGAATGGTTGCTCGAGAAAATGAGTTGTATCTACAATTATTAATTACTTCAACTGAGCTGTACCAATTGTCTGCTGCTCGATAGATTCCTTCGGATAGTAGCAAATTTGGTTTTAGTTGCGTTGATTGTTTATAGATATCGCCATATTGAACGTCTACGGGTAATTTAACGATTTTTTTTTTTAGTTTCCGGATATAATGTATTTATTGCATGCGAAAGTTCGTTTGAAGTGAAGAGAATTTGTTGAATTCCTAGTAATTAAGATTTTATGTTCTAAGTCTACTTTTGCAGCAAGAGATATATGAATGTCTAGACATAACAGGCCATCGAAATAGTTATGGAATCGAAATATTAAAAACAGCATATATCCAGTTTGGTTGAATTCTAGAAAATTCGGTAGAGTTACTTGTTTATCTATTTTATCGGTAAGTGGGTTTGATAGTCACGACATTAGCTGGCTGAACATGTTCTGGATTAATAAAGGAGGATGAAGCTCCTGTGTCAATTAGGAACTTCAGGGGTTTTCCACAAGGTGAGGATATCTGTATATAAGGAAGAATAAAACCGTGTTTGTTGATATCTAAGTAGCCGCTTTGTTTATCGAGGCATCGAGAAGAAAATTTGAATCATCTATTTCGTTTGACTGTTCAATGTTTGTATAACTTTGATAATGATTATAAAATTGGTCAAGTTGTCTTTGATAACTGTTTCCTGACATCACTTCAGAGTAGAGAGATTTTCGCGATGATCATTAGGTGGCCTTGGAAAATTCTGTTCCGAAAAATTGTGAATTTCTCTGTTAATTGTGATGGGTGGTTTGTTGGTTCTAAAGAAATTATTGGGTGCTGGATTAAAATTCCTTTGAAAAGTTCGTTGTTGATGGCGGTATGGTGATGGCTGACTCTGATACTGGGGTTTTTGTTGTTAATAATTTCTGTGATCATTCATTGATTTGTGAAATTGGATTGGTTGTTGAAATACTTGTTGAGATCTGAATGGTTGAACTGAGTTGAAGATTGGTTTTGAAGCTCTTTGGTTTGGTATATGTCTGCTCATTGGTTGGTAGTTGGATCTCATATAGGATAATTTTGTTCTTTGATACAAAATGAGAATGCTTGAGCCATAGTACTTGGTTTCATAGCTCTTATAATTGATCCCAGGGGTTCTTTCAATCCGGTTAGGAATACATTGAGACACATCTCGGAATGTAATTCTCGTTTGGCTTGAATTAGAATAGGATTTGTTTCATGAATTTTTATGTGATTAGTGGTTGTCGATAAAATTTCGATTATTTCACTGTAAAATTGTTCGGCGGTTTTATTATTTATTTTCAGATTGTGTAAATCTTTGATGAGGGAGGTCTCATTACGCTTGTCAGAGTAATGGAGTATGAGATTCTTTTTTATTTCAGTCCACAAAAGTGGTGTGCCATACATATTTAGCATATTTTGTTCCTTATGGCCGTTTAGCAAAATTCTACAATATGCAATCCCATCGATTCCTACAATCAATGTGAGTATTTCCTCTACATTATTGATGAAATCGTAGAGCAATCTGTGATTACCATCGAATATCGGTAAATCCTTAATTGCGTCTAGAACTCTTAGATTGCTGAGAATTTCACTAGGTGTTGGAGGAGGCTTTCGCTCGTTTTCTGAATTTAATTCAGGTGAGACGGGAGCATTATTTTCGATAGACATTTTTGCAGTTGAGTCAATGAAATTATTACAGGCAAGTTCCGAAGATTCAAATATATCACTTTTAATTTTATCAAGATTTTCTTTGTTAAATGCGCTCTTTGTAACTACTATATAAGATTGTGTAGAGCCGGAAGATGATTCTACTATAATTGAACTATTAATATTATTTAAATCTTGTTTGCAATCACTAGTTGGGGTCAAGGGATCTGTTTTGTATTCAATTTCATCAGTACTATTGTCACTACTTGCACTTTTAAGGTTAAATTTATTTTCACTATTAATTAAATCTAGATTACCAATACTTTCACAAGAATCACTTGAGATATTAATATCGTCATAAGGTTTTTTCCTTAAATAAGATAACTTCTTCTTAAACATATTTGGCATTTAGTAAAAAGAAAGCAATATATGAATATAGTTGACTTGCAGTAAAAAGAAACTAATAAATGAATATATTTGACTTACAGTAACATTAATAAATGATTTTATCATTCTACTTTTACTATAATCTTTCGTGAAAATGACAATGGTATCCTCAATAAAGTAATGCTGGATATGGTATATACTTCAATGTAGGTCCTTGGGAACTAAAGGGTGGAAATCCACCAAGTTAAGAGTCGATTATTCTGCTGATTCTGTCGATAGTCCTTCGATAGATTTTGAGATTGGAACCTTGCATTAGTGTTCATTTTTTTATTTTATTTATTTGTGATCAATTGGACCACTTGTGCGCTGCTACCAATAAACCGTTGGTATGCGAAATTTATTCACGATAATCCGTCGTTATAATTTTGCGACACAAGTAATTAGTTTAGCGATTGACCGTGGATACTTTTTAGTATCCTACGACTGCGCCAGTTAGGATAATTATAATTTAATAAAATAAAAGATACAACTTTTTAAAATAGAATTTATTTCGTGTTTTACGTTACAATATTCTGCCGAGAGCTAACTTTTATCATAAAATTATTCTACTTGCTAACTATAACAAAATTGCAACTAATCATAATTTCAGACAAACAAAAGTTTCGAGTTGACTTGAAAAATAGAAGATTCGTATTTCCAGAAAACTGGATATGGAGCTATGGGAATGAATTTAAATGGTTTCGTGGGAAATGTTGCTGACGGACAGTGTCTGAACTGTTTCCGGTGTTGGATATGTAGCTCGCGCGGTATTAAGTTACCATTTTTTCTAGTCTCCGTTGAATGGAATTCGTTTGGGCATGTATGAACATATGAACATGTCCAAACGAGGTGACTTTTTGCTTCATAGGAAAAAGTGCATAATAAGCACTTGTGGCCGAAAGTGATTCTTGGGGGCCGAAAGTATAGGAGTAGTAAAATAGACTAGGAATCAGTAAGACGTAGCGTGGACGATCTGTTTAAAAAAAATTTAAGAAGTTGTAATTTCAGCGCATTTAAAATATGTTTTTAAGAAAAATCTAAGAAACATCTCGGCTAGTGCGGGAGAGTTGTGGTGTGTGTACACACAAATGACAAATTGACCCTGCATACAAAAAAAAAACATCGTGCCTGCAAAAAAATACGCAGCAACACATCCGGTTCAGAAGGGATCCGTATGCTTATGATATGATACACATGGGGTAAATTTAACTGGGTATTTGCTTCAAGGTAATTGAATTATCTAGTTAATAAGAGACCTCTGATACACATAAATCGGGGTATTTTGAATGGTAACGCGCATGTCCGACGTTTAGTACAGTAACTCGTAGCTGACGTTTGATTTGAGTTAAAGAAGAAAATATATTTTGTATTAGTGAAGCTTACCGAAAAGTTTTAAGTTTTTAAAATGGAAGTTGAAGAATCAATTGCATTAATTTAAGTGAAGCGTCCGCAGGCGATGCGGATGAGGCAGCAAGTAATTGTATATTTAAGACACATGCAAGATATGGACAGGAAGACAAAACGGTTACGGCTACTTGCAGTAAGATCATGGCTACAGGCTAAGATGTTCACATGAAGGTTATGCATGAATAATTCATATTATCGTACAAGACGAAGGAGGATATGGTGGAAGGTTAGTTCGGGAATCAAAAACTGTGTGAAGTCTTCATGCTGTTCAAATTACATTTTTGACTTCCAAACACATCTAGAAATCTGCAATTACAGCGATTATTTATTTTAGGTCGAGAATTCCCAATTCTGGGAAAAGGATGTGCCGAAATTCGACGAAGAAAAATTCAAAACATATTCTCGTATCGATAGACCGACATTTGAATTTCGTGTGTCAATAATGTGGCGGCTGTCGAAACAGGACACCACTTGGAGATCGGCCATTTCTCTTCGTAAAAGAATTGCTATCGCCTTATATGCTCTCGGATCGTGGGGAGATTACAGAACCGTTGGCAGTTTATTGGGTGTGGGTAGGACAACGGTACGCCAAATTGTTTTGGAATTCGTAAAGATGATGTGGTATATCTTCCAGGCCGAATTCTTGAATGTTTATCCACCTACGCAAGATCAAGTCAAAGAAATTGTGGCCGGCTTTGAAAAAATGGGATTCCGGCAGTGCTTTGGAGTAATTGATAGATGTCACATCGAAGTCAACCCCCCGAAAGATGAGGCTACAGACTACTATAATTTCAATGGGTGGCATTCCTTAAATTTTTTTGCGTAAGTTGACTATCGGTATCGGTTTACCTACATCAATGTTGGAACTCCCGGCCGCAGCAATGACTCCACAATATTTGAAAATTCTTTGCTCAAGCAACAGCATACAGCAAATCCAATTTTCACCTAGAACAGTAGAGTCATCGAAGGGATTCGTGTGCCTACATTATTGATTAGCAACTCTACCTTCCGGCATTTCATTTAAACCAATTGGAAGATGAAAAGCGTTTTAATTTTAGGCTATCGAAATGCAGACGCGTGGTAGAAAATGCTTTTGGTCATTTGAAAACCCGATTTGGAAAGGGCTTGGAAGTACATATTGACAATGCTTCTGCAATTATAAAAGCTTGCTGTCTTTTGCATAATATACGCAACGAGAGAAATGATTCTATTAACAAAAACTGGCTATCTGATTTAGAAAAGTTGCAGAGAGGAATAGGGCAGTCAAATAGAGCATTTACAGGAGGAAATGGGGAGCGCACAGGAATTGTCATTCGACATGCTCTTTTGCAATTCTTTAGTAAGTATAAACTCATAATAATTATAACGAAACGAACACTTATTGTCAAGTATTCAACCTTAAGTTAAATCTTGAAATTGTAGGAAAAATAAAAAAGGAAACGCTTTGCTTGAGTAAAATAATTAACTGAGCAAATTTCTTAATAGGCCCATGCCTTAAATAAGAAAAATATATATACAAATTGTACCGCTAAGCTTTACGTGCTGCCCGCCGGTCAAGCTCATTGACCCATGCTGCGTGTATAAAAAAATGCTGTGTTGCATAAAATTGCATTGTGCCAATCAGTGCAATGCCCGATACGTGCAATGTATGAAAGAATGCTTACATGGGTACATGGCTTGAAAATATTTTTGTGGAAAATAATTTAACCTAATTACAAACAACGTTTACAATAAAAAATGTTAAATTATTGTTCAGGCGTGAACATGGGGGGCCGCCAGGTGTAGGTGGTAGTACTCTATCAAAGTTTCGCATGATTGAGCTTTTAGGACATGAGACTGGATACTTGTGGGGGTAATGCTTTTTCTTGAATAGGTTCTGTCTGTTGCTTGTGGCAGGGTTGAAGCATTGTCCTAATGCTGGTCCAGTATCTCCAGATCAATATTGCCAACACGCAAATGATCAGCGTTGTTGTTGCTGCGGTGGATTGTATAATCAGAGTCTTCTTAAGCATGGCAGGATGTAATTCAGGTATCATACTGTAGTCCAATATTTGTTCATTTGGACCTATTAGTCGCCCTGGTTGCAGAATTGATGATGGCGTGTTGAAATTGATGATGAATGGATTTATAGAAATTTCCTTCATGTGCGTGGTTAGAACGTCTGTATTTTGGTCGAGATTCGTTTTCAAGGTAATCGCCTTGGTCTTAATGTAGCAGCAGTCGTGAAGGTGAATAATTCCCATTTTGTTTAGGAGTAATTCTCTGCTTGAGCTCTTGCAGATTACAGCAGTGACCTTGGTTTGGTTATTGATGTAGAGCCAAGAATTCTTCATCATAAGAGCCTTCCATATTGTTCCAGTGAACTTGAGTTGACGCATTTCACAAATAGTTTTGGAATGACGTTCATAAATTTCATCAATGACGCAGGTGGACTTTCCTAAATGCTGTGTACGATTATTGGAGTACATAAATGAGTATGAATATCTTCAACTACGCAAGCCCTTAATTCTTGCTCCTGCAAGTTGAAATAATAGTTAATAGCAAAAGTAGAGAGCTTGGTGTCTGAAATTGCAAATTTGTTGCTTTCAATCATATGAGGCCTTGGAGTTGCATGTATTAACTCGTACATGCTCCTTTTCACAATGTTTAGGTACCCATATAACCTTACAGTGTTGTTTTCTGCTCTCACATTCAACCGATCTTGCAGTGATGGTAATATTATGAGATTAGACCCGAGTCTTTGAGATATGTTCTGTACAACTGAGTTGATGTCAAGCAGAGTGATGAAATTCAGTAAATTATGAACTGCGTTTAGCCAGTGTGTATATATTTCCTGAAGTTCTTCATAGTAGTCCCCAACGCTGAGATATGTAGCTATCACCTCAATGCTGATCTTGTTGTGATCAGCACTCGAATACCATTCAGTCATCTGGTTTATTGAGTTAATGACCTGGGACAATCTGGCGTCGAAATGTTTCAGCTTTTCGAGCACAAAGAAATTGGATTGGTTTAGCTTTGTATTGATGAGAATGGCCTGTTGGTTGGTCAAATGCAGAAGAGTCTCTTGGTTGTTGTGCAATCCTTCAATGTCTTCGTAAACTTCGTCCTTTACGCCGAATACACTGGTGAGAAGTTTCCCTAAAAGGCCACTTCTTTTATTGTTTTGGATCTCGATGAAGGATCTCTTCAATTGCCCTCAATAGATTTTGTCTTCTACTGGATAGATGCTGGAAAAGTACTAGGCAGTGCATTATGTTGGTGCGATCACACATTTGTTTTATTTGGTTTCAGGTGTCATCTATATTTTTCTGGTCAGTGAAGATTTCAGCCATTGGAAGTGTGACTTCAAGTCTTAAGGTTCCTCGTTTAACTTGAGCATTACCGAGATTTTTCACGTAGAATCCTGGCTCTGGCTGAAATATCGTATAATCTTGTGCGAAAGCTACAGTAAAACAGTAGCAAGGTTGAGTGGAATAATCTTGATGCCCAAGTACAAAGTGCAATCCTTGTTCTTTTACTTTTGGTGGGTAGAGTTGGACTCGAATCAGGTTTCCGCTTTGTGACTTCTGTAGTAATTCGGTGAAATGCTCTGGTTTTGACCATAGTAGTTCTGGTTCTACTTGCTTGGTGTTACGGATACGTCTGGAGGCATGAACCTTCAACTTGTTTGACCTTCGTAGAGTCGTTGTTGCTGTAATAGCCTTAGAGTCGCAGCTTTCATTTTCTGAATTGTGTATGCTGATGGGTAGCTGACAGACCTTGTGCAGCGGTCGTTTCTTGACGCTGTCTCTGTATTGCACAGATACGACACGTACTATGCCATCATTTCCTGGGTGGAGTTGTACGATTCGTCCTAGAGACCATTTTTGAGGCGGTAACTGATCTTCTTTGACTAGAACTAATTCTCCGACCGATGGGTTTTTTCTCTCTGTTTTCCAGTTACTTCTTTGCTGTAATAAGGATAAGTATTCTTGCAACCATCTATGCCAAATATCGCCTGGTGTAATTTTGTGACTAATTTCCATCTTTGGTGGATTTGTTTGGCATCCATGTTAGGATCAGAACGGGAGATCAGAGGGCATCCGATTAAAAAATGAGCTGGAGTCAATGGTTCTAAGTCTCTTGGGTCACTTGATTGTTTCCCTATCGGCCTTAAGTTTAAGTATTCCTCTACTTGGTATAATACTGTGGTAAACTCCTGAAAAGTCAAGAGGGTCTCTCCCAGTACACGTTTAAGCTGCCCTTTGACGGATTTAACACCAGCTTCCCATAAACCGCCAAAATGGGGGCTGGATACAGGAATGAACTTCCATTCTGTTCCGTCATTGACTATGGCCTCTGCTGCTTGTTTTGTGGATCGGGTAATTGCGACCTGCAAGTCCTTAGCCAAGTTGTTGCTAGCTTCGACAAAATTTGTCCCGTTATTACTGTATATTTGCTTGCAGTGTCCCCAGCGAGCAACAAATCTTCCATAAGCCGCTAGGAAGGCGTCTGTGCTAAGGTCGCTGACTAGTTCCAAATGGACAGCTTTTGTTACCATACAGACAAATAGCGCTATGTAGCCTTTCCACCAAAGGTTGTGGGAAGCAAGCATGGTTGGACTAACTCCTCTGGAGGCGATATCTGCAGGATTCTCATGAGATGATATGTGTCTCCATATGTTTTTGTCAAGGACGCTTTGCATTTCACTGACTCTATTAGCTACAAAGGTTTTGCAGTTGTTCGAATTTTTAGCTATCCATGCTAATGCAGTTTCTGAGTCGCACTAAGCGAATACTTAAGGAGAATTTATTCTCAAAGTATCGGTGGTGGACTTTAGGAGCTGAGCAAGCAGCACATCACCACAAAGTTCTAATCGTGGTACAGTGATTTTTTGTCTCAGAGGTTCTCGCAGTTAATAGAGTAGTATGTATTTTTCCGAAGGAATCCATTGCACGGATATATATTACGGCTGCAAATGCCGTTTCATAAGCATTGTTGTATACGTAAAGTATACAAAAAATTACCTAAAAAATACTCTAATTAAAATATTTTAATTTAATTTTCATACATATAAGCCAAGAATGCTTAAAACATGCACGGCTTATCTTCATAACGGCGAAGAAATTGCCGTCAGCAATTTCCTCGCATTTCTTTCAATAAACAAAAAGTATTTCCCACAAAATGACTTGGGACAAACAAAAGTGTTAAATATCAACCCAAGTCGTTTTCATAGAAAATAGCCCCACGATAAATCTTACCTTCAGTAAGATTTGTCGTATATACGATATGTATGTACATACATACATACATACATATCGGGCGCATGAAAATTTTACGTCGGTGAAGACTGAAACGATCGAGTCTTCACCGAAAAAAGCTCTTATCAGCAAATTGTCGCGAGCTGCATACATTGTGATCGCAACAATGTATGCACGGTAGCAAGACGATGGTTGATATTTATGAAAATATCAAATTTCAATATCAACCATCGTTCGTCGCGATAATTCTGGGCATGTTTAAACATGCCCAGCGTAAAATAATTTTCTCAGGATAGGAATGCTAATTAAGCATTTTCCTATCCTGAACGAAGAGACTTACGATTGAAAAATCTAAGTCTCGACACAGTCGGTTTTTAGATTTGGTTTTTTGAACATCGTCGGAATAGTCTCGAGTAAAGATTAAAGTTTGCTTTTCCTAAGTTCTCAAAAAAAAAAGGAAAGTTAAATTAAAAGAAAAAGGAAAGGAAGGTTTGGATACGGTTCGGTACTAAGTGGTTTATACCCCGAATTTGATCCGAAGATATTTTGTCAGCAGAACAAAATATATAATAAAAGTTTCTAGAAAATAATTATTGTGATTGTATATGAATAGTGTGAGGTTGTAAACCATATATAAGTGTGAAATTGTACACCAGATACGGAATTAAAAATAAAGAGAACGTAAAGAAACACAATCGCTAGGTGAATGTTTGTCATTTATCCAGGTAATTAACCCAACGAGTGAAATATATACCAGCATCGCAAAATCCATGCAGTTGGATTTTTTGAACTGTTAGATGTCTCAACCATCAAGGAATTCTTATTGATTGCAATTCCTGCGTTTCTGTATCCAGCTGTTTCTGTTTTCCAAAGAGACTGCATAAAGAGTTTCGCGGTTATGGTTACTGGAGCTAGCCAACCTATGGGGTCGAAAATTGTTGCAATTCTCGACAATAATAGCCGTTTCGTTTGCTTAGCATAGGTGCTATTGATTAAACTGGAATTCGTCTCGTTTAGGATTCCATTGTATCCCCAGCATTTTTATTGTGTCCTTGTCTCCGATTTCTAGAATCCCTTTTTCTATTAGGTCCTCTGGAATTATTTTCAACAGTTCTTGGCTATTAGATGTCCATTTCCGGAGATTGAAACATCCTTTCTTTAACAACGAATATAATTGTTGTTGCAGCTGGTATGCCTCGGCTTTGGTGTCAGTACCTGTTGGCATATGTAGAAAGCATTAAGCAGCACGCTTTAAGCTGCTGGTAATTGATTGCCTTCATTTTTCGTGAGTTGATCTAGGACCTTGACTGCGAGATATGTTGCAGGTCCTGTGCAATAAGTGACAGTGTTCAACACATATTCTTGAACAGGCTCTGCTGATTGCTGGCGCCAGAGTATACGTTGATAGTTTCTATCTTTTGGCGCTATTTCGATCTGTCTAAACATTTTTTCAATGTGTTCTGTAAATACATATCGGTGCTTTTGCCACCTTAGCAGAATTTGGATCAGATCTTGTTGTATTTTTGACCCACTATGCAATAAATCGTTAAGTTTTAGTCCAGATGATGTTTTACAAGATGCGTCGAACACTATACTGCGTGGTGAGGCAAATAGTATACATTGGCTTTATATCCAGTATATGGTTCTGCCGGACTCCTGTGACCAACGATCAAAATTTCCATTAAGAATTTGTTGTATTCGGTCATCCAGGTGGGAGATTTTTTCAACTTTTTCTCTATTTGTAATAAGCGAGCTGTAGCTCTGTCCCTAGAGTGTCCAAGCTAAGCTCTCCTGAAATTTCTCTAAATGGTAGATGGACATCCTCCCATCCTTTGCTCTTCGATGTATCTTGCACAATCATCCACTTCCTGGCTCGATGCGGCATTGACCTCAATATTCCAAAATTGTTCAAGCTTTCGATGTATTTCTGGAATTGAAATAAGACTTGATACCTTGTTAGTCTCTTGGAATGTATTAGAAATATTCCCGAATAGGATCCATCCTAACTTGATGTTTTGCGCAGTCGGCTTCCCTGGCTTAGCACATCTAAGATTATATTAGAGTAAACGTCCGCTCCTAGGATTAGATCAATTGGACCTGGTGTGTTGGAAGTTGGGTCAACTTACACAATATTGCCAGATTGTAGTAGGTGAACTGCTGATACCGCAGCTTCCGGTAATAATGAGCTTAGTTTCGGCAGAACAACTGGTTCGACTCGAAGGTAAGAGTTCCTTTGATTTTGAAGCTGTATTTGAATTTTGACATTTCCGTGAGCTTGTGCAGATTTGGCCTCATAAACATCCAATATGGTTGTCTTTATGCGTTCCTTTTGTATTCGTAAGCTTTGCACTACCTCCTTAGTAATGAGGCTTACTTGGGAACCTGGATCGATTAGTGCTCTAAATATCTCTATTTGCCCGAATATGTTTCTGATCTTTACCATGGTAGTAGGTAATAAGACATTGAGTATTTTCGTCGTGCTACCACGTCTTCGGTTGTTGGTTGGTTTGGTCTTGCAGAATTGGCGTTCTTGTGGTTTATTGACATAAGTGTAGTTTTGCTACTTGGTTGATTTTCTCCTACCTCATAATTGCGGTGAAGTAAGGAATTGCGGTGAAGTAAGGTGTGGTGCTTCTTTTTGCAATAGAGGAAGGACTTCTTTGTTTTACATTTTTCTCTCTTTTTATGTGCCAAGCAATTAGTGCAGAGTTTCTGCTGGGAAATATATTGACCTCTGTCTTCTATACTAAATGTTTTGAATTTAAGGCACTAGTAGATATTGTGGTGTTTATTGCAATAAACGCAAGACCGCTTTAATGTGGTATGGAAAGTTCTTTTTTGTGGCAAGAGATTCCATCGGGCTAGACTTGTCTTGAACTTTTGATAGTGTCGAGCACCTGATAACGCCTCTCTAGAAAATTCAGCAATTCTGTGGTGGATGGCATTTTCCTTGGATTTATGAGCGCTTCTTCGAATAATCTAAGATTTTCTGCATCAAGTTTTCTTACTGCGATGCAAACAATCATTGGTTCCCATTCATTCGTGTGGCAATTTAGGTTATTTACGGCCTCTAGACACTATCTTATTATATCATAGAGCCTTATTATGTCTTCTTGACATGTGTACTCTACTCGTTTTGCATCCATTATGGAGTTGATATAGGTTCTTATTATCTTTCTATTGGTGTTTGAACCTAGTCTGAACTAGTTGCCAAGCTGTATTATAATTGATACTGCTTAACTGTAAATGATTTACAGCTTTCCTTGCGTCGCGTTCTAGTGCATTGTAGTGTATTGCGTTGAGAAATATGTCGATGAAAGATTTCCATTCTTTGTAATTCCCATTGAACTTTGGTATTGGAAAATTGTTTCTAATATTTGTATCTAGATATGATACATTAGCCGCGTGCTGTTGTCCAAGGCTAGTAGGATTTGAAATAGTTTCGGCAGTTAAACCACTTAACGGAAAAGTAGAGCTTGAGGTCATCGAGGGCGTGAATGAGCCGCTGGTACACGCTATTGTGCAAATTATGACGTTTTGTCAGTAGTAGCTGTAGATGTTGCAGATTTTTGCGTATTGATTTGTCCTGGACTTGAGTTTACTCTATAGCTTTTTGAAAATTTAAAAGTTTGATCGAATAAATGTTTAGTTCGTCTATGTATATCTGCGTAAAATAAGGATGATTCTCAGGAAGTAATTTTTTTAATTGATCGTGAGCCTTGTTAAACTCTTCCCATAGCATCGTTAGTGTGGCTTGTTTTTTGGTTATGCACTGACGAGTTTTCCGAATGTGTCCTTTTTAATATTTGCGTCGTCAATTGACTTAGCCAATTGCTTCTGGAAAAATAAAAAAACAAAACGCTTTGTTTGCGTAAAATAATTAACTGAGCAAATTTATTAATAGGCCCATGCCTTAAATAAGAAAAATATATTTATAAATTGTACCGCTAAGCTTTTTGTGGTGCCCGCCGGTCAAGCTCATTGACCCATGCTGTGTTGCATAAAATTGCATTGTGGTGATCAGTGCAATGTATGAAAAGATCTTTACATGGGTAAATAGTTTTGTGGAAAATAATTTAACCTAATTAAAATAAAAAATGTTAAATTATTGTTCAGGCGGAACACTTATTTTTATTACATTTTGATATTACATAAACTGTTTCACTGTTTTCTATTGTTCTCTTTTTCAATTACAAAATTTATTAGTTTTTCCTGTATTTGATTATTCTCTTTCACGAAATAATTGCTTTCTTTCAAAAGGTTGTTTGTAGTATCAATTTTATTCAAATTCTCTTTCTCCGATTCTTTCATTTCCAACTGAAATTCTTTGAACGCCTTAATTTCATGTTCTGCCAAAGAAACTAATGCTTCATTAAAATTTCCTTTCTTTACAGAACATGAAACCGAAGCCTATTCTGCTTAAGGAGTAGGTGACGTCAGTGTTGAATTGGACGATGCCGAAAGTAACTTATACGAGCATAATGATGACGATGGTCTAGGCTCCGCAGGAATGTATACATAATTCGTCTCATTATAAAATCTTAGAAAATGACCACAAATTCTTTATTTAATAAAATACTTAATCACAAACTATCATGTTTTTATTACCATAACAATCAAATGCAATGGATTCCTCCATTAACTCCGTCCCACGGTTGTTTTTATGATGGCCTATAAATTCATTAAGGGCATCAAAATGTTCCCATTCAGATGGCGCTCCTCCTGATGGCCTTTCTTCAAAACTTCGCATCTAAAAATTTATCGAAACTTTAGTGTTTTGCAATTATATTTCGCCATATATACTTAAATCTTTTTGTCAAATTCTTCATGCGAGTTTTTATTTCCTCGACAGAAATCTGAAGTCCATGACTTTCCATCAACACTTTTTTCATATTGTTGTACACATGACAATTTTTTTATTGCCACGAAGCTCGTCAATGTTGCTTCTCCAGACTTCAAAATTTTCTTTTCTTTAAACTTCATTGATCTTTCGAGCTGTCGTTTTTCATATCCATTTTTGTTTTATTTTCGGGGTATTTTCCAGAATAGTCAGTGTAATTGGCGATACACACGGAGTAAAAGTAGGCTAATTTAATTAACCAGTTAAATTTACACCATGTGTATCACAGGTATTACACCACTTACCTTTACCTATGATGAAAACGCGGATGTCTTGCCTTCCTTGCCGTGCCCCACTCAACGACACTGGGGGCAAAATATTATCAGCGTCCTTATTACGACCTGAAAATACAGCGGAGTAGCGGACCTAGTCAACCATTGTCAAGAGGGCTCCAGGAGAGTGTGGGAAAGTCAACAATATCTATAGCGCCATGACGTTATAAAACTTTATTCATTTGCAGTTCGCAAATCATTGATATAATTAAGGTTTTTCTTTTTTCTTTCAAAAGTACAGCTAAATACATGAATCTTCCATTTTCCCTACTTACATTTACCCTCGTAGCGGTACGTTATGATTCCTAGCTTTCCTATTATATATATTAAATCATTAAATCATAGTAGCCCAATGGATCCTCCCTTTTTCGTTTTTATTCTTAAGCCCCACTAAATTAAACAAAACTCTCTTCTCTCTTCTATCCCGTCTCAAGAAGGCCTTCTAAAACGTCGCAGGTGATTAAAAAAGAAAAAAACCGATAGCAAGGACAACTACGCCGGTCACTCCCCTTGGGTTGAGCTTTAAATCTTACACCAATATCATAGATCTTACCAGAATATGAATATCAGTTCAATTGATAATGAACAAAATTAGCATGCACACTCGCTAGTAAATTCTAAAACTATTTCACCTACTTCAGATCAGTATGTTGTATAATCGTTTCATCATTTATCAATGATTAATATCAAAACGTTTTCCTAAAACTTCTTAATGTTACATATTAACTCATATGTAAATAAAATAAAAGCATTTTACGTGCATTGATCAATGCCCGGTCAGCATAAATAAAGAATGACCTAATGGCTGATCAGAATTTATTGCAGAGTGCCTTACCTTCGTAATAATGACCTACTTCGCAGGTAAACAAAGCGAAGTAGGAAATAAAAATCTTGTTTGGAAACATCAAAAAATTCTGGCACAGAAATTACGCGTAGCCGATTCTGCATTTTTTTAAAATAAACTAATTAATATCGAGTGCAGTAGAATAAGTTCAGTTTTAGTTTTGAGTCTTGATAGCGAGGAGAGTTAAAGAGTTAGTTTTTAGTATTAGAGTGATCCGGTAAGAAAAAAGATTAAAATTTAAGTGAAAAAGTTCCGATTAAAGAAAGTGTATAACGTACAGTTGAAAAAGGAAAATTTAGTTGCGTATAATCGGAATAACAAAAGTTGAATTGTGTGAATTGATGTACAATATCTGTATGTGCGAGTTACAAAAATAAAACGAAATAATAAAGTTTAATTATGTGATTTGGAGACTATTTAAGTGTTTCAATTTATTTGTGAATCGTTATATAAAGCCCCACATCCCCTTTTCTCGCGGTGTATAAAAATCAAATACCACATTTGGCGCAGCCGCCACATACGGCCTTTTACACATTTTAGGTGGACAAAAATAAATGATCATTTTAATTACAATTGTCGCATTCAGTAGTCATGAACTAATGATGTAGATAAATTTTTTTACATAAAACTGAGTGTTAAATAAAAAAACGTCATAATTTATCATAGTTATTTATTAAAACAGACAATATGTACGTAATTATTAGAACTTTTGTTTATTGTTTTGTGACTTCAATCACTATCATGATCAAAACTTTCGTCATCATCTTCACCATCATTGTTATCATCCTCATTATCATCCAAGCCAACCGTGTGCAGAAAATCTGGAGTTTTGAGGAGCCTCAACACATCTTCCGAGAAAGGTGTATGTTTCTTTCTTGGTATTTTCCGCAGAGATGTTAATATGGGGTCCGAAGATGACAACATATGAATTAAGTCAATGTTGGTATTAACACGAGACGTTTTTCTGGCATGGAACTGTCTGATGCTCTTGTAGTCTTTTTGTCGTAACTCTTGGGCGTCCTCTGAGAGTTGTCCAATAGGAAGTATCATACTTTCAATGATGTCCGCACCATGTATTAAAACTTTATGGACGGTTGCGCTCATATTATACCAATTATACAGTTGTATTAAGAGTTTTGCCGTTTCTAGGCAGTACTCTTTAAATGCGGGTACATTTATATAATAGCCACTTGACATAGCACTGAAAATCGTTCCAAACCGTTTTATTAATGTAACGTCTAAGCCAGTTATTTCTGCTACTTTCTCAGGAGCTCCAAAGAACCTTCGGGCAGTATTACCATCATTACTGTTGCCTCCGCCCTGTTTAGGCAAATCAACTACTAGGCCCATTTCATCATAAAATTTTTGTGTCAGAAAAGATTTTCTTTGTTTTAAGCAGTTCTTTGCTTCTGTGCCTCTAGCTTGCCATTGCTTCAATTCAAGCTTATAGGCTATATGAAGAAGAAATTCGAAAAATCGTATATATGAGTGAAGAACTGAAATTCCGAATTTATATGATGTTCTGTTACAATCCTGTTGCAAAACTTTGTTCAGATTTTTCATATCTTTTGGGGTTATTCTACAGATATAACAGGTCTGCGTTGATGGATTATCACACAAAATATTGCAAGTTTTTCCATCAAACATCGTGCTTAGGAGAATATGTTTAAAAATAAATTCTTATTATTAATTGAAATAGTTGTTGGCGCAAGCATGGTGATTTGTTGATTTATTTCAATGAACAATTTTTTAACGTTTTCGGGTGTTTCTTTTTTTAATGTAAATGCTATAGGCCTACATTACCTAGTAGTTGATGTGCGATGGTTCTTCCAATAAATCCGTTTTTCATTTCGAGTAATCTCAGTAAAAATTTCTAAAGGAACAACCGTACTTAGTATAACATTAGAGTCAGCATGCTCAAATTCCTTGTTTGCAAAATTTTGTTTATAAATACTGTGTCCACCGCTGCCGTCCATTCCCCATTTATATATTATATTAAATTCTTTTACTTCTTCTGGCACTCTAGATAAAACTTCACCTTGCACTTTTACCAATCGCTTTGTAGTTAAATCCAAAAGACTTTGTGAAGGTATTTTTGCTTCCGTCTCTGTGACAATCATTCCTTCCGGGTAACATTCGTGTTTAGTTTTAGAGATGGATTTGTAGCTTGGATAAATACTGGCACCCCTTTTTTTTAGCTCCTTGTTGGATTCTTATGTATTGATCCTTTCCTAAATTGCAATCTACTATAAGGGCTAAAGCCTCTTCTGGTGTGTATGGCTTGAAGGAAACTGCTGACGATGAAGTGTAAGCTGCTTTCATCCTTTTAAGTCTCTTCGGTGTGCCAGTTGTCGTAGCTAATTTAACAACTTCAGCGGCTGATCTTTTACCAGTCATCTTCAAACTCTTCTGGGTAGCAAAGAGTAGATGTTCAGGGCTAATTTCCGCCATTAACGGTTCAACTGTTCGCGTCTTAGTTTTTTCGGAACTATCATTAAAAGGCTTCCTTGGTCTTCCGCGAGCGCTTCGCTAAGGAGTTATAGATGCGATTTCTTCTGGAGGCATTGGTAAATTTAGCTTACCATCAAGCCAAAAGGAGTTTTTGTTCAAAAACCTCTTCATAAATCTACGGCTTTTTCGCCACCGCAACATAAGTTTCGAAATAAACAATTTTAAAACATTTTTCGCAGTGTTTTCAAATTTTTCACTGTATTCACTTAAAACAAGTTTATTCAAAATGTACTCAAATAAGTGTTTATTGCACTGTGATAAACTTAAACTCAGAATTTTGTCTCTGCGTAACACCAAAAATAGTTCTTTTCTTGTCACATCACATTGCTCTGTCCTAGAAGCGATACGGCTACCTGAAAACAAAGGGGAAGTTTTTCCAAAAGGGCACAGCTGTGGCACTAAAACAACATTGTCATTTTTGCGTAACCTTCAGTACTATCGAAGGACAGTAATTTTTCAACGGTTCGATGCGGAACTTTTATCTGGCGGTCAACGAACTAACAAAAATAAATAATTTTCATATACCTCTATTGGTTTACTTATATTAAAAAAAAAACTCCTCATAGAACCCAATGAATGTCAGATTTATTAAAGTACATACCTGTAGCTTGGATATCTATTGCGAACGAAAAATTATCACTGCAGAAAGTACTCATACACTGATCGACACCATCGAGCGATTTGGGACGACTGTTCACGTATGTCAGGTAGTATCTCATTCAAACCGGTTTCGTTGAGTTCTTGTTATCAGTGATGAGTAATTTTCTTATGAGTAAGGTACTCATATGTGTTGTGATTCCAGATAACCATACCTAGTTTCGATGTGAACATATGAAAATATGTATTTTTGTCCACTTGTCGTAGAACAAAGGGCCGTATGTGAGCCGGTAGGATTCGGAATAATTAGATAGCGTTGAAATAGACTTTAAATTATAATCGTCTACTATACTTTAATTGGTATTAAAGGCGCTATATTCGAATACAAACCTACTTGAAAGCGAGAACGAGGCTATCTACGATTTACAAAAGATAAAACCAATGTAAACAAGAATTAGAGCAGCAAGCATCTAATTAAAATAGAACAAAAACAAAAAAGTGAGGAAGAGACGAAACCTGCCAGGAAATAATCGCCTATAGACGTACAGCGATTGAGGAAGACGTAAAAACTGCTAAGAAACATAACAGCCCGCAGCCAACCTAAATGCAAGGTTTGAGGAAGAAGTGAACTTGCCAGGAAATAGAGCCGCCAGCAGCCTTTCAAAATAGAAGGATTAAGAAAGAAGTGAGTTTAGGAATAAAGCGGCCTACAGCATACAAAAATACAGTAAGCACATTATATAGTTACGTTTTCTTTATTTTTATTTTTATTATATAATATATAATTCTATAACAGTGTTAAGATGCGCTAAATTTTCCGAATTTCATTTTACCAAAAGAATTTTCGTTTATGTAAGTAATTGTAGTTAATTTTTTGTGATGTTACGGAATCAGTGATTTTTTTTCCCCCAATATAGAGTTTCTGAATTTTATTCTATAGTTACCTAAAAATTAAAAGTTTCATTTTCTGAAGATTACTTTGCCGACTGTGTGTGAATAAAATGCAATAGTTCCTTTAACTAAATTTTGAGCTTCTAGATGCAATTTCATGAGTGAAATTATAAAACTCTTTTATTTTTTCGGTATAGCGCATGTCTAAATTAGAAGGCGCAGATGCCCCTAGACCAACAAATAGGGAAGTAAGTTTTCTGCTAGGTGATATTGAACCCCTTGGAGAAACAGTACTGCGATCAGGTCATAGAATAGCGAAACCTCCTACTCCCACTACGAGTTCTGCCGAAACCTTCATAAATTCAGTCCATTCAACCACGGCTACTGATCTACTCTTTAAAACCGCTGAAGAAACGGACAACCAGATTAGGGCATTCTGTGAAAAAAATGTGAAAGGAACCACCTTAGTTAAGCAGTTGGTTCAGAAAAACCAAGATCTTTTCACTGACTTAGAACACTTTCAAGTAACTTCTCCACCTTCCTAAATAACACAAACTGCAACTCTTTCTGGAACAATGTCTAACCCCAATAACAGCACCAGTCTTAGCAAGACTTTTCACTGCGAACCAACGTCCACCATAATAGATACCATAAACAAAATAGTGCCAACGTTTTCCGGTGAGCCATCTTCAACAGCAGAATCCGATTTACATGTGTTTTTGAATATTTCACAGGCGTATTGCAATTCTTTGAATGAAGAAGAGAAGGCAATTTTCTTATCTTTTCTCCCCAAACTAAAATTGCGCAAAATTCCTTATGAGATTTGCAAGAATACCAGTTTTAAAACATGGGAGGAATTGCAGGAGACCTTAACGGCCTATTACTTTCCCTGTAAAAATTTAGCAGATTTAAACCATGACATGCAAAATGTAGACAACTCAACGGAGAAACGGTGAGACAGTTTGGTCAACGAGTAAAACAACGTCTAGAAGAATGCGAGCTGAACTTGAGACAAAAATGCAAAACAGATCCAGAACCAATGATAAAAGAATATCAAAATATGGCCACACAAGTTTTTAGGAGAGGACTTTTAAGTATGACACTCAAGTAATATGCCTGCATGTCAGATAGTTCAAACTTTACAGATTTAATAAAAAAGGTTTGCTTT